>CM056998.1:69200717-70600201 GCA_029891345.1 Dryococelus australis | reverse complement strand
TCATGCCATAGCATTACATTACATATGTGAAAGTGTGTTTTCTAGAATGAAGTTCATTGAAAATAAAAACAGAAGTAGCCTCACTGATACTTCACTGCGTCAACTCCTGAGGCTGTCTATAACATAGCTATGTGTGGACATACAGCCCTTGGTGGATGAAGCTGAACATCCACAACCTTCACATTGAACTTAAATTGTGCTTAATATATTATTTATTTTATTTGTTATGTAAATACTTACCCACTTTGTTTTCTCAATAATTAAACACTGTTTTAAATAATAACACTCAATCAAATTGGGTTTTTTAAGTGTAGCGTAGCACCCTAGCCTAGTTTAATACCTTTTTATCATTGAAAAATATAAGAAATTTGCCAAAATTATGGCACAGTCCGTGACTTTACTAGAATTTAAGTTGTGGCCCAAGAGTCCTTCCAAGTTGGACAGCCCTGGTGTAGAGGGTGGCTGGCAGATGATCTAACATGTGGCGTGCTGGTCATCCACACTAAGTTGTAACTGCACCTTCAGCTCATGGTTACGATGCACCATGTGGTTCGCTCTTGGATGGTAATTTACCTTCTTTAGGTGTTTAACCACCCACCGAGGACATAGGTCACCCCCACATACTCCTATTAAACTGCGTGCCGTAATAGTCAAAAGGTTCTTGGGGTAATCCCATCTTGAAAAGAAGTCCTCATTCAAAACTTTAACAATATTTGCCGTCCCTGCACTGCTAACTGCATATGCCTTCACCTACTTTGAAGAATTTTCAGTGTCAGCAACGATAAAATGTTGTCCCCTAAGTGATCCTGGAGTAAGGTGACATGAGGTCTAATCACACTGTTCTCCTTACCTTGAATAAATGGACTTCAAGGAGTTGTGCACATCCTTGGGTGCATCTCTTGCCAGACCTTTCGCACTGTTAGGTAAACCCAGGGATCTTCCACCATGCTGCCACTGTGCGAATGGGCTAACATGCTCCCTCTTGCAGATGTGGGGACAAACAGGCACCATTTAGTTAAGTTGGTAGGTGAGCATGTCTCAAGCCATATGTCAAGCCAATTCTCTACACTCTGCATCGCACACTTGTTTAATTTGTATCTGGTGAATATGCATTCCTGCTGCGCTCATTCCCCATTGAGGTACAATTCGTTGATAAGAATGTCTCTATTTACCAAGACAAATTGCTGGAGATTTATCTCGCGAAACGGCTCTTGCATAGCGGGAAGCATGTCGTCTTCCCATGCTGTGTCATCCTGTACTATGACGTTTGCACAGAGAAAGAGAGAGAGAGAGAGTGCATCTACTATTTGGTTTTCTTTCCCCAACACATGTTCCACGACAAAATCGTAGGCCTGGAGTAGAAATGTCCAAATTGTCAATTAATTGCCTGCTTTGCATGTGTTGTGGCGCCATACCAAACATAAGTTATCTGTACCGATAATTAATCGCTGGTACTTCAAGTATGCACAGCATTTCTTAATAGCCCATACGACTGTTAAACATTAATGTCCGTTTACATCATAACAACATTCGGTGGTGCCAATTTTGGCACTAGCAAAATCAATGACATGCCACTCTCCTTCATCATTGCACTCGTAAAGCATGGCCCCTATGCCTTATTGGCATAAATATGCCTGCAGTTACAGATTATGGCTCAGATAATACCTAGCGAGAATGGGGAAGAACTTGAACTTTACCTGTACTACTTCGAATGCTCGCTGTGCTTTGATAGTCCACTGGAGTCTAAGCTGCGGCGATAGCAAGTGGGTAGCTTTCAATTAACCACAGCCTTTCTGGGCTTGGCATATTTCCCATTTTGTCTATGATATGTCCTAGGAATTCTAGACTGGCTTTCCCCACATGACATTTCGCTGTGGTGCAGGGTAGACAATTTATAGTCAATGGTTCCAGCACAACCGACAAGTGTTTTAAATGCTCCTCTCAGGTAGGTGGACCATTAAACATCGTCTAAATATGAGAATATTTATTCCCCAATGAGGTTGTCCAAGATTCTGACCATCATTGATTGAAATGTTGCAGGTGCACACTTAAACCCAAACAGTGTGGCACAAAACTGAACTATCTCCCATGGGCGGCAGTGAAGGCAGTTTTCTCATGATCTTCCAATTTTACTGCGACTTGTAAGTACCCGCTTTTAAAGTCCAGAGATGCTAGTATTCTGAATCGGTAGAATGACCTTAAAGCGTCCTTGACACTGATGTAGGGGGGAAGTGCATAATGTGCTAATTGGTTTAACTGTCTGAAGTCTATGCAGAAACACAAGGTACTATATTTCTTGGGGGGCTAACATTATTGCTGAATTATACTGGCTACTGGTTGGCTCGATAATCTCATCATCTAGCATTTCCTGGATCAGCTTCCTAATGATCTGCGCTTGGTGCAGTAAATAGTTGTGGGGTGGTGTGTGAATCGGTCCTTTCCTCTCTAGTGGAATTTCGTTTTCTGATACGGTGGTGCTATGCAAGGCATCGTGTGCAGCAAACACAACTCTGAGTTCTTCCAACAGGCATTTAAAGGGTACCTGGCGATCGTGCAGTATATCATGATCTATCTCTCTCAGTGAGAATGGTTTCGAGTTCTTTACCAGATGCCGGTCTAGATAGTACACAATGCATCTTAATTCGACGTGCAGCGTTCTCTACTATAGTATCCTGCTCTGTGAGCCATGTTACCCCAAGAATAGCATCATCGCGAATTTCCTGAGAAACTATTGCAGTTGTGGTTGTCTATATATTTCGCACATGCACAGTGATGGTTGCCTGACCTAGTGATATACTGTTATGCTGATTTATGGCACGTCTAATGACATGATTATGACGTGAGCTCGCGTCCCTCGACTCCCAGACTGTTTGCCTGGCCAAGCCCTGAGTCAGCGCAGCTTGTGTGTGATAGTGATGCGCACGTGCTCTCTGTGTTTAGTGTTTGACAGTGCAAAGAGTAAGCGCCACGAAGACTCATGCACCCCAGAGCATACAACTTTGTGTTAATCATTCACTGCAATAGAGTTTAATAACAACCAGAACAATTTGTTCTAGTTGCCGGAGACGCCTGCCCCTCTCCCTGGTTGTTTGCAACACAAGGGGAGTTAGAACCACTGTAGGCATTGTCTGACCACCTGACCATTTCACAGTAAAGCCTTGCTGGCAGGCTGTGCCCAGCACCAATATATGTGTTTCCAGATGGAATTATAAACCGCAGAAGATATGTGTGAAATCTATGTGTATAACCGTAAGGTGTGTTAGGGCATGCACCCATAAAATACTCGCGACTGTGCTATGTTAATCAAGTTTCTTAATATGTAATGACTACGTGTAATTGCTTATAATTTAATTTCAAATGTGTGTGACCAGCAAATAGGTCACTGGTTAGATACCACTACATAGTTCATCATTACAGTTGCGGTGTGTGAACCTACCATAAGAGGTCATGAAGCTCTGCAATATAAAATTATTGGAAATATAATTTATTGAAAGGACAGCAATAACTAGAAGATGGAATCGGGTTCGGGTGAACAGCCCAACAACCTGGAGATCAACAGAGTTAGCTTTACCAAAACCATGGCACCAGTCTTTGAGTGGTGCCTGGCACCCGCGTAAAACCTCTAGGAGTCAAAATGGCGCCCCTCAGTATGTCCAAATCCTTCCAGAATCAAGAAATTCCAAAAACCCTCAAAATTATGTTCTTCAATATTTTATCCTGCCGGAGTTCTTGCCTACAATTTACCGCAATATTGCCTAAATACCCACAATGGGAACATCAGAGAAGGACAGAGCCAACAGCAGCATCGTGATGCCCTACACACATTCGGGATGCCAGGAAAGAGTACTACGTGGGTGAGCAAAAAGCAGCTAAGCATCCA
Source organism: Dryococelus australis (assembly GCA_029891345.1). NCBI lineage: Eukaryota > Metazoa > Arthropoda > Insecta > Phasmatodea > Phasmatidae > Dryococelus > Dryococelus australis. The sequence continues at coordinate 70,596,321 of CM056998.1, read as the reverse complement.
CCATTGTTCCAGTGGCAACAGGCACGTGCAGAAACAGCCCCCTTGGAGCAGTACGTGACATCAGCCACCCACCGCTGGACAGCTGGGCCACATATCTATCTGTGGGAGTGTGTATGTTCTCACCTGCCTGCAACCAGCTGGTCACTAACCTCTGTCGGTGCATGTGAGGGTCAGCTGCGAGAGGGGAAGGTGCTTCCTTCCCTCCAACATCATGAAGCCACGTACTCCTTGGCAACAGTGCATGCGGTTGGGTGAAGATGAACAATGGCTGCCCAAATAATGAGTGGAGCACCAGTTTCTCTGTGTTTGCAGTGTTTGTCCCCTGTACCGCAGGGCACAATGGCAAAGTATGGACTTGGCACTTCTTACTCTCAGTGCCAATGAAAGACTAGCACTTCAACTAAATGCACCGCGAGCAATCGCGGAACAAACAACATAAGTGTAGCACTCAAACTTTCTCAAAATACAGTGACAATTTCGGACAGTTCAATATTTTCAAATTATCGTTTGCCCAACTGGTGCGACAATCTTTTATGTACTAGGAAAGGTGCAATCAGGTTTAAACGTAACCAATGCAACACATGTTATCACTGGAAATGTTTGAGTTACTCCGAACACATGGCAGTATCAGGCTTCGAGTTCGAATGTCAACAGTGTAACTTCAGCACAGCAATTCAAAGCAAATGTGAAAAAGTACAGGATCTTTTAACAGGAGTTGAACCACAAGGAAACACTGGTAAACAGGAACAGTTTAAGAGGGAGGAAGACACACAACTAACACAACTGATTTGTGGACTTTAGGAGTCAGAGATGCAGGTAAGCAATGGCGAGTTGACGTGTGTCTTTTAGGCTGGGCCATCGAGGAGAAAGGTTATGTGGATAGGAGTTAAAAAATTAATGTTGTTCTTCCAGGCGGGAGCCAGCTCCGTCAGTGGAGAGTACGAGAAATAGATGGGTCGTATGGCCGATGACCTTAAGTGGCCCTCTAAATGTCCCCACGTCACTGTAGTTGCAGTTGCACAAGTCGAATAAATACATACTCACTGGCTAGTGAGCATTTTTTGTGCTTCCTCTAGATGCTCATACTCACTCATGGCAGGTTGTTGAAGACACCTGATGCCTTAAACTCTTACGTGATCATGATCAAGAGGTAAACTGGCCAAGAAGCAATCAACAAAATAAAAGATTGGATTTTTCACACAACTCATTTTATTTATGCTATTCCTCTCGAGAAGGGACTTACTTTGAGGTTTCGCCATTGTATTGGGCGACCACGTATACAGAAAAACATGGCACTAGGCCTAGATGGTTATATTGAGAATTTACAACCCTGTTCATGTAAAAAAGAGCCGGTACAGAATGGTTCAATCGCCAGACAGAAGCAATACAAAAGGTGCCAGTAATTAACTTTAAAGACTAATGAAGCTACATGATTAGTGATAAAAGTTGGAAGTCCAGGGAGGACAACACACTCATGTACAATGCTAGAGCATTATGATGCCACTGAAGTTACGTTTGTGTGGAGCTCGCTAGTTAGGAAGACTCTGTCCGCATACCACGTGAAAAAATTGTGAAAATATATAAACTATAGTAACTATAATTAAACATGGAGGATGGAGTATTAAACACTTTTGTTCAATAGCATTTAATTGTTTAGAAAAATAAATATGAAAATTAAATCATATTTGTCATGGGCAGTAATGCCACGATAAACATAACCTCAACTGTTACACTTCTTCCAACAGGGCTGGAGAGCTCCCCTGAAATTTTCCTGTATCAAGTATGTTATGTTATTACACATTCTGACCCTGACATATTATGTGAAAAATTCAATGATTACATAAAACACTCTGTCCTTATAATTAACTATAATTTTAAGGTGACCTAGCCATGTGCTAGCAACATTGCGAGGTTCATCAGCTGGACGAAACTGATCTGATCTGAATACCGGCAAACTCCGGTATCACAATACTGCAACTACTATTTCTCTTTATGGTTATTCACATAATATTCTATACATTGCACAATCATATCTTTTAGAATGCATCAACTTTATGATGAATATGGATTTGCATTCTTAGTACACAAACCCAACAACTCTAAATGAAAAACTAGGTATATTATATATAAACAAATTAAAACACTGGATACTGTAAGGCAAGCTCCTTTCCTACCTACTCAGTTGGAAAGGGGAAACCATAGTATAAATAAAACACATGACATATCCATTGGCAACATGTCAACAACAAAACATAAACCTAAATTAAACAATGGCAAAATGTAAACAAAACACATGTTGTAATTATCCTTGGGCGGCAAACAACATAACCTTAAAAATATTATTGTAATTATATACAAATTAATGACAAGTCAATTATAGCAATAAAGCGGCGGTATACTAGCTGATTGCTCAATGCACAATGTGGAATGTACAATCGTGGCAATAGAAAATATTATGTTGTACTAAAAACACTATTTATTAAATCAAAAACAAACACTGCAATCTTAATATTAAAATGGCCATGTAAAGAACAAACATGGACACTTATTTACATTATGCACTTAATGCTTGCACTGTCGTATAAGGGCATTATGCGATGCTGCTGTCCTTCAATGTTGACGTGTAGACGTGCTGTGGAAGGGGCTGATGAACGGGCTAGCACTGAACTGCTCACGTCAGAGGGGATCGATGCTACAGGCAAAGAAGCACAGCGTCAACAAGTGGCTTGTTGCTGTCACACGTTAACAGCCCACATATGGCCAGCGACAAGCAGGCAACGCCCACCATGTCTGCGCCTTCGCTTCCCGCAGCTATTCCAGTCACGTTCATGCTGCCTACACCATTCTACCCACAGTTACCACTATTTCCACAGCATGTTACCACCCTACGACGTACCATAACAACTATCCCATAAAAACCAGTAATGTTAGTGAGCAGCAATGTGAAGAACGAGGGGTAGATGAAGTAAGTGGACTTCCACAACCAACCATCAAAGCCGTACGCAATCAAAACACCAGCCAAATGCCAGACATTACCATCTTTCATTGGCACGCCTACAGAGGACTCGACCACTTTTGTTGACGACTGTACATCGAGACATACACAATATAGATTATGGCAAGAGGAATGGGAGGTGAGAAACTCCGCAAATATGCCCACTTTTGGTGGGACTCCTTTAATTATTATGGGGTACAGTGGTTAGAATTCCTAAAGTCGTTTCAGTGTCAATTTGGTGGTACCTTCACTTCATTGTGCACCAAAATCAGGTTGACAATGGAAGAGCAGGCAGCAAGCGAGCTACTCACTGCATTTATTACAAGGAATGTGCACATCGTTTGCTAGTTTTATCCTGAATTTCCTAAGCGGGAAAACATGGCCGAGACAGCTCAGCCAGTGTTTCGCACAGCCATAATCTCTTTTCTGAATGGGGCACTCATGGATGTAATGCAAGCAGTCACCGAGCTGGGGTGAAACTTGGGTCAACCATACCACAATGGAAATGCCGCATGATGTCGTCATGAGCAACCACGAGAAAACGAATTGTGCTCGATTGAGATCAAGTATGGGCAAAGGAATAACTTTTTCGCACAATACCTGGAATATTCCATCAGACATCAATCCGATAATCAAAATCAAGTGTAATGGGACAAATTTCCTCCTCACAAACAGAGTGAGAGTAAAAGCACAGGAACTGCAAATGCAAGTGTGAAGTGGGTCAAGAACCTACCACCATGGTGGTCTTATCTGTATTGTGAAGGAGAGGTCTGTCGTAGTTATTGCCCAAACAAACCACATTTTACAAGAAGACTGGATGACAAAAAGACGCAGGGAAACATAAGATGGGACGAGGAGGTTCATGGAAACCCGTTCACCACACAGAAAGTAAACACGGGACCTACGCCTCAACAATCACTCATCAGCCAGGTTTGTAGCACAACAGCTAAATTCATTTGCATATGGTCACTGTCAATAATCGTTGTTGTCACACATTGATAGATACAGCGGCATCCTAAAGCTTCATTAAACTGCACTTTGTATATGAAGTCGTTATTGTGTTCGCTAATCATGTCATCAGGATGTCTACAAACAAGCATAATAGCAAGGCATTATGTAAAGCAGAGATTACTGGGCATGTGCACGGTATAGAGAAAGTAGCAACAGCTATTTTTTCGTTGGACATACGAAAATATGCAATTCTATGTATTCCATGGTTGATGGAACAGAACACTATTATGTCGAGCCAGCTACTCGGGGAATACACTTTGATGCACAGGAGCAGTGTACAGTTTACAATTTAGACAAACGCCTGTGAGATAGTGTACCTGTAGTTTCACTCGAGTAATTAGATCATGATAATCTGCCTGGACACCAGGCTACCTTTCAACGCTTGCTGGAAAATCACCTAATGTATTCGCCACGCATGATGCCCTGTGTAGAATCACCGTGACCGAATACGAAATTCTGTTGGAAAAACAAGGACGTATCCGCGCTCCGCTGCAAAGTTATTTGCATCAGGTAAAAGTGATCCATCAACAAATACAAGAATTACTCGCGGATGGCGGATCTGAGCCAACTACTAACCGATACAACTCGGGTCTCGCACCTAAAACAGTCAGAAATTGGAGATGTTGCGTGGATTTCAGCCCTCTGAATCAGGCAACCCGCAACGCACATCCACATTACATTAGCGTCAAGAATGCTTTAAGTTCGTTCTGCCAAGCTGAAGTCAACCGAGAGTCTTTCTACACTGTTTGGGACGCGCTACCTGGAGCTCCACCCATCGCTCACGTGTTTACAGTGCATCATGTCAATAAGTGCCACGTGTATGCATGTGAAACGACGTTCTGCAGTGTTGTGTATAATTTTAGTGTTATGGATATCACGTGTATTTGTTTACCATTGTAGTGCGTGATCTATTTTGCTTTGTTTTTATTTTGTCTTACCAGTGCCATTTTGTGAACAAGGAGCAACAGTGCACCTGAGATTTGTTTCTTAAATATTTTACAATTATTTTTGGCTGGTGCTAACAATGTCGTATATTCAGAGTTATGGTGTGTACACAAATGTATCATGTACACGAGTGTTTTATTTATTTCTTTGCTGTGTAAACCTACTCCGCACATAAGTAATGTTGCATTCGCCTCACTTAGTGTTTATTAATTTTAGGAGTGTTTTTGTTATTAACTTCAGGGTGTTAGTTGTACAATTCAGGGCTGGGACATTAGTGCTTTTGAGTCGCACCAAACCACACAACCTGAATTGGTGCCGTATTTATATAAACCATGGTGCACTGTAATAATAATATTTGTTTTAGTGTGGTCACTTGCCAAATTGTTTGTACCTATTTTAATGTGAATTTTTTCATCGTGTTACATCACACACAGTATAACAGTACTTAGGTCCAGCATTTTCCAGTATCCACAGATACATAACAGTCGAGAGAAAGGAACATGGCCGACCATGTTACAAAATGTAACGAACCTCATACGAAAGTATTTATTTTATGTTTTACTGTTCGTTTATTATGAGTCACGTATCATGCCCAAGTTTGGGTACAGGTAGAAATAAGAAGTTTCACCTGGGAACAATCCCGCGAACCCATCGTCCACCTCAAATTTGAACATGTTTTGTAGGTTAGGTTTTTTTGTGGAAACACTGTACGTCACGAGGGTGATGTTTTCCCCCTTTATATTCTTATTCAGATATATTTTAATTTAATAAGCGATTTTATTGTGTCATTTCTCATTGCACGGCAATATGCCGTTTCATTCCAATTCACAATCATTACGTAATAAGGCGATTTCAGTCACATGATCATAGGCGGGATTTCAAGCTAACAGCTGACTTCGTGCCTACCCCTCAGTAGTGTCTGACATTGTTGTAGGGTGACCAAAGCGTTGCATCATGCAGCTCTGGGCCTTCACCTTTTTTGTTACTGATCACTGTTAATTCTGTTTCGATATAATGTAAATTACTGGAACTTTGGCTTTTTTACATCACACAGAGCAAGTGCTACCCTACATCCCCGACTCGTTTGTTCACGGCCGGGGGTGATAGTGTTCATTAATGTCATGCAGGACTCGTGTCTTTTGTCTGCTTCGGTGGTCACCCACTTAAACTGCGAACATTTATTGTATGTGCCCATTCTGGGATCTCAAGTATGAATTAAGTAACGTAAGTGAGATACAGAGATCTTTATTTATTTTTGGTTGTGTAAGAAGCAAATAACCAGTAAACTAAATGAAGTACATATTTATAATAATAATAATGTGGGGAGGCCTACATCCCGTCAGGAGTGAGTGGCATCTGGGGGAGGCCTACAGCCCCCACTAGATATGGTATTACAGGATTTTGTTTATCAACTACTGCATCACCAGAATTTATAGCAGCAGAGAATATTGGACAACAGCCACCTGGGCGTCGGCCATACGACCCCTGCGTCATCATGCTCTCCCTGAGCTGGCGTCCCCTGGGAAAAACTGGACAAGTATTCATTGTACCTGTCCAGTAGCTTCACCCCCCAATGGTCCAGCCAAGCAGCCGCCAAAGTCAAGATCTTTACATCATTGGATTAAAAGGGTTTACTGGCAGTTGCCAGTAAAATTGCAAGATAGGGAAAATACTACTTATACCACACCAGACGGAAGTGGATTTCAATTTTGTGCGATGCAGTTTGGGCTGCGATCTTCCAAACAATGATGGTGCGAACTCTAGATGGCCTCATTAGGGACTACAAGCTCGCATTGCTTGATGATATTTTTTTATGGTCATCCAGCTGGGAAGAGCACATTGCACATTTATCTGTTGTGTCGAAAAGATAGGCACTAAATGGGTTGACTTGTGCAACAAACAAATGTCACATGAAAAATAACTCCCTTGATTTTCTAGGCCACATGAGAGAAGAGAGGAAACAAGCCAAATCCGGAAAAGCTCCAAGTAATAGTGCACTATGCAGCACCACGCACTAGAAAACCATTAAGCAAATACTTTTGGTCCAGGCGAGAGAATGTGGAAGGGTTCACAGTTATAACAGCACCGCTAATAGAGTTACTGTCACCGCAGTGCAGGTTCCAGTGGAAGAACGAAGCAGAGCCGTTGTTCCAGGAAATTAAAGAGAAGTTTCAGAATTGTCCAACACTTGCATGCTCCGATGCACGTAAACATTTGTTTTTACAAACAGATGCAAGCCAAAAGGACCTAGGTGCTGTTCTGTACCAGTTAGATGAAAACGAGAATCGCCAGGACATTAATTTTGCTAATGCAAAGCTTGGGCATACTGAACGCCGATATGATGTGAAGGAGCAAAAATTCCTAGCAGTCGTTTGGGCTGAAAAAAAAATTGTTTATATTAAGAATATCAGCAATTCACCCTTCGTACGAACAACAGTGTATTGTTTGGCTCCATAGTATGGGCGAAGCATGCAGCAAGTTGACGAAATGGGTGATAATGTTACAAGCCTATGATTTTGAAGTACAACATGTACCTTATAAAAAGAATGAGCTGGTAGATGAGCTCTCACATGCTCCGGATAGTGACATCATTGTCAGGGACAGAGTGGAATGGGACATTATCCTGGCCCCAATGACACAAGAAGCATTACAATAAATCAGCACATTACTAATTTGTGCAGTTAGAGATAGCATTCTCATAAACGTGCTATACTATGCTGTATAGCAAGTGCAGCAGGGATGCACACACATGCAGGATAGAATAAACACGTGTGTGCCCAGAAACACAGAAATCTGGCATGTCATTAACAAGAGGTTAGACTTGTTCGCCTACTGTTGCCACAAAATGGCGCCTGTAACTACCCATATGTGCATGGTAACAAGTTCTTGACTTCGCGCATAGCTACAAAAAAGTGGGACACCTCGGATATGACTAGACTGTCAGAAATGTGCATGAACACTTTTTCTGGCCCGGCTTGACAAGGGATGTACATCAGTATGTATAAAATTGCATCATGTTTAACACTTTCAAAGCAAGTAGAACCGATGGTAGGCAACAACAACAGTCACATGTTCCCCAAAAGCCATATGAAACCATAGGTATAGATAGACCTCATGGGCCCATTATCCTATATGCAAAAGGGAAGTGTTTCATATTAGATGTTACAGACAGTTGTTTTCATTAGAGGAACATTAATAAACTCTTCGGAAATTACGTGTGGCTATGCCTTTTCCATTTGGGTCACCTTCGGGCACTTAGGTGCAGAGCTTCAACCCCCCCCCCCCCCCCTCTTCGGACAAAGTGTTTTACCAACTAAGTGTCTTTCAAGTGTTTTATGTATGCATTTAGGATTTTGTCTTCGTTTGCTTAAATTATGGTGTATGGATCGCCTAGAATTCACCATGCAATATGTATGTTTTTAATTGGAAATCACTGAGGAACTTCAACGTCGGAAGGATCATGTGTGCCCCCTCTCAGGAACGATGTGGGTCACTCTGCCTTTTACCCAAGGCAGGGGCAAGATAATGTGTTGCCCAGTGCCAGGTCGGTTGAGCAAATGTTTGGGTTGTGGGCCGACAGCCACGGGAATTCCTGGAGGTTGTCGTCGTGCTAGTTGCGGTGTTCGTCGTGCACTTAGGGGCACTTTTGTTAAGATAGTGGTTTCTACCACTATACAGGCGTGTCACGGCCCCCTTACACAGCCATTGACAAACACTGACTCTACTCTGTCTAGGGGGGGGGGGGGGCGCAGGACCTATAATACTAAACACAAAGCACTGAGGCTAAAATTTGGCCTTAAGGACGCCATGACCTAAATTACTTAGGGTAAAAATAATAAAATACGGGAATTAATCGCACACACTTTTATGCATCTAACTGAATACAACTCACCATGTACTCTACAATGCTATATTATGCAGGCTCGGCGCCGTGGGCTGCTTTTTAAAACATGCAAACAGCTCGCTTAAGTTTTTACGGTAAAAAAATTAGCTGTCGGTCGGCCCCTCGGTATTAGGATAAAAGCAAAAAGGTTCCGGAATTTACACAATTGATAACTTAATGATTTCCTCCTAAAAGTTGCTATACCGAAGTGACGCACTGAAGAGTGTGGTTCCTGACCAACATGCTGTCGGATTGCGAAGGTCAGACTCCAAACGACACTCTGTTTTGCGGGGGCGAAAGCTGAGGGTGCGTTCAGATTCGGGCTAGCTCATTATGCTTTTTGGCCTTACTCTAACACAAAGATTATGTAACACTTCTATATGACCTCTTAATTCCTATTAATCACATTACACACATTGGCGACACTCCCGTGGCTCTAAATGCTAAATTAACAGGTTTTGTGATGACGTCATGGGAATGCTGCTGCCCTTACGAATGTTTTATATAACATGAATATGATGGATGAACACTGTGTGAAAAATGCGGCATAATGATGCTTTAAAACCCCGTACATTTATTATCATAAAAACTACACCCAAATTTGGTACTGGCGAGAGTACTGAACTATGTCACTCACAGGAAGTCGGTTGCATAAAGTAACATCTTGTGAACACCCATTTTCCTTAACCCCACACCTATGGTATTAATTTATGAAATGCAGCTGAATGCTAAAATGAGCTAAATGCAGCTTCATTCTGCATGCCTACAACGGAATCCATATTAAAACTTGTGACCACACGAGTGGTGTCTTGACACAATAAATGGGGTATCTAAACTAGCCTTTTGAAATACTTCGCACCGACACATGCCAAACTAGAGACACTGGCTTCACAGGGACGCAATGCCAGACCGCTATCTCATTGCCCGCAAGAGTTACCTCTTGTGAGAAACAGGTTAAATGGCTGATTTAGAGTTACACAATTTTGGAACACCAGGAAAGTTACTCACTGTTCTCAGCAGCTTGCACAACATATTCTGGGTTGTTCGACTCACCCCTGGAGTGCACTAATGCGATAGCTGACTGTTGTGCACAAATGGTCATAAGAGCAGACGGGAGCGCTCGGCTCATGCCAAGGATCATCGGCCTTTGATCGTCGGCACACGACCCAGAGAAACAGAGTCAGCTCTACCACATCATGGCATTGTTGCTGGGCAATGCCTGGCGTCCGGGTATTTTATAATCCTAACCAACATTTTCCCCGGCAATTTATTTGCCGCTCCTGAAAACGTCAATAACCCCTTCACTGCAGTCTGACTACCATCAGATGGCGCCCAACTCAGTGGCGTATCCTGATTCATTTGACCATGACAAAAATTCTGTGAAAATCCCCCCTTGTAAAACGTTCTCTGGGCGTTTTATCAACTACCCGCAACGTAGGATCAACAGGAAGCATTACATCAGTTCAACAGAGTCTTGGGACTCTGTTCCAAGACCTGTAGATGCCAGGAAAATTCAACACGTGATTTAGTGCCAGAAACCACTGAGAGAAACCAAGGCATCGCCATTGTATAGCATAAGGGAGAATAACTAACATGGCGGCCATTTTGGAGTGCCGTGGTGACATCAGCCACCACCCCACCACCCACAAGGACAAAGGCTCAGGGTGAGTCGTGCCAACCTCCCCCTACACCCATGCTGTTCGCGCCGCGAAGAGGAAAAGTACGCGGAGAAGATGGAAAAGAAAGTCGCCTCCCTCTCACGCTCCCAGCACCACATGCTGGCGATCAGCTGTGAGCCATGCCATTCGTTGACCCCTGCTCGCGCCACGGAGGACAGCCGCGATCTCCCATGTCAACACTACTGTGCCATGCTTCCGTGCCACGCAATGCAGAACTATCGCATTCACGCTTCTGCGATTGTGAAAACAAAACTAACCATGGCTGGCTGCACAGATGACAACGCGCCGGTGCTTCTCTATTCGCACTATTTGCGAGAACTTCCGCTGAACTAAATTGCAAAGTATGAGTACAGTACCAACTACTGCCGTTGTAACCACCAGTCCAGATTTCATACCCAACTGTATAGTGATCAACCGCGAGTGTAATTCAAATAATGAACAGAATTTTCAAATTTTAAATGATTATCAGAATCCAACATGGTGCTACGATTTAGTGTGTTAAGGTCAGAGCACACTGCAACTGAGTTGTGAGAAGTGTCAAACGAAATATCACCGGTAATGCATGAATCCAACAGAGAGTGCAACCATGCAAGGGATGCAATTTGAGTGTAGATTATGTAAGGCGCTAACACAACCGCAAGACAACATGCCATATAATTGGGAACAGTTTTTCAGAGAACTATGGAGACTGAATAAATACGACTGCACGGGATGCAAACGGAACTCACGCGGTGACAAACAGCAATACACTATATGTAGTTTGGAGCTTCACCAGTGGTGCCAATCTAACATAGAGTAGGCGACAGTGCAATGAGCGCACTTCACATGTCGGGACTGTACGGGGGTAATGGAAGATAACAACAACACATCACACATCAACAGCACGCACGTGGTTCCGATTTAAACTTCGCCACCGGACAGAAAGTCAACAGCATTGCCAACCTTACCAACCATGCCGCTTCCCATGGTACCACAGACACCCTATTCTCCTCCAATGTATGCATACTACCCACCACCTATGTATCACTATGGATCACCCAAATTACCCGGCAATTTTACCGAAAATGTTAACCCCTATTCCCATGGCAATACCAGCAGCAGCCATGCACCTAACTCCGGCAAACTACACCAATACAACAGAATGCAATTTGCCCACCACTGGGAGATGTACACTGGCCGACATTGACTCGTTTTCAAACGCTGCCCACGTTCTTGGCCCAGCTGAATGAAGACCAAGCTGCCTTCATTAATAACTGCACGACCAGATTGCAGAAGTATAGGGTGCTCGATGACGAGTGGCAGGCTGTGTGGGAAAGCAGTTGGAGGGAGATACCAAGCAATGGTGGCGCTCTATTAACCACTACAGGATAACGTTGACGGGGTTAAGACACGCTTTTCAATGCCATTTTGGTGGGACGTTCACCTCAATACAAGCGCAGAACAAGCTTACACTTCAGGGGCAACAGCCTGGAGAGAAATTAAGAGCCTTCATTAACCGAAAAGCTCACCTCGTTCGCAGCTTCCGACCGGAACTTCCAGAACGGGAAGTCTTATAGGTGATTGCTGAAACTGCCAGTGCAGAATATCATGCTGCATTAGTGCCACTTCTGAACAGTGGGTTGGAAGAATTCATGAGAGCAGCGATAATTCTTGAATGCTGCCCCTATCAGCAACAACGCGAAACTGCAACTACACGATGGTGCCACGGATGCAGAGAAGTCAGCAGAGAAGAGGAGCGGGACGAGCCGGCGAACAGGCAGCAAAGGAAACAGTACAAAGCAAGACAGAGTCGATCCAATGTCGTCCAACAGCAAGAATACAGTGCGTGTGGACCTGTTAACAACGGAAATGCGAGAAGAGGAAATGCGAACTTTTGAAGTGGGACAAGACACAGCCACCTAGGATGCCGTGCAGATACTGCAGAGAGCAGATGTACCACTGGCATTCTAAGTGCCGAAATAACCGCACCTTCACACACAGAACAACGCCCAACAAAATCTGCAGGAAAATGGTCAGTAGGGGTGAAGGGGCTTGTTTCTTCCACCCCTATCCAGCACAACAACAGCACGAAGTTGACACCACAGCAGTCGCTGGTAAACCAGGTTAGTTTCACTAGCGCCAAATTCATCCGAATACTTGTGTTCATTAATAGTGTACCGTTTTACGTCTTGATCGACACCGCGGCCTCCCACAACTTTTGTCAACCACAGATAGTGGACACAGGAGATATAACACCCACGGGACATGTGATACGGCTAGCAACTGTCCACCAGAGTGATTCCATTAAAGGCCAGGCGACAGTAACAGTTAGGGTTCGTGACTTGGAAACAATCACAAGAGAGCGAGAGAGAGAGAGCGAGAGAGAGAGAGAGGAGGAAGGTGGTCCAGCACCTCCACCAGATGAGCCTCCACCTGGGTTGATAAAAATTTCGGCACCGAACACGACGGTGTTCCACAGGAGACCGAAAGGTGTGAGTTCCGACATCGCGGATACCACAGTTCCGGACGAAAATGGTGTACTAACACCTGAACATGCGGGCCATGTACAGAAAGCAAGCAGGGAGCAGGAGCAAGTAGGAATGCAAGGAAATGGCAAGGACATCCAGGTGACCCACGACGGCATCCGCTGTGACGAGCACCCTGGAAGTAGCATTAAGGAAGAAGGTGCAGCAGCACTTCGCCCAGAAGGGCTGGCAGACAGTGTGGCAGGCCCGACGTCGCCCGATGCATTGGCATCTAAGGGGGCATGTCTGACGGTCGGCACTGCAGAGTCTGACAGCACGACGCCGGGGAGCACCACAGTCGGAACTACAGTGCTCGAAATAGCCGCAGCACACCAGGCAAGAGTTCCAGCAATGAGGGATACCCTATCCGCCGTCACCAGGTCTTCGACGGGCAAGTTGACCGGTGTCAGCCGAGAGGCCGCGGGATATACACGGCCGACCCTGGGCACCGCTCAAGAGGAGCGGGTACCCATGGGGATTGTTCACCCGGGCTGCTACCAGAAGTGACACACCTGCGAGAGCAAGAGGGAAGCAAGTCTGGAGAGCGACAGAGATAGCGAGGGGAGTGAATCGGCCGGTTCACTACCTCCTCACCTATCAACACGGCAACATCATCCACTAAGGGAGTATGCAGCATGTGGCGATGCCTCAGCATACCACATGTGGCAGATCAGCACATGGCAGCGCTAAGAGATGCACTTGCAGCTACGTAGATCGCCCTGTCTTGCATCAGCGCCACAGGGAGCAATAGAAGTGCTCCTGCTGTGACTGACGTGGGAACGGCTGCAAACAGCCTCACAGGAGGGGGGCGTTTGATACAGACAGCTTCCTTCAGACCATTTGCCCGCCGCAGAAGTCAGTGCAATGCAGCCGACACCGGTTGAAGTCGAACACACCTCATTAGTATGCGGGATTTGAACCGCAGTGACGCGTGTGTAGCAAAGAAGTGCTAGGCAGGAAAGTATAGGAAGGCCATGTGGCAGAGTGTGCTTGCGCGCATGAATCTGAGGAAGTAGAACTTGTGTGCTGTCCAGTTAAGATACACAATTTACGCAAGGAGAATGCCATGCAAATAATGTGAGCATAAACAACACTATAAGAAATTCTCCTTTAAGCCCTAGAGGCCATATTAGTCGCGTTCCAGTGTTTTTGTTATTTTCCACTCAAATGTTTATCACCTTCACGACATCCACCAGAGTCTATGTTGTGTTATATATTTATGTTTTGCAAGCATGCTTATTTTAATGCAAGTTCTGATCATGTAAGGTGAGTGCAAGTGTTGATGCAATGTTTTAGCAGTGTAAGAAAGTCGTGCTACAGCCCACCTGCTGCCAATTTGGCTGGCACGCCGCAGTACAAAGTTTAGTCACTGTCCCGTGTCTCGAGAGTGTGGATGCACTGTCCGTCGTCTCCGCGATTTCCTGCGTGCCTGGGCGGTCTTCAACTTTTTGCTCAATAATGTCATTTCAATAGACTTTGAATTAACACGAACATTTTGTAATAGCCGCCCGGGACTCTCCACCTCTCACCTTACCTTGCGTTGAATCGCCAGGGAAGGCATAATGTTCAAGTTATCGGCTTCGCGCCATTTTGTAACAGTGCTGCCCTGTTGGCGGGTTAAGCCCAACACTGTAATTGCAAGTTGTTTCCATTAGAGGAATCTCAATAAACCCATTGGAAATTATGTGTGGCTATGCCTTTTTCATTCGGGTCGCCTTCCGGTACTTAGGGGCGCGGTCCCCAACTTCCTGCCAAAGTGTTTTACCAACCAAGTGTCTTTTGAGTCTTTTATATATGCATTTAAGGTTTTGTCTTCGTTTACTTAAATTATGGTGTATGGATCTAAAATTCACTGTGCAATACGTATGTTTTTAGTTGGAAATCACTAAGGAAATTCAACACCGGAAGGATCACCGCCTTTCGTCATCGGCACACGACCCAGAGAAACAGAGTCAGTTTTACCACATCACGGATTTGTCGCTGGACAATGCCTGGTGCCCAGGTATTGTATAATCCTAACCAACATTTTCCCAGTCAATTTATTTGCCACTCCTGAAAACCTAAGTAACCACACAAGGTCTTAGGAAGTCAGGAACCCACCATATATACGGTCCGGATCGGCAGGAGGAAGGTACAGGTGCATCTAGATGATATCCGGCTCACCTGGATGTCGTCACCGGCGAAGTCATGCCCGATGCCTCTGATACCGACGGGAACGGAACTATCGAGCTCCTGCATGTGGCTAGCAAAGAACAAAGTGCCATGGCACCTCCTGCAGGAAGCTCTCTAACAGACCCACCACATCATGACGAGGGAGATTCACCCCTGATGAGCCTGGACGGGGACGGCCCCGATGAGCAGGCCCAGAGAGGGACAGAGGTGGAAACAACTGCAGCACATCAAGCAAATATACTGCCAGCTGGGGTAGGAAGCCCGGCACACCAGTGCCTAATAGGGAGCTGTGGATGGCCAACCCAGGTACCAGGACCTCTGGTAGTGCAAGCACCTGCCATCGTTATGACACAAGATGTCGTAATACAACCAACAACGGAGATATTAGCTACGCCGTCATCACCAGCACTAGATGGTCGAAAAGCTCAGGCTAAATGACCGTTGTGTTGCCTTGGCATCTGGTTATGGTTATTGTTACACGAATTTGTTGCGAATTGATATTAAATGGCAATAATACACTCGAGCAGGGCTATTGTGGGCTCCCAACACGCCATTTATATACTGTGATGCACACCAGCATGCTGCGCTCCAAAAAGGCGCAGTCTACGACCGAGTTCGCCCCATCTGAGTGCGCTAAGCGAAATAAAATTTGTTGGCCACTGAGACTTGGAAACAATAATATTAAAGTGACTTCCATACATTGGTGAGTCAACTAAGTAACTGAACTTCATGCCTGAAATTATGATCTTCCACATCCAATCAAGAAGAAACGTGCCAGAGCAACCCCGATGAAGAAATAATATTAATTATTTACAATATACTACGCTGCCCTGCTTGGCCAAGAAGTTCCAAACTACCCTCAAGATAGCAGCACCCCCGTGACCTTCTGACGTCACGAGCCGCCTGCCTCAGTCCGAGGTGCATGAAAATGTCATTGCCTCCACCAGGGGAGATAAGAAATTAAGCGGCGCTCCCGCAACAGATAAACCAGTCCCAATGTTGGAAGGCTACACTACCCCCTGCCCCCCCCCCCCCAGGAGAATCGCTGACACAGGGCAATTTTCGATTAAATAGAAGTACAGCCCCGTGGTTCAGCAGAGACGTCGGGCTTGCCGGCCGCATAGGTTTGCGAGCTCTCCTCTGCAGCCTGCTAGGGCTCTATCTCCTTCATCTCCGCAGCCCGAAGCAGAACTCGAACTTCTTCTTCCAGCCAGCCGCTTGAAGGCCGCCAGTACTCCAGCCTCAGCTTGAACAAGGCTTCCTTCAGCTGACCGCCCAGGGAGAGCTCTCCACGATTGATAAATCCCACACCTGTACCCACTGAACCTTACCTCAGTCAGCTTCCCTTGACTCTCGCGGTAACAGGTCATTGCACGATTTACGTCCCCCTGGGAAGAAATGTAGCTATTGGATTTATTATTAATTAGGCATTTTCATAAGAATTAATTTTATTACATTAATTTTTCCCAGGCTCACCTTCGCCTGTTGATAAAAATACATCAATATAATTGTCAGTGTTTTAATATTTCTTTACCTAGCTTTTAGTGTGTACATACGTAGCCAGGTATCTGCTAAAGTGTTTATTTAAATGTAATAAAATATTACGTTACAAACTTAAATCCCTAGTGTGTCGACTACCGTAATTTTAATTTTAGATCTTGTCTCATAATTTTTGTGTTTTTTAAATTTTGTCTATAATTGCAGTGCTGTGTGTTCAACCATTTGCGCAGTACCTTTAATTAACCACATGTCTCTATCTGGCTGTGTAATGTGCTGTATCCCCAGGGAGGCACGGCCTGATAAGGCCCTAATACCTGAGATTCCAGGGCATCCGCCGCTGATACACAAGGTCTAGTTACTTGGGTAGCCTTTGTGAACAGCAGGTCCGCAGGAGTGACTGCAGATTTTGCCCCGCCGAGGACTGCTCGTCCACAACCTCTGTTGACAGCCCTATTTTATTTGTTGTATTTCACTACTAAACGCGCAAATAGCACGGTGGTACCGGTAGCTGTCAGAGGCGACGCGAGAGGTGTGCCACCCTATGATAAGCACTAACAAATCAGCTCATTTTTGATTCAAATCCAAGTGCACTGGTATCTGATGAGCCCGAGAGTCAACATATTGATTATAGCATCATTACACCTCCTGACCAAGAAACCACGTTAATGCACTTACTAGGTTGGTGTAAACAGGACAACGAATCCGACTCAGAGGAAACCCCCGTCCAACCAACCCCTACACAAGCACTGAACTCTAATACAGACACACTGGATCCCTCTAGCCGATCAAGTATCGTGACATTAAAATCTGGCAGGATTCTTTGGGTATAACACCCGAGAACGAGAGTACTCTCCAACTTCTGCATCATAACATTGGCTTCCGAAAGGATGATCAGGGTTCGAATCCCTCCCAAAGTAGTTCCCCAAACACAGTCAGAACAATCCATAGCCAACTTCATCCCCCGCTCGACAGCTAATGAGGCAGAGGCAGATCAACCCTGTCAGTGTAAGCCAGATCATTCACCACCATACTCATTCACCTCTCGTATCAGATTGAGCATTTCACCCTCATTGGGACAGCTAGCATCCCGTTTATTGACATCCCTTGTAGTGTGGAGAATAAGACTGCCCGGAAGGGATAGCTTAACGCTCCGACTCACCCTGGGGTTTGACTCCCCTCCACCTCATAAGGACCGAGAGGGCAGTCAGTTCCCTAAATACTTGTTATCCAAGAGGAGCGCACGTCAACTGCAACAAACTTTCATAAGTTATACCTATACATAGCTAGTTTATT
Source organism: Dryococelus australis (assembly GCA_029891345.1). NCBI lineage: Eukaryota > Metazoa > Arthropoda > Insecta > Phasmatodea > Phasmatidae > Dryococelus > Dryococelus australis. Next base: position 70,578,339 of record CM056998.1, on the reverse strand, counting down.
GTGGCTACCCAACATGCCTTTTATACACTGCAAAAACTTCCAACATAAATCACACATAAATTATTTTTTTAAAAATTACGTGATTGCACACGCGTGCAGGTATCTTAAGAAATAAATTGTATGCAACAAAATACTTTGAATAAACGTTTGATTATTCAATATTGCCAATGAGATAATACACAATTCAAATTGATGGGCATGCGGCTTGAAGCCCCACACTGGCTACAGCAGCAAAATGGTGTACGCCCCATGAAAGAAAATACTGAAGTATTGTCACGCCAGAGGGGCAGTGAGTCTGCTCTGGTTTGGGAGGCATACTCGGAGGAGCACGAGAATTGATGGAAAATTTCCAGATATATTTAAAGTCTATTGAAGTTACTGACCATCACAAAGAAATGCTTCACATCCAAGCCACGAGGTACACAACCTACCCTTATGCCCGACAAAACAAGACTAAAGAGATTATATGGCGTCGATGCCAAGCCACAACAGAAAATCCCTTTCAAAAATATTTACGTAAATTATATGCAACACACTACAGGATGAACATACATCAAACTTCACAGTGTATTATCCCGTTAAATACGAAACATAAAACATATAAAATTTATGGGCTGTTAAATTTTATAGGGAATATTATTTTCTTTCAAAATGTCATTTTGTTTCCTGAAAAGACAAAAGATACATAGTGCGCTTACAGATTAAGAAAGAAACACATTATGTTAATTAGCACCATTACAATTGTGCATTTATGTTATGAAAAATATCTCAAGTAAATTTTAAGTTGCGTGGATTGAAGAGTTCATGTCGGACTGCACGCACCAATTAAAAAATGTAAGCAACTAAATATTTCACTTTTTCAAAAGGGCTCACTATGTGCCTGGTAACACTTTTAATTACGCGTTTGAGGTACTGTAAACACTTTCATAAAATATTAGCGAATGGCTAAGATCTGGGTGTCCACGTGGTTGCTACTTTGCACTAGAATAACTACGTGATTTCACTGGGGATTTTGCTATATCCATTTACAGTTTGTTATTTTATTAGAGGCTAATTTTAAGGTATGTGGTGTACTGTCTTATAATGTAAGGGTGTGTAGGCTGTGTTGTGTTGTGCCCGGTAGTGTTGTTCACATATACAGTAAAACATAAATATTGGTGGTTCAGGTTTTTGGATAGCCTAGCAAGGTAAGATACGTACAAGCAGCAGCGTATAGGGGTTAGTTCACAGGTGTTAGGTACCAGGCGCTTAGCTGAGAGATAGAAAAGGAGATGATAGAAGCATAGTGATGCCACGCCTCCCAGACAGCTGGTAGAGTGAATAATTATTAGGACAACTCAGAGAAAACTCAAGCATGTAGTGTTTGCCAAATAAGTGATAACTCTTTGCTTGTGAATGCAGATAATAACTCAGATTAGTATTACCCAGCTTATAGTTGTGTGTTCTCACATATTTATTAAAAACTTCCAACTTTCTGGGCTTAGATTTGCTTTCAAAAATCAGTACTCTTATTTATGCAGGTAGGCCTACTTAAGAAACATGACAAGTCATCACTCTCAAAAAAGACAAGCAGCGTGCACAAGTAGATTGCACTCAAGAAGACAAATTAAATCAGTTGCATTAAACACATCGCTCTCAATATAGACAAGCAGCATGCACAGGTAGATTGCACTCAAGAAGACCAATAAAATCAGTTGCATTAAACACAAGACTTTACTAATCATCAGGCACATTAAAACACTTGAACACTCTTATACTGAAAACAAGATAAAACCATGGACATCAAACCCTTCAAAATCAATGTAGAATAAATATCATATTCTAGCATCAGAAATATGACCAGACATGAGAATTCAGAAATCATAAAACACATTTGCTGTTGAGCTGATATGTTGTAGAGAAACTATATTTACTGTACTTTTGATGTAAGTGTATTCAAAGCAATTACCAATTAATTCAGTATGCATCCAATAAATAATATTATTCTCTACCTGTGACAATACACTAAAAAAGCTGAGTACATGGAGTGAATTGATCTCTGCAGCAAAACTCATATAAATTACTGAATAAACTTGTAGTTAACTGTGTAGTAATTTTGGCTAAACTCAGGGTAGTGTTCGAAACCCATGCAAAATTGGCTTTTTGGGTTTACAGTTTACAAGCTCTCCAAACGTTTTCAGTGTCAAATGTACAAATTTAAAATATCCAAAAATATGTGTCCTGATCAGATCTACATGCTGACACGTGCTCCTTATACAACTAATCAACTACAATTACGACTCATTGCCAAGAGTACCTACTTCCACTGCTACAGACGTGAGTGACACATTGCTTCCCATAGAGGTAACAGGAACTTATGAGTGAATTTTCTTCACCTGGAGGATACGCAACTCGGCAGGCACGGTGCCCCCACCCCAATCCCCCCACTGAGACCTCTGGAACAAGGACTGCCCTCGGAAACCAGAGGGGGCTGCCGTTCCACCAAACAGAGTTGACAAAACGCCGTCAAATATCCCAACATGACCAGCTGGAAACCCAACTCCCGGAACCAAGCCGGGAAACGCAGACGATGGGGTACGAAGCGGGCCACCACTCCCGGTGTACAAGGGCCCATCCTCCAGGTATTAAGTGAGGAAGTACCAATTCCCGTAGCCCCACACATAGGGGTGGAGGTAAATAATGACCGGGTACTCGCCTTACTTAACTCAGCAGCCACTGGATATTTTATCAGAAGTAATATGTTAACACCAAACCAGCTCGCCGAAATAAGACTGCAAACCAAAATAGTAAGAATGCTGCAACTAGAATCCACCCTGGACGTAACTGGCCGAATTACTCTGAAACTAAAATTCAAAGTATTGCTACACCGACAGAATTTATTGTATCACCAACCATGTCCGAATCGGTAATACTAGGGTGCCTGTGGCTCATCCGTAATCAATGCATTCTAGATCACAGACAATGTAGAGCCTCTCTGGGAGAAACCCACCGGATTACTGTAAACTGGGATCAAAACCCAGACGACACCCCACCAATGCCCATCAACCCAATCAGCATTAACCACGAACTTGACGAACCATAATTTTACCAAATAAAAGCCATACTAAATAAGCACAACCAAGCATTCAGACAAGGAGGACTGCTAAGACAGACGTATTCCATACAACACGAAATATGGCCTACAACTGACGTACCAGTCTACAACCGTCCATACCGAGTGTCAGCCCACCGCCGTGACCTCATCATGGAGCAGGCCAACTACATGAAGGACCAGAGGATTGTGGAGTCATAGAATTCCCCATATAACTCACACGTGGTCCTCGTACCTAAGAAAGATGGGAAATTGAGATTTTGCGTAAATTACAAGTAGCTAAATGAAGTTACCCACTCAATCACTCCTCCAGCTATAGACATATCTTATACACTACAAGACATTGGCAAAGCCAAAATATTCAGCACTCTCGACATGTAGTTTGGATATTGGCAGTTTGCTGTCCACCCGGACAGTCGCAAATATACGGCCTTTACAACACCAGAGGGTGAAACCCTTCAATTTTAAGTCATGCCATTCGGCTTGAAAAACGCTCTAGCAACATTTCAACGATTAATGTCTGCTGAAGTATTAACAGGTTACATCGGCGAGTTCTGCTTCACTTATCTCGACGAAGTAATAATATATTCCAACAGCTGGGAGGAGCACCTAGGCCATCTGCCAAGAGTGTTGGAAAACTTGCAAGCTGTCGAAAATCTTCTTCTGCAAGTCCTCAATAGATTATCTGGGATACGTCATATCACCTGAGGGAAACTTCCTGCAATACAGTTCTATACGAGCGATTGAAGAAGCAGAAGAACCTTCAAATAAGCAACAACGGTACCTGGGTCTGTGTAATTGGCTACAAGACTTCATTCCAAATATTGCAACATATATGGCACCACTACATCCACTCCTTGAGAAAGATTCATGCTGGCGATGGCCTTAATACTGCAAACATACGCATATCAGAATGGCCTGGGACCAGTACTATACCAGCAAGACGAAGAAGGACATCCACATGTGATAGCGTATGCATCTACCCACTTAAACGAAACAGAGCAGTGCTACCACATCAATGAGCAGGAGTGTCTCACCGTTATCTGGGCCATGAAGAAATACAGGTATTATCTCGAGGGACAACACTTCATTCTATGGACTAACTTTAAAGCCCTATAATGTCTACACGAGTCCCGGAATTCGAAGGCCAAGCTCGGCCGGTGGGGCATGTTCCTTAATGAGTTCAACTTTGAGGTACAGAATTTCCCAGGAAAGGAGAACAACATGCCAGACACCCTGTCTCGATTCCCAACACTGGAGGAGAAAGCTGAGGAGGAAGAGGAAGAGAATAAGTCTCCCCCCTCCAGGGCGAAAGAAGTCTGGAAGAGCAAATCCGTCTTCTTCAACTGCAAATAACCAGCCAACAAATAACCTTAGGCCAGCAGGAGGATCCCAACATCCGACGCCTACTATGGGAACAACCCCATCGATTTGAACTGCGGGATGACGTGTGGATTAGTGGTGAACAGCCCAAACTGCGTCACGTGCTGCCGCAGTAAAGGATACCCGGTTTCCCCTCCCACCGCAAAACCACAGAGACCCAAGACGGCCTGAACCCACATAGCTGCCAATCTGATGGGCCCGTATCCATGTAGCACAAAAGGGAACCGCTACCTGCTCGTGCTAACAGATCTATTTTCAAGATGGGTAGAGGCATTTCCTCTACCCAGTCAAGAAACCACCCCAATTGTGCGGAAAATGGAGACTGAGATTTTCGGATGATGGGGATGTCTGAAGGCCATACTGACAGACAATGGCACACAGTTTACAAGCAATCAATGGCAAACTGCCTGTCAGGAGTAGGGGGTAGAAACCTGGACTACACCCCCTTCCATCCCCAAGTCAACCCCACTGAATGGAGGAACCAGGAGATCAAGAAATGCCTCCATATCAGTGTGGGTAACGATCACAAACATTGGGATAAACACATCCCTACCGTAATGGTTGCTCTTAGACGCCGAACGAATGAAGCCGTCGACACCAGTTTGAGCGTCCTACTCCTGGGACAAACATTACGCCGACCAGGCGACTGGCAGTGGGAAAGGGAGCCTATCGACATGCCTCAACCCGAGGACATCCGGCTAATAACCTTGGCCCGCACCACACACCCAGAAGGCCCAAAATGCCTACATTCTCAAGAAATACCCACAACCTAAAACTGGGGTAAGAGAATTTAGCTTAGGAGAGACTGTCCTACGACGTCACTCTCTCAGCAAAACCAGCAACCAATTCAGCGCTGGTGTTGCTGACATGTAGGAGGGACTGTGCCATATAGTAGGCAAGCGAGACATCTACTGGGGTGAAGAAATACGACGATGAATATGGAAGGCCACCCAAGGCCAGATATGACCCTACCCAGGGGACTTGCCGACACTTGGGGACAATGACACAGAAGGAGAAACACCTGGCCAGTCCGAAGATGAAGACGAGCCCCAACTAAGAGGGTTGTTCCCGATACAGGACAGGGACCCTTACCGAAACCTGAGCAGACACCACTCATTATTGACTGAGCTCCTAGTTACATCGCGTCATGGAAGCCAGAGGTAGAACAATGCCTAGGTGCATTCTCCGTCACATCAATGCCCTTGACGCCACGCAGCTATGCTGAGAAAATCGCAGCCAAACACGGTACAGCACCTTTTGGCTGCTCCAAAGTGTCATGGCGGAGTCCACGTGACAGAGAACCCCGTTAGACACCTCACCGATCAAGCCTAATTAGTGAAAAATCAGAGACTCCTTCTGCGAGAAGGGTAGGAATCGCACCTACTTCACCACCCAGTACCACTCCGAAGCCACAAGTCAAGGCCATACCAACTTCAACAAAGTCGACCTCTGGCTCAGACGAGGAAGAACCACCAGCCGGGACGTCGAGCACGGACAACAGTGCTCTATCACTGCAGGAAGACCCGCCCGTCAGGACGTCGAGCTGCCATGCCGGAAGTGCTCCGCCTCAAGAACCTGCAACGCAGGAACACCCGCTATCCAGGATGTCAAGCTCCAACAAGAGTGCTCCATCCCCAGGTCCTGCATCGCAGGAATACCTGCAGACCCGGACGCCAAGCTGCCAAATTGGAGTGCTCTGCCACGCCACTTTGCTACGCGAGAAGCCCCTTTCACTGAGAACATCGATGCCACCCACTACTCCTCAACAGGCACATCACCTGCAGTGGAGGTCGAGGTGAATCTCCCTACCACTACCTCGTCCCAGCATCTGGCCACAAGACATTCGATGCTGCCCACAACCTAGTACTATGACGAACTGTTCTACCTGCAGTCGGGGTTGAAATCTTTCTCCCTCGTACTGCCCTGTCAGAGAAACATCCTGCCCTACGGGTAGGAACCAGTGCAATCAGGGTGGAGGGCTTGACACTTCCCTACACTTCCTCAACGTCCCTTGAATGAGTGCCCTCCCAATTTGTTGTGGCAGAAGCAGACACCACTACGCCGTAGGCTGCTCCACAACGCCCCAGGCTGCTCCACAACGTCTGATGCCCCAATGTACCGCCAAGGCTGCTCATACGCCTGGCCGGTACAGGGAATCGCCATGGAGACCCACAACCATGTACATGTGGCCGTACCCTCAGCATGCTGCCCTTCGTCCGAGGGGGAGGCCGTCTAAAGGTGAGACAGAAGATCGCCAGTAAATGGGCGATTATTGAAGACAGTGTAGTAGCCGCAAACCGCTACTATGTGCACGTGGCAAAAGGACTCTTATAGACCGGTCGTGTGCACCCTATTTAATTTAGCCACAAGCCAAAGACAGTGACATAAGTAAAACAATCACGTTTAGGCTGAATTAAAAAGTATCCAGTACAAATACAAGTTTAAAGGGCCAACGAGGTAAATGCACCCGTAATTAGTCCCTCGACTATGTGCTAATTAACTTTTTAATGCAGCCGTAAAAAAAGCAGTACGGCAGTTACTTTTTATAGACATTTTACACTTCAAGGTTCCAGTGTTTTTAGTGGCCAACAGCCCACTTAATTATGTAGCATTACAAATAGACGTTCACCACAGTGACAGCAATGGCTACCATAAGTGAATCACATTAAGATGTTCACCACAGTGCCAATGATTAAGTTGAAGATAAGAGACTTCAACATTACAATAACATTTTAGCTTTTGTATTTTTATAATGATCATCCATACATCTGACTTGATGTGTTGATAAACCAATATATGTCACCATACGTTTTGAAAGTGTTTATTTGACGATCACTTACATGAAGAATGCCGTCGTGTAAGAGTATGTTTTCAGCATCTACAAAAGTGAGCATTCCTTAGGAACTTACCTTAAACATTCCAACAAAGATATACAGTGTACATATTAGCTGCTCATTCTAGGATATAAGATGGACTCCCACAAGGGACAGTTAGGTTAGTTCTAAATGCTTTTCAGCATTAAATCTGAATTGATGCGAAGGCACACAATTAAATATCATAATACGTTTTGAAAGGGAATATGTGAAGATCGCCTACAAGAAAGAATGCCATTTGTAGGAGGATATTTTTATGTATATGCTTATAGTTGTATGTGTTTTTGTTTGCAATATCTTGTGCACCGACTCAGTAAACACTCTGAGCATTATAGCTCCCAAATATGGTGTAAGATATTTGAACTTCCATTTTGAGTGTTTCTGTGTATTGTATCCACTGACCAATGTGCCCACAATTTTCTGCATTAATCATGCATGTAGTGTACTTGCTTTGTATTTGTGTAGCCGGTCAACCCAGGTATTAAAGGGCCTGTGGTTGGCCTCCTCCCAATCTGTCACACGTAACGATTTAGCTTGCTGACAGACACAAAGATTCCCTGGAAATATATTCCTTTTCCTTCTTAACTCACTGCAGCAAGCTCCAGGATAGTAGTGGCATTTCCCCGCCTTCAGCGAGTAAGGCGTATACATACATTTTAAGTCTCATAATTTTTAATCCCCTTGTTTTGACGTGCCATTGTTTTATTTAATTTTTCTTTCAGGTTTTTGTGTACAATTCCCTTGTAATATCCACCAACAATATGCTGGTTTTTGTCAATGGCACGCGTAAAAAATGTAGGCCGGTGGGACACCCATACACACGCTGCTTCCTAACACAGTAATCTTTGCAACACGGGGGGGAATACACACTCTCGCCGCATCATCAGGGCGAGGGGCAGAGAAGGATGCCCGCCTGAAAGAGAGAGAGAGAGAGAGAGAGAGAGAGAGAGAGAGAGAGAGAGAGAGAGAGAGAGAAGAATCAAGGTCGCACGCCGGCTGCCGCCACTCCATGTCTCACATGTTTCGCTTTGCCGGTTGGGCGACCAGAGCGCACAGAACATGCACCACTACAGCGGTTAAGCCACCTAAGCTTAAGGGTCCCGCCTACCTGTTTGCAGAAATTTTTTTTTGTGCTATCTGCCTCATGACATCTACTGATGCCTACCCAGACCTTCTAGACTTTCCAGAAAGGGGACCTACGTCTTTCTCCGCCACCTATTCCATGATGAGTCTTCATTGCAACGGAGGGGGTGTAAATTTACCCGTGCCGCTTATACAACTAATCAACTACAATTACGACTTATCGCCACGAGTACCTACTTCCACTACTACAGACGTGAGTGACATGTTGCCTACCCTACAGGCAACAGGAACTTATGAGTGAATTTTCTTCACCTGGAGGATACGCAACACGGCAGGCATGCCCCCCCTTACCATACGTTGAGAGCCTACAAGCTGCCCAGATCTCGGGCAAGGCTGAGCGCTACCGACGAGACACAAAGCAGAAGTGCTGACCAGAGTCTTCCCACGCCAACCAGGGGAGGACGTCACACCCTCCCCATAGCCCGCGTCGGTAGCCTACAAGCTTCCACTATGTAAGTACAGATACTGCCGGGCACGGTCAGTCATTCTAACGCATCCTCTTTCGTGACATCCAGCACTGACTAAGTGTTGGAACCTCCGGAGATCTAGGAAACTTCAAGTACGCCCCCAGCGGCTACTTACAATATCTCTACGACCAACGAACACGAACATACATATTCAACTTCACTTTGTCTCCTCTAGACACCTTTTACTTAGCAGTTTAACTTTAACTAATTTGTATTCGTCTAGAACCAGCTTTTCCCCTTTTAACTTAGAACCAGGTCGTCTACACCTGGAACCACAGTTACCTTCATCTCTCCACGGCTTGGTAGGAGGTAGCACAGGTCATGTGTTTATTGAATATTCAATAAACACTCATTGTTCTCTACCTTTCTGTTTTTCATTTCCAGGGTATTTGTTTGAATTAATGGTTGGAGACAGAATACGCCATGCACTGCTGACAGGAACTGGGAGATTTGTTTAAATCAAGTTAGTCTGACTGTGGAACCCTTTCAGGTGTCTGCACATCAGAAGACATACATATTAGATGGCTACCTGTTTCTTCCCTGTCACATGTTAGTACTAAGTCAGTGCTTGTGGGGGAGAAACAGCAACGCCACAACCACTAGAAACACCTCACCGGGAGGAGCGACAGACTCAGGTTATTTCTCACCATTCGTACTAATTCAGTGTGCGGTGACCGTAGCCTGAAGTTTTGCCATTCAACCTAGTGTGAACGCACAACCAGTAGAGACTTGGCTATCCCAACGGCTCCACGTCCCTGACCAGCCCGCATACTGTGGGGGATCAGTGGGGACTCTTATCCAGCTCGTGCCGACAAGTCACTATTGGGTTACACTGTCAAACCTTCCTGTCTAAGTGCATCACGTAGGCTGTCAAACTGTTTACCCTATGCCTCACGAGAAGAGGAGTGGTAGAAAATGTAGGGAACAATCCTAGCTCACACTGCTCTCAAATCGTGGATCACACTACCACGTCCTACGCAGGAGAGGCAGGTAGAACGGAACCACGCCGCCGAACTTAGATGCCAGGCAGTCGCACCTGCTCCGGTTCTGGTAATTGACTTCCCACCTTGTATCCGCATACATCCTACGTGTCACCTTGTGGTAAAAGGGTTTCTGACCGGTACTGAAGTGCGACTCGACTGGGACAACCTCAACTTCTGGACCAATGAACCACACTTGTGGAATCTCTGATCCGGTGTAGACCGAACTCATCGCGTCTAGATGAAACCTACCCGACCACCACATCCAAGAAGCTCGAGTGAGTAAATAAGTGCTAACCAATACCCCTCACCTCACGCCTACTATCTAAACCAAACTACCCTGCTTTTGGTCTAGCAGACAAAATCCTCGACCAACGTGCCAAGTCAGTCTAATCGAGCACACGTCAATATTAGTCACAGTTCAATAACACTCGTTGACATCACAAAACACTATCTATGATGGGAGCCAATAAAGATTTTTACTGTCACTTTTACCTCTAGAAGTGCAGCCTTGGCCAGGATCATGCCGGCGAAGTTAAACTCATACCAGCACAAATAACTTGCCATCGGACCTCTTCTGTATGTGTCCGTGGATGCCTAATATTTAAACAACATTTGCAACACAAAAATAACTAAGCTGTTGGTGTCTGATGGTCCTAAACCTACCGGAAACTGAGACCTCAGCTCAAGCCCATCCGGCTTGCATGGCGGCTCCATTAAAAAAGACATAGGTAAGCGGGCTTCCCACGCCCAAGCTAAACGTGACAGTAGAAGTGAAAAATTGCATTGTTACCTTTTTGAAATTTATATTGGCTGATAACGCCTATTATTACTTTTAAACATTACTACGTAACTTTATAAGGGTGCTTTCCTAATCATGTATCAGAACTAATACGTGCTCTGCATCAAGGAGTTCACATCGCTTCTACTAGATAGCACGTGGGTAGACAAGGGCTCTTTGCGAGCCGTGGACGGCATCAAACACCCGTCCGATAGGAGATCTTTCGACCCATGCGGACTCTCGATGTCCCGCAGCAATGCAGTCCAGCCATGGGCATGGGTGTAGCTGGTAGTGATTAGTTTCTTTTCTCCCTTGCGGCTGAGTGGCCACCATGCTATTTTACTGTCTCTGCCAATGTGGTGTGTTGCTGATCTGAACACCTGTACCATTAAGGAAGGCGCCGGAGGTGTTGTGGTCGACGAGGTGGGATACCAGAGGCATCGCTGCTGTTCCCATTGCTGTCCTAGAGTAATATCCTCTCACGTGTTGTTTTAGGTATACTGCCCACTTCCTCTTGTTCCGCTACCAATTCCGTGTCGGGTGTCAATGCAGGAAATACTTGTTCTGTCGTAGTTGCATTGTTGGTAGCATGCGGAAAATGTTCCGTTCCACTTGTTGTGTCCTCCCAAATTTCTTTAAATTCTGATGCTTCTTCCTTTTTGGGTGCCGGTACGCCAGGTAAGGGCGCAGTCATGATGCCATTGGTTGGTTCCATTTCTTCCAGCTGAACCATCATACAGACTGTTGGCAGAGACGCCGCATTCGAAAACTGCTGAACGTCTGAGGTAGCTGGGACTGAGTCCGTGTCATGCAGCTGGGCACTAGACGTCTGTTCAACTGATGCCCTCAGGATGAAGCTTCTGCTTGGGGTTATGGACACTCTTGCACTGGCAGGTTGGACTGCTTCAGTATGCTGTCCTAAAGCTGTTGGCAGGCTACTCCATGCTTCAATTGTCTCCTCATCTGTTCCCTTTTTCGGCATCAAGATGCCGGGTGTCGACAGAGAAAAAGGCAAAATCTGCCATTGTGCTGCACTAGGTGTTGTCTCGGGTACATTTGGGGGTTGTCACCTTTCAGCAGATCCCTATTGGATGTTGGGACGCCGGGTGTCAGTTGTAAAGTTGGCATAAATTGCGCTGTTCTGAGTGGCATTTGTTGTGGGTTGTTTGTGTTGAGATTTTCAGCAGCTTCTTCGGAGTCCGCTCGATACCTATTGGGCGTCGAGTCAGCATTCACCAATGTTGAGGCGTCCAATCCAACTTGCGGAGCCGTGCGGGAAGGGGGGATGTGTCATGTACTCCTCCGGTAGCTCAAATGTCATCACAGTGTAATTTCACTTCCTTCTTCGCGCTCACTTTCATAGTGTACATGGGATTCTCCAGTTGATTCCTAACGGGATATGGCCCGCTCCACCTCGCTGCTAGTCTGGTGCAGAAGTTTTTGTTTTCTGCCAACTGTGGATGTTCCTGGATGTACACCATTTCCTCTATCTGCAGTGGTTTCGGTGGTCGTTGTTTGCTGGGTAGCCATGATTGGACGTAGCGAGTTTGCTGCTCCTGTACTTGTCGTATCATCTCCTCTAGCCTCCCTTTTCGATCTGTGTTTACTGTCTCGCCCACCGGACAGGCCAGTTCTCCCAGTCGTGCTAGGTTGGGCCCTTGGAGTATCTCGGCTGGCGTTTTTCATGTGGCCACATTTACTTACGACCGTAAACATAACAGGGCCCGAGGGCAAGTGGTGCAGCCACGTGGTGTGGTCTTTTCCCACTCGCAGTTTCAGTTGTACCTTGAGGTCTTGATTTCCATAGTTCGGTCGGGTTCGCCCTGGGGCGGTACTTTCAGGGCGTCTACCACCCTCAGAAATCACTTCAGGCTTTATGTGATATATGTTGCCCTGTTTATTTGTACTAAAGATCACTCACACCAGGTTAGCATACATTAACAATTCACCCTGTATTTTAAATATTAATTTCAACTCTCTTTTTTATATGCACACATATGTATTGGACAGAAAAGTTTTTTTATTGAAGTTTGAGCCATTAGGCTGAAATAACTTATTTAGACAAAATCAGGCACTTTAATTTAATATTTTCCTTAAGAAAAATTAAAGAGTACAAACACTTTATAATTTGAAATATCATTTTACATTTAAAAAATCACCAAAATTCTTGACTAAATTTTAGAAAATGTAGCAAAAAAAAAACTGAAATTACTTTTTCAAAAGTGATGAAATCAGAGACCCAGAACTCCTTGGAAGTACGTCACAATGACATCCCTTCTGGACCTCCTCTGCCCACCCAACGGTGAACCATGACAGCTACTACCCTTATGGTAGCTGCTATCCCCATTAGTGTTCTTTTAGAACACCCCCCCCCCCCCTAGTATTTGGCATTGTTGAATTGAATCAACTATTTGAAATCTTTTCTTGCCAGATTTAATTCGCCTATGCATTACACTTAGCTTTTTACCAGGTCGCTTTCGCCAGGCTTTTCATGATTGGTTAACTTCCATAATTTATGCTGAGTTATTGCAGGAGTTAGTGCGGAGACACCATGTTTTTCCAATACGTTCAATATAACATGTATTTTAATTTATTTCTCTAAGCCTAATTTCTCCTTTTTGTATTGAGTCAAACCCTTTTATATAAATGTAACACCCCTGAGGAGAAGCCGGCCAACCAGTAGCCACAAAGGTAACTACACACTACTTAGGAGGCAAACCAAGCTCTGCCAACTGGTAGTCCTTTGGCTGCGCCCGAATCACTAGGTACTCCTCTGCCAGGAGAACTGACCAGTCTGAGTGTTTCGTACTCTGTCACCGCTGCTCACATGGCTGGAAAGGGGCTGAAACTACCTCGGCCTGATCGACCTCCTGTGAATACCACACTTGAGTATCTCAGAAAGGAAGTGGCATGAGTTGTTCCAATGTTCTGTCCACCGCTCATAAAAGCCGGACAATAGGAACACGGGTGTTGCCTCACGTCACAAGCCTGGGTACCCGGAAGTACATGGTAGGGACTCCAGGCGCCGACTTGTCTTCTGCGGGTTGTTCCTTTCTGTTTCTAAATGCCATACACTCATCAGGGAGGTGTATGAAGGAAGTTAAAAAATGGCCCTACGTGCCTTAGAAGGTGAGATAGATAAAATACCCCCTTCTGAAACCACCTCTGCAAACCCATTGTTCCCGCCTTTAATTAAATTACCTGGTAAGCCACATCCTATCGTAGAAGCGATTCTATGTGGGGACGAAGTCCCCATAGGCCTTGCCTGCCCTTGGTTAAGGTTATGAGTACCGGAAACACCCCTCCTCCAGCCAACCCCGACAACCAGGACAACATCACTGCGGCTTGCCTTCCAGAACCAATGCCTTACCAGTTGCCTGCCAACTGGATGAACCAACCACCATGGAGGAGCACTCCTCGTCCAACCAAACATAAGGTACTGTGTCAGTCAAGGCGAAGGGTTCCCTGATTTTGTACTGACCGTATGGCTTGCCTTGTATACTGGCTGGGCACCATAGAGATTTTCAGGTCCCTGTCTTCCTCCCCAATGTTCCTTGTGATACTGATATCACAACATAAAAATGTGAGTTTCACCACGACCACGGCTTCTTTTGTTAAATCACATTTTGTTTAGAATAGAGTAGCTTTTAAGTCTTCACAGTCGTTGGTTAAAGTCGAACCCATATAAGCCCAGCGTGTAGAACATAATCCCTAACTAGGAATTTTTGTCTCGAAAATGAACCAAAGCATGGAGAAAGCAGTTTGAGGCAACCACCCATAAACTGAGCATGTGTTAATTGTTCACTGAAGATTTATTGATATTTCTTCTACAATATCGGCATACAAAAAAATACTTATCACTCACAACAGTAAAAACAAAAAAGAGACAGAATCGCATCCTGTTAATGTTCACTTGAAAAGCTTCTCACTTCGAGGATAATTGAACAAAGAAGGTGGGAGAGAATCACTACTTTCTCTCCCGGCGAGAAAAAATTTAATACACTTCAAATGTCTGAAAAATACAAGAAGGTTAGAGTCAGGGGTGCTGTCAGCATGAGTTACGATGGTCACTTGCTGCTCCTCTCTAGACGAGCGCTTCTTGACTACTGTTAACTTCTGTTACTGTTGCTCGACAAGGGTCCTACCTGCTCTAAATATTGATTGAAAGTTTTGTCATCCGAACACTGCCCGATTGTGGCATCACATGGTGCACACAAACGTGGATGTGGCTCTGGAAATATAGTATTACATTCATGTGGAGGGTCACGTCAGGCAGATGTGAACTCCTACACTTTCCTTATTTCATCATGTATCGCAACACGATGGCTACGTGTCAAGCTTACTTACCCAATGAAAAAGTGTGATGTCCTCATATGACGTCTACTATTTCTCTTGAATGACTCAAATAAAATAATAACGATGGAAAATCAAAAATATATAAACTACAAACAAATTACTAATGCCACAATATTACAAACACTGAATGAGTTATTATTATCGTTTACAAAATTATAGGAAAAATAAACAATTCCCGAATATATCAATGACTACATAATGCAACATTACAACTTTCTGCCCAAGGAAGCTGGACTAGCGCTAGCAAAAAAGCACAACCGTGCTTCTGCACCAAAAAGATGTTGTCCTACTTTTATGTGTTCCTGTCATGTACCAGCCAGTGAATACTGGAACATCTGTCTCCTTGAATAATGTTAATAGCCTAGTGACACATTTACTGCCTTTTCTTTGTTTATTGAATTGTGTTGGCTGCCTTTTCTTTGTTTATTGAATTGTGTTGGCTGCCTTTTCTTTGTTTATTGAATTGGGTCAGCAATGTGCCATGCCTCAGCATATCTCAGTCATAGCCAGCCAGTTTAACCCTACAATTGTGTAATAACTGGACCACCTCATGCATTAAAAGTATTCCTGAACACACTTCACTTAATTAATCAAGTAAAAAATAACTGTTTAGACATCAAGTTTTTAAAATCAGAATGTTCACAAAATAGGGATAAGGTTTACATAAATGTTACTTTAACAGTCTTTGTAATGTATATTAGTTATGTAACTGGTATAAGAATGGGTCTTGTTACAGTCCAACCAACAAAATATTACAACCAATCTGAACCACTTGTTTTAGTTAATGTTTCACATTTAATACATAAGTAAAATTGCAAATGGATTATTACCTGGCACAATTATTACCTAAACATATACATACACCAGTTACAAACCCATAACATTGTACAGGTATTTAAGGTAAACAATCTGAATAACCTCTTTTATCTATTCTGCAGTTATGTTAAATTTATTAAATACACTTTTTACAAAAAATAAATAATTTAAAAAAATACACATTTGCTCTTATTTTATAAAATTTCAAATTTGCAAAAAATGTCTAATACACACATGCATAACAATTTTCAAAACCAGTGAAATATATATTCCAAATATGACAACATTATAAAACAAAACCTTAGGACATAAAATACTGAAAAAAATTGAAGGCTTCTGAGTAGAGTGGTTAAGGAAATGTTCCAACACAGCCCAAGGATCTATAGAAACGAACCTGAAAAAGTTCAAATAAGTAAAGTTTAGTTACTCTTCATTACTCAACATAACAACATGAATCCCTCAGAGATCACACATAACTCATGCCTGCAACAATTGCAATCTCTCTTCAGGATGTGTGTGAGAAATTCCTACATTCTTTAGTTAAAATAAGCCTGAAATCTGCATAAGATAGTGCGCTACACTCACGTGTCTGTGAAAAATGAGAGGATTCAAAGAGTGACATGAACTGTGGGCGACAGTGGGAAAAAAGTATGAATGTGGATAGGTATTTTTATTTCAGAGGCAACCACCATGCCTCCCCCCCCAATGCACAAACACTATTTTGCGATACTGAATAACATCAATGAGCAAGACAGTGTGTGCACTTAAAATAGTGTCTCGCTATGAAACTTAATGCAATGGACTTGTGATAAAGGTAAATGTACCGTTATTTAATTTTTTCATTCAGAATGTTTTAAAATCAGTTTACAACAATTTTTGTTTGTCCTTCCTCTCTTTCTCCACTTCCGTTTTTCACATATACTCAATCTTCATCTTGTTTAAACCACCTTTTTTTCCATCCTTTATGTTTCTCATGTATTCTAGTTCAATAACAGTACTCAGCATTCTGAGTAGTGTGTGTGTGTGTGTGTCTATATATATATATATATATATATATATATATATATATATATATATATATATATAGACACACACATATATATATGTACGTCTTTGTGACAATGGTTTTATATCACTTTCAGGTCTTTAGTAAGCATAGCTGTGTGTCTGATTTCAATGTAATTGTTGACTGCCAAGAGATGTCAAGATTGTACTGTTCACCACTGCAAGAACGGAAGTTCCAGTCAGCGAGTTTGTATCATTCACTGAGCCACCAAGACTATGTTACAGAGCACAGAGTTCTACTGCATGCCGCTAGATGGCTACACAAGTATGATTTGCTGCTTTCCCAGCTCCAAGCTGGCCGGTGACATCACAGCCTCCAAGCAGCTATGCTATTACTGCCTCCCCTCTCCAGCAACCATCCCCTCACCCACGAGTGAGCCAGCCAATGAACAAAGAGGAAGCGCTCAGAATGAGCCAACACACTCTAGTAACCCACACACACACTAGTGACAGTCAGCCTTTCTGCATACCCCGGTAGGCAGAACGGTAGAGCCCCACCAGGCATACTGTTTCATAGGACAGCTTGTAGATTCGGTGCTCATCCTCTCCACCATGTTTAGGCACCAGAGGGGTCATTCCCTGAGTTGGGAAGACTGAACTTGGGGCCTACACCCACGTACACGGACTGCCTACGACGAGGCCTGACTCCCAGTGCTCACCACATTTAGGCACCAAGCACTGCGATGATAGGGTGTCCGTTACGTCAGCATACGTTCACGTGGTTTGACACCTCATAGGACCACATGAGCCCTGCAATCTTCTCATGGACATGAGGTGTGTATTGAGTCCAGATGCTTTACTCCTACCGGAATGGTATTAGCGAGAAGGAAAAACAGGCGTTGTCTGCCTCCGGGCGCATACTAGAACTAAACCCCTCCCTCATAACCGCTCTCAACAAGCTCGAACCACGGGAACAGGCACAGTCTCTTCATTGTCTTCTTGTACCCATCGCAATGGAGATTCCACAAGGCCTTTTTGAAACTTCTACACGTTTGAAACAGCCCGCTCATCCTTGAATCACTGAATACCTGAGCCAGCCGGAAAAAATCGCAGTAACCCCTATTGCGTAACTTAGGATTACACCAGTTGCTCAGTCCCAGCCATCACAAGCCCACAGCAGTAAGCACCACATAAGTCGACCTGTGGCTTACATACGCCCCTTCAAAACTCTCAAGGCCAAGCAGTCTGTTGAGGTTTTGCATCGCGCAGATATACCACCGAGAGCAATCAGTCTAACACGCAAGATAGTTTTGCTGGAACCCAAGTTTGTGGCCTGCCGCAATGCTAACAGCCAATCCTCTACACTGGAAAGGCATCAGTTCCACGTAGAGACTAGAAGTTAACCCTGAATTGCCAGAATAGCATGCACCTGACTTAGCGCCCAACAAAAACATACCCTCTTTGACATAGTGACTGCAGTCAGCAGAGGCATCACGCGTCAAGAAGAGTGGTAAAAATAGTTTTTCTGGCACCCAACGCGGGACGTTTGATGGCAATAGTAGCGACTAGGTCGCATGAAAAAGTCAGCCAAACCCCGCAGGAATGGTACGGACTTTGGGGATTCCCAGAAACACCCAGTGGTGCCCGTACTACACTCAGAAATGTCAGCAACCGTCATAAGTGAGCACAAACTCGGCAGCACAGCTGCAGCCGCAACTGAATACACTGCTGTTCGAAGCCCGGATTCCCTGGCACGGGAACCCATCATATACAATGTGCGCATTGCCAACAATTCCACCTTTACACCTGCCTAGGCCGGGCAGATGAACTCCAATTCACAGATGGCCTAGAATATCGGTGCGAAGAATGCAAAAGTCGGCAAAATGATGTACTGCAATTGGATCATCTTCCCGGCCATGTTACCAGACAGTGTGATGTACCACCACGGGTGCATTACTTAGCTGGACGAATGTGTCACAGACCCAGGGATGGTGTACCAATGCAAGGTCTATAGGCGAACCTCAAAAGTACCGAACACACTCCTGGTCCGACCTCCCACCACAGCACAGCCCGGTGCGTGGGAGAGCCACAATTACCAGAGTTCATGGGATGGCCTCTCAAGGAACTACAGGTTTTTACAGCTGATTGCGAACGGGAATTTCACACCCACAAAGTGCCCGAGAAACAATGGGATTCACAAACGCACACCAGACTAAAGGGCGAAGCCCTTGAATGATGGTATAAATACAGCGAGTTTATTTAGGATTGAAGCGAACTCAGTAGCCAACTTGCACAGCGGTTCACAAGTGAATAGGTACTGGCGCGCCTCACTACGGAGTTCTATCGTCCCACCCAGTAACTAGACGAGGAGGTTAAGATATTTGTCAGATGCAAAGTCCAAATATACCACAGAATTTTTCCTGAAGGAGATGAAGAAGCCTGTGTCAGAAACATAGCCCACCTATTGTTGCCCAAAATCAGGAATTTTCTACAAGCTCCAAAACCCACCACAGTGGAAGAACTCATCGGCAGGGTACGTGAAACTGAGAGGAATTTCCGCATGCAAGATGAGATCAACCACCAACAGCAGAGTAAGGGGGAGGGAGAAGTGAAGTGACAGGCCGCGTGTCCTCCCCTACTCCCCCAGCACACTCATCCATGAATAACTCGCTGCCTCATTTCTTCGCTACGAAAGTCAAGAGGGAGTAGGGAGAATGGAAGCCTACAAGGCAGTGCCCATCCCTTTCCAGCGCCTCACCGCAGCTACACGAATGCTGGTATTGTCCCGAGCAGCGTTTTAACCGGGATTGCCCCAACAAACCAGCCAAGCCTGAAATCAGAAAAGGAAAAGAAACCAGTTGCCACAACATACTGAAGGAGAAGCCAAAGACAGACCCTGAGGTCAAGCTAAGGACAATGACTCTTCATCCTCGAGCTGCACCCCGAAGGTCCATGAAGCCCCTACAACTGCTACAGTTACGGATTACTAAGGACAGACCAGCCACGAGCCAACAGACAAAGAAGATCAGGAGACAAGCCCGCCATGCCAGATGCTGTAGAAGGTAGCTTCATGAATCTGAAGTTTACCCCATACACACTCCAGAATCCATAGCCTCTGACATGCCAGATGATGTAGAAGAGCCTGCCAACCCCAGCTTTCTTAAGGAAGTACAGACATCACAACCTACAGAGCCGGATATGGAAGAGCAAATCAACAAGGGAACCATATGTTCGGTACCTACACGAATAGAGTTTCCCAAACCAAGAGCCAAGGAATCGGAATGGTCGTTACAGTCAACACCGTCTGCATTCTGCCGGAAGTTTACCAACTAACCTGGGAAATGGATCCCTAGCACAATGGAAGTGTCTTGGAGAAGTCCATTAGATCAAGACCTGAGTTACAAGCGCCCTCATCTAACCGCTGGCACCCAGAGGACTTTGACCACAAGTTCCATCAGACAGGCAGTGCATCCAGAGCCTTTGTCTCGATGAACTACGCCAGTACCTCCAGCTCCAGCAAAGCCATCTCCGCAAGGAACCTGCCATGTCGGATGCTGTAGCAGCTACCGCTGTCGAGAACCTGTCCTCTCCAAGGGAGGCACCTAACAGAGCTGCTGGTCCACGTGAGGCCGCCCTCCAGGCCTTGGATTAGCTGGTACCTGCAGCCACGATCACCCCGAATTGCGTGACCACCCTAGCAACCAAATCTATGCTCAATGAAGAGGCTGCCACCTTTGAGTTCCAGTCGTCGCCCAGCGCCGCCGGCGACTCCCAGGCCCAACGCCCTGGATGAGAGAAGGACGTCACCGAGGCTCCCGCCTCACCAGACCAACCAGTAATTTTAACAAACATCATGTACTTTGTTCTGAGTTCCACCAGATGCTGAACCAGTCCCAAAGACCACTCATCCTGGACGAGAGGGAGGCTTCGCCGCGATGCCAGATGCAGCCTCAATCCAGGCTAACCCTATGACAGCAACCTATGTAGAGCCCATCCCAAGGCCCCTTCTTCAGATATGCTATGAGGATCTTGTGGATTTACCTGCGGCCCAGCCCACTCTGGCACCCGCACCCTCCTATCAAGAAAGAACACCAGCCATGTATGCAGCTACCAACCAGTCTACAACCGTAGGCGCTCTTCGCCATAACCCGATGTCCAGTCTGCCCCAGATGGTCTATGTGCCCGAGCAGAAGAGGAACCACCGAAAACCAGCAATCGAGACAGAAGCCCTGCCTATGGTTTCTGTCCTGGCGACTTCATCTAAGGGGGCAAGCGTCATGTCTGAATGCCTGAACCTCTGCCACCAAGCAGTCAGCATTTCCCGTGCAAAACGAGGGGGTACATAGTTTCATCACCCTACCCTTGACGGCAACTGAGCCACCCGACACTGGGACGAAACAGGGCTCCATAGCTAAACGAAGAGGGGGGTCGCCCAGCGAAGTTAACGGGCCAGAGTTGCCTACCTATGTCATAACTCTAGAACCAGCACCTTCTGTGTGAACCGAGGGTGGTAGACAGTCTCGTCAGCCTACCCCCAATGGCTACAGGAGAGCTCCATGCAGCGAGACGGCCACCCCAAGATGGCCAGGCCATCTTGGTAGAGGGATGCTATCGAGTGATACCATGGAGGCCATTTGCCCGCTTTACCTTGCCGAACCTGTCCTATGCACCGCCAAATAAGTGAAGACATCCAGCCAAGGCGGTCAGAACAACAAAAGAGAGAGTGACAGTGTTGCTGACACTACTTTTAATGGCAGTGGGTGTAGTTGCCACTTACCAACAAGTAGTGGCGGCTGTTAAACCAGGAGGATCAACAGCGGAAGTGTGGAGTGAAGTCGTACAGGCTTCTGGTGTTGAAGAGCTTCTGGAAGCTGGTGGTGGTTGAAGCCTCTGGAGCTTCTGGCAGGAAGTAATAGAAGCCTCCAGAGCTCCAGGAAGGAAGTGGTAGAAGCCTCTGGAGCTTCTGCTGGTGCATGTTACACCAGATACGTTAGACATTGTGTATGTAACCAGTTGAATAAAGACTTCTCATGGTAAGAAGCTTAGTACAGGTCTGTGCCTGGTAAGAAAAAGACTTTGTAATGTTGCAGATTATATATTTTTAAAAGTTTTCATAATTTTTTAAAATCAGATTTTTGGTTAAATTCACTTTTTCTTTTGCAAGTAAGTGTAATATTACATTTTCTTTGGCGCCACATGGAAAGGGAATAGTTTATCAGGGTGAGAAGTTGGAGTCGTATTCGAGTGGTTATCTGTAGTGCGTTGGCTTTTTTGATTTTTGAAGTCGTAGATAGGTCGCAAAACTTTCCGAGATAAGTTTTTTTTGACTTCACATGCAGTTTTCCTTTTGTAAGCAGTTTTGGTTCTGGAGTTTAGCTGCGACATAGACTTGGCCAACAGTAGGTGTTTGTGCCCAGAATTTCCATGTTTGGAAATAGGAGGGGGGTAAAAACAGCTCATCGTAGGGATGTCAGCCCCGGCCAAATTCTATTTTTAGTAAATTAGCTACAGGAGAAGTGAGGAGAGGGGATAGCCACATGCCGAGCTGCGCACTGAGGGCCAGAGGCCCTGCAGCAGATAATCAACAGTCTTGAAGGAGGTACGATGGCGGGCGACATGCTTGTCTTGGTCTTGCAAAGCAAGTTTTTAATATAACGACATTAGCTAACTACTGTGACGCTCTCATATGTTTGTCTACTGCTTTCTACTGTTTGTGTTTTGAACATGCTGTTTTATATTTGAAGTATAAAATATAAACTAAGTAAATATTTCGAGACGGAATTCATTTTTTTTATTTCAACATGGTGCCTGTGAAGTTTCATGTATCGACTGACTGAGCTAGATCAGACTGTAATGTTCCAGTCATCACACTCATGACTTTACATTGTTACATTTATGACGAATGCCACGGGGCTCTTAATTATCCTTTGCCACACTAAAACTTTCTCAAGAAAAAATCAATATAGTATTATTGTAAATATTTTCAGTATCATTGTTGCATATGTCAAATTATTCCAAGTGCTATGGATGCAAATATTTTTTTCAGTGCTTTAATTACTTGCCTTTTAAAGGGTAAATACTAGAGATGTCAAAGTCGATTCCGCGATACCCTTGAAGGGTATGGAAGAATCAAACAGTTAATTGTTATAAATCCTCATCCATCTTCACATTAATTTTTGAGGTTATGTTGCATAGCAACATGTCTTAGAGTTTTCCACATAGGCTAACCTGTACCGAACTTGCATGTGTTGACCAGAATTAACGCATACTTTTCCTGGCCCCAGCAAAATTCCTAGTTATTAAAATTGAAAATGTCAGCTACTATCAATTTTCGAATATTTTTTTATTTTTTATTATCCGTCATAAAAATTATTCATTCCCTTTACTTAAAAATTGCATTTGATGATGGTTCGACTATGAAAGAATTACGATAATACAGTAGAACCTCGATTATCTGCGATAATGAAGGGGAAGAGAGAGTCGGAATATCTAAACTCGGGGTTAAACGGTCGTTCTTATCTTGATGGCTGCCATGTGGCAGACAGCTATTATCAGGATTTGGCTGCCTCATTTCACTCTGACATCACTCTATGTGCTGTGTAGCGCGGCTTTAATGGGAAAACTGCACTCATTTCATTTTTTGTGCACCTTCTGACATTATTCAGTACTACATGTATACTGTTGCAAGAATGCTACAAACACACGTGGAAATCTACTCCACAATATCTAAACCTGTGAATGTCCGCTTAGACGAAACACTAAACAAACTGGCAGCCGCAGATGAAAAACCACTACCGCACACGCAGATACTGTTGGAGATAGCACGTCTTTGCATGTAAGTGTTGTGATCGGCGTTAATTGATAAGCCACAGCTCAAAGTCGGCACCTGTCTGCAACCAGATGTGGTTTGTAGATAAGAACCTTCCTTAGAGGCAACCTCCTAGTTACAGGTTGCTGACGTAGAATATGCATTGACTTTTAGTCTGTTGCGCGATAGTTATGAGTAGTGGGAGCATAAGTATCCTGGTATTATTTTTCGGATTTTGATTTTTTTTTACCTATTATTTAATGGTGTATTAGATAAAGAACATGTACATTTTTCTTACCATACATATTTCCTGTTTGTAAAATATTTGTTTTTGAGGTATTGTCCATTTCATTTAAGTGGGGTAAAATTTGACAGACAATGTGACCAACCTACACTCTATGTAAACAGCAAATGCTCTCGTTCGTACAGTATTGTATTAGCTGATGAACTGCTGCGGGATCCGTGTTGTTAAGTTGGCTATTTTTATGATGACTTTGGAAGAAAATAGTACTCAGAACTAAAAGTTGTAATTTAAAATCTTAATTATACTTACAAAATTGATAGTTTAAATTATGTTTTTAAAACAATATTTCATTTTCTTGGCTATTAGTGACTGGTCTTTAAAAACATGTTTAGCATTTATGACAGAGGATGTCGACACATACAAACAGTAAACGTTTCCAGCCCAGTGAACGGCCATTGGCATGTGCTTTTTTCTCATCATGTTTATTATACGAATATCTTGTTGGTGTTGTCGGAATATTTAATCAGTAGTTAATTATTTTTATGTGCTTTTTTCAATCATAGGTGGTTGTAGGTACCATTGTGTTTTCTTGAGTGAAATGTAACACTATTGGCACGTGCTACTGCATCCCTTCCCCCATTTTATTTACCGCCTTCCACAATGAAGTGGTACGAATATAATTTACGTATCTACATTTAAGTTTGTTTGTTTCAGGAAAAATGCACACTGTTGATTTTTCTGAATGATTCTGCAAATAAATGATTTAATGCTAGTGACAAACAAACGTGATTTTAGTGAAGTAAACTTAGCAAGGGTTGCCATAAAAAAAGTCTTCACGAGGTTGCAAATTTTACAAATAGTAAGTTTATGCGTTCTTAAAAATGTATTTGTAAATTGTTAACACAATTATTGAAATGCACGTGGCCTAAAGAAGGCACACTTTTCAAACTTGTAGTAAGTGAATAATAGTTGTTTATTTGTCTACATCGTAAGTACGAGTGTAAGGTTAACTTCAGTCAACGAGTGTGAGTGTGTGTGTCTGTATGTATGTATGTATATACAGATATATATATATATATATATATATATATATATATATATATATATATATATATATATATATATATATATATCTGTACGAATACGAACAGCGACGTATGTATAGCATTTTGTTTTTTCATTAAAGTTAAAATTTCTGAAGTGAAATAATTTAACCTAAAATGCCATCAAACATAAAAAAAAAATGTCATCTCACAAAAGATGTAAAACTTAAGCTGCCCCTTCATAGTTTCCTTTTTCACTCGACACAAATAAACAGAACCCCAACAAATTTAACTACACTGTTACAAAAATAAAACAAGTTGGAATGCCAACCTAGCTGTAATGTCCTACATTAATTACTGGATGGAAGTTAGCTACCGTCAGATTTTCAGTGCCTGCCATTATACGGAACACGAGGAAGAAGGAAAATGCAAGTGTGCATTGGACTCAAAACATTTGTTTTCAAACGTCTTTTTCTTCAGTGATAAAACAGCTGCGGTGGAAGGATACATTTTGGCAGTGATACTTTTCTAGAACTGTCAAAATTTACCCCACTTACACAAAATGGATAATAGTCGAGATAAAAAGCAATTTTTTTTTGTATTTACCTTTACCAAAAATTTCCATCTCTTTTTTTCTAAAAGTGGGTAGAGTTAAAAGTTTTCAATGTACTGAGGATTTTATTTACTTAGACATGAAGAAAATGTCTAACGATGTGTGGAATTATTTTTAAAATGATGTAAATTATGGAAATTCTGCATTTTGCAGTTTGTGCTCTGTGAAAATTTTACCAGGTGGGGTTAGTCGCACAGCAAGTAAATTGAGAAAACATTTAAGTAAACATGACGAGTACTAGAAAATTGTAAATAATGATGTTTCAGAAAATCTTATGGGCAAAGATGCATGTAGCAAGCAGCAAGTCATCCAGTGTCCCTGCAAATTAAAATGTCCAGTTGAAGCATTTTCATTTAGCAATGCAAAATGAAAGGTTACTTGTATTTCAGTTTCATTACTGAATAGTATCAATATTTGTGTACATATTGGTTAGCTTCATAAGTTGTCCTAAAATATTGCATTGAGAAGTTGAGAAATGTTGTTTGAATTTTTGTATAATACTTTGTCTATATTCATTTCAAATAAATCATAGATTTATAAAAAATACTGATATGAACCTGGAAGGCCTAATTAGGCAAGTCTGAACGTTACACAAATATAGTAAATTAACTTCACTTAACAGACCAGAAAGTCTTTCCTGTAATTGTCTTCATATTTGTGTCTGTCTAATTTGACGTATAAAACAAAATTTCAAAAGGATACATTGACTGTAGGCACACATTGATAGTCACTATATACTACTTTATGGTATCGGAATTGAGGTGGAATCGAGTGAAAAGTTTTGCAGTTGGAATCGAGAATTGGAATTGAGAAAAATTGATATTTTGACATCCCTAGTAAATACATCATAAAGGGTTGTTTTTTTTTTTTTTAAACTGTCTGTAGGTGGTCCATACATGAATTATCAGTTTTAGTAATTTTAATTATTGAAGGGTACTCATGTTTCAATTATAGGTAATTAGGTAGATAGAGGCCAGCCTAGGTAAAGGAAGGCCTAGAGTCGACCACCTCTCTTACAAATATGTCACACGGAACTCTACCAGCCATGCGACATTTAGGAGGCTACAAGGTGAAGCCATTAATATATTGCCCTCAGTGTCACGGCAGGTAAAAGCTAGCAGGCATAACACACCCCTCACGACTGGGAATTGCACATACTCAAGTGCCGTTAATTTTTGTGCTCGCATGTACTAGTTGTTTGCAGCGGACACTCTCACGTGACACAATTTATTCTCTTGGGACCAATAACCTAGCAGCTGATCACTCGCCTGCCAAGCCTGCCCACATGCCAGACATCCGTGCATGAGAGAGACAAGAGCTATACTCCACGGAGCTGCTCAACTGGTGCCATGTCACCCGGCAGCAGATAAGAGTGCACCAAGTTACATCACAGAGAGCATGTACAGAGAAGAAAGCGTGACAGAAGCCAAACTCACCTTCTTGTGTGGTGGCAGTTCCACATCACCCTCAAGAGTGTAATTTTTTCTCGTCCAGATGAGTCTACGTCGCGACCGTGGTGGTGTTGGGGGGAGGGGATTGGATTGACACGTGATGCACTATTGACTATATATCACACTTGCCTTCACCTCATCTTAACATGCCCTCACTGCTTCAACCAAGGTGGGGATAAAACAGTATAAGAGGCTGATCACATTCCTACAGGATATGCACTTGAAAAGAGGAGTGATGTTACAGACATGTCCAGTCCATCCAGCATGTACTGTTCACTCTATAACTATATTCAGACATCACACAAATCCCCCCCCCCATGATCGACGGGAGATTGCACTATCGGCCAAGCTGCCTAGTCCACCACCCAAGGCGTCACATAGTTCTACGGCGCACCAAGAGAGGGCACCACGAGTACTAAGGGATTATGCTCACCACATCAGTGATCCTTCACCAGCAGAAGACACTAGCAGATGACTCCAGTGAACAACTCAAGGGGGCGGGGCTTGCCACACCCTACACCCCTCGCTACAGAAGGCCCTAGGTCAAGCTGAATATAAGCCCGTGCACGGCACGAAGAAGTCACTCTATGCTCCCTGCACCACTCTAAACAGGGCCAGAAGGAACCACCGGTAGTCTATGATTGATTCCTTAACCACTCTGACTTGGACCAGAGAAGCCACCAGTAACTTGCTCTCGAGTGCTCCTTACTTCTTCCACCGCTCACCCTTTGGCCGGAAGAAGCCTACTCCTGCAGCTTGCTCTACGAGAAGCTCTTCAGCGACTATGACAATGCCCTCAAGACCTTCTGGAAACTCATCACCACCAGCTCCAGAAGATGTCGTCAACCACAGCCTTAACCCCTCTGGTAACGGCAACCACCATTACCCCCTCTGGTAGTGGTCGACAATGGTCCCTTCTGGACATCCCAATGCTCACCTTACCTGCTGGTAACTGCAATCTCAACACCACTACCCCTCAAGTAGTGGTCGCCAATAGTCCCTTCTGGACAACGGGGCAGATTAGTTAGGGCCAGTTGTAATAAACTACCTAGATGTATCACCTTATTGCAAATCAGGGCCAGGCCTCCTTCACCTGGATTCTCGAGGTTAACTTCCATTAAACTCAGTAATAGTTAGGAGGTAGTATGGGCCACCGTGTATATTCTCTTCTGGAATATATGAGTGTTCTTATTTACTTTTGAGTACATTTCTTGGTGTAACTGCGTTAATCTTACATAGAAACCAAGCCAACCAGAGTGAAGCCAGGGAACATGCTTAACCAAAGCATAATAAACACACACCCATTTAGAAGGCCACCCTTGCTGTGCACCACATGTACCGTAAGATAGAGCCACTACCACTCGCAAGACCTCCACCAGGTGGCTAGCCAGTCAGGCTCACCTATACTCTGTCCACCACTCTGAAATGGGTCGGAGGGAGTAAGTGTTGGTTTTGGAGGACTGACCCCTGTAGATACCACACCCAGGTATTGACGATCAGCCTGAGGTATCCGCCGCTCTGTATTTACCACTCTGGATTGGGCCGGACGAAGGAGCACTGGGTATATCTCTTGTCTGTGGAGCTGTGGCCTTGGAAGTACACAAGCTAGGGACCTGCCTTCACTCACGTGAGGCCGGTAGTTTTACCTTTCTCATTCCATACACTTGGAAGGGTGGTGCTCAGCAAAAGATTA
The DNA here is from genome assembly GCA_029891345.1 of Dryococelus australis. NCBI lineage: Eukaryota > Metazoa > Arthropoda > Insecta > Phasmatodea > Phasmatidae > Dryococelus > Dryococelus australis. The sequence continues at coordinate 70,549,592 of CM056998.1, read as the reverse complement.
GAAGAGCAGCTAATGCCTCCAAAACTAAACTGAGTTGTAACCAAACTCCACCGACTGCACTTTGCAGTCAAACCCCGCAGGACAGAGCTCACGCCGCCCGACAGTTGGAGGGGTCTCATCTCCCCATTTATTTCCAGCGCTAATCAAGACTGTTGGGTGTCCTCACCCAATAGTCTTCGCCATCTGCCAGGGCAAGGACATACCCTTGGGTATCATCAACCCCTGGTTCGAGGGCACCTGAACCACCCAGAGCAGCCCATTCCGGGCTCCAACCAACAACGCCTCCACAGCACCAGGTAGCAGCATCAGCAGCCGCAGCAAGCCACAGCCACCTCAACTAGATCAGCAGCCTCCCTGGGCCACCATCCAGACAGGTAAATCTGTGGCAGTGCGCCCACCATACAGCCAGACTGTGAAAGCAGCATTTGCTTTTGTACCCTGTAGACAGGCCACATGATCTACTCTCTACACCAGATGAGCTCTGGCCCATTATCCTCAACATCACTAATTCAGGTCACTCCATCATCTTGTGATACTGGCATCACTAACAAATATAAATTGACCACCTCTCAGCATCAGAACAAATTAAAGTATTTAAATGATTTCTATTAAAATACTCAATCTTGTTCTTTTGTTTACATTACGTTTATGTGAACTCACTTTAACTGTTCAAAACCAAAAGAGAATGCAACAGTTTTTGTATATACTAAGGGCATTTTAATGGTTATTCCTGTCTGCTTTGTTAGTTTTATTTGGTACATGAGGTATTAAGTACATTACCTTCATTAAAGGAATAACTAACTGCATCTGCAATGTAAGTCCAAATGTGTTGAATTACATGTCAACATTAGAAATTGATAGTACATCAAATATTTTGAACACTGAAGTGTTTCAATTAAATATTAATTTTTTTTACATGTTTAACAGTAAATGTAATGTTGAGATACAAGCAGTTAAACATTTTACAGAATCTCTAGAATTTGCACTGTAAGCTACTCCATGATGTTAAATTCATGCACACGCTTTACTTGCTAAAGTAAAGCTTAATGATGAATATTTGCTTAAAAATTTGAAAAATGATGTTGCCTTCATGATGCAATAACACCAAATAAGAAATTGTGTTTTGTAGTAAAAAAAAGACAATAAACCAAAACTTACATTAAAATGCTGTAGGTATCCAAAAATACAACTGTAGTGATAGTACGGGTAGTAAAAAACATTGATAACTTGATAGCTGCCTTTGTTGTCCACTTCCTTTACGGGAACCTAAAAACAAAGATTTACAATGTCAATATGAATGCAGTATAGTACACTCCCAATTTTTGACTGTCCACAATTCCTGAGAATATTGTCACAAAACTGCTATTGTCGCAAAACTGAAACTGATCAATTTTAACTCCTAAAAAATTTTTAAAGTGCATTTTTTATGTGAAGTTTATGTTTAATCATCCCTAATGTAAATCCAACATGTTCTTTGAATGAAATATTGATTTTATTTAATAGGCACACATCTTCCAAATAAAATGATACCCCAGATGTGAGTACTTGAACTCCCCATGTCATCAAAAATGTTTAAATATTGCAAGATGCATAAGTTTTACAGAGTGCAAAATCCATTTGCAGTAGCGTCTTGCAGGAAAATTAGAGGATTTATTATTGAAATATTTGTTTGTTTCAATTGACACGTATCTTCTGAATTAAACAATATTCTGGAAGAGCCAAATGGGTAGGGATACAGAGCCTGTGGAGAGATGGTTTATACTGCTTCAGTTTGTCCGTTCCTTTCTTCTATCCGCACATGTGTAAGATGGTGCTCTCTAAAAAGCTGATTTCAACCAATTTTCGCAAAATTTTTTGTATTGTGGTGTATGTACCAGAAAAGAAATTACAACACCTATAGTTTATCACTGGATAACATATTTCTAAACAAATTTTGATAATGACTTCTTGCACATTTGCCAATATTGTTCTGTTATTTTTTCAAGTTTTAAAATTTTTTGATGGCTACTGAGAATGACTTTGTAAAATCAAGGGTGGCTAACACTAATGCTATGTGTACACATCAAACATAGCTATGCATTGATAACATTATGAAGCAGGGGAGAAAGGATCGCTTGAGACAAAGCTCCTCTTCATGTCATCACCATGGATTTTCACAGAATATTTTTTGTTTTACAGATTATGGCCTACCAATTAATGGTAGCAACACAACTCCTATATTTTATTGCTCCATGCTAAGAAACATATTTTTAATGAGTTTTAATTGAGACCACTTGCATTTTTGCCTATAATCTTTTTCTTCCCTTTTAAAGTATTGTGAATTTTTTTTATGGTCTTAAGAATGTTGTAAAATCACTACAAAATTGAGGGTTTGCTGATACAGTATTTTGAAGTTACAATTTTTTCTTGGAAGAAATTAACACTTATTCAGTACAAAAACCTAAAAGTGCTATAATACAGTCAAATCTCAAACTTATGACCTTTCATGGTTTCTAGGAAAATGGCCATTACTTTTAAGGAGTTATTATTATTTGAATTTGGACTGATTCTGACCCACCTCCACCTTCTATATTCAAAAATTGCATTGAAATTTTACTTAAGCCATTTTTGCATTGTTTTAATGGCAAAATTACACATTACATTTGCTAAACAAATTAAAATGGTTCTCATAGAATGTAAGATCAAATTGGACTAATTTTGATTGATTTTGACCTCCAAAATGCATCAAATTATATCTGTGTTTATTGGTTTCTACAGCAAAAATATGTAACATTTTAAAATTAAATATTCATTAATTTTAATATTTTTAAGTCTTTGTGAGAAATAATATTCTCACACGCTACATTTTCACTGACCTCTTGCAAGAAAATCAGTTGATTTATTATTTCAATGTTAACTTATTATTGCAGGTAAGCTAACCAGACCTTCATGGGCATTATACACACTTGACATAAGAGTGGTGAAAGGTAGATATCCTAATGCAGTTCCAATTAGTGTGGCTCCCGTTGTTGTCATTCTGAACAAGCCACATAATGGCAGTGCAATGGGACCAAGTGATCTTGCCAAGGTGAATTGAGAGGGAAAGACGGCTAGCTTACGCCTCTATTTGGTGGCAGAACTGATAGCACAGCTAGCCTAATTGATACTGTGTTTTGCCTTCGCACACCCACAAAGAAACTGCACCTAGTGACCACAGAGCAGGACGTATACTGACTGCCTTGTAACTGGCATTGTTGGAATATTTTACCAGCAGAAATTAATTATTTGTGTATTTGCTTTCATTAAGTAGAGTTGATTGTTGGAGCAGTTTCAGCACATCTTCTTCAGTGAAATGCAATATTGGCATGTATCAACCGCGTTGTAAAATAGCATGACCCGAATGAAGTTAAGTTAGCTCACAGCAAAAATTATGTACTCAAGTTTAAGTTGGTTTGTTTTGGGAAAGATGAATAATTCTGCAAATAAATTATTTGTATGAGATGCAATTAGAATTAGAAACAGTAAGTTTGTGTTTTCTATAAGTAACATGTTTTTAAACAGTTATTAAAATGTTTGAATTGTATGTGGCCTAAAAAATATACCCCTTCAACTCTTGTTTTGATGCGTATTAATAACATTTTATGTACTTAGACAGTATGAGTGTGAGGCTAACTTGGTAAAAAATGTTTTCTTACTGAGTGTGTTTATTACTTGCTTCTGTACAAACAACAATACATTTATATCCATTGCATTTTATTGTTTCAGTAAAGTTAAAACTTTCCAAGTTGTTATAATTTTAATGACATTTCCCTATGAGTAAAACTTCCCATTGTTCCATCAAAACAATATGCAATTCAAAATTATATGGTTCGTAAAAAAAAATGAACACCCAGGGATCATATCAAACACGAGTACTGGACTGAACTTACCTAATGTCACTCTTTCAGTGCCTGCCATGAAATAAAACAAAAGTTAAAAAGTTAAAAAAAATATGTGCATTTAATTTGTAGCATTTGTATACAAACATTTGTTTTCTTTATTGGCATAACAGCTGTGGTGGAAAAATACGTGGCAGTGCAATTTCCGTTTTACAATAAAGAAAATGATTTGTGTTTTGATTAGGGGTGGGACGATACCATGTTTTGATACTCAATACAGTTTCCAGCTCGATACCCTCGATACTTTCGATACTCTTGAGTAAAAAAAAATTCAGTACTGCAATCTAATTTTTATAAACTATATTTTCATTGTTCTCAACAAAATTAATGATAAAAATTAAAATTAAAGAAAAATCACACAAGATAATAAACAGATGATGGAAATGAATTTTAAATTTATGTAACTTAGCCTGTCAAGTGTTAAAAATTTATAAATATTTGTATGATACTAAAAGAACACATCAGACATGTTAATTTTCGAACTAAGAAAGCTTGAAAATTATTTAGAAAAGCAAGCACTAAACTTTTTCTGGATTAAGTCAGTTAGAGGAAATGTGGAAATTGTTAGTCGCCGGATAAAAAACAATAGCAATCCTTCTGCTACCGGAAATAAGATAAATTTATTATTCTGTTTGTTGTTTTGCATTGGTCGTCTTCAAAGATTGTGAACACACAAAACCTGTAAAATAAATACGAAATACTGGTTGTAAACACAAACGGCACGTAAAAAATCTAAATATGTACGTGCATTCAGAATACCTAACATAACTAAATTTTGACGGTTTTGACAGTTTTAGAAAAGTAGCACGGCCACAATGTATCCTTGCGCCACAGCCGCTCTGTCTATGAATAAAACAATGATGTAAACAAATGCTATGATCAATGTAAGTTACTATTCCAACCTACCTTATTTTTGTTATGGAAAAGTAATACAGCTGGGGCTCCATTAATTTTATTGGCAGTGGATTGGATGGGGCTGGGAGAGATTTTACTTTAATGTCTTTCATGAGACAGCATTGTTCAGCACCTATTCTTACAAGACTGTATCATCTTTAATCACATATTGTTTTAGTGGACAAGCCGAAAATTTACTCGTATGAAAGAAACATTCAAATTCTAATATAACCTGTCAAGTTTTAACCTCACTGAAAGAAAATGTGATAAATATGTAGTCTGTAACAATTTGAATATTAAAAACATTCGGGACATCAATATTTTTGGCGAAGTTTGTTTTTCATACAATAAATGTGTTATTTTTACAATCCAAAACAGAGTTTAAATGGTGTTTGTTTAGACCACATACATTTCAAACATTCTAATAACCGTTTAAAAATACGTTATTTACAATACACACTGACACTGTTCGTAATTCCTATTAGCAACTCCTGAACACATGTTGTTGTAATTGTTACTACACGTTTCTCTGCCATCAAAGAAAATAATTAGCTGAGTCATTAAATAAATACGACACTTCACTGGCTTTCAGAAACTAGTAAACTGCAGAACAGAAATAAACGGTTCCACTTTGTGACAATAGCAAAAATGGCGAATCAAGCCATATACCATACACGTGTCAGTAAAAAGTATAGAATAAAAGTATCAATATGCACCGCACAATACTCAATACTTTCTATACGGCCCAGTATCGAGTGGTATCGAGGTATCAAAGTATTGAATGTCCCATCTCTAGTTTTGATGATAATCTGTATTTATATCTGCAGTTTTGTGGGATAATTTTCATGGAACATGCACACCTGTTAAAATATTGTTTAATGAATGATTAATACCTTAAACTCTGTCACATCATGCACATCATCATCAGATTTGTGGCCCCAATTTTTGTTACTTTTTAAGGTAATATGGGTTCATATCTGTAGATCTGATCAACAATTTAAATTGGAACATGGCTATCTTGTAGATTGTTTCATGAATGAATAATGTCATATTTTCTAAAAAAAAACCGTAAACAATATGTAACCAGCACTGCAGCATAAACCGATTTGCCGCTCTGATTTCATGTTAATTTTGATGATAATCTGTATTAATATCTATAATTTTGAGGAATAATTTTAATCAGAACACGCTTATCTTTTAGATTACTTTTGTGAATGAATAACGTATTATTTTCTAGCAAACTGTAAACAAAACATCTTGACAGTTGCAACTTTTTACGCCAATTCGTGGCCCCATTTTTATGCTAATTTTGAAGGTAATCTGTGTTTATGTCTGCAGTTTTGAGACTCTTCTATAATACTGTGAGTATTGATATACTATGCCCTTATTAGATGCAGGAAAATTAGCCTAATTTCCCATCCCCCTCTTCCTGTATTATGCACTTTTTTTTTAGCTTATCTATGAAAGATGTTTAGTGGCACCTGTGTGGCTATCCAAGATAGGAAAATTGGTTTCTTAGTATTGAATTGTTAGTTAAAGAAAAGCTTTTAAAAAAAAGTTAGTGCATAATGCCATAATGTGTTATTTGTAATACTGCACAAAGTTAATAACCTTCATATGCAAAAGATAAACTGTATCTGGATATGAACTTGTATCATAATTAACTGTTTGCTCACAGCCATGTCAAAGATAGTCAGTCTTCATTCCTTTTTTCAGAGTTCAGTCGTCCAGCATATTATTATGGTGTCTCACAAAAGGGCAGTCTCTGGGCTAGGCAACTCTGGCACGTAACATGAGTAACGGCTGGTGGGATAACATGAGTCAACGGCAGGTGGACATGGGTAAACTAAGATTGGCGACTTTGATGGAAGGGGCAGACAGTCATGTGTTAGTGAGTAGTGTCTATTTTCGATATTTCATAATTCAAATTGTACAGAAGCGGTGAAGGTTGAAACAATTAAAGACCTAAGTAAATGCAACAGACTTAATTTTTAGCCTATTTCCTTCAGAGTTTTCTATATTTTAAACAAATTTATTAGTTTCCCAAAAAAGGGTTTTTACTTTGAGGGAGTCATTAGAAGGGTGGTTTTGTTGGGAGTTGACTATTCCAACTATTCAAGTAATACATTTTTTAAACTCTACTAATGTATTGTTTTAATAAATTTCTTGCATTTAATAAAAAGCATAGTAGCAGTGCTACCAATCTGTACCTCATTTTTATTGATAACTGTGATACAGTAGAACATCTCTATTAAGACCCCTCACGGTTCCCAAGAATAGGGTCATAAATGGTGGGGGGAGGTAAATACAAAATTTGGAAAATTTTAGGCAGATTTTGACCCACCCCTAACCCCTATGCCACCGAAATTGTTATTTTTTGCATGAAGTTCATGTTCAATCATCTCTAGCGCATAAAAAAACACTTTTTTAATTAATCATAAATACATATGTATGTTTTAATAGCTGGATATCTCCTGATTAATTTGGTACCCAAGAAAGGCATATTGGACCACTCCTTGAAGTAAAAAAAAAGGCCTAAACACAGAATGACATGGCCATTGAAAGTGTGTGAAAATATTAGACTACCTATTATTAAAATATAAAGTTATCATTAAAGATCTATTACGCAGGTCTCGTGGGTCATACATTACTATGAGGCACCTAGCGATTAAAAAGTTTAGGTGGCATTGTGCAATACGTGTATGCGCGTCGTGCTCTCGCTTTGGTCTAGCAGTTTCATTGCTAGAAAATCAGATGTATTACGCACAAAGCAGTAACTAAAAACACTGTTGGAGATGCATATTTGAAGTAAAACACCGCACTTTATTTATTGATAATAGATATGAAGATACATTATTTAGATTAAATCACTCATGTGCTGCTAGCAGCAAATACATTGTGTGTACATAGCTGGACGAGCGCCTAGATCATCTACAGCGCGGCCGGGCGCGGCAGCTTAATGCTGTCGCTTGGGGCCTAGATCCTCTGGCTGGGCTGTGAAGTAGGTGGCCCTGGCACGAGCATCACGCTCATGCCAGGCCACCCAAATGCTGCTCAGCTGTTGCTCATACCGGGACCGACTGCCTTGCACAGCTGTCGATCGATCACTACAAGATTACTCGTGGGCGGTGGCTAGCCAGCGCCACTGCCGTCGGTACTGCTGGTGTTGGGAAAACATTCTAATAGATGCTATTCACGTCAATGTGTTGAATTTCTACAAAATTTACGCAGCGTGTTGGCCTCTGTACTGGTACAATAAGGTCCAGCAATGTTTACAGGGATACTAAAATTTAGTGCGGCCTACTTGAAATATTAATTAACACAAATTTTTCATGAAAGAATTCTGACGAGGCATATACACGCACACGGCGTAACTCCCCAAAATAAATTGCTCACTATAAAAAATTATCACTTTACGAAGGTATGGGAGGAGGAGGGTTGACAGAAGTAAAAAATGAGTGGGAGGGGTAAGGTCTGCAACCCCACCCCAAATACTACAGTGAGTACTCTTCTGATTTGAAGTAATTTATTGCTTCATGCTGTTTGGAACCACAATTGTCAAAGTTTTGGTTGAGAAATGGGTGACTGCTAACATCAGTAAAGGCCAGTTTTCCATAGACTGAAAACCGTGGATAATAGAAACTTGTGGATAGTAGAAACATGTACTGCTGGTGAAGAATAGGTCTACAAAAACAAATCCGCGCATAACTGAAACCGTGGTTGGCGAGGGATTACTGTATATATTTTTAGACATGCCTCATATTTTCGACTCAAACTTTTCACGGTTCCTCAGGATCGGGTTGTAATAGAGAGGTGGTTGTAATAAATGGGGTCATAATGAAGGGGTTTTACTATAATATTTAATTTTAAAAACTTGTAATTTGTTTAGACTGAGGCAAATAAAAATGGTTGTTTAGTCTTGTTACCTTTAGGACATTTGGTAATTAACAATTTAAAACTACATCTTCAGGTATTTGGGCAACAGAGAACACCAAGAATTTCTTTCTTTTGATTATAAAGAGGCAACTACAGAGAAACATTTTTAAGTAAATTATGAAACTTAACTGAAATATCCATTACAATGTTAATAAAAAAATCTAAATATTTATTCTCTCGTAACATTACACACTGTGAGAATTTTTTCACAGTAAGATATTTTGTTGAAGAGTAAGTACTATTTGTACATAAAATCATTAAAACTCTCAAAGGTCAACATTTATGTACCAAAATCTCTTCTTTTGATGTAAACACCTTGTTCACGATGTCAATAGTGCATAGTACTCTCTGTGTGTGTGACTGCTGTTTGGTTGGCCATACTGGGGCCATTTCGTTTGTTTTGACTTAGTGCAAACTGTCGTGGCGACAGGTGATGGTTTGTATTTGTTCGTGCTCAACATTTTTTGGTCCTAACGACTCGGATTAGTGTAATCGGTATGTGTAATATGCGTAATTGCACGCAACGCGATTTACATAATAATGTGTGACACCCCTGATGGCTTTTGACACTTGTACGGGTAAAGTCGGCTAATGGGATAGCCTATTAGTGAAAGGTAGAAGTAGACTTGTGTACAGGAAATAACTGCAGTGTATAAGTACTTGCTTTAAACTGTGTGGTTTAAAAAACCATGCGAGCGCAAATAATTTGATTATACAGTCTGCTTTCGGAGTTAAAATGGTCAACGACGTCGCACAAAATGGCGGCAACAACACCAGCATTACAACATGTGACTTTTAATTTCCTCTTGTCACAAGCTGAAGGTGCAAGGGAATTATGTGAAGCAATAGAAGAAGATGCCTCAAAATTGAGGACTTTGAGATTGTGGTTGAAGAGGTTATAAGCAAAAGAAATTAAGTGGTCTCCAATTTCTGTGCTTTGTGTGCAAACCCCCCCAACAAAGGCATTGATATAGAAGAAGTAAAACAGCAATTTGTTGCTTACAAACTAGTGTTTCAGGACTTACGTACAGTATACAACAGAGTCAAATGACAATCGTCAAACTTGTCGGGTAGTGAGTGCAATGCAACTAGTATACAGGATGCACCACAGGCGGCAGTCCTGCCAACTTTACCATTGCATGTGTTTACTAGAAATTGAGCCGAATGGACAGGATTTTCTGAACTATTTAACTCAATGGTTGGGCAAATTTTTAGCATAAGTAAAGTGCAAAAACTCCACTACTTATTGAGCTGTTTGAAGGGAGAACCACGGGACCTTATAAGCAACATCCCAGTTATTGATAAGAATTAAAATGTATTATGTTATTTATTGGAGAAATGGTACAAAAGTGTATTGCTTACAGCTACCATTTATGTGCAAAAAATCCTGCATCTTCCACCCATAAGTAGAAAGAATGATGCATCAAATTAAGCTTTTCTGTGCAAGTTGAAGAAAATCTTAATGCACTAAAGGATATAGATTTTCCAGTTCACAAGTGGGACATTTTGTTGCTGAATATATTGCTGGAGAAACTTGATGAAGCCTTGAGACAGGCATTCAAAATGTCACAGGATGATACAATTCCATCATACACACTGCTGTTGCGATTTTTACAACGCAAATCACTTGCTGCGGAACATGAACAGGTGTTGACTCCCTCTGAACCAAGGCTAAACTCATTTAAGACTGTTCTGAGTAATATGATGTCAAGTACATGGCCTAACAAGATACGCTCATTAAGTGCAGGTATGCAGCCTGGCCCGGTCAACCTGTCAAAGACCACACTAATATCAGTTGGTGATACTGCTTCTGAAAAACAAAAGTGTGATGTGTGTGATGGATCACATACACTGACACAATGCCAGTCATTCTTGTCGTTTAAACCTGGCGAAAAAAGGAGACATATTCTAGAGAAACAGTTGTGCTTCAACTGCATCAGAAGTGGTCATATAGCAATGCAGTGTGGATCAAGATTTCGATGTCAACGTTGTGGGAAATCACACCACACTTTGCTTCACATAGTAGACACTGGAGGGGAAGTAAATCCAATACCAGATACAGATAATGACGATGCAGCTGCTTGTCAAGATAGTCCAGTGGTGATGTGCTCAGCTCAAGGTGTCCAGGACAGGCAAGCAACAACTGTGCTACTAGCCACAGCATTGGTCAAGGTCATGGATGGTGTAGGGAAATTTCAAACAGTGAGAGCCCTACTAGATGGAGCATCGCAATCATTCTTCATCACAGATGCATGTGTGAAGCACTTAGGACTGAAGTGTTGCAGTTCAAAGGTCAGCATATCTGGGATTGGGCAGATGTCTGCAGCTGAAGTAAGGGGAGAGATGGTGTGCAAAATTGCATTGTTGCACTCGAAGTTTACCCTTGTTACTAATCGTTGATCCTTAACAGAATAACAAGGGACATGCCATCAGTACAGGTAGATACATCATTCCTCGCTCACCTAAAGGATTTCCCATTGACAGATCCACAGTTTGCGACACCTGGGGCAATCGAAATGCTTCTCTCTGCAGAGGTTGTTGCAGAGGTAATGATGGGTGCCAAAATTGCTGGACAGCCACATACCTTTCAAACAGAATTTGGTTGGGTGCTGGCTGGAAAAGCCCTGTGTGAACACAGTGGTCCAGAGTCAACTTCATTACTTGTGCGCACAAACAGCAGTCTTGACAGCACCCTACAGAGGTTCTGGGACATTGAGGAAGTTCCAGGGGGCAACTTTATTTCCAAGGATGACAAGAAATGTTAAGACCACTTTGTAGGTACGCACACTCGAGATGATACATGAAGGTATGTATTACGTCTTCCACTCAAAAATGATGACTGTGATATTGTATTGGGGAATTCATGTGGGGTGGCTCTCAGACGACTTCATGGTCAGGAGCAAAAGTTGGGAAGGTTGTCAAGTTTACACTCTGAATATAAACATTCCATGGAGGAATATGAGCAATTAGGCCATATGACATGTGTAGGTACCCTGAAATCTGATGAATATTATGAGATGGAATTGACAGCTTTATCACATGAAAAACCTGCTTATATCATCCCCCATCAAATAGTTGTGAAGGAAGACAGGGTATCCTCAAACGTTATAGTTGTGTTTGATACCTCGGCACCAACGGTTAATGGATCATCCCTTAATGACGTGCTCTTGTGTGGTCCCAAGCTCTCCAGAAGGATATTTGTGATATTGTACTGAACTTCAGAACGTCAAGTGTAGCACTTACAGCTGATGTGCGTAAGATGTACAGGCAGATAGGTATTGCCCCACGAGACCGGAAATATCAATATGTATTGTGGCGTCCAACCCCAGACTCACCAGTCAAACTGTATGAATTAATTACTCTGACTTACGGGTTAGCATCCTCACCCTACCAAGCACTGCATACAATTAAGCAATTGGTAACTGATGGAGCCCAGTACCTCTTAGCAGCACGTGTTTTACTGCAGGCGATCTTTATCAACCACATTGTCACAGGAACATCTACCATCAGTGAATGTAAAGAGTTAACAGAACAGCTCATTAAATTATTGGATGCTGGAGGGTTTCAACTACATAAATGGTGTTCTAATAGTCATGAGTTGATGGATGATGGAAGTGTATCATCTGAGTCTAGAACCCTGGACTGCAGCGAATCTGTGAAGGTGTTGGGGCTGCGCTGGGATACAGGCCACGACTGCTTCATATACAGGATACAGGTATATGATGCACCAAACACCAAGCGAGGCATTCTTTCAACTATTGCTCACTTGTACGACCCTTGTAGATGGTTGGTCTCAGTGATCGCAACTAGCAAGATCTTGCTTCAGTTATTATGGACCCAAAATCTTGGCTGGAATGAACCTGTTGGACAGGATGTACTTAACTAGTGGGAGGAGTTTAATAAGTCACTTCTTAGCCTTTGCGAGGTTAAAATTCCTAGGTTTATTCCACTTCAAGGGGCCGAGGTACAGTTTCATGGATTCTGTGATGCCAGTGAAAGGGCCTATGCTGCAGTCATCTATGTCTGTTGTGTGACGAGAAACGGGAATGTTCAAGTCAGTCTTCTCTGTTCAAAGTCGAAGGTGACCCCTTTGAAGACACTCACTGTGCCCAAACTTGAGTTGTGTGCAGCATTGTTATTGAGTAGGCTGTGGTAACACATCAACAGATTGTATTTTGACAAGATCAAAGAGTTTGAGGTTCATACTTAAACAGATTCAAGTGTAGTATTGGAATGGTTACAGCTGTCACCACATCAGTTGAAGACATTTGTAGCTAACAGAGTAGCAGAGATTCAGACCATCGTACCCTCCAGTACCTGGAAACACGTGACATCATGCGGTGCTCTTCCTGAGCAGCTTCTCAAGCATTCATGGTGGTTCACAGGCCCACCGTGACTGAAGCTTCCGCAGGAACACTGACCAGATAAGGGCCACTATACCCAAGAGTCCGTGCCAGAATTGAAGCCACCTGCATCAGTTGTCTTGGTGGCAAACCAGATTGAGCGTAATGGCCCTGACGATCTGTTCGTTTTAATTGACAAGTCATCTTCGCTGGTCAAGTTGACACGCATCACAGCATGATATTGCGGGCAAGAGCAGCATTCAAGAAAACAAGCTATTCAACGAGTAATTATTCTGACACTGGAGGAGTTGAGAAATGCTACAGTGACATTGGTCAAACATGTACAGTTGTGTAGCTTCAGGGAAGAATTGTCTGTTCTTAAAACAGGGAGTAGGTGCCCCAGGGTTACACAGCCACTGATGCCATTTCTCGATTCAAATGGAGTTATCAGGGTGGGTGGATGGTTACACCATTCGTCACTACCAAAGACTGCAAAACACCCCATTTTGCTGCCAAAGCAAAGCCAGTTGTCCAGACTCATTATTGTCCATTGTCATACCATCAATTTACACCCAGGGCCATCTACAACCTTGTATCTAGTCCACTGAGAGTACTGGATAATTTCTGCATGCTCTGTAGTGCGAAATGTGATTCATAAGTGCATACCTTGTTTTAAGGCCAGACCAGTCGCTCACAATCCAGTAATGGGCACACTGCCAAAAGCACGGTTTTCGCAGGTTCGAGCATTTATCTCCGTTGGGGTAGATTATGGAAGACCTTTCTATGCCACACTAGTACGAACAAGGAAGAAGGCAACCTTCAAGGTATACATGTGTCTGTTTGTATGGCCACTATGGCAGTACACTTGGAGCTGGTCAAAGACTTGTCAACTGCAGCTTTTCTAGCTGCATTCAAGCAATTTGTGTCAATAAGAGGAATCCCTACTGATGTGTACTCCAATAATGGCACCAACTTTGTGGGAGCACATAGACAACTCAAGGAGGTGTATGCAACATTACTTTCAAGGGATAATGAGGAAGAGATTGCAGCTAAGGTGAACCTGGGAGGGTCGAAGTGGCACTTCAACCCTCCAGCAAGTCCAAACTTTGGAGGTCTGTGGGAAGTGGCAATCAAGAGTGCTAAGCAGCATCTATACAGAGTTGTAGGTATTCAGTTGCTGACCTTCGAAGAACTCTCAACGCTGTTTGCACAGGTTTCAGCCATGTTGAATTCGAGACCTATTCATGCCTTCTCAACAACTCCTCGGAAATATGATGTTCTGACACCAGGCCACTTCCTTGTGGGTGAGCCATTGGTAGCTAGCTGCATCTGACCACAATCTGTGTGCTATTCCTTTGAACTGTCTTGATTGCTGGCAAATGATCACGCAGTTTCACCAACAATTATGGAAGAGATGGAGTGTGGTTTGTACGTACCTACACAACCTCCAGCAAAGGGGAAAATGGACACAACCAGTTTCTGACATGTGCATCGACCAGTTAGTGCTACTGGAAGACTCCATGTATTGCCACTACTAAAGTGGAAGACTGCTAGAGTGTCAGCAGTACATCCAGACCAAGATGGTGTAGTTCGTGTGGTATCCTTAAGAACACCACAGGGGGAGTTCGTACAACCTGTCAACAAGATCTGTCCACTTCCTGTGGATTAACATCAGTGATGGTAGACTTACCCATTTCATATTTGTATTGTATAATTCTTTTTCGCATGTGAACTTGAAAATAATCATTTTCGGTGGGCGGTATATTCACAATGTCAATAGTGCATAGTACTCTCTGTGTGTGTGACTGGCTGTTTGGTTGGCCATACTGGGGCCATTTCTTTTGTTTTGACTCAGTGCAAACTACACCTATATTCCTTAATGCATGCAGTAGTTAAGAAAAACATGCTAAATTTTTTTGTGCATTCCTTACTTTTCCTCTCATTGGGGTCACGGGCACCACAAGGTCTGTACGATAAACGTTTCTTCCTTTTGGAACTTGGAACATAACCAGGAATGTATAGGCTGGGAGCAGGAAGCGAACCAGCACTCATCAGTCTGCTGAAGTCCTGCTCCAGCTGATTGGCTATTGGACCTTAAAAAGAAGCACACAGGGCAAGTATGAAATAACACACAAAAATTACCCATTATAAATTAAAACTCCTTTAAACAGGGGGACCTTCTTACTTTGCAAGTCAGTTGTTCAATAAACTAAATATATATATATATATGAAAAAATTGTTCTCATATATATATATATATATATATATATATATATATATATATATATATATATATATATATATATATATATATATATGTATGAAAAAATTGTTTTCATCCACAAAACTTTACAGACGTAAAAATTATATTTTCCATAGGATGTTTTTTTAAATTCTGTTAGTGAATACTTACTTCGTAAATACTAAGGACATAAAATACAAACATATGATAAGTGGAACTATGCACGTGTGTTTTCTGTTTTTCTTTCTTTTTGCATATGTCTGCAGACATGGCCTGATTTTGGTGCAAAAGAAGAACTAAATATTTGTTGCCGTTCTATTATTAGAGAGAATGTGCAATTTGAATTTCCCAGAATCTTTGTACATACATGTACTTTCAAAAATCTGCATGATGCAATAAACTAAACTGAAAGCTCCAAAATAAATAACACATACATTTAAACTATAACGGAGAACATAAAAGTTAGCATTATTTTTAACACAGTGGAAATCAATAATGCTGCTAAGGTATCTGTCACCCTTATGTAATGAGGAGGCCAAACCAGCGATAACTTGTGTCCAACCTCCAGAATGACTTAATAGTTTATGAGTAGTAAGTTTGTAACCAAATGGTTAGGAGCTCACCACAATTACTGAGATCCTATCTTCTTTAGCCTTCTGTGTATAACCAGGCAGTGTAAAACCTAAGCTTCAACTTAACTTTAACAAAGCGATGTACAACATTTGGCCACAAAATTTTGAAAATGTCACAATAAACAAATTAAAAAACATTTAACGTGGTGGCAATGTCACGTTGGTTACTTTATGTCATAAAGAATATATAAAAAAATTCATAAAAATGCTGAGACCTTTTCAAAATGGCTCAGGAGACTGAAAGCTTATGGTGAACAATTAGGGACTTTCCAGACTTCCCAGTGTTATAATGGCAAACTAGCAGAACTACCCACTTTTGAGAATGGATTTATCACAGTGAATAGTTTTGATGAGATTGCATCAAAAACCTTCACATACTTGAGTGGAATATACATTTTTGGCCTGAAAGTAGCACATTAACACAAAAATTACTTACCCTTGAAATGAAGTAGAAACTGAACACAACCACCGTTGTGCAAAGTTTTAGTTTGCCGACTGTCTACGGAAAGCATCCATTCAGGGATGTTCATGATTTCTCGCACTTCATCAAGGAACTGGGCACTAAAAAAGAAAACAATCTGCAGAAAAATGGAAAATAAAGTAATATATACACATAACAGAGACCAAAACAAATCTTCATGTTTTCACTTGAGACAGGGTTTTTAATTTATTTCATGTGTGGCTTAACATTTCATGGGCACAGTGGGGTCTTTAAAGGGGTAACAATTGCTCAGACAATCAGGTATACTGAAGGAAACAGACATGGCTCTTCACTCTGTGCCTGATATCAAAGTCACTAGGCTGAAACTTCAAAACTTCAGCATAACTTCACACCCATAACTTTAATAGATCTAAACAATGAAGCAAGATTTTATTGGAAGCAGTTGCAGCAGAAGGCTTACTGATCAGACACTGATACCTACTACAGGATCTTAAACATGTCTCAAAGGATGCAACCCCATCATGGACAAGGGATGACATTTATATTGGTAGCAAACTGCAAAACCTAGTATTTGAAATTTAGTTAAGGACATCCTACCTTACTACCAAGAACCTCCGGTTTTACCAACCTTATCACTGACTAATTCTATATTATTGGTTTTGATGGTAACCTCACAAGCACCATGGCTGCAACCAAAATGCACACTGAATTGCAGCAACTAGATATGCCATTATGGTGAGAATCTTCAGTTCAGATGCTTTAGATATGGTAGATTTTGGTTAGGCATGTGGGAATATTAAAAAATTTGAATAGTTGGAAATAGTAATTTATGAAATATTTACATTCGAACTTCGAATATCTAATGCAAAAATTGTGAATAATTTACATTCCCACTTAAAGTGGTTTTTTGCTTTACTTTTTAAGACTATTCACTTGAAGACATTCATGTAAACATTTGTTCCATAGTTATTAGAGCTGGACTGTTATCGATCATAGAAACTAGTGAAGTTGTTTACATTAGTATGTTATTGAATAACTCATTTAGAAATGTGATAAAAACCAGAATTATACAGAAAACCTTTACACACATTAATTTTCACTATAGCATTTATGGAAATAGGGCATGTTTCTTCTTTCTTAATATTTGCAGCTGAAGAAATAGGTATGTAAAGGTTATATGATGGGAATAGGTCACTAGGCTACTGATTACCTTATAAAAAGTAGACAGAATGCACAAGTACTCATACGGCGGTACTCGTAGACACACACACACAAAAAAAAGTCAGACTAATACACTTTCCACACAGATGCATGGTCACACACACTGCGTGATGAAGCTGGTCTAGCCAGCAAAATGTTACGTGGCTGCACATCTGTGTGGAAAGGGTGTCCGTCTGATTTTTGCTTGTGTGCATCTATCTACGAATACCATCTTATTAGTACTTGTGCATTTTGTCTTCTTTTTATAATGTAATCATGTAAAGGTTATGTTATCACGGTTGTGCACTACCGAAACAAAAACATGTTTATATTTCTTTTATTTGCAAACCACATGGACTTGTATAGCGAACACATAGATTTGTTGGAATTCTGGTGAAATTACAGCATTTTATTTCTGCAAGCTCATTCAAAAGTTTATAATTTTGGTACACTGAAGAGAGCATGAGACAGCGACACGGTAAACATTAACAATACCAACATGGCGTCAAGGTCAAGCTGTGGTGAAACGTGAACTAAAGGTACTAGTATTGTAAGGCAGTTGCAAGCATTTACAACTAAACATTTCAATTTACAAAGAGTTTTGACATGTGATGCTTCCTACACATTATTCTTTTCAACCTCAAATCATCACGTGTGCATCACATGCCCCCGAGGGAGTCGAACCCCGACTGGCAGTTTCCAAGGTCAGTGCCAATGTTTTTAAAGAAAGTCATGTCATGGCCCCCGCCACTTGTAAACCCACTAAGAAGCCACAGCCGGCATGCAAGAGTATACCCCTAAGCTAGCAACGGATACTGCCCGTACAGTTGCCAAAACCACCCTGCCGCCACCCAGCCAAGAGATGACATAATCAACTATATTCCGCCACTCCGCAACCGCAAACTGCTAAAAACCAATACCTAACACCTCCCGCCCATCTCCAACTACAGCTGGTCCAGAAGCAAGTCACAAGTTAGCCCCCTCCAAGGGGCTTGGTAACTGTTGACGCTGTCAGGTGAGACACGAGACGAACGACGACACAAATACTTACTGGTAATTTGGGCGCCAGCTTTGCTTCCCAATCACCGCACTATTGAGACTCAGGGTTTTCAGGGATGTTGTGGGTTCTGTGTCCATCTCACCCGTGCGTACTTACAAACACGTAGGCAATACTAAACTTTTAATAAAATCACTGAAATAAACCATTGATAAAACATATGTGGCTAGGACACTGTCACTACTGAATAAAAAATTGAGTTCACTGTAGACTTGTTTTTATTGATATTATTTATACACATCAACGAGCCAATGAAATGATTATCTCGGTCATGACTAGCCAATTCCGCTTGGGTGCTCCCCAGCCCGTAATTAACCTAGCGGGCGCCTAAATGGATGATCTCACCGAGGTGCATGAAAGCACAGCCTTCATAAGGGAAGAGAGTGGACAGCTGCTAGGGTGGACTGATGGTTTTTCCCTGAAGACAGGACACGGTGAATTACAAATGAAAACCTTTGATACACATTAACCCGCATGATTACTCGGCATCACTAGCAAACTTGTCGGGGCTCGCCCTCCAGCACGTGGTTAGTGTGGTGATGACCTATACAAAGAGCCAGCTAGGACGGGAATAATTGCACTGTACACTAATTACACAATTACATAGACCCTTGAATTATACATGAAATAAGATGGGACACGAGATGAATATTCACAATAAAACACACATGTGTAAAAACAAGTTTAGGTGGCGCGGATGCAGCTGGATGAAGTTCGTAGCGGACCATGTGGTGCAGGTGAAATTGCAATATTTCTGCATGGAAACGGCAAACTAAATTTAGATAAAATATTATTTGTGTTGAGCAAGTGATTCTCTTTATGATTAGAGTTTTTACAGGCTTGTAACATGCCTGATGGCAGTGAAATCAAACATTATTGTGACCTTGTGGTAAAGTACAAACGTATCAATTTACATGACAAATACACTGAACCCTGAATAAAACTGACATAGAACACTGAAATAAATGATTGCATATACAATGTTATACAAATAATCTCTTAAAATGCAATGATGGCGTATACAAAGACTTGGCTTCAGTCGGCCACGTGGTTATACGTGACGGTGCCATAAAATATTCAAACACGAAAATTACCCTCAAATACATACATAAAAATAAAGCTCTTAAGATTGTGTGCAGCAATTATGCAGAAGATACACTGAAATGCCATAAACATAGGCAGATGGCATCTGACTCAAAATATGTGGGTCGCGTGACCTCTCCTACACCTTTCTCCTCCTTCTCCTCGATTAAGTTAAAAATGCCGCAAGGGCTTAAAAAATTAGTAAAGCGGAAGCATAATGCTGGGAAACAAGTCTGGCAAAAACGTACACAAGCAAAGATTAACTGGTAAACTACATTGACTATGGAAACATACATCAGTGAACAAAAGTTGTAGTGCGCACGTGACAGTGTCTTACCTTGCCAGCTCTCCTCGACAGACTGTCCAGATACATGCGTCGCACTGACCTATCATGGCCGCCTATGGGGTTCACATAAGCGGAAGTGCTATGCACGCTGAGTGAAATATTTTATATTGAAAATAAAATGGCACAAATTAAATTAGATATTGTTTTACATTTCTATAATTTTGTTACGAATTTCAATATTATTTTAATGTCTCTTTGTGATGGCGTTCATGCCAGAATATTAAGTGTTCTTAATCTCAGTGCCGCAGGCACTTTGAATATTCATAACCAAACAATTAACATTAGTACAAGCACTTTAAAACATTTTAAGACATATTAAATACTGTAAAGACAATATAACACATTTTACCCTGAAATGAACATTTATAGGAAAGTTAAAATTATCGGCCTCTTTGCGCACATGCGGAACACGTGACACGTGAGCGCCGTCATGGGCTCTAGTGCCACTGGCTGTTAGCCGGCGTCACCGTAATATCGAGGACATGGTTCCAGTTAGTAAAGCCACATGTCCGATTACTATACCTAGCCGTAATTAAGCTTTAAATCAAACCCGCACACAACTGATCTAAGTGCAACTAAAGCCACATGACCGTGATCAGCCTTCACTACCAGACAGTCAACCTTGACTGATGCGTGAAGGGTCGATCCTAAACTGGCAACTTAGTCTCGGAAGACATGGCAGTGCAGGGGGTGGGGGTTATTCTACGTCAACGGAACTCGTACTCGTGATAGCTGTATGTGAGCTACAAGTAGCTGGAAGTGTGCGGCTTCAATATACTGGTGGGCAGCAAAGCGGTGTTGTGCATAGTAGAACTCTTGACTGGACAGCGAAAGGCAGTGACGACTTGAAGAAGTTGGTTGATGCCCGGGCAGACTGACGTTCTGTGAAGGCGAGATGTGATGTCTGGTAGCTCTCGGGTAGAGTAATGGCGTGCTACTGAACTGGCACAAAATAGCCTCGAACTGAGGACTGTGGGTTCTATTTATACTCGGTGCACAGGGCAGCGTAGGGGTTGCGAAGTGTGGAGAGAGAGAAGCGAAGGAGAGAAGAGAGTAAAAGAGAGCGGAGGCTACTTCCCCTCACGTGCCAGGTGCTGGAGGGGTAGAGAGCGGCGACGTGATGTGAAGCATGTTGCAGCGCAGCAGGCGGCAACAGCTAGGCAAGACAGCCCTGTCTCTCTCTCTCTCTCTCTCTCTCTCTCTCTCTCTCTTTCTAAGTCAGGTGTTCCCCACACACTTAAACCATGTGACAGGTATAAGCAAATGGTGTAGGAGTGAAAATGGTCAGCATGACCAAACAGGGTATGCTTAACAGGTGCGGATCTGAAGGATCCTTATCTCTACCCTTGGGTACAGGACTGTGATACCGATTAGGCTGAAGGTCTGGATACGTATAGTTATCCCAATTGATTAGGTTGAAAACTTTAAATGGTATAAGCTGTTGGAAAAATTTATTTCACAGCCCGTTGCAAGGCTAGTGAAAAAGTAAAATATAAGATTATAATTGGGGATGGACAGAAACCGATACCGATACATCGACCGATAAATCCCAAATTGGTATTTGTTACAATTGGTCAGGGTCCAACCAAATAGTTTCATCAACTCTAATGATTTAATTATCATATTTTTGAATGTGCAAAATGAATTTCACCAAACTTGGTACACATATAGTAGTAAGTAAGAGCACTTAAATTTTATAGTTTTCGACCATGCTGGGTACTTACTTTCAAAATGGCGTTCATTTTTTAAATTTATGATGATACATCATATTTTGGAACCCAGTTAACCGATTTAAACTAAATTTTGTAAGCTGGCAGTGCAAAGTGTAAGCATTGAATTTAGTGGTGAATGGAGGCTTTTCTTGAGCTCCTGGTTCCTCCGCTCAGTGGGGTTGGCTTGTGGGTGGTAGGGAGGTGGTGTCCAGGTTTCAACTCTCCACTCGTTGCAGGCTGTCAGCCACTTCCTGCTTGAAAATTGGGTCCCACTGTTCATGAGGATACATTATGGGTAACCCCAGCATGGAAAATTTCTGTGCCAAAATTTCTGATCATGTGGTGGGTTTCTTGGCTTTGCAGGAGAAATGCTTCCACCGATTTTGAGACATCACAACTAACATATTGCGGTTTACTCTAGTGCTTCACGGATGGGGCTCCATTAAGTTGTTGGCAATGTGCGTACATGGCATGCATGGTCGTCTAGGTTTAGCAGTAGGTTGTCCCATGAGGTAGGCTTTGCCCTGACTGCATGTCTCGCAGCTGTGTACATATTGACGGACATACCTGCTCATACTGTCCCATGTGTAACATGCACCTATGTTTTCTAGTGTCTCCCGGGTTCCCGGTTGGCCCGCTTCGCGGTGGTCATGATGGTGCCTGCAGATGTCAGCGTGTAGATCTTTGGGTATCTAGATTCTCCACTTGGCTCTGGATTGATTGTTGCTGGACCATACAATGTCTTCTCACAATTCAAACTGCTGAGGATGCTTCCGTAGGAGGTCTTTGATGTCTGGATATTGTTGTTGGTGGCGCTCTGTCTGGCTTCAGTAGATCTGTACTTGCAGCAGTTTGATCGTTTCTCCTGGACTGCAATCCGGAGGTTGGGGCGGTAAATATTACTGAGTACAGATTTGAATTTCCCGCCATTGCCATCAGTGGAACTCGTATATTTAGACAGTCAGTTGTTCGCAATTCGTTCAGGAGAAATGGTGTTTGGTAGTGCCCGCCAGTTCTCATATCAACAAACTTTCATGTAATACAGTCCATCAAGATGTTCAACGCAACATTTATTGGTCCAACCGTGCCGGATATTGTTCCGACATAGTTGATTATCTACCGCATCGCTGTTTCATGTATTTGTTTGCGCTGTGCTATTTCGGTCGTGACTAGTGGTACCTTGTTTGTGACTCATATTTCGTCAAGAGTTTTCAGAAGTTGTGGTGGAATTTTGTACCAGCACGTTGTCAGAAACTTTATATATCAGTACTTTGCCAAAACTGGCATATTTGCATTTAGTTGTATTGATGTTTGTATCTTGTTCGTATTCACAGTGATCTACATGCACTAAGTATATGGTTAATGTACATTGGAACAGTTAAGAAATTACAGCTACTTAGTTCCATAAACTGTGATAAAATCACAGTTATAAGTTATAAATCACTGTTAATTTTTAGAACTATGCTAAAATCACTGTTACTGATCATTGTTAGTTAATCAATATTAAGAACAGAATTATCAATGTACGCAAACTCCACGTGCCTGTTGCTTTTGACCTTAATAGTGCGGAATAGTGTTGAACATGGCTGATAAACATCTGGCACTTCAGAGACGCCTCGAAAGAGCGGAAAATCGACTACACAGTGCGTTTACATTGTCAGATTCTGTGCAAGGTGACAGTACTGATGCACGCCTCTTCCTTTCTATTTGCCGAGACTTCCCAAATTCGGAATGATTTTGATGATGACCACATCGCACTGGAAGTTGCATTCAAAGGCAGTAGTGAGTTTAACACCCAGTCCCATGCCCAATGGCTTATCAAGTTTGATGATGAGTATTACGCTGTAATGGCCATACATGACTGTGTAATAGCAAGCAATGGTAGGAATGACAAAGGAGCTACCCAGTCACATTCAAACACATCACATGTCAAGTTACCCACTATTCAGCTTCCCAGTTTCAATGATAACCCGAAGTCATGGTCGAACTTTGCAAACCTGTTTCAGTCCATGGTAGCCACCAATGATAACTTAACTCAGGTGGATCGTTTCACATACCTGAAATCGTGTTTAACTGCAGAGTCATTGTCGTTAATCCAGTCCCTACCACTCTCGGAGAAAAATTACACTATTGCATGGGAGATTTTAGTGAGGAGATATGACAATAAAAGACACATAACCTCTAACCACATTGAAGCGTTACTTCAAGTGCCAGTGGTATCATCTGACTCTTTGAGCTCTATGCGTGCACTGCTAACTGCGCTAGCCGAAAATATGAGTGCTCTGTGAGCATTGAAAATTCCTATGGATCACTGGAACTTGTTGTTGGTTCACTTGATGGAGAAGAAATTGGACCCTTACCTGCGCCGCCAGTGCAAAACCGAAACCATAACCAGACTCCAGTTTGTATGTAAACAATGCAATGAAAGCCTGAAAACACAGAAAATGCCCTATGATTGGGACAAATTTTTCGCAGAACTGCAACAACTAGTCACCAAGGCAGTGTTAATAAGCAGCGTTGTGTTTATAGGACAACAGTACATGAGCAATGTTTCACTGCAGAAGAGAGACTGTCAGCACAGGGAGCGCAGTTCACGTGTCACAACTGCGCAGCAACGGCAAACATCAACAAATAGCTGTCACACACCCACAGCGCGCACATGGCAGATGTAAACAAAACAATGCAGAGAGCCCAGTCAACACTCTCTATGTGCCGACCCTACATTCAGCATCTCTCCCACTCATACAAACCCCTCAGTGCTTACTACAAATGCAGACATATTTCCGCAAAATTTGCAGCCAATTTTACCAACCATTGTAACTCCATATTCTGCAATAACACCAGTGACACAATGCACAGCTGGCAGCTATGGACAGACACCCATCCACACCTGGCCTCAACCCACCAGAAGATAACAGGAAACTACAACCTCATCCATCAATGTCAACACAGAATCTGCCAAGAAACCAATTCTGACACGTTTCCAGACTTTATCTACATTCGCCGGCAAGCCAAACTAAGATCCTACTGCCTTTATCAAGGGCTGCACCGCACGTCTCAAAAGGTATGGTGTTTGTGAGGAGGAATGGACAAGTTGTGTGGGTAATCAGCTACAAGGTGACGCTAAGGCACAGTGGAGTTCTAACAATCATTATTGCCTGAACTGGGAAGAATTCCTACATTCGTTTCAGTGCAGATTTCGGAGAGCGTTTATGTCATTGCAAGTGCAGAGTAAGCTTACACTCCAGGAACAATAGCCTGGAGAGCAGTTAACCAACCACCTTTATTACACGGAAAGTACACCTTGTGCGATGTTTCCACCTCCGACGATCCAAGTGGCGGTCACACCCACCCAAGGCCTGCCCCATGTGCGGGGGCGCCACAGCATCTCGCACTGAGCAAGACCAAACAAAGCAGCAGCAGCAGTTTATTCGATGTGGGGGCATCTCAGGATCCCTACATTCTATGCCCTTGGCAGCAGGGGCAGAGGTTAAAGGCGAATGGTGCAAACAGTTTGACAAAAAGGGGGGGGGGGGACATTTGATGCCTACCGTGTTCCCCTCCATTAAGACTGTTTGCCTGCCGTACACAATCTAAGCAGCGCAGCAGGGATCAACGCTCTACTTCGTGCAGTGTGATAGTGCGTTGATGTGTCTCATGCGACGCACGAGAAGTGCAACAAGTGTGTCAGTACAACGAATGGCCAGAGAGACCCAGTGTAAGGCTGCATGGCATGATATGCAAATGAAAGTAGGGCAGATAAAACACCAAAAGGACTTTACGGTAAATGCTGGACTGAACCCTAATAAAAGGGACACCAGAGATGTCCCAAGAAGTGCCCTCAGTGCATTTTGTTTTCATTTAGAGTATTTATTTTGCAAGTGCTATGTTTCACCTCACATGTTTTCACCCACACTCCATTTCATGCAAGGGCAAGTGTTTTGTTTACGTTAAAATAATCTGAATTATTTTGTACATTGTTATCATTGCAAGTATAAAAAAGGTTTATTATAAGTTTTGTTCAAAGTAGATTAGTAAGTATTCCACCGTGACATGCTGCCCACCAAGCCGGCCAGCATATCACGCAGGAGAAGTGAGTCATCGCTGAGTGTCTCGAGCGGTCAGTCGTGTGTCATCATCTCGCGTTGCGCCCGCTCAGGCGGCCAGCATATTTTGCACCAATCAGTTACTTTTCAATAGTATGTAATTTCATGGAACCTCGTTCGTCTTAGCCGCCCACGAACATCGCTCCTCCCCTTCCCCAGTGTTTGCATTGCCTGGGGAAGTTTAACCTTTTCATTTAATAACTTTCACAGCCTTCGCTCCTTTTTGCTCAGTATAAACCTTGTCGGCGGGTAAAGTCAGACACAAGTGTAATTGGCTTCTTGGAGGAGCAGTATAACTCTACGCTAAGTAAAACTATGTTGAATGAGACTTCATGTGTTTATTTACATCTCGCCTACAGGTGCTTAACGGAGCGGCCCCTCACCATTCCCACCAAAACCTTAAGTGTACCATGCAAGTGTTTATGTGCTTATTTCAGTATTCACTATCATTGCAGCATTGTTTAAAAATGTTTTGGGGTGTGTGGTCAACCCGAATAGGCCACTACACAGTATGCACGTAAGTTTATAATTTATTAGAGGAGTACCAGTTTTTCCGCCAACTTTATGTACCACAGAAAACTTTAGTAGCTAACTAAAAAAATATCACTCCACAAATTGTTTCGTCAGCTACGAAAACTTTAGTAGCTAACTAAAAAAATATCACTCCACAAATTGTTTCGTCAGCTACACTGTATCAGGCTGCTATGAACTAAAAACACCTGATGTCAGAACATTTATATAATTTTGGTAGTGACTGAAAACTAATTAAAATGAATAAAAACATGTATGAAAATTTACTTACACTACAAATCTTGGTGGCTTTTCAATATTGGCATACTTGATAATGTCATTGTCTGGATCAATTTTTGCACATGCAAATCGTTCACCGCCTCTATCTTTGGTAAATATCACAATTGATCGTCCTAGTGCAGAGACAGTGCCCTCTGAAACAGAGCATGTCTATAAAATCACGATCATATTTCACAATGTATGTTGAAACCCCTGACTTATAACCATAACTCTGACACAATGGACACAAATTTACAAAAACATATCTGAAATAACACCTTTAAAAACTAAATTATCCCAAAATTTGTTTGAGAAAAGATATTACCTCACACAAGCCGACACCATATCAATAAAAATTAGAGTTGTTCCGATACCATGTTTTCCGATACAGATACCCCGATACCAATGCCCTTCACACTGAATTTAAAAAAAAATATTACTATTAATAATACATTAAAAAAATTATTATTTCCTGGACTCGTTTTGGTAAAGAAAATAACGTCTTAAGAAATAAACATTTTCCCTTTCTAAAGTAAACACAACTAAGGGCCCGGAAATAACTACCCTCTTGAAGTTACAACCCTGTTTTGGGGAACCATAAAATATTTAGTTGAAAAAAGGCAAAAAGTTGAAGGAAATAGCCCAAAAAGTAAGTTTGTTGTATTTATCTTGGTCATTAATTATATGTTAACATGCAGTAAAATATAGGTGTTGTAATTGTTGCCTTTAGGCCTAATTGCTACACTAAAAAATTAAAAAAGTTAAAGTTTGGTCTAAAAAAACTGCAGCTGTGGTCGCCAGAACCCTCTCTCGCTCCCTCTACTATGAATAAACTACAGACGAATGTTGTCTCAATTGCACGCTACCTGCCCTGTGTTTTTGTGTCCCCAGCACCCCCACGCTAAGCAGCTGGGTCTGGCCTATGAAAAGGTCGCTAAGTTGCTAGCTCCCTTCGCCTTCTTTGCCCCCCCCCCCTCCAATTGGCTAAACCATTAACAGTCTACCCTCCACAGCTGTGGCTGTCCATCATTCCTCCCATTAGCCACACTGCCCACACCGCTTTGCTTCCTTCCTCCTTCCATCCTCCAGCCACGCCCACACTCACCCCTACACTCCTTTTCTCTTTCTATCATCAAGCCACACCCACACTGCACTACGCTTCCTCCCACCCTCCAACTGTCACAACAGGCAGCCCGAAATTTTCTTGGCTTTTATCTCCCAAACTTCAAGTGCAGTGCGTGGCACTGTTGCATCTTTTCACCTCTTCAGCGGGTGGTAGAGGCGACGAAATCCAGTCAACAGACGTGAAAACTCTGGCATGATCATATAAAGTCCTATTCTTCCGTTTGGATGCAAATACACACTTTGAATTATATATGATTTTGAATTAATCTACTTAGAATTAACGAGGTTTTACTGTATTCACACTGAAATTCTGTAATTTTTGTCTAAAGAAAGTAATAACCTCACTTAATTGTCTACAACCAGTATCGGCTCGATACCATACCCGATACGATACATCAGGGAAAGACGGAGTATCGGTCATTACCGATACTTAGTATCGGTATCGGAACTACTCTAATAAAAATGTATCTACCAATTCTAATATGCTGCTTTGTATGATCATAGTGCATAAGTCAAATGATTTTCATTTGAGTAGAAACAGAGTAGTCATGAAATATCTCCTAGGCAGTTCCTGTGACATCTGACTGTCCACTGAATGCCACTTTGCCTACAGGAAGACACATATCTGCCTATTCCTTCTTCTGTAACATGCCGGCTAGTAATACAGGATTATATACGCCAAATTGTTTGGCATCCTCTTTCAAAAAACTAATTCATAAAATATAATTTTTTTTTAATTATGAAAGTTGCTTGTAAACTTTTTGGAACACAGGTATATGTTAGCCACTAAAAGCCACATGTACCCTTTCACCATCATTGTTAGTGTCTTTCTTGAACAATTGCTGACCACTTTACGTTTTCTTGAGAATGGCTATGTCCTACACAATTGCACTTCACCCATGTAAAGGAAGGTTTCCATTTGTTACGTACAGTAGACCCCTGATTTTGCAACTGTCCATAGTTCCCATGAATACTGTTGCAAAATTTCTACAGTTGAAAAATTTAAATTCTCTAATTTTGGCTACTGCTGAGCTGGTACTGGAAAATCAGTAGCCAGGACCAATAAACCAGACTTCGAGGAGTCTAGAAACAACTTGTGGCACCCAAGCCAATAGGATATCGGAGAGCAAAAGCAGTCCTACAAAGCCACAAGCCGGTGACATGGCTGATGTGGTCCCTGAAGCGTGTAGTCACACCACTTGCCAGGGTATCTGTATCCACCGCATTGTATACAGACATTAGTCTGACCGAAATGTAGACGCCAACATGGCAGACATTGCCCCAGAGGCAAAGCCTCTGTCTCTGGAGGCCAAAGACCGACTGCATCTCCTGAAATTGAGCCAAGGCCTATCAGGAGGCAAAAAAAAAAAAAAAAAAACACCAGACACCGATAGGGAGCAAAGCTACTCTTAGCCCATGAGAGTAGTCTTTCCGAAGCATCGAGGAGCAGTCTCCGTAAGATCCCTGCCCTCGACAAAAAAGAGCTACGCTAGCAAGGTCACAGCCACACGTGACCGGGCCACCTCTGGATTAAACAGAAGTTTCATGGCACAGCCCCTTGGATCGATAGTCCAGCCAGAAACTTTGCCGCTCTAGTAGGATCTCGGAACGATCCAAACCCCCAAAGGCGAAGGAGGCGGAAGAACCACCTGTGCAGCTTCCCCCTAGCCTGCCGCTACTCCGGAGCCAAGAGTCGAACTCAAGAGGCAGACAATGGAGCCGACCTTGAACTCTTGGACCCTGAGATAGCCCTGCCAACGTAAGTGAGCCACAGAGCAACAGACACACAGATGAGCCACCGAGCAACAGACACACCGACGAGCCACTAACGTCTTTTGTACCAGAGGACATACCAAATGTCAGCAAGGAAACATGACACATTTTGTCACCCCCTCAGGCATCCCCCGATGTGGAAGGTCAAGTTAGCAGCAGCGAACCAGTGGCCACCACACACCTTCTGATGGTACAGAAGTAAAACCAACTATTATCCCTGAGGAGGAGGGGCCCAACAGTACCCCACTCAGAAGATCACCAGTTCACTAGGAATGGCTAGCGACAGTGATGCCGACACCCTAATCCTGTCCTCCGGACGAACAGAAGCGCCAACCAGTATCACTGAGGACGAGGGGTCTGTAAGCGCCTCCACTCAGGAGATCACTAAAACGATAGGAATGCATGGTTAGCAAGAGCGATGTTGACATCCTACACCCACCTTCCTGAATGAGCCGAGGACACCTAGAGAGCCACTGAGGTTGAAGGCCCTCAGGCCACCAATCTGGACGAGACCTTCAATGTCCAGAAACTCCCTACATTCTGGGTAGGAACCAGAGCATTTATGGTGATGGGCTCTACTTTGTCATTCCCTCGCACTGCCTCACCGCCCTTAGTACGTGATTAGTTCTCCTCAATGATTGCAATGATGCCCCAGCACCACGTGCTGAACCCAGGAGAGTGATGCGCCCTCGTTCCGCCAAAGCAATAGCAGTGCCAGGCCAGTACAAGGAGTCTCCGTGGAGGCCCACGTCATGCTTCATGTGACCGTATCCTGTCCATGCAGAGCTGTGGCAGAGAAGACCGACGAAGGACAAAACCGCCGTCAACAAGTAAGTCGGTGCTCCGTACAAAGAGGGTTATGTAGGTAGCCGTAACTAAGCTACCTCCCCACAGTATCTTTTAGGACTCGTTATAGTCCTAAATAAGAAAGCCGTAACCTAGTGATAGCCACCAGTTAAGAGAAGGTGAGAGTAATGCCAGGCATTACAGCTTCCAGACACCCACATTAGTGCTATCAGACTAGGTTAGTAAAGTGTATAAACAGTGAAGATAGACTTGTAGCGAGTAGCCGTAACTAAGCTCTCATCAAGATTAACTAGTATCCCGTGATGTATAGGAGCTCTTAGACAGCTCTAGGAATGAACAGACAATTAATAGGCAACTGCCAATTAGTTGCCAGGTAACCCAATGTGTGAGAAATATGTGTAGTATAGACAGACTTAAAACTGGGAATTAGCAGTGGTTTAGCTTTCTCAGTATGCCAGTAGCATTCTCATGACATCACGAGTATTAAGTGGTAGACAGCTCACTTAGTTGCGAACTGTAATACTGATAGAAACTCACCACAGTGCCAGTGATACAGGTTATCATGTATAGATGCTCTCCACAGTGCCAGTGATACATGAAGAAAAGACTTAACCATGTACACATAGTAGTAAGGTAGCAATGGACTCACTCAATGGAGAGATAAGTTAGCATAGTTATGTTATTCACAATTATTTTATGTATAACTACATGTTTTAACTTAAGTGTACTATGTGAAGACATAAGATCCAGCGGGATCACAACCAAAGACTTGCTTTAATACATCCACGTATATTTTAAAAAATTTTCATTTTCCTGTATCTGTCACATAGTCTATTTGTGTACTTGTCATTTTTTGAGTGTCTTGCATATGTTTTTTTTATAATTTTACCTTTATATATTGAGAGAGTCTGGAACTCAGAACCAAGCCTCAGTGCTTTTTATGACTCGTCAAGTAACCCAAAGGTACAGATTTTGAATTCCAGAATGTTATGTGTTTTTGATTTATAAGTTAGAATGTACAGTGACCTCCATACAATGTGTGTTTTTGAATAAGTTCTTTTATTAAAGGGTACTCGTTTTGAATTGGTGGCTGGTCAGCGCCAGGTACGGAAGGCCCGGGGTTGTCACACGTAACTGTTGTGCTCGTGGTGAGACCCACAGGTTGCCTATAAAAGAATGTAGGGTTGGTCCAAACTAATACACCACCGCAAGCAAATGATAGTTTCCTCCCTGCCTTCTGCAAGTAATGCATTGTGCATACATTTTATTTCCAATGATTTTTTTTTAACCTGCGTTCTTTTATGTAAATATTTTTCCACAGGAAGTGTTGTAAATAATGTTTATAATGAGTAACCACAGTGTTTATGCTGAGCTTGTAAACGTCACATAGAATAACGGAGGTCAAGGGACACTGTCTCATCCTTGACAGTAATTCCCAAAACAGAAAGAGGCAAATACATTAGCAGCGCTCTGACAATGGTCAGCTGGGCGAAGGGGAAGAGGGTAAAACAGCATGTCAGAGAGAGATAGAACTAGCGCTGTTATCCTGCACGGCCCGGCGTTTCTACGATGACACCCAGCACATAGAATGAAAACAAGACAGATATCAACCAACCCGCAGTTAAGGGGTCTGCCTGCCTGACCAATTTTCTTTTTCAAGGCTCCAACATACTTAGACCTTCCAGATAGGGGGGATTAGCTCTGCTGTCTCCTACTCCACCTTTACAGATGCCGGATCAGCCTCCATCGCAAAGAGGGGGAGGGGGGTGGGGCGAATTGATGTGTGCCACTTATATGAGTATACCAAACACGACTGCGACTCATCCTAATGTGTTAATATTATACCAGGAACCACAATCAGAGATGTCTACAGAATTGTTTCCCATGGAGGGACAGTTACAGACACGTGGTATTTCCTGATGTTCCAGTCCCAACTTCCTCACACTACTCACGTAGTATCTACGTATCTCGAGGAAGGGTCAAACCTAGCACATTATTCATGAGTGCAACGGAATCACTCCCAGCCTAGTGGGCGGTTCTAGCACGTGAAAAGCATTGTTTCCAAGCGGTCACAGAACACATCAGCCTCCCAAAGCACCCGGCAGACAGTGTCGTCACTACCATGAAGCTTACCGAAGAAGGCCGAGCGCCCGAGGCCATATAGCCGAGCACATGGGTAGATTTCTCCCACCCCGCTC
Organism: Dryococelus australis; assembly: GCA_029891345.1. NCBI lineage: Eukaryota > Metazoa > Arthropoda > Insecta > Phasmatodea > Phasmatidae > Dryococelus > Dryococelus australis. The sequence continues at coordinate 70,516,990 of CM056998.1, read as the reverse complement.
ACTCCAGGCAGACGTCACACCTCCCACTCCAGCCCAGGCATGGGCCAGGCGAGCACACAATATAAGGCAGTGCGTAGCCGAAAAAGCCAGTTTGTATCCTCCAGTTCGCCTGAACACTTCTGTGCTGGGACTTTTTACTGAACCATAGACCCTCATGGTCCTCTCCAAGAACTTCAAGACATCTTCAGCAGCTAACAGTGGCTCCGCCACCAACGACCAGAGGCTTCTACCACTTCCTACCAGAAGCTCCAGAGGCTTCAACCTCCACCAGCTCCAGAAGCTCTTTAACACCAGAAGCCTGCTCGACTTCACTCCACACTTCTGCTGTTGATCCTCCTGGTTCAAAAGCTACCGCTACTTGCTGGTAAGTGGCAACTACACCCACTGTTCTTTTGGTAGTGGCCCCATTTGTAAGATCTCGTCTAGACAGCCCCAGGGTAGAATAACTGCGTCTGAGTTATTTTCATAGCCATCAAAGTCATTCTAATCTTGGATAACCTAGGAGCAGGTCACCTCCACCTGTTAAGCATAGCTTACTTCCATTCGCACTTTGTCTAGTAGGAAAAGTACATGTCACCAGTATTTATTATTCATAATAAATACATTTTAATCTTATCCCGAGAGTAAATATGTTTAGAGGGAATTCCTGTCTGACTACTAGGTACTCAACTCTTAGACGGAGCAAGCAAGCGAGTGGGTGTGGTAACAGTACGAACCATAGTGTTGGACTACAGCTCCCCTTTAGGAATCTGTACATCGGCAACACACACCACTTTTGACGGCCACCCGTTCTGTGCACCCAGGTGTACAGAAAGGTAGAGCGCCCACCACTAGGTACTCATCCAACAGGAGTAGGACAGTCACCTCAGGTTGTATCGCTGACCGTAGCACCGTTGGTGCTGGCAGGGGTATTCTGCCTGGGAATGGAGGCCCGACTGTTGCTGGACCACACCCCGCCAGTAGTAGGAAGACGGCCCACACAACCCACCGCTCTAGGTTTGTGCGCCGCCAAGATGCAGAACTGATTAGAGCAGAGGGTTTGCACCATCAACTGCTGTTGGGCTATACACTTATGTTAAGGTACCATCAACAGTGCGCGCCGACTGAAAGTAAGGTAAGTGTCAATCCTGCCTCTATGCCATTTGGGGTGAGGCACGGTGCTTGAAAGGAGGAGAAAAAGGAGAAGTTCCTTGCTGCTAAGCAGGTGTGCACTACTAATCCCTCTACACTTCGTGGAGACACCTTAAGGGAACGAGTTCCGACCGCCCGTCACCTGGAGAGACAGTCCTCTTCAAACATCCCTGTTTATTTCCCCATGCACACTAGGCTTGGCATCAAGAGTTATCCTCTGGTTCATGCCTTAGTCACTGGGAGGGACACCAGGCTGGATATTGCCAACTCATTCTTCGGAAGCAGTGCAGCCGCCAAGTGGAGCAACAGACACCATACCTCTCTGTACGAGAACTCATCAACCAGCACCACCCAGGCGACCACTGGCCCTAGTTGGCCTGCTTCTACAGAACCGAGGAGATCAGTGAGTGAGTACCCTGGTAAGTCACCCTACCTCAAAGGGCAAAGGTTGTAACCAGGTATATTGCAGTGCCAACCGTAGCAGACTTTGTACCAAGTCGTTAGCCAACCTGACCAGTGTTAGTTTCAAGAATATGACCCACTCAGCCTCAATAATTGTTTACCGGGACATGCCTGATTTAGCGCTCGCCAAAGTAACTGTGACTAGTCTAAGCGACATGCGTCAAATGTCTGCGCATTAAGCTGTAATTCAGGCCTATAATGCTATGAGTAGCTGAGCCTTTCCAAGTGTTGGAGCAAGTGGCTCATGCTGACAGCAGCACGCACACACACATACACCAATGGCTGAGAAAAAGGACAATTTGATAATCAGCAGTCCACACCCTGTGGCCATCATAGTGATTATAGGTCTATAAAGTGGCCAAGGTACAGGTGGCTTTTATTAAAAATGATATGTTACATAGATTGTGTGAGGCTTGAAACACATGGCTATTTGTTAAAACATCTATCAGCAGTATGTACTTCTATTTAAAAAATCTACTAAGTTAAAATAGGCAATAATGCTGCAGCTAATTTGTGATTGTATTACTTAAATAAAATTATATGCAAACATAGATTAGTTATTATCTACAAGTACTGTTTGTTTAAAGATCATGAATGAATGGCTTTAGATATGGACCTTTGTAATTAAACCCCTTTCATTTCTGCTCCAGAAAAATTATTGTATTTAAAATAGTTGAAATGTATCACAGTATCACCTAGTGGTAGGTTTATAAGTGTGCTATGAAACTGTCTGCCATTTCTTCCAGCAAAAGCTAATCTCAGCACATGGCATGTCTGTGTGAGAGAGTATTTCATGGTCATGCGATAATCACTACTTTTAATGTAAAATATCTACTGCAACACTGATTTTTATGCAATGAACGAGGAATGTATACTTTCATACATGTGTTAGAATAAGTCCCTTGCAATGGCAAACATATTAACATGTGCAGGTTGCCTATTCCAACATAAAAATTTAATCTAAAACAATATGTTTATATTTCACTACCAATTTTTTAGTACTATTTTGGAAAAATATGCATAGCTTGGAATTGACTAAAAACATCATCAAATTACAATAAATATCCTATATTTAACAGCTTTCCAGTCTTTTGTAGTTTCCAGAAAATGATATTCACTTTGGTGGCTAATTCAAGGAGGCAATAAAAAGCCCAATTAGCAATTGAACCAAAACTTAAACTCCTTAAACTTTTCAGTTATGCCAGTCATCACTTTGTGACATAGAGGTGTCTGGCTTGAACCCACAAAAAGTATGAAATTCCACAAAAAGAATAGATAAGTAAATGCTACCAAAATCATCTGTGTTTAATTGAACACATTGCTTCACTTACAGCACTTATAAAGATAAAGATTTCGTACCTAAAGGGAAATTTGAATCAGTAAATACTCGACGTTCAGCACCCAAGTCTATTGTGCCCAGGCGACCAGAAATGTCACCTACATAACATCGCAGTGGATTGTCTGGTCCGCACTCATCACGATATAAATCCTCCTGAAATGACATGAAATCAAGGTTAGAAGGGAATCAAGATGAAATCATATATTATATTTAATTCTACGCAAATGTTTTCAATATATAATTGTTAAGTTATTATGGCAAATTATCTCAACAAGATCACACACAACAGTGGTTTTCAGCATACCAAATACAAGAAATTATAGCAGAACATCAAGAAGATTGTTGGTTAAAAAAAATGAATGTGTGTTCTTGTGGACATTTTTAAAATTGTACTCTTTGACAGAGGAAATGAGAAAATGCACAGACATACTATGGCAAGGGATTCCCAAATTTTTATGCAAGAATACCTCTATCACACCAGATACACACAAAAAGACTGCAATAGCGTTTTCACAAAATATCAAAGAGATATTCCAACATACGTTGAGAGGGTCTGCAAGCTGCGTGTAGTATGGGTTCCATATGTAACCGCCTGCAACACAACGTGTGTTCAAGATTTTTACAGTTGCATCAACGCTGACAGGGTTCACAAAGATGGCCCAGTTGTGATTTCTCGTCTGCAAGATAAACCATTTCAAACACAATGACACAACGCATACTTCAGCCTGTGAAGTATCAAATAAATTACATTCTTTTTACTGCTAATACAATCGGTAACCTTATTCATTTTTAATTAATGGACCTGAAAATAAGATAGGACTAGAGCAGAGTACAATAGTTCACTAGTAGGTTTCCAAGAATTTCGGCAACAGAGAACAGAAGCTTTTGAAAAATAACACGTCAAGTGCACATATCAGAAGGGATGTGCGAATATTTGAAAATTTGAATAGTTGCGAATAGTAATTCACAAATCATTCACATTCAAACTTTGAATATCTTTTGCAAAAAATATCATTCCCATTTCGAGTGGCTGTAGAGCTGTACCAATTTGAATCTGCTTCTGCCGAATTTGTCGATGTTGACAGAATCGGCACTTCTGGGATGTAAGAATTTCAGATAATTTTCAGCCGATTTGACAAACATAATAAACAGTGCCTTATTCATAAATATAATTAACTGATGTCTGGCTTTTGTGAGCATTGAAAATTTTTCTGTGTAAGGAAGCAAGAGCATCTGGAAACAAAAGCTTCAGTGGGAAAGGTGCTCACCTTCCACAGTTTTTTAAACAAAATTTGTAGTTTTTGTCCCACGCCCCACCCTGCTGAGATGACAAACTACCAGCGAAGTAGCTAGGGGAGGGAAGCACTGGTTTCACAGCCGCAGCCAGCTCCCACAACGTGCTGGAATAGAGGAGGAGGGGGGGAGGGAGGCGTAAAGCAGCCTTTTCATTCTGTTTGTTTCTCCCTCTCTCTCACGCTCTCTCATGTTCGGTGAGCAAGACATCATACCTGATGTCACAGTTGGGGTGCATGTTAAACAGTAGACTGTAGGATCCGTTGTGTGGTGACTTGTCAAACCAATCCTCCTAGTCTATGTTCTAGAAATCAAATAGACACAGCAACCCATGATCAGAGTTGGAAGGTGCGGGCAGTGGAAACAGCTGCCTGCGTATTGTGGGTACGTGACTTTGATCACAAAAGCACACACCAGTGGAAAGGCCACTTAAAAGTGTTGGACCACAAATAATTAATTACTTGATATGTAATTGTACCAAACATGGTTCAACTCGTAGGCATTTTATGTGATAACATTTTCCTTGAATAAAAAAATTTTACACCATATTATTTTAAGGTAATTATAAAGAATAGGGGCTTTTCCGAAAATTGGAGTGTTTTATGTGGTAAAACAAATAAAATTTATGTTGAATACATATTTCTATCGGGGAGCTAAATTGTTTTAAACGCAAGAATACCTTTGGAAACCAAGCCTGAAGCATAATCGCTTTTGGATGACAGGGGTCGCTGCAGTCTACTACTGTTTTGGTTTGTGTCTGTCAGTAACTTGAGAGGTGATATGTCTGGCACTAGTACCGATGGACTGGAATACAGCCGGTTTAGAGGGCAGGGCGCGTGACCTATCTGCTCAATACAAAGTCAAGTGCTGCAGGGTTGAAGAGCATCTGTTAGTTTGCTGAATAGCTTCTGGTAGGTCATGAGGACCTGGTTGTTCGCAGAGAGCTCCAGCACATAACGTGGTGGAGCGAGGTGCAGGAGTTAGACGCTGGTAGGTCTTGACAATGCTGGTGAGGTCGCTGAAGACTTTGAGAGCAGCAGCTCTAGAACCATTTGTGGTAGAACAAGCTGCCAGAGCGGCTGGGCTCTGAAGAGAGCCGGTGAACAACTGATGTTTCTGGGCTGCGCACGGACATATATTTTCCTTGTCCGCAGACCCTCTGTGTGCGGGGGTGCAGGGAGAGGTGAGCTTTGCCTATCGAGCGAAGCTGTCTGCTGACACTGCTAACATCATCCCTTGGTACACCGTGGAAATATATGACCTAAGGAGATGGGCTCGGCCGATAATACAATCACACTTCGGGGAGGTTGACATGATGTCTGACAGAGTGAACAGTACTGTGCAACAAACTCTAGTGTAGCCCCAGGCAGAGGTGGTAAGAGCGCTCGTATAGCAAGGTTGCCTCATGAAATCACGGGTGAGGTATCAGCAGAGGCATGAAGGCTCTCCTCGTACACTTCAATCAAAATGCAAAAGATAGTCAGTACCTGCAGGGTAAGATGCAAGGTTTCCTTTAATCCTCTCTGTCTTCAATTAATTTCCCAGCACAAGTGTTGCAATAGTTTAATTTTATGATGCAACTGTACTTGTGTCCAATCAGCGGTTATTGCTCATTACTAAATGTACGTCAAATTCACAATTACGATAAATGCGAAATAGATGCAAAATTTTATGTTTTTAGCTAAATATTTGCGAAATTTTATGAAAGTTCATGAATGGAAAAAATATCTGAAATAACTATCTTTTTGAGTAACTACCTCTGTTTACGTTTCCTTGCAGTTTTATCACTACCAATATTGTTTTTTCTAATAAAATATAAGAAATTAGGTACGTAAAGTGTCTGTTTTAGCGGCAAAATACAGATCCGTGTATGGATTTTGCTTGTGCATTTGTTAATAAACTCCGGCGGCAGGAGGCAACAGTCGCCGCCAGGCCGCCCTATGCCAACCAAACTCACACCCCTCTGCTTCCATCCACATTCCACATTTAGCCCACCTCCTCCTGCCCCTCGACAGCCAACACTCTGTTCCCTCCCTACCTCCAGATCACGCACATACCCCTCTTCTGACATCCAATATCCACCCTTGTAGCCACGCCCATACATCCCTCTTCTCCTTCCTGTGAAAATCTTCCATCTAACCATGCCCACACTATTATGATCCCATCCTCTCACTCTTTCATCACTCTTGCTTTCTTCCTCCCCTACCAACGCCTTCATTCTCGCCCTCTTGCTCCTAACACCCCACACCCTGTGGCACAACAAGCAGCCCCTTTTTCTTTGTCCTACTCTCCCCCCCCCCCCTTCCGAGGCGGGATGGCAGTAGCTGTCTCATCGTTTCACTATTTCTTAATCTTTTCACTATTTCTTCCTCTTTCCTCCCCCTTTAAATCCGATACACAGGCTGTGAAAACTGTTATAAATACATGGTGCACATTCAAGACAACTTGTTACATTATTGCACGAATGAAAAGTTATTCATTTGTTCTTATTTTGGTTTACTTCCCTAGAAACAAAGTTAAAACATTAAAATGTACTGTATTTTGACAAATTTCTTAACGTATTTTGGGGGTAATATTTTAATGCCAATTTCTCTTAGATAAGCCATACCCCACTTTTTGTAGTTATTTTTTTTTTGTAAAAATGTGCGGCCTGTACATGCCGAAATCTATTTAAATTGTCAATGTAGCAATAAAGATAATTTTTGTGAAAATGGACTAACAAAATGTCGACACTTAACAAGGATAACACGAAAAAAAAAAGTTTTTAAATGCTATTTTCAAAGTTTTTTTTACATATGCTGCAAAATGCTACAGATCACACAATAAATGCTATAAAAATGCTAAAAATCACAAAATAAATGCTAAAAAATGTGTTCATAAATTCTCTTATAATGTACCTCTACTCATTACTGATTAATTATAACTGGTGATTATTAAAAAGTAAAAAAAATTTCTGAGTAAATTGAGCATACTTTTAAATAACCATTGCTTTCAACCTTGCTAGTTTTCAACCTTTTAAATTTAATCACATAATCAATGCTCACTGGACACTTTCAGATAAAATGTACTACACATTTGTTAACATGTGAACAGGATCAACACATCATATAAACGTAACAAATAATTTTTGTTTTTAAAAAAGAAACCTAACATGATGTGTATCGTACAAGCATGCAAACAGGGTGCATATTCACAATCACAATTGTGTTAACAAAAGGAATAGAATGCTTCCTGAAAACTTGAGAAAGCTTGTCTTCCAAAATAAATATTTGCCAATTGTGAATTATGAGTACTAGGCTGTAAATAATGTAATACTGCTAACAGTACTTTTTAAACAGTGCTATGAAATATATATATATATATATATCTCTCTCTCTTTATTTAATAATTGCTGCATTTTGCAGCATACATATATATAACTGAAATGAAACCTTTACTTGTAGCTATTCGCCTTCCAAACTATTCACATGTAATTCAAAAATTTTACTATTTGATCTGAAAATATTTTAACATATATATCCACTATTCACACATCCCTAAAAATCTGTCTTTCATTTTTTTTTCACACTTTTCATTTATTAACATTATTAACAAGATTTGTATATTTAATTGATACCTCATCAACGCTCAACATGGTGACAACGAAAGTGAACAAGCCCTGGTATCTCCCTGGAGATCAGGGAAATGGGGTCTCCTTAATGAGGTTTATTACTTTATTACTTTCGGGATCCTTGTCCAGGCTGGCAGCTCGATAACCTTTTGGACTGAGGATGGTGGAGCCAGGCGGAGGGCTGTCCTGGAATAGGTACTGACAGACACATTATTTGCTGCAGCAAGCAGTGTGGTGTTAAATGAGACTTGCCAGGCTACTGGTGACCCGATAGGCCATGTAACTGCGGGTAATGCCCATTTCAGGACACTGGCTGGAAGCGGTGACACTGGTTTCAGAAAGTTGTACAAGGTATCTTTTGATGTTGGTGCAAGATACGGAATTCCAGCTGTGCTCTGGGACGCATGTGGCTTATCGCAAGATGGCAGCTTCTTCGCACTCTACCGTGTACATCCTGGGGTGTTTTGCTCTGGTTCACTGGATTGCGTAGCCTAGTCACTTGTGATTTTGGCAGCCTTTTTCTGGCCTGCTCGGTGGCGTGGCATTAGGAAACTAGCTGTGGGTACACAGCTAGGCACTTACAGTGATGAGACATTAAATCTCAGAGGGTAAAACAAAAGAAGTAAATTGGGTATTACTATTTAGAGGATTTAGTTGGTGTCCTGGAGGCAGATGACAACCATAATTATTGTTAAAATTTACGTCGCAGCATGGAGGACAGATCTGGCGTGGTTCATCCAGGAAGGAAACTACTCTTCCTGGGGCCGGTGTGTTGGGGTAGACCCCTGCCGAAGTCCTATCGCATATTCGGCGCAGGAGCGTGGGCTTCACGAGGGACGGTGTTCGGGGCCTATAAGGATTTGTGGAGTGTGCCCCCTGATTCCCCTCTGTGAGAAGTTGAGTAAGCAGCGCTACCTGTTAATGACCGCAACTGCCTCTCTGGGTTCACAGCGTTCCCAAAGTAAGGACTCCACGGCTCTCAAGTAAGTGGCGTTATCAGCTTGTAGCCTGAGAGTCGTGATGTCTCAACGTGGTTGTTCTCCCCAAGCCTCAGGAGCCTCCGAAAAGGGTTCTCTTTCCCCCTACTACAGTGGCGCTAGGAGGTCTGCACTACCGCCACCAACCAGAAAACTAAACTTTGACAAGAGGTGGGAGCACCCTTCAGTGGAGACTTTTGGTTCGATACTCTATCACGGTGGTGGTGTGTGCACCTAGAAGTAGATGATTGGATATGTACACAGAAGCAAAGCGGGTAAGAGAGATGAATATGAAAGAGAAAGATTACCCCAAAAAAGAGGTTACTTTGTAGATATATGTTTAATTGTCAGTAAGTAGGAAGTTACGAATACATATTCTCCGACCTTGCCTGCTAACGTCTGTTGGACGATGGACCACCTTTGCAGAGCTATTTGTCGCAGGGCAACAACGAGATAACCGTAGAAGAGCGGGCAATAACGACCCTGGTAAAACCAAGCCCGGCGTGGACAAGGCCCACGACCAAACTCAAGGCGAATGGAGAAGGCTCCATGACAAGAGCTTCTGCCTATATGTTGAAAACACAAATCCTGACAATAGTAACATACTACTGCTAAGTTATACTGTTACTGCTGAAGGCAAGCGTGGCGAGATAGTGAGATTCAAAGGTGATGCTCCAGTCAGAACTGCTCACGAACTGCCAGTGAAACTGCCTCGTCTGGAGGGTGTGCCTAAGAATAAATACCTACCTGTGAGAGACGTGACAAGTGAAGGGTGGCCAGAGTTGGCTGCATGGAGGGGAAAGCCTTCCCTGATGCACGGTAAGTGTGGGCGTTCTGAGCTTGCTTGCCAGGGTAAGGCAAGCGAGGGGAGTGGGTCCACACACTCAGACTGGAGCGCGGCATCATGCGGATTGTCAGCCTCTCAGGCAGCAAGGAGTTGACTTGCTTGTTAATTGGAACAGTACAGAGGCGAAAAGAGCGGCGGCGGTCAGCGTACCGTACACCGTAGGATCACCACAGGCTGAGGCTTATATATGTATGCAACAGCAGTTGTGATGCATCATTATGATATAAATTAGAACATTTCACAAAAACTGGCAAAACAAAGTGGGGGCTAAGTTCCAAAAAAAAAAAAAACATTTTCTTTATTAATATTCACAGAGCATTAACATATATGTACTGTAATTTACAGAGTATTGTATTTATACTTGAAGAAGAATTAAAATTCAACCATATAATCACGTCACTTTTTGATACAACGTATACTTCACACAGGAAACACTGACCTTGTCTGCTCCCAAAGTAATCTCACAATAAATTCAGGTTTACTTTAGGCTAAGCTATCAGGACTAATTGCTACTACATCAAACAAAACCTTCCTAATTCCTTCAAGCATATCATCAAATAAAACTTTCAAAACTTGTAACTGAAAAGCACAGGAAGGTGTAGGTGGAAGAAGCAGAGTGTGTAATATGTGTGGGCTGATGGGTGGAGTTGTGTAAGTATATGCACGTGTGTATACATACACAAAAATGCACATATGTGTATGAGTATATGCACATGTGAGTGTGAGTCTAAATACACATGTGCAGACATGCATACACACACAAATATATAAATACACAGAAACAAATGTTTGCTCACCACATTGCGATCATGCTTTCCAGGATGTCTGAGTTTCACCTCAATAATAGTATCGCTCATGCTGCCATCACTGTACACTAGTTGTGTCTGGGAACAATTGCATCACCAAGTTACATACAAATAAAAATAACATTAAACACAAGGTGTTAGCGCACATTGCATCCCAACCAATGCTTAGGTAGTGGTGCAATATTAATTTTGTCACAATACATACACATTCTGATGTATCTCTATCAACACAACAAGGTTCCGTATCTTCTGCATGATAATCTAACAAACTGAATCTTCTTTCATGCAGACATCTTGCTAAATTTATATTTATATTTTTACCTGAAGTTTTAAATGTAATGTAAAACATTATTCTAAAATTATTATATGTTATGAGTTTATATTGCATTAATTAGGTCACTCATTTACCTTTGTTACTACTTAATTAATTTTATACTTATTTTTTGAAACAGTATTATTTTCAAAAGCTGCGGCTCAAGCTCGGCTGAAAATATTTTTTAGGAATGAAAAATTTGAGCTTCTATATCAATGTCAGGTCATTGAGTAGGTGACAGATCAGACTGTGTTTTAGTGTTTACAAAAGAAAACAACACACTGCTTATTAACAAAATGTGAAAATTTAAAAGGTAGAAGTATTAGGGTACAAATATTCTTTAGAAATGGAGATATGAATGCTGATTAACAGCAAAGTTGGCCTAAAATTAAGCCGTATATCAACCTAAGATGCAGGGCTTGATGAGACAGTTTGTTAGAGGTTTACTAAAAAATAAGATTTTGACGCATGATGGCTAAGTAACTGTGGTGCACGTCATATGGGAGAAAAGGAATTTTCTGTGCGTTAGGTCATGGACACTAGTTCAAGACAAGCTCTAGTGAGGCAGAGTATATAGTACATATTTAGAGCTTGGTCTTAATGGTCTCCCCACACAGCCAGCGTCAGACAGGTAGACCTTCTTCTGGGTACATAATTGGACTGTGCGAGGGGAGCCCTCTGGGTGGCTGGGGTAAGGATAGTTGCTGACCTACCTTTCTCAAGCCCCACCTGGGGTTGACGTGTGGCTGGTATCTGCTGAGCTGGACTGTACTTCGTACAGGGGCAGCAAACTGTAGGGAAGTCCATGGGATGTCCCTCGGAGGTAGGAGAGTCTGGGTGTCTGGGTAGGTGATAGCTGGTGTCCGAGATGTTGTCGGCTGGTAGGAGGTGCCAGGGTGATCCCTAGTGCTATGGGTAGGCTGAGTCGGATGCGAACAACAACGGGGTGTGTTGCTCTGGGAGTCTTTATTGGTGGACCAAAGAGGTTGGCAGGGTGGGTTGTTATGGTGAGGCCTCAACAGGTGTCTGGCAGCTTAAGTTCATTCTACAGAGGTTAGACAGCTGAAGGCTGGTGTAGGTGGGTTAGCTAGTGGTTGGCCAGCCGCAGGGACAACTGCTGTCTTTCAATCGCTACACTTTATACCCCTTGCAATGCTGCAATACATAGAGTATATAGTAATTGATATATCCAGGAAAGATTTACTTTTCTATATTTTTGTAAACGATATCTCATTTAGTATTTAGAATATCGTGGCAGTAATAATTTGTTTGTATTTTATATATTTTTGTTTTCCCAAATGTATTATTTTATTTGAGTCATTCAACAGTAGTAGCAGAAGTCATAGGATGACATAGCACTTTTTCATTGGGTTAGTAAGCTTGACACGTAGCCATCATGTTGTGATAAATGATGAAATAAGGAAAGTGCAGGAGGTCACATTTGGCTGACGTGATCCACCATACGAGTATAATATATTTCCAGAGTCACATCCACGTTTGTGTGCTATTTTTAGACACTATCGCACCACGTGATCCCCTGACTGGGCAGTGTTCAGATGATGAAACTTTCAATCGATATACAGAGCAGGTACGACCCTTGCCATGTAACAGAAGCAACAGTAACAGAAGTCAACAGAAGCCGAGAAGTGATTGTCCAGATAGGAACAGTAAGTAACAATAATAATTCACACCGGTAGTGCCGGTGACTTCAACTTTTTTTATATTTTTGACATTTAAACATCTACTATATTTTTTTCCGCTGGTGAGAGGAGTCATTAGGGTGCTGGGAGAGAAAGTAGTGATTTTCTCCCATCTCCTTAGTTTAATTATCCTCGCAGCGAGAAGTTTTTAAATGAATATTAACCATCTGCGATTCTGTCTTTTTCTTGATTTTCTGCCACGAGTGGTACATGTTTTTTTGTATTCCGATATTGTAGAAGAAACAGCAATAAACCTTCAGTGAACAGTTTACCGCTTCATCTTTTATTTACTTTTGGCGGTCAGTTTTATCAACAAACATTTTTTCAATTCAGAGTATTTTGCTTTCAGACTGAGGTAGTTCAAGCTAATGTTTATAGCGAACTCCATTAGAGTCTTCACTTACGAAAATTTTCACCCTTCTGTGGATGAAGGGCGAGGACGGGAAGGTGTTACTGTTGACCTCTCCCTATATAAGGTGTATCCAGAGGTGATAAGGTCACTCATTGTCTAGCCTATCACTCCATCCGATGGGTCTATATGCGGTTGTTGGAATGGGTTAACTGACTCAATTGGCCTAATTGTTTTGTCGTGTAGTCTTGCTAGTAGATGGCTCTACTGTACTACACACCAGGTACCTCTCAGTACCCTGTCCAAGGTATGGGTGGCTTATGAATGTGTGTGTTTTATTGACACCTGAACTGTCGTTGATTATGGAACGGTCCGTGGTCCTACTCTAAAAGTCGGAAATTCAGATAAATGCTGCGGTCCCCTACCACTCCCTTGAGGGATGACACTTACAAGGATTGAAGAAAGGTACAAGTTACCCTAGAATTGGTACTCAGAGGTTAGATCCATACTAACTTTTGCACTTTGCAAATTGCTAGGCAACCTACAGAAGACAGGTGAAGGGGCATGTCTGAATTACTCGAGCAATACAAGATGATAAAAGAGAGTGAATCTAATGAAAAGAACTCAGTTAAAAGCTGACGGAACACTGTTTGGACCTGAAAGAACTCATGGTACCACTGCTGTGCAAGGGTGGTTTGTGGTGGAGTTGACGTTGAATGTCGAGAGGCGCTCGTCAACTCTTCGGGGCTGCAGTTGGTGGTCAGAACCATACGGGTTCTGCACTGATCACTGGTGCTAGAAGGTTGCTATTCACTGGTAGTCAGTTATATCGCAGTTAGGGCTTCTTGAGAGGAGGGTGAGCTTGGAACATCAGCGCAACTTGTGCTTAAGTGAACTGCTGAGATCAACTGGCATTCCTTGGGGTTGTGCTGTCTTTTATACTGGTCGCTGGGGTACCTCAGGTTCTGTCGGTTGTCTAGGATGGCATCAGGTGCTAACCCCTCTCTTCCTGGGCAGTACAGCCTGGATGCGCCGGCCCAGCGATTGTGATAGGCTGGAGGGTAAAATAAAGCTAAAACTACTCAACCAATTTTAGCCAAATTTTACACCTTAGTAATATTATGATAGACCAGGTAAATATAAGTCACTGAACTTTATTAGGCACTTATTTTTAAAATGGCGGCTCTTGTAAATATTTTAGGTTTATTTGACATAACTACCACACAGTTTAACCAAATTTCGTACGCTGACAGTATCTATTACAAGCAACATATATGTAAAAAAAAAAAAAATCACTTTTGTCCACCATTTTGTGAGATAGCACTATGAAAATTAATAAAGTTTTTGTGTAATACCTTGGTAAACAACTGCCAGATCCCTACGAAATTTGGCAAACAAGTAGTACTGCGGCAATTGATACTTACAAATATGTTTCAAGTATTTCAGATACTTATTTGAAAATGGTGGCCATTTAATCAATTCTAACTCAACTTTGTATGCTAGCAGTATATATATAAAACATAAAATATATCTACATGGAGCCTCTTTCATCCTCCATTTTGTAAGATAGTGCCACACAAATAAATAAAGTTTTTATGTCATATCTCGGAAAAGAATTGTCCAATTCCTACCAAATATGGCAAACAAATAGTACTGCAGCAGGTAATGTTAACTGATATGTTTTAGGTATGTCAGATACTTACTATAAAATTGCAGCTATATAGCTATTCTAGTTTTGTATGTTATATAATGAACACAGCGTAATTAATTACAATCAAACTTTGTATGCTGGCTGTATGTATTACAACCATCAAATGTGCCACATAAAATTTCTTTTGTTCGCCATTTTGTAAAATAGTATTACATGACAATTTAAAATTATGTGGTATCTCTGAAAAAACAACCAATTTCTACCAAATTTGGCAACCCAGTAGCAGTATGGCAGGCCATGTAAACTTATAAACTTTGACAGGGTCAGACATATATTTTCAAAATGGCATCCATATAAACATTTTAGTAGAGCTGGACTGATACTGATATGTCGGTTGATAAACCCAAAATCGGTATCAGTTACAATCAGTTATGGTTCAACTAAATCATTACATCAACCCAACTGATTTAATCATCATGGAAATTACCACACTTAGTTATCTTGCAGGACATGTTTTCACAAACAAAGAATTTAATTTTGCAACCGAAAAACTATTTTCTTAGTTTTACTTTAATCGTTTAGAAACAGGTGATTTGAAATTAAATGGAAACTGAAATGGCTGGCTTTGGTGTTGCTAAATATTTAACTCTATATAAGCCATACCAGGTGAAATTCATAAAATAAAATTTAATTTAACTTATAATACTGGTATTTGCTTTTGAGGTGGTTAAAATTAATTTGTAAAAAAAAATGTTTTAACACTATAATAGTCATTGTTGCACATTTTCTATCACGTAAATTGCTACTGTATATTGATCTATCATTTCCACATCATATATCAATATTTCGTTCACAGCATGACACAATTCATAAATCACTTAGTAGCAACATTTATCATTTTATGTACGAATCTGATTCAAATGAGCAGAATCGCTATGGCCATGGCGCTCATTCATGGGCACAATCATAAGGTTTATTTAATTTATAAATGAACATCTGTAACCATATATGTTGACGATTTGAAGAAAGTAAATAGTATGCATATATAAGCAGATGAATGCAATTTATGCAATGAACATGTGCGCAGTATTTGAAAACACTGCTGTATTTACTCATCTTCTGTGTTTTGTGGTTAGGTTCTTGACAAATACAGCATTTGCAATTATTGGGCGAGGTTGGTGATTTTAGCCGGCTGATTATGTCTTAAAATCGGCTAAGAATCCAAAAAATAGTTACTGTTTTAGATCATACCCCAGAGTTTGATAAAGTGAAGTTTTTTTTTATAAACTGACCAAACTGCTAAACTGCAATGTAAACAATGAGTGGATGGGAAAAAACACGTGCTTAAATACTACTGTGTCTTATATACAGTGATTTATGGTGTATATATTGCATACGGAATTGTATGTAACTTTTCTGTATTTATTAACATGTTTTTCCACATCCAGGAGATTTTGTGCGCATTTTAAAGTTACTCAGACACAATATAAAAAATTACAAATGAAATTATTTGTATCGGCACTATCTGCGGGATCGGCCACAAAGTATGTGTATCAGTACCTGTAATATCGGCAAAATGGGGCTTGGACCCACTTCTAAAAATAACCTAATGCATATTTTAAAATGTAAAGAACTTTCCAGAGAAATTAAGGACTTCATAATAAAAACATGAATTCGCAAAAATCACTTCGTAACAATATTTTAAAAGGTAGATGTGTTACAGTTAAAATTATTTCTCAGAACTTCATTATTGACCACAGATTCCCACCAAAATGAACATAAAAACAGGTGGCCTAAGATACAGTGTGTGACGAGACTGTTAGAAAAATAAGACTACAGTATTCATTAGAGCACTTGTTTTCCATGAGGTACGAAATATCATGAAATTTGTTTAAGTTAACTTAGTTCTTGAAATAAGCAGATGCTTCGCAGAAACATGAAACAATCCTGTAAGATTCACATGTGAAGTAGTAAAAACTAAAAATGTAGTTGGTTTGAACAACAATTGATGGCAATATTTTGTGCTGAATCAATCACTCACTGGAATGACAGTCAATAGCATCGAACAAGATGTTAAAACTTACAATGGTGTTTGTTTTGGTTATATGAAAATGTATTTATTTAGGCAGTGTCCAAAATGACCAATTTGCTATTTCATAATTTGTCATTTCATAAGTTTCAATTTGGACGTTGTCGAATATCACTTGTTCAGTTATTCGCGGTAAAACAATTTTACATTATCAGTGAAAAAATATTTTTATCTAAATTGAATGCTTTGATGCATGTCACACTCCTGCGCATTGCAAATGCGCTCTCTACTCTTTGAGTTCGCCCATCATCACGCAATGATAAAAATTAGGGGCAAGTCACATGCCGGCAGGCAATAAATCTTGTGTCTACAATGTTGGTCCAAGCATTATGGACAGCTACACAGACCCAGATAAAATATTGAAATTGTACTGCCCGCTCACGAACAGACATACCTACAGTCGCCACCCTCACTGAAGAAATTGTGTTACTCACCGAGCCACAGGACATGGTCAAGCAGAAGAAGCTAGTTGGCAGGGATGCTGCAGGATGGCAGTACACTGCGGCCGATGTCATCACTGTTACCCGAGCCTCGTGAGGGGCAGTAAAGATAATATGTTGATGATGATGATATCAGCTTCCAGACAGGGAGATAAGAAAATGTGGCGTGGCACACTACCCTAATTTAAACAACCCCTGTGACATGAGGCTAGCAACCCCCGCATCCGTGGGGCAACCTATAAACATAAATTTTCTGTATATAAGAAGAAGTAAAACCACCGCTCAGCAGTCGTCGTCTGCCTGCCGACCTGAGTAAGGGCGAAGGGCCCTCTCCAGTCTGCGAAGACTCTCAAGTCTACAAAGACTTTCCAAGTTTGCATATAGGGCTCTCCTTGTCTGCATAAGGTTCTCCTGCTCAACCTCATCCAGCTCCAAGGGACTGCAAAAGCTCCCTCTCCCCAACTTCTGAAGCACACTGAGAAAACCCATCCGAGATTGGAACAATCTCCCACGATGCCATCAAGACGTCCCTGCACCTGTTTCCTTATTACCTAGAGTCAATCCTTTAAAACTCCGCGGTAGCAGGTCGTACCGTCATCCCATCTGGACTACCACCCCTCGATGCGTAAATCAAATTGAGATTTAGAAATCTGAATTTTAATATTCACTATTCATTCTCACCTGCAGGTTTGCCTTCACCTGCCTTAACGTAATAATAATTAATTTAATTGTCTTTCTATGTGCAGAGTCAGACATCTCTCTGCATTTCCACAGTATTTGAATAAATACGTGTATGTTCAAATCAAATCCCAAACTATTCAGTTACTTTTTATCTCAATCATTTAAATTATAATTGTGATAATTATATCAGAAACTATTGTGGGAAGTAAAGTGACCCCTCCGTGACAGACACGAGTGAGCCGAAGATTCTTGGGACTCTTGGCGCCTGCATAAGGCTACAGTCTGTACAAGACGTGGGAGCTCCTGGGAGGTGTCCGGAATACTTGCGCCTATCTAGAGATACACTCATGACTATCCAGATTGTTTACCGCTCATTACCTCTGTTCGTCTGAACAGGACTGAACCCAGGAGGACTTCAGGTACACTGGATAGACCATGAGTGCACCATCTTAATTGAGATTAGTATCTATGAGCCCAGAGCTATCTATTTTGTTCTTTTAAAGAATAGTTTCCTAATACCCTAGAAAGGTAGAGGGCATAGTAGTCGACTCTGATATCTAACCCAAAGGGCCCTACAAATGGAGTTAAACATACCTACTACTAATTCAGCTCCCAGACCATTCAGCCAGCTTCCACAGAACTCTCAGCCTCCCTTTTTAATCTGCCCAAGGCACTGCCCCCAATACTGGAGGACTATAGTTCATTTTTAGATTCATTGCTAGGCATTTGTTGACTGTGGCCTGATCTGGAATACTTAAGTAATCTAGAGCCGTGAGAATCCGAACCTTAACCTAGCCCCCCAACCATGGCCGTATCCAGTCTGCAGCAATCTTACTAACATGTGTCAAATACATACTGCCGCTGGAAAATTGATAACCATTCTCATTCCCCCAAAACCGGCTCGATCACATAAAGTAGTCGCGATTGCACCAGACTTTGTCCCAGTAAGAAAACTGATTAGGCCGACCCCGTATAAACGCCCAGGCAGTGTCCGACAAACAGAGCAGTAACTGCCAGGAGAGAAACAGTTCATTTCCCCCCTCCCCACCTTGTTTTAAACAATAATTAGTGACAGTTGGCTTCACACATTTTGTCAGCCTTTACGGTAAGCAGGGCAAAACTCCCTGAGAGGGAAGTCTAAGTGTTCAAGCTCACCCTGGGGTTTGATTCCCTTCTCCACCTACCAACCCTTCACCAAGCAAGTGTCCTATTAGATCTCCCAACGTGGGCAGGTCAGGTGCATTGGATAAAGATTACAGGTTACTTTTGGAATACCGGCACCTTGGATTATGCGGAGTAAGTCAAGTTGGCATCCGGCTTTGCACAAAGTCTGGGACTGCGAGCACACCTTACTTACTCTGTCAGGCTTCCTTACCTTGCCCACCTGACTCCTAACCTGCTTCTCCAACTGCAGGGTTGGTTGGGTACCACTGGTGCCCGCCCCAAGCCCTGATATTTTACTGCTGGTGTCGACAGCTGGAATGCTGGGTTCTGCGCTAGGCAGGCTGGCTGCTTGTAGACGTGTGGTGCGAGTAGGAAATACCCCTCTTGAATAAGAACACACGGGTAGGGAACAATACATATTTACTATGTAGTAATAAACAAAGTGGTGCATACTATCTCCTACCAAGCAAAACATGGTTGGAAGTAACCTACGGTAAAACAGGTGGAGGTGACCTGCTACTAAACTAACTTGATACAGAATGACTTTTGACGGCTACAAAAACAACTCTAACTCTAACTTGGGATGTCTCGAAGAGACTTTAAGAGAAAAAGGTGCCACTACTTTTAATGGCAGCGGGTGTAGTTGCTACTACCAGAAAGCAGTGGCGGTTGTCGAACCAGGAGGAAAGACAACGGAGAGTGTGGTATTGGTGTCAGCAGGCCAACTGTTGAAGAGCTGGTGGTAGATGCTGCAGAACCTTTGGAGCTGGTGGTAGCTGCTGACAGCAACCTCTGGGGCTGTTGCTGGCTGGTGGTAGGAGCCACTGGAACTACTGGTGGCTGTTGAGAGAAGCCTTTGGAGCTTCTGGTTGTTGGTGGTGACAGCCTCTGGAGCTGCTGGTAGGTTTGGCTGAAGCTTCTGGAGTTCTTGGAGAGGGCAGTGAGGGCCTAATGTTCAGAAGAGAGCCCCAGCACACAAAGTGCTGAGGTAAGTTACTGTAAAAGATAACTGAAATCTTCGGCCGTGCACTGCCTTATATTGTGCGCTCGGCTGGCCCATACCTGGGCTGGAGTGGGAGTTGTGACATCGCTCTATGATGCCTACCTGGAGCGAGCAAGGTGGGAGAATCTGTCCTTGTGCTCGACTATATGGCCTCAGGCGCTCGGCAATGCTCGGCCCTCTTCGGAAAGCTTTGCTGGTGTGACAACACCCTATCTGCCAGGTGCGTCGGGGAGGCTGACGTGTTATGTAACGACACCCTGTCAGGTGCGTCGGGGAGGCTGACGTGTTACTGCGGCCGCTTGGAAACAATGCTTATTTCATGTGCTAGAACTGCCCACTATGTTGGCAGCAAATCCATTGCACTCGTGAATCATGAGGTGTTGGGTTTGACCCTTCCTTGGGATACGTAGATACTACGTGAGTAGTGTGAGAAAGTTTGGTGTGGAACATTAAGGAAATACAAATGTGCCTGTAACTGTCCCTTCATGGGAAACAATCCTGTAGCCATCTATGGTTGTGGTTCCTGGTTTAATATTAACATGTTAGGATGAGTCGCAGTCGTTTGGTATAACTCGTATAAGCGGCACATGTGAATATAAATAATTTAGCCTTATCTGGGAGCAAGTCTTGCCACCTGATAGGAATGGAGTTTTACTGTTAAGACGCAACGAGACATTAATAACTTGCCCCAGCAAGAATGGACGTTCCAGCCAAAGATCGTATTATTCACTGACCACAGAGGTTATGCATCAAAAGCATTCAAGTAACACTGCATACCACTAGATGGTTACACCAGTATGCTTTGCCATATCTCGATCACCAAGCCGGCCGGTGACGTCACGCCTTGAGGAAGCTATGGTAGAGCTACCCCCTCTTCAATGACCACCCCTATCCTGCTGACTGAAGGGGAAGAGCCAGCAATAGTATAAAGAGTAGGACATCACCCTTAAACGGGAGTTGTTCATCGGCTCGTCTACGAGCCACACCAGTCTTCGTTCCTCCACCACACTCGTTGCTGGAGAGCTGACCAGCCAGCTCGCTTCACTCTGAGCTCTACCTACCATTCCTTCACTGCATTCATGCCAAAGGAAACACCTCTCCTTGGTCTCCACCGCACCTCGTCGCCAGGGCCATCCTTCTTAACTGCTTAGCCTTCATCGCATTTGTGCCAAAGTTTCATGTCAAATGTTGTCTACACACCTAGACACTGCAGCCACCTCTGGGTAACACATGCATAGGGAGTAGTAGCAGTTAAAAGTTATTTTCATAGCGTTCGTCTACCCCACCATTGTTAGCTTAGAACCAGATCACCACTACCTGGATAACGTAGAGTTAAACTTCCCTAAGATCTTGCCAATGTTAGGAGGTAGTGCGATACCACCTGTTTATTTCCCTTCAAATGGAATATACAAGTATTTTACTGACTCGAGAGTATCCTTTCCCATAGACATAGCACCTCTCCCAGTGTACCTCACACTGCTAAGGGGATTGCAGAAGACCCGGGGAAACTACTTACACGAGCCATACCCAACAAGTACCCACACACGCACATTAGACGGCCACCCATTCTATACTCCATGGAGTCCATAACGGTAGAGCCCCGACACTAGGTACTCTGTCTTCTGAGGCCAGCTTGCCTACTCAGTAGCCCACTCTTTCTACCACGTTGAGGCGCCGGAGATAATGTTCTCTGAGTCTGTGGTGACCACCCCTTCACACGACCCTCATCCATATGCAGGGACTATCAACGGTGAGAACTGACTCTCAGTGCTCACCATGTTTAGGTGCAGAGTATTCAGATATGGTGACTGCTGAGTCTGCAGACATTTCACGTGGTTTACACCAGGTAGGGCAACACGTCAACTGCATGATATCACTTCATGGACATGAGAGTGTGTTTCAATTAGAGTTGTTCAGGGACAGCTACTAAGTATCGGTATCGGCCGATACTTCCCCTTTGCCTGACGTATCTGTATCAGGTGTGGTATCGAGCCGATACATTAGTATCAGTTGTAGACAATTAATTCAGGTTATTACTTTCTTTAGAGGCAAAAATTACAGTATTTTGGTGAGTATGCAGTAAAACCTCGTTAATTATAAGTAGATTGATTCAAAATCATATATAATTCAAAGTGTGTATTCACCCCCAAATGGAAGAATAGGATTTTACATGATTGTACCAGAGTTTTCACTTCTGTTGACTGGTTTTCCTTGCCTCTACCGCCCCGCTGAAGAGGTGAAAAGATGCAACAGTGCCAGGCACTGTATGAAGTTTGGGAGAGTAGGACAAAGAAAATTCCGGGCTGCCTGTTGTGGCAGTTGGAGGGAGGGGGGGGGGGGGAGCAAAGAAGACTAAGGGAGCCAGTGACCTTTTCAAAGGCCAGACCCAGCTTGGGCTGGACACAAAAAAATGCGGGGCAGGGTAGCATGGGATTGAGACAACATTCATGGGAAGTTTATTCATAGTAGAGGGTGCGACAGGGTTCTGGCTACCACAGCTGCAGTTTTAAACTAAACTTTACCTTCATTTTTGTTTTTTATATTTTGGCATAGCAACTAGACCTAAAGGCAACAATTACAACACCTATATTCTACTGCATGTTAACATATAATTAATGACCAAGATTAACGCAACAAATTTATTATTTGGGCTATTTTATTCAAATTTTTACCTTTTTCCAACCAAAAATTTTACGATTCCCCAAAACAGGGTTGTAACTTGGAGAGGGTAGTTATTCCCGGCCCTGTAGTTGTCTATACTTCGGAAAGGAAAAATGTCCATTTCTTAAGATGTTATTTCCTTTACTTAAACAAGTATAGGAAAAATGTTTTAAAATGTATTATTAACCGTAATACTTTTTCTAAAATTCAGTGCAAATGGTATTGGTATTGGAAAACATGGTATCAGAACAACTCTAGTTTCAATCCAGATGACTAACTCCCGTTGGAGTGGTATCCGAGAAAAAGTCAAACATTTGCTAACTGCCTCTGAGCGCTTGCAAGAGCTTACCCCCTCCCTTGTTGCATCGCTCAATCAGCTCTTGCCAAAGTATCAAGTCTAGACACTGTGCCGTCTGCAGTTACCAGTCACACCCGAGAACCCCAAGGACCTTTTTGATGCACCCACACCTCTGAACAGGGAGACATACCCCAGGATTGCAGCATATTTAAGCCAACAGAATCAGCCCTTAGACGTTCCAACTTCTAGCTTCAGACTTCAATCAGCGGAACCGATCCCGACAGCTCACAAAAGCTTTGAATACCAAGTCTTTAACCGACCTGTAGCTCATGTACGTCAGTCAGAGATGAATCAGACCAAGCTGTCGTCTGGGGTTACACGTTGCCCAGGTATACCGCTGAGAGTCAATACTTTGAAGCGAAAGATCACACTAGCCCAGCTTGATTTTGTGCCCTGCCGCACAGCTACCAGGCCAGTCCTCTACACTGGACGTGCACCAGTGCCACGCAAAGACTTAGAGATTTCAGAAATCCCTGCAAAAGGTGCGCCTGCCCTAGCACCCAACAAAACCAGTCTCCTTTAAATAGTGATGACCTGGTCAGCCTCCAGGTATCAGGTGTCAGGTTTAAAAAAAAAATTGCTGTGAAATTTATAAACAAAGCATAACACTTACTTACTTTTTAAAACATGCATAGTATATTATATAAACAGGTTTTTTTTTTTTTTTTTTTTTCATCTACGCATTCACAGCCAACATGGCACTGATTTTGTCATTTTGTATTTTTGTTAACATCCGCTTAATACAAAATACGAAATACCAAATTAATCACCATTTTTGTCAACAAAATCTGCCATTTCTGACATTGCCTTAAACTTAATACTAACGTTTTTGATGTGGCAATATCATTTACAAAGGGCAAATTTCAATACTTACATTCATTTCACAAAATTTTGGTTAGAAGAAGTTATTTTCTCATAAAATGATAGTGTGCAAATCTTGAACACTTTCTTCAAGAGACTGTGGAATACATGATTTCTTTGCAAAATAATTTCAAAATTTTTATTCTTATTGGACTTGCACACACTGTATTTTATATGGACAACAAGAAATCTGATGGGTAAGTAACTTCAAAACTCTCTACATTATATGTTCTAGGACAGAAATATTTACTTATAATTTATCCTTGTCAAAAAAAATTTCCAAAGAAATGTTGGAAATAAAAACAGTTTAAAAAAACTCATACCCACCATTCGAATGAAGCCATATGCAAAGCCAAGTGGGTGATGGAATGAAGCAATTGCTCTCAACTCCCTGGCTTCTGAAGGAGCATAACCTCGTTCAATAGTGGAACACGCCCACCTGAAGAACACAAAATAAAAATTACAAAATTAATCCTTAAATGAATAAAAATCACATGCAACCATACCCCAGATTCAAAAAGTGACCTTGTTCTTAGGAATAACCAATTAATCAGATAAACAATGGTTTTCAAAAGGCATGGGAAATTTAATGAAACAGAGCTGCAAAAGAACCTGCCACATCAGAAAATGTCCACAGTCAATTCATCCAAAAGTTCTACACAAACCAATGCAATTCTCAACAACTTAGGCACAGGTGGGCCTTGGTAGGTGTGTGATTAGTACACTGGATTTTCATCAAGGTGATCCAGAATTTATCCATAAAATATCCAAATTCAGATCTTGCAAGTGAAAAAGTGTTGCATTTCTCTAATTACCACTAGGTTTCCTCAGTGTACTTCCATTTCTCTCACCATTGAATTCTGTCAATCTTAGAGGTTGATTTCACACCAAGTTACACTATTCACAATTGACTTAGTTTTTTTGGTACAAAGATACTATTCTCACAACAAAACAACAAATAACTCCATTATCTTGCAAAGTGAAACCTTATTTTTTAAAATTTAATGACTCAACATTTTAAATACAGGAACTTATGAGTGATGCTTACTGGCTAATGAGATAAACGACTTTACTTCATCTACACACTTCTCACAGAGCAACAATGAACAGGGTTTGGAAGCATATAATTTCTACCAAAGTGCCTACAGGACTTTTCCTGGTCCCAGTGAATAATTAAAGATGTGTCAGAATTATACGTTTCATCAGCATCAGCCGGTCAATAAGCAAACCTAGCCCGGCCTCCCTCGAGAAGATGCCAACAAACAATTGTCAGTAATTGACTCTACGCTACCACCCCGAGCAAGTACCAGGGCACGCCGAGAGATGATGCCGCCTGCCAACAATGACCACCCTTAACTCCGCCCAAGAGGCGTGTGCATAGCACACCCCACCCCCTCAGCCGAGCAAAATATATATACAGGGCACAGGCTGGCTTTGCCTTGTTCGTCAGCTCTTCTGAGAGCCTCATCAGCCTAGGCAGCTTGCTCCACCGCGCTCATTCGCTGGAGCTTTCTGACCTATCACCGCCTACAGATCTTCAGCTCACCGCCGCCTACTGCAGAACTTCAGAAGTCCTCCCCCAGCGAAGCCTTCCAGAAGTCATCTGCCACCCTTAGTTGCTTGCCCCTGGCAACGGCTACCCCACGCGCTCTTCAGGACGTGGATTCCCTAAGTCTCTTAAGGACAGTTGTAATTAGCTACCTAGTCGAAACTGCCCTTAGTTTAGAACCAGGCCTGTCCCCTTCACTTGGACAGTGTAGTTTACTACTTCCGGTCAACTCTGGGTAGACAGGAGATAGTATGGGCCACCGTGACTTATTCTTCTTGGAATAAACACGTTATAATATTACCTGTTCTCTCATTTAGCCTTCAGTTCTTTCAGAGTTCCATAGTAAACACCACATCCTGTAATGTGGAGCAGGAGACCGGGTTTGAATATACCAGTTTACCGCCTAGTGTAGGACTGCGAACTCTCACTCAGGGACTCATACGCTGTGAACACACACACACCATACAACGGCTACCAGTTCGGTGCACCATGTGTATCGAACAGTAGAGCCCCAACCACTAGTCATACCCCTACTTGGGAGGATAAGTCACTAGACCAGCTTGCATCTGTCCACCGCACTGCTTGTTGCCGGAGGGAGTGTTTGGTTGGATCTTGGTCAGACCTGTCCGCTCAAGAGGCTCATCAAAGCTATTGTAATGCCTCTGAAGAAACCCACTCTTCAAAAACTGCACCGTTTGTGTTGCCGGTTGGGGAATAAGGTTATACTTGGCGTCATTCTAGTACACCTAGATGGCAGAACACGTTTAGATAGGGAACGCATGTCGCCTGCTCCTATCTCCCGGGATACAGTTTTAGCACCTAATGCCCTTAACCAAGAAAGGTGGGAAAGAAATTACGGAGATGAAGGCAACCACTGCCTACCAGTCTACCTGGAACGGCACCCAGCCCAGTGAGGTGCTTAGCCAAGAGTCACTCTGAGAACGAGCTCAAGCCACCCGCAAGTCAGTGGGGCTTAACCTCCTGGCTCCCTCCCCTTCTCTGTTTTAGCCTCCCCGGAAGGTTCCTGGGACACTGCATCCAGTAGTTGCAGCTTTCGGACATGGAGAGAAGGTGCCAGTGAGTCTAGTGTGCCCATGGTCCTCCATACGCCGCTACCCCAACCTGCCAAGAACCTCAGCCAGCAGTCCATGGAGCCACCGTAGTTCCAGCCACAGTAGCCCTTGGAGCAGCAGCAGTTGCGCTAGCAGCCGTAACACCACCAGTAAACCAGCCACGCCTACCAGCCAACCCAGTGTCACAGAAAGTAAGCCTCAGGCCCTTGTCAGCACCCTACCCAGTAGCCAAACCTATTGTAGACATTGTGCCCACATTATACACAGGACGAGCTCCTGTACACACGTAAGGTCAGACCGAATCCCGTACTAAATGCTCATAGCCAGCACTAACAAAGACACTGCTTCTGACATATAGCCCTATTGCTGAGACCCAGATACAATCATGCATCAGAATAAATAAAATAACATAATTACCTGTATTAGGATTGGCACCTGTGGTGAAAGAAGTTGAATTTTATTTTAAGTGATTTCAAAAGTCATGCATGGGTATAACGTCTCACAGTGCCGCATGCTGCGTCCCTCTGCTTTAACCACTGTTCATCCTGCCATCACTGCATCATTATTATGTACCTTCTACTGGGGATCACCACACCTCAACTCACAGATGGCTGCAATAAATGTTAGCCAGCATGGCATACGTGGGAATGCACCTCGCTGGCCAGCCATTTCACCACCAGAGTCAAGCAGCCACTCCACCTTCATGTCCCCAAGTGGTAACTTTTGGGAGTGTAACAGTTCAGGCTGGCTCTCTACACTATAATTAATCCCCAGCCACCACACCATCGGAAAAATGAACTATACAATGGGGATTCAGCAGTTCCTGCTGGCTGGTGAAGCCTCGTGTGTCATCTTCATGCCACATCTATGATGATGATGTGTGTGTGTGTGTGTCTGTGTGTGAAGCACGAGTTTGTCATGTGCATCCTACAATTTTCTCTTATGTATGCCATATAAATCAGCACCTAAAAAGGGAATAATAACATTAAACCTGTATTCTGCCCAGTTTACATTAGGCTACCTGCACCCCTTTCACACACTTGGACTCATCCAGTGACATCAACCTACTTGTACCAAATTTAATATAATATTTTGCTCCATTTTGTATTTGTTTTTCATTATCAAATAAATTATTTTTAAAATCTATGTCACAAGAGACTTTGAAACACAAAACCGTACTTAATATCTGTGACGCCTTTTTAAATGCTTCATGCCAACTAACGTATTTTGTCTGTGTTAATTTTAGTGTGTACATTTTTTTAATGTGTCTTATGTAATCTGTATGTGATTTCAGTCTTTTTCTTGTGATTATTTTTGTTTTGTAACATCTCATCAGCTTGTCTGCAAGAATTGGTGCCAATATGCTGATGTCTAGAGCAGACTGCCATCACATTAATCAGCCTGAATATGGGTGTAAGGGATTGGCCATGCCATTGAGCAGTGGCTGCACGACCCCCCCCCCCCCCCCCCAGACTTACATACCCAGTGGCTTAGGTCTCACTTAATTCTTTTGAGACCTCCACACTCGTTTTAGTTTGTAAACTGGCAACATTCCATAACTGTTGTACAGTGTACGTGCCTTGCAAAAGAGTTAATGTGTGAAATTAAATACATGAACTCAACAGCCTATTTTCTTCATCCATCATCCAGTTTCATTGCCTTATAGGGTGATGCACACATATTTCAATGTTTCCCACCTTTTTCTTAACTACTACTATGTAATCAGGAGCGATGTAACTACAGTACAAAAATTACTGCATTTTCTGGGTATGTGAGGTGGCCCAAACAACCTCATGTTACTGCTTTCACGAGAGGTTCAACACCCTTGATCGGTAGGCAGTACTACAACAATTGCCTTCCACTGTCCTCGGGAACTTCAGGTGATAGCCCCTTGGGTGACCGGCCCACTTCCCAACACCATTCCATGCTCTATATCTAACCAGCACCTCTTAAATTGCACAACGGATAGGTCCAAAATTTCTCATCCTGTCAACAACAAATGATTCGTCTACTTTTCACTCCTGAAGCCACAATTTCTGTCAACGATTAATACATATTTTCTACCATTATGTTAATTTCCAATAATACTTGCACCACCACCATCACCACCACCAACCACATCCCCCTTCAAACATTATTTTGTTCCCTAACCTCACTTTCTTCTTCTTGAAAATGACTACAGAATGGCCAATGATAGCATCAGTCCCAAACAGGGGGAGCCTGGTATCATTATATGCAGATACAATACTTCTGACCCCTTCTAGGGTGCCAAACTTCCCACTAAGATCTCCCATCTCGTACTGGTCCGTGCTGCCTTGTTGCGGAGCTGGGGAGTGAGCAGCATGTACACCCAGGGGATTCCAGGTGCCATACAGTGTAGTCTCTTCGCATGGAAACTCTAGATTCATCTCCACAGGTGTCTGACAAAATACAAGATGACCACTGCATTGTCCTGAAAATAAACTGCTCTAGAAAATAAGGTGTACCAGCAACACAAGTAGATAAAAACGGAAAGTTAAAATATTCTTGTAAGCAGCACGCAATACGATCCTAGAGAGCTGTAATTAATTAATAAATTTAATTTTAATTTATTTTTATCAACCCATTTATTTGTAATTTATTTTGTCTATTATGTATTTTAGTCTTATTTTAATATTTATTTTAGTACTTTATCTTCCTTTACTTATTCATCCATTTAGTCATCTCATCATTTATTGTTGTATAGTAATCTATTTGTTAATATATGTATGTACTTACACATACACTTTTGATTATTCATTCTGTTTTTTGCGTATGCTAAGGCATTTGGCAACCTTAGAATAATATTAAATGATTATATTTTCAAGTACCGTATGTATCTTTTTAAAAGTGAATTTATGAGCAAAGTTAAAAGTTGTATTCAAACAGTTTTTGCACTAAGATGAGGTTATGTTTGCAATGTAACCATTGGCTACAAGTTTTTACTTTTATGCAAGGAAAGTTTGTCTGAATATGATATAACTTCATGAAATTTAATATTTTCAACTTCTGAACTATTTAAAATGTTATATTTTTTATTGTAACTTAAACTTTAAAAGACATAAATTTATATACTATTTCTCTAACTGACTTAATGTATTTCAGCCTAACTTATTTCAATCAATTCACATTGCTAATGTATTTGCATATTGTTTAATTTGTATATGAAGGTGTTTTGTAATATTTTACTAATTTCTTTAAATATGCAAATTTTCTTTTTATTCCAGCGATGTTCTAAGAGATTGTTGAAGAATAGAATGTTTTGAACATGAAGTGTGAATGCATGCAAAAGGTGCGGTTCCCTTTAAATTTAGTTTAATTAAAATATTTAAAGTGTTGTAACTGAGTATAAAATATGTAAAAAGAAATGAATTTGATCACTCACAATGTAGTACTTGTCGACAGACCCACAGACACAAAGTAGGACGATACATTTTTCACACGGTTGTGCGATCGCAATTTTTCGCTGGCTAAGCCAGCTTTATCAGGCGGCGAGTTGTAGAACACTACATTATGGTGAATCGGTGCCGTTAGTGGTAAACCTAGCGGTCGGGTGGTGAACTAGGGTGTGGTGGAAAAACTGAAAAATTGGTGGTATAGCTGGTGAGTGTGGTAGGAGCTGTGATTATCTTATATTGAGGCCTGGCAGCTGCCTGGGTTTTGTTATAAATTGGTGAGAAAATTTCCAGCATCTTGAGTTCTGAGCTATTCCTTGAAGTTGGTAGGGCTCTCACAACTCTGGTACTGTAGCAGGAATCAAGATATTTGTTGTGAAATGCTGCATGTGCTGCAACTGGTTTGTCCTATAGGTTATTGATGTGACAAGCTATGGCTTGTTTCGTATCTGCTCTGTGGCCATTCATTCTCTGCCTCAGTGTGTTGGTGGTGAGGCCGATGCATTCTGCATTGCAGTGTTGGCACTGTAGCTGGCAATTTAGTTTCTGTGTTGCATAGTTGTAGTTGCCTTGGATTGAAAGAAGTTGGTGGATGGCAAAGGTGCCACAGCGTGAGCTATTGCATGGGTGTGATCCTTTGTGGGTGATGGTTCGTTGGCATCTGTGGTGGGCTGCATCTTTGGACAAACCAGTTTGTTGCGGAGGTTAGGTAGCCTTTTGAAGACCAATCTGGGCAGTTGGAAAGCAGGAGGAGAGAAGGAAGCCAGAATTTTGTATCCAGAGTGAAGAATGTTTCTGAGTTTACTTAGGCCTTCATGATATGGGACCACCAGAGGTTTATCAGAGTTGTTAACCTTGGTTTGTGTTCCAGGTATTTAAGATGGCTTACTGAATCTGTTTGTAGACGAGGTGCCTGGGGTAGCCCCTGTTGAGGAATGCTCTTGCTATTTGTTCACACTGTTGGTTGAGATCACTGTTGGTGGAACAGATACGTTAGCTCTTTTGTGACGAGACTGTAGGGTAAGGATTTTTTGGCATGATATGGGTGATAGCTATCAAAATGTAAATACTGGAGTTGTTGGTGGGTTTGGTGTGTACAGCAGTTTGAATTGTGTCATTGTGGAGAGAGAGTTCAACATCCACGAATATGGCATGTGTTTTGAAGTATGACGGGG
Source organism: Dryococelus australis (assembly GCA_029891345.1). Classification (NCBI taxonomy): domain Eukaryota; kingdom Metazoa; phylum Arthropoda; class Insecta; order Phasmatodea; family Phasmatidae; genus Dryococelus; species Dryococelus australis. Next base: position 70,486,045 of record CM056998.1, on the reverse strand, counting down.
TGAACTTGGGTGAACTGTGTGTTTAAATTGTTTAGAAAGTGAATTTGGCTGTCTTTAGTGGAAGTCCATATTATGAAGATGTCATCAACGAAACACATCCAGCAGTGTTGTAGGGTTAGTTGGCAACTAAGGAAGTTTTCTTCTAACCTGCCCATAAACAGATTGGCATAGGATGTGGCCATACGTGTACCCATTGCTGTACCTTTGACATAAAAGTAGTCTGAGTCTTGAAATCTAAAGCAGTTGTTGCTAAGGGTTAACCTCACGAGTTCAACAAGGAATGCTCTAGAAGGTTTTGCTGTGTGGTGGTCTCTGCTTGAGGTAATATTTGATGGCAGACAGTCCAGAGGAGTGGGCAATGTTAGTATATATAGAGGGATGTAACATCTATGGTAACCATGTATGCATCTTGAGGAATGGGTCCCAGGTGCCTCAAGCATTCCAGGAAGTGGTCTGTGTCCTTGATGTAGGATGAAAGCTGCTGTACCCAAGGTTGAAGATGGGCATCTACAAGTGCTGAGATTCTCTCAGTGGGGCTGCCAATCTCTTATACAATGGGACGTCCTGAGGGTGGTAGTTGTTCCTTGTGTATTTTCAGAAGCAGATAGAGAACTGGTGTGGTACATTTATTTGGGGTGAGCAGTTTAATTTTAGCCTCTGTTAGGTCTTGGAGGGGGCCTTGGGACACAAGGAATAGATTGATATTGTCACAGAATCTGGTGGTTGGGTCTTCACTCAGATGTTTGTAGGTGGATGTACCCTGGAGTTGGTTTCCTGCTTCTGAAATTTAATGTTTTGTTGAGGATTGCTGTGGTTGTGCCCTTGTCGGCTGGCAATATCATAATGTCCGGGTTGTTTTGAAGGTTTTTGATGGCTTTTCTTTCTGAAGAGGTTATGTTGCTATTATTAGGCAATGAGATTGCAAAATTGGGGGCTGCGATGTTGACCGGATGTATGTGATGAACTACTCAAGTAGATGTGGTGGTGGTAAGGGTAGAGGGTCCTAAGTAGATGAGGATGCAAATCTGGTCAAGGATAGATCAATGGAGCAACCTGTTGTGGTTTTGCATGGGGAGGGTGTCAAAAAAGGGTTTGAGTCAGAGATTGTGTATGAAGCTTAAGACATCTTTAACTGTGGCAAAGTGGTCAAACTTTTTGGAGGGGGAGAAGTAGAGACCTTTTTGTAGGATATTGTTCTAAGCAGCAGTGAGGTTATGGTTGAAAAGGGTGAACAGCTAATTCACTTTCTGAACAATTTAAACGCACACAGTTCACTCAAGTTAACCTGGTCATACTTCAAAACTCACATCATATTCCCGGACGTTGAACTCTCTCTGTCTCTCTCTCTCCCCCCCTTCCCCCCACAACGGCACAATTCTAACTACTGTACACACCAAATCCACCAACAACCTCCAGTACTTACATTTTAATAGCTGTCAATTATATCATGCCAAAAAATCCCTACTCTACAGTCTCGCCACAAAAGCTCCACCAACAGTGATTTCAACAAACAGTGTGAACAAATAGCCAGAGCATTCCTTGACAGGGGCTATACCAGGCACCTCATCCACAAACAGATTCAGCAAGCCATCTCAAATACCGGAACACAAACCAAGGTCAATAACTCTGATATACTCCTGGTGATCCCATATCAAGAAGGCCTAAATGAACTCAGAAACATTCTCTACTCACCACAAACACAAGACCTGCTCTCCAAACTACCCAGATTGGTCTTCAAAAGTTCACCTAACCTCCACAACAAAGTGGTTTCTCCAAAGCTGCAGCCCACTACAGATGTGAATCAAACCATCACCCCCAAAGGATACCACCCATGCAATAGCTCACATTGTGGCACCTGTGCCATCCACCAACTCTCAACTTCTTTCAATAGCTGACTCACTAGCAATACATACCCCATCCAAGGCAACTACAACTGTGCAACACAGAATCTGATTTAACCGCTACAGTGCTAACACTGCAATGCAGAATACATAGGCCTCACCACCAACACACTCAGACAGAGAATGAATGGCCACAGAGCAGATACCAAACAAGCCATAGCTGGTCACATCAATAACCCACAGGACAAACCAGTTGAAACACATGCAGCATCACACAACAAAGATTTTGACATCTGCTACAGTACCAAGATTGTGAGAGCCCTACCACCTTCAAGCAAAAGCTCAGAACTCAGACACTGGGAATTAGCTCACCAATTTATAACAAAATCCAGGCAGCTGCCAGGCCTCACATAAGATAATCACAACTCCTACCACACTAATCAGCTATACCGGCAATTTTTCAATTTTCCCACTGCACCCTAGTTCGCCACCCAGCCGCTAGGTTTACAACTAACAACGCCCAGTACTACACTGTGAATACTCAAATCTCTATCTTGGGGTGTATCCTGAATATTTTGGCAAGGCATGCAACACGAAACTTACTTAGGCACTTCACTTTGCACAAAGGATTAAATATTAATAAATAGCAAAGTAAAAATAAAAGGTTGCTCGAAATGTCTTTAGTTCTTTAGTACCCTTTACCTCTCATTCTTACCTTCATCTAGGTTGCTTTAATCTCAAAAGCTTCTCCAGATTTAGGTAATACCCTCACGCAGGAGTAAGTAAAGTGTAAGAGATCTGTACACTGTCAATCCTGAAGAAAATTGAAGTACTGAAGTAATACAAAAATATATAAATCACCACATTCAAATACCTCGACAGATACCACTGAACATAATTAAACCCTAAATAAAATCATAAGTGACACTTTAAATTAAGAAATTCATTGACAAGATACTTCAGGGTGTAAGATGAAGAAAATAAAAAAACTTAATCCCTAGGGTATCTGTAGTATTAGTGTGGGCATTCATTTAAAAATGTATTGTAGCCAATTTTTGAAGAAAACCAATTTAATGTTCCAGATGAGAGAAAGGAAAACATAAATCCAGGTGTCAAATAGCAAGATTCACTGGTCAAATCAAATAATTTAAAAATTTAAAATTGAAAAGTTTAAAATTCTTTTAAAAAACCAAAATTCACAAAACAATTCAATTCGCTAGTAGTAAATCACTTAAATTAGTGCTAAGGGTAAGTTGCATTTATTCTTATTAACAAGAATAATTTGAAATCTGTTACAAATGTCAATACTTGTCTGTCTAAAAACGCAATTAAAAATAAATTTAAAGTACTTCTGAATGTTCACAAAACATAATTTACTTTTACGTTTTATGTTTTCAAGAATTATTTCTATTGTAACATTTCCATTAACAGAAACAATTTATTAAATAAACTTATTACAATGTCACTTTAAAAGTCACCATTCATCTTGCGAAACTACTGTTTAAATTAAAAATACTAATTCAAATATAACAGTATAACACACAAACAATCAATCACTAAAAATTGAATATAAAGATATTAAACTCGCTTGCTAGCACGCTGAATGCAATGTCACCTTGTGCATGCATTTGCTACATTTCGCGCAAGCTTGCTGTGATATCACACCAGTTGAATGAGGGTTGAAAATACCACATCACTACGCCTCTGCATTTCAGGGAACTATTACGATCAATTATTGAAACATGCACTGCGCACACCTCCCCTTAGCACCTTGCCACAAATTTTTGAGTAACTATTAGATTGAGGCATGCAACCCAGTCCTGTGTGTAGCGAGGAAACAAACATTTATTTTTAATTAAAAGAAAAATGGGAAGTATATGGTTAAGGAATATGTTTGTGTTTGAGTTTTATTAAAGCATGCACTGCATGCATTGCATTCATGGAGAATACGCCCCTGCCTAGTGGCCTACTGGCAACCTTAACTAACACGAGTATAAGTGTATGGCCCGTTATGTATAACGGGCTGTAGTGAAGAAACGAAGCATTTGCGAACCTATGCTCATAACAATTTTTCATCCTTCCGATGTGAGGAATGTTTCCCCGAAGTATTGACATGCAATTTTGCAACATCCTGGCCTGTGGGCCAAACAATATACGTTATGTATTATGGGCTGTAGAGAAGAAACTAAGCATTTGTGGACCTATGTTGATATAGCATTTTTTTCATCCTCCAGATGTGAGGAATGTTTCCCCGGAGTATACATGCAATGTTGCAACATCCTGTAGTTCATTAAATGTCACATATTACAAATTTTACATGAATATGTCTTTAAATATACATTTTTGTTAACTACATAACATATTTTACAAAAAATGAAAACAATAAAACCAAAATGTTAAATTTTATAAATTAATTGAGTTAAAAATAAAACCACAAAATCTTTCCTCTACTCATTTGTTATTCTAATAATGCTAGTGAGACTTCCTAGGAGGTTTAACTTTTTGTAGATACCTAGATGTTCTTCAGGCCTCATTCATACATGACAACACCGGTCATATGAGATCCATATGAATGATGCTGCAATGACTAGTGAAATACAGAGTGCAATGTGATCATTCACACTAAAAGTCGCATGACCTTTATCATATGATGGTTGGCGAGCAGCCAGACAAATCGACATAACATGCGACAGCCCTGCGATTGATTGGGTGATGCAACCAAAGTGCTGTTATTCACACTATGCTGTTCACTTTGCACAGAACGTCCCCTCAGGGTAGTTTTGAGTCCCATACAAGTAAACAAGGCAACAGGTTCATTCTGAATTAGTTTCATGATGAGTGACATAGTAGATATTAAAAAGGAGTTATTAACATCATTAACTGAAGAATACCCAGTGTTGCGAGACAATACTGAGAATGCCTACGAAGATAGGAATGCTACCAAGATAACTTGGAATGAGGTCTGTTGAAACCAAAAAGAAGAATTTGATGCCACGGGATAAGCAGAAAAGAATTTATTTGGTAAATAACTGAGTTTAAGTGAATAAAGTAATTTATGCAACACATGTACACTTGTAGCATACACAGTTGAATAATACAGTTCATATTTTTGATAACTACCATGGAACAGCTCCAATACCTTCAAAATATTCAGAAAACAATTACTGATCTTATCTGGTTTACTGAACATGCACCATGCATCACATTTTCTGGTAGTAAGTCTTCCAACATTGATGTGATTGCAGTTGTCTACTAAAGAGTCTTCTGTGTAAAGTCCATCTCCGTTTCTTATAAAACTACGTAAAACCATACACGCCTTCACAATGTCCACCCCAAAATCTGGCTCAACAATAATTTTTCAGTGTAGAATGTGCCACTTGTTAGACAGAATGCAGATAGTGCATTTAACACCTACAAGCAGAGCTTAGACAATGATTGAAAATTATTTTCTGGTCATTCAACTGTGTTCCTCCAAAAGGCAGTAATAAAAGGTTATGTACTCCAACAGCCATGGAAAATGGCACAGCTGGACCCTCGCATCTCCGGTGTACTTCTTGAATCTGGTAAATAAATAGTACCTAACGATTGACTTTCACAATACAGAGTGCTTAAAAATAGTGGAATTACTATCCTTTCCATAAATTTCAATATTTACAAACACAAAGTGATAGACTTGGCAAATGCCATCAAAACCACCGAACAGCAACCTTTATAATTCCAGTACATGGAGCCATTGTTATGAGGGCCTGTCATGACATGTGCTTATTGTTGACAACTCCTATGCAGTAGGGACAATGTGTATTTCTTTCAAACACAGAGGCCATAGATATCCACATTTCCTTAGTAGGTACATAATTATATTGTTATCATAATTGCTCTGCATTCATCTCTAACACTTCCTTTTGTAGTTTAAATCCCAATTCGGAATGTGTACTGTAGGTCAGGAAATTGAACCGTTACTATGTAGCTGGAACAAAGAGGGAATATGTCTTGTTCAGTTTAGGTTAATTTATATTTATTGAGTTAAAGCTTATATTTTAAAACTAGTCATCTATTTCCATTAATGTAACTATACTATTTTTTTAAATTCTCTAATTTACTCAAAAATTTAATGGTTGTCGCACAATTTTTTTATTTATTTTCTTGTCATGTTTACAATTTGTTGTACTTTGTTACAGCAAAAGAAGTTGGCAAAGTTTGGAGAAACATCAGAGATGCCTACGTCAGAAACAATAGACAAATAAAAGAAGACTGGGGCAGTACTAATGAAGTATGTGTATTCTGAGGAACTGAAATTTTTTATCAAAACAAAGGTTGTGAGCATGAGACAACAAGACAGCATAGACACTTGTCACACACCTTTCAAGGAAATTTCTGAATTACCATCCTCCGATCACGAACTGTCCAGAGAACAAACAAAAGATAAAGAAGCTGCAACTTTTAAGAAACCACATATTACACTAACATCAAAAAAGGATCACAAGACAGTAAAGAAAATGATGGCAGCACTAGAAATACACCCAATAGGCACATGTCTTTCTATGAAGGTGTTATTCCATTGCTAGAATAATTTAATGAAGATGATGATGAGGTCATAGAATTTCAGATCAGTGTTTCGCAACTTACAAACACTATTAAATTATGTTAGCAAAGGCATATCTCCCAAACTGTCCCTATAACTTTGTTTCAATAATGAATTCGGTCTCCTCAGCAACAGTTTTTACAACCAAATTTCAGAATGATGCACAACCACCACAACATTATATGTCTTAGTATTATCAGTATTTCGGCAGTCACCTACACCAACTGTCTTTGCAGCAGGAACCTGCAATGCTGTCAGCACCAAAACAACTCTGTACAGCTCAGCGCTACCAGGATTTCAGTATCGTAACTCCATTAACACCCACGTCCTATGCTAGAGAATTTTAATTTCATGCGTCTTCCATCTCTTCTTCAAACACCAATTCAGATTTATTTGATTTCACTGTATGACTCAAAGACATTATATAATATTTTTCAGCATCTACTTTTTTGTATTTGTAGGACATTTGAATAGTAATAATTACAACATATATCTACATTTGAATATAAGGGCAGTTATTTTATTCTGTATTGTGCACAACGTTTTATGCAAATATAGCCCATCTTTTACCAGAATTTTAGAATAATATGATTTGATTTACCTTACTGCAACAGTAAGCATCTGTACAGGTTGAATGCAGTTCCCCATTTTAGAGTTTTGTCGTTGAATTGTGTTATTCAGTATAGCAAACAATTCATCAAACCATGGAATAGATATTCGGAAATAGTTAACAAATCTATTTTCATCTGATCTATATTCCTCTAACAGGGTTTGATACATTACAGCTTCATCATCCCTTTGACTGATGGGATGCACCCAATGCAACCTCACACTTCAACTTTGACTTTTGATTCATTGTTCACTGCTACTTCGATAAGACCGTGACCACCATCAAAATTTGATGCACGTCACTGTAATGCAAAAAAAAGTTGTACGGTAAAAGAACAGTACAACACTTCTTGTCATATAAAGTGTGTCATGTGTGAACAAGACCATAGACAGAATTTTTTTTTACTTTATAGTTGGCGCATGCCTGTAAAGGCATGCATAGGTTTGATCATTTTATACCTCTTACACCTCCCCCAAGTACATGACATTAAAAATAGTTTAAATTTAGTGATATTGACAGATGACTCTGTAATAATATATGTATGTACCTTATGAACTCACCTGGTGGATGTGATAGAAACCATTATCATCCAAGTCTTCAATCTTCACCTCCAGATCTGTAACATCATATTCAGTTTGTTGGAGTAATTCAATTTTGCCCTTGAGTGCAGTTTGATGACCATTACCAAACCAGTCCTTCACAACAGCTTTTCTTCTATATACACCACTTACACTGTAAATGAAATAAACATATCAGAAATTTTGTCCTCACATTGATAGAGAATAATTATACAGTAATTATGCTTTTTTACCATCAAAGTAAACACACAAGAGAACACACATATGCACAATACAGATACATATGCACAAAATGCACTTGGCAAAATAAGCAAAATTCATGTTTCAAACAAATTATAAACAACTTCTGGCTATGAACTTGGCCTTCTTTTGTGCGTGCATGTGTGTGTATCATTGGAGAGTCTACATTATTCAGTGCATTTAATGCTAGCAAATTGAAGATCTTGATGAAGTAAAATATTTTTTTGATAAACCCATAAAGAAATGAAGAAAGTGTGGACTTAATGTTTAGTAATGTAACATACCAAATTTGCATAAAGACACTCCCTTACAGCAATTTACTTATCCATATGCTCAATTAAATGATACATAATTATGGACAAGAGAACACCTATATTATTATCTATCATCCGGACATACAGTTTGGATAAGTAAATTTCACAAATTCCATACACAAATACATATATACATATGAAAATACAAGTTTATAAGCTAAAAAGATTAATCACAAGAAACAGCTTCATACATAGTTAAGACACAATGTCTCTCTAACTTTTACGGACAGACAGACCTATGAAGATCATAAAACTATATACATATTTTAATTTTTTCCCCTTATTTATTGTGTCACGGTGGATGTACTTACATTGAGCAGGCAAGTCTTTCCCCGCGAGCCTTGGGACCATGGTCATCGTAGATGACCAGAGAACGGCCCATGATACTTGAAGGCCCACTGAGGGGAAGCTGCTTGTCAGTGTACAGTCTCCTAGTGAGCACAGAGCTGTTGCCTTTGCGACCCGCAATGTTGAAAGTGCCGTGCCTCACTGAGAGGTCGCCAACACGGCAGCGGCCCAGGCGGGAACTTACACATGGAGGGTCATTCAACTTTGGATCAAAAAACACCTAACAAAGAAAATTACAATGATACACCAACTATTCACAACCAAGATTTTTCAAAACACATATATTCAGACAGAAAGCATGATTGCAAGCTGTAAAATTGTGTGCTGCTATGTGAGGCTACTATTAGTTTGAGTGAGAATAATACATAGTAATGTAGTGACAGTGTACCTCCCTTAGCAGCTAAGGTAAATTACAGCTATATGTCTCAAACATGCTCTTAAAAATATCCATGAATTGATGGAAATACTATAAAAGAACCTGTCTGGCAATTTTGTAACCAAAACATTTATAGCAGTTTTGCACTGTATGACCGCAAAACAAAACTGCTCTAGTTGCAATAAATTTGTTCTTGCAAGCATGGTTATCTGATTACAATGGCATGAAAGAAATTGTTCTTAAATTACACTATTTACTCAAACATAAACCATCCTCAATTCTAAGCCCCACGTTTTAATGGGAAAATTCTGGGAAAGTATTTTGATGTGTGGTGCATATTAGGCATAGTTTTTTTCGACTTCCAACTCATCATGTGAGGAAGCACGTCACCTAAACGGAGAATCAAGCCCCGAGTCTGCTTGTATCCAGAGCTGACAGGCATGCTCGCATCCTGGGACTCCCCAAGGAAATGGCGGATAAGCCAATACTAGCCCATATGCCAGAAGAGCATGTCACACACACGCCCTGCCCAGCAAGCCAAGCAAGGCCCGTGGCCAAGAAGCGAGTGTCAGAAATTATCCGCACATGGGGAAACTACCCCATTTCATTCCTTCTCCAAGAGAGTGCAGCAAGGGTTTCGCCCACCATAAAGGGAGACAAAACTCCGCCGAAGATGTCCGAACAAAAGAAGCTGAAGGGGAGCACCGGCAACTTCATAAGGCCAGATGCGCCCCCAGAAAACCAGTTGTCTTGTACGTTCAGCAGCTCACACTACCACAGCCGAGATAGAGCTCTCTGCGAAGCGGGCCACCATCAGTGGTAACGATGGGCCTGTCACAATACAGATGTTAAGCACAGGACCAAAACAACCAGAAGCCACAAGAATCAAAGTATAAGTAAATGACCATCTAACTACGGCACTACTCGATTCAGCTGCCACAGGTAATTTCATAAGTATGGACCTCCTTACTTTAGAACAGTTAAATCAACTTTCCCCACAAAACCGCCAGATGCACATGACCCAAGCCCCCACATTTTGCCAGTGGAAGGGAGAACTACCTTAATGGTGCGTATCCATGCCAAGATACCCAGACTGAGTTCATAATTGTGTGGGACATCACTGAGGAGATGATTCTGGGGCAGTCATGGTTGCTACAACAACATTGCATCATGGATTGTGGGCAGAGGTGAATATACGATGGCAAAAAGGAATGAGTGATGGTCAACTGGAAGTATAATCCAGAAACCACCAAACCTCCTATGATCAACCCAGAAGATGATAATCACCAGCTAGGTATATCAGAATTCCAATAATAACACGAGATTTTGAACAACAACGCCCACACTTTTGGCCATGGTGGACCTCTACGTCAGGCCCGCAGTATCCAACATGAGATATGGCTGAATAGCGAAAAGCCAGTATACTGCCAGCCTTACCAAGTATCAGCAGGAAGGAAAAACTTAATTATAACCCAAGCAAAAGCCATGAAAGAACAAGGTATGGTAGAATACTCAGACTTCCCATACAACTCCTGGGTCGTACTCGTACCAAAGAGGGGTCACGGTGGCTGAGTGGTTAGTCTGCTCACCTCCCACCATGGCAAACCAGGTTCTATCCCTGGCCAGGTCAACTGACTTTTGCACGTGGGAATCATGTCAGACGATGCTGTTGGTCAACTGATTTTCTCCGGGATCTCCCGTTTCTCTTGCCCCTTCATTCCGGCACCGCTCCATACCTCAATCACCCTCATCAACTCTTAAGACCTCACTTTTAAGAGCCGCTCAAATCTCTTAATTCACTCATACCAAAGAAAGATGGACAGCTATGCTTCTGCATGAACTACCAAGAACTGAACAACATTAACCACCCTATCTTTCCCCCAGCAATTAACTTAATCCATACACTAAGGGATATATGATCAGCCCAGGTTTTCAACACACTCGATTTTCAAACAGGATACTGACAGATACCCAATCATCCAGAGAGCAGAAAGTACACTGCATTTACGATGCCAGAAGGGGAAACCGTCCAGTTCCAGGTTATGCCTTTTGACCTTAAAAATGTGCCTACAGCCTTCCACAGGCTGATGTCTGCCGAATTATTGATGGATATATTGGTGAGTTCTGCTTCGCCTACCAAGATGATGTCATAGCATACTTATCATCCTGGGTAGAAACCTTCCTCCTACCTAGCGAAAAGGCCCTCGTAATAGTCAAGAAATTTGAGGATGAAATCTTTCCCTGCTGGGGATACCCGCTGACAATGGGACCCAATTTACAGGGTATAAGTGGCAAACAGCTTGCAATAAATGGGGGGTGGAGACTTTGACAACCTCACCATACCACACAGGTCAAACCCACCAAATGGAAGAACCAAGAGCTCAAGAAAAGCCTTTGACTCACTGTGGGCAAAGAAAACCGGCATTGGGACGCACGCATACCCGATACAGTATTCTGTTTGCCCTATGGAGATGCAACAATGAGACGATAGATACAGGCTCCAGCCAATTGGTCTTAGACCATGTCATACGCCAAGCCGGAGATTGACAGTGGGATCATGAACCCACCGCCATGCCCCAACCTGAAGACGTTTGCCTTAAGGCCCTCGCTCATACCAAAAAGGCCCAAGAAGCACAGGACATCTACATTGAGCGTAAGTACCTGCAACCCTGGATGGGGATCCGACAGTTCAGTGCTGGACTAGCTCCAAAGTGGAAAGGCCCTTACCACATTGTTGGGCGACCCAATAATGTCTACTGGAAGGAAGACTAATGGGGAAAGATATAAGTGACCTGAGGACAGATACTGCCCTACTCAGCCAGGCTGGAGTTTACAGTGCCTGGAAATCCTGACAGGGGCCGATATCAAGGAAGGGGAGGAAAATCCCCCGGTCCATCAGACACCCCTTCACGCATACCGACTTCCTGTGGAAACGCCCAAACTCGAGATGCAGTGGATCATCCCCAGTATGGCCGCAACTCTCATGGAGGAGCCCCTAAACCAGATGCCTCGACGACCTACCACACCGCCCAACGTCTTTTCTGAGAAGGAGCCCCTGCCTCTGATGGCTACCTGGGAGAATGAGATGCCCAGCAGTACCTCAGTGCCGGACGTCCCTAAGATGAGCACTGCTGAGCCAGAGTAGGATGAGTCCAGCAGAGCCAACGTGAAAAGGAAGCAGAGGTGTCCCTGCCTTTGATGGCTACCCAGGTGAACAAGATGGCCAGCCATACCTCAGTGCTGGATGGGCCCGAGATGACTACCACCAAGCCAGAGAAGGAAGAGCCCAGCAGAGCTGACGAGGCAAGAGAAGCAGACGATCCTACTGCCTCTGATGGCTACACAGATGAACGAGGTGCCTAAAGTACCTCAGAGCTGAACTGCTCCAGGATGACCACTGCTGAGTCCGAGAAGGAAAAGCCTCGCAGTACATCCACGATGAGTTGGGCGCAAGAACTGTCAGTTTGCACCTGCTACATACTGACCCCCAGGGTCAATCAGGCAAATATAAAGAGTCGCCCAAGCGGCCCAAAAAGCACTTTATGTAGCCATTACCACAGCTCGCAGCCTTCTGTAAACATCAAGGCTGCCCAAACCAGTGAATAGTGAACATAGACAGGACTTCCCAGTTACTGTGTATGATTGAGGGGATGAAAGAATTAATGGAAAATTAATTCCCCGCTCAAAGGACAGCACAGTGAAGTGATAAACAGTGCATAACCAGCATGCATCGATGAAACACAACTGAATGTACATTGCGGGGGACTGACAATCAAAACACGTGCCTAGTAACCTACTAACCTAGAGCATGTCCCAGCAACCAAGCCAGGAAAGGCAAGAACCCATGTGCATAATTCATGAAGGTCACGTAACAGACGGAGGCTTGACAACTGCAGTGCAGGCACACAGACAGAGAGAGCAAGTAAATTGTAAATCATATAGTATTGATCTTGAAGTGTTATGTTGAGTGCTATGTTTGTTTAATTTTTTTGTAGGTAACCCGTACACCAATGTGGTTAGATATTGTGTAAATGAATCAAAAGTAACTCACTATGGTTAAGATCTATAAGTAGATACCTGCCTAAGTGACAGAAGACTTAGCACATGTATAGGTTAGACCCAATGACATATGTAAGTGGCCTGCTATGCACCAATGGGAGAGGCCACAGAACAAGGCCCTTTTCCCACACTCCATCAGCGCCACGGCAGGTATAGCCAGCATTTCACACACTCATTGTGAGTTTGGGCTCTGTACATACTTTTTTTTTTTATTGCTGAAATATGATTGTGCGTGTGTACTGATAATTCCAGGTCAAATAATGCAGATTGATGTGATGCACACACAGCACTCAGCTGTTATGTGTGAGCGACACATATTTTACGTAACCAAGAATGGTGTGTGCATTTACCAGACACAGATAAAAATCCTGCAACACTCTCTCTCTCTACAGGAGATTGAAGCCATTAGCGGGCCACTCACCTCCTCACATATCACCTGCTTGGAAGAGAGAGACAGCGCTATGAGGAAAACCGGTCTGCCCCACGCCAGCACCGAAAGTGCACAGAATAGCAGAAGCTACAAAAGAAAAAAGTCAGATACTTCAAGTGAAAGTTCCACATCACTTCTACTCCCAAATTCCACGAGATGAGTTTATGCCGCAACAGTGGGTGGGGGGGGGGGGGGGGGGGATATTCGACACGCGACACGTATTGGGGATTTTTTTTTTCCTGACTCCAACTCATCACGAGTGACGAAACATCACTCAAACGGAGAACTGAACCCCGAGTCTGCTTGCCTCCAGAGAGCAGACAGGCATGCTCCAAACCTGGGACCCCCCAATAAAATGACAAAGATGAGTCAGTAATAGCCTATATGCCAGACGCACATGTCCCACAATCACCCCGCCCAGCAAACCAAGTAAAGTACAGAGGGAAATTACACAGCTTCATTGCTTCTCCAAGAGCATACAGCAAGGGCTGCGCCAGCCACAAAGGGAGTAGCAACCCCGCTGAAGATACCTGAACTAAGGGAAGCAGAGGGGGAGCGTCGGCAAGTTGTATATAAAGCTAGACGCAGTTCCAGAACACCAGTTGCTTTGTACACTAAGCAGCTTGCTCTTCCACAGCCATGATAGAGCTCTCTGCTACTGTCTTCCTCATAAATAACCAACAGCCTAGAAGTCTTCCAGACCACCTACCAGCTAACCCCAAAGAAGTCTTCTAGTCCCTACACACACTCTACTTTGGTGCGCATCCGTAAGTCCCCTCAGGGCAACATAGTCAACAGTTAGGATCTGAACCATTATAACAGCTACTCAATTCATTTGCTCTAGTTCTTTGTCAACATGTCCCTTTCACGTGTTTTAATGTAACTTCCACCAGTTGCTTAAGAACCATGAGAGTGTACGAGTTAGTATGGGTCACAGAGTTTATTCTATTTGAATAAATTCATTTGAGTCTAACCACAGCATTCTGATTCCATGATAATTTGTAACCTATCTACCACCTGGCAAGCACCATCCATCAAAGGAGAGGAAGGTGACCATGACTTAAGCCATATTTCCACCTGCTCCACCTGTCCTAGAAGATTGCATTGGAAACATATAGATCGTCAAGCAAGATGTTACTCCACCCATATGCATTCATACTGAAGATGAAGATATTTTCCACGAATCGCAACATGGAAGCCTATTTCCAAATACAGTGAGGTGTATCATCATGGGACCATCGAGTTGCGAGAAGACGTGTGTCCTACTGAGCCTGCTGGAAGAAGAGAATGGCCTTTGCTTCGAGAATGTGTACCTACATTCAAAATTGTTCCAGTATCGCTATGTACGTCAGAGAAAACACCATGTATTAGCCAGCCACTCATATTGTATACCAAGTGCACAAAGGCCCTTGGTGCATACATACGGTAGAGCCCCCAACTCTGTACACTTTGCAAGGATACAAGTAGGCCACTCGAGTCAGCTAACCCACTCCATCCACCACGTGAAATTTGCTGGTCAGAGTGACAGGACTGACAGGGCATGACTCCATTGCCTTTGGGCACATTTAGCTAGGAATTCTTGTCGCCTGTCCCTACTTTACCGCAGTTAGACTGTTAGAACCTATCCCCATGCCCTTCACCCAAAGAGGAGGGATGAAGTGGAGTGATAAGAAGGCAGCTACTGCTCCTACAGACAATCAGTCAGCCTTCTGCTACTCCTCCCCTCGGGAACAGGCACGAGCTGTCTGTAGATTGCAGAGGCCTCACCTCCCAGTCATCCCTAGCCATTTGTTCGAGCCACCCTGCAAGACCTCCAGAAACCTGCACCATATAGTCATCCCCCTATGCCTGGGCTTTTTCCAGTGGGCCTGAATATTTTCGATGCCAGGACCCAGTCGACCCAAGGACCGTAGAGACCAAGCTCAAACACCAGCACACTGCCCATTGCCCTAGGACGGAGCCCTGAACATAGACAACAGCTGCCCAACATCAGTAAACACCAGGTACAGCCAATGCCAAATAAGCCAGCACCGACCACCATCTTAGCTGCCCGAAGGGTTCT
The DNA here is from genome assembly GCA_029891345.1 of Dryococelus australis. NCBI lineage: Eukaryota > Metazoa > Arthropoda > Insecta > Phasmatodea > Phasmatidae > Dryococelus > Dryococelus australis. Next base: position 70,470,605 of record CM056998.1, on the reverse strand, counting down.
CACTTGCACTGACTACTACATACCTTGCCAACGGCCTAACCAATTCGACATTGTAAAAGGACTGGCAAAAGCCAAACTTAGTTGCATCCAGCCTGCAACTCAGCAGAGCAGACATCCCGACTGTTATTGACCTGACACAATGAGAACCTTTCAGTACATGTAACATATTCCTGCACCCTAATCATCACTCATCAATATATCGGTACTATAGCCAAAGGATAAACCTCAACTTCGGTAGGAAATTTTACTTCAGTAGGATGGTAAATTTTTACCTTCATTAGAAATGGTTTTGATTTGCACAAATATACAATTCACATAAAATCAAGTTCATTACACAAGGGAAGGCCACAGTAGCTAAGCAGTTAGACTGCTTGCCTCCCACCAAGGTGAACCGGGTTCAATCCTCGACTGAGTCACTCCCTGATTTTCGTAAGTGGGAATTATGGCAAACAATACCGCTGGTCGGCAGGTTTCCTCTGGGTCTCCTGTTTCCCCAACCCCTGCATTCCAATGCTGTTCCATTCTCACCTTATTTCACCCTCATTTTCTCTTAAGACCTCGCTGTTAAGAGCAGCTCAGCTGAGCTCAGCTCAACTCAACAACTCAACTCATTACACAAGGGAGAAGTGTTTAATTTAACGTGAATATTTAATCATAAACTACCTTGAATAAGATTTTTTAATGACATATTTAGGTTGTTGGTTCAAACAAACATGCATTTTGAGGTGATATATGATATTTCTCATGTCTAAAATCCAAGTCTGCATTCATTGTTTTCCAGCATGCCTCGTTATTTTTGGTCCACTGAAAAATGAATTTCTGAGAATCCACTGAACTAAAAAAATTGTACAGTTACACAAAAAAATTTCATGGGCCAAAAAATTCATGGTACCGTACTCAATTCTAAGTTGCACCCACTTTTTACATAAGTATTTTCATACAAAATGTATGGCTTAGAATTGAGTAAACAGGGTAATTAAATTTATAAGAAGCAACAAAATTTTACAGGAAATACATGAAAAGGCCACAATTTGTTTACACTAATGAATAAAAGAACAGTGAGTGGTACACAAAATAATAAAATACGCTACCTGAAGGCAGCTACATTATAACAGACATACTCAAATGTTATGGTACAAAATTGTGAAAGATATTGCCTTTAATAATTGATTAAGAACCAGTCTTGCAACAATTTAAATACCATACTTGAAACTTTAACAGCTACAAAGAAATTTGATGAAAAGTTTTGTGTAACCTCACTCAGTTTAAACATTTCATCATACCTATACTACTTATTTAAAACATTGTTCAAAAGCTACTGTAATCATGAAAATAAAATAAATTCCACTGCAGAGTTTTTTTATTAAAGACACTCACAGATGCTATGAAACCTGTAGTATACTTTCTTGTGTATATCTTCATTCGAAACTCTGTAAGACCCAAACATTTTTTTATTAGAGTCATTAAGCAAATAATCCAATTTTACATCTTTCCCTTTTGTTTATGTATGTTACTACAAACATTACTTAAAACCAAACTAATTTTTAACTCTTTTAAATGACTTAATTTACATTTTTTAGCATTGTTCAACATAAATAAATTACTAGAAAAGCTAAAATACCAACTTCACACAGGAAAGAGGGAAGCACTAGCAATCATGAAACATGCTACGGGCTATTCACAGTAAAGTGAGCACTTTTGAAAGCCCTCTCATTTTTAATAATAGTCAATAAATATATTTTATTTTAAACTTTGACGTTAACTTCAGAGTGCAGTGGAATATACGCACTGTGTTTATTACTTACATGGCAATACTTCTTTAAAAAGGTGGTTAAAGATAAATAATGGTTGAAAGGAAAATGTAATTTGGGCCTCAAAAGTGCTCACTTTACCATGAACAGGCTATAATCTTTGATGAACTGTCAGAGGACTGTGTACTCACCTTGTACGGGTTGTAGGTATCCCCTGCACTCAGACATCTATTCTGCCAATCGTAGAAATCTTTTCCTGGCGGAAAGTCATGAACATTCCATCGATGTTCAAAGGTGTTATTCTGAGATGTTCCATCAGCGTGTATCAAATATTCCACTATGATTGTGGTGTCGGCCCACGGCTGGTCACTGGGCTGGCGAAATATTATCCGTCCTACTATTGGGTACCGATACACAACTTCTGCAGTAAATATGGGAACCTTCCATGCATTAGTTCCAGGCATGTACCACAAAAGTGTACCACACATCCAAGGCTCTTGCATAACTGCTGAACTGCTATCATTCACCACTGACCTGCAGGAATAAAATTTCTCTTCAAATACGCTACTTGAGGTTACAAAGTAATGCTTTAATGATTTGTAACATTAATTTATGGTCTAGTTCCTGTTAATACAGTGTACCTTTATTTGCTAATATTAGATTTAAATAACACAATCAACTTTTAAAAATTACTAAATAATTACTATTACAAGATGATCAATACACTGGATTACTACTAGCTTTAACTTTTAACAGATAATTCACATTTGTTTCCTGCATAATTTATGTGCACTGTACCAATCTAAAGTCAAAATGTTAGAAAGGATTTTTCTAAGACATTAATCTTATATCACCAGTCTTGCATCATAATCTACACTTTGCTGATTGTGAGCCAAGGTAACATTAGTGGTTATTCATATGTATGTGTTTAGAATGACAAAGTGTTGCTCTTGCTGAAGTGTGCAGAGTTATGGGTTCAGTTCCCAGAATTGTAATAATGAGTCACAGTGTACACACCATAGTGGAAAAATTGCTGTCATAGCACTGTTCAGTAAAGATTTAATAACAGCAGGAAAGTAAATAAATTTCAATTTTTTGTTCATAACTGGCCACTAATATAATGAAATTTAGTGTACTGAATGAATTGCACACAATGTTAGACAATTCACACATAGGAAAAATCATAGTGCATCAATAAAATGAGAGGTGCAAAACATTATTATGGTACTAAATCTTGCCATTACTATGACCAGCAAGTTTGATTTTGGATTCCAAAAATCTTTTGAAACTTTTACTGGTGGATTTATTGCAAAACTGACTTGGAACTGGAATACTTAATGCATAAATTTACTACCATTAGACAAATACATAAACCTTCATGAGTCTACGTGGTTGAAAGGAAAATACAAATTTTTTTCTGAGCTGCATAAGGTGAGTGTTACCAAAGTTTTGATGCGTGACGGTCTAGGGATAGGAGCATGTCTGTGTCTTGCTAGGCATACTCAGTTTAGATAAGCCACACAGGCTTGCGTGAAAAAGGGGGTTGGGGGGTGGGAGAGAGACCTTATTGAGGCAGGGTCTGCAGAATCTGGTGCTTGGCCTTAATGGTGCCTTTAAACAGAGTCAGGCGAGTAGGCCCCAGCTTGGCACAAAATTTAGCCGGTACTCATTGAGTAGGTCCGACATGGGGACCCCTGACCCAGCTGGCTGGCTGTGACAGCATCTGCTGGTCAGCTATGGTGAGAGGCAGGCTCTGCTGTGGTAAACGAGCGTCCGGGTGGTTGTGCTGGTCCGTCGTTGTTGACTGGCTAGACGCCTAGTACCAGTGGCAGGCCTAGGCAGAGGTACTTGACAATTGGGTGTGCAGCTCCAGAGAGTTTCTCAAGGGGACCAAACAAGTTACTGAGAGGAACTGCAAGGTAAGGCCTTCCCAGTTGGCAGGCAGCGTGAGCTCATTCCTGGGGTCAGGTAGCTGAAGACTGGGGCAGGCTGCTTAAGCAGTGCTTATCACTCAAGACAGGATAGCAGCTGCCTTCCTGACACTCCACTTACATCCCCTTCTGTGAGTGAACTGCATTTACCAGGGATGAGGTGCTACAGTTCACAACCACAACGGGTAGCAGGCAACAAAATCCCTAGCTAGAGTGTATCTCCGAAGGGGTAGATCGCCCTCCTTGTCAGACCTGGCAGTGCTTCCGGTGGGTTTATACGTGGTGGATGGAGTGGATTAGCTGCCAAGGGTGATCTAGCCTCTTTGCAGTGTGTCTTGCTAGTGATTGTGGCTCTACTGTACGTGTGCACCAGGTACCTGTGTGTACCTGGTCCACAGTATGGGTGGCCGTCTAACGGATTGTGTTGTGTTTTGATAACGTACGTCAAGTCTCTTTTAGGGGACAGGTCACAATCCTATACTAAGTTCGGCAAAACCAGCCTCAATTCCGCGGTTCCCTGCTTCTCCTTTGCTGGGTACCACTTACCAGGGATGATTAAGAACAATTCACACAAGAAACAGCAGACGGCGGTTAGACTAGTAAAGTGTTTTATTCTGTCCAGTATAGAATGCTGTGATCCTTACTCTCCTGCTGTAACCAAGGCACTAACTAACTCTCAGAGGGTAAAGCAAAGATTGTTGAAGGGGCTTGTCAGCTTGAAAAGCCTTGCCTGAAGGGTGTGCTAGAAGAGCAAAGAGCAACTAATTAGGTAGCCGTCAGAACAACTAACCCTAACTGAAGCTAATGGTATCCTGAAGGACTTTAAGGGAGAGTATGGGGCGGGATTTTGATGGCAAGTGTTAAGTGTTATGGAGGGGGGGGGGGGGGGGGGGAGTACTCTTTGGAGCTACAGCGCATGCTTGAAGAAGTCTAGCATTGGTAACTGGTGATCAATGGGTGTTCTTCACGAGGCGGAAGAGAGCAGACAGAACACAGAGCCTTAGTACGACTTGTGCTAAGATGAGCTGCTAGTATCAACTGTCGTTCTGCGGCGGTGCAGTACCATATACATTCTCTTGCATTAGGGGTCTCGCTGGTGACTTCGGCCTTTGTGTAGCTTCGGCCGGGGTGGCTTCACCGTAGGTGGAGCCGTACTTGTTGCAATCTCTCAAGGGCGGCTGGAAAGCAGCTCTTCCTGTTGTGTGGATGGTATCGGCTGTATGAGTTCTGGCACAGCTTTGCTTGATGTGGTTTACTGGTTTCCCTTCACACAGGGTTTCGTTTTAAGCTGGGCTGATTTAATATTCTTTTCTTTGAGGTGCACTCCAGTATCTAGGCACCCACATTATTAATGGTGACGGAATGCTGCTTTGGGTAGATGCCATTCAGGGTTGTAACACTTTTAGGGCACGTGGCACACATGTGGTGTTAAGTATTTAAAGCAAAAAAAGTAATAATATATGTACAGGATGAGTCCTTTAAAAGAGGCCCTGTGGGACATGTATCAATGCCATCCTGCAGCATGTCCTTGCCCGTGCCTTTCACGACTTTTGGTGTCGTCTGCACACCTGCCTCGAGGTCAATGGCTGCCAGTTCCAGCACCTTGATGCCATCAGTGTGAGAAACGAGATGAACGATGACACAAATACTTACTGGTAATATGGGCACCAGCGGTGCTTCCCAATCACCGCACTATTGAGACTCAGGGATGCTGTGGATTCTGTGTGTCCGTCTCACCCGTGCGTACATACAAACACGTAGGCAATACTTAAATTTTACTAAACATCACTTTGAAATAAACACTTAATAAAATACGTGTGGCAAGGACACTGTCACTACTGAATAAAAGAGGTAACTACACTGTAGGCTTGTTTTTATTGTTACTATGCATACACATCAAAGTGCCAATAAAATTATGATTATCTCGGTCAGGACTAGCCAATTCCGCTTGGGTGCTCCCCAGCCCGCAATTAATCTAGTGCACGCCTAGATGGGTAATCTCACCGACGTGTGTGAAAGTACAGACTTCAAAAGCGAAGAGGGTCGACAGCCGCTAGGGTGGACTGACGGTTTTTCCCTGAAGACAGGACATGGTTAATTACAAATGAAAACACTTGATGAAACATAGTAACACGTGTGGTTACTCGGCATCACATACACAAACTCGTCGGGGCTCGCCCGCCAGCACGTGGGTAGTATGGTGATGCCCTATACATAGAGCCGGCTGGAAGGGAGTAATTACACTATACACAAATTACAAAATTACATAAACCCTCAAAAGATACATGAAACAAGATGTGGGCACAATATGAGTATTCACAATAGGCACACACATGTGTGAAAACAACTTTAGATGGTGCGGATGCCGCTGGATGAAGTTCATAGCGGATCACGTGGTGCAGGTGGAATTGCAATATTTATTTATAAAAACAGCAAATTAAATTCAGACAAAATATTATTCAGAGCGAGAAAATAATTCTCTTTGCGATTTAAGTGATTGCAGGCATGTCGCATACCTGATAGCAGTAAAATCAAACATGAAAGTGATAGCGTGGTCAAACACAGAAAGCATCAATTTACGTGAAAATTGCGTGGAACACTGACAAAAACTGAACATAGAACCTTGAACAAACTATTGCACATACAATATTACATAAAAAAAGCTCTCAAAATGCAATGAAGGTTTATGCAAATACTTTGCGTCAGTTCCATGTGGTTATAAGTGATATTACCGTAAAATATTCAAACATGAAAAATTCCCTCAAATACATACACGAAAACAAAGCCTTTAAAATTGCATGTAACAATAATTCAGAAATTACAATGAAACTCCACTAACATAGATGGATGGTGCCTGATTCAAGTTGTGCAGGTCGCATGACCTCTCCGACATCTTTCTCCTCCTCCTCCTCCTCCTCAATTAAGTTAAAAATGCCACAAGGACGAAATAAATTAGTAAAGCAGAAGCGTAATGCTGGGGAAATGTCTGGCAAAGCGTACGCAAGCAAAGGTTGACCGGTAAACTAAATTGACTATTGAAACCTACATCAGTGAACAAAAGTTGTAGTGCGTACGTGGCAATGTCTTATCTTGTCAGCTCTCCTCGACAGACAGTCTAGAGACAAGCGTCGCATGGACCTATCACGGCCGCCTATGGGGTTCACATAAGCAGAAGTGTTATTCACGCAGAGTAAAATATTTTATTATTGAAATAAAAATGGCACAAATAAATTAAATAATGTTTTACATTTTATAATTTTCCTGTGGATTTTTCATAATGATTTCAGTGTCTCTTTATGACGTTCACGCCGGAATATTAGTGTTCTTAATCTTGATGCCGTGGGCACTTTGAATTTCATATAAAAAAATAATAATAAAAATAAAAAAACACGCGCGTGCCCACACACACACACACACACACTGAAAAATGAAAAATTGTATTTATGTGAATGTTCAAAATATTGGCCTCTGCGCATGTGCAGGACACGTGACACATACTTGGTGAGTGCCGTCATGGGCTCTAGCGCCACTTGCTGTTAACCGGCGTAAACCTATTCTAGGTATTTTCTTGTCGCACTGGACTGTATTTCCTCATTCCCTAACTCCGTTACACACATGTCCCACGAGGCCTCTTTTAAAGGACTCATCCTGTATATATACACATCACGTGTCAGTTTATTGTTTATTTAGTTATTGTTTCTCTATGTAGAAATCACACTAAAGCCTTACCGAACTTGGAAAGTTTTCAGTCTTTAACCACTTAAGTCTGTTGCCAGAATACATGGTATATTGTATCAACATGCAAAATTAAAGATTTGCCTACAGCCAAATGTGACTAATTCAATGTTTTTATTTTGAGATCACAAATAAAGAGCATCTTTTCAAATATTGTTTGAAATTACTACACAATACAATATTAAAAACTCTCTGTAATCAATTTTTTTTGATGGTTTGAAAAGAAATTAAATTAAATTCACTACACAATTTAAAAAATCAGCATGCCACACAGTGTGTGCTACATTTCAGTAAGGCTACCATAACTGTCTCTGCAGAGAACAAATTTCTGACTTGCCTGTACAACTTTTCTGTTTTCATACCAAAATATGCAATCAATTGTATCGCACACATTTCTGTTAGATTCAAGTAAATAGTCCTCCTACCTTCTTGCTTTTAGTAAAAGTTCTGAATTTTATTCATTAGGTTGAAGGGTGAGTGGGGGTGGAGGTTTAATGAAACTCAATTGAGTGGTTCAAACAGTTTCTCCAAAACAAAACGCCTGTGTAAGAAAAGAACTAAAATTATCTAATATAAAATCCTGGATAATTTGACTTTTTAAAAGATCTCTCCAAAATCTAATTGCCTACGTTTAGTTACGTTACTTTGCGACATACTTCTCTTAACAATTATAAAAATGATAAATAATAAAATTGATATCAAATAAAATTAAAATCAACTATTTGCACAGTTTAGTTGCTGTGTAGTCGAAGCACCCTGATGTCATGGAGACAAACAAGAACCCCCAAGTCCCTGGCCATTAAAATTTCACGGAAGGAATCAATGAGTGGCATGTACCAGCATTTACAGTAAAACCTTTTTTTACACTTCTCTTGGGAAAAGAAAATTATATTCAAACGCATAAAGAAAAAAATGAGATGTACAGAATGTGCATTATATGGAACCAAAGAAAATATGTAGGTGTAAAATATACAAAAATAGCAAAATAAGGGGGGAAAAGTGTTCCACTGTATTTCTTGCAAATGCAGTGTAAAAAATTGCCTTGAAATTAGTGATGACAAAATACTATAAATTCCTAGATTCTGACGTGTGACGCTTTACTGACCCATACGCAAACGACTTTGTCTCATCTGGGCGTCTCATCTCCTTGGCGCACCGGCCGGGGTCCTAACCCGTATAATAGCTACCAGAGTATCTACAGGTTATGTCACTTGTTGTGGGGACTAATACAGACACGTCAGTATTATACTGTTCACCACTCATGGTCAGAAAGCCATACCACTCCACCCCCCTCCCACCTACCCTCCCTAGATGAGTTAGCCAGCGGCCAAAACCATCCTCTACGGTCAAGAAGTTGAAGAGCTTGCCGATGGATGGCGCTACCACCGCTCCGGCCACCCAGCAGATGCCACTAGCAGACAACCCTTGGCTCTGCCTCTCGCAGACTTGGAAACGTCAGTTACTTGCCTGGTCTTCTCAGAGCAGCCCAGCTCTGACAGTTCGCTCCACCACCGCGTGTGCTAGAGCTCTTTGCTGATTTCATTTCCCAGACAACAAGAAACTCTTCTTCTACAACCCCAACGCCTTCCAGACATTCCAGAGGATCTCTACCAGCGAACTCTGAAGAAGTCACCCCCCCTCACCATTTACCACTGGAAACGGCACCCCCACTGCCCTTCAGGAAGTGGGCCCCTGAAGTCCCTTTAGAACACAGAACAGGATAGACAGGGGCAGTTAACTTGCTACCTAGTCGAATCTATCTTCCTGCTTAGAACCACATCCCCTGGAATTCGCATAGTCAGTACTTCCGGTCAGTTTGAGGTAGTTAGAAGGTGGTATGGGCCATTGTATCTATTCCGCTTATGAATAAAACATGAGATCTCTCTTACTTCTGATTTTCCTTTCCTTAGGTAACTGAGCTACTCTATGTAAGCACCACGCTCAACAGAGAGAAGCAGGAGATCGGGTTTTGCCAACTGATTTTACTGCACCTAGTGTATGACTGCGAGCTCTCCTTCAGGGACTCGTACAGCGAACAACAGACATGCTCAATGGTGAACAGTTTCTGTTTGGTGCACTCTAGTGTACTGAAAGACCGAGCCACAACCACTATAAAGACAACTCACAAGGAGGCTACTCAACCAGGCCAGTTTGTACTTCGCCCATCATGCCGATGTGTCACCAGAGGGAGTATTTGATTGGATCTGAGGGTCTGCCCCCCTTTGCGCACACAACTACAGTTCTCGTCAGACAACTCAGAGAAAACCCACCTCTCCAACCACCGCACTGTTTGTGTCGCTGGTTGAGGATAGGGTATAGCTCTGCATCGGCTTGGCTTAGGCTGTGGCGGAACACTGTAGCTAGGCACTATTGTCGCCTGCTCCCATCTTGCGAGGCCAATAGTAGTACCCCTCTGTGCCTTATGCCAAAAGGGGTGGGAAGGAGTTGCAGGAGGGAAAGGCAGTGGCCACCTACCTGGAGCTGCACCCCATCCTCTTTGGCATTCTGCCATTATAACCCCAGAGACTGAGCTCACACCGCCCATCAGCTGGAGAGGCCTCACCTCCCAGCTCCCTCCCTTCTGTCCACAGCCCCCAAGAAGACACCAGGGACACCCCCTCAATCATTGCAGCCATCCATAGAGGGGAAGAGGCACATCTGAGTATCGCTAACCCTTGGTTCAGAGGGCCAAGGAGCACCAACCCCATGAGAACCTGCACCAACTTCGGCAACCGTAGAGCCAGTGGGACATCCCGCTTCTCCGGCAACTACAGTAGCTGTCAACAACAGTCACATCTGGGGCAGCAGTTCGGCCAAACCAATGCCTCTTCAAGTAAACGCGTGGCCACAAGTCACTCAGCCCATCGAAATGCCCAACCAGCCACTGACTTTGTTCCCATGTGCCAAGCAACACGACCCACTTTACATAATGGTCGGGCCCCATCCTGCCAGAAAGTGAGGGCGGCCCTTAATCCAGTGTGACTGATCTGCACACCCAAAACTATTCCTGACCGTGACATCGCCATAGCTGTTCCCGAGCAAGTCATGCATCAATTCTATTTCTTAGTTTGTTTCCTACCTCAATGCTTAGCTCTGTTTATATTTTTGATTGCATTCCTGCCTAAATGTTTAGCTCACTTCTGAATCAAGATTCTGTATTTCAGTAGGAACTGACGCATTACACTTTTTCAATAATTTGACGTGTACTGCTTACACCATTATATTATAAACGACTACAGCTAATTCACGTGCAAATACCAACCACAGGAACCAGCGACCAGATGTCTAAAGGAAGTGTTCTCGCCAGAGACATGGAAGATACTTGGTCTCCTGGACTGTTCCTGAACTGCTCTCTCCATCTACTATGAATGTTTACACATGTGAAGGAACAAACCAAACACGACGTGTTACGAATGCATAGAGAGTGGGTTCAACTCAAATGCACTTTGGAATCATGGTAATGAAAGATATTTGAAGCGACAGAGCAACACGCCAGCCCTCCTGATGCACCCGGCAGACAGAGTGTCGCCATACCGCTGAAGGTAGCCGAGCGCCGCCAATTGCCTGAGGCTATACCACAAGTGCAAAAGGATAGTTCTCCCACCCTGCGCACTCCAGGCAGACATCACAGTGGCACATCACACCTCCCACTCCGGGTTCGCAGTGCATTCCAGAGGAACAGTATATAAGGAAGTGCATGGCCGAGATCGGGAGTTATCATCTCCAGTAGCTCACCTCAACACTTCTTGTGCTGGGGCTCTCTACTGACCACTAGACCCTCATAGTCCTCTCCAAGAACTTTTAGTTCTCCAGTGGCTGCAGCCATTATGTACCAGAGGATTCTATCACCTCTTAGCATTGACATCACCAGAGGCTTCTTCTGCCTGATGACATTGAACACGACTTAACATTTTAGTTGTTGTGAACTCCTGGTTCTTCAGCTGTCACTACTTGCTGGTAGTGGATCCTCAGATAAAGGTTAGGGCCTCTTCTAGGCAAACCCAGTTAGTGCTAATTGGGAGAGTAAAGCTAATTATTTCCCTTGCACTTCAGTAGCCTAGGAGCGAGTCACCTTTATCCGTTAATGTGTAGGTTAAGTACTTCCGCAGCACAGACTTATTGGTAGCACGTACGAGTCACCTATGTATTTATTGTGTAAATAAATACCCAATCTTAAACATATCCACGAGTTCTTTGTTGTAGTACTGTAGCTAGCCTATCTCCACCAGTATCAACCGATGAGTGGTAAGCAATGGACAGAGAGGTTAACCTAGAATAGAATGTCAGTTCCCCTTCAGGGGTCTATCAGTTGTACACATACCTCATCTTTTGATGGCCACCCATTCTGTTCGCCTCAGTGTTCAGAACAGTAGAGTCTCAACCACTAGGACACACCCTACAGAGGCGGGACAGCCAACCCCAGTTGTATCTCTCACCGAAGCGCCTAGCCAAAGTGCTGGCAGAGAAAGCTGCGGGGGATTGGAGGCCCTACGTTTGTGGTTACACCCGGCAGTGGCAGGAAGGCTGTCTATGACCCATGACTCCAGGTGCTTGCACTGTTAGGCAGTCGGGGAACGTACCGCCAGTCACTGTTGGCTTACGCTGTAAGTCAGGGATTGTCAATTGCTTGTCACCAACAGGAAATCTGGTACGCTATCAACCTATGCCATTCCACAGCAGGCACGGAGCTCAGAGAGCAGTTAAGAGGGCAGAGTTCAGTGCTGCCAAGCAGGTCTGTGTGGCAAACCTCGTTATGCCAGGAGTTGACACTTTTAGGGGGCAGGCCCAAGTCGCCAGTCATGCAGTGAGACCGACCTCGCCCGTTGGAAACTACATGTTTCACTCTAACCCTGTACAAACCGGCTACGATGTGCACCGGGTAATCCGGGCCCTAATCAGCGGCAGCGACACCAGGTTCGGGTGGGCCAATCCACACATTGGCAGTTGGGCCAGTACAGAGAGGTACCACCAATATCATGCAGACGTCTACCGCAACCTGACCTCCACCACGTCCAGCAGAGCCAACCCCATAATTCCACCAACAAAGAATACCGCGCCGAGCTCTGGTAAGTCTACTGTTGTTGCGAGGACCACTGTTGTTGCGAGGCACATTGCCAGACCTAGTGTCACCAACTACATACCTAGTAGACAGCCTACCAGACTGACACTAGTCTCCAGTAAAAAAGGGAACTGAGTTTCCCTCATTAGTGGGACTAATCTAGTGCGGAATAAAAGTCTTATCACCCAGAACCTAAGCAACACGCGTCAAATTCATATTTAACGACTGCTGCTCCATCCTTAGGTCAGTTTGCTTCGGAGTCAGAAGTTAACATTTTAATTTGTCCCGATGAAAAATGAGGTTGTACTCTCTGCTGTGCAGATTGTTTTATTTATTCGCCGGCCCACCGCAACAATGCTTAGCTGCAAGAGTTCTTTTATTCCCCACTAGATAGTACTAGTAGGAGTATCATTTGTCTTTACTTTTCTTCCTTTCCAGCTGGCCAGTGACATCACAGCCATCAGTCATGCATTCGCTACCCCTGCTTTGCGACCACCCCTCTTGCCTCGTGGCACCGGCCAATCTGCAGTGGGCAGCGGCCCAAATTAGTATAAAAGGAGAGACAGCCCACATCACTTTGAAAGTCTTCAGTTCTCCCTAATGGAGTTCTGAACAGCCTGAATGGCTAGTCTTCGCTTCTAGTGTCAGTCGCTCAGAACTGACCAGATTGTTCAGCATTTGTTCCCATTGCTAGCCGCTCTGGTTCTGACCACTTAACCATCGTTTAAGCTTCGCTTATGATAGGGTTTGTTTCCAGTGCTAGCCGCTCTGAAAGTTAAAGTTACGTTTCTCAAGGACTCTCCCAAGCTTCATAGCTTGCATACCCGCTCACCCTTGTAGTACATGAACGTGTCTGCAGGTTGACCTTTCCTTAATGTTCTTTTTAGGAACAATCCTGAACACGCCTTGCTTAGTAAACCTAGCTTTGTGTCAGGCCAGACGTTGTCGTACATGTACCACATGTCTCAACGATGCACAAGAAGATAATTTAGTAACACGAAGCATCACTCTCAGCATTCCCCATTTTATCACTGGTTACCTCTACCGGCCTTTATTGAACTGTATGCTAGCTTCCTCGCTGAGACTCGTGCAGTTGAACAGGAGTTAGGGTGCATTCACCACATGTCTTTCCATATACATGGGTCAGCTATTACTTTGAGTTTTTTCCTGTAGACGTGGCACCTTTCCGTAGTTATCCTTCACGCAACAAGACTGTAGGTGATCCCAGGAAACTTATTCAAATGAGCTAGAACACAAAGTTTACTAACAGGCACTAACTTGAGCCAGCTTGTCTCCTCGGTGTCCATCGGCCTCTTCACTGCGGAGCACTGCCATGAGAGAGACACAGTCAATCTCATACAGCTGTGTGCGACCTTGGACAGGTGAGGTCTGAACCTCTGGTATGTACTGCACCGTTGTGCCAGATGCAGGAATTAAGGTATCCGCCAGTCTCCGGCCAGCACGTGGTGCTTACACATAAGTTGAGCATACAGAACCTGCCGTATTGTTGCAGTAGCAGAAAGGGTAAGTCCACTTCCTGATGCCCTATTCCAAAAGTAGGGGTATCAAGGAAAAGGTGTGGCAGATTCTCCTGGCTCTTGGCCATCAGCACGAGTTGAAGCCTGATCTGGTAGCCTCTCTAGCTAGCTTAGAACCACGAGCATAGGCCCAGGTACTTCGACATCTGCAAGACCCAGTGGAGTTCGAAATCCCCAGAGAAGCAAAGTTCACCGCCCCAGAGAAACAAAGTCCGACAGAATATCCTTGGTGGGCGAAACAGTATCTGAATCAACCTAAACAGCCTCCTACACCAGTCATCACATATTTGGTTCCAGCCATTCTGCGCCATACACCTCATCCATCACGGTCATTCACACCTTCCTTCGCAACTGCACCTTCACCTGCTACTGACCCTACTAGTGCAGCTCCTGTGACACGTCGCCCAGGTATCGTCGCAAAGCCAGTGGCACCACGACGCAAGACCAGCTTACCTGTACCAGACTTTGTGCCCTGCCGAATAGCTACCAGGCCTGTCCTTTATAATGGGTAAGCTCCCGTACCCCCTCAGAACTAAGTCCGCAATTTTATAGGAGTGCTTGGCTTAGCTACTAGCCAAAGGTGGACAAAGCCTACTGATCTAGATAAGTGAGTACTATATATTTCCGGCATGTCACGAGTCAGAACAAATTCAGAATGTTTCACTTGTGAAATAATGTAAGCAATTTAATATATTTGATGCAAAATTAAATATGTCCTCCACAAAGTATTAAAATAACAGTATCTGCCCAAAAAAAATTGTTTGCAAATTTTTTTTTCACACTTCTGACGAACAATGATGCCCACTGGAAATAATTTTAATGTGCTTCCTGCTATCACCTTGCATAGAGCCATAACAATTACCTTAAACACAGCCATTTTACTGCAATTTGGATAGGTGTGCACCAATAAGACACATAGATGGTGTATTACAAAAAGTAGTTTATTATTACTACTACTGAATATAAAATTATATCGTTTTTGGGTTCCATTAATTGCAAATATTATTTTCCTTCTTGTTATTTTTTATTTCATTTTTCAATACTACAACAAACTTGAAAGAACGAAGAACTTGAAGGGAATTTTTTTCAAACAGGGAAAGACAGCACCGGAGATACATGACATGTTAAAACAAGCATTTGGGGATTAAGCTATTGGACACACTCAAATCTACTGTACCTGTTCTAAAGATTTGTATGATTTACCCAATATTTCATAATTAATTTTTAACTATTTTATTTTATCAATTGTATTTTGGTTGGGGATATTATTTCATTTTAACTAGAGTTTATTGATGTTTAAGGGAGATAATTATCTTGGTGGATAACATTTATTCCGATTTTATTTTGGGTCTTCCGACGATTCATATTTTCCAGGTCTAGCCAACACACCAAGTTACTGCTTCTCCTAAGTTTGCAGTTGCCTTGTCAGGCAACCGAGCTGTCAGTGGGTATTTCTCACCATATGCAAACTAACACGTAACCTATTTTTTTACCGCTTCATCTGACCACACCACACTTGCACTTTGTACTTCACCCATTGGTAAATTTCCACCTAATGTTGTTAATTAAACTATGCTCTAAATCTGTGAATGCCATCTAGTGATTTCCAAAGCTTGGACACTGCTCCTTCCAGCACAAGCAGCATCCTTGACATAGACATGCTAAAACCAGGCAGCCGACTGCGTACACACTCTCTTTGCACGCACTATATAGAAACACTTTTGTTATGTACTTTAGTGAAAGCAGTGCCACATAGTTTATGTAAAATGCTGCCACATAGCATGGTTCAACATCTCCATTATGGGTACATAGTGATTTTCCCTTCCAGCATTTCATAACGTTCTTTTGGGACCTTTACAGAGGTCGAAGCATCCAAAGAAGCTGTGAATGGACTATAGCAGGATTGCTCAATAATCCACCAATGCCACATTATAAGAAGTTGCATGTTTACTCACATTTCATTATAGGTATGCCCAATCTAGAGATACAATACAGCCATATTTGGAATTGTAACACCCATTTGTTCCAACCCGACCTTAAATGCTAAAGAAATACAGCTGTATTTTAAACTGTGACACATTTTATATTGAATTGTTTTCATAATTAGTAATGTCATAATCCAGCATTTGGAGTGTGTTAATATCCACTAAAATACATTACATCTTCTAACTGCATGCTACAAACTACTATTATTTGTCCTCAAACACATTTGAATACTTTAAATCTGTATAAAATTAAGGCATTTTCACTTTAAAATGTTTCTCTGCAAATTAAAACTTTTAAAAGTAAATACTGTACTTCAAAACTATATTTTTGTGCTGCTGGCAGGATTGTTTTAAGCATGAGAAGTATGGCACTAACAAAAAAACAAACATCTTACCTATAGAGAACAAGTGTTCTGTGGGCTACACTATACAGTCCTTGTAGAGGTAAGAACACATCCCACAACGCTGTGGAGAGCTCAGGCAAAGTCTGTGGCTTGCGCCACATGTTGTGCTTGCCACTCACATCTCCCACTGCATACGAGTCCTGACTTCCTGTTGCTATATGTAATATGATAATAATTCAACTTTACAACATACATAAACGACAAAACTAGTTACATCACAGGCAGAAGTCATAGTTATTTGATGATTACCACAACCATAAATAAAAACATCTATTTCCAACATTCCTAGTCAACTATTAATTTCAGGTAGAGTTACATGTTACTTCTAAGTGCACAAAAGTGAACATGTTTCTGTTAGGTACGTACAAAAACACACACTGTTTGAACTGAAAGTTACATGTGTGAAACAATTTGTACACACACGAGCCATCCTTGCCATGTTACAAAATCACATTGTAGCACACTGGCGGCCGCCGCAATGGTGACCAACTGCAAAGTTCAAGATACACTGTGCCGCAAAAAACAACACAAGTCACACATGTAGCTTTCAGTTCAAACACATGCTGTTTCCACATTCTTATTCCAGGAAGTAGGCTTTGATACACCAACAGCCCTATTCTTTATGACATGAGACCTTAGGCACTCTTGTGGCGGGATCAGGGAAGTTGTGATGCCGACTGAGGACGTAATGTTGCTTTCATGTCTCAACCACTGCTATGGTCACAAGAAATTTAATCTTATGTCTATCTGAAAATATATAAAAGAACAGGAATTCAAGCACTCACAGTGTAGTACTTGTCGACACACACACACAAAGAAGGACGACACATTTTCCACGCGGTTGCGAGATTGCAACGTTTTGCTGGCTAGGCTAGCTTCATCAGGCGGTGAGTTGTAGGACACTGCAGTATGGTGGAAGGCCACTGTTGGTAGTAAAACTAGCTGCTAGGTGGCGAACTAGGGTGGGGTGGGAATATTGAAAATTTGCTGGAATAGCTAATGAGTGTGGTTTGGAGCTGTGATTATCGTGTGTTGAGAGCTGGTGGCTGCCTGAATTTTGTTATAAATTGGTGAGCTAATTCCCAGCGTCTGAGTCCTGAGCTATTGCTTGAAGGTGGAAGGGCTCTCACAACTCTGGTACTGTAGCAGGAATCAAAATCTTTGTTGTGAAATGCTTCATGTGCTGCAATTGGTTGGTCTTGTAGATTATTGATGTGACCAGCTATGGCTTATTTGGTATCTGCTCTGAGGCCATTCATTCTCTGCCTGAGTGTGTTAGTGGTGCGGCTGATGTATTCTGCATTAAAATGTTGGCACTTTGGCTGATGAATCAGACTTTCTGTTGCACAGTTATAGTTACCTTGGATGGGGTTTGTACGGCAAGTGACTCTGCTATTGAAAGAAGTTGAAGTTTGGTGGATGGCACAGAATCCACAGCACAGAAGCCATTATTGTAGGTGTGGGATCCTCTGGCAGTGATAGTTTGGTTGGCATTTATGGTAGGCTGCAGCTTGGCCGAACCAATTTCTTGTGGAGGTTTGGTAGTTTTTTGAAGACTAATCTGTGTGGTTTGGAAAGTTCCTATCCTGTGATTCACAATCCTCTCAAGCTCAGGCAAGACCTAAGTTACCACCAAGAACCCTAAGGCCCATACTAACACACCTGAATACGCTCTCTACCTGGAGCTGGGTGTCTGGGTATCCGCAATCATGCCAGTTCTCTGGGCAACATTGGGGAATTAGAGCAATCCTCACTATGAAACCTACTCAACTGAGACTTGCTTACTAGTGATAACGCCGTTTCTCTGAACTCTCTAGAGTGGGCGTAGCAAGGCATCCCACCCACCACCCATGAGAAAATGTGACTCCCCCCAAGTTGGAAACATGACCCAATGCAGTTGAGCATCTTACTACTAGCAATACTAGGCTGCTTCTTCAGCATTACTGATTTGGGAAACAGGACTTGCCACCATCAGGTGGAGGGATGCCCTCCATTAGGGAGTGGACTAAAGCACAAGCACTGGCATCAGAGAGAGACTCCGGCTCTTTGTTAGGACTGCCCTTTCCTTTACACACCATTAGGCCAACTTGTCTACCTGCCAGAGCTTGCTGAAGTCTGAGCTATTGCCTTACCACATGCCCTAACACAAAGTAGGGAAAGCAAAGGCTGAGAAGATAGCCACTACTCAGGCTTTAGAATTTGTAGGACGAGAATCTAACTGTCAAGATGCATACTCACTTGGGTGAGGAGGCTGCTTGCCAATAGTCTGGTAACACCACCACCACTTCCATCTGACAGACACTGTCGTGGACCGGCATCACCAGCTCAGCAGGGACAGCATAACACCCAGTATAATTCCATATACCTAGGCCAGTATCACCCTTGCCACCAACCCCACTTAAGCACCACCCAAAGCCCACAAGACCTACTTCAGCCACTGCTATAAAGCACTAGTTGGAATTCCTCAGGCACTTACCATCTACCAAGCCTGGAAATGCTGCAACTGCTATTGCCCCGACCTGTGCTAAACAGAGTTACTGGAGAAGGGTGTTAGCCTCTAAACAATCCCATGAATGGAGCAAAGGCTGGGAAGGGGAAGGTGGCTTGGAATCCGTATTGACCCAGGTTGTGCATCAACCTCAACCACAGATCCCCAAACCAAGGTCAGTAACTCAGACATCCCTCTGGTTGTCCCTACCACAAGGAAGTGGACAAACTCATAAACACAAAATTCTGGCCTCATCTCCACTCATTCAAAACTTGTTCTACAAAACAACCAGACTGGTCTTCAAATGACACCCCAACCTCTGAAACAAATTGGTGCACCCCAAACTGCCACCCAATGCCACAGTCAGTAATGTCACCACCCCCAGGGGAACTCATTCTTGCAATAGCCAATGTTATAGCTCCTGTGCTATGCACCAATCTTCCACTTCCTTCAACAGCAGGCTCACCAACCAGACTTATCCTATCACTGGCAGCTACAACTACAAGACACAAAATCTCATCTACCAACTACAGTGCATTCACTGCAAAGCAGAGTACATTGGTCTCACTACCAATACTTTCTAACAGAAAAAATGGCCATAGGGTAAACACCAAACAAGCCATAGCTAGGGTAAATGAAAATTTACAGAAGCTTGTTACAGCACACACAACATCTCACAACCAGAACTCTAACTTCTGTTACAAAACCAGAGTGGCGAGAGCCTTACCAACTTTTAATAATAGCGCAAAACTGCGATGCTGGGAACTGGCCCAACAATACATAACCAAATAGCCACCTGGTTTAACCCAAACATAACCTGTCCGCCAGTCTAAATTTCCAGCCTCATCATAATTTGCCTCCTGGCCACTAGGTTCACTGTTTGCCAACCACCACTCAACAGACTACATTGTACCACCACTCGCTGCCTGAAGAAAATTGCCTAGCTAGCGAAAAGTCGTGCATCTGCATAGAAAATGTGTTTCTCCAATGTATGTGTGTCTGTGCGTGTGTGAACATGTGTCAATCAATGATTACCATCCTGAGAGAAATTGTTTTCTTTGGTCTCCTTTTTACACTGTAATCACAGTAGATTCCTGTTTATACATTGTCTGTATTTATGTTTTCCCATTTTTTTTTACTGTTTTCTAGGTCACATTTATTCCCCTATAAGTTGAATGCATAGCTTTCCTGCAAATGATTTTGCAGAAATTTAGTTGTTTCTGATTTTTAAGTCATGTACAATACATAAACAATGCCAATATCATTGCCAACATCAGAGATAGTAATAACAAATTTATGAATCTTCACCATACTACAACTTGGAATAGTGTGTCCCGTGATCAAGACCGCAATCATAACACAATAAACACTGAAAAAGCAAGATGGCAACCATAGTCTATTCTTAGTGTGTCCCGTGATCAAGACCGCAATCATAACACAATAAACACTGAAAAAGCAAGATGGCAACCATAGTCTATTCTAAGTCACTGCAAGTGCTAGTAGTATTTACCTGTACACCGTGTTGGTATGTTCATAATGTTTCATGTGTTGGTGTCTATGGAAATAACCTTCAGCAATGTAAAGAAAGCAGTATCAGAAATCACATTTAGAAGAGTTATAAACACAAGTTTATTTTGCATGGTAATGAAAAAATGGTGGCAAACCTTTTTTGGTTAAATAAATATAAAAAAAAAAAAAAAAAAACCCAAAGTCTGATGAGTTTGAGGGAACTTGCATTGATCTGGCAAAATAACTAGAAATTCCTGTCGGTACACTTAAAAATGGCAACATTGTTGCAAAAAATGCTGCACAGTGTGAACGGAGAGCAAAAAAATGTAAATACTCAGGAAATAAAAATGTAAATACCTACAAAGAATGGAAATTGAAAGAACAGGATGATATTTGTCTTCAGTGGTTATCTTGTGGCCAATGTTGTGAATCCACTGTTGGCAGATCAATTTTGTGTTTAAAAATGTGTAAAACTGCTTCGTGATTAGACAGTGAAGGTTTTACTATATAGAATAGTTGGGTATTATAGTTTGCTGAGTCTTACACGTTAAGTTGTAATTACTAAGAGAAAACATGATTTAGTAAAGACATTTTTGTAATATATATATATATTTACTTATTATTTATTAAAATTTACCCATTTGAAGAGTTTATTACAGAATACAACAAAGAATACTAGAGAGAAGGTATGGTCATTTGGATTTATTTGAAAGATTTCTTTCAATTTACACTTCTGCTTTTTACAATATTTCATTTGTTCCCTTGAAAAGTGTAAAAAAGGAATTTTACTGTAGTAGCCTATTAGCCTATTTCTACCATATTAAATAAATGCATTAACAATGTAATAAATGTTATAAAATCAGAAAATGATAGTAGCAAGAAGATAATTTTAATTTTTACAAAACATGTTTACTATTTAGACATTTTTTTTAATAGTAAGAAATCAAGAAACAGGAAAAGGAGTCAGAAAGAATGCACAGTCTTAAAAGTGAAAATCTGAACCTAGCTGCACAGTATTGCAAAATACACCTACCTTCCTCTGGAGTTTTTCCTCCAGGGTTGTACATTTCTCCAGTAGTTAAACATCGCTCTGTTGCATGTAGGTTGCGAGGTAATGGTGGTAGGTTGTGTATCTTGTACACAGAAAATGATGTTGCTGGTTGGCCTAGCAGGATGTCTTTGGCAGAAGTCAGATTAAACTGCAGCCATGTTGGGTCAAATGGTGATCTCTGGGTCAAAGTAACATCCCCTTTCACACCATCAGTGTCAATCAGAGCCCTAGAGAATAACATAAAATAATATTTGCAGCACGTGATTGCTGCATATTTTACAGATTTTTAATTTTTTCTGAGATTTTTATTTAAAATATTTTGTTTTTCACATCCATAGACTTTTGGAACACGTGCCATTATTGCATGAGTCTGAAATAGACACATTAAATTAAATAATTGTAATATTTAGTGAGCTACAAGTGTATTTTGCATATGTTATTTTAATGATTTAAGCACTTCAAGAAAAATGTTTCATGAACTGCAGACCAGTTAAACTGAGTAATTTTGATGTTAAAATTGTCATAGTTACTTTTGAGACACTTACCTATAATTGCTACTGATAATTTAAATTGCAATTGCTTCATTGCTCATGTAAAGGTGGCCTGGAGTAGGGCCTATTCTTAAAATTAAAATATTTTAATTGAATAATGTTATTTTTTAACCAGCAATTTTAATTAAATTTACTGTTCAGTGCATAAAGAAAGTGATTGGAATATTGGTTGAAATGTAAAATAATTTCTTTATAAAGTCAATGTTGAATCTACATGACTTTAAATAATTCTGACTACTGTTCAAATTGCACTACACTTGTGAATATATTTTACTTCATCCATACACAAGTAAAGTACATACCATTTAAGTATGTTATCAGTTATTTATTTTATATGGTACTGTTTTACTTATTACGTGTACATGAACTACATTATATTGCCACTCAAGGGTTGTTGCAGAAAATAATATGCTATATTTTCTTAATTGTATGTCACCTTGTGCTTTGCTTGTACATATTACACAAATAACATTAACTCCATACATCTGTAACTAGTTTCCACCAGCATATTATCCCTCACATTGTACATACATAAAATAATCACTATCTCACATTAACATTACACAACTAAATATTATATAAGCAATCTGGTCAAAAATATATAGACATACCTCTGTAAACATAAACATGCATCTAGATGTTACTTTGACCGCCATTGTCCCTATAAGAAGATGCAGCAGGCTCAATTTTAGTCAGTGCTATGCGATACTAGCAGATTGGGTGGAGTAAGGGAGCTCACTAACTTTGAAAGCGGTGCCACATAGGTAAACAATCTGTCAGGGCCATTTCTGCCACTCTCAATTTGTTCAAGTAGACCATTGGGGATGTTATTGTGAAGTGGAAACAGGAAGATACAACCATAACAAAACCACAGCTGGGTGGGCCATGAGTGTAGGCCAACAGGGGCCATTGAGCACTGAAGGTGGTACAGAAACATCACATTTCACAGTGTGATACCATCACCTGTGAATTCCATGAATCCACAAAATTGTGCAGCTAGCAACATAAATAAGTGCCAGGAGTTATTTGGCCTCTGAGCATGAAGTGCCATGTTTGGTGGTATAAAGATTGCAGCTACTGGAATGTAGAAAGATGACTGGAGACATGTGGTTTGGAATGATAAATCATATGCCATATGGCAATCCAATGGGAGGGCTTGGGTGTGGTGAATGCATGGTGAATGTTACATGCTGGCCACTATAGTGCCCACAGTGAAATTCCGTGGAAATAGGGTTACAGCATGGGGGTATTTTTCATGGAAGGGACTTGGCCTCTACGGGGCACATTAAAGGTGGAACGCTGTAAGGACATTTTGACCAGCTGCATGTTGTCTATGGTAGAAGACTGTGTGTTTCACAATGAAAATGCTCCCTGCCATAATCCACGGTCTACTCATGAGTGGTTTGTGGACCATAGGGTTCTGGAAATGGACTTACCAACCCAGAGTTCCGACCTCAATCCCATCAAACACTTCTGGAATGACTGGAATGGCGACTGCACACCAGGCCCCAATGACCAACATCACTTACTACTATTGCTACGCAGGAAGAATGGTCGGTCATTCCTTCAGATACGTTTAGACAACTGATAGTCTCCCCCGCATGGTTAGAGTGGTAATAAGGCCAAGAGTATTAATGCCTGCTACTGGGCAGTGTATCCTAAGGGACGCTTCTATGACAGTTTCCCATAGGTGTTGAGATACTTTTGATCAGCTAGTGTATCAAAATAAATTTTTTTCTTAATGATCATGTCAACTCTATTTTATTAATTTTTCTAATTTAAGGTAGTAATTACATGAGCTTACTGACTGGCATTGAATGGGTGTTTGTAATGTCTTTAGTTCAGCAAGTAGTCTATGTCTAAATCTGCAGTTTGTTTTTAATGTTCTCATCTAATTGACTTACAGATTAAAATAAAAGAATTTTGCATCCAAAAGGTATCAGTACAAAGTGTTGATGCGTGATGTCCTATAGGCAACTGAGGTACGTCACGGCCCCAAGTGTTTTGGTTTGGTGCTGAGGCAGACGCACCCGGGGTGAGATTGGATCTCTAGTCGCTGCGCGGAACTGGAGCCTGACCAGTATACAGGACTGGCCGTGTGCCTTTCCAGCAGGGCACAAAATCTGGGACAGCTAGTACAATTCTGTGTTTAGGTGGGACCACTCCCACGTCCAACGTGCATGTGTGTTTCTACGGGCGAGTTTGACTGTTTGAATAAATTTCCCAGTCACCTGCTGTCCCTCTGACGGGACTGATGTTTATAAGGTAGGGTTGTAGTGCTACAAGAAAGATACCCTTAAGTGGATTAAAACTTGTTTATTTTGGTAAGGAAATATATAAGGTCTCTTTGCACTATCTCCTATAAAGGAGAGCTTAACGGAAGCTTACTACGCTTGACAGGTGAAGGAGACCTGATCCTAGACCAATGGGGTAGGTAGGCAAAGAGCTATGAAAATAACTTGAACTTTGACTGCGCTTTTGTGTTTGACCTGAAGGGACCGGAAGTGTCAAAGTTTTCGACAACTTAAACGACAGGGATCTTCCGCACCAGGGTGTGGTGAAGAACTGGCGAGGACTGGTTGTTTAGTAGGAGACTTCAGTATTAGGAGTGCGGTGAAGACAAGGTGAGAGGATGATTTTTGGCACCAGGAGAGTGGTGAAGAAACAGGACAGACTGGCGTTCCAAGGGCCGGGCCCCAGTATTTATAATCTTCCTGACTCGCCCTTGATCTTGGTGGAGGGGGTGGCTGTGTTAGATCCTCTGGGCGTGTGATGTCACCGGCCAGCTCAGGATCCAGTTGCTGCATGTCTCTGTGATTCATACTAGTAGTGTCAGCCTGTGGTGCACTATAGTATTACATGACCTTGATGCATAGTCTCGGTGGCTCGGCCAGCGAACTGTACAATTCACAGGGTGTGGAGCATGCCTCTTTTACTATGGGTAGACAGTACAAGTTCTGACGTCCTGTAGAGTGTAGAACCAATCAAACTATGTTGAAGTGTGCAGCTGAGTGATGTTTGCTGATGAGTACAATTTGATTTAACAAGAGTAGAAAATATGTTGCATGTCAATTCGCCCTCCCAATGATGCAACGGAGACTCTTTTGGGCGAAGTAACGAGAAAAGAAAAAAATAAGCTTGAAGGCCCTCCTTACCCTATACTAGAAACCTTTCTAAAGGATGAAGAGCCTATCCCTTCTTGGTACTGCCAACCCCTGGATGTGTGGTACCAACCCCACATCAACAGTTGCCTGCAGTACAATACAGAAAGAGAACGTCACCGTCCGAGAGATCACCAGCCCACCTCAAGACCGGGTGATAAGAGCCTCCAGCCGGCATCAGCAACACTACTACCTAAGAAGACCCTCTATCTTCCAGATAAATATGTATCCAAGGGTAAGCCGACTCATAGGGCTGTGACAGTGGCTTTGGATTTTGTCTCCCTGAGACAGGCCACACGACCAGTACTCTACCCTGGCTATCTGCCCATCCACCATTAAGGTGCTCAACTTCATGATTCTGACATCACGTAATAAAACTAGGCATGTGACGAGGACTTCCACAGTCTCTATTAAACGTGGTTTGATCAAGGTCACAATAACTTATAACCCCATAGGTCTCGGATCACTCTTTGACGCTGCTAGCCACTCCAAGTACTTGTAGTTACAATTATTCAACTCCCTGGGCATGCATCAAAGCCAGGTTTTCGTGGTGCCCAACGTTGGGCGTACTGCTCTTATAGTCTCCACTAGGTAGCAGGACCACGCCAGCTGATGCTAAATTAACTACCATGTTGGTCATCACTCAAACCTAATCAGTTTTGGTGGTGCCCAACGTGGGGCCTAAGCTGTTATAGTATTGTATCGAGTAGGCAGCTTAACCAAGCAAACCGACCCCACATCGACTACCACTTCAGTGTCTCTCAAACGTAACCAGGTTCCTGTGGCCTCTAACTGGATGGTCAGGCTAGACAGTTATAGTTTAAGCCCACCACCCTACAATTAGTTTTTCAGCTGGACAGCTAATTCATTAGCTCCTCCAATATTACATCTAGCAATTGATATACCCATTATGTCAGTACTTGAAGCGGCATGTAATCCAACCTAGTTACTGTAGAGTTAGGTGCAGCCTAAGTAATTTCACAACTAGTAGATTTCAGTCGATTAAGTGCAATAGTAGCCAAGAGTCGAAGCCCTTATCAAGACTTCAGGACATCAGCAGATAAAAAAACACCCTGTTTTGCACAACACGTCGACTCACCAGTAGACTCCAGTCGACTAGTGCAATACTAGTCAAGAGTCGAACCCTTAACTAGGATTTCCGGGAGTCCACAGATAAAAACACTGTGTGGCGCTCAACACGTCATACAGTCATGTCTGACTCAAGCCAGAGTCAACTTGACCTACCAGAGACCACAATGGTCGACCATCAGCCGCTCGACGCAATTGAAGAACGTTCAATGAACATTTGCCCTGGCACGGGGGTATATGTGATCCCATGTGCACACTGCTCCCGTCCCTATCACTATCAGTGTTTGGGATGGAGAGACGAACCTAGGTACACAGACAGCTTGGAGTACCGCTGTGTAACCTGCCGCCAATGCCAAGTAACCCACTGCAATTGGCTTGAATGCACCGGACAGGGAACCCACATGGTGTGCTGCACAGTGTGTGCACAGGAGTTTCACCACTTGTGCAGCGGATGGCCTGAAGAGCAAGTCACCCATCAAGGTATGGTGTACCAATGTGAAGTCAGCCAGCGTGCACAAACTTACCGCCTATCCAACCCTGGTCCTACCCAAAGCCCTGTCACTGCCACCACAGTACCCAAAGCCCTGTCACTGCCACCACAGTCACTTCCGAATTTCAGTTACCTGAATTCGGAGGTCGACCGCACGAGGACCCAATTTCCTTCACAACGGAGTGTGAATGGGAATTCCAAGACCATGCAATCCATCCAAAGCAATGGGTTTCAAGAGTACAAAAGTAATATCGAGGGAAAGCCCTTGAGTGGTGGAGGAAATATGGCGAATTTGTAACTGAGAGGGGGCAACTCTGCTCTAGGCTTGCCTCTCAGTTCATAGGAAAGGAAGCACTGGACGCTCTCACTACCGAATTCCATACTTGAACTCAGGCTCGTGAGGGCTAAGTGAAATTGTTTGTATGCAAAAAGGTACAAATGTATCTGTGTATCTACCCAAGACAAAAGAAAGCTGCGTACAAAATACTACACATATGCTGCTTCCTACTGTATGGAATTTGCTATTAATTCCAAAACCTACCACTGTGGATGAGCTCATGGAGAGAGCGAAGGAGATTGAAAATAACAACAAAGCAAAGGCTTTGTTGGAGAAGCCACGTGCCACCAAAGTCGTAGACGTTACCACTCCTCCTCCCGAGCGGAAGGTCATTCACAGCCCACCTCCTCTTCTTGCTACACTCCACTCCCCCGGTACTAGTTCTGACCAGGGCGGCATCTACACAGAGACTGCCCGACCCAGCAAGGGAGAGAATAGGATGGGAAAAGAATCCAAAACATATTGGTACAAGAAGTACTGTCACGTCGTTCACAGACTAAGAGACCTGCCCAGGCAGGAACATCATGGTCGGTATGCGTATGGGGCAGCCATACAGGGCAAATAGGGCCAAGGTCATGCTCCAGGCCCTTAGTCATGAGCACTCTTCCCGGATGCACCTTGTTTACAAGTATCTGTAAACAAGAAAATTGCAGTGGCCACGCTGGATACAGCTGCCACAGGTAATTATATTAGTAGCGAAGTGCTCACTCCACATCAACGAGCCAGTCTAACACCCACAGGAAAAACTGTTCAGTTGGTGCAATTTGCCCCCAACTTTGGGGAGCAACTGATTTTGGGGCAACCCTGGCTGCAGTTGCAGTACTGTGTAATTTATTGCGGACAACGCCACACCCACCTGGGAAAAGACCCCCAAAGAAAACCAGAAGTCAGGCCCGACGAACTCGACAGCGTCGGGCATGACAGCGGAGGGAGGATAACCCTCCCACACAAAAGGCCCCAGTGTTCGAGCGCCTTGTAATAAGGGAGCCTGAACCTCAGATGGGCATCAAAAAGAGGAAACTCTCCTCTACTCATATCAGGGACACACCACCACAGGCGTGCCACAGAGGCATGTCCACCTAGAAACTACCCTAGCGGACATCAGCCCGACGAGGCCATATGTCCCCCAGGGAGCCTGATGCTCCTCTAGTGTCATGGAGAAGTCCTCAGGACAGGGAAGTTCAACCAGAGGCTTCCATGACCCAATACCCCCACAGAGGGAGACACCTCCGAACAACAATGCCTATGCCAACCAACATCCGTCTGGACGCCTCAGCCAGAACTAAAAAGGCGAGGGTAGCCCACGAAACCTATATCTCCCATAAGTATCCATCACCCCGAACTGGTGTGCACCAGTTTCCCCTCGGATAGAGAGTTCTCATCTTAAGCAACCCTCTCAGCAAGACAACAGGCAAACTTGCGGCAAGCCTCTCCAAGAAGTGAGAGGGGCAATTCACAGTAGTAGAGAGTTATGGGAACGTGTATTGGATAGAGGATCAATGCAGAAGCACTCAGAAAGTGACCCAGGGGCAGATGAGGCATTGCCCCGATGGTGTCAGAGACGATGCGTATCCTCCCAGTATACTCCACGAGGAAGAAGCTGGTGGCTTGGTGGCTCTCAGAAGGGTGAAGAGGGAATCATCCTCGCTCCTAGGGGGTTGGAAGCTCTGATGTCACGCATGGGTTCCTGGATCCTTATCTGAGATGCGCTCGGCATGAGTTGATGACCTATCTTGCCCTTGTGCATTCGTAGAGGCTGTGATTCTCTGTTGGGTGGCCTGTTCCCCTTCAACGACGCTGAGTTTAGATATTGCGGCGTCTTGACGGGAGCAAAAAATCTGAAATATTCAACTCTTCAGAGAGGGGTTTTGATGGGACGACTTCTAAGCGAGATGCACCGAACAGTAAAAGCTGAGATCACGTATCTGTACGGTACGTTGAGACTTGTCAACTTTGGTAGACCATGTGTCTTGCCACCATTACTGTTTTTGTTTGAGAGGTGACTTGCCTATCAGGTGATTGTGGCTCAAGATGGAGCGAACTCGTTTGGTAGTGCTCTTTTCAGAAGCACAGAAATGCGTCACACATCAAGGTTGAAGCAGGCAGCTGCACAGGGTAATACGACACTCCAGCCAGCAGCAGCAACACCACTACCTAATAAGATCCTCAATCTTCCAGGTATTATCCATTCACAGTTACTTCACACTTTTCTGGAGGCCTGCAAAAGTTCTACTTCAAGGATATTCCGCTGTCTCGTGCAAACTATGCTTTACTAAGTCTAGAAAATTACACCATTGAACAATGCATCAAATTTGTGCGGATGTTAACAGAAGTCTAAAATGCTGGTGATAAATAACATATTTAGGAAAAAACTATACACGCCATACATGGGGTGATTTTTAAAAGGTTTGATTCAAAAAGTTTGAAGAAACCGTGAATAGACTATAAACGTGTATCCAATGGTCAGCCGACTCATAGGGCCCTGACAGTGACTTGGATTTTGTCCACCTGAGACAGTCCACATGACTAGTACTCTACCCTGGCCGTCTGTTCGTCCACCATTAAGGCGCTCAACTTGGTGATTCTGGCATCACGTAATAAAACCAGGCAAGTGACCAAAACCTATACATTCTCTATTATACGTTACTTAATCAAGGTCACAATTAACTTTTAACCCCACAGGTCTCAGATTACTCTTTAATGCTGCTAGCCCCTCCAAGTAATTGTAATTACTATTATTCAACCCCCTGGGCATGCATCACTGTAAATCTCTTTATAGTAACCACGGCCCTCAGCTGTTTCCTGTGAGCGTCACATGTTTACAGTTACCCTGAAGGGTACATACACTCACCCAAAACCCTGAAACCCCTATTACTAATACACGCAAAACATTAAACTCCCCAGAGAGGCCAGAGCTTTTAGCGTGCCACCTGCAAGCGACCCATCTGGAAGAGAGAGAGACAGAGAGACCGGGAATATACACCTACTCCAGCGGCGTGCGGAAAATGCACAGAAGAGTGGCCCGGAGAGAACCAAATGTGACCAAACTTTGGGTGGCATTTCTATATCACCCAGCGACCAGAAACCGACAAGATGATTCTCTGTCGCAAGTTTTAAGGGGGGGGGGGGGGGGGGGAGGAAGGGGCCTTTGATGCATAGCATGATTTGAACTAATTGTTTTTCTTTTTGCAACTGTGTATCATCATGTGCACATCACGTGCCTCAGACAAGATATGAACTGTGACTGGCCAGCACCAAGACCAGCATTCAGCCTCCTTGGAAATGTAAGATATCAGGAGAGCGGGATGAAGCACCAAAAGGGATAGTCATGCAAGTCATCCATGCCTAGCAATTCCCGTGAGAAGGGATGACAGCCAGCAACGCAAGTGAGTTGCCTCTAAGGGAGTGGCATATACTGCCCGCACACAAGGAAACTACCTCAGCCCCTCGTCTTCCCAGAGAAAACGCAGCCAGTGCAGCGCCGCCCACGAAGACACCCCACTGGAGATGCATGATGAATGAGGCCCGAAGCAACTTCCGGCCAGGTGTATTTAAGGCCCTACAGCACCAAGGAAAAGGAGCCTTACCTTGGCAACTTGCCTTAGCACAAGTAGTGCTAAAGCTCTCTGCTCTTTCTTCCACCTCACGAGAAATCTCTACTAATAACCAGTGATAACACCAAACATCTTTGAACCCCCGCTGCAGCCCCAAAGAGTTGATGTTCCCCCTTTGGTATTTGCTATCAACACCATTATCCAGTCTTCTCCTGTTCTTTCACAACCACCATGTTTCAGTTAGGGTCCAAGTTGTTTTCCCGGCTACCTAATTGTTGCTTTTGATCTTCAAGTCCACTCTTCCAAATGGACAGGCACCTTTACCCGTCTTTCTTTAACTTAATTTCCCTTCCGTAGATTGCTCAGTGCAATAAGTCTACGCAAAAGAGTATGGTCAAAAGTGTTCTATTCTGAACAAAATTAAGCACATACACAGACTAACCACAGTTTATCCATTCTATAGTGAACTGAGCTTAGTCTCCATCCTGATAAGTGCCACCCCGCACTGGAGCGGCAGGGAACAGCGGCTTTATAACAGATTTCCGACTTTAGAGTAGAACTGGGGACTGTCCTCTAACAAGGACTGTACATATGTCTCCACTTCACATATTAATAGGCTACCCATACTATGGCCCAGGTACGCAAAGGCACCTGGTAAACATGTACAGTAGATCCCCTACTAGAAAGATACACGGCGAAGAGGCTAGACCACCCTCGTCAGTTAACCCACTCCATCCACCGCGTATACACCCATCGGAAGGAGTGTCAGACCTGACAAGGAGTGACCTACCCCTTCTGGGTTACACAATAACTACGGAACAGTTGCTTGCCACCTAAGTGCGGGCGTGAACTGTAGTACCTCACCGTACATGCTGTTCACCCACAGAAGGGGAAGTAAGTGACGTGACAGGAGGACAGCTGCTGTCCTCGCCGATGACCAGTTGTTGAGTAATTAAACCTCACCAGCCGTCAACTATTTAACCCCATGGGAACGAGCTTAAGCCACCCGCTGATTGTTGAGGCCTTATCTCTCAGTCCTACCCACCAATCTATTTGGCCCCTTGGTGAAGACCCCTGGAGCTTCTCAACCTGTCGTCAAGTTGTCAACTTGTCACAGATAGGGGAAATATAGACCCATGGGGCTTGGTCTACCGGATAGTGATGGGAATGGTTAAGAGCTCTGAGGAGCTACCTATGCTCGAGACTGATGGGCATCTGTTGCAGTCACCCGACGAGCTCACGAGGCATATGATGAAAGTCTTGTTGCCAGATTACGAACGGATGGGGGAAACGGAGCACCATCTCCAGATAAGGGCAGTGCAGCAGACGCCCATGGACACAGAGGTTACAGTGCCCTTCTCCTTACAGGAGTTGGACCACGTTGTCGGGAAGACCAAGCTCAGGAAAGCTCCAGGAATAGATGGAATGATGGGGGAAATGCTCCTCCGATCATATCAGAGGATATGCGAGGAGCTGTTGCAAGTGTTCAATGACTGCCTACAGGAAGGTGTTTTCCCCACAGCATGGAAGGAAGGCCTCCTTATAGTGATCTATAAGGGGGGGCGGGAGAAACCTGAGGATGGCTAAGTCCCACAGACCCATTACCCTACTACCAGTCTTGGGGGAAAAGGCTGGAGCGTTTGGTAAATAGGAGATTGATGGAGTAGTACATAGGCGTTGTTCAGGGAATCCACCCAAAGCAATATGGGTTTGTCAGGGGTAAAAGCACGGAAATGGCAGTCATGGACATGGTCGACCAGGTGAGAACCTACAACCAGACATATGTTCTTGCAATATCGTCGGATATATAGGGGGCTTTCGACAACGCATGGTGGCCGCAGATTATGTGGCAGCTGCGCTTGTTGGAGTGCCCCAAGAGTATCTATGGACTGGTGGAGAGCTTCTTGAGCGAGAGAATATGTGCCATGGGAATGCATCGAGAGGAGAAGGTGCTTACCAAGGGCTACCCGCAAGGGTCAGTACTTGGACCTCTGTTGTGGAATGTGATCTTCGAGGGGTTGCTCAGGCTGGGCCTCTCACATGGTTACGTGATATATGGATATGCAGATGATGGATTGCTTCCGATCCCGGCCTGGTCACGAAACGAACTGGAGCAGAAGGCAGATAGTGCCCTGAAGAGTATCCAGGGATGGGCTGAGAAGTCTAAATTGGACTTCTCAACTGAAAAGATTAATGGGATACTTCTCAAGGGAAACCTGAAGTAAAATCCAGTGATCAGGTTTAGGGGTAGAGTAATTAAGATGGTCAGCGAGCTTAAGTATTTGGGTGTCATCCTGGAAAGACATCTAGAATTCCATGCACACGTGGGCTATGTGGCGAATAAAGCCGCAGTGATGTTCCAGAAGTTGAGAGCAGTGGCCCCTGCTAACTGGGGGCTCGGATACCGGACGTTGAAGTTAATGTACAAATCAGTGTTCCTGCCTATTCTCATGTATGCGTATGAGGCATGGTTCCCGGAGGCGGACAGAGTCCATGGGAAATGAAAGATAGTCAGTGCACATAGAGCGGAACTGCTGGGGGTCACCAAGGTGTACAGAATGTCCTTTAATGAGGCTTTGTAAGTGGTGGCAGGAGAAATCCCGCTAGATCTGCTGGTAAACGAAAAATTTGAAATAGCCAGAAGGAAACGAGTTGGTATCACCTCGGAGGAAATCCAGATGAACAAGGAAACCACACTGGCTAACTGGCAGACTAGATGGGAGAACTTTGAAAAAGTAACAACCACGTATGGAATTTCCCCAAATGTTCGGGAGAGGCTGAGGCTGGAGAAGTGGCTTGATGTGAGTCACTATTCGGCCCAGTTCTTGACCGGGCATGGGAACTTTCGAGAAAAGTTGTATTCCATGAGCCTGGTTGATGACTCCAGCTGCGTTGTGGGGTGGAGTGCCAGACATTCCTGCACACACATTGGAGTGTTCCAAGATGGAAGACCTAAGAATAGAATTTGAGGGGAACCATGGATCTCACCTCGGGGAGATACTCAGGGACAGTAGCATGACCGAGGAGGTAATTGGATACCTTGCCAGAATTTGCAAGAGAAGGGAGGATTTTGACGTCTGGTGGACGAGTCACCGGCTGAGCTATGAGTTCGGTGGCAATCAGGACAGTGAGGATGACATTTGCCTTTGGGATGGGTGAACATATGTTCCCGAGGGTCATGTTATCGGTTGAGTGCGAGGAGGGCCCTCTTGCCTCACACGTTACAGGAGGCCGGCAACAGCTGGTACCTGTACATGGAGGTTAACAGCAAAGGGATCCAGGGAGGAGTGACGAAGCCCCCCTCCGAAAAGTCTGACACAATTAAAGGGAAATCTAAGATAGGGAAGGAGTTGCCCAAAGAACAGAATGAGGACAGCCAGAGCAGTGGAGATGGATGGCCCTGTCATTGGATCCCTGTGGTGTTTATCCATGAGGGCTTTGCCCGTGCTCCTTGCAGCATGAGCAAGCTAAGAAGAGACAACAGATGGAAAACAGTCTGTGAAATAAACCAAGCCAGTCAGGTATAGGAAACGGGAGTACCGATGGAGGAGGTCCAAACTAGATTAGACAGCCAAGGGAAACCGAGGCTTATAGGGAGGCCTTCCTCCATAAGGAACTGTTAAGGAGGAATGCAGCGACTCCAGTCACGCAAAGAACTGTGACAATTGATTGGTCAGATGAGAAGAATATTGTTAATGCCTCCATGCAGGCTTGGCCTGTTCAGGGAGACCTGGAGGACCCACAGTGGCTGTATGACGAGATGATTCGAGGAGCCATATTATCTAGATTGAAAGATGTGAATACGCTCATGGCTGCTCTGGCACTTGTGGTCAGGCGGGTGGGGGAGGGGGGCGGCGGCGGCAGAATCCTCTTCCCCACAGCAGGCCTTAATAAGCCTGCTCAAAGAATGTTATTGGCTTACAGGTGAGCGGTTCGACGAAACCGACATCTTTGATTACAGCAAGCCCTTCATGGGGTACACAAGAACTAGGATACGCCAATAAAAGTATAGGATAAATTCCAGAGAGGGAAATTACCGGACAAGACAAAACCTGGATTTGACCAATGACGACATGGCAATGTTTTTAAGGACAAGAGCTGGACTTCCTCTTGAGGGAATCCTGATTGAGAGAGGATAAGCGTGGGGGGGAGGGGGATGGAAAAAGAGTCTATAGGCCCCTCTCTCGACTGTGCCAAACTCAGGATGGAGGAACATGAATGGTAAGAAAACTGGAAACCACCCCCCCTCCCATCACGTCACCCTCTATCACCACGCATTGCCCATGTCAACCCGATTGAGACCACTGCTAAAAGGGAAACCTTTTGGCACCTGATGACTACCCAGCTCATGACACCTGTTTGTGATAAAGGAAGGACAAAGAGACCATAAGGTCAAGGAGTGGGAATGTGATGAATTGATCTGTGTGAGTGTGACTGAGCCCTTTCCGATAGTCTGCAGTGTGGTTCAACACAGCTCTTTGCGCCCAGGGGTGAGGTGGCGAGGAATGTTTCTGGTTACCAGGCATTCCCCAAAACTAAGTTCATGCACACCTGAGCGCACTGAGCCGAAAAAGTTGATAAAGGGGATACAGTCATACTTAAATTGAACGTGAAAGAAGGCAAAGCGCAGATACGATAGTTAGTGTGTGTAAGAGTAGTTTAGTGTAGAATTTAGTTTTATCTTTCGGACCAGCATGACGGTTCAAAATTGCAAAGTTCCTGGTAGAATCCTGAACATCTAAAGAGCCAATTTAGCTTTTGTTTGTGGGAGTTAACGTAAGCTAGAAAGTAGCACTCCAGGTATGACCTTTTAATAGGTATTGGCCACCTGGATCGGAGGTTTGATGAGGCCAGCGCTGGTTCCACCGGGAACATTGTTGTCAAGTTCCTGCATCTGGACCTACCCCTGGTTCTGGTGATTGGGCCAGACAATGTAGTCTGCTCACCACATCCAGACATTGACAGCAGGACAACCACCTACCCACCGATCCAGAGCCAGTACCCAGCGAGAACTATCCTCCGGGCACAGCTGCAGACAACCAGCTCGGTCTATGGAGCAAACCCGGGACATCATCTCATGAGTGCACGTCAGCCACAGGTGAAGAAAGTGCAAGGTAAGCTAGCGGCCCTACATACCACAGCTGTCTGTAGGCCTCACCTCACCCAGGCAGACTACGTGTCTTGCAGACGGTTTGCTCGTCTGAACTTATTCATGGATGTAATTAAGACCAAGGGCCAAATCCTACAGACTCACCCTCACTAGTGTGGACTTTTGAAAGCCCTGCTTAAGATCTAATTATATGCACATTGTGTACTCTTCCACCATATGTACAATTAACATTGTCATAGATCTGATCACTTTATTCACATGTCGGTTAAGTGAAACTGTGAAATTATTAGCAAAGTAAATATATATTTGACAAATGTGCTAATTCTTACACTTCCATGCGTTAAAACAATAAATAAATAAAAAATAAATAAATTCAGTATTTACAAATGTTTACCTAATATTTTAATTCAACGTTAAGAAGTGGGAACTACTTTCCCTCACTTATTACCTACTTCACTGGGTCCATGCCATTTCAGTGTCCTCGTTAAAATATTTGCAAGCAGAGAGACAATGACTTTTTCAAAGGTTAATTTCAAAAGTGCTCACTTTACCATGAACAGCCTTCATCATGGTCGTCCTTCAGTTAAGTAAACATTATACAATACATTATGTACTAATTTTAAACCAATGGAATAAATTCTACCTAAAGATAAACTTAGCTCTATTAATTTCAAATTAACAAAGTAAACAGTTACACTATTAAATGGCTTTTAAAGGTACTCCTGGGTGGGTACTAAGTAAACAATTTTCAATGCCTGAAGGCCACATCTGGTTATAAAGAATAATTGCGACGGGCCCTCCCAAGACTGCAATATGCATTCCCAAGAAGCTGAATTTCTTACAAATTAGATCTGTAATACAGTAAGATACTATGTATCACATGTGATGTAAGCCAATGGGTTAATTTACAGATGTTACTTTGTAATTTTCTACTTTTCTTTTAGGAAACTGTTCAGGAAAGCCATAAAGATTTAATTTTGAACAACATTCGCTATTTATTTTCCTCTCCGAATATGCTTAAGAAGATACATATTAAGAGGGCGGTTATATAAAACTGTTTTTATCTGGAAAAATTTTGTATTCTTAGGACATGTATTTCCTGAAATCTGCCTATGGGTGCAAACACTTTTTTTACAGACAATATTTTACAAGAAGTCCCCTTAATACACTGCAGAGCACAACAAAGAACTCAGCCTGATTTCCATAAGTAAACCTACAACAATACCATTAACAGACTATAATGACATGATATAATGGATGATTTGTGTATTCACAAAATAGGGCTGCTACACGGCAATTCCTACATCCTCACACATGAAAAATATGCTGGAGCTAAAATTTAACAGATCTGCACTCACTTGAGAATAGTGGCAGGATACTTGCGTATCTTGGCACACGCAAAGAAGCTGTCTGGATGCCGGTGGTCAAAGATGACAAGGTACAAGCTTCTCGGCCCACCTAGAATATCGACGGACACAGAGTTGAGGCCAACGTCATGATACACTCTGGGCATGGAATTTTGCTTATCTCCAGATATGGTTATTTTGCCCACTCGCAGGTCCAAATCTCCAATAGCCTGGTCTGCTGATGACACTGGGTTGTACAGCACTTGCAGGAAGTTGCAATTTTCACGAGCCTTGTCTGTGAACAGGTGTGCATTCCAGTACAATAAAAAAATAATGTTAAGATTTCTTACGGTTAAATTGCTGTATAAACATAAAAAGCTTTTTTTTTTAATATCATTAAAAGATTGTCATAGGAACAGCTTACACATTAATGTATACTAATATTAAATTTAAGATCTCGTCTGTCTGTATCAAACTTGTAGCACACAGGTTATAATGCCAGAAAACTTAAGCATTAAATGAAGGGAGAAATTACAACAGTATATGCAAAATAATCACAAGTTGCAGTCTTAACAGATAAATGTTAAGCTGCACCTAACAGACAGACAGTTTAAATTTTGAAACAATTCACAATGTTTTACTTGTAATTCGTGACTAAAGTGCTTTTTTTTACACTTAAAAACTGAAATTTAATGGAAGACTGCCATGCTTCCTCTAATGCTCTCGCTCTTCAGATGTTAGGCCCTACCCACCATTGTTGCAAGACTGTCAGTCCAAATAGCAATTTTTGTATTGCTCCCCATTCTAACACTTTACTTTGTGGCAGGAATTTCCCAGAATCCTCTCTTTTCCCTACCTCTTACCGCTCCTTTCCCTATGTCCCTGCATGCTACTAAACTTTTATTTAAAGCCACGGCAACAGTTAAAATATTGTGTTAACATTTATTATGGTTGTGTGAATGTAACTTTTTTCTAACGAAACAAAAACAAAATATATGTTATAAACTATCATGAAACTGAAACGAAAATGAAATATAATGTAATTAAATCTCAGCCTTAATGAAAGATAAACAAATTTCACACCACTTTAGCAAGTTATCCATTATAACAAATTTTTTGCAAAATCAATTTTTTTAAATGTTTGATATGGAGTATTTAACACAGGAAGTCTTGCCTACATTTAAATTTTTGTTTTATGTACTTATTTCAGTTATAAAATTATGAAAACAAACTAGATTATTCACAGACAAATTTTTTTTTGCTGGTGCACTAAATAAAGATTCATTTAATACCTGAAAATTCATAGAAATCTAGAATCTTAATTTTGTTACAACTTTCCATAACTAAATTTCTTTCAGAAATGAAAGCTGCAATTTTTTGTTTTTGTTTCACTATACTGAATATTTTCACAGCCCTAACATGTGTTAAACTGAGCAAAACCATTGTTTTATTTTCCCCAGTTTGAAAAGCGTGACGCTTCCTACACATTATTATTGTCGTTTCCGCATCATCATGTGCGTGTTACATGACCCAGACTGGCCGCCTCCATGGCTAGCACCGACATAATTAAAGGAATTCACATCATTGCTCCCACCGCTGGTAAAGCCGCTAAAAGCAACAGCTGGCATGCAAAAGTTTGCCTCTAAGCGAGCGGCGGCAGATACCACCTGCACAGATGCCCAATCCACCCTACAGCCACCCCGCCAAGTGAAGGCAGCAGCATCGCCGCTTGGCCCGAACCTGAAGGGGTGATGGCCGAAGATTACCGAAGCGCTTGAGGTAAGAAGGAACCCCCCCGCCGGCAGGAATATAATGCTGAGCCCCCAGCAGGAAAAAGCCAGTTGTTCACATAGCTCGCCTTAGCACCAGTTGTGCTAAAGGCAATATTACACAATACCAGATTCTGTAAAAGCTTGTGCATGATCCGCCATAGCGGCCGGTATATGGACTAGTATGGCACCCATCATAACATTTCCCTCCTTGTACGGCCAGATTTCGTACCAGATTTGGTAATTAAGACATGTTCAATTTTTCGTGGCAGGTTCGACACCGACTTTTATACCTGGCCAATCACATTGCAATTTCAGAACATAGGGCGCTCCCCGTGGCTGCTACTTGAAACAAAAATGAGGCTTCCATCTTGATTATACATCCATGAGGTTGAAATGCTTTCAAATAGATTTAAAATACGACAACGATGAATAATATTGACTATGACAACATTTAATTTATGTTTAAAATTGTTTTAAACACTTAAAACACTATCTACTATATGAAAATATTAATTTGAACAATTAATCGTATATACTAAATATAAACCCAAAATTATATGTTTGAACTGGTAGTACAGTGGTAAAGTTGCTGCATTTGCTACTACAATGTATCATTTGGGCGCAAGTTCAAAACTCCGTCAGACCCAATTTTGTTTTATAATTTGACATGCGGATAATATCCCAGTACGTAGAGAGAAAAAACTACATTTTGCAACCAGTCAGTAATTTTCATCAAAATAAAAAATAACACACTCGTACTCTAGTGATTGTTATTTTCAAGAAAATTAGTGAAACTATACTGCAAGTTATTCACGGTAAAATGAACACTTTTCAAAGCCCTGCTTAAGATCTACTTGTATGTACGTTATGTATACTTCCGTCTTATGTAAGATTAACACTGCCAGGGGCCTCATCACTTTAATCATATGTCGATCACATGAAACTGTGAAATTATTATAAAAGTAAATATTTTACAAATCTGCTCATTTTTACACTTCAATGCATTAAAAAAACAGAAAATGAAAGAAATAATTTAAGTTATCGCAAATGGTTACATAACACTTTTTATTCGATGTTAATATA
Source organism: Dryococelus australis (assembly GCA_029891345.1). Classification (NCBI taxonomy): domain Eukaryota; kingdom Metazoa; phylum Arthropoda; class Insecta; order Phasmatodea; family Phasmatidae; genus Dryococelus; species Dryococelus australis. The sequence continues at coordinate 70,430,661 of CM056998.1, read as the reverse complement.
TGAAACTACTTCCCACACACCATTACCAACTTTACTGTGCGCATGTCACTCAGTGCGTCCATTAAAATATATGTGTGTGGGCAGCGCCTTTTTTCATAGGTTCATTTCTAAAAGTGCTCACTTTATGGTGAACAGCCTTTAGTAAGCAATCAATTTATGTAAAAGGCGAACAGTAATATAGCATTATTAAGATGTACTATCTAGTTTTTTCATAGGCCTACACAAGTTACTAACTGGTAGCAGTTCTACAAAAGGGGTTCATATTTACTGCAAACCACACTGCGCATCCACAGAGAATGCCAAATGCTAGTACGCAAACTGCTGTTGTGTAATATGAATCTTCCATGGTGGCTCATATAGCGGCTGGTATACTGGCTTGTACACTGGGGCTTGTAGAAGCTTGTACAAGAACCAAGAATGGCTGCAGGTATCATGTAATATCGGCTTCAGGCTCTCTACCACACAGCCACAGTCCTGCAGAGAACTCTCAGAAACCATCCAGTCTTCTACCAGTTGGTCAGCCGACGACGTCATCTCTTCCAGTGCAGCCAAAGAGTCATCGCTACCCCTGACACTTGCAGTCAAGAGTCACCACACCTGACATGTACACCACACATGGTGCCCCCGGTTCCTTCAGGACCACAAGTCACAATTAGTGTTCACTTGTTTTCACGACTACTTAATTGTCAGCTCTCATTCGCTCTTCAAGACAGGCTCCTCAAGCTGACAGGCCTCTTCACCTGTCTTGCTTCATCAAAAAATCCTTTGAACACCTAGCGTGTGTAGAGGTAGGGGGTAGTAATGGTCACCGTGTTCTATTCTCAAGATAACAAAACATGTATTACAGCTAACTTCTGTCTTTCCTTGCTCTGTAGTGAATGTGTGCCTTTTCCCTAACCTAGTAAGCATCACCCTCAAAGGGTGCGGCAGGGGATCGCAAATTGGCAACAGTTTCCGCTGTAGACAAGAATTACGGGTAACCCCTATCCAGGATTGCATGCACATCGCACACACAACAAAGTCAACGGCCACCCATGCTTTGGACCAGGTACATGAAGGTATCTGGTAAGCACGCATGGTACAGCTCAACCACTAGAAAGGCACACAACGAATCATCTGGGCCAACTAAGTCAGCTAACCCATTTCCTCCAGTACAAACTCACAGGAGGGCGTGCCAGGCCTAACGAGGCTTGAACCAGGAACTTCTGGAGTACAATCTTGCTAGGGGTTTGTTGCTTGCTGTCTTCTACAAGATGAACAGCAGCACCTTTCCTGTCCATGACATTCGTTCACTGACAAGGGAGCAGGAAGAACGCACACAGGACAGCTGTTATCCTTGCATCTCACCACCCCCTAAGTAAACAACCTATATCAACCCTCAGCTGTATACCCCCAAGGGAGAGAGCTCAAGCCGACCAACACTTAATGCAGCCTCACTTCACTATCCCCCCTTCACCAACCTCTTTGGCCTCCTGATTAGTGTTCCCAGAGCTGCCCGTCCCACCATCGAACTACTCTGCTAGGGGTACACTTTCCTCTTGGGAGTGGTCCCATTCGACCAGCAGGCCACCAGTGAGACTCCAGCACCAGTCAATCACGTGCCAACAAGCCAGTCGGCACCTCAACTATCTATAGGTGACAGCTAAATCAGCCTGCCCAGCCGCCTGCAGTACTTGACTGACCAAGGATGGCTTTATAGAAACAGCAGCAATATGAGTTGAAAAACACTAGTTAAACTGCATGAACAATGTTAAGGTAAAACAAGCAAACTAAAGAAAAACCCACAAGAGAACTGCCTATGTATGACTACAAGCTGTGCAGGGGGCATATAAGAATAAAACCATGGTAAGTGTGGAGTTTAGGATGGAGAACACGTCTCTAGTGAAATTCCTTGATTCCGGCTTGCGCTGTGGTATTTAACAAGCCCTGAGAGCTCATAGAGTGAGGGGCAGCTGTTGAAGGCTGGATGCTGGGGGTAACCTCCTCTGTGCACTGCCACAATGTGACCTCTGTACTGCCTGGCCCAGCAATCACAGCTACTGGGGTTGAGTTCACCCACTTTTGGCAGGTGCATAATGTCAAACTGGGTGCCAGCCACCAGGCAGCCAACAACTACAGCGGCTTGCAGACATCCTTCTAACAACAGCAGAAGTGTGGAATGCAATGATGCTCAGCGTCATGGTGGGTAGGGGCTACGTATGTCCAACCAACAGTGCTTGTACTAGCATGTCAACATGAAGGTCAGGAATAATTTTCATCCTGGCAGTGTATGATACAACATGAAATCTACAGAAAACATGTTACTGTAGGGCATACACATTTTATATACACTTGACCAACAACATTTTTATATATATATATATATATATATATATATATATATATATATATATATGTTTAACAATATTTGTATATTGATGCTAAGTATGAATATAATGAGTGAGAGTCTAGGTATATGGTAATGACTGCTTTGGCATCCAAAAATTTGGCACTGTAGCACTGCACTGCGAGATACGCACTACGTACATCCAACTAAATTAATTACTATATTTTCTTAATGTACCTGTTTTAAGGTGTAAAAACTGCACAAACATTTCAAGAGAGGGAGAACAATCAAGCTCATACTGACCGGCTTCAGTGTCCAAGATGTCAGTGGTGTATATTTTCCAAGGGTGCTCGGTGGTGATGTTTGAGTTCGACACATGGTACAAGTCAACATGCAGCAATGCATCCGTGGAGTCGGAGTTCTGGCTCCCGACCCAGCTGAGGAACACTGAGCCTGCTACTGGAGTGAAGAAACGTGCTTCAGCAAACTTCTCGTCTGCATTCCCAGATACCTGGTAGCCAGAAAACAGACTTACATGGTCATTTACCTATATTGAGAAAACATAATTCACTTTGTAGTTAGTTCAGTAAATTTGTAAATAAAAAATGCATGTGTAGTGTAAGCTGCACCAAGAGCAACATAGCATCCAGTGACATGACAGCCCTTGAGTGAGTAGGTACCAGTAACTCAGACAAAGTTGCTATTATCACCTGACTCGACCTACTACAGGTATGTGCATTAATATGAAAAGGTGACAAGAAAAATATGGGAAATGGACATACTCAGAGAAAAGCCAGAAATCATCAGCAATGTCTGCTGCACTTGCCTGAGAAAAAAAAAATACAAAAAAGTTACACTTTTATCTAGGACTGAACTAAGACTGGCAGCAGGAGTTGCAACAAATTATGTGTGGTACTTGAGTGTAGATTTGATATTAATTGCAATTCATATTTACTGTAAAAATTAATTTAGGTGGAAAGTATTTCACTTTTATTTTAAAACGGCTTAAAGTTATTAAATTCAAAACAATATTTCAATTATAAATATTTTATATGGTTATGAAGTAATATTGAAGACTCTTGATAAATTTATTTTCTCTTTAATATATAATTTTATTTTACATTCCTATACAACTTACTGAACATACATACATACAAGTTCAAACAGTTTTATTATTGCAAGGTCTTTGCTTTCTTACACCAAATGTGAGAAATTTTAATTTCTTACTTTGTCTGTTTAATAAGCTGCACTGCCCCACATAAATCAGCATTATTACTTTCCCCAGCAAACCTACTCGAGCATGACAGCCTGTGTTGCTTATCAAGGCAAGTCTTATACATTGATATGACAAAAGTCATGCGATAACACTATTTAACTGAATGACTCATGGTGCCACTGCTGCAGAACGACGTTGCACTGCCTAAACCAGTCTCAGTTGTGAACAAGTGGTCATGTCATTCTGATTGACTGTTGTTTACAGGCTCATGGCAAGACAAAATGAGTTATCAGAGTTCGAATGGGGCATGATTGTGGGAGCCAGAAGGACGGGACATTCACGTATGTATAGGGAATATCAAAATCAAGGCATTACAATCCACCATGGACAACGCAGTGGCCGTCCAAAGTTACTTGATGATCGTGAACGGCAGAGGTTTGGTAGAATTGTCCATTGTCCAGTGGTCAACAAGGCGCCATGAAGGCTGATAGTGGTTCCGTAATGGTGTGAGGTGCGTTCACGTTGCATGGGTTAGGTCCACTTGTCCATGTACCCACAAAACTCAATGGTAACCACTACAAAACTCTCCTTGGTGACCATTTGCAGCCATTCATGGACTTCAGTTTTCCTGACAATGATGGAATGTTTCAACAGGATAATGCGCTGTCTCATCAGGCTGCGGATGTTCAGAACTGGTTCAAAGAGCATTCTGGAGAGTTCCAGTGAATGGAGTGGCCAGCACGTTATTCTGACACGAACCCAATCGTGCATTTATGGGACATGGGGGGGGGGGGGGCGACAATCCGCACCCACGATCCTGCACCTAGATACACCAGGGATTTTTCTGTAGCTATTCAGACAGCATGGCTTAACATCTCTCCAGAGGTCTTCCATCCACTTGTGGAGTCCATGCCATGTCGAGTTACAGTACTTCTTCGGGCAAGAAGGGGACCTACGGGTTATTAGATTGGCATGCCATGACTTTTGTCATGTCAGTGTATGTCATCTATTAGTTTGGAAACATTGCTGTGCACTAAAAGTGCACTCGGCGTGCATAGCACTTCCGCTTATGTGAACCTGTAGGCAGCCATGGTAGATCCATGCGATGCTTGCCTCTGAGCAGTCTTTCTAGGAGAGCTGGCGAGGTAAGACACTGTCACGTACGCACTACAACTTTTGAGCACTGATGTAGATTTCCATAGAAATTTTAATATAACAGTTAACCTTTGCTTTGCGTACGTTTTACCAGACATTCCCCAGCATTATGCTTCCACTAAAATAATAATTTGTGCCCATGCGGCTTTTTCAAAACTTAATAGGTCACATGACCTGTGAAACTTGAATCAGGAGCCATCTGCTACTGCTAAAGGCGTTCCATTGTAATTTCTGTATTTTTGCTGCGTGCAATTTTAAGGGCTTCAATTTCATGTAAGCATTTAAGTGTATATTTCATGTTTGATCATTATATGGCCACATCACATATGACCACATGGTCAGACATCGCCAAGTACGTATCTGCGCCCTCAATGCGTTTTAAGGTTATGAAATAAGATGCGACACAACATGGATGGTAACAATAAACACACAGATGCATGAAAGCATAAGCTGGATATGATTCGTAGTGGATCACATAGTGCAGGTGAAATTTCAATATTTCTCCATATAAACGGCAAATTATGGTCAGACAAATTGTTATTACTGATAGGAAAAATATTCTCTTGTAGACTGAGAAATTTATATGTTTTTAGCATGCCTGATGGCGGGAAAATCAGTCTTGAACAAGGCCGTGAGGTCATATACACAAAGCATAAATTACGTGAAAAATACAAAGAACCCTGAATGAAACAATACATAGAACCCTGAAATTAATTACGGTGTGCATTATTTTACACAAATAAACTATCAAAGCGCATGGATGGCGCCGATATTGACTTGGCGGCGGTTAACCACGTGATCGAAAATTATGTGGCCAGAAAACAATTAAACATGAAAAATAGTCTTAAATACATACATAAAAACCAAGTCCTTAAAATTGCATGCAGCAATTAAACAGAAATTACCTTGAAACGCATTTAACATAGGCGGATGGCGCCTGATACAAAGTTGCACAGGCCGTGTGACCTCTCCGACATTTTCTCCTCCTTCTCGTTTACACTGAAAAAGCCACAAGGGCGCAAATTATTAAGTTAAGCAGAAGCATAATGCTGGGGAATGTCTGGCAAAATGTACACAAAGCAAAGGTTAACCGGTATACTAAAAGTGAACTATTGTAGTCTACATCAGTGCAAAAAGGTTGAGGTGCATACGTGACAGCGTCTTACATCACCAGCTCTCCTCAACGGACTGCCCAGAGGCAGGGGTCACGCGGGCCTACCATGGCTGCCTACGGGGTTCAAACAAACGAAAGTGCTATGAACGCAGAGTAAAACTTTTATATTTTGAAATAAACGGCACATAAATAATTTAACTATGGATTTACATTTTATATTTCAATTGTGAATTTTCTGTATGCGTTAAATGTCTTTTATGTTGGCATTCACGCCAGAATAGTAATGTTCTTAGTCTTTGTGCAGCGCACATTTTGAATTCATAACCAAACATACATTTTAACCATTTAAACACTTGAAAACCTACAAATAAAACAAGAGACATAATTCACACTTCAAATAAATATTCAGTTACTGGACAGTTCAGATTACGCCCTCCTTACGCACGTGCATGCCCACGTGTCATGTGAGCGGTGAGTGTCCTCATGGTCTTAACGTGGCTGGTTGTTAAAATTTAAGACCAACCTTTTGTAATTTTTGTAAAATAATATGTTGATAACAAGTATCGAACACTTTTTGTAAGATTTTTAATAGCCCAAAGAAATATGCCCTGTGAAATAACAGAAGTATTTATATATATACTATTTGTGTGAATTTTTGACTGTAAGTTGTGATTATGAATGGAAATAGTTTGTGCATATCCTTTAGCGAAATGGTTTGCAAAAATATCATCCAAAATATCAGAGTCCAGAATCATGTGATTATCTACCTTTAATGTGAGAGGTTCTTTATATCCATTTTTCATAATTTTTAAGTATTTTCAGAAACCACTGGGGTTGCTTTCCAGGCTATTATTAACATTAGTTAGCAAGATTTTCTTTGCATCTTTGATCTTTTCTTTGCCAGTTTTCCTTAATTAAGAAAAACGGGAATACGTAGTTGTTTTCAGAGTTGGTATTTTTAAAAAGTCTGTGGAAATGTTCTTCCTTTTTGATTATAGAAATAAAGTCCTGCAAAAACCAAAGAGGGTATTTGTTTTTGTGCATTTGGACTTAGGTATATAGAGATTAATTAAGAGTTGTAAATTACAGGCTAAAAATTCCCCAACTGAATTAACATCTCCCATTTGAAACATCGGAAGCCAATCAAAATATTTTATTGCTAAACATAACAATAGATAATCACCTTTATGATAATTTCTAAAAAAAGCCTGCTTATTAATTTTATGATTTTCAATATCTAAATTACCATGACAGCATAAAGCCAGATTGTATGTATCTTCCTCAATTAAAGGGTCAATGGATCTGTCTACATTTATATGGAAATTTCGAAGACTAAATCAAGAAATTCAGATCAGGTTAACAGAAATTAAACTGATAATTAAACTAATATAATAATAATAATAATAATAATAATAATAATAATAATAATAATAATCCAAATTATGTACTGAAACTTGAACTAGAAACATAAATGTTCAAGTTAAGATGATTGTTTGAATGTACAAACTCATTTTATCAGAATTTTAAAACACATCTGTCAATACGCCAAAGCCTTGTAAAACAACTTTACATACCATTAATTTTATTTTGTCATAAGTTTGGATATCAAATTTGTCTCAAAATGAAAAACTTTGACACATGATGTATACAGGCAAAATTATTTATGACTCCACCTTATCTTCATGTGACATCACGTCACCCCAGAGCCGAAACAGTTAATGTCATTATGTCAGACGTCACGTGTCTTGTAATCACCCCCGTGTGCAACATAAGTCAGCAAAGAAGCCCAGTGCTGCCCCATAGCTCACGGCAAAGATGCAACCAGCACACAAGGAAAACCCACCACTTCCAGCCTCCCCGAGAGAATGCGGCCTGCGCTGATAAGGGAAGATCTCATGTCCGAAGATACCTGACCAGCCGAAGAACCAGCAGCCAGCCAACTATATACGCTGGCGCGCAGCCCCAAAAGCCAGTTGTATACACGGCAGCTCACTCAAAAGCCCTGTGTTTACTATGTCTATAGTGCATAATACTGTTTATGACTGTTTATGTGTGTGACTTAATTTGTTTGGTTGGTCATACGCGGGCCATTGTTTTGGTTGACTCAGTGTGAATTATCATGGCAGCGGTTAATGGTTTGTATTCGTTCGTGCTCAACATTTTTTGGTCCTAACGTCCCGGATTAGTGTTAACTGGTACATTTAATATGCGTAATTGCATGCGATGCAAGTTACATAATGACGTGTGACACCACTGACGGCTTTCAACACTCGTAAGAGTAAAGTTGGCTAACGGGATATACAGTGAAAGGTGGAAGTATACTTACTATACTTATGGGAAATGACTGCAATGTATACTTTTCTTAGACTGTGTGGTTTGGGAAACCACAGGAGCGCAAGTAATTTGATCATAACTACAGTCCACTTTCAGAATTGTAACGGTTAATGACGTTGCACAAAATGGCGGCAGCAACAACACCAGCATTACCACATGTCATGTTTAATTTCCTCTTGTCACAAACTGACGGTGCAAGGGAATTATGTGAAGCCATAGAAGAAGATGCCTCAAAAATTGAGAACTTCTTCGAGACTGTTGTTGAAATTATAACGAGAAACGAAGTGGTGCTCAATTTCTGTGCTTTGTGTGCAAACGCCCCCCCCCCCCCCCCCCCTTAAGGGAAGGTATCAATGTAGAAGAAGTGAAACAGCAATTTGTTGCTTAAGAGGAAGATTTAGGGAATTACGTAAAGTATACAACAGAGTCAAATGACAATCTTCAAATTCACCCAGTAGCGAGTGCAATGCAACTGTACAGGATGGAATACAGTCGGTAATGCTGCCAAATTTACCTTTGCCCGTGTTTACGGAAAATCAAGCCAAGTGGACAGGGTTTTCTGAACTATTTAACTCAATGGTTGGACAAATTCCTAGCATAAGTAAAGTGCAGAAACTTCACTTCTTATTGAGCTGTTTGAAAGGAGAATCACGGGACATGGTAAGCAACATCCCAGTTATTGATAAGAATTATAATGTAGTTTGGAATTTATTAGAGAAAAGGTACAAAACTGTAACTGCTTACAGCTACCATTCATGTGCAAAAAAAACTCCTACATCTTCCACCCATAAATAGTAAGAACGATGCATCATATTCAGCTTTTCTGTGCACAGTTGAAGAAAATCTTAATGCACTAATAGCTTTAGATTTTCCAGTTCACAAGTGGGATTTTTGTTACTGAATATATTGCTGGAGAAACTTGATGAATCCTTGAGACAGGCATTCGAAATGTCACAGGATGATGAAATTCCATCATACACACGGCTGTTGTGATTTCTGCAACACAAATCACCTGCTGCGGAACATGCACTGTTGTTGACTCCCTCTGAACCAACGCCTAACTAACTTAAGACTGTTCTAAGCAATAAGATGTCAAGTATACAGCGTAACAAGTTAAGGTCATTAAGTGCAGATATGCAGCTTGGTTCGGTCAACCCTTCAAATACCACACTAATATCAGTCAGTGATAACTCATTTGTAAAACAAAAGTGCAATGTGTGTGATGGATAACATACTCAAATACAATACCTGTCATTCTTGTCATGTAAACCTGATGAAAAAAGGAGACATGTTCTAGAGAAAAGTCCATATTGTAATTGTCTCAGAGATGGTCATATAGCAGTGCAGTGTGGAACAAGATTTTGATGTCAATGTTCTGGGAAATCACACCACACTTTGCTTCACATAACAAACAATGTAGGTGAAGTGGATCCAATACCAGATAGAGATAATGTTGGTGCAGCTGATTGTCAAGATAGTACAGTGGTGATGTGCTCAGCTCAAGGTGTCCAGGACAGGCAAGCGTCAACCGTGTTGATAACCACAGCATTGGTCAAGGTCATGGATGGTGTAGGGAAATTTTAAACAGCGAGAGCTTTACTAGATAGGGCCTCGCAATCATCCTTCATCACAAATGCATGCGTGAAGCGCTTAGGACTGAAGCATTGCCGTTCAAAAGTCAGCATATCTGGGATTGGGCAAATGTCTGCAGCATTAGTAAGGAGAGGGGTGGTGTGCAAAATTGCATTGTTGCACTCAAAGAAGTTTCACCTTGTTACTAAATCATTGATTCCTAACAGAAAAACAAGGGACATGCCATCGGTACATGTAGATAAATGATTCCTTGCTCACCTAAAGGCTCTCCTATTGGCAGTTTACGACACCTGGCCAATCAAAATGCTTCTCTCTGCATAGGTTGTTGCAGAGGTATTGACAGATGTCAAAATTGCTGGATAGTCACATGCCTTTCAAACAGAATTTGGTTGGGTGCTAGCTAGAAAAGTCCTGTGTGAACACAGTAGTCCAGAATCAACTTCATTACTTGCATGCACAAATAGCAGTCTTGACAGCACCCTGCAGAGGTGCTGGGACATCGAGGAGGTTCCAGGGAGCAATTTCATTTCCAAGAATGACCAGAAGTGTGAAGAGCACTTTGTAAGTATACACATTCAAGATGATACAGGAAGGTATTTATTACATCTCCCATTTAAAAGTGATGACTGTGTAATATTGTATTTGGGAATTTGTGTGGAGTGGCTCTCAGACGACTTAGTGGTCAGGAGCAAAAGTTAGGAAGGTTATCAAGTTTGCACTCTGAATACAAACATTTAATTGATGAATACGAGCAATTAGGACATATGATATGTGTATGTACCTTGAAATCTGATGAAGATGGTGAGATGGAACTGACATCTTTATCATATGAAAAATTTGCTTACATCATGCCCCATCACATAGTTATGCAGGAAGACAGCGTGTCCTCAAAAGTTAGAGTTGTGTTCGATGCTACGACATCAACTGTTAATGGATCATCCCTTAGTGACTTGCTCTTGTGTTGTCCCAATCTCCACAAGGATATTTGTGATATTGTACTAAACTTCAGAACGTCAAATGTAGCACTTACAGCTGATGTACGTAAGATGTACAGGCAGATATGTATTGACCCACAAGACAAGAAGCATCAATTTAAGTTCAAGGGCTGCAAAGAAACGAACCCTCGTCAGAATAGGGTGCCCCTAATTCAGCACCCAACAAAAACTAGTCTCACTTAATGCACTAGTCTCCCATTCAACAGGAGTCACGCATCCACACAAAGCTAGGGACCATTATCTCCAATATGATGGAAAAATATTTATACATGGCACAGCAGGAATGACAAACATATTGACACGTACATACCAAAACTTCGTAAACGCCTGTTTCGTTAAGATTAATTTTCTGTAGATATGTTCCAAAAAGTCACTTTTATGCATACTATAAACACAAATTAATCACCAATAAGAATTCATGGTTCTTGTTCATGTTAGTTACTAAACAGAAAAAATAACTCTATTACTCAATTTTCAGATGTTTTTATGTTAATTACGAAAATTATGTTAATTATCGAAAATAAGACACAGTAAACATAGACACATTAATACTGACAAGGTACATCATGATGACACTAACCGTAATGGTGCCACAGGCCGAGCGTCTATCATTTCCCACTGCCTGCAGTAGCAGGGATTTTCCCCATAGGCCCTTCTCTCCTGTAAGAGGCAGCTCGGCACTTGAAACTTCAAACTTGGATGAACCATTTGCAGGTAAGCTCAGCTGTCCAAATTTTTCTTCCAGTGTGTATACACTGCAACAAAATTTAAGTTACATAAATGAAACCATAATATTTGGGCTTTATTCTGAAAGGGTCACATTGTGAAGATCCATTACAGGCTCAGTTAAAATGAGATAAACTATACAGTGACTGTAATGCACTTTGGAAAGTTTTTAAAAAATATGTACACAGTCATAAAAAGACACTTAACTAGATGAAGAATAGTGTTAAGACTTTCCAACAGAACTTTATAACTCATAGTCTTATTTACAGCTTCTTCACACTTGTATATGTGTATTATGTGTTTGAGTGTTTCCTTAATATGCCATGTATCATAAGCATTTTATGCTTGTTAAGATACAAGTATAACTTTTGGTTAAATTAAGCTATAGGTACTAATATTTTATTTATAAATTTTAATTTATAATATTTCACTTATAATTATTAATATGAACAAAAACAGAGAGAAAATAAGTGTGTTGGTAATGCCAAGAACAAAATAGTTCTTATGGAAAATATTATTAACCTGAATGGGCATGAATGTGGAGCGTTGTCCCTTTGGTGAAATTTTCTACACTAGGTTAAGCTTTGTTTGCACGGAGTGGAGGAATATCCTTTAAGTATAACTTTAGCAGAATGGAATGTAGTCCCTAATCATGATCTTAAGTGTTTTACTATGACTCTAGCTACATATACTTTCCCAACTATTGTAAGGTACGTAATAATTAAAATATTTTCTATTCATTAAATATACTTGTTATATGCCATTCAACTGACTAGAAAGTGGAACAGATCACTAGTTAATAAACTTAGTTACATTTACACCTGAAAATGATGCATGAATCTTTTGCATGGGATTCAAACTCTTGACCTTGCTGTGCAAAGGCATTTTATTGGGAGTCTCTCCTACGAAGGTTGCCTTAAAGGCCCTCCCTAGTTGTCAAACGAGTCGCACTGTAGGCAGTATGTCTATCCCAATTTAGAGAAAACTACAGAATATTTCAATGTAAATCTTTTTTCAGGATAGACGTGAAGGTCAATATTTTGGAAACAGAACACAATGCAGAGCTTGTTTACGCTACTTTCTGTCACAGTTGCAGTGACTCCAAACAGCAGATGATGTGACCTTGAGATTAGAGAGTGTAACCATTCCTATTCATCAAGAAGAACCATTCTTTTTAACAATTCTTTTCGGAATGGTTCATAACATATTCAACAAGTTATGCAAGTAATCATGGTTTTAGAAATTAGGCGTGGGGAAAGCTGTACACATTAAACAAACATTTCCGAATAAAATGAATGTATGCTATGATGCAACCTCAACTATGGTATTACTTCATTATATGTAAGAAAATATATAGTGAACGGAATTTCATAAGCTCATGTAAACTTGTCACAATTTAAATTATAGCAGAAAACTGATGCTTAACAACCATTTTTCACATTTCCTTACACTATAATTATTTTTTATTTACTTCTTAAGGCCATAATATTTTCCAACTAACAACGCACAGCAGAATGATATCCATAGAGAAAAAAGGTAGTGTGTTTCAGTTCCAAAAAAAAAAAAAAAAGATAAACTGGCAAGTCTGAATGAAACAATTTGAACTGAAAATTATCCTGTTGTGGCATTCGTGTACAGATAAATATATTTTTTGAAAAATTATTCACATTTCTATTCCACTGTGGGTTTGGTATTATATTTAATGTTTTTTCAACAGCTGACAACATTTCCAATACTGTAGGTGGTTCAGTTAATTTCCCGGAACCGTTCACAGTTCACAGTAGTTGAGATGGAACTGTCTCCGGAACTGTTTATTTGTCGGAATCGTTCGCGAGTTCACAATAGTTCATGGTTGGAGAGTGATTCCCCCTCCAGAACAGTTCATTCACTTAAATCGTTCGTGAGCTCACAACAGTCTGAAATGGAGATTGATTCCGTCTCTGGAACTGTTCATTTGCCGGAACTGTTTGCGAGTGTGCAACAGCTCCAAGGTTGAACAGTTTCGAGGCTGTGAAAAGTTCCATCCAATTGCCCGAATATTTACATCTCTGCTGGCCTTACAATGCCTTTTCGGCAACAATTCAGAGCCCGAACCGTCCCAGTTTAGCAATTTCATAATATAACTATTGTTCTGAAATAAATATGGCATTGAAAAACTGAAAATATCTTGATGTTGCAGTAACCCTGCAAACTAGTCACACTTATGGTAAGTACAAAAATTTCAAGGTGTGGTTTATAATTTCTTTTCACTAATTAGAAGTTAAACACAAAATAATAATAGAAACAAAATTTTGTGTATTTTCTGTACGGAAGTGGTGGAATAGCATGGCGTTCCGACAGAACTGTTCATTTGGCTTGCTCGGAACTGTAGTTCCAGTTCCTCTCTCCAGAACAGTTCTGTGAAATATTCCCCAGCCCTACTTGAGACATTAAAAAATTTTTATTTTGGAGTTACCTTAGAGGTTGTAGTGTAAAAGACACCATTCCATTGGGAAATGGTGCACAGGTGTATCAATATAAAGAAAACACTTCAATGGAGCAACATCTCACAAGATTGAAAATATGCCCTTATAGGCCAATATAAGCATATTTTTAATGATTAATGTGCATACTATAAAGATATCAGTACTTGCATGTAATATGTTATTAATTTAACCGAAGCATTCTATGGAAAAGACTTATAAAACTCGAGACCTCCACTGTTATAATGGGCTCTGAACTCTGTGCTAATAAAGTGAGTATATATCACAGCCAGGGTCGGGTGTAAATGGTTGAAAACTACCACTCGTCTGGTCTCATCACAATATGAGCCTGATGCTGTGGCAAACGTGGTCACTAAGAACCCCCACAAATGGGAATTGTACCAGACGTCACTGGTTGGCAGGTTTTCTCAGGGATATCCCGTTTCCCCTGCCCTTGCCTTACGGCACTGCGCCATACTCACCTTGCGTCACCTTGTCAGCTCTCAAGACCCCACTGTCAAGGGTCTGCCCAAAACTCTCCACATCAAGAACCCTGTTCTACCTGGCACACACGTAATTAAATCAGAAACTACTAAACAGCAATTCTTTGTTCTTTCTATGCTTGTCTTACATGTTACACCAAAAAGACCAAGAGAAATTACTTACACATTTCCAAGTCTGTTGTCATCACAGCGGTCACTTAAGGCCAGGTAATCAACAGGTATCTGCCTCACACTCCATGTCCACTCTGAACCCTCATCCACAGACTGAAGTGATGTTTTCACAACAACTCCGCCAGAGCCTTGCTCAAAGCTGACTGTACCATGCAAGCCATTCTGAGAAAGGTATGCTGTTAGGTGGAATGTGTGTACATGCTGAATACTTGCTGCAAACAAGAAAATAAATAATTTTAAGTCTTATCTGAGAAAATAATATGAGTATAACGTCTGTTTCTCCAAAGTGTAACAAAACAAGTGTTATAAAATTAGCTAAGTGGTCAATATGAAATCACTCTTTCATTCTGATGACTTCTGTGGGATAGTTGGCAAGAAGGCCAGCCTGGGTTTGAAACCAATTTGGGTCGTTATAGAGAATAAAAGCTATTTGTAATAAAGCAGGTTCTAGTAGTATGAATGCTGTGTATTTGGCATTTGCAAAGCTCACTGTGTAGAAATTGTGCGGTGGCAGCATATTACTTTTCATGATTTCAGCAGTTGAATTTAGATTTGGTCTCAGGTGTTAACACCTGTTGTTTAGATTATCTGCCAGGTTTCTTTATGTTTTATAATGCCGAACTAACGTGGACAAATGCAAAGTGAAAGACAGAATTTTGCAGCCATTTTAATATATTTCTCTGATATTATAGCTGCAGACTTTAAGCATGTAAACAAAGGCATGTGTGTGTTTGTAGATATTTTTGAAATTCGACATTGTGAACATTGATATCTAAATGATGGGTAAGAATTCAACTGTGTTAGGAGTTCAAATTTGTCAGATTTGAATGTGTTCTGTGGAAGTGACCAAATTTAGAGTTAAGACTGATGTTTGCCCACATCTTTTTGCATAATTCGTAGATCACAATGTTACCAGTAATTCGATTAGCCCCATACAGCAATAATTTACATCGCAACAGTCCTTTACAACATATACCAGCATTAAGGAATAGACTTGAGTGCAGTGTTCAGTTACAAAGTATTTTTGGTACGACACGTGGTACGAAAAATTTTCTTTGTATGTTACCTAATCGACAAATGGATGTTTAATTAGAGGTACTGTATTAATGCAACAACTATTTGGGTCAAATATGCTGGTTTCTCTGTAAATGATCATGGATGTTCTTACCACTTTCTGTTGTGAGGGGAATACTCCAGTGTTCTTGTGCCCTAAGCTAATGGTACCACTGTGGGATAGTAGGTACAGTACCTACTTTTATTCTGTTTATTCAAAGTTTGATATTGTTGGGACTTTTTACAGACTATCAACTAGCACCATACAAGTGAATTCATGGAAATCTGCATCAGTATGATTTTCAGAGCAGGAGCAATAGTGAGTGCAGAGGGCCTACCCAATTTACCAGTTTCATGCACTTTTATCAGTTATGAATGAAGTAGGTAAATTTGTGCGGCCCTCTGCACTTGCTATCACTAGTGCTCTGGGAAGTAGAGCGACACAGACATGCGTGAATTCACTTTCCTAGAGCCTCTGTGGTAGCATTTATGTTTTTTCATCCCCTTTATACTATTTTTAACCCACAATTTCCTTGGTCTTCTTAACCCTCCCCAATATGGCATTTCTTTGTATGCATGTATTGTGAATATAACAGTATGCTCTTACATGAGTATGTTTAAGCATACTGCTTATACATATGACTACCATTTTCAAAGTAATTTTCCTGTTTACTGTGTTTCAGGATGAATTATCACATTTTAATTATTACTCATATTTTCTTGACGAACACTACAATGATTTCAAGAAAAAAAAAACATTTGAGTAGTGAATCACTTCCAAAATTTTGGACAGCATATAAAAATACCACTGAGAACTAAGTATGAATGGAGGCACATACAGTGGATGATCTAGAAACACATTAATAGGGAGGCTACTTGGGTGTTTACCAGTAAGTGTAAGCTTCAATGCTACATATAAATATCAGTGCTTAGTTTATATGCAACATAATTTTTCTTCCTGTTACTCTACAAAGTGTATTAATGCTGCATCATTAACAATTTACTTTCAAGGTTAATCTCAGTGTAAAATAAAACTCATGGAGAAGTGCACCAGGCTCATTTCTGAAACTATAATAGCTGTACTTTTTTATGTACTCGGTTATATTTAAGTATGACACATATTGGTACAGTACAATTTACTATGACTTGAAGATAACATTGAACATAGCATATGGTAGGGAGTAAAACTGCAACAAAGGAAAATATATGGTTAGCTAACATCAAAGTGCAGTTTAAGTTCTTTAAATTTGAAATAATGGTACTTTTAAAAAATAAAATGATTCCGATACACGACATAACCTACAAAATATTGCGCTACCAAAAAAAAGATAATACAGCAGCCACAGAGACTTCAATGCGCGAGTAGATTGTGGTGTATTTGCCTCGTATTTATTTTGCCGAAAATTAACTGCATAATAAAACTGTAGATAACAATGACCCATTTAAAACCTTTGTCCCTCTCTCGCCCTCCATATGCTATTGAACTGCTGATAACAGATACATCAAACAAAACGTAGGTACCCAACACAAATAAAAGCCATCGAACGTGAAAACACAATCTCTTCATCTCTTGTGTCTTAATTGGTATATCATAAGTATTTAATCAATATACTAGATACTATGCAACGAAGTAACATGATTAGCTGCAGATGCAGCACGAGCGCACCACAGCAGACGACGAAGAATACAGAGTTGCCAAATTGTTTTTGTTGAAGTCGCCTAAATGGCCAATCTTTTGGCACCCAAATGTCAACCAATTTGGTTACACTTTACATTAAATGCTTTATATATATATATATATATATATAGTACATTTTTCATGTAATATTTTATATGTATGAAACACGAATCGTTTTAAAATTTAAAAATGATATAGGCCTACATTACATTTAAAAAAAATGTCAAACGTACAATTATTATCGTAATATTGAATTAGCCTATTCTTGAGACCTGAAAACTTCACGAGTTCAATGACTTGCAGGCTAGGTTCTATAATCTTTTGTACAAATTTGTCGATGTCAACTGTGCATTGGTTGTCTGCTGTCACAGTGGAAGGCGAGGATTGGGCCAGCGTTGTCCAGCAGGAGGTGTCAAACACAATGTATACCAATGACTAATGTAATATAAACAAACACATTTTGAATTCTAACTTTTCTCCGAAATGAATTCGCGAATTCTTTAGGTCTCTACGCTATTCATTGTCCGCAGCGTGTAACATGAGTCGGAGCAAGATACCCTCTTCTATTGTATCCACAGCGGTTGCCGTTAAAAAACTGATCTTACTTATTAAAATTAATTATATTGTTCACAATCAAAAACATATACCAATATTAAGTAAATAATTCCAAGTAGCCCAAATATCGCAAATTCATCACAAAAATTGCCTAAATCGCGATAGTAGCATTTTCGTAATTTTTGGTCGCAAATTTTGCCTTGAAGTAGCCCAAACGGTGACAAATCGCCCAACATGGCAACCCTGACTTCGGCGACTGATAGTGGGGTGGGGTGGGTGGGATCGTCACGGAACGGAACACCAAAAATAATGGAATCGACATCAGGTTAAGTTTGAATGATCTGTATATATCGAAGAACAAGCTATCAATAGTTTTGATGTAATATATCAATGTTTCAATCAACATAATTTTTAACCGATAATTCGATTATCGATAATTTTTTGTGAAAATTTCATTAGACATTCGATATCTGAAATAATACGTGGTGAAAAACTTGTCAGCAGAGGATAACTGTAATTTTTTGTGATTTATAACGGCAAGGTGATGATAACTATAGGCAGTTCATGGTAAAATGAGCATTCTTAAAGCCCTACTTGAAATCTACTTGTATGCACGTCGTGTAGGTATTATTTCGTCCTATATAACATTAACATTGCCATGGGCCTCATCCCTTTATTTATGCGTCCGCCAGGTGAAACTCTAGAATTATTAGACAAGTAAGTATGTTACAATTCTGGTCATTTCTATACTTCGACGAATTAAAAAAAAAAATAGAAAGCAAAATAAATCATTTAAGTCATCACAAATTGTTGCCTACCACCTTTTATTCGACGTTAAGAAATGGAACTACTTTCCATCCATCATTTACAACATTACTGGGCGCATGTCACTGGTGCGCCCTTTAAAATATATGCAAGCAGGGGCCGTGACATTTTGCCAAGGTTGATTTCAAAAGTGCGCTCTTTATCGTGAACAGCCTGTAACACGATATGATCAACCGAATGTGTGTTTATATATGTATGACAATGTGTGCGTGAGTGTGGCTTTGAAAAGTAAGAGCTTTATGAGGTAGAACATTTGGTAGAGCTTGACTGTGGCTATTAGCGGTATAGTGAGCACTTTAGTCACATGGCAATTTTATATTGAAAAGTGGCGGAAAGCTAGAAATTGACTGAAAGGAAAATTTTAGCAGGGCCTTAAAAATGCTCACTTTACCGTGAATAGCCTATAGCTAATAATGTGATACCTTCTTCCTCTCACTAAGTTCCATCATCCTTTTTCTCCTGTTTCAGTAAAACGACGACTCCCCACAGCATGTTAGAAGAAGATTATTCACATTATTAAGAAAAGATATTATGTGTATATGTGCAATCTAACATATAAGTATATGCGTGTTTACTATGTCCAGTGTATAGACTTTGTATACTGTAATTTGACTTGTCCGATATCTCTGTACAGCTAGTATTGAAAAAGATCTTACGGACGCAATAAAACATACAAACGAAAGATATATTCAAATAAGGTAGCTTCATAAAGTACGTTTACTTTGTCAGCTTAAACTTGAATTTCTGAAATCCAACTTTTCCAACTAAGGTTTAAATAACGTGCTTATATCTGCGTACCCGAAAAATTCACCAGTGTACCCACCACTGTAAACCGAGCATTCGAAAATCACTACTTCGGTTGATTTTGGTTAAACCGATTAATCCATCTATCCGATCGGCTTGAAAATGAGATGGATTCGATGGAAATGAACGACTACATCAACCAATGAATTTACGAATGCTTAGGTTTTAAAATAAAAGTGAACATGCCATGTTCCCGTAATTTACCGTAATTTTCAAGAATTTCAAAATACAGGCTGTTTGGAAACTCGCCCGAAATATTTTGGCAGGCTATTCCTTGTGGAAAACTAAGAAGACATATGCACATTTTAGCCTAGCGCGATTCCTAAGAGGGATATGTGCCTTTGAAAATCTATTTTTTTTGTTCAAAATATCAGAAACGACGTGAAATTATACTAAGAATTTCTGGATAGAATGTTTTGTATTATCGAAATCTTCAAACTATGAAAAACCCGGTGTTAGGACCTCCCACCTCCATACAAATAATAGGGGAGGCCAACATCTAATTGCATACAATTGTTTTGCCTTCAAGTTTTATGAAATTTTGATGTTGTCTTATTGAACGGCATGATCAATTTAACAAAAAAGGTTCTCTTGTTGCATATGCCTAGGACCCACCGTTTACATTTAAAACGCTCACAAAGTTTTCAGCGGCGATGGTACAATGTCCGGCACCTATGCTATACTTCGTACACACGGAGGAACATTGTAAGCAACAGGTATTGTGCGGACTATTCGCGAAATCATAAAAGAAACGAGACAGATGGTGTGTGCTTGACTTACATGTGTGTAGAACAGAAGTGTAGACAGCATGTCGAGGTTTACGGGGAAGGAATTGGCCAACGTGCTTTTGATGTAGATTAAGGTGCAACGGTCTACTGTAGTCTAAGAGCATGTAGTTTGTACCAGCAGAAATACCTAAACCATATGACCTCTCATAATGAGACATTTGTCACAGTTGACCAATGCATAAGGGAAACAGTTACACTGGCCATCATAATAATTATTATATGTGCAGTTGTTTGGAACTTGCTGACTCTTTGAACCTGTATACAGGTTTAAGGTAGACCATATATCCAAGGCATGTTACTATGTGGTATGCCCAATATACGATTATGTTCCTTATGTACATTTCCCACATAAGTCCCATTTTAAATTAGTCGGCCCAATATCAGTTGCGTATGATATGTTTACCTCCGCGTGTAGAAGTATTGCCTACGTGTTAGGCAATGTATCGTCGCCGCTGAATACTTTGTGTGCATTTTAAAAGTAAAAAGTGGGTCCTAGTTACATGCAACAAGAGGGCATCTTTGTTACGTAAGCTCAATAGAACGGAATAAAAATTCCATAAAACTTCATGGGGGAAAAAACTTGTATACAAGTAGATGGTGGCCACCCCTATAATTTTTATGAAGGCGGGAGGTTTTTAAAGGTTGAGGATCTTGACAACACTAAACACTAATCAGACAATCGTGGTTTAACTACACGTCGTTTATTATATTTTGTAAAATATTAAATTTCTAAAATATATATTCAAGGGTATATATCTTCATTGGGAATTGAGCTATGCTACAAGTTGTATCGCATTCGTCTACCTCATTTTCCACAAGGAATCACCACCCCCCCCCCCCCCCCAAATATTTCGGGTGAGTTTACGAACAGCCTGTATACCAAGGTAAATTTGATGGTCGAGTGTTACAAATGGGAGATGGAAACTGTAGGATGTGGGTATAACTTAATGACATTCATTTGCGCCTGAAAGCGGATACAAAAACCGCTGAAAAATCCTGAGGTTCGGAAAAAAAAATCCTTAACCTATGTGTGTACACCTTAATTACACTACTGGTGAATCCATATATGAATTTCATAACATGCGGTATCATAACATGAAGCTCAGTTTCTGAAACTTGTGTTTCATGTGTTGGTTTATGCCGGAAATCAACGGTTTCGGCATAATTAAAAAAAATTACTATTATTAAAATTATTATTTAAAAAATCTGTTAGGCTGATGCTTTTATATACAAGTAATGGATATGAAATATTCATGAGAAGGTTTACTGATTATATAAGCAATAGTACTGTGTGAAAATTATGGTGAACACTCGTGTATGTCTAACACAAAAGTTCCCGTTATAACGGAGGCCACAGTGGTGTAGTGGTTAGACTACTTGCCTCCCACCTTGGCAAATCGTGTTGGATTCCTAGTGGGCTCGCTCCCGTATTTTCGTATGTGGGAGTCGTGCCGAACGATGCCACTGGTCGGCGGGTTTTCTCAGGGATCTCCCGTTTCCCCCGCCCTTGTATTCCGGCGCTGCTCCATACCCACCTCGCTTCACCCTCATCGGTTCTCAAGACCTCGATGTTAAGAGCCGCCCAAATCTCTTCACTCACTACAGTTATAACAACAAAACGATTAGGCTCTGTGCATTTCAGTAAACGGATGATGCAAGTCGTGAGTGCAAATTGTTCATTGTTCCTGAACCACAGTTGCAGAAGCAAAATCATAAAAAATTCACTTGTCTTTACTTGCGCGGCAAGTATCGTTGGGCAGGTTATTCCAAAGATACTTCCGTAACTGTTTGCATGCAGGCTCGGGTAGCAGGTCTCGTGAAAGCTTCCGTCCGAGCTTGTACGGAAAATTCTATCGTGGCATATCAGCTTTTAAAAGATAGGCCTTTAGCCTTCTGAAAATTGATGAATCTTTTTGAAGTATTCTATATGAATATACGATATGTTCAAAGTGCAAATTACACGGAACTGCTTACAATTTATTAAATACATTAATATCTAATTTTTAGGCTTAAAAATTTATTGTTACCGCGGATATTAACCTATTTCCCTTTCTTTTTTCAAACAAAATCGTCTACCAATGTCAATATGACATATGAATACTTTAACATCGAAATATCGATTTAAAATATAGGTTACCTTTCGATATATCGATTAGAGAAAAACGGGCGTATTTAACATAACATATGCAATTATACCAGACACAGAACTTCATGGCCGCTGAGTATCAGTCTATCAGCGAGCATTGCCAAGACCTGTTGCCACATTCATCTAGTGTCCATCCATACTAATAATATAAAGAGGTAATGTGAGTTTATTTGTTTATATGTCTCGGGTAATCTCGGAAACTACACGCCTGATTCTTATAATTCTTTCACTATTAGAAAGCTACATTCATCCAGATGGACACATGCTATGTTTAATTTTTTTTAAATTCCTTGAGAAATTTCAAAATTTGTAAACCAAGTCGGAGAAATATGGGCTGCTTGGCTGTTTTCTAAGCACGCTATACCAAAACCCTTAAAGATAAATTGAAACAATGTTAGAAGATATTCTATGTCTAATATAAAAAAAATGCAAGTAATCGCAGGTAGTTGCAGGTAGTCGCAGCTAGTTGCAGCTAGTCGCAGGTCATCCCAAATAGTCGCAGGTTGTCGCAAGTTGTCGCAGGTTGTCAGAAGTAATTACATATAGTCAGTCGCAGGTTGTCCAGGTAGCTGCAGTTTGTCGCAGGTTGTCGCAAGTAGTCGCAGGTAGTCGCAGGTTTTCCAACTAGTCGCGGGTAGTCGCAAGTTGTCGCAGGTAGTTGCATTAGTAGCCGGTATTCACAAGTTGTCGCTAGTAGCCACAGGTTGTCTCAACTAGTCGCAGGTAGTCTCAGGTTTGTCCCAAGTTATCGCAGGTAGTCGCAGGATGTCGCATGTAGTAGCAAGAAGTCGCAAGTTGTCGGAGGTAGTCGCAAATTGTCGGAGGTAGTCGCAAGTTGTCGGAGGTAGTCGCAAGTTGTCAGGGGTAGTCGCAAGTTGTCGGAGGTAGTCGCAAGTTGTCGTAAGTAGTCACAGGTATTCGCAAGATGTCGAAGGTTGTCGCAAGTTGTCGCAGATAGTCGCAGGTAGTCGTAAGTTGTCGCAAGTTGTCGCAGATATTCGCAGGTAGTCGTAAGTTGTCGCAGATATTCGCAGTTTGTAGCAGGTAATCGCAGGTTGTAGTGAGTGGACGCAGGTAGTCGCGGGTAGTCGCAAGATGTTGCAAGTAGTCGCAGGTAGACGCAGATAGTAGCAGATATTTGCAGATTTTCGTAAGTAGTCGCAGGTAGTCGCAAGTAGTCGCAGGTAATCGCAGGTTGTCGCAGGTTGTTTCGAGTAGTTGCAGGTTGTCGCAAGAATTCACAGGTAGTAGTAGGTAGTCGTGGGTACTCACAGGTAGTCGCAGGTAGTCACGGGTAGTCTCAGATAGTCGCAAGTTGTCGCAATTAGTCGCAGGTAGTCCCAGGTAGTCACATATATAGGTGTGTATCAGTAACTCCATTAAAACCTGAGCAAAGAGATGCCGGGCTGCTTGTCACATCATAAAATGGGTGTCATGAACTCTCAGTTGTAGTAATATAAATTACAATTCTATATGCAAAGATGTATCTATCTGTAAGATTATACATATACACTATCTACCAAAAAGTAATTGGGCACCATGAAGATAGGTAATTCAGTACATAATTTGACTCGTGTTTCACGGCCTTCGGCGTAGGACCGCTGGTGTTTGTCCATGGTAGCATGAATACAGAGGCCTATTGTAACATTCTGGATAATGAAATGCTCCCAACATTGTGGCGTTTTTACGCAATGGACCCGTGTTACTTCCAGGATGACAATGCCAGGTGCCATGTTTCAAGGGCTGCTATGCAGTGGTACGCTGACAACAATGTTCGCCTATTGAACTGGCCCACCCAGAGCCCCGACCTCAACCCTTTAGAACATATTTGGGACGAATTGGATCGCCGGGTGAGGGCTCACCAGGCGCGGCCAAAATCCATTGCTCCACTCATGGAATGGTTGCAAGAGGAATGGTGACGAATACCCATGGATGTCCTGCAAACACTCGTAGAGAGCATGCCAGACAGGATGGCTGCTGTTATAGCCGCAAAATAGGTGGCCCTGCGAGATTCTAACAGGGTGACAACCACCGAGCAAACATTGTGGACAAATGCCCAATTACTCTTTGGTAGATAGTGTATTTCCTTTTAAACCATTTCTTTCACTGTACAAAATATACAAACTCGTTGGGTTTTACATATTATGCAACATTTTGTTTACCAAAACAAATCGTTCTCATAATACATTTAAGATTTCCATAAAACCTCTTTAAATACATCCAATAATATCTTAGAAAACCACTCATTATTAACACATATCACAATAAAAACAACAATAATTTTTTAAATAAATTTCCAAGGCCTTTGTTCTCAGTAAAAAATGGATCCCGAAACGCTATCTCACTTGATTTCTTTTCCCAACACATTCATCATCACACCAGTCCACAAGCATTTGAGCCTGAGGGTATTGCCTCCACCAGTACAACCATATGTTGTAGGTAGTGCTCGCTCACCACACCAACAACTCTCACACCCTCACACAACCATTTGCATAAGCCTGAGGGTATTGCCCCCACCAGTACATCCAAAGTGTAGGTATTGCTCATGCATATCCACAACTAACACCTAGTCGTTCAAAACCATAACATTTATACTCTTGAATAATTCGCAATGTCCCTGGTATCTAAAATTGTCCAAAAACTCTAAATCCAATCCTTTCTTTTTAGTACTCGAACCTTGCATTCGCCCCGTCTGAAGTACAGTTCCACGACGGGCATCCCAATCCTAAGTTCACTGTTACCACGTATCGAAAGACAATGTCCCCACTTGCATCTACCATAAAACGTGTCCTTCTATTCTGCAGAGCATATTCTGCGCAAAATGTAGTAAGTCCCGACTCCCCACTGCCGGAGACTAAGTCCTCACACACCATTCCGCATAATAAACTAATCCACGCCTCACCAGTGAGAAATTAACAGTATTTCTACTTATAGTTAGCTTCAGCATTGTAGAGCAAATCTTCCTGCAGCATCTCCCTGTCTGATGGTCCAAGTCTCTGAGATGGCGAAAGTCTCCTCCTTCCAACTAGGCCTCCCAAGCTCCCGGCACTCCGTCCAGCCGATGTTCCCAGGCACTCGGCGACGATTTTTCCCATCCCTAGACTAGATCTCTATTTATACTACCAGGTAGCCCCTCCGCGTACATGGTCTTCTCCAGAGATCCTGGACCCCTGATATCAGCGCACTCTTTATTAACTCCCTTTTTAATTAGCAAAATACAATAGCCATTCACACAAATTTTCAGGCAGGTAGCTCCTTGACACTCTGTGCTGCAACTCGCCAAACAGGTATGTGCTGTGATGCAGATGTGGTGCCAGGGTTCAAGCGCCTGAGATATCCATAATTGCTCAGCTGAAAATACAAATGGTCTCATCATCCCACAGTAAAATACATTTAGTATTTGTGATGGAGCATTCTCTGTTACAAGGTGACATAAATGTTTCTGTAGTGTAGAAGCAACGTTGCTCTCTCCATCTTTGCATATCTATCGCACTGTATGTTCAACGACATCACACACTCTTGTTGTCGAACATGTACTTAATTTGAAATGTATGATTTCGAGAAATTATTTGTTTGAAAATTTAGCAAAAATAGAATGCACAATAAAAAATATATATTGACTTTGTTTGTGAACAACTTTCCTTCCGTAACTACACAAGGTTTTCTTAGAACTGTAAGTTTAACAAAAACTTAACACGCACACATATAAAAAAACATCCAGGATGGTTCAAAGCACATTGCGGTACTGGCCACTGACTATACATGTTAGAACAGATACCAACACTTAGTGTGGACTGCGAAGCAGCTGTTGTGCTACGCATTAGCTCGTGTCGACTAAGCACAAGTCAATACTTTGTTATCGCCTGCTTATAAAGCATGGTGGAAACATTCAGTATACATACGAAATATGGTTTCCTCTCTGAAGAAGAACGCATAACATACTCTTTTCTGGAAAATAGGTGTGAGATCGTAACAACTTTCATGCGTAGTCATTGATAGCGTAAAACATGAACAGATAAAGATACAGATTTGGGGTTTTCACCGAACTGTTCAGCAAAATGAGCCTTTTGCGAAAAGTGACTGAATTTTGATGGAATTTTTCATGATTTTAAGTGTGCACCTGTGAAAGATTTTGTTCGACTCGCTGAGGCCACTGTATCATAACTAATATTAGGCAATAACACACAGACATTATAGGCTACTGATCCCAGTTAGTGGAAGAAGCGCCGTTGATCGATTGTAGGCGAGCAACCAAGAAGTTCTGTGCTTGTTTACAACAATTACAATTTGGTAATGTGTTATATGAGTAACATGTTCCATTGTTTATGCTGTTATTTTTGGAACATCTTGGATTGCCTCACCAAAACCAACGCTTGACTACTGTGTATGCATAATTTTTTTTTTGGAATGCTTGAACAATTTTTTCCACCACATTAGGCAATTTAACACCACGCATGCATGAAAGTTATTTTCTAGAACATCTCGGCTGGCAACTGTGCACATGTGTGAAAGTTATTTTTTTTTGTCTCAGTTTGCAACTGTGTGCATGCATAGTAGTTATTTTTTGGAATGTCTTGGTTTGCAACTGTGTGCATACGCAAATATTATTTCTTGGAACACCAAGCTTCGGAACATTGAACGACATAGCTGTTTTTCCCCGGAACGTCGGGACAGGCGATAAATGTTTAACATCTTAATGGAATGTGTTACGTAGACTAAAAACCTTCAATCTATGTTTTTTTTGCCATTCCTACTATTGTTTGCTGGCCATCTAATGTTATTGTGTAAACTGTGTTCTTGTTTGAGTGAAAGGCGGGAGTGCTTTATTGAGCATTGTTGAGGGGTTATTGGGGAGATGGATAGGGCTTGTATAATTACATTGAGTATGAGCAGAAGATTTCCCCTGGCGAGTTTTTGTCTTTTATGAGTTGAGCTGTTTCCAGAATTATGCAGGTACATGGTGTGAGACAGTCGATCAGTATGCGAAGTGCAGTGTGAAGTGGTACAGATTCCAGGGGAAGCTTTGGAGATTAGTGGCTGCTGCACCGTGTTGCTTGGAGAAGTTTGAATCTGGTGCTGATGTTGTGAATCTTGGCATTGTGAGGAAGCGGGTCATCCTCGCAGGTCTGGAAGGTTCTCTGTTGTCGCCGGCGGGTCTGGAGTTACGCGGGCTGGTGAGATATCTTTACCTGGCATTGATGTAGCAGTTTTTTTTTTCTTGTTGTTTAGGACAGTTCTTGGAGCCACCCACGTGGTCTCCACCGCAGTTTGGGCAGGTTCGGTGTACTTCCAGATGGAGGGGACAGTCAGCTTCGTTGTGTTCATTGGAGCATTGCCTGCATATGGCAGTAGTTACTGGCGACTAGGTCGTAACATTGACTCATGTGGCATCTCTTAGAGGTTGAGAGACTTCTAGGGCTCAACTGTGATGATGTAGTGGAGAACGAGATGAAGTTGAGCGAGCTCGGTGGCTTGATAGTTGTCTGGCAGAATGACGAGCATCGATGGACTGTAGTAAATCGACCATTGTATTTGTTGATCGACTAGGATTCTTGCCTAGGTGTTGGTGAAGGCTTGTTTTCTGAGGTTTTCCTCGGTATCTTCAAGGTTGGTTCCCTCAGGCAGTTGTCGGATTGCGACGATGGCGCGCCCACCACCGCCTAGTTCGTCTAACGACCGTTTCTTCAGCAGCGCTCAACTTCTACCTCGGTGGAGCTTGGTATCCCCTCCTTGTTCCGCTCCTTGATCACCTATCTTTCTACACCACCTTGTGCATCACTAGTTTTTTTCATTGAGGGGTTAAGTTAATAAATACACAGATTCACCCTCCCCTCTTCCTATTCGTTCTCTCCTGGCACTACAATAGTGTTCACATGGAAGCTATGTCTGTTTAACTTCTACAGGCGAGAGTTGCTTGCCAGCTGGGGTACCTAGCTTTGGGAGCTATATTAACTGTGAATGTCGATGACATAAAATACTTCAATAATTGTTGAGTAATTTGAGGCCAGCAACATGGCAGAGTGGTGAAATGGAGAGTGGTAGACGAGTGTGCTATTTGGGCTTTAGTGTTTTTAACGTGTTGTTTTGTAATTATGTGCTTTGTGTAGCGGGGCCTTGCAGTAGGTTTTTGAACATTTATTTCTGTGGCACTTTCTCAATTCTGTCCTGCTTAACTAAACTGCGCTGCTGCTTGGGTCCTGTCTGATATTTTAACGCACAGTGTTTGTTTTCTGCATCCCCATTTTACCAGTCCAGCCAAGTTTGATATTACGCATGTTCATCTACTACTCGCTCTCTTCCACCAGTTTGAATTTTGTGACGTAAATAGTTTATGAACTGGGAGCCTTGAATAGGGCTCTAGTAATTTTCGACCGACCTCCCAGTTCGTTACGATTTTTATTAGGATTTCAACAAGATTTCAATGTGTCATTTTAACACGAGAAACGCTTTGATAGTCCGCACACGGGCGCCATTTCCCGTATTTGCCATAACGTGATGTGTACCACATGGCGTCAAACAACCGTCCGTTGCGCCGCCAGCAGCTGTCACTGATGGGTAGAGCAACCACCCGCCGCATGAGCGCGGTGAAACATTAAAGTGATGCAGAGTTCCACGTGTGCATTAGTGCATCTACTTTATTTTGTATATTTTTGTTTTTGTATTTCTATTTTGCCATGACCTTTTTAATTTAGTATTGTTTTGGGTGTAATTTTTAGTGCTACGTAAAATGGTCCTTGTTATTGGGCAACATAACAAGTGCATTATAGTATTTTTTTTTTTTACATCTTAAAATGTCCAGGGTTTTAAATATAATATTTGTCCTTCAGTGTGTGTATTATTTTTATAGTATTTTGTATAGTGAGTATGTTCTCTATATTGTCTAGTGTATTTTTGTGGCACATGCCATGCAGTGAAATCTTGCACAACTGTCAAATATAGAAATGTTATGCGGCACAATCATAATCATACCGACGCCTCATTTTACATAATTTTACCACTCAGAGCCACAGTGTAAATTATTTAGGTGTACAGTGTATATGTTTATTCATATTTATCCAGTGTTCCCAGGATTTCATCTAGGATCTTTTCCAGTATTGTGTACGTAAGCAGCGGCCCGAGGCCACAGATGAACATGAACTCCGGAACACCAGGGTTAACACAATGACTATGTGGTGGTGATTTGCATTTTTAATTTAGTTTATATTTAAGGGTTTTCCGTTAAGTGTTTTTATGCATCAACCAAACAGCATCATTTCCAAAACCAACTGAGATAATAAGTACAACAAACATTGAACTGAGAGCCACGCAAGCTCTTCATAGAGAAATCATAATTTTTAAGTTAATGTTACATAAACAACCTAAAATGTAACATGCTACATATTTTTATATTTTATTGATAGCTCTTATTTTGGATAAAGTTGAAAGTGTTTATTCGCATCATCTCATCAGTGTATCACATGTTCGCATTGTTTCATTAATCATCTTTAATTTCACATTTTTTCATCACACTATGCAGATACACTCTGCCAACCAGCCAGCTCTGCACCAGCCATTGTTCAGTAGCATCCTAGTCATCTCGTGTGGGGAACGCAGCGCACGACCCCTCCGGGTCTTCAACTTTTTGTTCGATAATGTACCTGCAGTAATATTTAAATTAGTATACCGGAACCTTAATTTTCTTAGTTTCAACCTGGAGGGAGTGCCACCACACAACCAGGTTCGTTTTGTATATTTCCAGAGTGTAATTTTCATTTAATATCTATATAGACGATTTCACGCCTTTTTGCAGCATTAGCATTCTCCCACTATAACGGATATTGTGTAAGCATCAGTGCCTCAGTAGAGGAAGAAACGTGAACAAAAGATTGTATTAACAGATGTGCACACTTTTATTTGCTCAATCGCATAACAGCTGTTTAACCAATTCATCATGAATTTTACGTAAGTTCCTAAGGGCGTAGAGATGGCCCAAACTATCTCTACCAGGAGTGAGTGAAGCATCGGAAGGGGCTATACACCTTCCACTAGCCTCGGCACTATGGATTTATAGCTTATGCCTCATAATCAGTAGCAACCAGACGGATTATCATTGACTCTACACCATTCGTGCTCTCCGCACTGGTGCTGCTAACCTGGCAAACCATATACAGCTTTTCCAACTTCAAAAACCTTCCCATTCTCCTATGATCCAACCCAGATACCATAAAGTAGTCACCCTTCCATGTGGCCCTTCATTCCCGCCAACCAGACACAATTTTTCCCATTCCTTATGGCATCATTCCAAACACAACCAACTTGTATCATGTGCGGCATCGTCCAGCACGATTCCCACATGTGAAGATCCGGGAGCGAACCCGCCAGGGATCGAGCCCAGATCGCCGAGGTAGGGGGTGAGTGCACTAGTCACTGCTCCACCGCTGCCCTTGAAGCAAGTAGTTATTAATAAACCATTCTATGTTCTACTAATTTGTGTAGCTACAGTTCTCCAGTTATGTTTTCGTGTAGGCTACTATGCTTCTGGTATAGCCTATGTATGTTTAGTACAAGGTGGAAATATCATTCATAGCACACGAGAAATTGAATAAGGAACACATGACAATATAAAAATTATTTTCTGTGTTGTAAGCATTTAAAGGGTATTATATATAAATAGCGAGTAATATAGAATGATGTACTTGTAAATGAGCACTTCTCTCAACTTATTAAACATTTGTCCAGAATAGCAATATGTAGGGGAAAATGAAAGTAGTAGGACCGGGGGAATTCTACTTCATATTATATTTATTGGGATTAATTCATGGATTATCGATTTGATTGATTGGATTAATCATTAATCCAATCTTAATCCGGTAAATTTATGATCGGATTAAGGGTTAATAGGATAAAATATGATCAAAGAAAGTTGATCAAAGTTTTTGCTTCAAACTTGTTTCTTCAATTTTTTTTGGTGACATTTTTTTGTTATTTGATAAATGTATAGTTCGGGCACTTTATTTTTTTTGGGGGTTGGGGAGCAGCATGGTAGGTCCTCGCCCTCGGAGTTCTGGTGTCCTGCTTAGGTGGTCATGTGCTGGGGAAGGGGTGTATATAGGGGAGCGATGTTCACCCTCTGAGCTCTGTCATGGTACTGTGGTGTGATGTGCTGAGGAAGGTGTATATATATGTGTTGCATTTTGTGCAAGAGTGGCATAAGTGCTTTTAGGGTGTCGTAGTTGGTGTTGGGAGATAGGCGACTCTGAAAGATAGAATTTATGTCCTGTATGTTAAGTGTAAATGATTGTTCCAAATGAATAATACCAGCGCTGACATATTACACAAGAGAAATTTGGGAATCTTTAAACAAATATTTCCTAAATATATTTCAAACGAACACAAGTACGTGAGTATCCTGTATTAAATGTAAGTAATGAGTTCTATGTATCAATATAAATTACACTACTTGAAATCATACAAGGAGAATGAGATACACATCTATTCACTTGGGAAGACTGTGCATGACTGAGCTCGCTTGCGACTAATGCTAGGCTGGGATAGGGTAGCAGCACGACACATCCATTCAGTTAGAATGTCTGTAATAATGTAGGAGTGTTTAAATGTACCCCAGCTATGGAAATAAATTAAGTGATTTTAATATATGTCCACACTGCTGTTGTGGTTGCAAAACGGATGAGTTATAAATTGTACTAGCTCATATTTCTGTGAAATTATATTTTATTTGAAATGAAATTTACTCCGTCCCATTTGATTAGAAATGCGTTTTGAAATTAATTAAATGGGTAACATTAGAGAAGTATAACGATTGGTCTCATAACGAACACAACTATGTGACTATCGTGACGGCTGTCAATTCTACACATACCTTAAATGATTTAAAGATACATCAGGCTGCGAGGTTGCTGCTGAAGGAATGGCGTTAGTATAGGTTTTGCAGAGACTTATAATATGACTAGAAACATGGAGCATGGTTGCTAGGCAAATGAATGAGAAGAGATTTGAATACAAAATGGCTGTTTCCAAATAGGTTACGCTACCCACAAGAGAAATTGTAATCCGCCAAAAGTATAAGGAACGAACCAGAAAATTAATAAATATGTATTTCAAACAGCAGAATGAAGTGATATAAAATAACTAAACATTTTGTCAGTAAAAATGTCCTGTTTATATTTCCCAGTCAACCAAGTTATTCTCCACGAAAAATTTAATCATGCCTTCCTCAACATAAAAAGGAAAAGAATTATGTAAATGCAGAGAACATACTTACCCAGATTTTTAACACAAGATTTACTTCTCTGGGAAAATAAATTTCACTATTGTAAGAATAATCAATTTTGAACACAATTTCCATCGAAGTGTAGGGTGACTTGGATCGTGTGAAGAAGGGCTTTATCCCACAGAGCTAATTTAAAAAAATGAATTAATCTAGGAACGATTTGAGTCCATACGAAGAAAAGAAGATGAAATCAATACTACGTTACGTTAAAAAATAATATTGACGTAGTACATTGAGCCGAATAATGTTAACACAAATCCTGTTATGTCTGGGGAATTCGCTGCACTAGTTAACACAAATGGTAATTGAAAATCCGATGAACTTTCGTAGACCGTGCTCCGAAATGTACTTGACATGATAAAAGCTTATAAGGTATATAGATAAAAGCTTATGCACTATATAGGCTTAACACACAAATAAATTTTCCCGACAAAATTATTAAATAAAACTTGTAAAAATATTTCGCACTGTAGTTTACGAATACTGTGAACGAGATCTGAATCCCGGAGTATATAGTATTGGTAGAAATCGAGAGGTGAATTTCGGTGTAGGCTGGATAGAAACCCCCGGATTCGCAGATAATTTAAGCCTCGATCGCGCCAAGCATTGTCCTTAGCGGTGAGGTCGGAAGAGCAGAGAGTGATGTGTATCCAGGGCGAGACTTGTCGTTAAACTAAATATGGCGCTGGTCAGCGAGGACAGTAGAAAGCTTCTGCCCCCCTCCCCCGATCATTCACCCTAGACCAGAGCGCATCTTTGGGTATGCATCCCCTTCCCCCGACCCAAAGTCCAAAATTCTTTTTAGGCTATCTGGAGCACTGCCTGCCTCGGCTAGGCACCCTTCCGCCTCCTCCTTAGAACGCGTCTTTGTCCGCCACATCGGGGACTCTCCACCTGCCAGACACCCCCTCAAGACACTAAGTTTGGACTCACCTGAAGGTGTTAAATAATTTGCAAAAAACTGTCCTCTACCCGCGAATGTGAAGTGGACCAGGCAGCTTATTTCCCCTCTCCTCTCCAAACTTTTACTTTCACCTGGCCATTAATCTGTTCAGAGGGGAAGGTTTCTCGTATTGCCAAAGGCAAGGGATGTCTTGTTTGCACTGGCATCAAAGAAAA
Organism: Dryococelus australis; assembly: GCA_029891345.1. NCBI lineage: Eukaryota > Metazoa > Arthropoda > Insecta > Phasmatodea > Phasmatidae > Dryococelus > Dryococelus australis. Next base: position 70,396,828 of record CM056998.1, on the reverse strand, counting down.
AAAGTTTCCCAACTCCTGCTGATAAAATTATTTCCCTGAAGTTAACATTAATTTTAAACACAAATATTATTCCAAGAAATGAACTTTAATCCAATAAACTTTAAGTTTCAAGTATATTTTCTCAGTATAATTTTTAAAATCTTACAGAAATCAGGGAATCTATGGAAAAAAAATTTCGTACAAGATATATTTTCACTCGCTAAATATGTAAGAAATGAAAAAAAAAAAAAATGCATCATTTGATTTAAGCAATACAGAAGTAAAAGCATTTTCACATTTTGAAAAAAAAAAAAAAAAAAAATGTTAAACCAAATGCCTCTAAATTTTAGGTTAATGTAAAAACTTACATTTTCAATCTGTTACAAATATTTGTGTGTACCAGAGAAAAATACTTATTTTACATATAGATTTCTCCATAAGTTTCCATGTGAGATTTCCGACTATACTATCTAGCACAAGATGTGTATATTTAAATAAATATAAACTAATTTTATTTGCAAATACTACTTTTCCGATGTAATATTAATGAAATAGTACGAATCCAGCCTGAAATGACTGCTATAGAAGTTGTAATCTATTAAATGTCATGTTATTATCTAAAAGGTCCAAATTTAAGCATATTTAAAGGAAAACAGTGGCCATTTGCAATCCATATACTATATAAGGAATAATAAATTAATTCTTTCTTAGTGTTAAGTCGTCATCTGGCAAGGTCACTTCACGTGTGTGTGTGTGCGCATGTGCATTAGCAAGTCTACTACAATAACAGGCATCGACTACAATGCCAAGCATTCACTACAATGCTAGGCATCCACTACAACACTTGGCATCCATTATGTCCATCAGAGGACACAGCAGCACCTAGATCTATAACACAGAATCTACAGGGGAATACATCTCTCTCTTCATCACCCCGCAACAGTTAGAATGCATCAAGCTCACTGTTGTGACAGTTGTGATGAGGAATGTGTTGAAGTATTCAATGCTATACCAGCAATTGTGGGCACTGCCAGATAAGTTTATCATTACTTTAGCAGAACATGAAATTAATCTACTATATCAGTTCCTTCCTGAACATTTATGAGCTGATGATGATAATGTGTCATATCTTTCATGTGAAGACTGCCCATACAGTATGCCCGCTTGCATTAATGATGAGAACTTGCAACGTATGCGGAGGGATTGTATGTTGCAAAGGGTGGAACAGTTAATTGAAGCCACAATTATCCCAGATGTAGTACTGGACCATTCCGGAGTTGATGAAGTGGATTCTACTACTGATATTTTATAAATAAGATGAGTGGAAACTTTTTGTACATACTGTATAATTTGAGAGTGTAAAAATAAATAACGTAAAAATGATGTGCTAAGCACCAGGTTTCGTACATTACCAAAACAACTATTTTGTAATTAACTTGGAATTTCTTATGCAACCGATGCTAATGATTCAAAAGTATTAAGCTTTAAATCTCTCATGCCTTGGTATAGTTTAAAACCTGATGTTAAAATTGTGTTTCGGCAACAAACATACGAGTTACATGACCTAAAATCTAACTATGGTGATATAGCTTATAAAGACCATTTCCAATATGTGAACGATGTGCTCCTCAAAGATTATCCAGTATACATACTTGGAAAAACACAAAAGGAAGTTTAAAAAAGTTTAACCAATGCAGAAGTCATAAAGATCAGAAGATATCACGACTGTTCGAGTATTAATTCAATAGTCAAGCACTATAATACCAATGACTGTGAGAAAAAATGTTTTGTTCGCAATGCAAAAGCGAAGCTTTAAGAGAATTTTTGTACCAACATCCTACCTATATGTAAAGATATTAATTTTTAAAAATGATTTGTTACAGATTCATAACTGTGTAAACTTTGAAATGGAGAAATTCAACCCAGAGAAGATGTACACCAGTGTTACTCCAGGCACCAAGAAAATGTGGTTCAAGTCTTTAAGCAACATGTACTTCCAATTCCAGATGTGTAATGGAGATGAGCACTGGTGCTTTACACAAAGTTTCGCAGTACATACGTATCAAGAACGAGTTTTGTGTTATGAGGAAGGTGGTTGTTCGGTTTTTAATATGCGGCTGACAGTGACCTGCCTCGTTCTTCAGGGGACCTATGTTTTAAATCTGCAAGTGAAGAAATAAGGAACCAGAATATAAACAAATAAAATATAAATTGAGTAGAGAGTTTTACGACAGACCCACCTTATGGACTGAAACATGTAATGATAAGGAACATATCGTGTAAATGCAAGGCAGTAGCCGCCTTGAAAGGTCGTCTTGTGGAATGTGGAACTGTGAAGTTTGGGATAGCACGTTTGTGTCTGTAAATTCGATTCAACAAAAATGACATTAAAGGCCTAATATTACCTCAAACTGTAAGAAAATCTCAGTATATAAATAAAGATAACCATACACCGGAGCTACAGTTATGATTGCGTGGTTTGACTTATCACTTCCTTATGCCAATGTTACTCGAGGTTACAGGCGAGTGTGGTTTCGAATTGAAGAAGATAGTCCATTACATATTCAGATGTGTAACGGAGATGAACATGGGCGTTTCTCGCTAAATAGTCCTGATTATACTTTAAAAGTTTTCGACATTTGTTTTGGAGAAGTTTTTGTCCTTTTTATAATTTACGTCCAGACAGCAAACTACCCTGAGTTGAAAGTCAACTATCATATGAAGCTCAAAGTGCACCCAGCACGAAAAATACGTCCCACAAGAAAATCAAATGCATCATGCAGATGGAATGTAGTTTTTGTTTTCTTTCTACAATACGGAGCAAAGGATGTAACAACAAGGAACATTTTACATACATAGGAAAGCAAGAATTAACTACTCCATGTGGCATGCGGAATTGCAAAGTTTGGCTTAGTAAGAACGCTTAAAAGAAAGGCAATGGCAAAACAGCTGTATAAAGGAGATTGTTTAGTAATAAACTGTCAGTAATTACTAGCATATTCGACCCTACATACATATACATAATTCTGCAAATAGGGTACAGAAGAGTCTTCTTTAAGCCGTATGACGTTATTTTACCAGTTCAAGTTTGCAAGGATATAGAACATTGGTGCTACGCTTTCGATAACAGTCTCGGTATTCACTTTGGTGAAGGCATAACATGCAACAATTGTGCTGTGAGATATCTCTACCCCGGCAGTGACTTAACATCAACATTAGAAAAAAAATTTTTATGATTGCCAGCCTTATCGAGGAGCTTGAAGAGGCGTGTGGACATGGAGTAATTGCTTACCAACTTACCAAACTTCACCAGTGAATCCATTCCATTGGAAGGAGACCTGTGACAGAGACATTCACAACTTTATTTTCGAACAAAGAGAAATAGTTTTCCCGTCAATGTGTAATTTATATGTGTGTGAAGTGGCTAATTCTGAATAATGTTTTTATCCTAATGCAAGTATGTGTTTATTTATAAAGGTTTGTATTCTGTAACTTATAGCATAGCATATTCATATTTTGTTGTTTAGGAAATGTGTGAGTCAGACATTCATTTCAAATGTACATATTTCTCTGAACCTTTGTCAGCCCATACTAAACCATGTCGTTTTGATTCTAGTTTAACTAATTGCAACAGTTCGAAATGTCTTGCAAACCACTACAGACCACATAGAGTTGATCAAAAGCTTAATGGTGAGTGCATAGTAACAAAATTTTGTGAGAAAGAACAATGTTTGAAACATCTTATTTATAATACAATGTTTTGCATTATCAGTATTTCGAAGAATGTGAAAATTATCTCCATACTTTATATCATGGTCACAAAAAGGTTGGTTACATGTCTAGTACTGGTTGTGTTTCATCAAAATATCACGTGCATCGAGCAATAAAACTAGCAAAAATAAAATTTAGTCCAAAATCACAGTTTAACTTTGAATGATAGAGGACGAATTGATATATATATATATATATATATATATATATATATATATATATATATATATATATATATATATATATATATATATATATATATATATAGATCAATTCGTCCTCTATCATTCAAAGTTAAACTGTGAATATATATATATATATATATATATATATATATATATATATATATATATATATATATATATATATATATATATGTTCCTTGCTAATTGATCTCAGTCGGGTAATGGATAGCAAATGCATAACATGACATATATTAATCCTGGAAACCATTACATCAGTGTCAAACCAGGAAAGTAACTTACACACTATGGTGTAACAGGCGTCTCTGTGAAATTGCAGAGACTTGCGACAGTGTATTACATTTAAAAGTGATTTATTTTCTGCTAGGAAATGAAAAAAGCCATGAATTGATTCAGTGCAGTGATAGCACAAATTGTCCTGTGTTTTACATGACTCCAACAACTCCTCTTCCATTTAGTATTGAAGATGAGCACTCACATTACATTGAAACATATGCAGACTTAGTTGGAAGTATTGTTTTACATTCTCCTGAATGTAAAACCAGATGTGTACAAACATACAGGTTAAAGCCTGGGCATAAGAAATGCTCCCTCCCTGAAAGCAGAGTTCAAGAAGGGGATCTAGATTCAATGTTTAAAAAATGCACGAAAACTTTGTTTTCGGTAGTTGCTAACAGCTAATGAAATATTTGTGTAACCATGTTGTGAAACTTTTTGTGTAACATCCTGTACTGACTTGTGTTAAAAGTCTGTAACAAAATTTTTGGATCAACCGGTATTTGTATATGTTTTTGAGATAATTATCTAATATATTTTATAACATCCTGTACTTGCTAGTGTTAAAATGTACATAAATCTTGGAGCAATCTGTACTTGTAAAATGGATTCCTTCATTGTGTTTATTTAACCTATCCCTTTTAAAAAGTGAACTTGTTTTCCTAACAAAGGAATAATAGAGTGATAGTTAAAATGTCTCAACAGATATATATATATATATATATATATATATATATATATATATATATATTCTAAAACAAAAAAAAAAGATGTTTGGTTTCTATCAAACTATGTTATTTAACATGTATAAGTGTTTTAAAGAAAAGGCCAGATAACATAGAAAAACTATTCATTTGCAAAAATAATATTCAACTAAAGATAGTTAAAACTGTCTGCTGGCAAAGATATGTGGTGAAAAATGTAGTATTCACTTTAAAACACACCATAAATTTACAAAAAAAGAGTTTATTCTTTCGCCAGCCTCCGTGGCGTAGTCAGTTTATGCATTAGTTGGAGGCTCTAGGCTCGAATCCTGGAAAAGGTAGGGTTAATATTAGTTAATTCAGATGTTCTGGGTTCAAATCCCGACTAGATCATGCATGATTGTAACCATATTACTTAAAAGGAATAATGAATGAACCATGTAATTAAAATATATAATTAAATCTTGGTTAAATATTATTTAAATGTCAGTAAAAAACAATCATTCGTTCACTCATACACATCAAAAAGGTAGTTTAAATGTATAACATTCTGGGTTAAAAATTATTGTAATGCGAGAAGCTTCTGTTGGAAAAGAATGAAACCATTAAATAAGAACATAAATTCAAATCTAACCACTTAAAACAAAATAAATACACAAATTCCACGTTCAATCCCAACATAAACATGTTAAATTTCAGGAAATGTGTTAAATCCTTTTAATTTGTGTTAAATTTGGTAAAAATTTACTTAAAAGCATTAAAAATAATTAATTATTTCGTTTGATGTATTTTGGAAGTGAATAGCGTCATATAAATCATTGCGACAAGGGACAGTGGTGGGTTTATATATAGAGGATCCCGCCAGCAGCTCGCCATTAGCTGTTCTGAATTCATGGGGTCAACACCTCCCCTCCAGTGCACGGGTGTATCGTGTCAACTGTGAACCAGTCGACACTGCTCGAAGGTGCTGCCGGGGTCGATTTGTTCGGGTAAACCGGTCGCTTGATTACCTCCATGGGGTTCTTCCCCATCGGGGGTGAAGGGACCTGTCGCCCATCACTTCAGCCGCATTGGTGAAAGGAACCAGAACTTGCTGCACGCCCGGCCGCTTGCCATCCTGCCAGAGAAGGCACCCCGGAACTCGCATGGGATTACAACTGTCTAGTGGAGCAGGGACCCCAGCGCTCGCCTGACTGCCTGACTGAGCAGGCTAGCTCTCAGCCCGCCTAACCTGGGTTCAGCTCTTGTTGAACGTCAACTACCTGTTCTACTATTCTTTATGTAAGTGAATAACTTTTACATACATAGGGCTTTTTCATTCATTAAAAATTTGTGCCACGTTTTTAATTAGGCTGAGTGTAACTTTTTCCAGTAATAGTCAAAATCGTTACGATTTGAATGAAATTTTCCAAAAATCGTTTCTAGTTTTTGAATTTTTAATTAATTTCAGTTAAACTTTCTTGGAAAATCGTTAAACATTTGGAAACTAAAATGAAATTTTCTTAAAATCAATTCAAGTTTATATAATTTCAGTTAAATGGTTATAACAAGGCTTTACAATTTGAAAAAGGAATTTTATTAACTTTGTTTCAAGTTTTCGAATTGTGTATTAATTTCAAATAAACTTTCTTGGAAAATCGTTAAACATTTTTAAAGCTAGAATGAAATGTACTTTTGTTAGTTAACTTTCATAGCAATTCGTTTCACGTTTACAATATTTGTTTATTTAGTTACTTTTTTAGTGGTTCCACGTATTTTAAACTAGTTTTAAGTAGTTTTTAAGATTTTTCGAGACTGGGTTGTTGTGTGTTTGAGGTGTGAATTAGAGAACAGCTAAAAAAGGGAGAACTACGTCGCTTATGCCCAGAGTGAGGAGAAGGTGCATAACCTTAGCTCCTGAGCGTATTCAGATTGTAGTTCTCTTGAGAAGGATTTTTAATTTTATGGATAATTGGTCCTTGAGTAACTCTAACAAATAAAATGTTTTCATGGGTGTGACGGGGTGGTTCGGGCATATAATTTAAAGTAGTTTTTAAGAATTTTCAAGGGTGGGCTTTGGTTGTCATTGATGTATGAATTGTGGAGTGAGAAAAAGGCAAGAAGAAACTAAGCCGAATGGACCTAGTGTATTCGGAGAACACATAGCTCTGTCCTATTCTCTGCTCAGAATGTGATTGCATGGAGAAGGATGTTTGATTTTATGGATAAATGAACCTTGAGTAAAAAGCGAATGAAATGTTTTGATGTGTGTGAAGGGGTGGTTTTGGCATATAATTTTAAGTCGTTTTTAAGTCATTCAAAGTTGTTGGGTAATTGTGAACATGAGAGTGTTGCAAGTCATTATAGGTTGGTTGTTGTCATATCTTTGAGAGTATATAGAGAGTAGACTAATTTTAAGTCATTTTAAGTAAAATTTGAAGAATTTTTTTTTTATTTAAATAAGTGTTTAGTTTTAAGAGTGGGTGTTTAAATGTTTAGTTTAAGAGTGTGTTTTATATAGTATTATTATTAATATAGAGTCTAAAACATTATTCCCCTCACTAATAAATTATTATATGAAAATTGTTATTAAATTTATGAAAAAAGTTTTGATGGTATAAACCATTTTAATTTTTATGGCGTAAAATATTTTTTATTGTTGACAGTGTAAACTAGTTTTATTTTCGAAGGTTTGCACTACTACTTATATTTTTGATGGTGTACACTAGTTTTATTTTTGAAGGTGTCGAGTAATTCACATTATTTTTAAAAAGCACATTTAAGATGCATACAAAAACTGGGCTTAAAATTTAATACAATGGTGTGTGTTTCAATTTCATTTCAATGTTGTAAACGCAGTCCGCGTACTCCAAACGTGTAGTTAGAAAAGATATACTAGGCCAGGCAGGTCGTGAAGCACCGTGTTTACTGGAGGTGACAGTCAGGGGCGATGTGCATCGTGTACAGAAGTCGTCGGAGGGGAGGTGGCATAGGGGAAGTGGCTAACCTCCCTCCTAGCTCTGTTGCTCAGGGGACTGCAGTGCATGTGTGTTGGCGTTCAGGAGGGAAGGAGAGCAGGCTGGGGAATGGGAGCAGGTCTGGATAAAGGCATATGCATGCAATAGCGGTGCTTTTCTCAAATTTGTTTCACTCTCTCGTCTTGCCCACATCGTACACAGCTCCCACCCCCATGCACTATTCGTTCTGCTCCCTCCATTCCGCAGCTCTTGTTACCTGAATTTCGCACTGCTCCCCCATGCCCTCAACTCTGGGCCACTCGCTACCTGGCTTTGTCCACAAAGGTTTAGAAAGCCTCGTCTGCCATATATTTTGTAAACAGATTGTGGTAGCCGACTGCCTTTCTCAAAAACAGAACTTCGCACCCTCATAAAATTTTATTTATAGTAACTAATGTTGTCCTTTTGTTTACAATGTTACTAATAAAACATTTATTTCAGGTACATTGTGGGAAGTGAATAATAAAGTGTGGTTCCTTTTCTCTATTTTCAGAACAATGTGGCACTTCAGATTGATTTATTGTTGTGTTGTGATTATTATATCAGGGAAACAAAAGAAAGTTTAGTTAGTTAAAATGAGTGAGATTAAGCGGCAAAGTATTGACAGCTTACTTGAAGATCTTTACATAGGTGATTCAGATTGTGAATCGCAGACGGAAAGACAACATACAGCTGTCAAGACAGTGTCCCTTTGTCTATGCAGACACGAGTTAATCCCTTGCAGGATGATCTCTACTTAAGTGATTCGAGAACAGGATCATTCACGGAGAGATCGTCAACAACAAAAGGTCGAATTGTGTCCATTTCCCCTAAATATGAGAGCTTGATCTTTTGATGGATGATTAATTTCTATCTGGCTCGGAAAATTCCTGTGATTCGGACAGTGCTCCGTCCATTTCACAACCGATTTTCGAGCCAATTAGAGATATTTCGCCTAGGGAGTCGGAAAATAATTCGTTTTCCGAATCCCCAGTCTCAGTGGAGCCATTGCCAGACCTGACATACGAGCTATTGGCTACGGCATTCGCAGGTAGGCTAAATGATGTGCGGATAGTTAACAATAGGCTTAACAGTGACATGGATTTTTCTGGTTTTTTCGAGGAGGTGTAAGGCCCCTCTGTTAAACTTAATACTGGCATCACCCCGGCCTATTAGAATTTCAGTTACCGTAGTGGGTAAGTACTTGAAAACCTTCATGGCGGAGGAAGGCGCTATGGAAATGTTCTATTATCAGAGCAAATCCCTCCAGGTCCTGCACTCATCCAATGTGGGTTTAATCTATGATGATGACATCGTCTCTTATATTACAAACTGGCTTGAGGAGTTTAGTGTGTTTGGATCTGGTTGGAGTCTGCAAAGGTTGACGTACATGGATGCCCATGTATCTCAATACAGAGTGTTCACCATTGGTGTTGCGCACACTAAATTATCAAAGTTTATTGCTGATAGGAGGGCTTGTGTCGATGTACACTGCCCAGAGTGACTGTGTTTCCACTACATCTTAATAGCATACTTGTTTCCTACTACACAAAATGCTCACATAATTACCTCATATCCAAGACCTTATGAGGTTTTGAATACTGTAGGTCCGTCAACACCTGTAGTCATACAGGATATTCGTAAGTTCGAGAACAATTCTTTTTCTATCAATGTATACTGTGTGGTAGACAAATATAGCAATATAATTGACGAAACTTGCAAAAAGTGTTATCATACTGATGCTTATTTCTCCTGTACATCATGACAAACATGTGAATATTTTGACCATTTGCACGAGTGGAAATACCACACATTTGCATTTTGTATGCATTAGAAATTTGTCCTGACTTGTTGGTTGTCAGCTAAGTAAGAAGAAGTGTAGAAAACATACTTGCCATCGTTGCCTCCAATACTTTGTTAGTGAGGAGAAACTCGCAAGTCATTCCATTATTTGCCAGCAACAAAAAGCTGTTCGCAGAACTTTCCTCACTGGGAACAACAAGTACTTGGAATTTAAAGATAATGGCAAACAGCAGAGATTGGGCTTCGTCGCCTACTGCGATGTTGAAAGTTGCCTGAAACCCATGCCCACTTGCTTGCCTAATGATGAAAAGAGTAATACATCTATCATCACCAAAATGTTCTATATGCCTGTAGCATTTTGTTGGCCTGCTCATACAATCCAAGTTTATCTAACTATTTTGAGTTTGTGGGTGCTGATTTAATGTACCAATTAGTTGATAAATTAGTTGAACTTACTAAGTGGGTTGCAGGAATTTATGGTGTGATTGCTCCGATGAAGCCAAAACCCCTGCTGATGAAGCTAGGTTGGTGGCTCAAACATGTTGTCATATCTGTAAAGAAATGCTTGGTACAGATGATATTGTGGTCGATCATGACCGTCTGATGGACGAAATCAGAGGTCGCGTACATAATAAATCCAACTCGAATTTCAGACCACCCAAGAGACAACTTGTCACTGTTTTTCATAACCTGCAAAACTGTGATGCTCACTTTCTCATAAAGCCTTTGGCTGAACGTCATGTGGTAATCAAAAACCCGAGTAAAATTCAAGTGATTGGAATGACCCTAGAAGTATACAAATGTATTACCAAACAAATTCCCAATGGGACTGATTTCAGTGGAAAGGCACAATATTTCAAATTATGTTTTATTCTAATTCATGAGTGCTTCTCTGGAAACTTTGGCAGGCAATTTACTGCTTGCACAATTGAGTATCACCCGCTCGATGTTTCCAGACAACACCCAATTCCAATTGGAAAAATGGAAGGGAGATTTTCCTTATGACTTTGTTAAGTCGCCAGACAGCCTGATGTGCACGTCACTCCCACCAAAGGATGCGTTTAATAATGTGACGAGTGGCAAAGGCATTAGCGATGAGGATTACGCTCATGACCAAGTCGCATGGGATGCGTTCAACTGCATAAACTTGCTGCAGTATGCCATTCACTACTTATGTGTTGACACTTGTTTGCTGGCAGGTTTTTTTTGAAAATTTCAGGATGGTATGTTTGGCTCGTTACGTTCTTGACCCCGCCATGTAAGTCACAGCTCCATCTCTTTCATGGGACACTTTATTTTTAATGACATGTGCACAGCTAGAGTTGTTGACTAACCCAGGCATGTGTCTCTTTGTAAAACATGGGTTTAGTGAGCGCATTACCTAGGTTTCCAGAAGGCGTGCAGAAGCCAATAATATATATATATATATATGGGTGAGGATTACGACCCCAGTGTGGCAACGAAATATATATGTTATTTCGACATGAACAGGCTGTACAGTCACACAGAGCGATCCAAGCTTCCGATTGGCAATTTCGAGTGTGTTGAGGCTGATGTGTTCTCATCATGGGATTTTGCAAACACAGTGAATGATAGTGACACTTGTTTTTTCGCGAAAGTGTATCTGTCATTTCCAGACGTATGTCATGATGCATTATCTGACCTGCATTTGGCCCCATAAAATGGCATACCCCCGAATGACTTGCATGAAAAAATTATATTGACACTCGCACCATGGAAGAAATATGTTATACACGGGGAAATACTGAAGCACTATTTGATGTACGGGGCCAAACTTGACTCTGTTCATTGCGTTTTGCACTTTCAACAGAAGGCATGGATGGAGCCATACACCGAATTTAATATTGAGAAACGTGCTCAGGCTGCGAACTAATTCGAAAAATGGTTTTTCAAGTTAATGAACAATTCCGTTTATGGAAAAACTTTGCAGAATTTCCGCCGGGAAAGGGACATCAGAGTCATTTCGAGGTATGACACAATCTATGAGGCTGCAGAGCTGATAAGACATCCTACAGTCCAGCAAAGGCAGATTATCGATGAAAACCTGGTCTTTATCGAGTTGTCACAGAGTTCTGTTACATTCAACAAACCTTTGTAGATTGGTGTTGCCATTCTTCATCTTTCAAAATTAACCCTCTAAAAATTTAATTATTAGTACATGTGTACCAAATTTCCCCCGTCAGCCTTGCACCTCCTCTATTGTGATACCGATTCCTTAGTGTATTATGTTGCTTGTGATGACATTTATAAAGTAATTACCCCAGATTTAAAGGTGTGGTTTGATACATCCAACTATGCACTAGATACCCCGAAAAAATTCCCCCACAAGAACAAAGGCCATATCAGGGTGACGAAAACTGAATACCCTGGTTGCATCATCACACACTTTGTGGGTTTATGTCCCAAACTTATGCATACATCGTTGCGAATGAGCCATGTATATGCAAGGCGAAGGGTGTAAAACATAATGTGTTGCAATCACTCAGGTACGAGGATTGTCGAGATTGCCTCGAAAATTCCACAAGAGTTTTGGGGACCCAATATGAGTTATGTTTGCGTGCTAACAAAGTCTACACCGAACACGTAACCAAGGTAGTGTTGTCAGGTATGGACGATAAGCACTACATTGAGGCAAATGGAGTATCGACCTTACCTTGGGTGCACTACAAAATACCTAAATATCCCCCCAAATATAATAGTTACATTATCATAATAAATGCAGTCCTCCCATGACACCACAACTGCCAGCACCACACCACCACTGACATCCATCTGTCACCACCACATGCACCTCCTTTTCCACAGTCAATATCACATCTATCTACAGCTAACTGCAACTGTTTGCAACACCTGTTGCATAACCATCAATGCTGCTGCATGTTTGTCTAACTGTAAGGCATGGCATAACTTCAGTATCAACTCTCTTGATACAACTGTCTTTGATCCAATTTCCCTTGCCATTTTATAAATAGGAAGAAGAAATTAACGTCTATTCACAGTGTGACATAACATCTTCATCATTGAAACTTTGAATATATTTGCATGTGAGTGTGCTGTAAGCAGTAATTTGGCATGTGTGAATGTCTGCAAATATATTCCTAGATGTGACACCTTAAAATAATGCCTCAGTGCACGTCCTTTTTTAAACTCCCCAAGAGATTGTACATATTGTATATAAGTAGGACAGATGACCCCCATATTGATCTAGCCTGTATAATTATTTTTGAAATCATTTCTGTGTATATTTTTTGTTCTTGTTGTTTTATTATGTAATATGTGTAAGAAGTTGTACGATTAATGTACATAACTTTGACATTGAATATTGTAAATATAGTAATAGGTGTTTTGTTGCACATAACTTGTTTTTTTTTTCTCTTATTGTGTCTGAAAATTTAGTTCTTAAATTGTCTTATAGTTATTTAAATGTTTGTAAAATAATACCCTTTTTTCTTAAAAATTATTTATTTCTAAAAATGTCTTTTAGTGTGTAAGTTTTTTGTAACACATGCATTATCTTGAAAAGTTTGTTGTAAATATTAACTTTTTTTAGTACATACAGTATTTGATAAATGTATGTTGTATATGTTAACTTGTTTTTTATCATAAAGTGTTTAATAAATGTTTGTTGTAAAGTAAATTTTGTATGAGTATTTGAAAAAATTCAGTTTTTAAGGATGAATTTTGAAAAGAAAATGTTTTAATAATACATTTTCTATGTTAAAAAGGAGTTTTGTGTCTTATTATTTATTAGTTTTTGTTTCTTCATAACACTAATTTTTTATATCTTGTTTTGTGAATGATGAGTGGATAAAACTTTATATTACTAAATAAAAGTTTGAAAAAAAAATGTTTGTAAACATGAAACAAGTGGGTGTCTAGCAGTGATGGTAACCTTTTCAGGTTTAGAGCTTCAAAATAATTTAAACTCAGGTATCTAGGTGCTTGTCACTTTTGCGAGAAATGCAAGTTTCGCGCTTCATTCTTCTCGAGGGCGAAAAAAATAGTTTATTATTTAAACCAACAATTCCATTAAGGGAATTGAATAAAAACAATCTTTGAAAGATTGAAAGGAAAATATAATTACAAATGTGTTTGAGAAAATTAGATGCCAGAATGAATGAATTTGGAATGAAACGAGTGAACTCGTAGTATCTTGAGGAAACCTCTGTCAGTCAAAGCGTAACACAATGTGGAGACAAGAAAGGGTAAGTATTTTGACAAAAATACCTTTTTAGAGCCAGGTGGAAGAATTATCCTAGCTGACCTTCATCTCTACAGCAGTGAGAGTCGGAGTTCACCGACTTATACTTCTAACAAAAATATTTTATCATGCAAAACAGATTACTACTTCGGCTGGGACTCAACATGCTGCTACAACATAATCATACTTGACACAAATATAAACAGCTCTGAACATTTAATAATAAAACAAAACTTGTGTTAAAAAGCTGGGTAAGTTTTTTCTCTGCATTTATGTAATTCTTTTCTTTTTTATGTTGAGAAAGATGTGATTAAATTTTTCGTGGGGAATAACTTGCTTGATTGGGAAATATAACAGGTAAAAAAGACATTTTTATTGACAAAATGTTTAGTTTTTTATATAACTTCATTCTGCTGTTTGAAACATATATTTATTCATTTTCTATCCTGTTCCTTATACTTTTGGTGTATTACAATTTCTCTTGTGGTTAATGTTATCTATTTGGAAACAGTTATTTTGAATTCAACTCTCTTTTTGTTCATTTCCTAGCGACCGCACTCCACATCTCTAGTAATGCTTATAAGTCTCCATAAAACCTATACTAGCATCATTCCTTCAGCAACCTCGCAGCCGCATGCATATTAAAATCATTTAAGGTATGCATAGAACTGACAGGTGTCATGATAGTCACATAGTTGTGTTCATTATGAGTCAATTCGTTATACTTTAATAACATCACCTGTTAAATTAATTTCAAAATGCATATCTAATCAGACAGGATGGGGTAAAATTCATTTTAAAGAAAATATAATTTCGCATAAATACACATTAGTACCACTTATATGTTATCCATACAGGCAGATCTGACGTATATTAAAATCATTTGATTTCTTTCCATAGCTGGGGTACATTAAATCACTCCTACATTTATATACCGATATTCGAACTGAATGGATGTGTCGTGCTGCTGCCCTATCCCAGCCTAGCATTAGTCGCAAGCAAGTTCAGTAATTCACAATCTTCCCAAGTGAACGGACGTGTTTCTCATCTCTCTTGTACAATTTCAAGTAGTGTAATTTATATTGATATGTTGAACTTGTTACTTACATATCATACAGGATACTCACATACTTGTGTTCGTTTGAAATATATTTAGGTAATATTCGTTTAAAGATTCCTAAATTTATCTTGTGTGATACATCAGCACTGTTATTATTCATTTGGAACAATCGTTTACACTTAACATACAGGACATAAATCCTATCTTTCAGAGTCGCCTATCTCCCAACACCAACAACGACATCCAAAAAGCACTTATGCCACTCTTGCACAACATGAAGCACATTTATACCCCTTCCCCAGCACATCACACCTCAGTATCCCGACAGAGCTCAGAGGGTGAACATCGCTCCCCTATATACATCCCTTCTCCAACACATGACCACCTAAGTAGAACACCAGAACTCCGATGGTGAAGACCTACCATCCTGCTCCCCAACCCAAAAAATAAATAAATAAAGTTCCCAAACTATACATTTTCAAATAACAAAAAAAATTCCACCAAAGAAATTTGATCAAACAAGTTTGATGCAAAAACTTTGATCAAATTTCTTTGATCACATTTTATCCGATTAAGATCAATCCTTAATCCAATCAGAAAATTTACTGGATTAAGGTTTAATCCAGTCAATCAAAACAATAATCCATCGATTAATCCCAATTAATCCCATTTAAAGTAGAATCCCCCCGACCTTACTACTAATAAAGTATCACAAAAACGCTGTTTTGTTAGTTATTAACTGATCAAGCTTCTCGAAATATAAAACGGATAGTGGAGAGATCTGGGCTCCTCTTAACACTGAGGCCTTCTTGAGAGCCGATAAGGGTGGAGCGAGATGCATGTAGAACAGCGCTGGAATGCAAGGGCGGAGGAAATTTGAGAGCCCCGAGAAAACCTCCAACCAGCGGCATCGCCCGATATATATATATATATATATATATATATATATATATATATATATATATATATATATATATTCTTAAGTAAGATTATTCAATTATTAAGCTGTCATAACATTAAACAAGGTGTAATATAAATAACATTTTTATATATTCTAAACATATTCATGCGAAATTAAAATGTCTTGTATTTAACTAGGCATATAACAACTCTGCAAATTTTTATCGACTATAAAGATAACTTTTCTAACATTCTTTTATTACAGAACATCCTTTAATGTTGTAATTAGCACATCTTTACATCAATGAAGAGAATTTATTAAACCACCGAAACAAATTGATGTCGTTTCTTTTGAGAAAACCATCATCTACTTTGGCTGGCACTATTCCAGAATTGTAAAAGTTGATGGTCTTGCTTGTAACAAAAAAAAATCGCAAAACTGATTGTTTAAAAAAGTTTCGTAACAAGAGAATAAAAAACATAGAATATTTTAATCTGCATATATAGAATAATTAAAACTGAAATAAAAATAAGATGTGTTTTGTAGTTGATCTTGAATGTCTTCTAAAGTTTTGCCTTTAGTCTCGATGACAAACACAAGCACGAATAAAAAACCCAAAAAGCAAAATAAAGCTAGTAACCAGAATGATACACCCGTGCCGATACTGATAGCTGCTAGTGGAAATATCATTGAAACTACGAAAGCTGTTAACCAACTCAAAGATGCACAAATAGGTCCAGCAATTTCCTTAATTTCTGGTAGAAATAGCTCTCCCAAAAGGACCCAGGGGACCGCACCGTATCCTATGGTATACGTAATCAAATACGCACACAAACTAACTAATGGTAGCCAGTTTATAGCTTTCGCTGACTCAGGTGAGTGGTCATGCAAGTAAAAATAGACCCCGATTACCATGTGGCAGAGAGTAGTTAATGCTCCTGAAATTAACAGCAAGTTGCGACGACCGTACCGATCCACAAATATAGTAGATATCCCGGTCGCCGCTGCAAGTACAGCACCTGTGATGATCGTGCTGATATACGGATCCAAACTGCTCCCCGCGTTTCTGAATATTGTGACCGTATAGAACACAACAGGCTTTATGCCACTTAGCTGCTGGATCACCATCGTCGCAGAGGAGATAATTAGAGCCCGTATTGCAGCACGCGAGCTGAACGCCTTTCTAAAGCTCAATTCCCTCTCCTTGGCTTCTGCCAGGTGGTGTTTCATTTGTTCCAGTTCCCTCACGACGTCGTAGTGTGCCCCCCGTAGCCACTGCAGCGCCCTCACAGCACGGTCCTCCTCCTCGATATGCAGCAGGTATACTGGGGTCTCCGGCATGAAGTACATGAGCACGAAGAACACTACGGGCACAGCTGAGGAGAACAGGTTGAGCGCCAGCAAGTTTTTGGCATAACCGACCATGTAGGCCACGAGGAGCCCAGTGCACACGAAGAGCTGGAAGAAGGTGCCGAGGGCTCCGCGGATCTCTTTCTCGGCGATCTCTCCGTTGTAGACGGGCCCCACGACGGAGAAGACGCCGCCGAACATGCCGGCGAAGAAGCGGCCCGCGATGTAGCCGGGAATGCTCCGCACGAAGGTGAGCAGCATCCAGGAGAGGAAGAAGGCGGGGGCAACAGCGAGCATCGCCGTGCGTCGGCCGCACATTCTCATGAGGAGGGCCAGCGGCAACATGACGACTGCGGCGCCGAGGTTCACGATGCTGCCCAGCAACGACACATCCGACACCGTCAGCTGCGGGATGTCCTTCCTGATCATCTCCACAGCGGTGGCCGACCATCCCACTGCCATGCCCATGCCGAATGCTCCGATAGAGGCTGAAACAAATTGCAACTGTCCTACGAAGGGTTCATGAGGATATCTACAACTATAACGACCCGGATATGAACAAGTAAAGAGCAAGGAGAGATAACAGGGAAACCAACCAGGTATAAGGCAGACAATAGCAAAGGAAATGGAACACAGATATATGATTCACGACTAAAGAACTGACTACAGGAAGCGGAATATCGAAAAGATGTCCAGAGACCTCCTCTCCGCTGGATGTCAATACAGAGGGATTGAATAGAAAGTATAATATCAGTTAATTAGTCAAGTAATTAGTGTCGCTATATAATGGCACATATAAAAGTAGAATAGATTCCGGGAAGTGTGGGAAACTGGGTGGATGTCAGGTTAACCACCCCAAACCACTTCTCCAGACTATCTGGATGTAGATGTAAGAGAATTAAAATTAATCAAAGAGTAGGAAAAAACTGTGCGGTTCCGACAGCAAGCCAGAAGCAAAAAAAAAAAAGGGGGAAATTAATAGAAAAAGGAAACTCCTATAGGTACATCCCTACATTACCCAGATAGGGTACAAGTGCGAGGGCGATAATAAACTGTGTCCCGCCTTTAGTTTGCCATGTACAAAAAATTCTACAACTATAAAAATGTCCCCTCTCCATACATAAAGATATTATGCGCAGATTCTGATCAAAATGTTCAGATTACCCCCGGCTTTTTAGCAGTAGTGTCCAAGTAGATGTTTCAACACTTTAGTAGCCTGCCCAATTAACTGATGGGTGACTAGATGTGACACCAACTTACTACACGTCAAGGTATTTGTGATTTGGAGAATAATTTTTAACACGTGTGGATAAATCTGCCAACGATAATATATATAATTTGTTTGGCTACATGCCCGATCGTATCGAAGCATGTATTCTGACACGAAGTTATGCCAACCTCTGTGCCGCAGGTGGGTGGAACGTTGTCAAAACACAACAAAACTGTAAACACTTTCTTTTTTATATTCTCAAACTTTTAGTGTGTTGTTTATATCTAATGGTTTGTTATTTGTGAGTGAGCGAAGAGCGAAGTGATTTTGGCGGCAGTTAACAGCGATTACTTGAGAGCCCATGAGGGTAAAGTAAGAATGACAGCGCCGGAATGAAAGGTCGGAGGAAATGGGAGATCTCCGAGAAAACTCGCCGACCAGCGTCATCATCCGGCACGATTCCAACATGAGAAAATCCGGTAGCGTCCCGGCCGGGGATTGAACCCAGTTTGCCTTGGTGGGAGGCGAGCAGGCTAACCGCTTAGCCACCACGAACCCTGCTTATTATTGGTAATGCAAATGTCAATGTCAATAACTCTAAAAGGGTAGTGTTCAAATTTGGGTATGGTTAAATACGTTTCCTTTTGTTTTAAACATATGTGAGCAAGGGTTGGCGTAACAGTGACATAACCTTATAAAGAATTTCACAGTTACTTCATCGAGGCGCGGGTTATAATCGAGTCCATGACAATACAGAATGTTGCAAAATTCCATGCCAATACTTCGAGGAAACATTCCTCATATCTAGAGGATGAAAAAATGTTATATGAACATAGCTCCGCAAACACTTCGTTTCTTTACTACAGCCCGTAATATATAACGTACAGTGTATGGCCTGCAGGCTGGATCATGTTACTGTGGAATGCCATGTGTGAATTTCCGAAAAATGAAACTAATAACGGGATTTTAAATACTTAATATAATTCGACAGGTTTTGTTTTATTTACTATATACATGTGGATCAACAAAACCATTACATGCAGCGGTAGTTAATACAATGTGTAGTTTTTTGATAAAAAAATCTTGTTTGCTATTTTTTTAAATAATAACGTATATAAACCACAAAATTTGAACACGCGCAAAAATCACTGTTGTAAAAGTAATGACATTTTGTTTAAAAGAACTCTACACAAAAATCACTTCTCTTTTTTAATTTTAACCGAATTTCGATTTCTTAAAAGTTCCGTATAAATGTCGGTAAAAGTAATACATATCTTCCCAATATATACATTTCAGTATTATAAAGGGTAGACAATATTATTTTGTTAATACGTGCTATGAAAATCAGTTGGGCTTTTAATCGTTTGTGGTCTACATTTCTCATTTTCTCAAAGAGTTGGCAATATTTAGTTAGAAGCGAAGAAGCACTTAATATGCAGACTTAAGTCTGATTAGTAAATTAAGGAAATATCAATACATCTCATTTTATTCCGATGGATGGTGGTCTACATCGTCTGTTTTCCATACAGTAAATGTAAACTATTTGTACGACAGTCATTCGAGTTAACTTGGTACAAGCTTGAGCAACTTAAAACACTGCTTAATTCGATCTCAAATGAAGACTGAAGATTCTGTGCATTTTACTATGTTATTTTCAAATAAATCTGTTAACTAGGAAGTCGAACGTCAATGTGAGGTTTTAAAGAATGCATTTTAAATTAAAATGTTTTGATGCAAATTTACCACGAAATTTGCCCAAAGTTATTCCCAAATGACTGTACTGATAACTGTTTTCTTATGCCATTAAAGTTATTCTAATGATTTTGCCAATGACGCCAAGGATGTTACATTACAAATTAATATGAAAATGAATTATCTGTGTCAATTTTGTATGTGAAAAGGCCTACCAAATACTTGCTGCAATGTACTGAGGAAGCTTATTGCCTCTTTGCTGATCGATCATCTGGCTCACGCCCTGGTTGATCTGTTGCGCGCAGTAGACTTGCTGGGCCATCATCCGACATGTTTTTAACAAACAGTATTCCTCTGGCGATTGAAGCGCTGATATTCGATTCTCCTGCAAACGAATACACATTTTCAGAGTGCTCAATGTGCATTTGTGTATCTGGATATATATATATATGGTAGATGTTCACCCTATGAGCTACGGCACTCGACTGAGGTGCGGCGTGTTGGGAACTGTGTGTGTGTATGTATATATATAACTCACGAGACACACACATATATATATGATTCAGGGTGCGTATGAGTAGTGTGTAAATCGTATTCAGAGTATTTTACCATTATATATATATATATATATATATATATATATATATATATATACCATAATATTATACCATTATATATATATATATACACACTATTCGTCCTACAACTACGTGAATGTATAAAAGTGAATTATTAAAAAAAAAATGGACGTACTACAAATTGCCGTCAAGTCTGTGAAATTCGCTGCACTTGGTAACAAAAACACAAGTTGAGAATGCTACGAAGTTTCGTCTACTGAACATAGAACCGGGGTTTACATGATAAACGCACTATCACACGAAATTTTTTATTTTTTTGCCGCGATAAATTACAGAATTATAAAAAAAAATTTCCACGCTATAGTTTACAAAGACTGTGAACGAGATCTGAACCCCGGGGCATATAATATCGCTTAACGAGAATCGCAGCTATCACACTCCGAAGGCCAGTGAAGTCGAGAGTTCCAGTGTCGTGTCTATGCAGCGTGAAGGTTGGCGAAGAACGAAGATGGCGAAAACCAGCGAGAAGCCTCCGCATTGCTCCTGCCCAAGGCCAACCACCACCTCCTCATACACCGGCCAAGAATGCGTTTTCAGAGGGATGCTCTGTCCACACAGCCCCGGTACTCCTTCAACGCAGAGTTCGTTTTCGCTCTTTCCAAAGCTCCGGGTCACGCACCCTGTTATCGATTCAACACTGAAAAAACCTGTTTAGCGGCACACACCCCCTCTGTCTACACCAGCCAAGAAATGCCCCTTCTAATGCCGTGCTTTGCAAAACCTGCCCTCCTCAAGGACAAGAATCGTTTTTCGGATGACTGCCCTGCCCACGGAGGGCTCTGCAGGCACACTCGCCCAGAACTTGTTTCCGTAGAAATGCTTAGTCCACGCAGACCCGGCCCTTCACCCCCAGAGCGCTGACTCACCAAGGAATGGAGGCTTGCTTCAAGGTCAAAGCGACACTTTCCCTATGGGCAGCAGCGGATTTTGGACTGACCTGGGCTAGCTGTCTGCTCCTCTCCCCTCCTCTCTACAAACTGCTATTTTCGCTGGAGCATTGAAGCTTCCTCCTATTTCTCGAGATGCAAGAGCCTGGTGTATTCCCAGCGGAATAACAAATTTCACAAGTCCCGCCGATAAAACTTTATTTTTCCTCGTGACTAAGAAATACATTCCAAATGTTTTTAACACACAATAAATTCATTAAAAATATAAACATTTTTCCACCAAAATTTTTTTCCCAGTTTCCACCTAACTTTTTTCCTGTTTCCAGCAAACATTATTCCCGTTTTCCAGTAAACTTAAACTAATAAATTATTAACTTTCATACCAATACAGCTATAACATATAAATTTTTTTAAGTAATGATAAACTTGCATTTTTCCACTTATAAAACTTAAACTTAGAACATCATTATTAGACGTAATAAAATATTCAAGTTAAACTTTATTTTCAAACATTAAAAATGTACGTTAAACAGACTTGTTCGAATTTTTTTTTTACTTTCAATCTTTTTTTTAATATTTGTGGGTATTTTTAAATGTAGTTTTCCCGCTTCTGAATTTCTAACATAAAATGTGTATATATTTTAACTTATTTACAAATAGTTTTCTCCTAGAAAATAGATTTTTTACTTGATATTACTGAAATAACATGTATCCAGCTTGAAATAACTTATATCGAAGCTGAAATCTGTTTGAATTTCACTAGATTTAAATTGATTTTCCAAAAGGCCAAATTTAACATAAATTTAAAGGAAAATGGTTGCCATTTTGTACCCGTTTACTATAAAAGGAGGAATAAATTGATTTTTTAAAGAAGTTTTCAAATGATGATTTCTGTCATTGTGTAAAGTATGAGTGTGTGTTTTATCAGCAAGCACCTTCACGATGAATCTTCAGCTGCAACAGTTGTATTTTTGCCGCTGTGAGAAAAATATTTTTATTTTAAAAGTTGGTTGAACTCTCCCAGTTGTAGGACAGCGGGGAAACATCATGGTATGTCGCAAATGCTCTTTCTACCTGGCCCTGAATAGGTTTTTGTGTGTGACTTTCAGTTTTGTTAAATTCCCTTGGGTTCTTGACCAGAGGCCCAACAAAGTTTTCTCGAGATATCCAAGTAATGTTCCTTCCATTTCAAAATTAATTCATTCTAGCATGTTCGTTTCTCTCCAGCATTTTATGTAAGTTCTCCTCAGCTCTTCATAGTGTGTTTTAATTGAAATGTTGGTTTTTCTCCCTCAAGTTAACATTAACAAACTTGTAATTTTTCATGACAGTTAGCAAACAGATAATCTGAATTTAAATTCAAACGAACAACTTACCACAACTACTAGACTGAAGATTTTTTTTCATTTAATATACATGTACTTATAACTTGTCCAATCATTCACAAAGTAGTGACATGGGGGAACATTTCAAACTAATAAATAACAAGTCACAACATTCAATTTTAACATATAAGAATTTCATTTTAAATTTTAAATTTATATAACATAGTTTAGTTAACATTCCTAAAACATATTCTTTACACATTCACATCAAACATGTTAATATCGTAAAATTTAAACATGTTACTATTGACCTTACAAGCTTTGAAAATATCGCTACCTCATATTACATCACAAATAATACAATTAATTATAAACGTTTATCAACAAGTTATCGCTGAAAACCATTCAAGCTTCTTAACCAAAACACCATCTTACATCATAAAACTACAAAAATTATCAAAACATTTCATGGTATGACTAAATATCAACAAACATATGATATCATTACATGTGTAAGCCACCCAAGCTTTTTAACCAAAACACTATCTTATGTCATAAAACAGTAGAATAATCACAACAGAGTATGCTATGATTGAAAAAACTCTCCAACAGTTTATGATTGAAATAATATTATTTATTAAAATTTTCCAACATTTTACATCATAAATCATTAACTTTCTTAGGAAATCATTAATCTTTACTGGTTTTTCAGAAACATTTCTTTAACATCCTTAAACAAGTCTTTAGAATTTGAAAGAAATTTTATAAACATTTAAATCAATCGTTAAACTTGAAAGAACTTTTCTGAAAATCATTTAAACTTTTTAACAGACTGAATGATCTTTCTTTAAAATTGTAAAATATGTCTTTGGAATTTGAATGAATTTCGTAAAACTTTTAACAAACTGAATGATATTTCTTTAAGATTGTCCCAACTTTTAACAAACTGAATGACCTTTCTTTAAAATTGTAAAACAAGTCTTTAGAATTTGAACGAATTTTGTTAAACTTTTAACAAACTGAATGATGTTTCTGTAAAATCGTTCCAAATTTATACTTTCAATCATTAAAACTGATAAACTCCTCAGTGTATTACCAGTGAAAAAATTATTTACACATTATCTTACACCTGAGAACTACGTCACCATATCACATTTGAATATACTTACAATTGTAAAACTGAAGAAAATATATTGAATTATGTTGCGCCAGAAAGCATCACTGTAAGTTTGAATTTTTTCATTAAAATTTCCGTTTAGAGTTAAGAGATAAGCTGAATTTGCGTTTCTTTACCGGAACAACAGGTTGTGGTGGTAGTGATATTGGCGATTATATAGGAGTATAAATTATTTCCTGTGGTGAAGGTATTAAAGGAGGAGGTGGGGAAATTAATTTATGCTGTGGTGAGTCAGGTGATAACAATAATTCAGGAGATGGTAAACTTGACTCAGGTGAAAACACAAAATTGAACTCTAAAAACTCTTCCAAATCTTGGTATAACTAGTTTTTTGACATATCTTACCACACATTACTTGAGGTTAGATATACTGGAGTGCAACACAAACACATTGGTGGTTTTTGTATACTTGCCTCACCTGACTTGATAACTGATGATAAATCTAGAGATTCCAATCTCGAAGTCGTTGACGACGAAGGCATTGATGTTGAAGGCGTCGATACCACAGGCGGCATTGCAGACCTCGACACTACAGGTATTGCTGTAGACCTCGATGCCTTAGGCATGCACTGTAGCTCGCAACGTTGTTGTAGACCTCGACGTCGCAGGTGGCGTTGCAGACCTCGATGCAACAGGTGGTGTTGCAGACCTCGATGTTACAGGTGGCATTGCAGACCTTGATACCCCAGGTGGTGTTGTAGACCTAGATACTGCAGGCATTGCTGTAGACTTCGATGTGGAAAGCATGATTGTCGGTCTCGTTAGTGCAGCTTTCAATATACTTGGTTTTGACGTAGAAGGTGTCTTTGTTGAATTCGTCACTGTAACTGTTCTTAACATTGAAGGTGTTGACAAGAGCAATGGTTGTAGAGTAGATCCACTTTCTTCGTCATCATATACAAAATCGAATAAATTTTTTGCCAAAGCATCTATTCCATTTAATAGATCATTAAAATAATCCCAGTTAAAATATGTAAGTTCTTTGTTAAAATCTTGGGTTGATAAGCCAAGAAAATAATCTTCATACGAGCATGACATGCTAAGGCAAATCGAACTGACGAATAACTGGAAATGATTGAAGGGGGTGTAGATGCTAAACCCCTATTTATAAAATTCTCAAATTCCCAGGTAAACATTCGAGGAGACTGATTTCTCCCCTCCAACCAGAAGTCAGAAGTCCAAACACACAGCCCCCTCCCTTCCAGCACCCTCGACTTTCAAATATCCTCAAGCCAACACCCCAACCTCTGAGACAAACCTCTCTGTTAAGTTTCTTCCTCAAAGAAATTAATAACATTTATTTATCACTAAAATAACTTCTGCTTCATAACAAATAATTTTCTGTTTAGTAAATTATTAAAAGGATAAGCAATGTAATAGAGATAAATGCAGTCAATAAAGCAATATAAAATTTATAGAAAAAACTAAGTATTATATTACATAATTACCATTCACGTTTGCTATTATCCCTTTTTAAACTTCTCTAAGTTTACTTTAATCTTTTAAAAGTATTATTGTTCATTAATTTTTGTCTTCGAAACTTTAAATGTAATTACTTTTTAATAGAATTAAGTATTACATTTTGTAATATTATGACATCACCCAGTATTTCTGCAAACCTTAAATTCTCTCATTATTCTTAATTAAAATACATCTTATATTATCTTAATCAGGAAACTTGCTATGCTTTACTATCTAATTTTTGTATATATGTCCCTGTTTGTTACTCCGTATTTTGTTAATCATATTTACACTAAACATATATGAATATTTTTTTTTGTTAATGTGTCTGAATATATTTTCAATTTGGTTAAAATTCCATTTTATAAGATTTTTTAAATTTGTTGGCAGCAGTTAGTGTGTACGGGATCGTAAAAGTTGTTACATAAATATTTTTTTAATTTTTTAATTTAAGTCTTTTGTATTTTTTTTTAAATTTAGTTGTATTTTCCTGTGTATGGAGCTTGCAAATACACCAATTAAAAAAAACACACAAGCTTACGCTCTGATAATTCACGATATATTAGCAAGTTACAATAAACTCCTGATTAACCATGTTAATTGGGGCCGGAGAAAATATGAATACGTGAATTTGTATTTAAAAACCCAGTTAATTGAATCTACACATTTGTATTATTAATGGAACAGTGATATTGGCTCCAAAAATCGTGATAAAACAAAGTATTTATTATACAATCATGCTATTTGTAATTATATCATCTTGTTTGCTTATATCAAACACAAATAATGCTCCTCTACTTTTAAATGTTTTGGGTTCTAGGATCGGTGAACTATTTTTGTAATAATATGTTTCCTGAAACTTTGTATACATATCATAGGAAATAAGGGATTTGCCATTAGCAAAGTTCATATTTAAATCCACATAGGGGTAAGCTTGACTGTTTAGATACAGTTTAATATTTTTACAACACAATTATCGAATACTGATATATCAGCTTTTAAATTGTTTTGTCGATTTTGTCAATTAACCATTCCACATTGCTTAATTCAAACATTACACATTCCCATTATTAGCTGTATAATATATGGCATTCAGATGTGTATTGCCGAATAGAATAACTAATTCTTGTTTAGCCTTTAATATGATGTGTTTGTAGTCTTCAATAAGCACAAAACCATACTTAACGGTATAACAACTTTGTATTTTCCACCTGGGTTTATTTGTAGTGAGTAATCACTAGCATTGCTCCACCCAGCCATAAGCCCTGTATAAAGATCTTTTACAGTTCCTGAGAGATAGTTCTTTATCATGGAAGTAATTCCAACATCTTGTGTTTGATCGATTTCCACTCCATTTAGCAGATATGCAATTCTGTCGATTAAATTAAGTATTCCATTTCTTACTATTTTTGTAGTTGCTGGATTACTTGCATCAGCTGTCTTTTCAATTGTTCCTCTAAACCTTAAACTTGATTTCGATGGTAACATGTAAATATCGTGATTTTGTATTGAAATTCTTATTTATGAAGGAAATGTATACGGACCTGCTTGGAATAGTTCATACACATGTATTTCTCTATTGGTGATTGCATTTTCATAGCTGATTGCTTCTTCAACATTAAGTATGTCTTCCATTTCTATTAACAGTATATCCTATTTCTTTTAAATACAATTTGTTGTCTCATGTTAACCTTACGGTTAACTTATTTGAAGTGAGGATTTTATGCTTGTGTTTACGCATTTTTATACTTCATTTCTTCGAAATACGTTTCTTAGTTACATAGTTCTTAAATCAACTGCTTACTTTATGTCCCAATTTAATACTGTACATAATAACCATTAAGATAGTAATGCGCAATGGAATGCAATTTTTATACACCTTTTTTTAAATGTAAACATATGGTACGCTCTTCACTTCTAAAATTAATAAGTTTACCATCTTGATCGACAATTGTAACAACTATTTCATAAACATAATTAAATATTACTGGAAAATATATCAAAGTATTTGGTTTTTCAATTATTTTATATCCTGGAGCCACAGCACACGTGAATTAGTTTACTGTATTTGTTGGTTTTCCATTCAAATATGAACCGCCTACAATAAACATTTATGCGACATACATTTAGCGAAAATATATTAACCAGTTTTGATGATTCATTAAATTGATTAGTTAGATATACTCTCAATTTGTAACCTAACATATTTGCAATTGAATTGTCTTCCAAGAAATCGATATCGATGTTACTATACATTGCACTAGTTAACATATTTGGATTTACACATAATTGGAAATGTACATCTTAAGGTAATGCTGCTTTAATAAATGTTTCAATGTCATCCAACTCATAACATCCTGCCGGTATCATAATCTTGTATGTTTTTTTCGCCAATATTAGCCATAAATGATTGGTTATGCATATCGATGTTTGGTAAGCTGTTGTAAGCAACAAATTTGATTAGACTTATTTCCCATTCTCCATCTAACTCCAAAGCTGGGAAATATACTGCATGCAATCGCGATGAGTTTCCACTTAATATTAACATAATTGACATATTAATAATATGTTTTACTATTATCCTTACTTATATATCCTATTTATAGTCAAAAAACATAAACATAAATGTCTGCAATTGATTGTATATGGTAATTGTTCCATTTTGAAATTCTACCTTAATTGCATGTTTACTAAATAATTACATATTTCAATTGGAGGACGTAAATCGTAGAAACTTTCATAATATAATGAAAGATTTACGTTACCTATTAATACAACCCAGTGTTTTCCTTTGTTTTGTATCGAATTTAAATTAACAATCATACATTCACAAAGATTTGGTTTCTTTAGTAAATCGTCTCTGATATACACACCTCGGAAATAGAGAATATCCAGTTTCTTTACAAATACATTAATATCTTTGTTTGTTAATTCCCATTTTTGGAAGTCTATTTAGGACTTTCTGGATTTTTTCTATGTTTCGAGATTTTTTGTCCTTGGCCAACTTTAAATGGTATCAAATACATTCCTTTACCTTTTGATTTAACTGCTCTACTAATTGCCGAAATTCATCTGAGAATTGATCCAAGTGCTGTTAATGCTGGAAATAGCAATGGAATGATTCCCCCTTTATTTGTTTTTCGTTTGGTTTTACGTTTTAAGCTCATGCCTCTCTTCACCTTTGCTCGCATAATGATTAAACAACCCAAGCTCCAAATGTTTCACCTGTATATGTGGATCGATTCTTCCTTATATTTACAGCTTTATAGGCTAGAATCATATCTGCTATGTCTTTTTCCCTAATCGATTTTTTCAATTGTAAACTATATCGTGTTCTTTACATGCATTATCCAAAAGCTTATTCCTTGATCGTTCTGTGCCAAACAATTGCCAAGTTTATTACCTGGTCTGCAATAATTTTATTTTGGTAAATGCAATTTAAATGGTAATTTATTAATCAATGTATTCAATACACCACATCCTTTTTTGATATGTTTAATATGAGCCATTGTTTTCAACTAACCACAAGCCTATATATAGACATAGATCTATAGTTTTACGTCAGTACATTATGTAATACTGTGCAATTGTGTAGAAATGAAGGTTATAAAACAAAATGTACATCTGTCTGTAATTGTAAATACGAAAGTAAGCGTAATTGAACAGATACATGGTATTCTTTTACAATTAAATATACCTTGTATAATAAGCGGACCTTCTTCATGTGGAAAAACTTGTGTTATTATGTCGCTGTCGGAAAATCCGAATGGACTTAAATTTGAAAATGTATATGTGTTTTCTAAAACAATATAACATCGATTAGCGAGCATTTTGTCTTTAATTGAAGGAATGCAATATTTCCCTTTTACAAATAAAGAAGATATAGTGACTCCGAATGAAGCATTGCCCAATTCCGTATTTATTTTTGACGATGTTTGGTGTGAACCGCAGGGTAAAATACAGCAATATTTGATTTTTTGTTGACATTCAAATGTTGATTGTTTTTATCTATCGCAAAGTGATGCATGTATACCAAAATATAATTTGCACGAAAATGCAAATATGGTAATTGTGTTTAAAATGGGCAATATGAATCTTCAACATATTTATAATGATCATGTTTTAGGCGATATGACATTTACAAAGTTTAAAAATATGTGATTGAACTGTTGGAAAGAAAAATTGTTTTTTTTTTTTTTTGTGATTATACCAACATTTCCCCTATTAAAGGCAGATATAGGTCTGGTTTTGGGAGTTTTTTACTTCTAGGCGAAGAACAACAAGTATTCAAAGTTTGGACATAGCTGTATAAAGCACAATCATTGCAATAGCTGTTTAACCAAAAATCGTGATGGGAATTGTGATTTGAATTAACATAAATTATGTTATATGGGTATGGCTGTGAAAGATAGCGATGCTGTAAATAAATGTTATGTGGAAGATTTAAACACTATTATGCTAAACGTATTTAAATCACAACCAAACAATATTCAAGAGAAATTAATGAAGTTATTGGATTTGAATGATAATGTTTATAAAAACACAAGTGTAATTGTAAACATTTTAACCAATATTAGCAATTATTTGCAGGGCTGTGAATTTAGAATATAAGAACGATTAAATGGATTTAGTAAAGACTTTGATGATATGAAAAACATAGTTTTTACATCAAAACTTACAGAAATGCAAGAAAATTTAGGAGTTGTAATTAATGAAGTGGTAAGCGATACTATCACAAAAAAACTTGAAACATGAATGGAACAAATAATTCAATATATAAGAGATGTATTTTTTAATAAAAGATTTGGTTTAGTTACACAAACACATTTTAGAAAACAAAATAATGATTTAGACACACGAATCAATTATTTGATTAATGATTTGATAGCTAAAACTCTAACTAAATTGGATGCTGTTTTAAGTAAAGTCGATAAGATTGAAAAAGTGCAAACTATTCGACCTATTGCATTAGTTAGAAAAGCAATGACTTAATTAATATATCAATAGATTGAATTTAATGTAATATGATCAAAACAAGTCTAGCTCTGATTCGGAATTACATAATGTTATATCTGCTGTGAAGGAAAAATATTTACAAGCCAAACGATCTCGTATGGAATGGGATCTTTCAAACGAAGAAATATTTAAACCTGTTACAAGTAGAATGGCTATATTGCATTCTGTGTTGAATAAGCCTAATGAAACAGTTTTCGAAATTAAAACTTAAGAAGAACCTTTAACAAAGAAGAACAAAACGCAACGCCTTTCTCATTTAACACAATGTTATTTAGCTTTAAAACAATTTTCGTCTATGTGCGATGCAACCTTTGGTGTTTATCAACGTGACATCTTGTTCCTGGGAGATTCGGTAATAACTTTTCTGCCTGACAATAAAATTAAAAGTAATGATTACATAATTGATGTTAGTCAAGGATTGTTTGAATTATTGTTTAAAAACTTTCCAAATAGATATTCCGATACTGATTTGCAGAAATATAAATAACTTATTCGTCGAACGAATGCTAACATTCATTCAGGAGATGAAAACTACTAGAAAATACATTTAATAACCAATATTGTCGGAAGTGGAATATATAAAGATGAAGTTGGTGATAGTTTTTCTCCTGTATATTGAAACAATCCTAATGAATTGGTTAATAGATAAAAACTTTTTATCACTTCGAGAGAGTCTGGGAATAATTCACATACAAAAAAAAATTGTTTCTATTATTGAAGAGTTGAAAGAAGATGGTTATATTGCCAGTGAAATTTTGTAATACTTCTGAAATGCTTCATGCTTCTGAAGGATAAGATATCCTAGAAAAAGTGTTATAACTCATTGTTTGAATGATCTTTTTCAAGCCAATTTGTGTGAAATGACATTACTTTCCAAATATAATAAGGGATACTAGTGTATTTTAATCATAATAGATGTTTATTCAAAGTGTGGTTGGGCTATACGTTTGAAAAACAATCCTGAGGAACAGGTTACCAATGCAATGAAGATCGTTTTAAAAGTGAGAAACCCAAATTTGCTCCAAACCGATAAAGGAGCCGATTTTTTTCTACAACATTCTGGAAACTAATGACTGAATATGGTATTAATCAATACACAACGTATTCGGAGCTTAAAGCCAGTGTTGTCGAATGTTACAACAAATTGGTTAAGCAGTTAATATGTAAACATTTCACTTTGAGGGGGACTTACAAATGATTTGGCATTTTGCCTGAAATAGTTCAATTTTATAATTTCAGTTATCATATAACTATCAAGATGGCACCAAAAGAAGTTACATATATTAATTTTATGAAAACTAGTTATAGTAATGTTAAAGTTATCTACGAAAGAAAACCAAAGTTCAAAGTTGGTGAAGTTATACGTATCTCGAAGCAGAAAGGAATCTTTGAAAAAAAATTATGGTTAATTGGCCTTATGAAATATTTAAAATTATTTCAATTAGACAAACATCCCAGAGTGTATAACCTAGAAACATATGATGGAGAACCAATAAAAGACAGATTTTACGAACATGAACTGCAAAAAGTCAGTTCTTCAAATGAATATTTGATTGATATAATCATTAAAATGAAGAAAGATATGTCCTTGGTTCGATGGAGGGGTTTCTCAAAAGCACACGACTCCTGGGCTAAGGATCAAGATCTTAAAAGATTGTAATACAATGTTTGTAAAATTATGATACTAAATAAAAGATGTTTAACAATATTTTATGTGTAATTTTATTTAATTAACTTCTGGTTAGTGTTTGTATGAACGATTTAATGTGCAATTAATCTGTTTGTTGATTGGATTAGTGTTTAGCAATAATCCATTACATTTTTGCTTTTATCTATGACGTAATTTGTTGTGTTTGATTCCTTTGATTATATATTTCTTGAAAATATTCCAAACTTATTTATTTCCTAACTTAGATTTTTTCTAAAAAGAAGTCTTTGCAGAGAGACTGTTAAGTTTTCCATTACCGAAGCCTATTAGAAAGAAAAGTGAATATTAATCATGTTTTAATGGTCAGATTCAAGGATGTAAAAGAAGAAAGATAGAAGAACGAGAGATTGAACTAAACATGGGTTGATGTTTATTGCATGTTCCTAACAACACTTTAATAGAGTTTCTCTTAAACAGCCGGAATGAGTTTAGACAAGTATTCACATAAGCTTGGCTTCCGGTGTTAGAAATGTTATAATTTCATTTTCTTTGTAGCATTAACTTCACTAATAATAACAATTAAAGAAATTAAAATTACTTTTCAGAAAATTTTCATCAAATATTGATAAAATGTTTTCACTTCGCCATGCGTGAGTTGATAGGTCTCGATAGAAGAATTGTAAAAAATAATATTTTTTTTTGTGATAGCAAAAAGTTATTCGGAAACAATAAATTACAGTTCCATAAATACACTTACATATCTACTGCTACTGTTTTAAATCTAGTTATTAATGTTAAGGGATATAATTTTTTCAGCAAAAGTTGTTAAATATTTATTCGATGGAAATAAAGGATCAGAAACTTGAGACCCAAAATGCGATAATTTTTCAACATCTCCTAGCACAACGGTTTGAAGGCTGTTGACCAGTTGTAGACATGGCGAATTAGGGGAAAGGGCAGATGGGGGAATAGCCATTCCCTTCACAGAACCAGACAGGGCAGATTTTTGGGAGAGTCCACAATTCATGGGTAAAGTATAGTTTTGCAAACAAATAAATGCATTCCAAAGAGTCCAAACTTTGCTGCATGATGGTGCGTGACCTTGGTTCGACAGGGAGGGGGATTGAGGCTGGGTGGAAAGAGCATCCCTCTGAAAATGTGTTCTTGGCTGGTGTAAGGGGAGGGGGTGGTTGGCCTTGGGCAGGAGCAATGTGGAGGCTTCCCACAGGTTTCTGCCATCTTAGTTCTTTGCCAACCTTCACACTGCATAGACATGACACTGGAACTCTTGACTTCAGCGGCCTTTGGAATGTGATAGCTGCAATTCTCATTAAGCAATATTATATGTCCTGGGGTTCAGATCTCATTCACAGTCTTCGTAAACTATAGTGTGAAAATATTTTTTATGTCTTTAATTTATTGGGGGAAAAATATTAATTTTCGTGTGATAGTGCGTTTATCATGTAAACCCCCTTTCTGTGTTAAGTAGACGAAAATTTGTAGCATTTTAAACTTGTGTTTTTGTTACCAAGTGCCGTGAATTTTACAGACTTGACGGAAATTTGTAGTATTTTCGTTATTTTTAAATAATTCACTTTTATACATTCATGTAGTTGTAGGATGAATAGTGTAATTAAGTCGTTAATAGTAGCTTGTTAGGGAAATAAGTTCTGTCAGGCATAAATTTCAACTCAGCCACGCTCCACATACATATAATAGTTTATAAGCAGGCACACATCATACAATCCAGTCATTTATTGACTGACCTCCGAGTTGGATGGATGTGTTTTGGGAGAGCACCTTGTACAATTTCATTATGTGCATTTCTATTGCGACTGTTTAAAAATCAAAATGCGAGTTTGGAAATCTTTATTTGTTCCTGTTAACTGGAAATGCTAAATCATTTTCTGTGTGTTTCACTAATTAAATTGTATACAGTACTTGGTAGGGGTACATTTTTTCTAGATATAATTCAGGATGCATATGAGTAGCATGTATAGTCCATTCACGCTTTCTTCAGCCTTTTGGAATCGAACCTTTGAAAAATCACCCTAGGCGTAATATGTCAACCTGTTTTTCCAATACTTGTACACTTTAACACTGTGATTAACTTATTGTATTATTGAATACATGAAACTTTACCTTAGTATCTTACATATCTTGTAATATTTATTTTGTTTTAAATATGAATTAACAACAGTGAGAGCTGTGATGTGTTGGCAATTGCCGGTAAGAAATAGTTCACATTTACAATATTCTTTACCCTCGTTTTTATGTATACTATTTGTAAGGTAAACATGGCCAATTGGTATATTTGTATTACTAGATAGCACTGATGGAAACACATTTCATTGCTGCAGTTAAAAATATCCACACAAATTCCCGTGTGTAGGCTGGTCTTTTTTCCCATCCAGAATAAAAGTTCAATAAGCGAAGCAGAGCATCTCACTCTCTCTTGTTATCTCTCTCTCTTCTCTCTCTCTCTCTCTCTCTCTCTCTCTGGAAGATCGTATCACCTGTTTAGGAAAGGTATACATTTTGTTATTTCTAATTTCAGCACATTTCATACTAATTACAGCAACAATATTGATGTTTGAGATTGTAATATACAACTAAAACGAGATTTTATCGTCTAAGTATGTATTATATGGTATTTAGATGCAACAACATATTTTAGATGCAGTGGCACGACACAGTACGTTGTGCAACACTTACAAATCCAGAAGGTTGGCAGACATGGCCTAACCACACGCTTGTCCCAATATGGCAGGCAGATGTTTTTCATAGTGCCTTACGATTGCCAGTGGTGTGTTGCAAAATGACAATGACATGGCGTGTTTCTGAACAAAACGTCAAATTCGTACTTGTGTTTTTGAAACATCCTAGGGAAGTTACAATGTTGTGATAAATATGTTTCCAGGACAGTAATAATTGATATACTGTAATGAATGTTGTGATCTTCGCGTGTGTAAGGGCGTAGCCATCATTTCCATCTTTGGTGGTTGTGTTGTAATTGTTGCGCACAGGCCAGATGTGCATGGATTTCAAATATGTGCAAAGTTTATACATTTTAACCATAAACTGATGTTATGACGAAGTTACTTATTGAAATTCATGTCGGTTTATCACAATGTTGTACCTTTGTGCTAGGTGTTTGAAACACAGTTGTGTAATGAATTTACATTTCTGTGATTTGAATGTCTGCCACAGTCCTAAAAATAATACTAAGCCCAACCAGATAAATGTAAATAAAAATAAAATGAACTTACATACCAGTAAGTACCGATGCATGTAAATATTAGCAGAATAAATGTTATGGTAGGAATTGTGTTATATTTTACATTTGTCGATGCTATGTACAATAAATAAGCGATGCGAGTTGCATGCTTGAATTTAATGTGTCGTTTCATTGGACTCGTCCCTACGTTTTAATTTTGATTCCAAATGCATATTAATAACAACAGGGTAAATACTACTATTGTTTCTGCCACAGTTGTAACAAATACTGTCGTGGCTAAATATTAATGTGTATTATGTGTAACGTGCTATATATGTGTCACAAATAGTTATAAAGCCCACCTAAATATAGTTATAGGCCTAACTTGTGAACATTCGTAGGAAATATGACAACATTCTTTGAACAGCTGTAAACAGCAATCAATTCACATGACAGTAATAAAGTAGAAGTCACATGGCAGTGTTTATATTTACATGTAACAGAAGAATATGTAATCAGTGACCAAAAGCAGAAATTTTGCAGGGCTTCAGAAAAGGCTGAAGTTATCATGAATTAACTGTAAATTGTATTCAGAGATTTTTGCCGAAATTCCAATTCGCCCGCAAGCTCCACGTATATAAGTTGGTGCATGTCATACACTGATGCCATTACTTCACTAGCCTCCATGCCGGACAGATGTGTTTTGGGAGAGGTGTGCTTTCATTACATGTTTCAGTAAATTAGTTAATTTTAACATGTGGATTATGTTTCTAAAGTGCCTCACCAGTCTCACAGGCAGACAGACGTGTAAGGTATGTGCGAGAGGCATCAAGTAGTGTTACATATATCTTGTAATTGTGTTTGTTAGCCATTTAATTTATAGGGACATTTTTGATTTGTTAATTGTGATCATTTGAAATTTGCGATTCATTGCATGAAATTTATTCATACGAATAAATAGTTTAAAACACTCATTATTTCTCTCATGCAATGCTGTTAGTCATTTGGATTAATACTATATTTCAAAGTCGCCTATCTAACAGTGCCATCTACAATCAATATCACTACAAAACCAAAAAAAAATGCACTTATACCACTCTTGCACAAAACTATATATATATATACATACCCCATTCCCAAATTCCCAACATGCCGCATCTCATCCGAGTACCAGAGCTCAGAGAGTTAACATCTACCAGAGCTCCTCCCCAACCCACAAAGGAAAGAAAGAAACTAATAAGTGTTCCTTGGTGCACTCTTGCACCAAACACAGAAAAATTGGATCCGATTAAAAATGAACCATTTCAATACATCTAACCCTTTCAATAAATTTAACCCTTTCAATGCACTTAACCCTTTCAATAAAATTTAACTCTTTCAATTTGTTATCGGATTAAAGATTAACCCTTTAAATCAAATCGATAATCCATCAATTAATCCCAGGTGAAGTGAAACCCCGACGCCTCTACTACTTACGAGGAATTAAGTTACACAGACTGGTAGTGGGTTCTGTGGTTCGAAGTGATATTTACTCAATACGCATGTGGTTGGAACGTGTCCCTTGTGAATGGTAGTATGACAAACATTACGGTATTGTTTCAATTATGGGTTTTGTTATTGTGATATATTTGTGTACGGAGAAACATATTACTGTAGTATGAATTGCAAATTAATGTAACCTTGCAGCTTAGTTGTCCTTTATGTTTAACCTCGAGCAGAAATATGGGCGTATGAATAATTTTTGAGTCACTATATTTATGCATTTAAATTCTACTCGTAAATGTTGTTAAACATACTTCCTAAGTCATTTACCGATTGTTTAAGGCAATTGTCTTCTGTATGAAGGAGCAAATACACAGCATTATCTAAAAGTGTACCTTTCTTATGAGTATGACACGTACGTACAGTATAATAACTGGGTGTTTAAGATTTTCAGCCTTTTTAAAGGTGAACGTTCTAGACGTCTTGGCGTGGTTTTTACAATGGGAAAAAGAATAATGAGTCAACTCCTCTGCTATTCTGTCGACAACCTAAACCAAACATATTTTCTTATAACCTCGGAAGTAATTGACCACAGTTAAATGCATTAATGTACAGTATATCTACACAGGTAACATCAGTCAGTATTCACAAACCAATATTTACTTAAATTAACACGTAAGTGTTTATAGTGCTGATTACAATATTGATTACTTTTAGTTGTTTATTTAATGAGTATGTAATGGATATATGAGCCTGTTGATGTAAACTCCATCTGAAACTCACATGACAGTGTTTATTGATAGGTACGCGGAAAGAAACGCAACGAACGGGCTGAAAGTAGAAACTTAGTAGGGCTTTGAAAAGTGCTCACTTTATCGTGAACAGCCGTTTCTTAATCGCAAGTACTTACTGATTACTGTAATTGAAAGCGTTTCAAAACACAATTTCCGAGGACGCATATCTCCTTCGATAATCACTCAAGGGAAAAGTGGTACATAGATTTTCGTCATATATTTTCATAAGGAATAACTTGCCAAAGTTCGTCGGCATGGTTCAAAACCTCCTGTATAATACTTGGCAACACCTTAAACGGATTCTGATGGACCCACGCCGAAAACAGCTCTAAAGAAGTAGCTTCAACTTAGCGTACCGCTGGTCGCTTTTCTTCATAAGCAATGGTGCATACAGGTTAGTCATATATTGTATTCGAGAGACTCAGATTTACTTGGTTCTCCCTCACCAACTATATTGAAAATATTACTTAGTAATTACTTTAAAGCCCTGCTCAGTCTTTATATAACTTCAATATTTAATTACCATACAACTTTCTTGTTCTGAGCAAAAACACAGAAATGTAACAAGGTACTCATATCGAAGAACTTGTTACTACCAAATGGTTCGCATCCATTGTATCTATGTGCAATAACTCATGTGCTAGTGGAGGGGATGTCTTCATAACGCCGGAGTAGGCGTTGCAGTAGGAATAGTATTCAAAACGTTGTAGCCATAAGCTTGAAAATTGAAACAATCTGTGTCACATAAACGCCGCTCGATCTTGTGATTGTTGTTGTCTAATCAGAAAATACTGGCAGCATAGTCGCTGAGCCTGCGTTTCTTTTTAACGGGATTCTCAGAAAATGCGAAGCGCGTCCGTTTACTCCTCATGGGTGCAGTTACCCGCCATACCTTAGCACTTGACGCTGATTACAGATGACAGGTCAAGTGCTGGCACACCGGCTGTTGGTGATTGGGCTTGGGTCAAGGAGATGATCAGGCTGTAAACAACTTGTCTTGGGGACGCATGACCCACTTTATGTTACAGCACGTCGCCCGGCAGTGATGTCCGAGGAATGTGTTAGTCTTGTATTTTGTGTACAGTTAACAGTTGTTAGGACAGTGGTAGCTATGTGATGTTACATAATATTGAGCGTGACCGCTTTCACCGCTCACATTCAGTATGTAGCAATTAAAACCTAGTCATCTCTTCGTAACGGATATGCGTATGTATGCACTGAGAAAAAGGTTTTGTTGAAACAAACAAGATTTGTTTTGTGCAACCAAATTGTTTGTTTGTATAGGGGAAATGAAATATTTCGTTGCGGAAACCAAATTATTTTGTTGTCCTCATTTGGTTGCCGCAAACTGTAGGATTTTGTTGGTGCAACTAAAGATTTGTTTGGCTACATGCACATTCAACAGTTTGGGCAGATATAAAAAAAGTTTACAAGTTCAACCGAGTTTCAAACCTAGATCACTTGCATCCGAGCGCTAGGCCTTGGAAATCTCAGCTAATGTGACAACTGATGGCGCTGGAAAGCTTTCAAATAGATATACTGCAAATATTGGGCAACGTGTGCAAACAAATATGTCCAATTTTATAGCTTTACTTTTTATTAATATGTTCGTACGATTATTAAGCATCAACAGATACATTAACAAACACGGTTACTATCCCAATTGTCACAAAAATATGCAAACAAACTCTCGAACAGTATTTTCGAACGAAGGCAGTCAAATGAGTGGCCAAACAAATATATACAGTTCATTCAACAAGATATTTAATTGAAAGTGTAATTTTTTTGGCCCAACACATATTTTGTTAGACGAACAAAAGTAATTTAGTTGCTTTCCAAACTTTGTTTGCTCAACAATATATTTTGTTAGGGCTACTAAATACATACTTGATTTGGCCCTATAAAAACAAATATTTTGTTTGATTTTCTCTAATTGTAGCATGGCGCCCTAGGAACAGTGGAACTATAGGTAGCCCTTTACACAGTTGTGTCACTCTCTGCCATTTTTTTACGATGCGCTTTCGGCTGAGTATTGAGAAAACATGACCGCTTATATACAGTACAACCACAGAAACCACTCCTCGTCTGTGTGACGCAAATTCTGGCATACTGTATGCATGGATATTATATACTGTATGTAACTTATTATATACTGTACATATTTACACCGTGCACCAGAACTCATGTGCGAAACTCATATGGCCAAGAGATAAAAAAGGGGAGGGGGAGGATGATGAGATTAATACAGAAACCCGGGGCTGCGAAGCTTCCCTTCTCCCCCACACGTGAAAGTGAAAATGAAAGTACAGGGGCAGGTAGGAAACAAGATTATTTTCAAGACGTAATCAACGCGTGCGTGGAAGTGGCCGTGGTGGCTGGCAAGTAAGTACGCGTATACAGCTGGTTGGAAAAGTATGGCTAAATTGCGAGCAGAGCTGGCCGAGATGCACCTCGAGTATGGGGAAGGCCACAGCACTTCACGGACATTGACTGAGACTTACTACACCGTGTGCGCCAGAAACCATCGATAAGCTCATGGACTGTCGGCTGCGCTATGGACGATGGCCACTATTTTGAGTGCTGCATGACAATAGCATACGACCCTGTTGGCTATTCGCAGCTTATGTAAGATTGACATTGCCATGGGTCTTATTACTTTATCCATGCGTCGATCACGTGAAACTATAAAATTTCTAGAAAAATTATTTTTAACAAATCTGCTAATTTTTTCACTTCGATGCGTTAAGAAAAAAAAACAAAGCGAAATACATAGTTTAAGTTATAAATGGTTACCTAACACTTTTTATTCGACGTTAAGATACGGAACTACTTCTCATCCATTGTTACCAACTTGACTGGGCGCATGTCACTCAGTGCGCCCGTTAAAATATATGCCTGTAAGAGCAGTGAAGTTTTCCTAACAGTGATTTCAAAAGTGCTCACTTTATCGCGAACAGCCTTTACCGTGCAAGACAGGTACAAGTACTCGGTCGACGTGATTACATGCCGATAGTGAATTACTGCCATCGGTTACTTCAACAAACCGCTGTGCGGCCGGACTTTACATCAAAATGGCTGTTCACAGATGATGAAATTTTATCATAGGTGCCACCTACAATGCTAGAAATAACAACGTCGTGGTGCACGCCCATCCCCACTATACCCACCCTATGGACAACCACGTGTGTTACATTGAAATTATTTGAACTGGTATTGTGTGCAATCAAGTTGCAGTGCCTGGTTTGCTACCCAACAACCTAAACGGAGCGCATTACGCGATATTCCTGCAAGACGCTGTTGGAAATTGTTAGAAAATGTCCCACGTTACACCCATATCATAATGCGTTTTCAGCATGATAGGACTCCACCACATTTTCCAGTTGTGGTACAGCAATATCTTGATGTCGTATTTCCAGGTCTGTGGATTGCATAGGTGAGCCAATTCATTGGCCAATACGATCACCAGACCTCACTCTGCTAGATTTTTTTTTTTTTACGTGGACGTGTGGAATCCTTGGTATATGAAACACCAGTGGCCAGGAAATTTCAGGCAAAACAAATTGTCGAACTAACAGCGACACCTGAACACACAGATCACATTTACCACACTTCAGACACAATATCACTAACGAAAACCATAGCTTGCTTCAAAGAAACGTTCTTCACACAACAACCATTAAATATGGAAACATGTCAATTTCAATGTTATAATGACTCATTAATCAAAATCACGGAAATCTCGCCACAACAATTTTTAATAGGCAATGTACCACACACACACACACACACATACACACACATCCACACACACGCACACACACACACACATATATATATATATATATATTTGTGTGTGTGTGTGTGGTACATTGCCTATTAAAAATTGTTGTGGCGAGATTTCCGTGATTTTGATTAATGAGTGTATATATGTGTATATATGTATATATATATATATATATATATATATATATATATATATATATATATAGAGAGAGAGAGAGAGAGAGAGAGAGAGAGAGAGAGAGAGAGAGAGTTTGAATGGTACGATTTAAAAAATACACAATGATTCCATAGGAACAATCTAATATCATCTTCCATCTCATTGCGAATTACGAACAACATATAACGTAATTATACACAGCAGACAAATTTGCGACACGCGCACACCAAATATATCGTAAGTAAATATTGGAATTCCAGTTCAATGGCTAAGTAACGCATATTTTCAGCCAGAATAACTCTTAACGAAATACTGGTCTGCGCGTGTCCAAGATTACACACTTATTGCACACAGATTGGCATCCGCAATCCAACTTGGTTCACATAAACACAGACTTAAACGATATACATGAATCACAAGAGGATTACAACTATGTGTTTACACCTATGATTGCTCTCCACGTTACTGTTACTTCAAAACGACGATTATTGCACTTTTGATAGGTGTCTGCGCATTTCTTTATTTCCGAATAAGTCAAATTGCATACATTTTATGACAAACGCACTACACCCGCACACAACAGTAGGTAGCAACAGACAATTAAATTCTTGTATGCACACACCTTCCAAAGTTCAAATATTCAAGTACCAAACCTTCCAATCATACATACTTTCCTATTAACAATGCAAAACAGTAGTAGGGTAATGGGAAGGCTGGGGCAGTATAGATTGTTCGCGATTCGGGATCCAGCCGCCATGTTGGATTTTTTTCCACTTCCTTCCTGTTTTCCCTCCAAATCGTATGTTGTAGTCCAAAAAGTCTTAATATTTCCCTTTTTTTTCCTACAAATTTCTCATTTTCCCTTAAATATTTGCTATTTTGTCCTTCAAAAAGATAGATGCCATGCCGATGCTACAAAAACATAAAAACCAGTCGATTTTAAGATGTCGGGTGGCTTCCTTAATGGTTCTACACTAAACAATGAAGAATCGATAAAATAAGATTATTTTAAAAATATTTTTTAAAATTTAAATATATTTTTTAACTGAAAACATTATAGACATAAGTATCGAGTGTTATATATCACCAAACTCGTATTTTAAAGACGAATACGATCGTGATGTCATACCACTATTCTGTCTCGATTTTTCATGCTCTATCATTCTAGCCTGCCTCACTGTCTCGTTCTCTCTTGCCTCCCTCATTCAATAGCTTTCTTTTTCTTTTTCTTATTCCATCTCTTTCTCCCTCTCCTCGTTTCTCTCTCATTATCTCATTCCATCTCCTTCTCTCTTGTCTCTATCGGTTCATAGATTTTCTCGGAGTCCTCCCATTTTGTGTTGTTTCATTCTCATTTCTTTCTGTCTTGTCTCTCTCATTCGATTAGTCACATTTGTTCCACTGATAACCTATACATCTTCGACTCCAACGTATACATAGTTCCTTATTAATCACCTGCTGGAGTGCGTGATTCGACAGTGCATATATTTGTTTACGAATTTAAAGATATAATTTCCCATGCACGAGAAGGCATATGAAAATTATTGTCAAGTACATTCCAGGGTACGAATCGTCAATGCGTATATTTATTAACAAATTTAAAGATGTAATTTTCCATAGACGAGAAGGCATATAAAACATATTTGTCAAGTACATTCCAGGCAGGACTTTGTAAAACATATTCGATTTTCAATACTTTATACTTTGTCTTAATATTTTACTTTATTCAATTCATTTTTACACTTGCTGCCTAGCCTTGTAACCACATATGTATCACAACATCGATAGGTCCGCCAGAGGTACATGCACCTACTGCGACCCGCCAAGAGTGAAGTCATCGACTTGCACGAGCAGTGACATCAACAGACATTGTGTGGGGAAGGGACAAATGCTTGCGAACTTAAGCGATCTCGAAACACTGGGCTAACCAACCCTGTCAATCAGACATCTAGGAATCGATGCATTAATATATAAGTAGAATTATTTAAATTTATTTCATTTGTTGTTTGAATAATGCGGAAAAAAAAACATTATCTGAAAATGTAGTAAAAATGTATCAAATATGTATTTTGCAAAGTAAGTTCAGTTCAAAGAGCTAAAATGTTGTAAATTTCACATTTTCCCATGAGAGCTGGTAACATTTGAAGAAAGGAAATTTATCATGGTCGAATGGGATTCGAACCTGCGATATTTGGATTAGAAGTCAGTATGCTAACCACTAGACCACCAATCTCATACCAAGTCAAGTGCTTAAAACTTGTATATAAATTTCAAACATAGAACATACTCTTAGTCATCGCCAGACCCTTCTTCGCCTCCACTCCTTCCAACCTTACTTAACAACCATATCGAATTGTACTGGGTACCAAAACAGGTGACTGGGTACCAAAACAGGTCATGGTGAGAGGTATTATACCTCTCACCATGACATTAGCTTGCCTCAGTCATGCTATTAACAATACAGTTCCATATCCACCACCATACCTCCGACTTACTGATCAAAAAATAACATGTCAACTATATTGACTACAATTTCAACCCCATCTAAC
Source organism: Dryococelus australis (assembly GCA_029891345.1). Lineage (NCBI taxonomy): Eukaryota > Metazoa > Arthropoda > Insecta > Phasmatodea > Phasmatidae > Dryococelus > Dryococelus australis. The sequence continues at coordinate 70,352,548 of CM056998.1, read as the reverse complement.
TTTGTCAGTTACACATATAAACAAGCCATACCAGCTGTCCAACCAATCAAATATTCTAATCATGCCATCATAAGATCAATACTATCAGTTTAACCCTCTTCAACACCCATATCATCTTAATTCCCATCAAACCATTCCGCTCTTACTAACCAACCATACCAGCTAAGCATTCTGCCCCTCTAATACTAACTAGATATCCCATAAAACCATTCTGCTCTTACAAAAAACGGATCACACAATTAAACCATTCTTCTCGCACCATCTAAGATATACTTTTTTTCATACTGCCAAAATAACCGAACATGTGAACAGGTCATACTAATCAACATAAAAGCTATACCAACCATACAAGCAAACTAATTGTACAACAAAGTCATACTTGTGTGCATTCCGCCCCATGTCAGGGCTTTGAATAGATTTTATTTCTCTTGGCATCCACTTAACATAACCAACAGTCCATTTAGTAATGCACATAATAACTTAGAAGGTATTTTCAGATTGTGTAGAGCACTGAATATTTTTACCTAAGTTATGCCCGTTCTACCCCATGTCAGGACTTTGAAAGACATGTTAACCTAACTCCACTTCAGTATCAATTAACCTAACTTCATCCAACCTAACATATCAAAGGCACTGCATTTATGGGGTCATTTATGGGATCATTTAGGGGTAATTAGGGGTCATTTAGGGGTCATTAGAGGTCACTTAGGGGCCGAGGGTAAAATAATCAGTCTTGTGAGTGGCAGGTCTGACAGTAGTCATACAATGTTCGTTAAAAATGATCCAAAATACGGCTTAGTTTTCAAAATGTAGACCAGTTATTTCACTATACGAACTTATCCTTCATCCAAAATGTGTCTTAACAGCTTACCTTAACTTCCAGGAAGCAAATGTCACCCTGTTTAATTTTATGTTACCATTTCCAAATCGACTCACTGAGTCAATATCGTTCATAAGATCAGAACTTTCACACATCGAGATACGCCATCTCAAAATATCAACACCTTTGTTGTAAATTCATTGCTTGCTGTAGGCTAGGCTTTCTTCTAAAGAACACATTAATTTACAGACATATCAGTATAAGAAGCTGCATATACTATCTTAAATGTTAATATTTCGCATAGGAGCATATATGGTATTCATGACCTGTCGGCGAGGTGATGCATATGTGGTTACAAGGATAGGAAACAAATGTAAAAGCGAATAAAGTAAAAAATTAAGACAAAATATTGTTTTTCAAAATATAAAGTATTGAAAATCGAATGTTTTACAAAGTCCTGCCTGGAAGGCACTTGACAATAATTTTTATATGCTTTCTCATGTATGGAAAATTATATCTTTAATTCGTAAATAAATATACACACTGTCGATTTGCGCGCTCTAGCAGGTGATTAAGGAACTATGTATATGGTGGAGTCGAAGATATATTAGTTATCAGTGGAGCAAATGTGACTAATCGAATGAGAGAGACAAGAGGAAAGGAATGAGAATGAAACAACAAAAACGAGAGCAAACCTATGGACTGATAGAGACAAGAGAGAAGGAGCTGGAATGAGAGAGAATCAAAAATAGAGAAAGGGATGGAATAAGTGAGAGAGAGGGAAAGATGTCAGATCGTATGAATCTTTAAATGGCGAGTCCTGATATATATATATATATATATATATATATATATAATGTATTAAAATAATTTCATTATGATATCACAATTGTATGCATCTTGAAAAGATGAGTACGGTGGTTGATAACACGTGATACTTACGTCTATTAAGTTTTTAGTTGTAAAACTATATTTAAATTTAAAAATAATTATTTTTAAAATTATTTTATTTGATCGATTCTTCATTGTTTCGTGTAGAAGCATTAAGGAAGCCTCCCAACATCTTAAAATCGGCTTTTTTTTTGCCTTTTTGTGGCTGTGGTGTGGCTTCCATTTTTTTGAGCGAAAACAGGGAATATTTATAGAAAAACAGGGAATCTGTAGGGGGGAAAAGGGAACTTTTAAGGCATTTTTGGGCTAGAACATACGATTTTGTGGGAAAAATGGGAAGAAAATGGAGAAAAAAAATCCAACATGCCGGCCGTATCCCAGATCCCGTGCCCCGGACCCTGTCTCAGCCTTTCCTTTACCCTACTACTCACAACGCAACAAGGTACAGTGGAACCAGAGAAACAAGATTCTGACGAGAATCGAACCTGCATATACGAGAAACAGACCATTTACCCAAACTCTTCAACCGTATTGTTATACACGACCGTTCACATACGTCCAAACCACACAACAGGACTGAACTCAACTGAATTCATGGGAGGGACACTCAAGCTGCAACCACAACACGGCCCAGAAAGCCAGATGCAGCAAATATCTCAGACACTTGTGGGTGGCATGATACAAAAGACAGCCAACTGCATAAAAATACACTGTCGCCTCATGGCAGTTGGCAAAGAATTCCTTTATGTTTTCGAATAATTAAAGTAACATAGAAAAACTGCAGTAATTATAGGCGATTTTAATACAAATATTAATATAATTAACTCAAGTAGGTACAAATATACATACACATGCCCAGTATCCATCCAAAAATCTAATCCTCTCAGTTAAACGAGCCTATTTTATTGCCGGCAGAAACTTGAATTAAAGACTTATACAATAGAATTAGATGTCAAAAGTTACACTAAGAAGTTAAAATAATAGGTTCATTTAATAATCATTATTTATATTCTCCTTCGATGCATCGTTCGCATAATCCCCCACATGGCGCACCATTGCCACAGTTATATGCATAATTATAATAATAATAAATTAAATATTTACAGAATTTTGAATTAAAATTGCAATACAACAAGGACTGGTCCACAAAAAAATGTAAACTGTATCATAATAAGTAGAGCTAAGGACAAATACGACGATGTAAACTATAATTTAAGTTATAAATGCATTTTGTTATTTCTTCTGTGTTAATATGAATGATACTTCTACACATAAATACAATTATAAGCATAACTATTCAATGTAAAGTGTAATGACTTAAACGAGTCAGGTTAAGCATTATAACATATATATAGTATAGATTATATAAAATTGCATTATGTTACATAGTCATAATCCCAATACTCAGTATATCACAAGAAATGTATAGAATCATCACTAATTCGTTGGTGATGCAAAGTGATCGAAGTGCATAGACAGTAAGAGTATTTAAAATATGATTATTATATGTGAAGGATAAAGTAATGCTAATTATTCAGTGAAACAGGATAAACAACTAAGGAAATGTGTGCAGGGCTGAATAGTCCAAGGACACCACTACAGTGACCATTGGCCTCAACACATATCTATTTCTAATCTACATGTAAATTATAACAATGCAATTTAATAAGGGTGGAAACAAGTACGTACATATATAATATGTAAACTGTAATTGCATAATTCAATAAGGATGATTATATGTAAGTAAATTTGAATTTGTAAAATACGTAATTTTTAGTACCATCTACATAGGAATCTATATATTTATAGAAAATTTTATCCAAACATTTATTTTATTCTGTCACCGACAAAAGGTCGCACTTGAAAACTTTGTGCAATAGCAATGTCACTCGGCCAAAACATTACACCACCCCCCACTCCTCCCATGCTCATCCATATCTCGCATGGACAGCGACCAGGAAGTGAGCCGACATCGCTGATCAGTAATTCCACTGCCAACCCCCAAATGTTCTCAGTTCATTGACCCAAATCACACCTGCAGTACAACCAACATTACATTTTGCTGCTACCGTGGCCCAGCCATCCTTATACAGCTCAAAACATCCAAATTGCGGACCCACTATCAACACTACATTCCTGCTACACTACTTCACTACTGCTATCAACTCAATCCAAATTCATTTCTCCCCTACATCTCTCACATGTTTCTATACTTTCTATTGTTTTCTCCAGTATCCCTCCAGAGATGGAGACATCTCTTTTCGTCACTTGGGGGAGATGTTACGCATGACCCCGTCTAAAGGACAGCTGGGAAGGAGGCCACAGACAAGTTTGTAAACCATTAAAGCAAAACATCGCAACTATTCGAGAAATGTGCAAAGAGCGACAGAAATTGTGGGTCCGTCTAACCTAAGGGCATTCCAGTGTAATTAAAACAAACTCCGATGAGACTCCGTCTCTAGTGCACAACAGGAGCCAATCAGAACGAATTACATCAACAAACACATGTGGAGGGATGAGAAAAGTGGACTAGGCTACGAGAGCTGTCTGCTACAGAGTCTGTGATTGTCATCAGGCTGAGCAGCTGAGGGTCCTGGTATGGTGGCGGCCAGGGCACTAGTCCAGGGTGCAGGACCTAGTGAGTTACTCTCTATCATGCTTCTCTTTACTTCTAACTGACTCTTCCCTACCATCTTTCTATTCCTTTTGGCTGCTTTCTATGTTATGTTAGAAAATTGTATAAGAGCTGAATGGTTCAGTAAATGCCTTAGTCACTCCTTAGATTACTTATTAGTTTCTACTGATGCATAATCACATCCCGCAGTAACCTATTAGTTTATAAGATTGCTACATTCATAACAGTACTTTGCGTAGCAGACATTTTTGAACGGATACAGGCGAACATGATTCGTCATTGCAGTTTGTGCATTTAAGTTGCTAGACGCCGCTTTTGTAAACCATCTTCTCTGATATTAATAAACCAGCTGATATTAAACATCATTTCATAACTTCAGTCTGCTTGTAATTCATTCCTTCTTTGCTATTCACACCATGGGATGTCAATACCACATGTCTACATTAGACTGAAACATGCTTGTTGTCTGCTGCTGTGACCTGTCCTGAGGATGAATCAGGCCATGCAAGGAAGGGTGATGTCCATAACTAGACAAAGGAGAACTCACATACAAATCACTATATTTTATTACTCACAGCTGTATACAAAATCACATACAATTATATCTTGGCTTTCTCCACGAAATCCATGTGTCCTCGTATGATTAAGGGTAACCATCTGATGGGTGGAAGGTAGAGAGTAGAGGCTAGGCCGGAGAATAGTTGGGCGGCTCAGCGGAGGAGGATTAGCTCTTCATCAAGGTTTTAAGAGCTGCCACTGGAAGATGTCTCTCTTCTGGTTTGACAGCTGGGAAGGTTTTTAATTCTCTATCCTTCGCGCACTTTCATTGTTTTCCTCTAGGGTGCTATCAGTCGTGGGGTTAGGGTGCCATTTACATTTAAAAATTTGAGCACTTGGTTAACTCCTATGTGAATTATTGTCTTACTGATATAATTACCATACAAAAGAACACCTATTTAACAAGCCTACTGTAGAGTAATTTTCTGAAATATTTTGTGTGTGTATGTGTCTTCTAATTGGCTTTTAGACCATGTTGCATTACTATACATTCATTTATAGACATCTGTTTCTCTTATTATTACCCAGTGATAGCTGGCTGGATAATTACCTTTTATCTAGTATTCAGTGTTCTTTACACTAACTAACCTTATACATAATATGTAAATGTAAGTATGAATTATCATGATTAAACATTATTTTTAAGGTTTTGACGTGGTAGGCATAAAATATAGTTTTGTTCGTCTGATTTATAATTAAACCTAATAACATGTATATACAGTACAATGAACATTATCAGTTTTGTGCCGGCACGGTAATCATGTAGTCACTATGGGTTCATGTAATCATTAGAACGGTAGGAGGTTGCATTCGGCTATGCAACTAAAGAAAATTACCCCCTAAAAATGAAACTGAAACAAGAGAAAATCCCAACACCGATCGCTAAGGTATTGAGAAAATAATGTACTTGCACGATTTGAATTATACATTCTGCCATAGTGCTATAAATTAATTTCAAGTGGTTCTAAAACATTGCGAACTTATCTAGTTTAAAGAATGTTACAATTACTCATAATATCAGTCTTATTTGAAATGTACATAAAAACTTACTGACTTAACCTAACAAAAGAGCCACACTATTATTCTGAGTGTGTGATCAGGTATTTATATTTACATTGAAAAATACAAAAGTTAAATTGATTCCGTAATTTCTGAGTGGTGAATTGCCGCCTTACTGGGCTCTAGCGCTTAACTTTGAACTGAATTATCGCACTCCTGACCACTGTTGACACCTAGTGTGCAATATGTGAACTTGTGCAAATTCTTTATTAGGTCAACTGACAAAAAAGTGCTGTTTGCACACAGTACATATATGGACAGGTAAATATAGCGTAGCCCGGGGAATTCTCTCACGACGTGCTATGTGATTTGAATATAGCTTGCTATACATACATGTAATTTTTCTTTAAACAGTGAATAGCGCTTAAAATTCTTAATTCTCTCTCTCGTGTAATCACTTTGTTGATTTGAACTTACATTCTAGTTATTATTGCTATGCAGCATCATGGCTTTTTCTAACAGGATAGAAATCGTTATCGGTTTATAGTATAACAACCCTATTGATGTCAATAACACAACAATGATTGATGCACTAGCGCAATTAAAATGTTCTTATGACATTATAAAAAACACCTCATTGTTTCTAACATTATTTACGTTGTAAACATATTTCACATCTGGCAAATTTGCGTGCAAAATCTTCCATTCGTGATTAACACTATCGTTTACAGACTAGAAGGCTATTCCTTCCTTTAATGACAATTGTGTAGATTTGAGCCAATGGTTAGGCAACACCACGTGAGCTGTGACTGGTCTCTGGTAGTGACTGGACTCTTTATGTTACATACGTGTGACTTCAATAATTTTTTCTTTCCCCACTGTTACTCTACAGCCACAAGGAACTTGTACTTCAGTATATCCTATATCGGTTTTTTCAATATTTTGGGTAAGTGACTTGTTTATACACCTGATAGCTAAATTATCAGGGGGATTTGTTATTAGGAAATGGTGAGGCTGAATAGCAGTAACCTGTACTTTCCGGCCAGTACTATATGGAAATTTTAAAAAAATTGTACAATTTTTCAAGATTTTGCTACTTCATTGCTGCCTTAGAACAACTTACTTGTGTCGATTCTGTGGCATGTTTGTATATCGGGTACATACCCTGAAGCTGGTTGTTCTCCTCAGCCACAGCCCTGGTGTTATACATGGCCATATCGATCACTATAATACCTTTTGGCAGTGCAATATTACAAGATTCATTCTTATATAAATATGCAGTTTGTACTACTTTGAAAAATTGCCATTTGAATTGTGAACTCTGCAGAAGAACTTGAACTTTAATCATGATCTTAGTAAGGGAAAATGTGCATTCAATGATAGGAACAGTATCGTAATTAATTATATTACTGAGAAGAATGCTTAGCTTTAAATTCATTTTGACAACTTTTGATTATAGTGATACCAATTATTTTGTTAAAAGAGATTTAGATACTGCTTGTAGTGACAGACTATTCTGGCAGACCTGAATGTACGTATTTATACTTATATCTATTACGATATTATTAATTAGATAAAGTACTTTTCCTACCATAATTTGACTTAACAATTGTGAACTCTGAATCATGCTTTCTTGTGACAAAGTCGTGTGACAAAGATTGAATTTGATTAGACATAGAATTAATTTTTAGCTGTACCTGTGCTTTGATTTCTGCTACTGTATTCACTGTCAAATTAAGATCATTGATACAAGATTTTATGTTATTTTCAATTTCTGATATCTGAACAGCTAACATTTCCTCATTAGACACTAACACTTTCAGGTGGCATGTGGTCATAATATCACAGCACAACGTCGCTACATTACCCAGGAAAGTTAAGGATCTTTTATTTCTTTTTGGCAGGAATACTTCAAATAGGAAATAGTTGACAATGTTTACATATGTGGAATTAAAAATTTGTTTAAGTTTTTCAACATTCCGACAGACCTTGGAGTTTCGCATTGCACAAGCACTGTGAAACCATTCGTCCACGTTGTCTGGAGTCCGAGGTTCCTGCAGAGACAGCGTGAACATCAAAGGTACCGTTTCTTCATAGTGAATTTGCGATGTCAGCTGGTTGAAGTACACACCGTGATGCGTCCTGTAGAGCGGTTCTGCGGATGCCATCATTGCAGGACTCAGCACTTGTATTAGGGTGCAGTAGGCTGCCTTGTACATCCTGAAGTCGCTAGGTCCTGGGTTCACAAGTTCTTTATTCCTCTTCTTGTAACATAATAACGGGTGTTAATGACGAACATTAGCAATTTTAACATTCCTAGTGCTGATTGTTTCGATTTTGATACTTCTTCTTCTACATATTGACACAGCTATCGTAGAAGGGCCTAGTATTTTTACGATTTCGTAGGGGCCTTGACATTTAAAGGAAAATGCTCTCTGTTGTACGTGCATTTTGACCCAGACGAACTGTCCCACTTTTAGTTCGTTAGGTCGGTGTGAGTTGTCAAAAATGTGTGTTTGTTGTTGCTGTAACGCAATCAGATTAACGCGAGCTTGCTCCCATATCTGTTTAAGTATCTTACACCAGTCATTAGCACGGGGGGAATACGTGTGACTGATAACGTGCGATGGCTGCATAGCCTTAACCCCGTGCATAAGGAAAAATGGTGTGAACTTAGTACTACGGTTGACAGTTGTGTTGTAATTAAATATTATATACGAGACGTACTCGTCCCAGTATTTTGGATCGTCACTGGCGCATGAGGTTAGGTGCTGCAATAAAATCTTGTTCACTTTTTCCCTTAAACCATTACAGGCCGGGCTGTATGCCGTGGTTTGTAATTTTTTTATCTGCAATTTATGTGACAGTTTGGTTATGAGCTCATTATTAAATGAGGTTCCTCTGTCCACGAGGATTGATTTTGGACAACCAAACACTAAAATAACATCTTTAATAAAATTGGCGCACGTCATGGTGTCAATGGTTTTTACCGGACATGCAACGGCATATAGTGTGACAAATTCAGTTATAACCAACACATATTTGTTGCCGCGTGCCGACTTCTGGAGTGGCCCTTTCGCATCTAGACCCCTGGACTCGAGAGGAGGGAGGGGGCGGTACCAGAGTCATCTGCCCTATATGTTTCTGATTAGGCACTTTAATTCGCTGGCATTTGGGGCAGTTTTTAACATATTCCTTAACGTCTTTGTGCATCGTATCCCAGTAATATGCTGTCTTAATTTTCTCTAGTGTCCTAAACTGTCCAAAATGCCCTGTGTCTAACAGAGCATCGTGATGGGCAGTAATGACTTCAGGAACATAATATTTGGGAACTAACGCCAATTTGCGCTCTCCAGCTGGGGTATGCTGTTTCATGTATATTTCGCCATTACCGGAAATGGCATAGCGTCTGGCGATGTGGCAATATTTTTGGGATGGCCTTATCTGGTTCCGTTAAAGCTAACTTTAATTGTTGTATATGAGGGTCGATTGTATATTCTGCTAAAAATGGTGATGCCGGATGATCAAGGAGCAGTAATAACAAAAGGTGTGCATCGTCGTTAACTTTGATGTATTCCTGCTCGTGAATATATTCAGGTAAATTAAATAATCTTTCATTTTTGTCGGCCTTTATAAGTATGCAACATTTCAATCGTGGGTCTAGACACTTAGTCGTTATCTTTTGTGTATTGTTGCCCTAAATGATCTCCATATTTACATTGTATATACTTGATACAGTTTGGTCTATCGATTGCATTGACAGATATTCCTACTGAATAATAGATTTCGCGACATGTGCTTTGTCCATTGTGTGAAAACCTGGTTTAATTAATTCATTAATGTTGGCCCAGTTGTTAGTGATATATTTTGCTACTGTAATTTTTGTTTTTGTATCTTTGGTAGGGTCTTGAAATAGTGTTTCAGCTAGTGCTATGTAAAATTGTGTACAGTGAGTGAACTGGTGTTTTACTTGATATGTTACTGAGTTGACAATCACTGCTAGTGTGTCAGCTGTCCCTACCGTGGGTATACCACTGAGGGCACCTGCAAGGGTATTTAATTTTCCTTTTACGATTTTGGCTTCGAAGTCATATTCAGTTAAGGCAATGGCCAATTTCTGTATTTGTATGTTGTGTTCGGCCATGGACTTCAAATACCTTAGGCTAGCATGGTCAGTTTCTAAGACAAAATTTCGGCCATAAAGGTATTGTTTAAAATAAATAAAGAAATATTTGATAGTCGATAATTCCCTTTCCGTAGCTGACCATTTCTGTTCATTTAGGGACAGCTTCTTAGAAGCAAAGGTGATTATAGTATGTTCTTTGGTTGTGGGATTTTCTTGTAGTAGCACGGTGCCGATAGTGGTTTTCGATGCATCACACACTAGTATGGTTGATCTGTTCTCTTTCAATTTGGCTAGAATTGATGGGTTGCTTAGCACCATTTTCAGTTTATGAAAAGCAGTTTGTTCCTTATTGTCCCATTTAAATGGTGCTATTCCTTCGTTAGTTCAGTTAAGGGTTCCGCAATCTGGGCATAGTTGAGCATATAGTGCCTTAAATAAGATGTGAGGCCTAGAAACATTCTGATTTGTTTGACAATTTTGGGCGGAGCCATTTGTTGTATTGTCTGAATCTTTTCTGGATCTGCTTGAATACCCTGAGGCATTATATATTGTCTAAGAATTATAATCTCGTGTTGAACTAATTACATTTCTCACTGTTAATTTTTACATTTGATTTCCTCAATCCTTCCATAACCTTACGTATATTGGTTAAATGTTCCTCGAATGTGTTTCCTATAATAAATATACTGTCTTTAAAGGCCGATGCGGTGTTCCAATGGAGCGGACCTAACAAAATGTCAACAAAATTTTGAAATTAGTTAGGACTAGTGGCGAGGCCCATTGACATACGAGCGTATTTGTAAAGTTCAACTCCATCCACACTAAAAGCCAATTTATGCCTATCTTCCTTGCAGACTGGAATTGTGTAGAACCTGCTAAACATAGCAATTGAAGTAATGTATTTGGAATTATGTAAACTTGTGATTATGTCTTCTGTTCGAGGAATTAAGTGTTGGACATTGGTTAAATGTTTGTTCAGTAAGTGGACATTGGTAAGAAACCTAATTTCTTCTTGGCATTTAGATATGACTGGCGATGGCGTGGCATACACGGATTCTGAAGGTGTAATAAGAATTGTATTTATAGTAAGACATCTTCTCTTAATTTTGGGTTTATCTGGTACGGTCGTATATGAATAGGTTTATCTAAATTTAGGTCAAGCTTTATTTCGTACATGTTTGTTTCAGTTAACTCAAGAATGGTACAAGCGAAACTATCGCTATATTCTTCCAATAAGTGCTGTAATTGTGTTATCTGATGATCCGGTAACTGAGGATTAATATTACCTATGAATGTGTTGTTGATATTATCTTGTATAGTCGTGATTTTATTTGTATTAAATTCAATGCAATTACTGTGATCGTATTCAAGTGAGTTGGTACTAATAGGCATCTCAATGATTTTTTCGTCATTGGACGCATAAGCAAACATGATATCTTCAGTTAAGATAGGTACAATATTGTATTTAAAAAAAAACCAATATCTTGTCAAGTTTTACGTTGTCTATTAACAAGAATTCTTGCCAGAAATTGTGCCCATGTATATTAATGTTGACTTTTGTTTCATATTGTGGGATATCAATATCTTCTGTAGCACCTACAATATAAATTATTCCTCTAACTGGATGACGTTTATCTTTACTCACTAATGTTGTCGCCATGCAAGAATAAGAACAGCTTGTATCCAACAAAACATTTGTTTTGCCTGCAAGTCGTACAAGTAGATGCTGTGTTGAAATTTTGACTTATCCTGTGCGGCCCTCATCCTTGGTGACTGGCATTCTCTCCTTGTTCAATGTTTCAATCAACGGCCGGTGCCTCAGGTTTCGCTTACCCCTTTCATCACTGCTTGCCAGTGCCGTGTTGTTTACATCACTGCACGTTCCCGCGCACTGCAACTTGATCCTAGTTGGACCAATCCCGAACCTTTGTTTGAATTTCCGGAATTGCGCCGCAATATCAGTTTGAAATGGGGTCGTTTGATTGGGGAACAATGCGCAGTTTTCGGTGCAATGAGATGTGTACAAACATAGCTCGCACGTGGACACCATTTCCATTTGTGGCCCGACGAATGCTGGCCTTGTCACCTTGATGTCACGCTTCTGCTGTGTCGTGCATTCTTTCCAGGTAACCGACTAGACAGGGGCCGCTGCTTCCTTGTGTACACACGGGTCGCGTTTCACGGTCGGCTTTCTGTGTTTGAAAACTCGCGTGTCCTTGTCGCTCACCTGCGCTTCCGCGATATACAAAGTGTCCTGAGTCACGGACGCAATGGTCTGTGAAACTCATGCCTGGTCCTTGTGGGTGTTTGGATAATTCGTTATGTTACGCCCTGACCTGATTTTTGGGTCGCGGAATATAATGCGCGATATCCCGCCAATACGTTTTACGGTTTCGTTCCTTGGTCTATTTTCTTTCATGTACTGTTGCTTTGGGATTTCGAATTGTTTGCTACTGGAATTAAACATCGCAATTTTCTCTTATGTGCGATTCGGGACTCGTTTCGCAAATAATGCTTATCATCTGTTGATAACTCACCTTACTTTCGTCTCGGGTGGGACGTGTCTTTGTGCAGAATTCTCCTGACGTTTATCGCCCCGCAAGTGGTCCTGTCTTTTACACACCTGTGTTAAGGACCCAGCCTGATTATTGCGCGTCTGGAAATGCTGTAGCCTAAATTCTTTCGGCGGGTGTTGGCTGATGTCCCATTGTGTCCTTAAGGGGCCTGTCTGCCTGTATTGTGTGTATTGAAATTGTACCCTTATTTTTGTGTTGGCATAGGGAGTGGTGTTGAAAGTTTGGCGATTTTGGTGTGAAGGAGGTTGTCGGTATTTTTGTCGAGTTTCCGTTTGATTTTCTATCGCCATGTTCGCGATACCTTCCTTCCTTCAATTTTGTCACTTCTGCTCTTAAGGAGTCTGTTTCTGACAATATTTGTTGGTCTGATATTATTTCATTATACCTGAAGAGACCAAGTTCGGCTCTCTGAATATTTGTAATGATTTCATCTAATGTGTCATTTTTCAGAGTAACAATTTTTTCAGCTAGAGAGGGTTGCAGGGAGCGCCACATAATACTTATGAACTCACTGTCTGTAACTGTAGGGTTGTATTTGCGACGATAGTACATTAGTGTTTCTATGTGTTTCTGTGCTCTCTCATGGAGTTTTTGTTTTGTTGTGAACAAAAGTTGTTTTAAATATCCTTCCATCGTGGGTGTGTCGCCTTAAATTTATTTACAATACCCTGCCACGTGATCTCTCCCACCTGTCTGTGTAAGTAGTTGTCTAGGGTGTGTGTAGCTGACCCTTTTAAATAATACTTGAGCTTTTTGCATTTATCTTCATTTCTCCAATTATTTTCTGGTGCCTGGTTAAATGCTCAATAAAATATACCAATTTCTCCAAATCGTCCCCGGAAAACATGGCGATTGGCATGTGATGTGATACAATAACTTTGACAGGAGCGTGTTGTGTTTCGGGGGGTAGCGGTAAGTGTGGCAAGTCTGTATTTCCGTTAGTGTTGGGCGGGGGGGGGGGGGGGTGTTCTTTCGTCCGCGGCATTTTCATAGTGTTGTTCTGAATTTTCTTTAGTGTAGACTTTTTGGTGGGCGGGATTGAAATTACAAACTGCTATGTTGTTTGGAGTGATTGTAGTGGGCGGGGTCGCATATACCCGATTGTACTTGTTTGGTATAAGGTGTATTCGCTTGTGTCCGAGAACGAATAATCAAGTGCCAACCCTTGTTGTGTAGATACTGTGTGTAACTTTTCAGGTAGTGTTGTAAGTTGTCGTGTTAATTCGTTTTGTTGTGCTTTTAATGCGCGCTCCGCTTCACTTGTGTTAATTATAACTGTTTTGATTAATTTTGCTAATTTATTGGATGATGATTTGCCTTGTTTCCTCATGGCTTCATGTTAGAGTAGTGTAGTGTAGTGTAATGTATTCTTAATATGTAACATGCACTCTCATAAGCTGGCTTTAAAATATAATCTCCACTCTGCAAATACACTTGTGGAATTTGGCTTTTACAAAATTCGATTTGGTCCGAACAGCGGCCGTGATTTCTCATGCATTAGGGTTTACAAGCATAAGCGCGCGCGCACACACACACACACTTACTATACTACTATGAGCATCTTGGCGAGCTGAAGAAACTGCAAGTCTGCTGTTGCCGACTGTACGCACTAGCGTGGTAAGAATTTGCTGAGTGTCGCACAACACGTCGTGGCTTTGAATGGGATTACAAGTTCATGCTTCTACACTGTTTACTACAGGCCTCTGTAGGATACTGTAGGCCCTTGGCTTTATATGTTTCTGACAGGGAGGTAACACCCTGGGTGGCGGGGATGGTGAGGCGATGCAGTATGCTATTTTTGTGGAAATATCGATGCAGTGATTAGAAATGAATTTAATAATCTCTTTGCCTCCTTTCTCCTGACTGTATAAGTTCTACTTTGTACGTATTTTTTCAGGGAATGCCAACGCCGTGGCCCGGTGGAAGTTGGTCCGTGATTTCCAATTATTATGAGGGTCTAGTGCTGCGGTAAACTTTTGTGTTCTATCTGCCACCACTTACGTTACCCTAAGCTGTGAGTGCACTAACGGGAAAGTATGAAGCTTCGGCTGCCTCCACCATCTGCTGTTACCTGTCCTGAGGATGAATCAGGTCACATAATGGAGGGGGATGTCCGTAACTAGACAGTAGAGCACTCATATACAAATCACTATATTTTATTACTAAACACTTTATACAAATCACTATATTTTATTACTCACAACTTTATACAAATCACTATATTTTATTACTCACAACTTTATACAAAATCACATACAATTAGCTCTCAACTTTACGTTACATTAATTCAACAAAACTATACTGCAACTACCATTTATAAGTACTAGGTTCTGCTGGCCTGTAGTGCCAACTATAATTATAGTGCTCTCGACTCAAAGGGAGTCTTATGTTCATTACGAAGACCCAAACTGCACAACCTCTGGTGCCCTACTGGGAGTATAGTTATCCTTTAGCTGTCGCGTTGGCGTCGTCAAGCTAGACCTCCTTTACAGTGGCAGCATCATGCGTCGAAGCTGGGACCATGGGCCAAGTAGTCCTCGTCGCAGGCGTCTCGTCGTTCCCTCGAAAGCAAGGTGGCCACAAGCTGCCATCGCTCCAACCTTATATACTACTCTGAATAGCCTCACGACCTTCCTCGGCGGGGGAGTGTTTTAATAACAGGTGGGCTGGCTTGTCGTGATAGCACCATCCTTGGCGCTTGAGCGTCGTCTGCCAGCCCTGGCTAATACTGGTCATAGCACTGCGTGACCCTATAATTTCATTCGCAGATGTGGAGATGGGAAGGTTTGCGACCACAGGTTTCTTATATCAGTCTCTTCCTTTTGCACTTTCTCGTAGCCTTGTGAGTTTAGCATATGAATTATGCTCCATGGCATATCTATAATGTGCCTTGCACGCTTACAAGGGCCTTAAGGTGGCTGCCTGGGTAGGCCGCCGAACGGTGTGCAGAGTCCAAGTAGAAAACGTATTATTTAAAAAAAAGCGTCCAACGTTTCTGAATGAGGTCTGCTTATGAATAGTATTTAAGAAACGTTACGTGTCTGTATACATTTTTCCATTCCTCCATTTCTATCTCTTGTATGTATCTGTGTTAGCGAAAATGGCTCAAACGGGTGTTTTCATGGTAATTTTTAGGTACGAACATTCCGGTGCAAACATTAAAAAAAGGAATACGTACGTGCACCAAACCTTATTTTTTATTGTTCCGTCAGAAAATGGTAGGGTCCCCACTCAAAGTTTTATAGAGGCGCGTTATCGACGGCAAGACTACACGCCAGTTCAGTGCTTGCACGTAGAGACGATGAGAGAGTTTATGTGCATGTCTCAATCGCCCCAAAGCACTCCCACGATTTTAGGCCACAGATGTGCAAAATTCCTTCAACCAGATGGCCCACCGGTGTAGCAGGGGATATTGACATCACTTGCTGACTCCCAGTAGGCGACTAGTTACAGTTCTTGATGTGGTTCTTCAATGTATCACCTTACACAAACTGCAAGGGACCAATATCGTAATTCTTCGTAGCGCGAAAAGGACTCTTCATACAAGCCATTCTCTGATGCCGACAAGCAATTTGTATATAGGTGAAAACTCGATCACAGATTCGGCACTGGCGACAACCAGTTAGCGATGATGCAAGTCGTGGCTCCATGAATGTCGAGGTCAAAGGCAGGCCTTCTAATCCGCAATTCATCTTCGTGGTTGATGAGAGAGTGCTTCCAAATCGATTTTCACCTTACGGTGTCAGAACTTCAACTGTATTTTTTTCTATATAAAGTCAGTTCTTATTTTTACAACAAAGAGCCTAGCTTGTGTCCACTAAACTATTTCCGCCATTACATTTATATGCAAAAAATATCGGAGCACTCTGAGAAAACCCGCACACTCGTTAGTCCCAGAATAAGACATGCAGGTATGAACTGTTCACTGTAAAATTAGCACTTTTGAAAGCCTTGCTTAAGATCTACTTGTATGCACGTTGTGCATTCTTCTGCCTTATGTAAAATTAACATTGCCACGGGCCTCATCCACTTTATTCATGTGTCGGTCAAGTAAAACCGTGAAATTACTAAGAAAGTGAATATTTTAAAAAATTTCTCATTTTTGCATTCCAATACATTAAAAAACAAAAAGTGAAATAAATAATTAAGTTATCGCAATTGTTAAGCTGAAAAAATTTATTCGACGTTATAATACAGAACTACTTTCCCTCCATCTTTACCAACTTTACTGAGCGCATGTCACCCTGCGCGCCCGTTAAAATATATGCAGTTAGGAGCAGTGACTTTTTTCTAATGTTGATTTCAAAAGTGCTTACTTCATCGTGAACAGCCTTTAATTATGTATACACAAACATATAAGAATATAAATTGTTTTTAATTTACTTTATACGTAATTATATATAGGGATATTAATATGCAAATAAAAATATTTTATATCAATATTATATATAAAATTATGTATAAATAAATATAATCATATAAAGTTAGTAAAATAATTTTTTATAAAATGTATACATAATTAAATGCATATAAATATAGGTATATAAAATAATTTTTAATTAATTTTATTTATAAATGTTTATAGGTATATCAATATGTAAATAAAACATTGTTCAAAATTAATTTCATACATAAATGTGTATAAAATAATTTTATATTTATTTTATATGTGATTATGAATAGTTATTAATTAATATCGAATTATTTATAATTATTTTTTTTACATAATTATACACACACACACAAGAATATAAAATTGTTTTTAATTTATTTTTCCCATAATTATGGATAGGTATATAAACATGCAAATAAAAAATTGCTTTAAATTTATTTTATATATAATTATGTATATATAAATGTAAGAATATAAAATTAATTTCTATATTTGCATATACATATGCCTGCAAGCATTTTAAATGTATCATCTTTTTGAATAAGTATTTGTGTGTTTTCTTCTGAAGCGAATAAGTATGTGGGTTTTTTCAGAATGCTTCCATAATTTTTTACATATAAATTTTAGAGTGGAAGTCGTTTAGTGGGCACAAGCTAGGCTCTTCACTGTAAAAAACACTATTTATATAAATGACATTTGACAGCTTAACACCGTGAGGTGCACATCGAATTGGAAGCACTCTCTCGTCATGCCACGAAGATTGTGAATACGAAGGCCTGCCTTTGACATTAATGATTATGGATCCACGATCTGAATCATCGCTAACCGATTGTCGCCAGTGCAGATTCTGTTATCGAGTTTTCGCCTATGGACCAAAGCTCGTCGGCATGAGAGAATGGCCTGTACGAATAGCCCTTTCCGCATTATGAAGAATTATAATATTGGTCCTGTGCATATTGTGCAAGGTGATACATTGAAGTACCATATCAAGAACTGTAACGATTCGTCTACTGGGAGACAGCAAGTTATTTCGTCCATACCCCCTGCTACGCCTGTGGGTACCGATACGTCATGATATTATAAAAAGACAGTTAATGCTAACGACGGAATGAGTGCAGTAGAGTCGGTTTGTGTGAAATGTACACTTGCAAGAAGTTCTCATGAAGTCAAAATAAACGGTCGTCGGCTCTAAATACTGATGAGCATACAACTCTTGCTACAAAGGAAAGGAAATATAATATTGAGGATCAAACAGTAAGTGAAAACTGTCATGAAACCAGCATACATGAACATGAAGACAGTGAATATGTTGAAGACGATGATGGCGATTTACCCGATGCACTGACACACCCCTCCAACACATTTACTGCAATGACAGACACGAAGAAGGCAGAAGACGCCGAGAATACTGGCTACCTGTTTCCCGAAGACCCGAATGATCTTGTTTATAGTCTCAGATATTTGATTGACCTTCAAAAACGTGGGTATTTCTTGTGAATTGTTGAAATGCCTTCAATCATTAGTAATCTAAAGGAATGGAGATGTATCGCATGGTGCGATGAACTGCTTTCTTCTGAAATTTTAATTACAAAATATTAATAAATTATTGTTTTAATTACAAAATAATAAAAAATAATTATTGTTTTAATATCAAAATAATAATAAATTATTATTACCAAATAATTGTTTTTTTTTATTTATTTTTATATGTAGTATCCTTTTATCACTCACAGCTTTAAAGTGGCGCTGATAGATCTGCATATGGAATGTCAATAAATACTTTTGTATAAAATGCATCGAAAGATGACTGCATGCAAATTTTTAATTCTGTCGACATGTAGAAATTTGGAGACAGTTGGCAAACTAATGTAATTTATATACATATGGAGGAGGGGACAACCAAAGGATTGATCGTAGGATTGATTGGACGATTGGAGGATTGATTTGAAGATTGGTGCAGATTGGTGCAGATTGGCGCAGATGATTGAATGAGAATTGGCGTGGATTGGTGTGGATGATTGTTGAGGATTTGCGAGGGAAAAGGAGGATTGGTGAGAAGGATTGCCGAGTATTGGTGAGAAGGATTGCCGAGGAGGATTGCTGAGAATTGGTGAGGAGGGTTGCGAAAGATTGTGAAAGATTAATGAAAAACCAGTCACCGAGGTCAAGGTCACCAAGATCCAACATGTAGTAAGTAATGTAATATGCTTGCTAACTTATGAATTTTTCCAATTTTTACCATTTTTCTCGAGTTTTTGTTTTTAAGGTCCCCCAAGGTCATGGTTATAGGGCCAATGTTTTGATTCACCTGGATCCAAGATGATGGTTGGATGACATCATAACTTGGTAGCTGGTCGGTTCCAGTCAATCTTCTCTAAGCCCTAAAATTTTAATTTCGCAATTTTTAAATTAAATTTTTAAGTATTTTTTTTTGATAAATATTAGGTTTTTTGGAGTATTTGGGATTTTCTTGGGAATTTTTTGGTTCAAGGCTATTCAAGGTAACGGGATCAAGGTTAATTCAACTACATCCAATATGGCGGTTAAGATGACTGACGGAACTAAGATGGCTGATGGTTAGGTCTGACTCCAATCCCGGATCCCATGTATGGATTTGGTATACCTTATGCTTATAAAACAAATACACCCACTGATCCTCAGCTAGCCCCTCAGATCGCTTGAATCGGACTAAAATCGCGTTTCTGGGGATCGTTATTTGCACTTGGGATGCTCGGCAGTTTTTTTTGAGAGAAAAAAAAAAAAAAAGGAATTTCGAGAAGGGAAAAATAGGAAATTTTGGAAAAAAATAACATATTATTTTTTAAATATGCTGACAACTGATTATAACATTATCTCAAATAATCAGTTTGCCTTTCAGCAAAATAAATATATCACTTTGTAAACAAGGCCCTAGCAGAATTAGACAACAAATACCTTGAAGCAGGAATTTTTGCTGATCTATCCAAGGCCTTTGATTGTGTTCAGGTCAAGGTCACTCATCCCACGACGCACGCCTCTCCACCATCGCGCTCTTGATCCATAGAAAATATCGAGAAAAATTGCAAAAAATTGAAAATAAATTTTTAATATCGAAGAACTCATAATGTTAGCCCTACACCACACCACCCTAACCATCCCCATCCCACCAATCCCCACCAACCAGCACCCATTGCACTCCCAGTCATAAAAATCGAGCAAACAATTTTAAAATCGAAATAAACTTATAAAAGTGTAGAAACATATTACATTACAGACTACGGCACCCATGTTGGAAGTTAGTGACAGTGACCTTGACCCTAATGAAATATAACTCGACAAGACGAGAAGAAATTGAAAATATCGAAAGACACTAACAACAGTTTAGGAACATATTAAATCACTGACTCTGACACCCATGTTGTTAATCCACGACTACAATCACCTTAAACTCTAAAAATCGAGAAAAAAAATTGCAAAAAAACGAAGAAACACTTGTACAAATCGACGAACATATTTATTTACTGACTCCAACCTCCATGTTAAAAGTTGGCAACCTTAAACTTGACCCTATTGCCCCGGCCCCCTCCAATTTCACAAAAATCGAGTAACACATAACAGGGTCATTCTCAGCAAATTACTGAAAATGTGAATCACCCCCTTTTTTTTTTATCATTATGTTCATTTAGGTCATGAAAATATTAGGCTGCCAGTTTTTCCCATAATTCAGTTGCATTCATTACAAAAAATTTTAAACGATATATTTACAACATTTAAACAACTATTTAAAATGCTAAATATCTTCCCTCGCTGTTCACCATCCTCTATTTCAGTATATTAACTTTTTTTTTCCTACAAGAAGATGAAAATATATGTACATGATAAATGCAACTTTATATTAAGTAACTCAAGCTCTACAAAATACGTAAGCTTGGACTTTTTTTTTTTAACTGCGAGCATGTAATATATTTCTAAACATATTTTGCACAGTATTTGACATCATCCCCTCACATTGATATCTATGTTCCTATAACTGCCACAAAAGAGCACTGGCATCTACCGCAGCTGTTGGTTTGGCAGCCATTACAGTTATATTCTAAATGTCTCATGGCAGATGTATTTTTGCAAAATAGTGTTTTTTTTTTTTTTTTTTAATTTAATTGTGTAAAACATGTAAGAATTTTTTTACGTCATCATTCCCTCCTCTCACATAATTTAAAAATTACAATACATAACAGGATTGAACTTATATCACAGATTACATTTTGGGTGTAATTTCTTGTAAATTTTTTCTAACCTCAAAGCCAAAACAGTTTTGAAGTAACTACAACATAAATACATTGTCATCATTCCCTCACCATCATTTCCTCTCAATGAGGGAATTACAAAGAAAACGAGGGAATGGCATACGTTATGAATTACATTATTGTTGACCTGAATTAATATAATTCATATAATAACTTGTAACTATGCCATTGTAAGTCTTACCATCTTTTTTCCTTTGGTTTAATTTAAACCTAAATATACCTACATATAATTGTAAGGCAGAGCAGTTATAATATCTGTGTAATATCTAGATATTTAGAAGGGAGGGTGGTATCATTTGCCTATTTATATGTATATTTAAATATTACATATATAGGCTGTTCACAGTAAAGTGAGCACTTTTTAAGGCCCTGCTAAAATTTTCCTTTCAGTAAATTTCTATGTTGCAACCACTTTTCAATATGAATATTAGTATGTGGCTAATAAACACAGTGTATACATTTCACCACACTCAAATATAAATGTCTGAGGCTGCAATAAAATATATTAGTGGTCAATGCCTTTTGGGAGGGCCTTAAAAAAGTGCTCACTTTACCGTGAATAGCATATACTACCCTACGCATTATAACAGTATTGTATTAAGAATACTTTCTTCAACAGATAATTTGAAATCTGTGAAATCAAGTACATTAATGAATATGATGCAAAAGCACGAAAAGGAGTACGACAGAAAACGGCATGAAGAAATGAAAAAAGACCCAAAAAATTAGAAATGATAAGTTCTAAAGAAAGGCTGAAATATACAAAGAAAAAGGCAGGAGGAAAAGTGAAGTGTGTACCAGAAATGACACCAAGAGAACACAGAAGTAAGAAAAAATAATGTAAGACCAATTCAGAGACAGTAGAAAGATTACGCGAGAAGCATTACAGGTTGTGTGGAGATAATTTTCACCCCCACATAGTCCAGATACGATATATGGTGAAGTCATGAATACTGAATTAAAAGAAAGTGTGAAACGAGCAGGGCATAGACACAATAGTAAGTAGATGATTCAAAGAAGTGTTGTATGCAGAGTGCTGAAGAAATACAGGTGTTATCCACTGTAAAAAAAGTTCTGTACTTTAAGTTACTTGGTTGGTCCAGTTTTCAGTACTAATGTACGTTCACTATCAAATAGTATAAGTGCCAAGCTAGAGGTAAGGTGTTAACAAGTTGTATGAAGATAGATGTTATAAAATTTCTTGAGAAAGATGACGTCTCGTATATGTCCAGGAAAAAAAGACTATCTTTCAAAAAATGGAATTAAGAAGCAGAAGCATCTGCTAACAATACCTTGCAGAATTTACACAAGGCGTTTTCTAAAAATGTACCTTACAGGATAAGTTACTCATCTTTTTGCAGGATGAAACGATTTTGGGTAGTAACCCCAAAGCATTTATGATAGGGAAACATGCAATGTATGATTCGTTCTAACACACAAATACTTGTCGCAAAACTGTATAAAGAGAAGACTTTTCAATATAAAATTCCGGATGAAGTTCTCCAATCTTTGTGCTGCGATAGTTCCAATTCCAAATGTTTGAGGAGGAAGTGTAACAATTGTAAATTAAACTATCTCTTGTATGATGTTCCAGATGCTGGGAAAGAAATTACTGTGAAACCATGGGGTAATGAAGGAGCGATACTCTTAAGCAAAGGAAGCGAAAGAAAAATTAAGAAACCAGTTAAATAGGAAGTTGCGACTACATGTAAGGATTTGGATATTCAACTAGAAACAACCTTGCACAAATATATGAATCATGTAGCAAACATTACCAGCACAAAGAAATGTCAAAGGTCAAGAGTGAATTAATATCAGGGACTGTAATTTTACACATAGACTTCAGTGAAAACTATGCATGTAAATGCAATGAAGAAATTCAGTCTGTGCATTTTTGGGGGTGGAAGGCAGCATCTAACACTAACACCGGTGCTGGTGAATCTGGTTTTTCAGTAAAATAATTTTGTTCTATTATTTTAAGTTTGTGCCATGGCAAAGTGGCAGTTTAATAATTTGCATACTGTACACATTTTAAGTGATGGAACTGCAAGTCAATACAAGAATAAATATGATTTCTACATTATGTCAAACTTTCTTTGTTTTTAAAGACTGTTAATATCATTGTTTGGAAATTTTAACGTTTTTTATTCATGTTTGGGGCTAGTAATATTTTTACAAGCAAATAAAGATGTGATGCAGAGCATCTATGGGCCATGCTCCTCAAGCCCGATGGTTGCTTTCTGTGTACTGAACAAGTTTTTTTTTTCTATTATGATTTCATTACTGTTTAAAGTGTTAGCATTTTTTAATGTATTACTTTCTAATTTTCTATGCGAACTAATTTTTAATTGGTAGTAAACAGCAAAACATAACATGTTTGTAACAATTTAACTATGTCATTCCCTCACAGCAACAACTCCTCATTCCCACGCTTAGTCATTTTACTTATTTATTTTCCTCATCAAAACAATAGAAATGACCTTGACCATAGTATATGTTGTATTTCCCTGCGTATAAAATTGCAGGTAAAAAGTTATAAGCCTTAAAATAACTTGTTTATGTCATGGGTTTGAGACTAGCAAAATTCAGCAATTTGCTTAAAATGCCCCTACAATAGACCCTCTTTCATTCTGAACCCTGCACCCCCAATCCCTCACCGCCCTCCACCCAACCAAATTACTAATTGTCTTTACATAACATGTCATCCCTCCACCCATACCAATCAATTGTATTTGCCCATTGGCCACGAAATTATGTCATTAACATATTTTTTTTTCCTTTTCCATAATTGGACACTATAGTGTGTGATAGTTATATTTCTTTCCATATACCACCAGAGCTCTTCCATGTCGTACATTTCCAAACCCATGATCCAGTTGACAACACATTCATTATTTGTCTTGGCCAGCCTGGCCCAGCCGAATTTGCTATAGGCACCGATGACTGTCAATAAAAGTCCACT
The DNA here is from genome assembly GCA_029891345.1 of Dryococelus australis. NCBI lineage: Eukaryota > Metazoa > Arthropoda > Insecta > Phasmatodea > Phasmatidae > Dryococelus > Dryococelus australis. The sequence goes on along the minus strand of CM056998.1, from coordinate 70,328,305 downwards.
GATACTACGTGCGAAAGAAGGACCTTGAAGTCAAGTTTGGGGCGCAGGAACAAATAGTTACGAGCAAAGGATGAACAGTCACCATGATGCAATTAGATGGATGGAGAATTGTAATGGTGACCGGGACAGTGCCGTTATGAACCGTGTGAAGACTGTATGGCAGACATAGTGTTCACCACTCTTGTATGTTGTCTATCTAGCAAAGGCATTGTGAGGCAGCAGCCATCTTTAAAAGCTTTTGGCTACATATGCTACGTCAGCCGGCCCCATCACCAGTTCTCGGCCTTGCCAGCAAGCATGTCTTCCAGTCTTCATATGCCATGGTTGCAAGTAGTTCACCGGTCTCGCAGCTACCAGCTGCCACAGCATGCACAGTAACAGTTCGAAGTCGATGACTACAGAAGATCTGAAGGAGTGGAAATTGGCCTGCTTGTAGATCCTCGCCCAGTGGAAGATGCCGACCGCTGCATGTTCGATCTTAATTCAGTGATATGGTTACATCTATACAAGCCAGCACATATTGCACATATTTTAAAAATGAGTGTGGTGAGATTCGCAGCTTTACTTATTTTGAAATGTACAATGGTAAAATAAAGCTTCATATGTGAAGATGATGAGTGCTATGTTCACCTTTACAGTTCGCCCTGGCCGGACGAAATCACCAAAATCTGAAACCGGCTATGGCACGAAAGGCACGGTAGTAAAGACAGGAGCGAATAGATGCCGACATTAGACATGCTCTGGGCAACACATTTGTGTTCTGTGTACAGACACGAATTGTTAAGTAGTGTTAAATTCAAGCCATCAAATAATGTATATCTTTACTGTGGTATATGAAAGAAATGGGGTGCGTGTTCTGTAATGTGTATGTAATTGACAGAGAACTGGCATGGATTCAGAGCACATGTGTGCGTCGTCCAACGATGATGACATAGACAGTGTGGACATGGAATGAGAAGTTACCCGCAGAAAATGTATATGCTTCGTCACTTTTAGCGAGACCGTCTCAAAGGTTCCTGTTACTGCCTGCCGATATCGTGAAACGAAATGATGGCCGATTTCCAAGATGGAGGCGGCCTCGCCATTTTGTAACTAGTCCTATATAAAACAGGATCGCTACTTCGACGAGCAACCCGTTCGTATCATACAGACAACATGGCTGGGTTCCAACCGGCAAGGACATAATTAATGTATTTTAGTTCGTTCTGGAACAGGATTCAAGAGAAGACGTCCGGGGCCGACCACCGCCATCTTGGATTACGCCATTTACGGCCGCCATCTTGGATTCCCAGACTTTATGCTCTATCATTCTACCTCGAATCTCCTTGCTCTTTCATTCCACCAAGGCACCCACCATATCGGATTACATTTTTTCATGCTGTATCATATGTATATATATGATAGGAATATACATTATTGTATATAAGATAGGACTAAAAATATAAAGTGTTTTCTTCTTTGTGAACATGTCCTTGGGTTTTCTGAGAGGGCTCCCAGTTGCGAAGGTATGATTTTCTATGTATTTAAAATTTTGATAAAATATTATATTTCTTTTTGTCTTGAATTGAAGATCCTATGACATTATTCGAGGATAAGGTTAAGAGTTTTCACTATGCGATCTTTTTCTGACCTTGTCAGGTTGTCGAGTGGTCTAGAATGTTGGATTTAAAATTTGGTTTCTTGTAAGGGTAGTGTATGTAGTTCTCTTTTTCTTACTGAGTTTCAGTGACATGAGAATCAGTTATATCTTATTTAGATACATAAAAGAAGAATGCGCGTCTTGCTACAAATAACCCAAAACATATTTTTCTTATCACGAAGGTATAGTGAAAATTTTGGTTTGTTGTTCTAGTAGTCAGATAATTTTTATCAGCTAAAGTGACATATGGAAAGCTTCAATCACTTGAAGCATTCGACACAGCATACCAACCTACCTAAATAATTCCTTCTGATGTATGCATGACATGAAATATTATGAGTTTACTAGAGAAATAAGCGAAAAGGTGTATCATCCAACATTGAAAGATGCACAAGTGTAAAGACGAATGGTTGGTTGATGGCTGGATTCGCAGGTTAGATAATGACTGGGGAAATTATCCTTCGTATAACATTGCATCATTCATATTGCTTTTCTACTTATTCATACTTAGTAGATCTATAGTGAAATAGTTGAAATGGATAACATGTACTAGTTGTTCTGCTGTGAAAACAGTATATAAGCTTGCATCATGTAAGAATGTATGTAATCTTGCCAATGACCATGGCAGAAGACAGATCACCACAAATGGAGCCATTTACTATGACCATGTACTCTGCTAAAGATGGCATTAATGGTTGAAAACTTACCATAACACCGACAGAATCGGCGACAGCAAGCATTTCTAAAGAGTCGCTACAGGCATTACAGTATCAATGCTGTTATTGTGGAAATACTTTTAGCCGTAGTTGTAATGCATGCGGACATGAAAGGTGCCATTGCATGTTCAATCCAGCATACTAGTCGTTCCAATATGTTTACCTGCAGTATGTACATAACAAGACGTGTAAAGATAATGTCACCAACTGCACCGATGACAGACACCATGAAGATAGGAACTACCCATTTGTCACTGTCTACAAGACCTAACCATGCATTAACTGCAGTATGGTATATACGAATAAGCATTCATTGAATGTTTGCAGAAGGAATTGAATGAATGAAGACTTAAGTTGAGCATGTAAGATGAACAAGTGCAAAGAAGTTGTGAGGCCAACCTTGCAGACTAGACAGTGATCGACTTGATAAGGTGACATATTTCAAACCGGCAACCATGCTGATGTTTGCACCAAGCAGTTATCTACTGAGGTTGGAAACACAGACTAGCATGAAGTATGAACAGTATTTAACCCAATATCATGTAACACAGTTGTCAGTTCGCTGGCGAGCATGGTGGTGGAAAGCAGACCATTATAACTGTGTACTCTGCTACAATATGAATATGGGGTCAATCATTGAAAACTTACACTCAGTAACACCATCAGCATCAACAACATCAATAGGTCCTGAAGAGTCGCTACAGACATTACTTTCTTGATGTTACCACAGTGATCGAGTACTCTACTGCAATACAAAGATTGAATCAATGGTTGAAGATTTACTATCTATAACACTGCCAGCATCGTCAATAGCAAGGAGCCCTGAAGAGTCGCTGCAAGCATTAAGGTATCAGTGTTACTATTGTGGAAATACCTTCAGTAAAAGTTGCCATACACACCGACATGAAAGTGGACATTGCTTGTTCAGGCTAGCATACAAGGCATTCTACTGTGATAACTGTGACGCTGCTGTGGTCACCCAAGGCGATAACCTGTATAGACATATCAAGATGTGCAAAGGAAATGTTCGCCCATCGAGAAGCGAGTGCAAGTATTGTGGGAAGACATCCGCTAAGTGCGCCAGTGCCAGATTTCATGAAGAGAGTGACTGTCCATTTGCCACTGTCTACAAGACCTACCCATGTGTTAACTGCTGTGTTATATATGCAACTAAGAGTGCCTGGAATGCTCATGGCAGGAAATGTTCTGTAAAAAAAAACAGCCACAATTAATGTTTTGCTCGAATGAAGAATAAGTTGAACAATATCACATATTATTATGTAGTCTTATGTCATGTCTGTAAAATAAAGATAACGTGTATAAAGTATGTCTATGTTATTCATTAAACAAAACCCAGGCTAATATTATGCCCACCTCAATTACTAGAAAAAATACCAGATTTTGTGTAAGTCTGAAAAGGAATTTAATATTTATGTATAGTGTCAAGTCTTGAACTCAGCTACCTACCAATGGTTGTTTGAGCAATACATACATTCACATACAGATGCTATTGCCATCTTTGTCTCCCCAGTTGTCCGCTAAAGTGTACAACCATAATTTGCTAGAGTCGCAAAGGTCTTCGACCATCTTCATCACCCTTATCAGTGGCGGGGGGATGCCAACAATGATTATGTTAGCGATGATGTTCACTAGGATCACTCATGTCGATGCACATGACCGAAACTCTACATACACTATGCAGACGCACGAGGTTTCATATCAGTGTTTCTATTGTATTGTGAACTTCGGTGCAAAAGCTGGAATGTCCACAAATGAGCTTAAAATCACCAGGACCACTCTCTCAAAAAAATGTTATAGTATGTCACGTACAGTACACTATTTACCAGTGGTGATAATTTGAAGACACACATTACACGGTCTTGTAAAGGTATACATTTAAACTGGTGGCCATGTAAGAGATGACACTGCTATAAACACCTACCAAACAATGCGAGTTGCACAAACAACAAGCATTGTACATCGCATCAGTCATTGCTATACAAAACCAGACATCGGGAAACTGATGTGGTAGCCTTGGTTAGTACAGCAGAACAGCAAACGATTTTCCTACATACAGCCTCCGACCAAGTTTGGCTGCAGTGCAGAGACACACGAATTCCACTACCAAACAACACAAAATGTGCAAGCATCGAGCAATGTACATCTCATTAGACTAAAATAAAAATACTTTGACAAAGTCGAGAAGCAATCGGAGCGACAAGGTCGTCACTGCTACATACCCTTGCAAACAAATATAAAGGAAACTATTTATAAGCACTTTCCAACCAACACATATTACACATGCTAATCAAGAACAGACAGTACTGACTAGTACGGTAGAGTAGCAAATACTTTCCTTACGAACATCTCATAATGAAACTGTAAAATTCAGATTACAGCCAACACTCACTGCACTAGCGGTGGAATGCACCAACCCTGTATGATCAACTATCAACATGTTAATCTGAAAAGTAGACAGGTGGTCGACCGATGGTGTAGGCATCGTGCAGGTCTCCAAGAGTCGAATGGATGGTATATACACTAGTCGAGAGTCGAGGCAGAGTCACTCATGCACTTATCTATACAAGAGATTTGATAGTGAAGTGAGTGTGATATTTTTGTTTTTCAAACTATTCTATATGATGACCTGGGTATATTCATTGGTTGACTGGTTTGGTGGTATGTCTTGACTGAATATCCTATCAGTACGGTAGTAGCGATGTCTGAAATGTGTGATTGGGACATTGTAGTAGTTCGGGTTGATGGTAAGAGGGAGTTTTTTTTTTAAGGAACTGCTTTGTCTGAGTGTGTGACATGCCTACATGGCTGTTAAACAGGAGGGCAGTAGGTGTGATGACAGGTGTGATGGTTAGTAAAGAAAGTCGAGATGTATGGCTCGACTATTATGTTGGTCAGTCTGATAAAATGAATTGTGTGTAGGCTCATCATTGGTAGAGGTGTTTTACAATCTCTGCATGGATATTATAGGTAGCTTGTTTTGGTAATATGTTTTGGTAGTATAACGGACTTTAGTGTTTTTTGGCTGGTATGGTATCTTGGAATAACTTAAATGGATGGAGTAACATGATTGTATTGTCTGCTGGTGTCGGCTGTCTGTATGGTTTGGTTTTTTATGGCTGGTACATCTTGATGGCATAACCTATTGGTATGACTTGGTTGTACAGTTAGTTTCTTGTATGTTTGGTATAGCCATTACATTGAATGGTATGTCTTGATCACATGTTTGGTTGTTTTGGCAGTATGCTAAAAGTGTGGCTTCGATGGTGTGTGGGGAGAATGGTTTGATTGTGTGATTAGTTTGTAAGATCGAAATGGTTTGATAAGTTAGTATGAGAGGGCAGAATACTTAGCTGGTATGGCTGGTTTGTATGATTGGATGGCATCTGGGAATTATGACTGTATGGATGTCATAGATGCTTAAATTATTAGTACTGATCTTATTATAGCATGGTTGGAGCTTATGATTGGAATATTTTGATTGGCTCGGCTGTGGTATGGCTTGTTTGTATGTGTAACTGGTGAAGTTAGATGGGTCGAAATGGCAGTCATCTAATTGAATGTTATGAGTAATTAGTAAATCTGAGGTATGGTGATTGATATGGTCTGTATCATTAACAGCGTGACTTAGGTATGTGTGAGGTTAGAGTGAATGATATAGTTTGGGGCTGTATGTTTTAGTAGGTATGGTTACCTGCTGTGGTGGTTCGGTGATATAATCAGATGGTATAGTATGTAGATATGCTGGGTTGTATGCCTTTCGACGATGCGTGGCCGATGCAAGCTAATGTCATGTTGAAATTTATTATATCTGCTTTGGTATTCAGTACCAATAGATTATCGATATGATTGTTAAGTATGCTGGAGGTATGTTACCTGGTATGATATAGTTGGTGGGGGTTAATGGATGGTGTGTGGTGGTATGAAATGGGTAGTTATGTTGCATATACAATCTGATCTGTGCGGTATGACTGAAGTATTCTGGGTTATGGTTGCTATAGTATCCAGTACTCCTGGTCAGCAGGGTTACTCATATTTTGTTTTTATATGCCTGAGGGGTGATGGTCAGTAGTTTTTATTGGTATGGATGGTTGATAGAGCAATTTATATTATTGTATGGAATTATATTTTGGCTGGTGTCTGATGCTATGACAAACATTTGGAGTTACGATTTTTGGTATATTTTTTGAGTGTGGGCTGAGATATGCTTGAATTCTGGTTCGAGTGGTGCAAATATTTCATCTGATGACTGTTGGTAAAGCAGATAGTACGGATGGTATGGTTGAATTGAGTTTTTCTTTGGTTATAGGTGACGGTATGTTTGCTGGTCTGGTAACAATAAGTAATGATGGTTTGACAGATAGTAGGATTGGTTGCGTTGCAGGTCGTTCTGGTCTATAAATTTGCTTTGTATGCTTGTGTTAACATGTATGGTATGTTGCGTAATAGGTTTTCCAGTATATCTGTCTTGTGATTGCTTGTATATGTCAAATGGCGTGGACAGTATGGGGTGTGTTGACGAGTCCTATAAGGCTAATGTGCACGTAAGTTAAAAAATGGGTTTAGGTGGTCACTGTATTTTGACAAGTGTTAGGAAGCATGGTATGTAGGTGGGTGGCAGGTAATACTGTGGGTAGGTGGGTAGTTAGGTTAAGTAGTGGTTCAATATGTAGTATGGTGGATCGGTGGATATAACACTGTGTAGAGGTTTAAGTAGAGCAGTGGGTAGGTGAGAGTGGTGGGTAGGTAGGTAGAGCAGTAGGTGGGTAGAATGGTAGGTAAGTCGGTAGGTAAGAAGAGTGGTAGTTGGGTAGTTGGGTAGATCCATAGGTGGGCAGAGCAGTAGGTTGGTAGGTTGGTAGAGCAGTGGGTTGATAGGTAGCTGTTTAGAGCGGTGGGTATGTAGGTAGGGTGCAGAGTGGCGTGTGAATGTGCGGAGTATCATGTGAAGCATACAGCGATGTGTGCGGAGCGTGCAGAGATGTGTGCGGAGCTTGCGGAGACGTGTTCAGAGTGCATGGAGCTAACTGTGGTGCATGCAGTTCCAATTGCAGTGCATGTGGTGCCAATTCCAGTGTCAATTGTGGTGCATGCAGTGTTGGCTGTGGTGCATGTGATGCCAATTTTGGTGTCAATTGCAGTGCATGCAGTGTCTATTGTGGTGCACGCAGCATCGATTGCGGTGCATGCAGTGTCGATTGCAGTGCTTGTGGTGCTAAGTGCGGAGGGTACCAAGATGAGTGCGGAGTCATCAGGGAGGAGTCACCACTGAGGAGTAAGTAGAGCTGTTGAAATGTGGTTAGGAAGAATGATAGTCAGTTGGTTAGATGGGTAGGGCAGTAGGTATGTGTGTAGGTTAGTAGAGGTTTAGGAATGTGGGTATATGCTAGAGTAAAAGGTGGATGGATAGGTAGGTAGAGTGGTAGGTGGGTGGGTGTGTAGATAGGTAAAGCTGTAGGTAGGTGGGTGTGTATAGGTGCATAGACTGGTGGTTAGAGCAGTGGGTGGATATATTAGTTGTTATGTAAGTAGGTTAGTAGAGTGGTAGGTGGGTATAGTGCTAAGTAGTGTGTGTAGGGCAGTGTATGTGTAGGTAGACAAGTAAGTGGTGGGTATGTGGGTAGATCAATGGGTTGGTGGACAGTGAGGTGGGTAGACTTTTGGGTAATGATGTGGGTAGACTTTTGGGTTGTGAAGTGGACCGGTGGCTAGAGCAGTAGGTAGCTGGACCAAGAAGTAGCTAGGTGAGTAGGTGGGTAGAGTGGTGGGTAGGTAAGTGCATAGAACAGTAAATAGGTGGGTAGATTTTCAGATAAGTGAAGGGGTGACTTGTTGGGCAGGTAGGTAGAGCAGTGAGTGAGTGAGTGGGCAAGTAAGTGGGTGAATGGAGCAATAGGTCGGTGGGTGAATGGAGTGATAGGTAGGTGGTTAGGTATGTAGAATGTTGGCTAGGTAAATAGAATGGTGGGTAGGTGGAAATAGTGGTGAGTAGATGGGTAGAGTGGTGGATAGATGGGTAGGGTGGTGGGTAGATGAGTAGAATGGTGGGTAGTGCTGTGAGTAGGTGTGTACAGCTTTGGGTGGGAAAGCAGGTAGAGCAGTGGGTAGGTAGTTGGGTAGATCAGTGGGTTGGTGGGTAGATAAGTGGGTAGAGTTTTGGGTAGTGTGGGATGGGTAGAGCCTAGTTAGGTGAGTAGGTGGTTAGAGTGGTAGGTAGAGCAGTGGATTGGAGGGTAGGAGGTTAGAGTGTTAGGTAGGTGGGTACAGTTTTAAGTAGAGCAGTTGGTGGGTAATTATAGAGGAGGGCAAGTGTTTAGTGGGTAGATGGTTATGTGGGTAGAGCAATGTGTTGGTGGGGAGGTAGGTAGAGCAGTGGGTTGGTGGGTAGGCAGTAGAGCAGTGGGTATGTGGGTAGAGCATTTGTTGGAGTGGTATGTGTGTAGAGCAGGAGGTGGTTAGGTAGTTGGGTGGAGCAATGGGTAGGTCCATGGGAAGGTAAGAAGAGTAGTGGGTGTGTGTGTGTAGGTAGAATGGTAGGCAGTTAATTAGATGGGTAGAGCAGTATCTATGTATATAGGTAAGTAGAGCTTTAGGAATATGGTTAGAATGGTAGAGTGAAAGGTTGGTGGGTGGGTGGGTAGGTAGGTAGGGAGTTGGGTAGGTGGGAGGATGAGTAGATGGGTAGAGCTGTAAGTAGGTGGGTGTGTGTAGGTGCATAGAATTGTGGGTAGTGGAGTGGTTGGGTGGATATATTAGTTATGTAAGTAGGCAAGTAGAGCAGTGGGTACATGGGTGGAGTAGCTGGTAGGCGTGTAGAGCAGTATGTGTTAGGTAAGGCGGTAGGTATGCTGGTAAGACAGTGGGTAGGTGAAAAGATAAGAAGAGCAGTAGATTTGTGAGCAGGAAGAACAGTTGGTAGGTGTCTGTTGGTAAATAGTGGGGAAACAAGAGGACGGCCAAAAACAATATGGTAGACAAAATGGTTGTCGAGCATAGGTGAGATGTGGAATCCAAGATGGCGGTCACATTACCAGAATGATATAGCATTTGACATGATGATGACTAATAAAAATGTAATCCGATGATTTGGACGCCGAGGTGGACTGATAGAGCATGAGAAAATAGAATCCAAGATGGCGGGTGCCGAGGTGGAATGATAGAGCATGAAGAAATTGAATCCATTGTGGCAAGTGACAAGGTGGAATGATATTGCATGAAGATATTGAATCCAAGAAGGTAGATCCCGAGGTGAAATGATAGAGCATGAAGTCCAGGAAACTAATATGGCGGTTGGAAATGGCGTAATCCAAGATGGCGGTGGTCGGCCCCGGCCTCTGTCTCCTGTTCCAGAACGAACTAAACTACAGTACTGACGTATCATTACAAAGGGTGGAGGAATAATTTGTTATGTAAGGACAATGATTTTTTTTTTGTGAGAGGAGTTGGTGAGGGGTTGGGTTGCAGGGATGAGAAGGGAAGAGGGTCTAATGTTATATGTTTCTCGAATTCTAAGTATTCTTCTTTGATTTTTTGTTGAATTTTTTAGGGAAGGGGGAGGCAACGGGGTCATGGTTAAGGTCGCCAACATTAAGCATGGTGATAAAAAAGGGGGGGGGGTCAGAACCATATTATGTTCGTCGATTTTTACATGTTTCCTCTTTTTTGCAATATTTTCTCAATTTTTATAGTTTAAAGTCATCGGTGTCAAGGTCAATTTCACCAAAACCAACATGGTGGGTTGGAGCCATTTACATAAATGTTCGTCGATTTTCATGAATTTTTTTTCGAAGTTTTGCAATTTTTCTAAATTATACATTTTCAAGGTATTTGGAGTCAAGGTCAAGGCCACTGGCATTCAACAATTCCGTCTGAGTCAATGATATAATATGTTACTAATCTTGTATTAGTTTCTTTCAATTTTTTATAATTTTTTTTCGATTTTTATGACTGGGGAGTGTGATGTTAACATTAGGTGCTCTACGATATTTCGGACAGATTTTTCGATTTTTTAAGATTTTTTTTTGACAATTTTGGGAGGGTTTGGGGGAGGGAGTGAGGCGAGTGTGATTGGATGAGTGTGAGGTTAATGTTGTGTGTTCCTAGGTTTTAAGAATATTGTAGAATTTGCGATTTTTTTATATTTTTTGGCTTAAGGTCATTCGTTGTCACGAGCATAGGGTCAAGATCACCACGATCCAATAAGGTGATCGGGTTCCATTACAACTCTGCCGCCTCGACAACCGAGGTGGCTGGCAGCTCCTACCTCCTGAAGCGTGATACCTGTGCCCGAGCCGCCATACCCTACTACTGACTGAAATTTGCAAAGGACCCTGCAAATGAGTCGCAAGACTTAGGGGGATAAGGTAATTGTGTATCGATAAAAAAATTAACTCATTCCGATCCGATGGCATCCATAATACGTGCAGAAAAAAATTCTGCCGATGACGTAGCCAACACTCCTCGCACTACAAAGCATTGTGGCGGATCCATAATACTTGGGGGCTATTTGTCTAGCAAAGGAGTTGGAGGAAGTTCAATTTGTAGATATTATAGACCTTAAAGTCCGTGATGCTAACATTTCAGAAGAAAATTTTAAACGAAGTGTACAAAGAACGAGATTACCAGCAGTGTGCTACATTCAGCAGGATAGCGACAGTAAACATATAGCCGCCATAATTAGGGAGTCGTTCACCTGGAATGTTCCCAAACAATTAAAAACCCCTCCACAATCGGCGGACTAAATTCCATAGAGCATTTATAAGTCATTTTAAGAGGAATGTTCGCAAAGGAAATGGGACACGAAAAGAATAACCAAACAAGACAGGTGGTCTTACAAGTTAAGGACAAAGCCACCCCTCCCCCCTTATAACTAAATAATCTAATGTAATGAACACGCCGCCAGATACTAAAGTGACTTGGCTACATAATGAACAATTTGTTTTAAAGTGTACGCACGGCAAAGGTATATATCATCCGAGTATTAAGTGCTTTTCAGATTGTGTGAGCAAAATTGCGAAAGTAATTATTTTGTTCAACATCATGTGTTGTACAAGTGACATGGAACACACATTCAAATTACAGCGTAAATTTAATATTTTAACGCATCCACAATTTTGTATTTTATTTTCTCCGCAGCTCCGTGCGCACAAAAAGGTACGCACAGTATATTGAGAGCATGAGCGAAACTAGTTTCACTACTTTTTGTTTAAGGTCTATGAATTGCTCGATTCTCACGATCAGGCATGGTTTTTACATGTTTCGTGACTAGAGTTTAACCATCCATCCAATACTTGCATGTAGAATTAAACATGATAATTTATTATTTTCATACGCACGTATTTATTTTGAGGTAAATTGTATCGCCCAGGAACTTTCATAAATGCCTAATTCTGTCCTGTAGAGCCTAATTCATTACAATCGTTTCTACCTTAACGAAACTATTAAGTATTGCATCATACTAGACTAAGTCAAGTTAAACGAGCCGATGCCTTTCTAAAAATAAATCTTCCTCCCTGCGTTGGTGGTTGTGATTAATATATTGCAATGCACAATTCCAAGTGAACTACAAATAACAGATAGCTTAAACGATTTTTACTTACTTACAGGATAAAATAATTTATCATAGCGATGGAATCCTGGGTCGCACGCAACAAGAAATCAATTGGTTTTACTGCTTAGATCTGGATATTATCTTACTGTTTGTGTTCGCACTAGTTGGAACGTAAAACCACACAATTGGTTTTGTACATTATAGGTTAACTTTTAGTTTTTTTTTTTTCTTTTTGTATTTGACCAAGGAACTGTTAAGACTTCTACATTGAAAATAGCTCCATGGATATAGCAGTATTGTTCCAAAATTTTTGGCGTTCTCTTTTAAATTTGAAATAGAAAAACTGACCAAAGAATATTACGCTTAGTTGAAACATCAAAATTACATAATAAATTTATGTAGTGATATTTTTTTTAAGGTCCGCGTATATCGTGTGTTACTAACTCCCCCACCCTTCGGCGACTCCAGACACACACGTGGAGATCCGAGTTTCATTCCCGGCGGGGTCAAACCCGATTTTTCGTATGTGAGAAACATGGCGGATGTTGCCACTGAGGGGTTTTCTCGGTACACTGAGGGGTTTTCAATATCAATACCGCTTTAGTCTTATAAAAATAGTTATAGGCTATTCACGGTAAAATGAGTACTTTTGAAAGACCTGCTTAAGATTTACTTGTATGCACGTTGTGTATTCTTCCGCCTTATGTAAGATTATAATTGTCATGGGCCTCATAACTTGATTTATGCGTCGGTCAAGTGAAACCGTGAAATTACTAAGAAAAGTAAATATTTTACCAATCTGCTCATTTTTACACTTCGATGCATATAAAAAAAAATCAGAAAACAAAAGGAATAATTTAAATTATCAGGAATGGTTACTTAATACTTCTCATTCGACATTAAAATACAGAACTACTTCCCATCCATCGTTACTAACTTTACTGGGTGAATGTGACTCAGGGCGCGTGTTAAAATGTATACTGGTAAGGACATTAATTTTTTGTAAGATTGGTTGGAAAAAAATGTTCACTTTATCGTGAACAGCCTTTAATTGTTGGACTCTGAAAGAGAGCCTATATATTTGTAAGATGCTGAAATCCACAGGAGTTGTCCCGCTACAGTTCGGTTACTATACTTGTGGTCGCAAGCACCTACCATAGGGCTGCGCACCTTGTGTATTTCTTCTGCGCAGGGCCGGCCTTAAACCATTCGCCCCCGCAATTTTTCTCGTTTAGAACTAAAATTATTCTAATATAAATGCAATTTCGTTTAAGAAATTTATCAGAAATAAAATTTGCATGACTAGCATTTACCAAGTAATGTTGATATACAAAACGAGTTTCACAATTATGTACTCGCCATAATATCTTAATTTTATTATCACAAGCTTACCTAAGTCACAGACAATCTTGTCGCTGTCACCAAACTTTGTTAGTACAGAACTGTGACTCCATAATAATTCTCGTACACACCACTACTATGCAACGGTAAAATGAAATTATTTTAGGAACAGTGAATAATTATTTTCTGGTCCAGGGAAAATTAGACCTGTAACTTTCTTGCGATCTCTGCAACATCAGTTTAAGAGAGATTCACTCATATACACCAATAGATACATAATGTTACTATAGAAATCAAATTGCACATATATGTACACTTCGTTGCCCTATAAAAATGGGGCCTTTCTTGCCTTGGCCTGAGCAAATTTGGTTGAAGATGAAGAAAGGTCGCTCTTGCGAGCTATGTCATTATCTATGTACAATATTGTCAACGATGAGATCCGTTCGTCACTCATAGTAAATCAAAGATAATTCTTGATCAGTTTTAACTTCGAAAATGCGTTCACAGTTAGCTACTGCCACTGGTAAAGTCCGCAACACTCGAAGCGACACCCAGATATTAGGGAATGTAGCGGTTATTTTTGTATCTTCTATAGATTGTAAAACTGTCTTAGAGGAGAACTATTCAGAAAAGATGCTACAAAACACTGGAAGTGTTTTAATTCTTCCTATAGCTCCGAACCTTTAATATCCGAATGACTTCCATGGGTATTAGAGCGGTTTGCAATACCATACACTTGTCCCATACAGCCTTATCGATCTTTTGAGCATTATCTAATTCTTTTGGGGGTTGGCACAAGTCATACAAAAATTCCCAAATATTTTTGTATTGTTCGAGTTGCTCAAACCATTGTTTCAATGATGTTAGTGTTAACTGTGGCATAAAAAAATTTCCGTTTAAAATGTTCTTCTGGACTAACATCTGCTAACTCGTCGAGGCCATCATATTCAGACTACCTCTTCTTTCTTCGTGCATGAGTGGGATCTCCAAACGAAGCATCAGCTCCTAATGTACGTGCCAGCTCTATTGCAGTTATAACTGCGTTTTGATAGCCATCATTTCTGTAGGAAGATACAAACTCCATACAACTATTGATTAAAGAGGTACAGTACAAATAACCATCACTGGACTTTGCAGTGATTTGCACACATTGTTTACTTGGTACAATATATCGTACACTATAACAAGAGTAATCAAAAATTATAATTTATTTAATTGGTCCGCTAAAGGGTGTGCTTCATACCTCAAATCAGCATCTGCCAAACAAGATTCAAACACTGAAATTAAAGCATTGTACACATTTTTCACCTGCAATCTTATAGCTTTGACACTATCAATTTTACTTTCCCAGCGTGTAGCACTTAGTGGTTTCACAGTCAGGCTGATCACATGATCCTTCAAAATTTCCCTACGTTGAACAGTAGCTGAGATTAACACATGTATTTTCTGCATAACACCAAACTGTGTGATAAAAATAGTTAATGAAGAATTTGTATCTGAAAATAATAAATTCAAATGACAGCCACAAGGCAAAAACGATGATCTTAGAATGATTTGAAGAATTTTTGCTTAACATCGTGAGCTAACATTTACGAATCAATTCATTACAAATTTTTAACCAAATGTACAACGAATTTCTACTGTAAATTCATCGATAGCAGCACTGTAACCTGACATACTTGTTCTTTAACTAAGATACTAAAGTTTCCGGTCTTCTTTAGTCATATCGTTGCTGCGCTATGCTTTGTGGATGACACCATTTTCGTATCCCTGGTCATGGCAGTCTTGTAATCTTAGTCCACTTTCGGCTAAAGTTTTTAATAGTTCTGACAAGCCTTCTATACAATTACCGGCATTTCTAAATCCCAAAAAGTGTTCATTTATTGTAAATACACCATCTTCTACATCTACAAACCTTATTGTGAATGACATTTTTTCAGTGTAACTGATATCGGGGGCGCAGTCTAAAATTATGTAGTAATGTTTGGCCTTTGAAGCCAGTTTGTGTGTTTTCAAAACTGCTTCACCTGCAATGTTCTTAAGATAATTTTGTATAGTTTTGCCGCAATAATGATAATTTGATGACTTTGCTGAAACATGCCTTAGGTGTTCACGGATAACATCAAAATTTCCCAACAGTTCTACTATACCAAGAAAGTTTCCATTATTCTCTGTAAATAGCTTGTCCGAGGATCCCTGAAAGCCAAATTATGCTGGGCAAAGAACATAATAATGGACGAAAGGCGTTCGAGCACACACTTCCAGTGTTGAACTTCATTACTTATAAGTTGTTGATGTTTTGAATCAATAACTTGACTGAGACCAAGTTTGAATTCTCACTAAACCCACTTGCAGTACGCATTTATATGATCTGGTCACTTTTAATGATCTTTCAAGCGATCACTTATGTACTTCCAGTCACAAAAACTAGTTGTTCCCAGTTTTGAGCTACAGTCCCTAATGAATATTTGTAGCAAAAGCAAAATGCACAGTCCGAACTATAATAATACACAAGCCATCGCCTTTTCAACTTTTCCCCATTATCTAGCATCCTTATTGTATATTTTATATAAAATGCCACTTGTTTGCATCTAAGGAAACACACTGTCATATATCTCGAGGCCCGGTTAAAAAAGCATGTCTATAACTGAAGGCTGCAAAACATTAGACCATAACACTGGACGGGACAAATCATTTTTCACTTTCTCCTGAAACTAGATTTTTTTTCTCCAAAAGAGAGTGGTTAACCGTAGATTGCAAGGACTCTTAACTTCACTTGAGAAAATGGTTCTGCTGAAGGGGACATTTTGTACATGCTTCCAGCGGTGTTGATGCCCTGATCTTCTGTATGAAAGGTGGTGTTACTGGCATTGTCACAGTATGTTGAACTTGCAGGGGAAGCTGAATTTGTACTAGGTAACAAGAATATCAACGATGTACCTATCTTGTTTTATTTTAGCATCATTCTCTGTTTTCTGTTCTCAACCCCAAATAATTTCTTCTGCCCAAATTTCTTCATACCTATTGCATAGCTTGCTTATAAATTAAAACAATTTTATATGCATAACAACAGGAAAAAAGTATTATTGATAAAGACCCTGTCATTTCTCAAAATAATTCAGAAGCGGGCTACGTGTCATTAAAGTTTATTCTGTTATCACGTACTTTATTGGACCTTCACTCGTCCATAACTTTAAACCAGAAGCAATAAGTTATCCCTCGGCTGACCTAACTCTTCGAGACTAAGTCGAACAGGAAAATGAGGTCCGAAGGTGGCAACAACCAATTAATGAACGGCCTGGATTGTAGAACGCTAGGCTGCACAGGATTGTGAAGTCTAGCTAAATTGTTCTTTTATAACTCGAAATGGCATGGTCTAACTATTCATGAATGATTTACAATGCTAAGTACGAAGAATATAAAACATTAAAGTAGTTTGTGTTAAAACATTGAAAGATTATCTAAATAAGTGTAATCAAAATTTTTTGTTCATATTTCAGAATTTTTAAACACACATTCCTACACAAAACCATTTTTTTTTTTTTTTTTTAGCACGATTGCATTTGTTGTAAAAATATTAACTGGGATAACTATAATTGGTAATAATTGATATTGGTTTCTCTTGTAAGGAGACCACAACTATGCGAATATTTCGGTAGGATTATTTATGAAATCACTATTAATATAATTAGTAGGCGCAGTGATAATCTCATGTGAGACAGTAATAGGCCTAATATCTAACTCGTAAACATAATAAATATACTTTATGGTGGCATTAGAAGATAAATTTTGAGAGCACTGTAATCTAAACAGTGTTTATTATACTGCTAGTACCACCCGGACAGCGCATTTTATATTAAAAAGTTTCAGAATGACAAAAGTGGGCTAAAAGGAAAATCTAAGCAGGGTTTGAAAAAGAAAAATAGTCACTTTACCGTGAATAGCATAGGCTACAAACAAACCTTATGTACGTACACAAAAAAGGGAATCAATTTCTCTTACCTACTACATTAGATAACAAGTAATGAAATCCCAGTATTGGCTAAGATTAACAGTCATAAAATTATATAATCTGAGGTTACGATATCCATCTGTGAATACGGTTAATCACCAGCTAATTCTCAGATTGCAGATAAACTCTTAGCACACACTATGAGAATGATGCCAGTTTCCAAACGGTAACTACATCACGTAGTTTGTACTACAACGCACAGAGCGCACTACACGCATTAAGTCTACATAGTTTCAGCAGCTTTTCAATTAGTCCATTTTTCAGCACAGTAATTACAACCACATCATGTTCGTCAACTCTTCTAGATTGTGTGCCCTCTTTATACCAATCTAGGGCTGCCAACATTATCAGCAGTACGTGTGTTTAAATACCTTTGTGCGTACCAAATTTCTGCTATGATTGCATGAAAAAAAAATCTTCGTCTGATTGTGGCGCTCCCTTCATCATAGTGCCCGGGGCGACAGCGCCACTCGCCCCGCCCCAAGGCTGGGCCTGCCCCTGAGTCAGTGTGTACGGAAACTTGGAATGAAAATAAGGTAGAGTGCGCATGCCAGCTGGGCAGTTAACATCTCCCTTCTGCAAAGTAAATGCCTTTTTTTTTTTTAATTACAGCTGTCAAAACCATGCGATTTCGACCCAAGTTAGTACTGAAATAATTATGTGCTGTTCAGATGTTGGTGAAATTTTTCCGACCGAGTTTTAACGCAACTAGACAACAAAAAAAATATTGTGCGTAACTGTATTGTAAAGGCACAGGTTTGTTTTAAAACAAAACACAAACGACACGACACTTTTTGAAAGTGTAATTTTCACAGCTCATATAGCCGAATATATGGAAATGAGTCTACAGTTCAAATGTACGCCGAACTCGCCGAACAGACTGACCATTTATCCCATCACACCTTGCTTCTACCAGTGCCTAAAACATAAAGTGAAGTTGCTTGGAACAGCTTACGTCACAAAAACAGCTGGTTGCAACGATGACGTCTTGGAGCTCAATCTGCCCAGTAAGGCAGGACCTCGAAACAGAAGCTCCATGGCTCACCACTTCCACCTTGTATCGACCCAGGATCCGTAGGTTTGGTTTCTTAAATCAGCTTAAATTATAACAGGTCTGCAGAGTAAACAACATGGATTTTCTTACGCCTACTTCCTTGTTTGACAGCCAACAAGCCATCTGACCCAATAGTGCAGAATGTTGCACAGATTGATCGATTGTTATTGCAGCAGCGCTAAGTAATCTGCCTTCGTATTCCGAGATACTGCTGGAACATGCAATTAACAGGTAGGCACAATCGTTCCGCTAACGACATAACACTTGTTTAGGTGAATTTGTAGGAAAATATTGCGTAACAACAGCCACGCCTATTGTGATCACACGGATATAACTTGTGGGAGTAGAATAGTTTGGTAGGTTCTGAGACAGGATTTCAGGATTCGGAGGTTGAGTGTTTCCGACTGCCATCTTGTCCGCCATCATGTTTCTTATATAGTTTCCAGTTGCCGCCATCTTGTTTCCAGCTGCTATTTTTTCTGGCTGACATTTTGTCCGCCATATTGCTTCTGGCCACCATCTTTGATTTTATTTTATCATACTATCATTTCACCCTGATGTCCACCATCTTGAATTCCATTTCCTATTGCTCTGTAATTTTACCTTGACATATGTCATCTTATAATTCCATCTTGATGTTTGCCATGTTGACGACATGCTCTATCATTCTATCCATATTTTTTCATGCTCTCACATTCCACTAGTCGCATTCGCTCCATCCCACCATCTTAGCAGGACTTGAAATATTTCTCATGATGTGTAGGACTTATCTCTTTCGCCTTGTGTAGGATTTAACCACTAATGTAGGACTTTTAATAACCTTTGTTCCACCACTTATACACATTCATGCCACATGCCGAGACTCTGAATATTTTCCGACCTGCTTGTGTAGGACTTAATATTTTACAGGAACATAAGAACTTACATTTTTTTCCCCCTACTCGTGTAGGACTTGTAAATTTTTTTGATGGTGTAGGACTAAGAAAATCTTTAACTATGTGTAGGACTTAGAAAAAATCTCTTTATATATGGCTTGGATAATATTTCATGTAGTGTAGGAATTACAATAATTTTAACCCTGTGAATGAGTTTGAATTTTTTTTCTGCCTCATTTAAGAGACTGAATTGTAAACTGAATTGTAAACTGGTCTTGTGATGAGCAGCCTCCATGTACATGTCTTCCTCCACTTCCTCAAAGACATCATCATCGTTCTCCATCCCCTCGATGATCTCATCTTCCTCCACCTCCTCTATGACCTCGTCTTCATCACCATGTTGTAGGGCTACAATAGGAGGTGAGTCAATGTTGTACTCATCCCAGGATACAGGTGTTAGCACCATAGGTTCTGGTGCAGGAGCGGCATTGTCCTGAGGCAGTGGGGTCCTATGTTGTTGCTCCACCACTAAAGTGTCTGGGTGGTTCCCGGAGGCAGCCAGCAGATCATGGACCCCCATGGATCCTGCAGTAACAGCTGGTAATTGGTGGCCGACATCCCCACCATCGATCGCCACAGTAAGCATAAGCTCTTCACTATCTGTTTCCCAGTTCGACATCTCAAAGAGTAATAATGACTGCAGTCATAACTGACCCTATATTATATATAGGAAATCTTAACACATTTCTAAACTGTTATCTTCCTTATTCAGAGAGTTCCGTAGTCCATAGTCCACTAACATCTGCAGGCCTTCACTCTGTCTGACTAATGTAAGTTTTTCCCCAAAACTATTCATCATTCTCCAGCATGTCACAACCTGCACCATCAAGACAGACAGCTCCAGGCCTTGTAGACTTGATTAATAAAACTTCATGAGGTTAGTAACATGTTTCAACATGTCATGGTATAGTATTGGTTCTGTTTGTCTGTAATGTCAGACTTCAGTATCCACGAGTCATGACTTTAATCAAAGCCAAGGCACAATACCAAATTATTTCCCCTACGTTTAAAAACTTACCCTGGCAAATAGTTACGAGGATTCTTTGTCTTTCATATATCTTCACTATAAAACCCATCTCGGATAGGTTGACCCTGCACATCTAAATAGTATGGCCGTGGTTTGTAATGCTGTATGCCTTATCACTTTGAAAATTTCTGTACTCCAGTTTTCTGTATACCCTTTAGCAATATCCTAAGATAGTCTCCAACTTTTGCCTTGGGCTTGTGTTGGTTCAGTTTCTTCTCATTGTGACAAGTGGTGCAAAGCAGCGGGTTGATAATTTTAACATCAACAGGTTTCGTTCCAGTGATATGGTGCACCGCACAGTTGTATTCGTTTACGGGTGATGGCAAAAATTCCAGGCACTTATAACTTCCCTGTGCTGTAAATTCTCGCCGCATTTTTTCCTTCACTGTTCCTACTGAAACACACTACTACTGCAGTCTTAATACCACCACCATACATAGAGTAATGGTTAGTTTTGTGTGTGCGTGTGTTAAGGCCCGAAAAGAAGGATTGTAAAATTCTTTGCAAAGATCCATTTGCAAAATTTTAGGTTATCCTTTGTCACTCGAAACCATTTTCATTGCATTAGTTGCAGCTTTCCCAGTTTTCATCTAGACAGGTATTGCCCATGCATATGTGCTATAGCAGTCGATTACTGCAGTTATATCCTTTATTTGCTCTTGCATATGATATAATTTCCACTAAGTCCGCCTGGTAAAGATCTCTTTCCAAACAGTAACACTTAGCGATGCTGATAATTACCTCTTGCAGATGCATGTATTTCTCGAGCTATTCCTGCCTTGATTGTTTAATGTCCATCTTCCCACAATTCTTCTAAAATGATTATGATTTCGTTAACATGTGAATAGCTGTCAGCCCTCTGGGAAGCATGGATTAACAGCACATGAACGACTAATTCATTCGGGACATTCCAGTACGTGCAATCCAAATGCTGTCCACTTACAATTTTATTCTTAATTTCCAGACTGCTACCAGACAAACCTCCTATCTCTGTAAGTAACCAAGACAATGCCAAATTTCTAGTGATTTTCATCTTTATCTGCATTGGTCGTGGCAACAATTTTTTAAGCGAGCATTTTTAAGCTACAGCAAATTTTTATACTGTCATAATACTTTGTTGGGGTATGAACCTCGTTCCTTCTTAAACAATTATTCGTCAAATTTAGAACGTGCATGAATGGTAACGTCACCAATTTGAATATGGTCTTATAGGAGGAGAAATATTTCCTTATTACTCGTAAACCATCTCATTTTGCGATGATATACTTTGTATGTGTTATTAATCTTAGGCGACTAGGCCAACAAATATCTTTCCGCCGCAGTGCTCTGCTTGTTGGAATTAATTATTTTCTGATCCCACCAGTCAAAGGCAGGTAGACTTCATCAACTTGATTTTCTTCCGATTTGTTCTAAACCATGGGTTCAGTTTTTACTTTGACAAGCATTGTGGCAGATCTCAAATTAAACAGACAAAGTGACAGGATTAAATAATTCTTTGTTCTCAATGTCTTGCTCGGCTCTTTAATAAAGGCTTCGCACACACTCTTTGAATCACTCGGTGTAATTCCTCTGCGATGTACTTATTACAAACACAATGTACAACATACTTATATACCTAAGTCTAGAGGCTTAAGAGTTTCGTTCAGCATGCCTATGTTTAGCTGGTACAACCAGGACAGGAGGCAGATGCGATGTTAGTTGCTTGTCTGTAGATGGAAAATAAATGGGCAGTTTCTCAAGTTTAACATATTCCTAGAATTTTTCTGTGCGCAAAATTTCCATTAACACTACTCCAAGCTTTTCTTCAGTCAACTGCTTAATAATAATACTAATTTGAATAGATACATAATCGATTTTAGCAAACACCGTTCAAAGCAGTCACAATTTATTCTCTTGGGTTCTTCAGTTTCTGCAATACTTAATTCATTGATGCTAGCACCAAAGTCAAAATGACCTATGTTTCATAATTTACATTAACTACAGTTCCAGCATCTTTTGGCCCGCCTACATTTTTTATTCATTTCCCACCGATGCTGCAGTGACTGTCCACCGTGCTAATCTGATGTGTTTCCACAGGACATTCTTTCCCACCTCCGTGAACGAATTTGGATATGATGATGCCATATCTTACTGACATACTATTACAAACAGATCAAATCATCGCTTGTACCCACCCTTAAGTAGAGGGAAAGTATAACTATAACAGTTTATACACATCTCCTTAAATTGTTCAAAAGTAATCTGTATTAACATGGTCAAAATTAACATGATATAGAGTTAAGTCGCCCATGCGAAACAAAACTATCATGTTTGCATTGTCGCGAAGTAACTGTTTGGGAATATGTGAATAAGTATGACAAAGTTAAAATTAATCTACTGTCAAATGTCTACCCATACAAAATAATGTTAAATGATTTTCTACTTCTCACATATTACATAAAAAATAATTACATAATTCAGCATAGCTTCACCTGGAGGCATGACTATCATTGTCACTAAATGTAAAAATAACCCTACACCATCTACAGCTCATAGTACATATGCCATATGTATGTTCTTAGCTGCTCTAGGTATTTAGAGTACAAGTACACATTATCAAAATTAGTCCATTCAGTTCTTCAATTAAGCTTAACATCACACATGTTTTTCCACAATTCAAAGGTCCTGAAATAATATACTGAATGGTGTTTGGCAGCAGGAGACAATGTCGCAATTTGTGAGCCATATTGGTCTACGTCATGCTAAATCTTAAAGGAAGACGATTGTCCTGCTGTATAATTTTAATACAGTTTTCATCTACTTGTTTTATATCTTGCAAAGAAAGTGATGTGAATGTGGATGCGGTGCATGCTGTGGTTGCGGATAATGTGGTTGGGATTGCAGAGAACCAGTGCTACAAATTTTAGAGTGTTTCTTCAAAGCATCTATGCGAGTAAACCAACATTGGCATAGTTCACACTGAAATCATAAACCTGAATTGTCATCCTACAGGTCGTAGCTTCATGCCTGCGTACATTATGCAAATCTGTAAACACTTTACAGCACATGTGGCACTGTAGCATCGATATTTCATTCGCGTTAACAAACTTCATCCTGTCATAGGAGATGTTTACACTTCCGGGGTCCATAAGCGACTGACTGAAATGTATTTAAACACATTTATTTATATAGGTTTTAGTTTACTTGATCATTATCATACTCGTATATAAAAATCAACTATGTACCTATCATGATGTATATAAAAAAGAGGTGACCTGTCATTCTGGGCACAGTATCTTCAATGCCTCAGAGGTAAGATTGGGTTTGGACTAGCGAATATGCTTATAAACAATTTGCCATGTATACTTCATATACCAAACTACAATCAAAGTGGACCAGAAATCAAGCTAAAAAAAAGTTTGTCCAGAGGTGATCGTGGTATTAATACATTGGACGAGGCCTTCAATTAGCACGACATAGACTATGCCAGTCGTAATAACTTGCATAACAGACATTCTACTGACGAATTTATAGCCAAAGAGGCGAAGAAAATCATAAAATCACCAGATGCAAAGTTCGGGGAATGACCGGCTGCTTGGGGTATATCGAAGATCACGAAAACCAAAGTTAAGAAGGGTAAGGGCTTGCCAATATTACAGAGCAAAATAAAGTGCAGCAAATTATATCCAGCCACCCTGCAAATGGAACACAAGAAATGAACGAAGTGTAGTAAACCACAAATGAAGTACAGCAAATCTACAAGCAAAAGGAAGACTGGGAGAAACTTCAAAGAAGGTTTCAAGAAAAGCTGTTCGTCACAACTGCATGATGGAGGCAATGGCAAGTGGTTCAAAAAAACAGAAAAGGTCTGTACTAGACCATACCACATGAGTGGTGGAAGAAGCAGCTTAAAAAGAAGCAATTATAAAGTCATTACCCAGTCGTCCACTTACAAACATTGATTTGGAAAATCATTTTCCTAAATTATAGATTCCGTATTTTCGAGGTATGTATACAATATAATTTACCTCTCAAGCCTCTGATAATTGAACCGGCAATTATAAATTTAGACAATAGTCGAGGGCATGGAACCCACTGGGTAGCCTACAAGAAATTTGGTAGTAGAGCCAAGTATTATTATAGTCTTGGTAATTTGAGACCTCCACTAGAGTTTCGTAAATATATTAAGGATATAAAAGTAGTGTACAATTACAAATCCAATCAGTTGCCAAACACCTGGAACTGTGGTTACTTATGTCTGCTTTTTTTTTTTTTTTTTTTTTCCAAAGTAGTGGTACCAGCCATGTCCATCACTTTGATCCTTATGAGTAAAAGCTGGAAACTTCGGGCCGAGCATTTCCCACCTCTAAAGATTGATGGACTGTGGCGCATTGTCCTAATTTATTTTCAAACTTATTTCTCTGCACCGAATGTAAACAGCTCAAACTGTATTTTTCGCTACATTAAACATGATAGTACCGAAGAGGTCTCTATGCCTATAGGCTCATACGAGATAAATTATTTAGCAGCATACATCAAACAGGCAGTACAGCGAGACATTATTATGTTGTTTCACACCTCAGCAGACCGCCAAGCAATATGGTACACGAATTTAGTGTGTTAGTCCTCCTTGGATTCAAGTTCGTGGAAGTACCGAACTCTCATATATACTCTTGTACAAGCTAAAAATATACAGGAAATCTTGGTTCACAGAGTTGACCAGGGCGTACGGTTGATTAACTTTAGAGGTGAAGAAATATATCTGCACTTGCACTTGAAGAGAGAGGTCTGAATTTTAGAGTGAAAATATATAAAGCATAGTTGACCACCAAACCAAAGGTCAGTATGTCGCGAGCTGTCAGAGCGCTACACATGCTAACTTAAGCTACTTGAGAAGTCTGTAAGTATGGATAAAGAAATTTTGAATGTGGAGGAAGCTATTAGTTACGAAAATGTAATTATCAAAACAGAAATTCACTCAAATTCGCCACATACACCAGGACTTTACTTGCTATCAGAAGTCTGCAGGATCCTTATAGAAAATCAGGAAATCTACACTGTGCCAAGCAACTAATACTTAAGGTTCAGAAAGACGGTCACAAAAGCCGGAAATGTTGTTCCCGCAACTACCAAGATTGTTAAAAAACGATATAATGCACATTATAAATAGAATATCTTGTGAACTAAATGAAATTGAGCTCGTCCAAACTAGAGATTTGGGCATAACTGCTATCATGAAATATAATCTTTCGTTCACACACAACTAACTGCCTGTAGTCAAAATGGCTGGATGGAGTATCAAAGATGATTGTGTGTCACCGACATACAAGATGCTCGGAAATTCCCCTTACAAACTCCTAGGACTTGTAGAGGGGACTGAGTTGATGATCTTTTGACTAGGAATCCATGCCCAGAAGCATAACATTTCTGTGCTACAACCATATCAAATCAGGTGTTTTACATGGACATCCAGAATACCTGTCCAAACATTGATAGAAAATCTGTGGTGAAATCCCTGAAAATGCTTGGTATTAAGGTTTTCGTCTGCCCAGACATGGCTGTTTCGTGTATCGAGAGCACTGTTCCTAGTGAATTTACATTAATCTGAACAGAACGCGACGTTGGAACAGACTTGTCGGTGCAGCGGTGCAGGAGCCATGTGCAGAAGTCAACATATAGTGCGAAATCGGCTGGGTCCAAAGACTACCTTTAGAGGTGATAAAGATGTAGTTGTTGCTCATGCAGAACCTCCCAGACTGTGCTGGGATCAACATCCATTTCACATGCAATTGTTTGCATACTTGCAGATGGGCTCTGTCCAATGTGATGCAGTGCAGCATCTTACAATTCTGGAGTATGGTGTTTCTTTGGAGCACCATAGTCGTTCCTGTTGGCGGTGAAGGTACCTTGTTCTCGGAGCCATTGTGTAGCGGTGGCAAAAATAGTATGGGAT
Organism: Dryococelus australis; assembly: GCA_029891345.1. Taxonomy (NCBI): domain Eukaryota; kingdom Metazoa; phylum Arthropoda; class Insecta; order Phasmatodea; family Phasmatidae; genus Dryococelus; species Dryococelus australis. The sequence continues at coordinate 70,302,081 of CM056998.1, read as the reverse complement.
GGTGTCGCATGTTGTGGATAATGCTCGATACCCGACGAGCTGCTCTTCCATTAACTTCAGCTGTGCCATACACAAGAATCGTGTCTGTATTCCTCAAATGTCTACTCAATCGGAGACAAAGGCATGTGAATGGGGCTCGAGGCAGGATAGACGTCACGTGCCTTCAGGTGATTGGCTGAAGTAATGTACTGCCTACCCAGTTGAATACCAACACAGGCACATCCGAGATATTGCTTTTTCCCTCGGCGGAAGTGGAGGAGTAATGCACCTGATTTGAAATGGCTGTAGTACAGAAACGATACGTTTCCAAATATGGGTTCCTATTCAAACGATAGTCTACTCAGTCCCCTCTACAAGTTCTAGAAGTCGGTGAGGGGAATTTCCGAGTATCTTGTATACTGGTGGAAGATTTTTAATGCGGCTCCTGCTAGCAATGCTGTTGGGATGTGCAGAAGACTACAAGCATATCATATTTAACTCAAAAACATGAGTTGATCATTTTGGACATCACGCAAACGAACACGATTCTGAATACTGCTGATAATCCAGAGGCAGTTATACTTGCAATACAAGGTATTAAGGGGCTAGTACTAAACTTCCAGGTAAATACATCCAAATGTAAAAAATGACAAGTTTGTGGAGAAAGGCAGAAATATCTATGTAGCATTTCGTTCGTAGAACCTGCAAACTTACCCAAGCCTACCACAGTCTCAAAACATTAACTGGGATGTTAAGTCTAGTGTTGCTGCAGAGGAGCCCGATACATTATCGTAGTATTTTAAACCAGTAAACAAGATGCAATCAAAGCAAACCATTCAAAGTTTGACCATGTGAAAAACCAGAACATCAAAGTATTTCTTAATACGGAATCCAATCCGTATTTGGACATGAACACCGACTTCAGTAATGGAGCCTTCACCTTTGACTACAAGATGTATACACAATACCAGCAATCATATTATGGACACACACCACCACCAACATTGGGTACAGATGAATTCAATAATTTTGCACCTCTCCTCATGTTTGATGTGAGCTGGCAAGACTGCCATATTAATACAGGTGTGATAGACTTGAATTAAAACTATAACTACAGATAACATACCAGCCAGTACACAGGCCTGTGCTCTAATAATATATTACTGTCTGGCTACATACAACATGAGAGACAAAGTTAAAATACTGTCAGTTTACCACACTAGCTCAGTTACTCTTCAACCGCCATCATGGTCACACATATCCAGAGATTCTCCTCACAAGTAGGATTTGCCATAAAAGAAATCAGTGTAGCCTGTGCCGATGGCAGCACTGTCAGTCGTAAATTCTGGCCACTGTTTCCATGGTATCTGTTGGACCAGAAAAGTAAAACAACGAGCGAAACGTTTTCATGGACTTCCTTGGAATATCATAACATAGAACTTCACTTACCAAAATTTTCAGATATGAAGAAGTGGTCTTAGTTGCTGTACACTAACAGAAGAGGTGGCTGTGTATATATTGTCCTGAAAAAATTACAATAATTTATTTACGTACTTAATATGGGGGCCCGGCTGTGCATTACTTGGAAGATGATGTGCAGGGACTTGAACCATAACTGTAGTGCTAGTGAGCAGCATTGGACAAGTTCTCGACAGAACACCCTGCTTCTTAGAAAATTGGGTCAGAACGAATCATGTGATGATGAGTCATATGTTTATGATGAAACACAGTATAACTCGTGCATGACCAGCAGCTAATGGAATTCAAGCAAGGAGGCGAGGGCTCGTAGCAGGAGTTGGATCTAGCCTTTGCCATATCAACATATGTTCGAAGTTCCAACATGAAGATTATGATACACAGTGATGTTAACATGGTCTACCACCACCATGTGCATTTCAAGCCAGTCAGACTCCCAGAGCAAGTAGAGGCATACAATGGATTATAATTCTGGGTTAGCATGAACAAAGAAGATGGTGTATTCAGCTTGGTTCCAGTACCATGCTATTAAATTACCTGCCCAGTCTAATGCCTCTGGCCAGACTCGACTATAGGTTTAGGGTCATAGTGAAATTGTATCGCAACTCAGAAGACCAGACAGCTCCAAGATTACTTGTTGGTCCGAGCACTGCAACGGAGAACATCACGTCGCCATTTTGAACCACGACAGAACGACTTGAGAGACTGTGCACCGCACTTACCTGTGATGTGTACGCTGCATTCGTTCTCTCAGCATCAGTATTCATCAAGTCTTCGGCCGGCAATTAGCTGTGTTTGATCTAGAGCAAGACTGGTGCATGCACCCAGGCTTCCAAAGTGTGTAATAATGTATTGACTATCTCCTGGTACCATGTGCTGAGCAATGTGCAAATGATGTACATGTTTACTTCTCATAGGACACAATAACCATGCCAGACTGTATAAAACTTGAAGTTGTGAAAGACTAAAATATCTGGGAATGTGCAGTTAACCTTTGCCGACAACATATGCATTGTTTTTCATGCACACTATGAGAAATGAAAAATCGAATTTTAAGCAAAGTGGACAAGACATTTGGCGATCCTCAACACGAGCATTTACTGTAGAGGACACTAAAGAAAAGTTCCTCGACACATTACGATCTGTTTAAAGAAGTGTCCAAGGTCCATTACAATATACTGAATCTTATACCGGCGACCCACACAGTGCTGTGAACTGCCATTAATCATCCTGGACTAATCTGCAAACTAGGGTGTGTGTGAACGAACTCTGTCCTGTTTACAGGCAGAAATTACTTAGTGAAGCCAAATTTGTGCCATCATATCTCCTGACTAAGCAGATGGGACACTATAAATAAAGCTGATATGTTCGTAAATTTAAATTGTCTGCGAAGCATGGATCCAGAAACATATAGTATGGACTCTATCAGCACTGGCTATGTTAGCAAAAGCAGTAACTCATCCTTAAGTGACTACAACAGAAGAAATTAAACCTCCATTGACTCATCATTGGGGACTGCATTCAATGACTCGTGCTCCTTTGGCGAAGAAAATGAAATTATTTGCTGGAGCAAATGTATGTCATCATGTGACATTATTGGTCTGATCCTGTCTCTACTAGCCACACTACATTAACATGCATGAGTTTGGTTAGAAGTATGTTAGCACTCGACCAAGCAACATGGGAGTTTACATCCAGCGAAGCACTACAAGCATGTGAAACCTGGACACTTAAGTGTTGAGTATTCCCACTGGTCTGGCAGGCAGTTAAAGACTTACGAATAATTCTGTGATGGAAATCTACAATGGTTTGGTGCCAGTAATCGAGCCATTTCACCAAATCGTCGATTGTCGAATGGCTAATACTGGTTGCTGTGTGTATCACATGAGAGAGAACACCAAGTTACCTTGTTCTCTCGAGGAGGTCGAGGCCTTTACACGTCTACAAGACAAGGCATGACTGCATTCACGAGACTGCAACACCATCATCTGCCAGCAGCCAATACCTCAAGAGGCAGTCCCAGGATATCTGACACGAGCATACCAGTATTTGATGGAAGCTGAGCAGAAGAAGTTACCAGCAACAACAGTTCCAGCAGACTGTGGATCCTCAATGCCCACTCTCTTTGAAGAAGATGCTGTTTCCTCAGCACTAAGACACAGATGCTGTCTTCGTGCATTAAAAAATGTACTGAAAGAAATTACCACATGTACTTAACTCTTTCTAGTTTAAATTTACATATGTGAAACAAATGAAAAGTAACCCTTGTGACATTTAAACTAATATATACATAAGTGCTAAGCACAAAAGTAACTGTCAACAAGCAAAATCATAAAATCATCATGCAAAGTAGCATACAAGAAAAATATGGTAAAATAATCAAAATTTTATACATGCATTAGATGCAACAGGCATTAACGATATACACAAACCAGAACACACTGTTTTTGTGGGGAAGTAATATTTACTTGTATTGGTCTGGTTAGTGTTATTCAGTATATGCAAAGTCCCGACATGTGGAAGAATGAGCATGACTATACGAGTTTTTACATTATGGTTACATTGAGTAGGTTATCTTAAGTCAAGTTATGTTAGGTGAGGTTAACAGAAGTGGATGTCAAGTAAAGATGAGAAATTGGTGACTAAATAGAAAATATCCAGTCTCTTATACGAGGTGGTGAAAAAAACTCCAACCCCTACACAAGATTAAAACTATTCTAAGACCTAGACAAGATGAAAATTTCTCTAAGACCTATATGCATTGGAGATTTTTTTTTAAGTAATTTACATGGCGAAAGATATTCAATTCCTACACCAGCAGAAAAATTTACAATTCCTAAACGAGTGGGGGGGAAAAATCTAAGTTTTTTATGTGTATGTAAAATATTATAAGTCCTACACGAGTGGGTCGGAAAATATTCACAGTCCTGGCATGTGATATGAATGTGTAAATGTGGTGGGATGAAGGTGGCTACAAGTCCTACATTAGTGGTTAAGTCCTACACGAGGCGAAATATATTCTAAGTCCTAGATGAGTGAAATTTTTTCTAAGTCCTACACAGCATAAACATTTTCAAGTCCTGCAAATATGGCAGGATGGACAGAAGCCGACTAAAGTGGAATGCGAGAGTGGGAGAAATTAGGGCTAGAATGATAGAGAATGTCAAAATGGCAAACATCAAGGCAGAATGATAGAGAATGATAAAATAAAAGCAAGTATGGTGGGCCAAAACAATATGGCGGTCGGAAACACCACCTCCAAATCCTGTCCCATAACTTTCCAAACTATACTGATTGTGACCCTGACTTTCAAGATATGCTCCACATCATACCAAAGGTGTTCAATGGAAGGAAGCGTACAGAGGTTGAGGTTGGGCCGGCCATCCGAGATTACTATTCTTGTGTCCTCAAAAAAACTGTTTTATACAGTACTTTTCTTTACGGAAATGTGCATGCCATGCTTGAAATGGAGTTTTATTGCACAAATATTGTTTCACATGCCATGAAATTCTTCGATACTGGCTTTAAATACAAGACCATACCTGCAAAAACAAGGCAGGGTCGTGACGCCACATCATCAGAACTCTACTAGGGTTTATGGGAAGGGACAGGTTGGCGAAGGTGCTATCTTCCCACAAAAGAAAACTGGGTTCGGTTCCCGGCGATGCCGCTCCCGGATTTTTGGATGTAGGAATAACGCCAGATGATGCCACTGGACGACAGGTCCTCTGCGATCTCCAGTTCCCCCCCCCCCCATCTTACATTCCAATGCCTCTCCATATCCCCCTCGATTCACCCTCATTCGCTCTCAAGATCTTTGTTAACAGTCGACTGCATAGTGAGAACACAGTCGTGCAAGTAACTTTCTCCAAAAGACGTCACTGCAAAGACTTTTCTTTTTCTTCTTCAATTGTTCTAGAGCCCAAAAGTGACTTGCCTTGCACCACTGTAAATGTCGGGTGGCATTTACCGTAATTATGTTAGACCAAAGGGCAGGAGCCCATTTATAGAATCCAAGAGCAACCATTATTCGCGAGATGGTGGATCACTTTAATAACCAAGCCATTGATCGAATGCCTTAAAGACTTTCCATTTTACTTCACAATACGATTCTTCGACGGCACCGATCTACTAATGTTTTTCTCCATTAATCGGTTAAAATTGGACTTTTCGAAACCACTCCACTACATTTAATCAAGTTTCCATTTCACCACTCATTATGCACTATTGCATGGGATATCTTTAACAGAAGTGATCATTTACAGACAGAATGACTACACCTATGATTATTCTCCCTTTCAGCTTCACTATGCTCTCATCATGCATTCACCGATGTCTCTAGATCATTTGTACATGTCAAAATGTTATTATAACCAACCATAATATAATTTATTATAATCCCTGAACTGGGCTACGTTTTTGATATTATATGGTAACTACAATTCAGCACACTGATTAACCAAGAATCTTACATTGTTATAGTTCTCACTCAAAATAGTTTCTCTAGATGTAATCTTTACACACCCAAGACGTTATTGGGACAAAGTCTAACAACGAAGGGCTATAAATTCAGTATATATGTAGGTACCAACAAAGTTCCCTGTGGAACCGGCGCTGGCCTCTCCAAACCTCCCCTCCAGGTAGCCGATACCTATTAAAAGGTCATACCTGGAGTGGTACTTTCTATCCAAGCTACTATAGCCCCACCAAACAAAGGCTAAAATCGGCTCTTTTGGCCTCAGGTACCACCAGGAACGTTGCAATTTTGACACCACCATGCTGTCCGAAATTAAAAATGAATACTACACTAATCTACTCACTCACACAGACTAACTACTTTCCGCGACTGCGCATATCCTTACTCGATTTAATTTAAGCATGGCGGTATTCCCATAACTGCCATCTCGGCTCAGTGCACCCGGGTTGTACAGGACTTAGTTTTGGGGATGTCCGGTAACCAGTAAAAAAAACGCACACATGCACACACACGCTTTGCATTTTGTCGAATAATAATACTTCGATCAGGTACAAACATCTTTGTCATATTAGGTAAAAATGCCAGACACTTGCTCTATGGCATCAAGTCTGAGCAGGGTTGTCTAATCCGGTAATTTGTTGTCTGGCCAGGTGGATGGGGGCTCGATGGGGAAGAATCCTTATTTCCTTTCCCTTATTTGCTTCATCCAAGATCGTGAGTTTCTTGGCTCACCAATCTTTTCCTCTCCAGATCTTCCTTCCACCCGGCCAGGCCTCTCCCAGGGGGGGGGGGATGTCACGTTTTGTGTGGCGTAACCAAAGCTGTTGGTAAGATGCCTTCCGGAAGTGGAGGACTAGTACCTGACCACGGTGTACCCAGTGAAAGGCTTGCTGTAGTCGAAAGTACGCCTCCCGTATGTACGAAGGACATCAGATTCATCAAATCTTTCGCCTCTACACCAATAGCATTCTTTCAACAGAGTGACCAGCTCTGCAGGTTTGGTCGGCAGGACTGCCTGGGCGAGAAGCCTATCTGTGGTCTCCATTTTTGGGAGAAGGACCCTATCCCCCCCTCCATGTTCCTTATTACAAGGGCTAGAGCAGATGTCAACGTTGGTGGGTCTTCCAATTTCGCCAACATTGCTCCACTGATCAGCTTGTTGTACAGCCACTGTGGGTCGCTTGGGTCCGACTGTGCAGACCAAGCCTGTACTGCGGCATCTACCATGTTCTTGTCATCCGGCCAATCGATAGTGTGTTCATTTCCTCAGGTGTTGCCATTGATTTCCTCATGAGGACCTTGTGGAGGAAGACTTCCCTCTCAACCTCGGTATTCCGTTGCTGATCGGTCCGTACCTCCTCCATTGGTATTCCCATAGACCATACCTCTTTGGCTCGGGACATGGCACAGACTGTTCGTCGTCTGTTGTCGCGTTTGAGCTTGCTCATGTTACAAGTAACATGAGCAAAGCCCTCCTGCACGAACACCACAGGGCTCCAAGTACACGGCCATCCGGGTACCTGTTCTTGAGGACCTTGGCGACTTGTTCTGCGAGGTTGTAGGTCTATAACTCTCGTTATAGACGTAGACCTACGTGGCTCTTGTTCCCTTTTCAATTTTGCTTCTATCCTGGAGGGGATGCACGGGGAATACTCCCATGTGCCATCACTAGTGATTGTCCCAAGAGGGGAGGGGGTTGGTGGGGCCACCCCCTTCATCCGAGATTATGACTGGGAAGATGTGATTGCCCATTTTGGTTCACAACATCTATCCCAGTCTCATCTTCACTGTTCACCTCCTACATGTCCAGGCCCCTACTCAGCAGAGGGCTAGAACACCAGACGTCAAATTCTTCTCTGCTTTTACCAATTCTGGTTAGGTGTTGTAACAATATCTTAATTGTATTCCTGTCCCTGAGCATATCCCCGAGACGGAGAGGTCCATGGATTCCCTCAAATTCCATTCTCAAATCTTCCACTTTGGGGCATCCAAGCACGTGGGTAGAGGTGTCCTCCACCCCACACACCATGCACATAGAGTCTTCAACCAGGCCCAGGGAGAACAGCTTCGCACGGAAGTTGCCGTGGCCAGTCAAGTACTGGACGGAGTAGTGTCCCATTTCAAGCCAATTCTCCAGTTCTAGCCTCTCCTGTACACAGGGAAACAAACCATGTGTTAGGCGACCCTTATTACCAAGGTCCCATCTGATCTGCCAAGCTGTTAATGTGGCTTCTTTAATTTCCCTTAGTTCCGCCGGAGAAATGACTCCCTGTCTTCTACAAGAAATTGCTCCCATCTGTGCTACTAACGGATCCAGAGGGATCTCCCCAGCTATTAGCTGGGGAGCGTCGCTAGAAGTCGTCCTGTAGGCCCTTGTAATCCCCAATATTGCTGCTATGTGCACTATTGATGGTTCTTTCCATGGACTCTTATAGACGACAATAAGGAGACCCTTCTTCCACCTTGAGGGAATTTTCCTTCAGAGAGGCAATCGTTGAACAAGTCCAACATGTCATGGCGTATTCGAGGGTATGCGTGGAGAAGCATTTCCCCTGTCATCCCATCACACCCCAGTGCTTTTCTCAGTTTTGTCTTGACTATCGCATCGAGATCCTTAAGAGAGAAACGTGCAGTGTTCTCCGTGAATATTGGGCTCAGCTGTGCTGCTCTGATCCTCTCGTGATACTCTGTGTTCCCTACCGCAGTACCATCTGGCAAAAGCTTTTCGAGCAGATGCCGAATGATTTCCTCGGGTGTCTGCAAGAGATGATCATCTAACTCAAGGGCAGGAAGCACCTCTGAGCTTCTGATCTTACCTGTCACTATCTGGTAAACCAGTCCCAAACGGTCTTGGTTTCCCCTATCCGTAACAAGCTCTCTCCAAGCTGTTTGTCTTTTCTTCCTAAGGATTATTCGGTACTGCGCTCTGGCGACATTGTACTGCTGGACTGCTTGCTGTCTTAGATCAGGGCGATATGTCCTCTTGAATAGTTTCTGCAAGTATTTCACTTGCCTTCGATTTTGTTCTAACTCATCATCCTACCATGGGTGATGAGGAACCTTCCTTTGGGTTTTGGGGATGGCCCGATCACAGGCGGCCATCACCATTTCCCCTATATTTTCTGTCCGTTGATCTACAGACAAGAGCAGCTTTTCAGCTCTGTACTTGTGGAGGTATTTCAACAGTACTATGTCAAACAGAGGCCAGTCTGCCTTAGCTGTGACATACCAGGGACGTTCTAACCTGGTTTGGCGAATTCCATTCACCTGGATGGTAAACAGTATCATTTTGTGATCAGAGTCTACTTCATCCAAAACTCTCCAGTCCCCAACACAGCCAGCAGCACGCGCCGTCGCCACAGCAACATCAAGATACGATTCTGTATCGTTGGCAGGGGATACGTAGGTTGCCTCGTGTCTCGATCTATTGACCACCTGCAGGTCCTTCTCCATAAGGTATCTTATTACCTCCTCTCTGCGGCTGTCCGTCATCGGGGAGTTCCACAATTCCGACTTGGCGTTGATGTCCGCGCCAAGTATGATCTTAGAATCATTAGCTCTCATCAGTATTTTCTCCCACTGACCTAAATGTTGTTCGATTGGATCCTGAGGCTGGAAGTACGACGAGACTATCGCCATTCCCCCCGGCGCCAAACGAATATACACATGATGCGTGTTAGAGAGCATCTTTCGGAATATAGTTAAACTCAGGGTTACACACCCAGATTCCTGCCAGTGGATTTTCCCCAAAGAGAGCGAACTGGCCTTGAAGAGTCGGCACTTTCCTTCTGAGTAGGTAAGGCTTCTGCATCAGTACCAAATCCAGATGTTGCTCCATCACGATTTTGTGTAGTTCCATGGTAGGAACCACAGCTCTCTGCAGTAGGTACTAACAGGCATGACGATAAAATTCAAAAATATTTGTTAATCCATTTCAAGGTACTTTTCTTTGATGGATTCAGTTTTTGAAACATAGGCGCCAAGAGGTCGCGCAAGGGCGTTCAGTACTTAATGGCCGAAGTGCGAAAATTAAAAGCTGTAATTAATGAAACGGTACTAATTTTAGACAAGCTCCATGTTTGCTTCAAACAAGCAATGAATAAAAACAGAAACCTACCTACTATGTATTAAATAATTCTGACCTCGCACTGCATTAATTGACTACCGTCCTACGCAAAGCACTAGAGAAAATAAATGTTAGAAAATAATTTGGTAATAAAAAGTTTGTAATCTTGTAAAACAAACCACAGGAACAGGAAACAACAGTCGCAGGAAAGCACGAGAAAGACAAGGAAACATTACAGATATGTACAAACTTTAATTTTCATGTTATCATACAGAAGATATTTGAGAATATTATTTATTATAGCCTTATGAATGATAGAACAATGTCTTGTTTAGGAACCAATATGCCAGTGGATTTACTCATCTCCAGAGGTGCTTTCGGCGTGTCCATGCATGGCTTCACTTGAAAATTAGTCAAAATGTGGACCAGGGCAGTCTTCACTTGCATCAGTCCGAATCGCATGCCTGGAATCATAAGCCATGCGGTTGAAACTGGTACAGTTCTACAAAATGTTTTGTTCCAGTCAACAGAAATTTATTAAAAATAGTTTGTACTCTCAAGCGTGATAAAGGCCGTAGAGTTAGAGTATTTTATTTCAAAATTTATAAAAAGACAGCGAATCTCTTTTTTCCAATACTAGGCAAGTTTAAAGGAAAACAGTGCTGTCCAGGAGACACGTCAAAGATGATCAATATTTGGAAAAAACTATGTTTAATAAAACTTCAAATGTATTACGGGACAATATTCACACATGTTTCAAAACTACAGCACTCCTGTAGCACTACTTTCCTAAAACCAAACCGAAATTAACTGAATCTTAAAGCGACGAGTTTAAGTTAAAATCTGAATAAATTACTTACGAGTCGGCGAGACAGTTGTCAAATTAATCAGCGAGTTAACATTGATTAGAAAAAAATAATATTTTTGGGTCCGTTTCATTTTCACTGGTTTGATAGATTCAGCATTATTAGAGCGTGCTAGCCATCGAAATATCGGGAAATGGATACAAAAACTTACTGTATCCTAAACATGCGTGTAACTAGTTCTGCTAATCGTGGGTGTGCATAGCTGAAGTGTGTGCAACATCTCAGCATTTGCATATATTTGTGGCACTAAGCATGTAAAATATATGTTTTTGTCGAATGGAGGGTGGGGAGAATGGGAAGACAGTGCGATACTAAAAACTAATACAATATTTATGCAACACTTTGGGTCCACCATGCACATAACGCTTCAGAAACATGTGCCAGTTTACAAAATACAAATCTCTTTTACACACACTCCCTGAATTAACTGCTGCTTATGTTGTAGATAAATGAAAAATACGACAAAAGTAAATAAACATTGGTTCATTTCGAGCTTGATAGCGAGCACGGGCGAGTCAAAGACTGGTGGCTTCTTACTGTGAATCTAGTTTACATGCCACATCAGTGTATGTCAACAGCCCAGGCAACAGTACCAGAAACATTCCACTATATAGGGTGCAAGTAAAAAATACAGTGTGGAGGATACAGACAAGAACATGCATTAGGTCTGGAGTTTTATGAAGACAGACTATCCCCCATTGCTGGCTTTCTACTTGTGGCTGCGGCGGTAATAAGGTTGTGAGAATCTTAGACTGTGTTGACAAAGTGAGGTGATGGGACAGTGTCAACTTCCACAATGCCCACATGTGAGAAGATACCAACTCTCATGTGTTGACAGTCTCATCATTAACCTCAATTTGCATCAATATAAGGCGTGGAATTGTGGGAGACACTTTAGTGAGGACATTTATTTATCTAGTGCTGTGTGGCTCGTGAAATATGTTAAACTCTGCCTGCTCGAATCATTTACAGAACCGTCAAATAATCTGGAGTGGAGATGTTTGAGCTGCACTTAAGAACGATGTCCTGTGAGCCAATGAGGGTGAAATGAGGTAAACTTGGTGCAGCGCCAGAATGAAAGGGCAGGGAAAAACGGCAAATCCTCGAGAAAACTGACCAGCAAGATTCCCGCTTGCGAAAATCCAGGAGCTACCCCGCCGGGAATCTAACCTGGTCAATCTTGGGAGGAGAGTGCCTTAACTACACCGCCACGGCCCACGACAAGTAATGTGGTTTTATCTAACCACAAAGTAATCAGCAGTGGTTCATTTCGTATATGGACAATATTTTGGGTTTAATCCCAGGTAAGCTATGGACCTAAAGTAATTATTCCTACATAAAATCAGGGGTGTGAACAAGGACAATGAAATGAAATTATTTTTGTAAGGTTGTGTAAAAACTCGGAGCTTCTTTGACCGCAATAGGTTTAAAACCCACTTTTGTTGCCGACTCTGCATTCAAATTCCGGAACAAACTTGTTCAGTCTGGCTTCTTTATTACATGGGTGTAACGTCATGGCACCATATACCCAAGAACTAATATTGACGTTTGAGGCACCCTTACAATACATATTCTTTGGATGTTAGTATGATCACTTACCTATGCATATTCTTGGCCCTTCGCCGAATGGTAAATAAGCAAAGTGAGACCTTTTGCTTTTGTTTTCTTGGCTGAATCTTTCTGGGTCAAATTTATCTGGATCTGGATAGATTTCTGGATCGTAGTGGATGCCCAGAACTGAAATCAAAACAACTATTCCTTTTTCTATCGTGATGTCGGTTCCTTGAATCTTGTAATCTGACAGGCACGTTCTATCCAGCACAGGAACAATCGGGTACTTGCGCTGAGCCTCTGAAACAAAAAGTTTAAGATGCATAGTTTTTAAACATTTATTTTGGTGATCGCCTAAAGTCATACTGTATCCTCTACCTATACCATGTGAGTAACAATTGATTTAGATTTACAATAAATTAAAACCTTTCGGAAACAACGCATAAAATAATTGAAGTGCAGTAAGATATTTAAATTTGTTAATATACAGGATTGCCAGCCTAACACAGACGCCTCCAAAATTTCAGGAATGGTTGCTGATCACGAAATGCTGTTTTCGCTAGATGAAATTACGTACGGGGACAAGTAATTTGCCGCAAAATGACTACTATAGCATTTGTACAGATAGGAACTAATTAAACCACAAAGTTTTTTTCCTGGAAACATACATTTATTTCAATGGCATCTGAAAGTAAGTGCAAAGAGGAATGCAGTGATATAGCATATGCAATGTAAAGTAGCACAAACACCAAGAAATATAGTGAAAATATGATTAAGTTAGGTGGGTTGGTAGCATGAGGCAGTGGACCTATACTCACAGCTGTAAGCAAGCCACATGCGCCGTATCTTATTCTGGCAGGACCACTTCCTAATAGCAGTGCATCTCCAGTCCTCAATCTGTTGTGGCAAATGGTATTGAAGTGTGTGGATGTACGTATGCAATGAAGTTCATGAATGAGGAAAAGTTGGACCCTCTACTTATTTATGGTGAGTATGGTAGAAATACCAAGCAAGCTGTCCAAATGTAAGGTGAAAGGTATCCTAATTGGACGCCCATATCATGACAAACAATACTAAGATTTCACAGAAGTCTTGTTACGAGGTGATTGGGATTTCAGATCACAAGTGCAACGAACGACTGCTATGGGAAAGATGTATCAACAGGATGTGTCGACATGTATCGATGCAAACCCCTACATGGGTAAGTAAGAACTTTCCAGGTTCGTAGGAATGAATAAAACAATTGTCTTATGATTAATGCGCCAATGTAAATTCCATATAAATCACATGGCTCTTCATCAGGCATTACATGAATGTGATTTCCAGCAGAGTGTTCAGTTTTGTGGGGTTTTATTGATGTAAAGGATGACAGCAATTTTCTGAAGAACATACTACTCACCGATGAAGTTATTTTCACAAACCATGGGCACGTAAATTTACGACATAAGCATCACTGGGCGATGGAGAATCCGCATTGGGTCCAGCACGTGGCGCATCAGCGACAGTGGTAAGTGAATGTGTGGTGTGGTGTGGTGTGGAATAGTGGACTAAATCATAGTGCTATACTTCATTCAAGAGACAATGGCCAGCTGTACGTACGCCCATTTCCTCAGACCTTACCGGAACTTCTTTAAGATATACCGCTCGACATAGGTCGTGATGTTTCAGAACGATGGTCGTCCTGTGCATTTTGCTTTAGTGGCGAGGCAAGTGTTAAATGAAATGTTTCCAAACTGTGGTTAGGGCGTGTTGGTGTATTAAGATGGACAGCACACTCCCCCGACCTGACACCTCCCGACGTTTTCCTGTGGGAAACACTGAAATAGAGTGTACAACATGGCTCCTAGGACACCAGAAGAGATGCAGAACGCATTGTGGCAGCTTGCAGGGGCATCACGCCAGAAATACTTCAGGCTGCTCATCGCTTGCTATATGTGCGTTTACAGATGGTAACACATCGTGCACATACTGTGATATGACAATATTCAGCATTTTAACCATAACTGGGTTCTTTTGTACTATGCATACGGATGCGATTGCACTTCTTAGGTTGGTTTGTTCTATTTGTTTTGTGCATCTGTACGCTCTCTTTACTCGGTACAGTTAATGGCTAGGAACCAAATCTCTTAAACTACATTGATATCTGAATAAACTGTAATGTATTTATATCAGATTTGCACTCACATTGCGCTTATAGTCTCCGCTGTGGTGCTTTCCTTAATCCAACATCATATTACGTGCTCCTTGTCTCATTAAGGTAAGTGCTATACTGCTATACGAAAGCACTCCCTCCAGGACGAATCATGGTATTTGTAGCTTGCTTACAGTTGTGAGTACGGGTTCACTACCCCATGCTACCGGCCCATTTAACATCATACTTGGACATTATTTCTTGGCATTTCTGTGTTACTTTCCATTGTTTATTGTTCAATCACCTTCTTATGCTGACCTCTCCAACTCGCGTGCCTCTAAGGAGATAGACTAGGTGCGTGGCTACAATTTACTCATTAGTTCATCAGTTGGACTTTTAGTCCTATCTTTATAACTCTCCTTAGTAACTCCGATAATCAAGAATACTCACAATTAACTCAATTAACGATATAAAAATATTATTTATTTTGGACTTACGACAATATTTGCAGGCTAATCTCCATAAATCGTTATTATATTGCAATGGTAAACACTCCTGTATGAAGCTGCTACCGAGTTAATATGGGAAACCATTCGTTTTCCGAAGCTATCCAAATTGGACTCGCCACTGAATTAATACTCTGAATGGGTTGGTCAGGCCCGCATCGCACTTGGAGTTGTCTCCCGGCACCGGAGCTCGGAGGCTGATAGCGGCAGCAGCACCCAGCTCCGCCGGTGACCCGGAGTAAGAAGAAAAGATTACCGACACTCTGGAGACCCCGTTTATATAGTCTGGCCGCCCCCCCCCCCCAATTACCCTCCTCTACTCGTTGATTTGAGTGGCACCCTGCCTCTCGTAACAAAGTTGGCATCAGACAACACCTCATTTGCCATAATATGCTACATCACCGAATTCTTCTTTGCACGTACTTTCAGATGGCATTAAAAAAATTCATGTTTCCAGGAGAAAAATCATATGTGGTTTAATTGTTTGTCCATACACGTTGTACGAATAATTACTTTGCTTCGTACATAATTTCATTTAGCGAAAACCGGATTTTGTTATCAGCAACCATTCCGAAAATTTTGGGCGTGCCCACATTAGGCAGGCCATCCTGTATAATTTATATACATATATAAATTACATATAAATTATGAAAAGTTGTGTGTTATATATTAATATGTGTACTAAATATATTTTATAAATTTTACATTTTTTCAATGATTTTCTACAGATCTACAATTAGGTTAAAATATTTGAGTTAATAGTAAATGTGCTGTGTGTTATCAATGCTTTGCCTTGGTATTTTAGCTACACTACTTGCTTAATACATATGCACAGTAAGAAGAAACATTTTTCACAGTGAAAAATTTAATAAACTTTATGATTTGTTTTCCCAGAAAATGTATAATACTTGTTTTGAAAATGAGTCAAGGAAACACGTACATTACTTTTCATTTTACAAAGAGAACGTACAGCAGTGATCTGTGAGAAAGCATAGCAAATTTGCTACACATTCCCCTGCTTATCTGGTACGCATGAATTCGTTTTTCATATTGTTGTTCATGTATTTACAGGCCAGTAACATTAAATCTACAGTTTCGGCAGTTAACTATACAAGAAACTGTACGATTAGAGAGTTGAATTTTCTAGAAAAGTTAATTCATCAACTATCTGAATAAGGAAAACCAAAGTGGGAAATTGATACCCCATATGATATTCGAAACACAGACGTTTTGCTCGAAAGGAGTTTCCAGACAGCTCAGCCGGCAGAGAGTTGGCGCCAAAAGTTAAGAGGCATGTTTTTCTCATTTTCTACTTGAGTATTTAAATTATTTCTGACTCGTGCCCTCTTTTTAAGACGTAGTGGTTGCAGGAAAATTAAAAATGTTAATTTAATACGATTGAATAGCCTCTAAGGATCAATTTTGGACATATACCGAAATCAGTTCTGTACAGGAAAAATGAATTTTTCACAAATCTGAAAGACTCCTAATGCTGTCAAGAATATAAATTGAGAACGTGGTCCGCTGGTGTGGCACTTAGTCACTATATCCAAACTGACCAACAATATAGCTGCAAATATGAACTTTTGCTGTATAAAACGTTCTCCGTATCGGCTGGAGCAAACTACAAGGAGAGTATTAAAAAATGCCCCAACTATGGAGGACTATAAATCGAAGCCAAACAACCTACAACCTTGGTTGACCAATCAAATGAACCGTGGAACCAATAAGCTTGTTTACCATCTTTATGTATAAAATCCATTGTGCGTGACTAAACCGCACCATCACTGACAAACCACTAAACCAATTGAGACCATATTCACACCACATGTTATCGAGGTGGCGAGTAAGGTTTTTAGTTATGTTTCATTCAGATAGGTGGCAATGGAGTCTGGCTTCTATATTTATGGGCCGATTTTGCTGATGCTTGCAGGAAGTATTTTTGATCTAAAAGAGAAAAATGCCAGCGATACCACGGTCAAACATCGATCGACGTACGCGACGTAATGGAGAGGACGCATTGAGAAGGCAAAAAAGAACGAGCACGCGCTGCACAAACTGAAAAGGCACGAACACAAAATCGAGAAGCACGTGCACGCTAAAAAGATTCTAATAGACAATTATGCATAGAAACAACACACTTTAAACCATGCAAGACACACATCTGTCATACGAACACTTTACAATATCCACTTTTATACTGGAAAGGAGAGGCATGGATACCATTTCAATTATAAACAAAGAAATCCAACAACAGGTGCTGAAATTGAAAAAATTAAACTTCTATGCGTATCAAATAATTATAGAAGCGTTTTGCCATTGTGCAAAAAAAGTATGAAAATCATTTAGTAAGCGGTGTTGAATGTTTAATTGCAGATGTATTATGTCAATTCAATGTAATTATAACATGTAAACTATAATACTTTTATATGTTAAAACAATTATATTTACGAAATACAATGCACATAACATTTGCGCCTAATTTACTATGATACACAAACACATGACATTTAAATTTCATGTTTTAAATCTGGCATTTACAATTTAAATACAACAGATGGCGTTATACACATATGGATTTTAAATATAAATTGTTTTATTGTGCTTTGCATTCGGTAGGTTAGGTTCCGATAGGCGGCACATGAGTAACATCTATATTTATGGGCCGATTTTGCTCATACTTACAGGAAAAGTTTGTTGGCCTAAGAGAAAAATGCCAGCGAAACCACGGTCAAACATCGGTCTACGTACCAGGCGTAATAGAGAGGACGCATTGAGAATGCAAAATAGAACATGAAAGAGGTGGAACAACGTTCGCCGAATTCATCTAGTAGCTTGATAAATTGTCAAGGTGACCACCACGAGCGACCTGAACGACATTTACGCAATACTTAAACTCGTTCCACACTCTTGTCAGAATGTCCAGCGTTACAGTTTGGATGGCGTCCGTAATTCCCGTTTTGAGGTCGTCAATGTTAGCCTGTAATGGTGGACGAAATACTTGTTCCTTTATGTACCCCCATAGAAAAATCGCACGGGGTAAGATCTGGGCTTCTTGGGGGGCCAGTGATTGAGAGCCTGGTCACTAGCTGCTCCGCGACCAATCCAGCATTGCGGCAATGCCTCGTTTAGGTACCCGCGTACAGCTAGATGCCGTTGAGGCCGCTCGTGGTGGTTACATTGAACATTTATGAAGATATGTTAAACAAACTTAGCAGTACATTTGTTTGGTCAACCAAAGTTGTAGGTTGTTTGGTTTCGATATTATAGACCTTCAAAGTTGGGGTATTCTTTTATTCTCATCTGTATATCAACAAAGCAGCAAATTAATTTGCTATGTTTGAGCCGTTGTCTACTTTTTAGTATTCATAAGTCTCAATATCATTAGACATTTACTGAGCGGGAGAAGGGGGTTGGGCGGCTTGTACTTACAAGCACTTAAGTTGTGAGCGTGCTTCTAGCATAACAATAATGTCCTTAGATATTTTGTTGGTAACTAATAACCACCATTTTCACGTTGGGTATTACTCAATTAAAACTCATTCCTCGTGATTCGCCCCTGCACAACAGCCACAGATAGCATGCTACGTCCTCACCAAGGTCTTCTCCAGTGTATGCCTATCAATGTAGTTATCAGTCATCGTTCGATAGTGGTACCCGAACCATCACAAAATTTTAATTTTTATGTTATCTTTGCAATTTCTCTACGTTTGCCATTTCTTTTCCTGTTAGAGTGCGTTATTTTCGGCACCGTCATGAGCGTTGGTAACTGCGACTACTTTCCGTTTGGTAGGTTCGGGAATGTTTTAGAAAGTGTAATTACCTTAATAAAAGTCTCATTTCTGAAGAGGAGAACTCAAGTTCGACCGGTTCACACACGCGAACATTGCGGCAAAATATTTTCTGCACGCGCTTAATTTTCGAGTAGGCCCCAAGTTGTTCTGTAGGGGAGCAATAGAACAAACTTTCCTAAGCGCGAGTATAACTTGTATTTTCGAATTCGGCACCTCTGCGATTGATTTTGCACGTCAGCAGAATACTCTTACTTAACAGAGTTTCTTAGAGTAAGAATCGACGACAACCACTGTTAAAGAATGTCACTTTCAAAACTTAATTTACTTCGAAATAAATTAAAAGGCATCATAGATACCAGGTTTTTAAAATAATTTCTTCAAAAAATAAAGATTTTCTGATATACTTAATTAAACACATGCAGTTATACTTGACACTGCTTTACTATTTGTTGAGGAATGGAGTGGGTGGGGGAAACGCTGGGTCGTTATAAGTTACACCCCAAGTTACAAACGCCGAATTTCACACAGCCTAAATTAAACTCAAAATTTCACTTATCTCGAGAACTTGTTCCGACAGGGTTACTCTCACTAGTTTAAGGTATCCGCCTGCCTGGTGCTTTAACTGAGCCTCAGAGTGCTTGAAATAATAGTTTATTTTTTATGGAACTATCAAATGTGATTCCAGTATGCTTGCCAACAAAAAATAAAACAAACCTCAGACGCGGAAAGAATGGTATTTTGAAGTTACCACGCATGCTGTAAATACTATTTTCGAGCCCTCCAATATAAGTAAAAAAGGGGTTTATCAGGCTGCCGGATCTTAAAATATACTAGCCTGACAAGCCAAATAAGAAAGGGGTATATATTGAACTTTGCACAGACTTATTCATCAATAAAATGATAGGTACACGCAGCACCACGAAAAAACTGCACGCCAGTGCAGAGCCCGGCGCGTAGAGGCGATGGCACACTCGCAGCGCGTGTCAGTGTAACCCTTATAGTTGCCGCGTTTCGGCCAAAACAGGAGAAAACTATACAGGCAAGCGGGACCCTTAACGATACAGATATCTCTTCGATTCCGCACGTGCCTACAGCTAGCGAGTAGGATTGTATTGTATGCAGCTAGTTTGCTTCTCACCTGAAACTACCATATCCAGGTAGGTCATCTCTGCGATAGCGTCGTAAGTGATCACAGAATCGTGCTGGTCGATCACTGCTCTGATCTTCTCCCGTAGCCTGTCCTGGATGTCAAGGTGCATCGCCAGCTCGTAGAGGGTGAAACTCACGACGGAGGAAGAAGTCTCGAATCCGGCGCCAATGAAGATGAAGGCCTGGGCTACGATGTCGTCGTCATCCCATCCTGCAATTAAAACAATGCAGCGTTATTTACATCGCGTCTTAAAAACTAAGTTGTATTAATACGTAGCTTGCATAAACATTTTAACTGGAGCTATCTGCGGGAGAAGAAACTTATGGAAATTTTTTGACGTGAACGAGTCTTTCAATTTGCAGTCATAGTGGGAGGCAATCCAGAAAATCCGATGATAAAATCGGGGGATAGAGTTTGGCATTGCAGCTCCGAATATATTGTCTACATTCAAAATTCTATCACACCAGTCGATTGCCAAAGGGTCAAAGAATGTGTTTAAAAAAGGGGGGGGGGGGGAGGAGGCATTTCGAGATAGTTTCGCCACGTCTTATAACTTCCGCGTAGTGTAACTTTTGACTAGAAGAAGCTACAACGTTCGTGTAGGTTTCAATCGACAGCTCTCGTCAATATCAATAGATGGCGTGTATAAAATCATTTGTGTGGCTTTGTTATAGTGAAATTGTGCGAGTTTAATGTAAAAAAATTAAAAAACTTGACAATTTCGACTTATACTTGTCAAAAGCCAAGTCGAAATACAGAAATCTTATACGGTAGGAAAGAGCATCTCAAAAGCAATCCAGTGATACCCATTAAATCCTATATGATCGAGTGAAGCGGTGACAGGAACAAAAAAAAAAACATCAAGGCGTCCGAGTGCGTCAATGTAGACATTCACGCAAAACAAACGGCCGTGTCCCCAACACAGCCACACCCAATTTTTGCTTCCGTCACAGAAACCGATTTCCACTGAAAATTATAATTTCAAGGCAAGGAGACCAGTAAGCTTGTGCGCAATTTTATCAAGTAGAGAGAATTTAAAAGCAGTCATTTCAGTTTGAGTCTGAAGTTTTTCATGGTGTTACAAAAATACACGTCAATACTTCGTTGAAACAATCTTCGTCTATTGGAAGAAAAGTAAATTATACGAACAAACGTCCGGAAACGCTTCGTTTCTTTACTACAGCTCCCATTACATAACTTACATTGCATGGCCTGCGGGCTGGATCATGTTTGTGTGGAATTCTATCACAACTGTAGTGTCACGGCAGCCCCATAACAAATTGTCGAACCGACCGTTTAATCGGACGCGGCGCTCTTCGATGTAGCATCGAGTTGGAAGCAACGAATGTCGTGTTTGCATCAGTCGGACGTGGGCGGATTTAGAAAATTGTCTGCTCACACGATCAGGAACTCTCTAGGGATACATCAACGCATCCGGGTTGACGCATGTATCCGTGCTGATGGGAGGGCATTTTCAACATTTCCTGCAAGTCTTGTGCTGTCGATAAGCTTTCACACAAGTGCAATCTATTTCTGTGTAGTGCATAATGTTCTGGTGCCTAGTGTCGTGGTATGTGGTGCCGTGTACTATGAACATGATAGATGCGATGATGTTGCACACAAACATGATCCAGCCCGGAGACCGTTACAGTGTAAATTTTGTAATGGAAGCTGTATTAAAGAAACGAAGCGTTTATATATCCAAAAGACATTTTTCTTCCTCTAGGCGTAAGAATTTTTTCCCCGAAGTATTGACATGTATTTTTGCAACATATGTGTAGGCTATTCCGCTTAAAGAACCCTTTCTGGGAACGCCAGCTGTAAGAACGTGCATAAAAAACTTTTATTCAGTCAGTGAAATGACATTCAATGCAAACTGACATACTATTAGTGACAAATAATAAATAGAATGAAATAAGTATCAGTTACTAATGCAGATTGATTACATTTAAATTAATTAAAATTACATTTTAAGTAATAAAATCCAATCGCTAATGTGATCAATATGATATGAGAGACTACAGCTAGCAGATTATTCACATTTTGCAACAATTTTCAAATTTTCGACACAGTCTCAAAACAAGTTAATGTAGACATACTTGCAGCGTCGGTCAAATTTTCTGAGACAAATGAGCAATGCAATATTTCACATAAATTATAATATCTACGTAGGTACTAGACACTCATCATCTGCCAGTTCCAAAGAAAGCAGTCATTATCTTGTTGAAGAAGAAATTACTACAGTTTGATTAATGGAAAATCCGTAAACCAATATCAGTTAAGTAGCGAGAGCATTTTTACTTTACCTCAAAACTCGCAACAAATCTTTGTATATTCGGGTCGTTACATCCATCTCGGGTAGGTAAAGATGAAACTGATTTTTATATAAATAAAATAATATAAATATATGTATAAACCGATTTAAAACCTTGCAACACAGAAATATTATTTGTATTTATTTAATATTTTCGATAGTACTCAATTTCCTTCTGGTTCAAGATTAGTTTTGCATAACTAAAATAAGTGGCACACCCAGAAATTGTGTGAAACGTATTATGTGTATATATATATATATATATATATATCTCTCTCTCTCTCTCTCTCTCTCTCTCTCTCTCTCTCTCCTCTCTCTCTCTCTCTCTCTCTCTCTCTCTCTCTCTCTCTCTCTCTCTCTCTCTCTCTCTCTCTCTCTCTCTCTCTCTCTCTCTCTCTCTCTCTCTCTCTCTCTCTCTCTCTCTCTCTCTCTCTCTCTCTCTCACATTCGTTCGCGAACGACCTCAAAATGATAGCCGTAACCTTCCTACTAGAAACTAGAATATGTACACATGTTTAATTATATTATCGTTCGGGAGTGAGTGAAGAGATTTTGACGACGGACATCGAGGTCTTCAGAGCCGATGAGGGTGAAGCGAGGCGAGTATGCAGCAGAGCAGGAATGAAAAAAGAGGGGGGGGGGGGGAACTCAAGATTCCCGAGAAAACCCGTCGACCAGCGGCATCGTCCGGCAACATTCTCTCATGCGAAAATCTGGAGTGACCTCGCCCGAGATTGAACCCGGATCGCCTTGGTAGGAGGCGAGCAGACTAACCGCTCAGCCACCGTGGGCTCCCTGCAAACAAAGTGGAAGAGTTGAAAAGATGCATATAGACGATTTTGCAAATTACAAAAGATGACCAAGTCTGGCCAAGCTAAAGCTACATTTACGCTGCGCAGATGTCCTTTCTGGAAGGCGTTTTACAGCTCGGTCCTAATGAGTCCTCACCTACGTTTCAGTTCCAGGAATAGTAGAGGACGATACTATGAGAGGAGTCTAAGAAGGTGACGTTCCTGTACAAACGACTAGTGGCGATAGTGGGAGTACAATAGCAAGGAGGAAGAAAAGAACACTAGAGAACAAAATTGAGAACTAAATCGATTCTCTGCAACCTTTACAATTAGACAAAATTGAGGGAGGAGGATGACAATTTTTTTAAAATTATTATTACCCGTCGTTTAGCCCTTGCCACTACGTGACAAAATGAGGTTGCGGTTGGATGTAATGATACTTATTATGGAATACGGAGATAGGAACCGAACACAATCTACTGTGGACCCTTTACTTGCTACTTATCCAAATGAACCTTTCCAACATTCACTCCCGCAGCCAGTAGCCACGTTCGGTAAGCCGCAACAAAATGTGCTCAACCAGTTTCAATATCCAGCGCCGTCACACTATGAGGAATATACTGCTCAGTTACATTTTCTGCATGACAATGACGTCAGACGTCACTGGCACCTCTTACACCAGCCAGGGGTGAATAATCTCTAGGCTGTGCACTTGGTGTCTCCAGGACCTTTGAAAGAGATGCCATCAATATACGTCGAAGCCTGGACTTTTACGAAGTGCGAGGTTACAAATCAATTAAGACTGATTTCCGTTGCACTACATTCCTGATTCATGAGGCTTGTTCTGTAGCATCCGATTCTATGTCCGAACTCACGGAAAACTTCTCTGGGAAGAAGTTTCTCCGTAATATTAGTATTTGTCTTTATACTAAAGTTAATTAAACGTGAAGTGTGGACTATAGACCAACATTGTGACATAGTGAAGTACAGATCACTAAATTCACTATTCATGTATGACTTATGCATAGTCACATAACCTTTCAATTAGTTTTTATTGGGTAATAACAGCCTTCAATTTATTTACAACTCCTTTACCACGTAAGAACAATTTTATTATTTTATAAAGTTAATTTCTTTTTGAACATTCAAAGGTTCAAAGCAATTTTTTTCCAAAGAAACCTCACACAAAATATTTGTAAATGTAATCAAACAGTAACTTTATTTACTATTAATTTTTGATTTTATTTTAAAAGCAAGATGTGTTTCGTATTACATAAAAATAATTTAACTTTTTTTTTTTTACGATTTAGCTTCTATGACTTTTTAGTGGCCCTCCCACTTCCGATAAAATAATTATAATGCGTTTGAAATAATTGAATTCAATAATCTCAGTATGAATTGACGCATAATACAAATTAAACTTATCTTAATGTTACGAATAGAATTTATTCTATAGAAAAATTTAGTCCTCGTACTGTTTCAAAATTGGTTTCCAACCGCCGGCCAGCTTTCATTACTAACTCGTCAAACGACGTTACTGACATGCGTAAATAACTGAAGAATTTATCAATCTACCGTTTAAGCTCCTGTAGGCACCATCTACAAATCTAATACTGTTATGGGGTGAGCATGACATTTCCTTTTACGTTTTTTTACGATTAATTAAATTGTACACATAGTACAGGGCTACTGGATCCATCGCGCACAACAAACTCAACTCGACTGAGTAGGCTTGGTTGCAGTGTTGCCTGGTGGCTGAACAAAAGACCCCCCCCCCCCCCCAATGGCTTTTCTGGAAAAAAATCCCCAAAACATTTTGTGAATGTTATATTATTTTTATTGCACTTAAATTATACACTACGGCTTAATCCTTGACACATATGTAAGTTTCTAAGTGCCTGATATTATAATGATACCAACACAGACATTTTTAGAAAGTAAAACACTTAAAAAGTAACAGAAAAATAGTGAATGTGTGCTGTCTACGAGTTTGGCATAAATTAGAAAAAAAATACGTAATTTCAACATATTTACATAAAATAAAATCATTAGAATGTGCAAATGAGTGAGCAATAATTACAATCACATTAAGTTGCCAACTTCAAATTAGAAAAACTTCTTTGCAGTTAATGATCTACATAAATTGCAGTAACACCACAAACTAGTAATTACTACATATTAGCATTTGTACTGTTAGGTAACGATGCACTCATAGACACACACTCTATGGCATAGTCTTCAGCTTGTGTGATGACGCAAAGTTATTTTATTAATAAATAATAATGGATGATTTAATTGTTTATGTAAAAGCAAGACATAATAATGAATAATCCCTAAAGCAGTCCGCAAAACCCTCGAAAACTCCAATGAACTTTTCAAAATCCCCCAAAAATTTCCACCCCCAAAACTTCCCCCGAGAGCAAAAAAAAAACACAAATTTGGAGGGAAACTCCCCAATCAGGCAACACTGCTTGGTTGGTAGAACTGCTTTGGAAATACTACCGTGCCACAGTTACCACAATCGTTCTCGCATACAAACGCGTGAATAAAGGACATAGAGGAAACTTTGCGTTCGAGCAAACGCAAACGCGGGAATAAAAGGGCCTAATAGTCAATTTTGAAGGTGGTAAGTTTCAGATGAGATGCACGATTTATTAAGGAAATTGGTAACATTATCTCGTAGCTTACTCCGATGAAAGCGGAACCCCAGACTACAAGAATAATATTAAATCTAAGGACATGCGTTTTTAAACAGGCGTAGTCGAGTACTCACGTGTATCTAATTTATCAGCGTTGTCATCACTCATGTATTCACTGTCCCGCTTGAGCTCTTCTAAGTCTTGGGCGTCATCAGCTCTGACTTCCCCAGTTTCTTGTATCTGCACCAAGAGGTCTACGAAGTCATGTCGGGTAACATTGTTCCTCTTCCGGTACTCGACGACGTCCCAAAAGGTTCTGCGGACAAAGTCGGGGACGCTGTCGTCGTAAGTGTTCAGTCTTAAGATTTTCCTCAGCCACGGGAGGAAGATCGACAGCAAAGTGGCCAACTTCTGCGAGGCAGCGGGCTCGAATACCTTCCTCATGATAGTGCGGAACTCGCAAGTCGGGTCTGCCAGGGCGTTCGCGTTCACTCCGAAAGCACACGACGCGATGACGTCAGTGGAGTATCTGGCCACCGCGTCCTTTATCAGCACAGAATTGCCTGTCAAACATAGACAATGAAATAATTTAACAGTGAATAGTCAATGTTAGCTACAAAACTGTGCAATGAGAAAGCGATAAAGAAAATCTTACACTCGTGGCCAGCATCAACACACAAAAAGTTACTATATTCAGTTTACACCTATGGCTTTTCAGATTTTATTTATTTATTTTAAAACCGAACTGAGAATAGCAAAACCCATTGCCTGCAAGAATTTACAGTCATAGCTACGCGACACTGGCAATAAGTAAATTACGAAATGTTCTGTCTTATTCAAAACTTAGTATTTTAACTTAGTCACTTTGAAAGGTTGAATTTTTGTTTTATACATTAAAGTACGGTTTGGCGACTGTTTCTAGCAACTTGACGGCGTTAAAGTGCGCACACGTGCGTGCGTAAAACTGCCAACCCTCTTTCGATCTAATCAAAATTTAATAATTAAAAATAATTTAGAAAACTAAACTTTTCCAAAGTTGCAATAACTTTTTGAAGGCATGGCTCAGTAATCCTTCGTATTAGTACAAGATATGGTGACACGCTCATGTGGTGAAGAGGGAAAAGGGCGCCAAGGAAAAGTAGCGAAGGCTCGCACCAACTCCTGGAATGACTCCTTAACCTTGTGGTTCAGAGCCGACTATAAACTGAGGTCCAAGTGTCAATCCTTTTTGTACATTACAAAATTGGCACTAGATCGACTAAGTTTGGTTCAAGTAATGGGTCAAAATTACTTTGTGTATCAGGTAAAGTGTCACCTTTCGCCATCTCGTCGTCGATGCAGGGCACGAGCTGGCTGCCGCACTCGTTGAGCAGGTGGAACATCCTCCTCATCTTGCCCGAGGTGAAGGTGGGAGTGAGCTTGGTCCTGAAGTGGCGCCACTTGCGACCCTTGAGTCCGAAGAGGCTCCGTGAGAGCAGCGAGTCGACGCCATCGGGGGGCGAGGTGCTCCTGTCCAGGAAGGCGTGGGCGTCCTTGACGAGGACGCTGCGCACGAGGTGCAAGTCCCGCGCCACCAGCAGCGGCCTGAAGGCTGCGAAGATGCCGACTACGGACTGGTTGGCGCCACGCTCGTACACCTTGCGGAAGCACTCTGCGGCGCTCTCCACCTGCAAGGCCACTAGCCCCATGTTGCCGAAGAACACTGATGGCTGAAGGTAGTACACGCCCCGCTTCCTCCAGTACGCGAACGCGTACGCCGAGTACAGGTATAACAGGCCGAAGCAGATCGTCACGACAAACGCGACGTCGGCGAGGAAGGAGCTGAATATCAACACCATTCTGTCGTCTCTTCGTTCCACAAGTGGCCTGCGGCAAACACAAAACACCATAATGAATTCATCTGTACTATGCAATTCAGCCGCGTGGAAGTTGAAGAAATCACCTAAGTTTATTCGGACGATGCTGTCGTTATCTTCATATTAGCTGTGGAGATTATGATGTCCGCCGAAACATCTGGGATTTTTACGACTGAAGCCCAAAATACAATCCCATTAAGGCAATGACCGTGTAAAACTGACTTGCATAACTAGAGCTATACATAACGCAGAGCTAATCTTATTGACAGTCATCGCAGATATAAAATTTTCAACTGTTTTGCGGCAGACATCTATGTAAATTATGCCGAACAATTTCATTCTTTGCCAAGAACATTTCTATCTATTTTCAACATTTTCAGAAATTCCAAATCGATTTTTGCGCTTTGTTCTAGGGTGTCGCTTCATTCCCAATTGGACGGAAACTAATTTAAAGAAAAACATGCATGCATTACAAGAGGTGTAACGGAACTTGTTTCGGCTACGGGAGAAACGTGACTAGTCAAGGAAAATAGGAAGATAGTTGTATTGGTGTCCATCAAGAAACCACCTAGAACTTGCAAGGAAAGTGTTAAGAGTAACCGATACGTTCTGGAGGCTATCGCAGAGCCAGACTCGCAGAATTTGTACCATAATCAATTTGGAATGGGAATATGAAAAAACACGAAAATATATCTACAGGATACGTAACTGGAATCAAATCTATGAGCTGGGCGCCAGTCAGACTTAACACACCTGCCGTGTTGGCCCAGCCACCGTATATAAACCGTCCGAGTAACAGTCTAGTACAGAATGAGGAGGTTCTCGGCGCATTTGATTGTGGCAAGATAATTGGGTCAGGCGTAAGGGGCGATCCATCTTAGTAGTCGTGCAAGCACCGTGTCAAGAGTACGCTGTGTGTTCATGGATTCAGGTTAAACCACCGTCGTCAGGAAAAAATTGCAGTGGCATACAATGTATCGTCGACAAGGGTCGTCGCCGGCTAGCCTGCTGGTAACAGCCCAGTGACAGGGTACAAGGGTCGTCGCCGGCTAGCCTGCTGGTAACAGCCCAGTGACAGGGTACAAGGGTCGTCGCCGGCTAGCCTGCTGGTAACAGCCCAGTGACAGGGTACAAGGGTCGTCGCCGGCTAGCCTGCTGGTAACAGCCCAGTGACAGGGTACAAGGGTCGTCGCCGGCTAGCCTGCTGGTAACAGCCCAGTGACAGGGTACAAGGGTCGTCGCCGGCTAGCCTGCTGGTAACAGCCCAGTGACAGGGTACAAGGGTCGTCGCCGGCTAGCCTGCTGGTAACAGCCCAGTGACAGGGTACAAGTGCGTCGCCAAGTGCATGAAGCGATGTGTCAGCAAGTACAGTTCAGGCCGGTGGTGATATATTCGTATGGGGACTATTTACATGGGACACGTAACTTCGTTCTTCACCAGCTAACGATGCAGAAACTTACCGGCAGATCATACGCACCGGCTCACCGCTCCCGAATTGTGATCCCAGTGGTTGGTTGGACACTCCGCGGACTTGAGGTTGCCTGCCTGGCCCCTGAGGTCACCCGACCTCAGTCCTATCTAGCACAGCTTAAATGCTGTCGAGAGGATTGCACGTGCTGTGGATCCTGCTTCGACCTATCTCCGTGCGTTGTTGGAAGCTGTGCAGTGGTCATGGATCAGCATGGCTCTCAACCGCTTCAGTGTGCCTTGTGGATTTGATACCACGCCACATCACGGCCGTCATCCGAGTGAAAAGGAGCGCTATACGCTACCATGTAAACATATAACTAAAAGCTCACGAGTGTATAAATTATATTATCATCATTCTTGTCCAAGTTTAAAAAGTACACAAATAAAAAAATTGCCTTTTTTTAAAAGTGAGTTTAATGTTCTGCAACTGCTTGCAAAATATTATGCTTCTTGAAGTATTGCGAAAGTTACAAATATTTTATTCCTTTTAAAAAATTAATTTACATTACATATGTTTGCAACACCGCTATCGATTTTACGTCAAATTAAAGAACAAATCTACATGCTAATTTATTGTTGTGATATAGCCGTTTGAATTTGCAAGTTCAGAATACTCATGAGAAATAAAACTTTACAGGTTGCTGAATTAATGGTATTGCTTACAAAAGTTCTTTTTCTCAATATTGAGTGGACGATTACAAATATGTTACAGTACATTGAATCTAATTATTTTAAATCACGATATACACCCATACCCGAGGTAAGACATGCGGCCTTCAAGTCGGCACGCTGGTAGCCAGAGAGTTAATTAAATTTTTTAATCGCCTATCTTATATCAAAGACATACATTTACATAAAATGAATGTCCCAGTGGAATGATCTAGAAGTTTGAAATTCTTCTACTACTGCTTATTTTTTTATTTTGAAAGTTTGAAAGTAGACTGTTTTACAGCAATAAACAAACCTGTAGCTTGAAATGGAATATCTTCAGTGCGAGAGATAATAGCAGCGTGATGTCATCACACGGCTGGGAACTGGGTCAGTAGTGCCAGGAAGGCGCGTATTTATACGGGACTGTTATCTCTTCGCAAGGAGATAAGTTACAGATGGCCTCGGTGACAGTCATACAGAGGTGGTTGGCATTACCTACGTAAATACCCGCCAAAATGCCTTGTTTTATGAAGCACATACGCTTCATACAATATTTAATATTAGATGCATTATGGATTTAATTACGCCTTTAAAACTTTGAAGATAATTATTTATCATACATTTTTATCGGAGATTGATAGGAAAAAACACACTTCAAAATTGCATTATTTATGTACATCAAAACTGACAATGGGAAAATGCAGCTTGTCTTTCATCAGCAAAACAATAACAACGTTAATAAAAATCAGTTACAAAATAATTCCAGAAAAATTATGGCTGGTAAAAATTTTCACCATTTTATTTTGCGTAGTTTTGTAAGGAATTATAAACTTTCAAATTTGTATCATCCAAGGGAAAATTTAACACGAAATAAAGTAAAATTGTTTAATTAAATGTCCTGAGAAACAGAGAAGGTTGCCGCTATTAAGATCAAGACATTCAATCATTGTCCTTCAAAAGTATAATAAAATTTTAAGTACCATTAATCCAGAACGTTTTCGGATGATAATACAAGATCTTTTAAACACGCGCATCTTTGTGTGAGAATACCGAATCTGAAAAGAATTCACATCGAAATTGATCAGACAGGAAACGGAATCAGCAGTCAGTGAGGACAAGTTCATATTGCTTCTACGGAGCCCAGTACATATTTTTTTTCGATTTAACCAAAGTAAATTATTTAAGAATTCAGTCTTAAAACCTACAAATGTAATATTTTAAAATTAATGTGTATTGCGGCGTAACACTTATCTGTACCAGATTCCTCCAACGCATTATTTTTTTTTTTTAATGATTCGGCAGTAGAGCTGCCAAGATTCAGCGCTGAGGGCGCATAACAGACCAAAGACTGTATGATTAACGTCTTTCGGTAAAATAATGCAGCCCTTTCGGCAAGTTAAAGCATCAGCAAGATTTTTGGCAAGCGGCAATGACCTAGGCAAGCTCATTGGATCAACATTAGTTTAAAATTAGACACCATTCTGAATGGGCTAATGGCTTTCTAATAAGTAATAAATTGTTGCCTCAGTTCAAGAACACGTGAAGAGCCTAATGACTGAAGATAATTTCCCCTTCAGAGGTTCACAATTGCCATTCAAAATGAAAGAACGTAGAAACCAGAAATTAATGAAAATAGTGTAGAGTAATCGTCTGAAACTCATACTATAAGAAAGATATTTCATATTTTAAGAATAAAGAGTCCTACAACTAACGCATTTCATACGGGATATGTTTAACATTTTAAATAAAGCATGGAAAATTAATTTCCTTAATAATCTTAATTTTCGACTGCACAAACAGCTTAAAATTAACATCAGTATTCCGTATTTAGTTGTGCTGTTTTCAGTACGATCATATTTAACACCTGGAGCTTGATAAGTACTGCAAAAAAATTGCCTGCCTCTACACTGGACATAAGACCTACTTATATTACGAACTTACGGCGAGGTAGAATTCCTGCCAGGCAACCGAGCTGACTAATCCCAATAAAAACAAAAAACAACAGACCGGGGGTTGGGGAAGTCTCTCGTAGCTATTACTGCGTAGTCCATATTACCGAATTTTTATTTATGTCAGTTTAATTTCCTTTACGTACTGCAGTTTAGTTAAGTAGAGCAAGCATGTATGTTCTAGGACACTGTGCAAGATTGGCCTAAATCGCATTTGGTGAAAGAGTGGACCAAGTGTCAAATCATGATATGAAAATTATATTGCTTAATTAAATTAATCGATTGATTGAAAAATGTTTTGATACAAAAATGTATTTTATAGAATTGTTTGATATTTATGAATGTTTATTGATTTATTCATGTCATAACAGTGATATTGGCGGAGCAAGTTTGATGTGTACTGAGGTCCTGAGGCAGACTGACCAGAGGAGCGGGTTGTAATTGTTTGTATAGAAGTTAATGTTTGTGTAATAGTGGTATAAGGAACTTTTTTTGGTTTGTGACACATGCGGAGCGGGCTGCACGGCCAGGTCAAATATCTGGAGGTATACTGAGTATTTAACTAGTTTAGATATGGGAGAAATGTTTCCTTCCATCAAGGAAAGCGAAGTAAATATTTTTTAATGAAAAGAGACATTGAAATAGGTTACCGAACGAATTACTTTAATCACTCATCGAATAGCATAAAAGTAACTATTTCGGCGAAACAAATTCGTCAAGCTGATTTTAATCATGCATTGAAACATTGAATCTACAAACACTTATTGATGAGATTATCAAATGGTACACAAAATTTACTTAAACTAATACAAAATTACAACACACAATTGCTTCAGATCCCCCTGACAAATATCCCCTCCTCCACATACTCACACGTACTTCACCCTTATCGGCTCTCTAAACGCACAATATTCCCCAATAATTGTATAAACAGCCCTGTTAAGAATGATAATTTAGCGAACCAGCCAACCTATACAGTGTAAACGCGTGATGCATTCGCTCGTTCGGGGGAAGGTGTGCTCTGCTCATGAACGTTGGCTGGACTCCGCTCGGAATGGGAGCGAAGCGGAATTGTGAGGGATGGCCCCGTGAGGAGGGAGTGTTTGTAGGGAGCTGGCAAAGCTCCATCCTCTAAAAGTCAACCTGTGTTCTGAATATTTCCACATTCCCCCGATGGCGACCGCTCAAATTTCCCTGCTCTTTCTCTCCCTTCTGCGAGCATCCAACACGACTGCTGGCGCCTGCCACGCACGCGACACGGTCAAAGAAATTACAGTAAGCTCTCACGATGACCGAGATGACCCATTTCGCTGTTTCACCCCAACTCCTCTCACACCACACCATGAAGAAAGCAATATATTATTATGCCCTGAACAGCGGGGAGACAATGCTGCAAAGGAGAGGGAGAGTTTCGGAGCCCCGACATCCTACCCCCTTTCCCAGTGTGGGCTTTCGCCTTCACTAAATGCCATCCCGAGGGTTATGCCGCCCCCCCCCCCCATTCCACCAGCAAGGACTCATCGCCCCATCAGTCATGCTGCGCACCTGACAATACATTCGGTGTAGCCTGCTCAACAAAGGCAGTGTAGGACACCCTCACACCATCTCCCCAGTGCAATGCCCTCACTCACAAAGAACCTGCCCCCATGACTCGTGCCGAGACAGGTGGATGGCGGCGAGCCAGTGTCCAGGTAACTGCTGGCTGTGGGAAACAGGGCTTCCAAACACGAAACTTGCCGAAAACCCGTATATCCAAGCTTTACCCTGGCGAGGAAAATCACACCAAAAGGAACAAACATACAGCAGCGACACATCAGTCACAATGGAGAGATTCGAATCATCACTTCAATACACTAGAGCTATTCCAGGTTACGGGTGAGTGTGGTTTCGACACAAAGAAGATGGTCCACTAGAAATTCAAATGTGTAATGAAGAATAACATTCAGTCCAACAGAAACTTTCAAAGTTTACGACATATGTTATGGGCGAAATACTTGTGATTTGTATAATTTGCGGCCTCACATCAAGCTACCTTGCAATGACAGTCAACTAGAATTCGTAGCTCACAGCGGATACATCACCAAATGCAAATCCTACCAGAAAATAAAACACATCATGCAAACGGAATGTAGTTGCTGTTCTGACTACAGTTTGGACAGAACAATGCAACAACAAGCAACAGTATACAGACATTGGTGACTAAAAATTAAAGTCACCCTGTGGCATGTGGAATTGTAAAGTTTTTGAAAGCAAGAACACTTAAATGACGTCAACCTGAGTATATAAATGAGAGTGTTTAATATTAAATCTTCAGTCGTGGCTAGAATCTTAAACCCTACAGTCGCATACGAAGTCCTGCAAATAGGCTACAGAAGAGTACTTGTGACTATTCTACAAGTGCAAGTGTGTAACAATATCGAACACTGGTGCTACATTTACGATTCCAGTCTCTGCATGCTATTCCTTCACCAAAGCGAATGCAATGATTGTACTGTGAGGTATCTCTGCCCCTACAGTGAACTTCCATCTACATTTGAAGATTTGATGTCAGCCAGCCTTACCAAAGAATTGGAAGAAGAGCGCGACAATGGGGTAATCACATACCAACTCACCAGACCTCATCAGGGAATCACAGTTAATTGGAAGGTGGGTTAAGTTTTCCCTTCAGTGTGTAATTTTTGTGTGTGTGTGTGTGTGTGTGTGTGAGGTGGTAAATTCAGAATAATGATCTCAATGTTCCCATTGTGGCCAATGAAATACAAGTATGCATTTTTTACTAAAAATTTCTGTAACTTACAGCTTATTATATTCACATTTTTTTTTGTAAAGGAAATGTGTGAGTCAGGCATTTATTTCAAATGTATGTATTTTCAGCAATCTTTTACAGCACATAGTAAACCTAATACTTATGATTCCACTTTAAGTAACTGCAGCAGTTCTGAATGTCCTGTAAACCAATACAGACTGCACAGAGTCAACTGTAAGTGCAAGCTTAAGGGCGAATGCATTGTAACATCATATTGTGAGGAAGAAAAATGTTTAAAACATCTTGTTTATAACACAGACACTTTAACCATTCCAGTATTTCGAAGAATGTGATAACTTCATACTTTATATCATTATAGTAAAAACAAGTTTGGGTATACATCACATACTGGGTGAGATTCATCAAAATATTATGTGCATCGAACAATAAAATTAGCAAAAACAAAATTTTGTCCTCAAACACGTTTTAACTTTTAAATTTAGAGAATGAATTTATCAGTATACATACAATCTTCCTTACTAAATGTTCTCAGTTAAGTGTTGGATAGCAAACGCGTAACATGACGTTCTTGCATCCGGGAAATTCCTGTGTTACAGTGAAACCAGGCAAGTCTAATGTATCGTATACATTATGGTGTTCCGGAATTCTTCTGGAACTTACGGAGTCCTATGATTCAATGTTCCATTTTAAGGTTATATATTTTCTGCTGGGAGATGAAAAATGCCATGAATTAATTCAGTGCAGTGATGCAACAAAATGTCCTGTTTTTTATATGACTGCAACCACACCTCTTCCATGTAGTATTGAAGATGTGCATTCACATTACATTGAAATATACCCAGACTTTGTTCAAAGTGTTGTGTTACACTCCCCCGAGTGTAAAGAAGTGTCTTTCAAACAGACAGAATTAAACTAGACTGTAAGAAACGTTCACCCTTGAAAGTAGACTTCAAAAAAAAGATCTGGATCCAATTCTACGAAAATGTCTGAAAAAACTGTTAACAGAAGTTGCAAATAGCTTACAACTCTTTTAACACCATATTATTACTTGTAATAAAATATTTTTTGAGTCACCTTGTGTTAAAATATTTGTGGTTCACCTTGTGAAAGTTTGCCGACTATGTTTGTTCCTTAAAAAAAAAGATTTATGTATTCCGAGTCATCTTGTATTTTGTGAAATATTAGGTGTATTTTGAAATTATTGCTCATTTGTATTTCAAACAAAATAAGTTTAAATGTGTCATGTATTTTGAAACAATCTGTGATTGACTGTGTGTATATATATTGTTAGGCATCCTGTATTTTATGAAATATTAGATGTATTTTGAATTTATTGGTCATTTGTATTTCATACAAAATAAGTTGTGTGTTGTGAATATTGAAACAAACTGTTTAAAGAAAATTCCAGTTTTTTGTACAAATTATTGAATAAATGTGTGTGTTAAAAATGAACACGCGTATATATTTATTTTGCCTTTACAAAAATGTTTTGGTTTCCTTAAGAAAAAAATTACTCTGGTTAATAAAGTGTGAAAAATGTTTTGGTTTCCCTAAGAAAAACTACTCTGATTAGTAAACCGAGAAAGAAATATTGCATGGTTCTTGTGAAGTTTAGTCACTATGAATCATATATACTACGAACGTAATCGGTAAACAAATAGCTCTTAACTAGTAAAAACACAAATGTGTGTCTTAAGAGTAATAATATAGTAGACCCCAATTATTAAAAATACTATGTCACATCCACACCTGAATGATTGACAGTTTTAAAAATTTCATGCTTAACAAGAAGGCTGAAACATTTAATGAGACAACTTAAAGCAATTTTTAGTACTTACAGTTAAGGCTTCAGAGTGAAACATGTTCTTCAAAAAAATTATTATAAGATATCTACAGAGCACTTTGCTGGCTTTCAAGCTACTTTTAACAGAGAATCACTCTCTCAACTTCAAGAAATGAATTACCATGGAACTAGTAAAAACAAAGGTAAATCTAGTATGGTGCCTAAAATAACATAGTGACGGTTAGGCTTCTAATGAAGTCCAAGTATGGAAGTGAGCACACATCCTCTCAACCATAAATATTACCCAGAATGCAGAGCCCCGAGAAACAAGTGAAAATCTTCCCCTGTTCCACTCCTCCAGAATCCTGCTAGAGGTCTTTTCACTCCCCTCCAAATGCGAACTTCACAGGTGAAGTGGAAAACAAGCAAAGACCTGCTCTTCCCCTCCCTGCCACTCAACCAGAACAGCCCTACAACCTACTGGACCTCTCCGCTCTGCACGAGCAAACACTGAGAATGAGTAGTTCAGAGGTTCCCCATCAGAGGATGCAAGAGGTGTGCACCTCGTTCCAACAGTCCTGCAAACCGAGCAAGTCAAGAGGCACGCACCCTGCTCCCCCAGCCCTTCCTGCATGCCCTTCGCCGAGCCAACCACACCTAGCTAATGACAAATATTTTTAAAATGTTACGTCTCCTATATTATATTACATTACAATACCCAATACAAAATTAAGCAATATGCCCTGGAATGTTTAACAAATTTCAATATATTACATGATATTTTAAAAAAAATAACTGGAGGCAAGCAATCTAAAATGCTTTAAAAAAAAATACTGGAATACTATATCGAGAAAAAATTATATTATTTCAAAGAAACACTGATGTGCGAGTAGCTCGTGCCATTCCAGGGCGAGAGCAGACCTCATAGATTTTTTGGCAGTGTCCTGCCCTAGGCTTCCAACTACCCAAGCCTCCTCCGTCTTCCTGACCCAGCCCAGCGAGAGCATGAAATACCTTTTCTGGGATACCAGCGGCAGTCACTGAACACAATTCCCATCCCCGTTAAACGTAGACGCAGCCCAACTCCATTACAAACAGCTCTTCCATGCACGTAATATTTTTAATAAATAATTACCAACTCAAATATACAAAAATTGTTGTGTTACATCACCAACCCCCTTGGCAAAGTCAGACTAAGCTATAGTGGGGGTTCCGGGTTCGAATCCCGGGTAAGACATGGGTTCGTTTCCCAAATAATATAATTCACTGTCCTTGCACAATATTATAATAATTGACAGCACACTAATTCATACACTGACTATGCTTGTTACATGATTACAATTAATAGGTATTTGAAAAACCGTATGTGCTGCATTACAAAGACCATTACATTATGGAATCTTATCGCATAATAAAATATGTACTAAATTGGTAAATAAATGTTGATGTAATCGCTAACATAAATATGCATATTTCGCATTAAAATATCAACTCAATACAATTGTAAATCAGAAAGAAAAAAAACTTTTTAATAGATTAAAAATCTTTTAATTAGTTTAAAAATTTTTAATTCATTAGAAATCTTTTAATTTGACATTAAAATCATTTAATTCGTTAAGGAAATTTTATTTACTTTATTTTAAAAATGTTTTATTATCAAATCCGACCAATTACCTTGTTCATGTAGGTTCACCAGGGGTGGGTGGGGATGAGGGGGTCTGCTTGTATATTTACGCACCAGAGCGGCGACCACCAACGCTCAACCAACCATGGGGTGCAGACCGTTCCCGCTCAGTGCATCGCCGGACTGACCGCCGCTGCCCACTGCATTCCTGCCGGCTTGCTGGGAGCACCACTTCAGGCTGGACTGGTAGGCATCTGCGGTGGTCCGCTGCATCCCTGCCTAGGAGGCGGCCGGCCAGCAGCGGGCAGCGCTCGGGCTCTAGTCTGGGCGGGCGCCCACCCTCGACTCACTTGCTCTCCGCTGTCTGAACTGAGGGTTCAGGCTTCAACAAACAACAGCTTCGTTACTAAACTTAGGATGGTAAATAGAAATAACATTTGGGGCTTTTTAATACTTTTTGATATCATTTAATATTTTTTTCCAGGATTTTTAAACTATTGTTACTTGCTATTAAATTTATTTTTTGGACTATTAAATCTTGAGAATTCCTACTTAGTTTTCGTAAATTCTTTCCCAAATTAGTAACTTTTTACAACATTTTTTTGTAATTGCTTTATTCTTTTAGTCACTTATTGTTTTTTAACAACATTAATGAAATGTAATAAACTTTTGATGCAAATCATTCCAAATATTACCAAACCTTAATAACATTTGGTAAACTTTTTACAAATAGATAAATCTTTTTACATTTTATA
The DNA here is from genome assembly GCA_029891345.1 of Dryococelus australis. Taxonomy (NCBI): domain Eukaryota; kingdom Metazoa; phylum Arthropoda; class Insecta; order Phasmatodea; family Phasmatidae; genus Dryococelus; species Dryococelus australis. The sequence continues at coordinate 70,263,485 of CM056998.1, read as the reverse complement.
TGAGATTTTGTAAACTTTTTACAAATCATTCGAAATTTTATGAAATTTGCTTAAATGTTAGTAATTTTGTTATTTTTAATAATTTTTACATAATTTTAAAGCATTTTACATAGTTTTATGCAATTTTACATAGTTTCAAGTATTTTTGTTCGCAGTTTAACTATTTGTTAGTAGTTTTATGTATTTTACAGAGTTCTAGGTATTTTTTCGTGGTTTAAGGGTGGGCTGTTGTGGGTTTGGGTGTGAATGATAGTTCCCAAATATTTTCCTATGTTCTAAGCCAGGTTATGCCAAGCATGTCTGGAGGGTGCAAAGCCCTACCCACGTCTATTTTCTGAATGTGTTGTTTGAGTGAAGGATGTCTGTGTGATGAATGTTTGGTCAATGAGTAGCCAACAAATGAAATGTTTTTATATGTGATGGGGTAGGAAGTTTTAAGCATGTTATTTAGTTCTAAAAGTGTAGAATGTTAAACACTTCATAGAGGATTTAAGTATTTTTAAAAATGTTTTTTTTAAATATAAATGATTTTAAGTAAGTGGTGTAAATGTGTAGTAACAGGTTAATTCCCCTCGCTGAAAGCATTTTTTTTAAATTAATATTTAAAGTTTTGCCTCAAACAAATCATGTTTGCTATTCAAATCAAAAGTATTAAATGCATTGTAAACAGAGCTCACTTATTTTGAAACATAGAACTGATATGTCTGATTAAAATTAATTTTTTTTTAGAAAACATTTTAAAATTGACATTTTAAAATTTCAAGTAAATTTTACGTCAAAGTTTTGCTAGTTTGTTCGATCTTTTCTTTAGCGACATAGAGTGTGGAGCTGATTGCAAACAAAAAGAATGCTTAATACAAGCTACCAGGACATAGTCGTTTCACCTAAATGCCGTTGTTTTGATCTCTTGCTGGACTTTCTATACTTGAGTGATTCGAGCACTGATTCACACATGGAAAGACAGTCAACTGCAACAGATCGGAACAAGATCATTTCCCCAAAACACGGGAAAGTAGATCTCCTGGCAGACGATTTTTTTCTATCTGACATGAGATTCGAGTGATTCGGATAGTACTTCGTCCATCTACAGCCGACTTTTGAGTCAATTAGAAAGATTTTGTCTAGGTAAATGGAAAATAATTAGTTTTCTGATTCCTCTAACTCTGTGGAAGCTTCATTGCCTAATCTTACACATGGATTTTTGGCGAATGTGTTTGCGTGTAGGCTGACTGACGCACAAATTTGTAATGATCAAGCAGAGTCTGATGCAGATTTCGAAATATTTTTCACAAGGTGCAGGGTCCCTTTGTTAGAGTTAACAACGGCATCGCCCTGACAAATAACACTTGGTGTCAGCATAGCAGTTAAATTCTTGAAATCATTTTTGGCTGAGGAAGGCACTATGTGAACATTTTCCTTTCAAAGTAAATCACTTCCTGTCCTGCATTCAAATGACATGGGTAAAATGTATGATGAGAAAATTAGGCTTTATCTCACAAACAGGGCTGAAGAATTTAGTGCTCGTGGTAGCAGCTGGAGTCTGCTTCTAATTCTGCATATGGATGTTCACATATCACAGTTTAGAGCACTCACTGTCGGTGCTGCTCACACTATGCTCCCCAAGTTCATTGCCAATAGGAGAGCCTGCATTAATGTGCAGTGTCCTGAGGGACTGTGTTTCCATTACGCTGTTATATCAGCTTTGTTGCCCACCACACAAACTGTCCAGAGAATGACTTCATATCCAAATCCTTGCAAGGTTTTGGATTCTGAACATCTGTCGACTCCTGTAGTTTTACAGGACATTCGAAAGTTCAAGGAGAGCAATGGTATGTATATCAATGTCTACTCTGCAGTAGACAAAGATAGTAATATTATTTATGAAACTTTCGATAAGCAAGGGGTTATCATACCAATGCGTATTTCTCCTGTACACCAGGCACATAATGTAAATGTATTGGCAATTCGCGCTTGAGGTAATGATGCTCATTTTCATTTTGTTTTCATTAAAGATTTGTCAAAGCTGCTTTACAGTCAGACTAAGAACTGTAAAAAAAATTTTCTCTGCGATTGTTGTCTCAAATACTTAAATAGTGAGGAGAAAATCTCAAAACAAAATTATCTCTGTCGGCAACATAAGGCTGTTCGTAGTACTTTCCTTGCTGGGGACGACAAGTACTTGCAATTTCAGGGTCACAACAAACAGTAAAGATTTGGTTTCGCCACCTATTGCAACACAGGCATATTTGAAATCCTTGTCCACATGCCTCCCGAATGATGAAATGGGTAATACAAATATCAACCAATATGCTCCATATGCGTGTAGCAATTTGTCGGTTTGTTCGTACAATCCAGCATTATATAACTATCTTGAGTTTGTGGGTGAAAATTGTATGAACCAGTTAGTAGATAAATTGGTTGAATTGACAAGGAGGGTTGCAGTAATATACAGTGTGAATCTTCCGATGAAGCCAAAAACCCCTACTGATGAAGCTAGGTTGGCAGCTCAGAAATGTTGTCATATTTGTAAGAAGTAACTCTGTACAGATAATATTGTGGTCGACCATGACCATCTGACCGGGGAAATAAGAGGGACTGCACATAATAAATGCAACTTGAACTTCAGACTGCCCGAGAAACAACTCGATGCTGTCTTTCATAACCTGCAAAACTATGGTACTCACTTTCTCATAAAGCCATTGGCTGAATGTCACAAAATAAAACCCGACGGAACTGTGAATCTAAAACCCAAGTGTATTCCCAACGGGATTGACTAACAGAAAAGTGCAACATTTCAAGTTATGGTTTATTGATCCTTTTCAGTTCATGAGCGCCTTGCTGGAAGCTTTGGCAGGCAATATGAAAACTGCACAATTGAGTATCACCTGCTCTATATTTCCAGAAAACATCCAATTTGAATTGGCAAAAAGGAAGGGAGTGTTTCCTTATGAATTTAAGTTCAAAGACAGTCTGATGTGCACATCACTCCCACCAAAAGATGCATTTCGCTATGTCATGAAAGGCAAAGGCATTAGCAATGAGGATTGCGCTCATGCCCAAGCTGCATGGGATGTGTTCCACTGTGTAAACCTGCTGCAGTATTACATTCAGTATTTATTACATGGTTGAAGAGTACGACCCCAGTGTCATCGAAATACATCTGTTATTTCTACAGCCATACTTTAAAGAGCAAGGCTTCCTATTGGCAATCTCTAGTGGGTCGCGGCTGAAGTGTTTTCATCCTGGGATTTTGCAAACACAGTGAATGATGGGTACATGTGCTATTTTGTGGAAGTAGATTGGTGATTTCCAGACAAATGTCACGATGTGCTATCAGAGCTCCCTTTGGCTCCAGTAAATGACACCCTCTAATAGCTCACATGAAATTCTCCTTTTGACACTCGTCCCATGGAAGAATTATGTTATTCGTGGAGAAACACTGAGGTAGTACTTTATTTATGGAGCCAGACTCGACTGTTCATTGAGTATCACTTTGAACAGAAGGCTTGGATGACTTCGTACATAAAGTTTAATATTTAGAAATGTGCCCAAGCTGCAAACGAATGACAAATCGTTTTTTAAACATATGAATAATGCTGTTTATGGAAAAAACTTTGCAGAATGTTCACCGGGAAAGGGACATAAGCATAGTCACCAGGTATGAGACTATAGGGAGCTGCAGAGCTGATCGTGCGTCTTACATTCCCAGCATGACAGATCATCGAAAAGAATCTTGTCCATATCGAAATGTGAAAGAGATCTGTTACACTTAACAACACCTTTACGAATTTGATTATAATTACGTATGTGATTAATTTCCTCCGCCAGCCTTGTGCATTTTATATTGCGATACCAACAGCCTCATCTATGAAATTGACTGTAGAGATTTTTATGAAGTAACTTCCCCAGATTTAAAGACGCTGTTTGATACATCCAACTATGCACTCGATAATCCGCAAGGATTCTCGATCGCGAACAAAGGCTGTACCGGAGTGATGGATGAATGTACCAGCCACATCACCACACACTTTGTAGGTTTGCATCCCAAGCTTTACACATACATTGTTTCGAATGAACAGTGTATGCGAGTAGAAGACTATTACGGATATTGGTGCAACTTAATAATTAAACTAAAATTCACGAAAATTTCTTCCTTTCAAGCAACAATTTTTCAATCTCTTCTGAAAATCTGATTCATCTCTTCAATCTCACTCCCAAAACATAATTTGACATAAATCTGTGTTCTCAATTAAGCACACTTTTTTTTAAAACTCTTTGTTCACTATTTGATCAGTGGTACATTTTCAGGATGAATGAGGCTAAAGTTAGGCCGAAAGGCAAATATGTACTTAAAATTTAAGAAAAAATATCACAAGAAAAATATTAATATTCTTGGAATTTCATCGAAAAACTGATGATATTACTTGAAAATTAGTCTTTAAAGAACCACACACAAATAGTGAACACAAGTTGAGAACTAATTTTGATTGTGAGTTGCACTTTGAAAAATTCTATGGGGAATGAGAAATTTGTTTGAATTTAGCATGAAATTGGTTGAATGTTGGTTAAACTGAGTTGCGGAAAGATCTGCTATAGTCTTCTACTGAATTCATAAAAATTATAATCAATTTTTAAAAACAGAAAAACTCCAGTGGAGAAATCCCCATCTCCTCACAGTGCGATATTTACAACCTACCTATTGCAATGAGGAGATGGGGATATTTTTTGTGCTCTGCTCCCATTGCATAGCATCTATACAACAGGAGCAGAGTGAGGTTTTGGCTCAAATTTCGAATGGTTTGGTGATAATCTAATATGCCAGACACACATCCACAATATTAAATCATCTGCTCAGGCCGGAGATTGGACCTTTGCATTACAAATCAAACACCCTGCCACTCAAGCCATGAGACAGGGTAAGAAATTGAGCTCTCCAAAAGCTGTGAGCTGCGGTGTGATAGCAGTTGCGTGGCCGAGATATCAGCACAGCCAATGATAACATTTTCTATTGTGGACAGAGCTCACTGCAAGCTCGACGAGGAAAACCAGCATCACTGAGGCCAGAATATGCCGCACTTCAGTTGTGAACGAGTGTAGATATACTTTTTTTTTTTTCTCACTACGAGAGTGTGCTGAAGTTTAGTTGTGAACGAAAGAGCTAGTAAGCTATTCTCTATCACTACGAGGATGTGCAGCAGTTCAGTAAATGAAGAAGATAAGCCTATTTGTAAAACGTATTGGTAGTCGCACCTGCGCAACTACACAAATATTTAATTCACAAGAGTTAAAATATAAAATTTTATATTTGATAACGATATTTCCCACTGTCCATTTTTCTACTCAAATCTAATGTTAAAAAACCATAATTTTCATCCCAGCACTTTGCACATATCTATTTAAATTTCTCAAAACTCATGTATCCAACAAGATCACTATATATGTGTGTGTGGTCTCAAATTTGTTTCATCTTGTCTAAATATACACAGAAAATTTTTATTATATCGTACTAATTGCTTAGGGACTCTGGAATATGACTGCGCAAGATAAAAAAAAAATCAATATTTTTATACCGACCTCTAGTAAAATATTCACGGACTACATCTTGCTCATCCAATATTACATCATCAAAAATTACGAGAGAATTATTTTCACATTGATCTAGTGAAACTATTTCACAATTACTACTTTTAAAAAATAAGCCATTGTTTAATTATATTTCTTGGATATGACTTCAAAATCATGTTGTAATTGAATATATTTTGGTTGATTTAAACTTTTAGAGCAAACAGACTATTGAAATTTAGCCATCCTGTCTTATAAATATAATTAATGATTAAATTTGTCTTCCTGCTCTTGCTGGGCCCTACAATCAACCCTCTAATTTTATCGGACAATAACTCACAATTTTTTTATTCTTGGAAGTTTCCTCAGAAATTAAAAAAACCAACACCCCAGTCAAAATTTTTCATTTAATTACAATAGTTTTTGTAATAAATGGATAATAATTAAGTTTTCATTTAACAAACAAAAGTTCTATTCTAAAGAAGAAACTTCACAATGATATTATTCATAAAGATAAATCGATAGCATTTATTAGATTTCATGCAACAATTTTACCTCCAAATGTGGAGAATAATACTGTAACCACAATTGAAAAAATGAGTCCTGTAGAAAAAATACCATTATCACATTCCCCAGAGGCCAATGCAGTGTTTAATCATTAAAAGAAGCTATACATTCGATTGAGCCATTTTCAACAAACAAAATTGAAGTAACAACAGACAATGTGAAAAATAGAACAATTAAAACCAAGTTTGATATTAAACTTTACTATCATTATCTGATATTCTCGGTTTTGAAAGAACATTAACTTTTGAAAAAGATAAAAAAAATTTAGGCACTAAATTGCCTAATTTTAATCCATATAAAACAATCGATGTTCATTGTAATTTGGCATATGGCATGTCTAAAAAATATGACGAATCTAACCACTTGGAGGCTAATATAATTGCTATTTTTCCACCAAAAACTATGTTTGGTTTTACAGGCTATGTTATTTATGAACCCCCATACCAAAATTTTATAGGATAAACAATGAGTAATTCAATAACATTGTTCTAGAAATCAGAGATTAAAATGGAAAATAAATCGATTTTGATGGTTTTGACACCGATGTTTTGGAAATTAAAGAATTTTAAAGTATAAAAATTTTCTTTCGAAATAGGTGTGATGAATAATGTTTGTATAGCACCAAGTGCATGTGATTCACTATCACCGAATTCGCCTTATGATTTCAAATATTTTTTCATACTCATCGCACCTCTCAACAAAATTATAAAGATTTGACTAGCGGTGTTTCACCACTAGTTGATAATACAAAAAATTAATTATAAATTTTGATATCCATATGGCAAAGTATCAATTTTATTTTCTAGTATAATTATCGTGTTATTACAAGGACTCAGAGCTATTTTATTAACTTATACTATATAAAATTTTGTGAATCTTGCTTCTCATTAAATTCATTGTCCTATATTGAATTCTCTGATCAAACACACATTTCTTATAGTCATCAAAATCAACTCTATTGTTAACACATTTTTTCACAGCTTTTGCTCTTTTGTTTTGTTTATCCTCAACTCTGTATGCATCCATCTTTGCACGTAAACCAACAAAATATTTAATTACATTGCCATTACACTCATCTTTCATTTTGAGTAATTTTTTTTAAATTTATTTGTAGCATGTTATAAATATTGTCTTCTGGATGATCACTCTTGTCAAATTCATCTAACGTCGACTTCATAATTAAATTTTATCAACATATTTCGGCTTCGTAATTTTATAGTGGAAATCATACATTAATTCTTTCTAAATATCCAAAATGGCCATGCCCACACACATTGGCTTATTAAATTTTACATTAGTTTTATTAATGTGAATAGTTGCAAGATTCTCATTAATTATAGGACTTTTTTTTTAATTTGGCTTCGCCATTAAGTTCTCGCAATTCTTTTCACTTGAAACCAGCCTTATATCTTCTCTGTTTCTTACATTCTCCATTGTTGTACCAAAGACAGAATTATTCATCAGTTCATAAAAGTTCTTTTCAAAATAGTTTTTTGCATTAGTCCTCAATGTACTATAATTCACATACTTTTTCAACCAATCAGATTGATTAAATGTCAATATTCTGTGTATTTTTGTAAGCTTCAGTCCATTATTTAAACACTGTTTCAAACTATGATATTGCATTATATATATATTATTTATGTAAAATTGTTAATGGTTCCAGGTTCCAATGAATATAAACTAATTTTCTGGACAAAATGGAAGATATTTGCGAAAGTTATGTAGTTCTTGTGGATATTCTAATTCAACTTCTAATATATAACCAAACTAAGAATCGTTTTTCAAATTAAAAATTTTTTCACTCCAATACTCTAAATCATGTAATGCATAGTACAACCACTCGAAACCTCCATATGGTAAATGCTGGGACATTGCCCAACCATATAAATTATTCGCATCGAGATGAGATAAATAATTTGATTCTTGATTTGAATTAAAATCTTCCAAATATTTGTTATTTGCTTTAATATATCGTTTACAACATTGTGAAATACCACCTCGAATTCCTTTTTCAATAATTAAAATCATATCAATCGTGTAATAACTAATGATATAGTCATTTTTAACATTGCATCCCACGATAAACCTGGTGTTGTAAAATACCACTCAAGGTATAGACCATAAGAATTTATATGCATGTTTATAAAATGTTCGGATATTTCTGCTAACAAAAGTTACATCACTTTTTAAATATAAATCATTGTATTGACGATGATTTTTTATATTAAATTGGTTCCATACACATTTTACATGTTCATATTCATCATCAGATATGCTATTTTCGTTTAATTTATTATAAAACTCACTCTAGAGGAAGTTGAGTTTCGTTAATTTTTTTTTACTGTCCTTATAATCATAAGGGTAAACACCTTTTTTTTAATAACCAAATCTATTTTATCTCCTGGAAAATGTTTGTGTGTTTCACTTGTTATTTAGTTAGAAGATAATTTATCTAGCCTACTAGCCATAAATCTGAATGTGTGTATGAACCACTTTTTTTTTTCTCCAAAAATTAAACTTTTCTTCATTATTCGCAATTATGTCAATCTTTTCTATCATCATAGACCACTAATGAATAAGTGAGCATCATAACCAGCTAAGTTATGAAAAAATATTGGTAAAAAACTCGGTAATTTTAATTGTAAATTACAATTGTTGCATGTTGGCTTAGTAAATTTTCCACTTATATGATCATGATGATGCACTTTTTTATTGTTCTTAGACTATTCACACTCACATATAGTGCATTTTTTATTTTCTATGTAATATTTTTTCTTCTGTTACTGGGTGCATTGGCTAAATTTGCGAATGTATTTCTCAGACCTCTTCTTCTTATCTTTTTACTGACTATAAACATGTTATGTGCATATTTATATTTCATTGTATGTGATTCGTCATTCAACTTCAACTCAATGTTATTTATTTGCTCATTTGTAAGTTTATATTTTTCTTTGAGTATTTCTATGTAAAGACCATTATCAATGTCATCTTCTGTTAAAACTCGATATTTTTTAACTAAGTTAAAAATTTTAATTTTCTTGAATTTGGTTTGGTGGTTGATATTTTCTTCAAAATCTGCTTATATTGCGAAAGAAACTTTCATAGCGTGTTATATATTTTTAAATTTTATTTATTTGCCTTTTGAAGGCAAGATTATCGTTACTGGTTCTTTTTTGAACAATCTTATATGTATGTCTCTATATGCCTGTGTGTATGTGCGCACGCGCGCACGCATGCGTGAGCGCGAGCACTTGCGTGTGCGTGTGCGTTTGCGCATGTGTGTAGTTTCTCTTGAGAATAAAAAAATTGAAGACACACCGCAAACATAAATTTTACTTTTGTGTTTACTTTTTTGTGCTGAAAGCAACTTCGATAAATCTTTTATCCAACAATAATGAGAGTTTTCACCATTTTTAAAATAAAGTAAATTTATGTGTTGGTCTTTTTTATCTTTTGTAAGCTTTAGCAGATAAACAAATTTATCATCAATAGAAACATAATTACAGAAACATCAATTTGGTTTTCTAATCTGCACTGTTTCAGCAGGAAACAGTGCAGATTTTATTGCCAAAGAAAACATTTTCATCGTTCTTCACATTAATGCATGCTTTATTCTTAATCACTTCTGTTAGATCAATATGTGTTGAACCATTTAATGGATTATACTTATTTATTGCTAGTTGTAACCCAATTATGCTATGTAAAGCCCAATCTGAGGTGCTTCTTTCAGTGTTTTCTATTCGTGCAACTATTTATTTAATTTGTTTGTTTGTTTGTAAAAAAAATTTTATGTCTCCATTCAATATTTAAAATGTGTGTGATTGAATGTCATCGAATATTCGAATCTCGCCAGTTTTTCGGCTTCGAAAATGAGCAACAAATTTTATGTTAGACTTTACAGCTCTAAGTTTGATAAGTTAGTGTAATATGTTAAATAATTGTTGCTTTACTGATGCTAAAAAATTTCTGGGCAACACTATATTAAAATTGTTTTCATTGTTGTATGTTGATAACCGCCATTTGAAAGTTTTTTCAACTTTGTATGCGTTATTAGTTTTTATATTTTTGTCGTTCACATATACACTATTGGAAAAGGGCAGAATTTCTTTTAAAGCCTTTTTAGCTTTTCTATATATTATTTTGCCATTTCGAAAAGGTAAATTTGCAATTTTTTTTCTTTATTCATTTTTAATTATTGGCATAAGAGCTGTAAATGCAGGTCTTGCTTGAAGAATGTAAAATGTAAAATTCCACAAGTATTGTGCAGCTTAGTATTTTTGTGCTTTTCGAAATTTACCTTGCAAACAGATTTCCCACATTCGCAAAGTACTGCCTCTTTTTTTTTCTTTTTTTACTCATAGCGACTTCTAGAATATTCATTGTAACATTTTTTACAGGTGTTAATGTGCTTATCTTTAGTGTGTTTATGTGATGGGAAACATTCAATGTTTAGAACTTCACCATATTTTTTTTACACTGCTTGCTTATACTACTATTCTCCATTTTTATTTTTAAAGAAACAAATTTTATTAAGAAAAAATCAACAATTTTATATAACCCATATTCATTGATAAACATTTTTAATATTTTGTATATTTTCAAGTGTCAAATTTTGGAAAAAAAATTGACACAAACGAAAATGTTATACTCTAAGCTCTGCTAATTCTTTTGAAACCTCTATTTTCTCTAGATATTCACCCATTTCTCGAAGTTCATATTTGTCATCAATGTTATCTAAGGGTGATATGTTAGATTTGTAAATTTGAATGAAATTTGTGAACTAATTTTTTTTAATCTTTAGATGCTTTATCAAATTTATAAGATGGTGGACTTGCACCATCACCACCTTTTAAAATATTGGACAAACTGTAAAAAAAAATTAGGCGAAGACATGATTATTTATAAAGAAACAAATTTGTTTAAAAGAATTCTAGATCATAAACAAATCTTCCATTTTTCATTTCGTTCAAGCCTTTATACATTATAAAAACCGGATCCTCGTTTATTTATTCCAATGAATTTTTATCGAGTATCTTGACATAGCGCTCTGGCAATGAAATTAATATAGAATATAATACATTTTTTTACCAAAACTAGATTAGTAAATTTCAAAATCTGTTACCCTAAACCTTTTAATATTTTCTACATATTGTAATTTGATTAATTCAAGTGAAAAGTTCAATTTATTGAGCAGAGAATCCAATTTGTGTTATTTGGAAGAAACAAATTTATTAAGAAGAAAAAATTTGGTGCTGAAATTTTATTAAAATAAGTTTATAGGTGTCCCTAAAATAAGGACACCTTCAAATATGCAACCAAATGCAATATTTATCGGATGAGGGTTAAAAATAATAGTTGTGTCATTTGTTTGATGGAAAAAAAGTTTTGATCACTAATGATGTTTTGTGTTTTATTCATTATGGTATTCCAGGTGGTAAATATTACCGCCTGCAAATTGTGGTAATATTAAGAGAGATTTAGTTTTTAAAAATGTGTATATAGATGAAGACATAATTATCCTCGCTATTGCAAATATAATTTTTGCACTATCCAAAAAAGAGAAGACAAAATGTGTTACAAACTTGATGCAAATTCGCTTTCAAAAATTGATACTGAAAAGTACGAAACTTCTTTAAGAATATTTCAAGAATATCACAACCGCTCTTAATTTGATGGTAAACTCAATGAAGAAATGCCTAAGTTAACAACCCAAGATGTGGTGTTAAGGATGAGATAATTGTAGACCTTTCATCAACAGCAAAATGGACTAAAATTCATTAAAATGGAATTTTGCATGAGCAGATAAATCAATTACAAATTTAGCAAAAGAGGCTTATAACATTTGGCAAAAACACACAAATTAGAAATTTTTTAACGATACAAATTCTCCAGATATACTTATATAAACAAGGCCTGCATAATAATCAGAAGTTTGCGGAGTTTGTCCTTAAACATTACATCCATTTGTTAGTGCACTGGCTCATGCATATTTTCGAAATAAACAAAATAGCCTCTGAAATTCACATCAATAAGCAGGAATATTGGTATAATAATAGTAAATTAACTTTATTTTCAGGAGTGTTTTTACCAACAGTTTTGTTCCACGAAATTGGCCATGCATTAAGTCTTCAACACACAAGTTATTAAAATGCAATAATTCACCCAATTCTCTAAAATGATGGTTGATTTGCAACTAGACGATGTTCGAAGTATTCAAAACTTTTAGGGCCACCACTCACTACAAAGATATTTTAGATGAACCATTTGATTTATGTAAAGACGAATATATAAAAACATTTTTAATTATTGATGATGAATTTTATATTATTTACAATAAAAATGTTTGGACAAAAAGTTTGGGAGACTAGGAAATAATCAATAGGCCAATTAGTTGAGAATATAAGAATAATACTAAATTCGTTAATGAATTTGGTCTATATTTATGCTAATCAAATAGGAGAATTACTTGGTAATAGACAACCAAGAATTGCTATTTATGATAAAATTATAGAAAAATATTTTAAATCATATGGAGAAATTGGTGTATGTAAATCACATACACTAGTCGACTTTCAAAATAGTACAAGTTTTGGTAATGAATCTGGGCTGTTTCAGTTTCTAGCCACATTAAAATGGAAATGGCTGAAATATTTCAAGACTGGCTATATGAAGATGTTTTTCCATCAATTAGAAAACATGGCAAATATAAGATTCAAAAAGATGTAACAATTATTCAAAGGTCAAATGAAACATTTAAAAAAACACGAAATTAAAGTTGATATTTTAAAAGCTATAAATAAAATTAAAGACGATCAAATTGAAAATTTAAAAGAAATAAATCAAATTAGAAATAAACATATTGAAAATTTAACAGAAACAGTTCACAGAGCCATAGATTGGATAAATCGTAGGAATGAGGTAATCAGAGATATGGCCCCTTATTTTTTTTATCTGCAAATACAAGATCCAAATTTAAATACAACTTTTATTCTTCTAGAATTTTTCGATAATTGTGAATGATTATTATGTGATTAGAACTCAAAGACGAAATCTTCGAAAACAGTTGCAAAGAATCGAAGATTGTGAAATATTACAGATTTGAATATATTTCAAATTCTATAAATTTATACCAAAGAACGAGGGAAAACATGAAAGGCAACATTGAGTGTTTTCGCAACTATTTTAACATTGATAGAAAAAGCTATACTTGACAATTAGTTATATAAATAACCTTAGTCGAATTGAGTAAGAAACGAATTCTTTTTTAGAAACTCTGAACCCAGCCACGGTGGACGAGTTGGTTGGCAAGGAGAAATCTTATATTTATTAATGATTTTTGCTTAATATTTCAGCCCCTATGCGCTTAGGGCATGAAGTTGGTCTATATTTCATAAAATTGTATTCTTTAATAAATAAAACGAAAAATTGAATATATATATATATATATATATATATATATATATATATATATATATATATATATATATGCGTGTGTGTGTGTGTGTGTGCATGTACGTGTGCGGATTAACACAACTATTGGCAAAGTCTAGAAACGCCAATAACATCATTGGTAAACCAAATTTCAAAGCAGCTTAATTTAAACAAGTATTTTTGATGGAAAAGAAACCAAAATATCACGCATTAAATGTTTTGAACATTTAAATTATAAACAATATAAAATAGATAATTATAGAATTGATTTATATTTTCCAGATATAAAATGAGCTATTGAGTGACGAATTTAACCACAAAGATAGAAATATGAATTATGAAATAGAGAGTCAAAAATATAGACACAATTAAATGGTAAATTTATAAGGTTTAATCCTGATGAAATAAATTTTGATATAGCCGATGTGGTTAATCGTGTTGTGCATTTAAGTAAAAGTATTTAAATTTACACTATCTGTTTTATTAATCTAAGAGTTTTGAGAATAATCAGAGCCCAGTCACTTTACATAAATTTTATTGCCTTTAGTTTTTTAAACTTTTTCGACCAAATATTCATCAGGATAGTTAGTTTTCATAATTGTTTCATAATTTTCACGCATGTTAATTAGCAAACTCGAGCAATTTTACGAGAGTACTCCTGTCCTGCCTGAACGATTTCTCTTTCGTCCCGTCAGCTGGTGAAAAGTGTGATACCTACAATTTGTTGGAGTACAATTTAATGGTTGTTTGCCACGTCTGTATTTGGTAGCCCAGATTAATAAACTGTTATTTTGTTTGAAGAGTGGTTACTATTTGGAGAGGCAATATTAATTTTGTTTTTCTTCGCCCCCCCCCCCCCTTTTTTTTTTTGTCCCTCACGGGGTGACATCAGAACGCTTCCAAGCGCTGAGCTATAATGAAGAAAGGCGCGCGCGGCCGAGTGCTGTCTAGTGGCTACTACTACTGGCAACTAGTTCAGCTTCACACACTTTGGCAACTTCCATACGCCTCTCCGCTATTCCCGTCTCCTCAATCTTCCAGAGCCGCGTTTTCGCATATAAATTGTTCGTCCCCAGACCGAGCAAGTGTGCAGTGTTCCTCTTCGAGTTGCACGGGCTGGCCGACGATAGATCATGTCTACGCCATTTAGTACTTCGGTATTTCAGCATGCTAGACGCGTTTTCGCGAAATATGAGTACATAAGTTAACTATTGCAATGAACGTAGTTGTTATGCTGAGGGCAGAACTTCCTTTTTAGTAGTGTTAATTTAGCGATTTTTGTGTGTAAGGATTTTTTTTTTTTTTTTTGGCCATAGGAATGGTTTCCTGGACTACGATTTGCCAAAAAAAAATTTACTGCCAAGGAGTTAAGTGGATATTTTATGGCTCGACTTTATGCTCATGGTTAAGTGTAATGAGGTTTTTACTCCTTCCCAATGGTATTCTTGAAATTAGTATTCCATGTACTTTTTAGTGAATCATCAGACATCCATTACTTTTAAAGTTGTAATTGTACTTGCTTTACTCAGGGAGTCATTTTAACTTTAAGGGGATTTCACAAGTGTTTATTCAGGTTGGGTGATCTCAGGATATATTAATATTGTTGTTTTTCTGTTTGT
The DNA here is from genome assembly GCA_029891345.1 of Dryococelus australis. Lineage (NCBI taxonomy): Eukaryota > Metazoa > Arthropoda > Insecta > Phasmatodea > Phasmatidae > Dryococelus > Dryococelus australis. The sequence goes on along the minus strand of CM056998.1, from coordinate 70,248,303 downwards.
TCCAGTGCATGTGTGTTCTCTCCTTCCCCTAGTTCACCGATTGGTAGCAAACAACAACAATTTACAAAGGCAATTTATAGGTTTTAAATCAAGTTGCAAAATAGTTGTTCTTTGTGATAATGCGTAGATGGGCTTCAATATATTTGTACTGATTTTGGAATTTGTGTCCATGCTTTGATTTTTTTTTAGCGATGTGCATCCTTGTCTTCCTTTAGCCCTGCTACGCCTTAAAGGGGCGTAACAAGCAGTATAACCTTTTCCAAAAAAAAAAAAAAATCAGTTTTCTCATGTGAACAATATCTCCAACTTCATATATTGGTTTAGTAAACACAAAATTTGTTTGCAATAATTTTTTTTTCATTTTTTATTAATTTTAATTGGTTTCATGCCAATAGTGCTGTGCTTTGTGTTGTTGCAGTCTTTCACTAATTTATTCAATATATTTCTCCATTTATAATTGCCATTCAAATAAGAATTTTTTCACGTATTTTTTTAAAGTTCGATTAAATCTTTCAACAACACTAGCTTTTAATTCAGAAAATGAAGAAAAATTATTTATATTGTGCTTTTCCATAAATTCTTAAAATATTTTATTATAAATTTCAAAGCCATTGCCGCTTTGTAAATTATTTGGTTTTCTTTTAGCCAATATATTTTCTAGAGTATTTGCTACATTTTTTGCTGTTTTATCTTTGATTGGTAAAGCAAATGCAAACTTTGAAAAAACATCAATATTTGTCATATATACATTATATTTATTTACTTATTTATATATAGCCATTATTTATGCGAGCTATACCTTTAAATATCCAGTATCCATTTCTACAAGATCAATTTTCCACAAATCATCAATGCCATACGAAATAACTTTTCTTCTTGGAAATTTTTTTCACGCAGGTTTATATAATTCATTGATTATTCCTTCTCTCACATTAAGGAATTTTTTTAAGAATGTTGATTTTTTTTTCTCAACGAGCATATACTTTTCTATTTTATATTATTTTAAGCGACTTTCTTGCACTTCAAACACCATGCATTCCCCATTTAATAGTAAAAAATATATACATATATAGTTAATCTTCGTATTTTACGAACATTCCTATTGCCGCAACCTCTCCATCAGCATAAACAGAAGTTTTATTTGTATTTTTAAAATTAAATTATCACCTTTGTTAACATCAAAGGGCTTGCTGTGATCAATTTTTCTATTGCTCTTGAAAATGGCCAAATTATTATCAAACATGAGAATATCTGCAACTATTTTATAAACCATACAATGCATCAAAAAACAAAACAAAAAATTATTGTTATCTAAGTGAAAAACATTAGTCATTTTATTCCACTCTGCATGTAAATAAAATATGACATTGGTTTGAATTTTGTAATTTAACATATGATTCTTTATCAGAACCTTCTTCGATTTTTTCAACTTTCAAATCAACAAGTATATGGCAATGATTCGAAATTTCGTTGTTGAAATCTTGCAATTTAACATATGTTTCTTTATCAACAGCTTCTTTGCTTTTTTCAGCTTTTGTGTTAAATAATGTGTCGCAGTAATTCAGAACATGTTGATTTAAATTTTTCAATTCTTTATCGAAATATCTTTCATTGGCAGCATTTTTTACATCGATAGGTTCAGCCATATTTTTAATTCTGCGATTTTGAATAGAAAGTCTGTTGTGTAAACAAAAACTTTACTTATTTGATCTCGTAAAGCAGAAACAATGGTATTATATTTTGAATCTACATGTTTTTTAAATCTTCAGCATATTATAAAAGTTTTTATTTAAAGATTCGATTAATGGTTTCCCAAATATATCTGTCATTTAATTAATATAAATTACATCGCGAAACTTGTTTTACACCTTTTTTCGAGAAATTATAACATAAAAATGTCCTCAGATAACAGAATTAGAATTCTGAATTCTATAATAATTGTAATGAAGATCATTGTTTTTTAAATAATTAAATTATTACGAATATTTCCACTAAATGAGTCAAAATAAACATTTTCTTTAAAATAGATAACCCAACGAGTACCAGGATTTGTTGAAATATCAAAATTAACCACGGCGCACTCATTTTTAGCATATTTTTCGGTAGTTCGTAAATCATATAAGCATTTCTGATTTTTTTTTTTTTTTTTTTTTTTTTTTTTTTACGTATTTTTCAATATCGATATTGGATAATGAAGCTAGAAATTTTTTGTCTTCCTCTTTTTCGCAACTACAACGCAGCTTTATTTCCCAATGCTAAATTGAGTGTTGTTCTAATTCTTATTTATTTTTTTTAGTTTGCCCAACAGAATTATAAATTGAAGTAGCTACTCCTGCTAAAGCACCAAGGCCAGTTAAAGCAGCAACTATGAGAGGGATAATGCCGCCATGATGTAAACCATTGCCGGTTTTTTCTTTTATTTTTTTAATTTTTTTTTTAAGTATTGGCAATGCCAAGGTTAGCAAGAAACCTTGGCCTTCTTTTAATTTTTTTATTTTTTCGCTCAAAGTTTATCTTTTGTTAAAAATTTATCTGTACCAAATCTCTTAATTGATCAATGGGTATATCTAAAGTTAAGCTTTTTATCTTAATTTATAATTTTATATATTCAATAAAACATTTTAATTCCAAAACCTAATTTTCTTTTTGTAAACATTGTCGAGGCAACAGCTGCAGAAGCAATTTTTTCTCCAATTGGAGTATCTTTATTTAACTTTTTTTTTGCTTCTTTTTGTAAAATGTTATCAGCTTCATGCCCAGATTCTAAATCTTTGTGGTCTCTATAAGCAAAATCATGAAATTTACAAGCTTCATCTAGTTTATTCACTCCTGAATCTCCTCTATCTAATCATTCATTTAGTTTTCTAAATGGTCCACAATAATTATAACCTGGCAAATACATTTCGGGAAAATTTTTAATAATTTAATGCCCCGTTTATAATGCCTTTGCCATGGTGTTCATAATTCCAAAATGAGCGCGGAATAACATTTAGAACTCTTATTAGGTATGGAATTTCTTTCGTGGTATCAACAACGAAGCCAGAAAATATATTGTTTAGCATATTCATAATGTTTACTCTTTCATTGTAAAAAATTTTATTTCCAGCATTTTCTTCACTGTGAATAACTAATAATCTGTCAATTTTCTAACATTGTCCATCCAAATATATTCTGCCGGCAAATTAAATTTTTTTATACCTTCTCCAGATCTAGGAGAATATGTAAGATTCGCTCTTTCTGGCGTGTGTGGTGCTGATCTTGATGCTCATATAGTTATTATAAATAGGCTTAATTATATTTGCATACTTCCAACTTCTATTCGCGTTTATTGGCTTTTTAGGATTAAATTCTTGGATTGCAGCATTGGTTGATAAAACAATACGTAATTTTCATAGTCATTATCAGTGAATTCACCTTGAAGATCCGATTGTGTTTTGTTAACAAATTAGTTAGGCCTATTGTTAATTCATATTTTTTATATTTGACAAGTAGAAAATCACCATCTATTTTAACTTTTGTATTTCCAATTTTAAAACCTTGCTCATCTCCTTGTAAACCAAATTTATCATTAATAACATTAATATTTTTAGAAATATATTTACCTAGATTTATAGTAGAAACGCCTGCTATAGGTGGTAAATTTTTTATGGTTACAATTCCCATATGCTCTTCTACATTAGGTAATTTTGGGAATAATTCTCTTTCAAAAGAATTTTCTTTTGGTGTTTGTGGATAATTAAATTTTTTGCAGCAACAGGTACTAGTGCTGTTATTAAAGTTTTGTTTTCTTCACTTGTTCTACTTTTTTGCCAATATTTTGCATTTCACGAATTAATGGTAGGTCTTTTTCTTGTGTTTTTTTTTTTTTTCATATTCTGCCGTATGATTCTTTTTATAATTTCTATATTTCTCGACGAGCAATTTCACTCGAGAAACACCCTGTGAATCCTATACACACACACTATATATATTATATAAATGAGCTATAAAAGCGTTGAGAGTTTTGATAGACAAACTTTCCCCCCAACTGATCAAACTAGGGAAAATATGAATATTTTCAATAATATAATTGAGTTTGATATTCCCATAGGAGATGGCTTTTCTTTTCCAAACGATGCTTATGTTTTTGGAAGAATATCGCCTACTAAAGAGAGATAAAATTGGGGATGAGGCAAAATACGAATAATTAGATAATATTGAGGTTTGTTCCAATATTTTCCCATTTCAGTTTTCTAGAGTAGAAATTTCAAAACATGAACATATTATTGAGGCTGTTTATAATCCAGAAATAACTTCGACAATGATGAATATTTTGCTAAGATCACCAGGTGAACAAAACTATTTAGAGTCTACTGGTGTTGACAATAAATGTCGAGTAAATCTGTTCGTAGTGATAAAATAAACGAGATAATGTATCCATTAAGATATTTGCTTGGCTTTATTCGCGATAATGATGAAGTTTACTAGAAAGGTGGTTATGAAATCACTATTTTTTTTAATTCATCTGCTAATTGTATATTTGTTTATGAAACTAAAAAAGCAGATGGTTCGGTTGATAAAAGCTATACTGATCCAGGTAAAATTGTTATTGGAAAATTAGAAATTTTGTGGCTTATTGTTGAGTACGAAGCTAACATCAATTGCAACTAAAGAGAAATATATAAAAATCCTCAAATTCATATTGGTTTTAAGCATTAGCATTAGCAATTTTTAGAAAAAGGGGCAGCTGTATTTAACTTTGATATAAAAGATCAGTTTAATAATTTGCAATTTGACATGCCTGATTTTGTAATTGTGGGTTTCCAAACAAATCCAAGAAATTGCGCTGCGAAATTTGTGCACACGTCAATGTTTATCATTGTAATGTAAGAAATATTTTTGTTTAAAATGGTAGAAATGAAATTTTCCAAGAGAAAATTGGAATCTAGATATTGAAAATGATCTTTGTCTTAAAATATTTCTGGCTTTTAATGATTTTAAAAATTCTAGAACAAAATGATATATTATATACATAAATAATGAGCTTGATTATAAGCCAACTACAAACTATCTTGGCGATATCAATTATTATTCATTTTGGGGAAGAAGACAATTGTATGTTATAGACTACCTATGTAGAAAAACAGTAGTAGTTAAAGATAAAACAAAAAAATTAGTGTAGATTTTAAAAAAAAAGCTGTTGAGGCTAGTACAATTTGTAATGTTTTAATTAGCAAATGAAATTTAACTTATGATTATTTGAAAGAAAATATCAATGAAGATATATAAAATTTTAATTTTATTAAATGGATAATGTAAACTACTTTACAGAAACAAGAAATTGTTTCGATATTTTAATACAATTTTTTTTAGATATTTTTGAGTTGTTTTATCGAATAAAAAATTTTAAATATAAATGAATTTTTTTTTTGCTCTAGTGTTTATATTTACACATTTTTTTACAAATCAGTAGGAAACTATTGCAGATATTGGCGCAACTCAATTTAACTAAAATTCATGCAAATTTCACACTTTCAAACCTCATTTTCTCTACATCTTCTGAAAACATTATTCATCTCATCAATTCCACACCAAAATCAAGATAATTTGACACAAATCTGTGTTCTCAATTAAGCACACTTTTTAAAAAACATTCTTTGTTCGCTCTTTGTTCAGTGGTCCATTTTCAGGGTGAATGAGGCAAAAGTTAGGTCAAAAAGAAAATATTTACTTAAGATTTGAAACAATAAATTCAAGAAAAGTATGAAAATTCTTGGAATTTCATCAAAAATAATGATGATTTAGCTCGAAAACTAGTCTTTAAATACCCACACACAAAGAGTGAACACAAGTTGAAAACTGATTTTGATTGTGAGTTGCACTTTGAAAAATTTGACGGGGAATTAGAAATTGGTTTGAATTTAGCATGAATTGGTTGAATTCTAGTCAAATCTTACAGTTGCACAAACATCTGCGAAAGATTTGACTCTGGGATTAGAAATTTGATTTCATGAGCTTGGTTGAATTTTAGTTAAATTATTGAGTTGTGCCAAGATCTGATAGTCTTCTACTTATATGAAAGGTGAAGGGTATAAAACCTAATGTGCTGTAATCCCTCCGATACGAGGATTATCGAGATTGCCTCGATAATTGCACCAGAGTTCTGGAGACCCAATACCAGTTCCATTCGCTTGGTCACGAGGTTTACACCAAATGCATAACCAAAGTAGTTTTGTAAGGCTTAGACGATAAGTGCTTCATTGAGCCAGATGGGGTATCGATTTTACCACGGGGGCACTACAGGATTTCCAAGTAAATATTTTCTTTCCCCAACACAGTAATTTCAGCATCATTAAATATAGGGCTGCCAGCACAAAACACCACACCCTGCTCCGCACTCCAATCTGCATCACAGCTGCCTTCAAACCTACTGCATCGATGCCATATACCTCTTCAAAGCTGCTGCTTTGCCATATATGCATGGCATTTAACATCGACACAATAACCCCTGTTGTCCTTTATATCATCTTGAAGCTGCGCGCGTGCGTGCGTGGCGAATTTTAACCTGGATGTAACATTTCAGATGTTAACCCTGAACACTGCAACAGGCGACAACCAGAGTCGCAGTTTTATATATAGTGCATATTTTTAGTTTTAATAAATGTATTTAATACAATGGCTGAGAGATAGAAGGACGACACTCCTAATCACATTTTTGTATTTTTTTTTTTTTAATGTTTGTAAATATCTTTGTAATGTGAGATGTTAATTTGTATGTTTGCCTGTATAAATTCCTTTTAAAGTGTTTTCATACGTAAATATAATATTAAGGAATGTTTTTGTAGATTATTGGGAAGTTGTTTAAATGTTTGCAAATATAAAAATGTTAAAGAATGTTCTTGTAGATGTTGTGAAGATGTAAATATTCTTGATAGTTTGTGAAAAATTGTAAAGTTATATTTAAGGATGATTTTTTGAAAAGAAATACATTTTAATGGTAAAAGGGCGTGTCTTGTTATTTAGAAGTTTGATTTCCTTTTGTCGCTTTTTTTTTAAGTTTGAGTAATTTTTGGGCGAGTTGCAATGTTGCTTTTTACACGATGTGGACAAGTATGGAAATGAATTAACTCTGAAAGTAATGGACTGAGGAAGAATGTTGATCAAATCTTGTGAATGAACTCCAAGTATTGGAATGATGAGAGAAGCAACACTATTGCTAATGGTTTGAAACAATTCTAGGTAAACAGACTCTTGCCCCCACAGAGCAAGGATAAAGATTGACTAGCTGGCATCTACTTGCCTTATAACAAAAATATTAATTTTAACAAGTTTCCAAGGAAATACAAATTTATGATTTTTTACTTTAACATACAAAAGAAATAGATTACTATGGCTGTGAATCAACATGATGTCTGCTATGAAGAGATATTATTCTTCAAATATATGCTTACATAATTTTTTTAGGCAACACTTTAAAGAAACATTATAAATTTGCCAGACTTGTGCTCCCCCTCCACACTTGACACCATACTAGCTCTACAATCTGCTTCACAATCAACTCAACAGTGTGTACCACTAGCTCCTCAGTTAGCACCTCGCACAACACCGCAACTAGCGCCACAATTAGCATTGCAATCAGCACTTCATATTTGGGCTAAGTTAGTACGTGCGAGTGCGTGGGAGAAGATATTTGCCAGAGGGATCTGGAGAAAATGTGAGTTATAATTTTATATTAACTGGGCATTTTGTTTAATTTAAGTAAATTATGTGTTCCATTTGGCAAACGCATCAATACGTGTCTGTAGATCCAATGCTACATGATTAAAGTGGAGATCAGTTACTTTGATAATGAAAAATGTTTTAACACATGATTAAAATCGGTTTAATGAATTTGTTTCGCCAAAATAGTTCATTACTTGTATACTATTCGACAAGTGATTAAAGTAATTCATTCGGTAACCTATTTCAACATCTTTTTTCATTAAAAAATACTTACTTCACGTTCCTTGACAGAAGGAAACATTTCTCCCATATCTAAACTAGTTAAATACTCAGTATGTTTCCAGACATTCGACCTGGCCGTGAAGCCCGCTCCACATATTAGTCAAACAAAAAAATAAAGTCCCTTATACCACTCTTACACCAACATTAACTCCTATATAAACAATTACAACCTGCTCCTATGGTCAATCGGCACCAGGACCTCACAGAATCCACACCGAACCTGCTCTGCCAATATCACCATTATGACATGAATAAATTAATAAACATTCTTTTATGTCAAATAATTCTATAAAATACAAAAAAATCGATATCAAAATATGATATTAATTAAACCAATCAATTTAATTAATATATTGATCTAATTAATTATTCAATTAATCTAATTTCCATATCCTGATTTAACACTTAGTCCACTCTTGCACCAAATGCGACTTAGTGCACTCTTGCGCAAAGTATCCTAGAACATACATGCGTGCTCTACTTACAATTTGGAGAAAGAAAACGTGGTATAATAATTGTTCGAGCTACTGTAGCTGCTGTACACCTGCGCTATTTAGGGGGGGGGAGGGCAGAAGGCTACTTAAGCGCTGCTTCTCGCATTTACCAAATGCACTTGGCAGATTAGAGATGACTGCGCGAGAGTGGGTCGCCAAAGCATGTTTGCGGCGAGAGATGTAGAGTCAAGAGACAGTAATATGAATATTAAGGGAGTTGCCAATAAAACCTCTACAAGCATTCGTGCCACTGTCAAAAACATGGGAGTTTGTCCCCTATAAGTCTGGAATGTTCCTCAGGAACCAGGGCTGCAGCCACTGCGTCTCCAGGAGGTAAAAGGCCTGTCGACTACGATTTATTATTCATCATTTCGTGCAATGTTTTGTTCAGACCTGAATTCCCGGTCCATTTGTAGTTTGCGGATGCATATTCCTACACAAAAATCTGCCATGTTTACAATGAAGACCCACATGCGATGTTCGCGTCACATCAGAAGTCCTGTCAATATCTGGGCATGAACGGTACGCAGTCATGTAATGGACTACGCATCTTATATTGTCTGAATTCACCACCAGCCTATAATTATTCCCTGGGAAAAAAACACATGCGCACACTTTCCTGCGCTTTTGGAGGAATCGCACTCGCAGCCATTCAAAACATGGTTTCAGCGATTATGCCTCTCCACATTTTAGTTGTGTTGAGTGGCAGCTCAAACTATGCCTTGGGTGACGTGTGGTTAGGAAGAACAATATTTTACGGCATACAGGCATTCCAGACATCGAACTTCTCGACTTTCGCATGCGAATTACGTCAAGATTTCCGTGTCCATAGCCTTATTAATACTCAGAGCGCGTTTGGTTAAGCGGATAAATGTAGCCTTCCAGCAAATCACGAGTGATTTTCTCCAGTGGCGGCTGGTGATGTAGGGCTGCGGGATGCAGCCCACCTAATAAAATCTCAGAACGCATACCTCTACTTATCTGCTACTCAGTAAATTATACTGCGTACGAATACGGAGGTTATTTCGCGGCCAATGTTTTTGAGGTGGACGAGACTTGTCACGAGAAATGTTTTTGGAAATGTCGAGTGGTGGGGCGGCAGATTCTTCGCCCCGAAGTGGGTAGAGCCATAGTCCATTTCATACAAGTGGTCTCAAATTTGATGGACAATGTGACCAACCTACCCAGTATGTAAACAGTAAATGCTCTCGCTCCTACAGTATTGTATCAGCTGATGAACTGCTGCGGGATCCGTGTTGTTAGGTTGGCTATTTTGATAAGGGTTTCGGAAGAAAATAGTACTTGGAATTAAAAGTCTTAATTTAAAATCTTAATTATACTTACACAATTTATGGTTTAAAGTCTGTTTCCAAAGCAATATTAAATTTTCTTGGCTATTAGAAATGGGACTTAAAAAACACGTTCGGCATTTATGGCAGAGTATGTCGACACATACGAACAGTAAACATGTTTCCAGCCAATGGCTAGCCATGTTTATGTTTCCAGCCCGGTGAAGGCAGATGTGCGTGCGTTTTTTTTTCTCATCGTGTTTATTATACGAATATCTTATTGGTGTTGTCGGAATATTTAATCGGTAATTATTTTTTAATTTTTATTTGTTTTTTCCAAACATAGTTGGTTGTAGGTACCATTGTAGTGCGTTTTGTTGAGTGAAATGTAATATTAATCGGCATGTCATTAAAACTGCTCGTTCCACCATTTTCCTAACCGCCTTCGACAGTGAATTGACACGAATATAATTTCCGTATATTAGTTTAAGTCTGTTTGTATCAGGAAACGTGCACAGTGTTGATTTTACTGACTGATTTTGCAAATAAATTGTTTAATGCTAGTGACAAACAAACTTGATTTTAGTGAAGTAAACTCGCAAGGATTGCCATAGAAAAATGCGTGTTCAAGAGGTTATAACAGTAAGTTTGCGTGTTTTGTAAATGTATTTGTAAACCGTTAATATAATTATTGAAATGCACTTGGCCTGAAAAATGCCGCACTTTCCACACTTTTGTAGTGAATGAATAATGTTTGTTTGTCTACATCGTAAATTCGAGTTTAAAGTTAACTTCGGTCAAAGTGTGTGCGTGTATATATTGCTGCATCTGTACGAATACGAACAGCGACGTATGTATCGCGTTTTGTATTTTCATTAAAGTTATAATTTTGGAAGTTAAATAATTTAATTATTTCCATACGATCAAAATTTTCCACTGCTCCATCAAAACAATATGCAACTTGAAATCCCACACTCTCATGCCGGATTCACATAGCCCCGACCACAGTACGAAACGGCCAAAACGAAACCACGACACATTTCAATGTGACTACTTGAATTTTCAGCACGACCGATACCACGCTCTCTGCATTTAACTTAACTATTTAGAAGGCGCTGCTAGGCTATGTTAGTCTCAAGTACGTCACTAGCGCCACAAAAGAGAAATTTTAATACATAATGATGACAAATTGGTATCATTAATGCATACAAAAGTAAAATTATTTTTTAAAAGTGTTAAATACAGTAGTTTACAATTAATTTTTCTTTTAAGCTGCGTATTTACCATTGTAGGGAAAGCGTGCAATACAATTTCATTTTGCAATGTTGTACACACTGTGCATCGTGCCGCACGACACAATGGAGAATAGAAATAATTTCTAATCCAAAATTGCTGGTCGGACGACAGCATCGATCGAGCTTACGACGACCTATCTTGTATTTCAATGACTGTTGGCCGTCATGTCGTGCGCGTTGGGTTATGTGATTCTGGCATCTTACAAACATCAAAATAAACCCTCTCATGAAGGACTATAAACCACATTTCATTGCTATGAACATTTCTCTGCGTTATATTTGATTGAAACTCAAACACTCTGGTTCTGGAGGGTTTCAAAATGTAAAGTTTACTGGCCATAAAGACTTGTAATTTACTTGATATCGAAAAGTTGTTACAACATGCTTATCAAACAAAATTCTTTCAATCTAAGCACCCAACGAAGGTGCTCCAACATCATAAAGAAGTGTCTCATGCATCAGCAGGAACTGCTACATTCCAAAATTTATCGCTAAGGAAAATGAACATTATGGTGTCTTCAATCTTGGGTAGGTGGAGCATCTTTTTAGTGTGTAAGTAACATGTCAATTTGATATATTGTTACTATAGTTCACATCTGCTTCTCTAGGGCGTTTGGTAACATCTCTGAACTGAAATACAGTTTTTCATTACGTACCCGAGAACAAGCATAGGACTGTATTCACAATTTTGAGGAGGAAGGTTGTGCGACTGAACTTCAGTGTAAATATCAACATGAGTTAATCATAAATAAGTTTTGATTCGCAGCATGTCATGCTGAACACTTAGGTATTTGAGAAAAGTTGTTTAAGTATTTTGTATGTAGACCTGCAATACTTAACATTTGAGTTACTAAATGAGAGTTATTAAAATTACTGAAATTAAGCGACATTTGCTTAAATATTATTTTGGCTACCTACATACTTTAACATCCTGATAATTGTAACCACCATTAAAGTATCAGGCTGTACAGAGTGTTTTGCCATATCATACCACAAAGATGAATGATTTACTTTTAATGCAATAGTAGGCATATCCTGTATGAAAGAATGTATAGTGTCTTTGAAAAAAAGGTTAGGGAGGAGGAGTGGTATCTGTGAGGTACTAGGGGAGAGGGGGATCTTGATATTTGGTGTTCGCGGAAACCATGCGAAATTTTTGTGTTTACAAGAACTATCCTCAGGTGTGACAAGATTAGTTGTCATTTATATATTTCGTGCAAATTAAAAACAGTAAAATATATTATTCATTTGACAGTCAAAATACAATTTCATTTTCGTGCATTCTGGTTACAAATTTCTTGCAAGGTAAAAAATTATCAATCTATAGACTTATTACATGGGATGTTAAGTCGTTTATATAAAATATTTTTAAACTAAAGAAAATTGGATTGTTGCCAACATGCAACTGTTTGAACAGCCCTTCACAGCTTCTAAAATCATTTGGGAGGAGGTACATGCAGTTTGTTTACAAAAACAGGCAGTCATATGTTTGTTTACAAATATTGGCAGTCACATGGTGTTTGTTTGCAAACAGTCACCTTCAATGACAGTTCACCTGTGGTGGGAGGATACATAGCCAACCAGATGCCATTGGCACTACGTTCCTTGAACTGTCAAATTTGAGACCACTTATATGAAATGGACTATAATAGAGCGAGATGACCGTAACATTAGAATAGTGGTGCTACAGGAGGGCGGAGGGGGGAAGACTTCAGGGGCTCGGCCCTTTTCAGCCAATCGCACGCTGTAAATATGAGAGATCTGGGCGCTCCCCTGCTCAAACAAAAAAAATGGTTTCCTGGAACGTGACATAGCTACCAAAACTACATTTTTGTAAGCACACTTTCGCGCTCCACTCTTTTGCAGTTATCAAACACATTTCTTAACAATGCTTGTATTTATTTCGAATATTTTTTATTTATAGATATCGTTCAAACTCGCGTGAGCTTGAAGTATAGTGTGTAACACTCTGAATAAGTTTGTTGTTAATTAATCATGAGCTATGAGCATCGGTCAGAAGCAGGGTTGAATTGTTAATGTCGTGTTGTGTAAACAATTGTTAATTCGGCGAGTAACATTTTAAACCTTACGACAAATATTTCCAATTACGAGAATAAAATAGAGCTACAGAATGTGGCACCAGCAAGGCCACAGTTAAATATAATTCAACAACGAAGCCAAGGTAGTAAATGGTTCATACACGAGAAAATTCGACTTAAGTACATACAATTTCGCGGACTGGCTATGCGGGTGTGAAGTTGGAAATGTGTTTTTTTTGTTTAATTTTTCCTGCTTTTGAAACCTAATTATCTTGCGTGGACTGTCAATGTGGTAAAAGATTTAAAACATTTGGGAGACAAAGTTAAAATACATAAATCATGTCCGCAACATATAAAAAATGCCATAAAATCTCCATTGCTTTGTAAGGTGAATATGCATTGCCAGTTAAATAGCGCGTACAGGTTGATGACTGGATTTTTTTTTTTTTTTTTACAAATATATTAAGAAATGCCACTTTCGTCCTTTAAATTTAAATTTGACATGAATTTTGTATGTACTGTAGGCTATGTAAATTAGTATTTGGTTTTAAAAATATTTGTTTTAGTATATTTCAGTTATAATCATTAGTATAGTAGAATTGGTATTATTATGTTATCTCTCGTCGTCTCGTGTAATGTAACACACCATGTAGGTATTGGTTGGAAGGCATATAATCTAAACAAACTTAAAACAAATACACACCTGTGGAAGTGATTTGATCTTAACCAGCAGCCACAGTATGTTGACCATTACAATTCGGGCGATGATACATTTTTCTTCAAACCACCACACATGTTTTGTATTTAGCTACATAAGCTACACTTAAGCCTGTCGTACGCAATATATGTATCACTGTGCCTATTTAAAAAAAATGATATTTGTAATGATACGAGTTAATATCGCTACAACCCTCCCAGTTTCAAAAGCCACCAGCAGCCACTGATGTTTGCAAACGAGAGGAAGTTTATATTGTGAAAACGAATGAGTGCAGTGAAGTCTAGGGAAGGAGTTTGAACATATTTTGTAGTGTTGTCTCTGTTCTGTGACTTTCATCACTGGATTGCAGACGGGCGCCAGGAGTTCTAGATCCTACGAAGTATGGTGCCTTAGGGACGCGTCGGAGGAAAACGTGCTTAGTAAAAATATTATGCATTCAGTGTGTACAAGTTTTTATGACTTTTTATTCCATACTGTGTAGCTTGAGCTAGAATAATACTACATCTAATAACGTTTATAAATAAAATAAAAAAAAGGACCACTTTAAACTATTATTCAAAGGAAAACGTCTATCTAGTAGGTGCAGACGAATGCTAATAGTTATGCAGAAAAAGTGCCATTATTACAATTTCATGGAGAAGAATGCGCACACAAGATATTTACAGAGTATTTATATACTGTAACTAGTAACTACATTTATAGTTGCAGCAAATACGATCGCAGATAAGACTACGGCAGGTAAGTAGTTCCGTTGATGTTGCATCTAGATGGTGCCAAAACTTACGCTGCCCATGCATATATTAACCCTCCTCTAGGACTAGTGGTATAAATATTTTGTTATAACCAAGTTATTGTGCAGCTAGTACTGGTTCGTTGGTGCTGCACGTCACTAGTACCAATCTGATTGTAGAGGATGTAAAAGTAAATATTATGTATTGGAATTCTGTATACGAAGTTAGATCGATGCCAGAACTGTTTGTAAACTTATATACTTCGAAGGGCGTTCGAATACATGTAAATTGTACACTAGTGGAAATGCATTTAAGAACCCTGCGTAGGAATACACGTATCTGTCCTAAAGTTGGTACACAAAAGGACGTGTATGTGGGACTAATAAAAACAAAGTCCGTAAAACATACAGAACATTAAATGTAACTCGTACAACAGCCACCTTCATTCACCAATTCCTGTTTCACTCTAGTAGAACTTGCATATTTGTTCCTTCAACATTTCCATGCTGCAAATTCTCCTGGTGTCTTCAAGCTATTTTAAATTTCATTGTCATGGCCGATCACTAACAGCGAGTGCAGAGCGTTAATTTTCTATACTGCGGCGTATGAAGACGTACCTTCGTTGTATGATTGGAAAGGACAGGGTCAGTGGTTTGGCACTAATGGTTATCGAGCAAGAAGCTACATCAAAATTAGTGCAAACTGAAGGACTTGACAGACTTGTCGAGAAGTTTTCGGCATCTACTGGGAGGAGAATGCTCCTTTACTAAAATGATGCTGCCTCTAATTAATGAGACGTTATCCTACGTGTTAGCAACATTCCTCAATCGAACTTAATGATTTTGACCGAGTAAATTTAATAGGCTTTTAAACAACTGTAGCAAGCGTAACAGTGCTCACATTCAATGTCATTTCAATTCCCTATTAAGAGCAAAAACTTTTAGATTGTTTAACGTTAAGTTTATTTTACCAAACATTTGTAACTTTTCCTAATTAGTATTTCTTATCTTACTGAATACGTGATGTGTCTGCACTGCAGTCGAATTAAAATAATGTTGGTTATTGGCTAATGCTTGTATAAACTTTAGTAATAGTTCTTAAATGTTGCATTATTTTTTCAAACTCATTTTTATTTCTTATTCACAGCGAAAACTTTGTGTTTTATGTTTAATTTACTTTTGCCCAACACTAATACTGGCTTTTACTACTGTGTTGGTGACCATTTTCTCATTTGAATATCTTCTGTTACTACATGTGTGCCTGCCTTTATTAGTTCTAATGATATGCCGAAATTGAACTCAACATTTACAAAGGTTAATGAAATTTCTAGCCAACTTTTATACAGAATTATTGCTGTAGTTATACATTTCCAAGCAAGTTCTTTTAAATTTACACATTTAATTTGTAGTTTTACGAAAAAATACTTCGGGTAATGTGCCCCCCCCCCCAAATATTAAGTATCACGCTACGCCTATGCGTCCTATCATGATCCACGTATGCTCTATGGGGCTGAGGTCTTGAGACATAGCGGGCCATGGTGGCACGCGTACACCGTGGAAAGATTGGCCCAGTGTGTCGAGAAATGGTCGGAGGACTGTACTGACAACGTCTCTGATTTACAACGCATTCATGGTCTCCTGAATGAATACCAGAAGCCATCGCCATACCGCTGCCCTCCTTCCCATATCATATCCCAGGTATGGGTCCTTTATGGCGAGTGTGAATACCCGGTGGATTTATATAGTTATACCTTACAAGATACAGCAAAAATTCCCAGTCAAAAAGACTTTCACATTGGAGGTAACAAAATAATTTACAACAGAAAAAAGAATTTAGACAAGCCATCTGCAGCTGCTCGCCTAAGAACCCTTTGATTGCGCGTAGTAGAAGAGCGTCATGCATAAACCTTAAAATTACTATCTTCTTTAATTCGAAAATCGGGTCACGAAACATGAGCTGTTTGTCGGCTTGTACTACAAGAAGGTCGCATCACTGTAAACTTTGACGCAGTTCTCACAACAAGCTTAAGTCACAACAAATCCCGCAGTCCAGCGACTATCAAAGTCTACGGCATTTAATTTATGCCGGTAATGTTATATGTAAACAATTTTCATAGTTGGTGTTTATAAAATGCAGTAATTGTAATCAACAAGGGTACTTCGTTGTCTTGCTTTGCTGCAATTTCTGTTTGGCGCGACGTTCAAAGTGTAAGTAGGCCTACGCGGGAGGCGTAAAAGCGGAGAGTCCAAGGACGTTCACTCACCTACAGTTGCACTTGCCTTCGCATTGTATCTTATCAGAATGACAGCGCCGATATCAGGCGTAATAACAGCAATAACAGGTAAAAACTATCCCTCGCAATTATGATTGGGCTATCGGTGCGATCTAATGGCTGCCACTACACTTACATCTAGACATAGAAATTAACGTACAGTTTCGATTAGTGACAACTAATCTAAAACTAATCAATTTAAAAAAAAAAAGTTTCTTATTTAAGGTTTACGCGCATTACTCCCTAGGCTTATGTGCGTGGCCAATGAAAAACTAATAAATTATATCAATGAAAAATTTAAATGTATATCAAAGTATTTAGATCTGTTCGTATAACCTTGCAATCCGGCTCACTTGCGAGGAAATAAGACTTAAGGCGGAAATTACTATTCTGGGTTAAATAATCAATCTCGTACTATTTTTCCCCTTCCAAATACGTAGTCCAGCGTTATGCAGGACTCGCTGAAATCTCTTACGATACAAGAACTTTCTTAATGCTAAGCATAAACTGCAAATAAATAGGCTATCGACAGTAGTGAAAACTTTGCACATCTCCATATGTAAATTAACAAACGACACCGTTGCGAAGAGTGTATAACTGATATGCGTCGCATCAGCTTACATCATTGACTCCAGTAGCTAATTCGTGAAGGACAAAGTGAAAAATGAGATGGGAATATACAGGAAAGAAACAAACAAACACGGCCATCCTGAGAAACCCGATGCTTTGGCTAGCATTGTATTGTTGCATATAATGTAAGGAACGTCTTTCATCATTAACGTGAGTGTTGCGTTTTAACTTTATCATTCAAATGGTAAATGATTAACATATGCAAAATAAAACCAAGAGACAAAACTAGAGTGTGTCGAATATACAGAATTTTAACTCTGATGTTACGGGAGAAATGCCGCCTAAAACAAAATTATTGTACTTAACTATTTGAAGAGGAGTTCACTAGAGAAAGTTTGCCGTGAACTACGTAAATATTTGGTACAAGAGTTAGCTAGCAGTTCATGCTTTACAGATGGAAAGTAAGCTGTATGGGTAGCTGGCAGCTCGCCTATATTTACTTACGTAGAGTAATATTTATCATCATGTAAGTATCCCAGAATTCTCTTTAAGGGCTGCATTTAACTTAGCACCCAGATGAACCTAGGAGCCGCAAATTCAAAACAATTTGCACCTCTCAAATTAAAAAAAATTACTGTACGGTAATGTGTAGTCATCAATTTGTTTAGGAAATAAAAGAGGCTAATATCTAAGAAATAAAATTGAAAAAATGAGAGTCTTAAATACAATAGAATTTAGGATTGTCTTTAATTTAAAAAATAATTTTCCAGATGTACGAACATGGATTCAAGAACATTGAGATTTTTTATTTGATTAATTTTCCTTTTGCATTTCGTCAGTCAGTACTTTTGCTGGTGAGCAATGAGCTTACTCATGTTCATAATATATTACTTTATAATTTTACTTTCAGTCTACACGAAGAAATTCTCTTCCAGTGTTAGTCTAGTATTGTGCCTTAGGCTACACTGTTTCTCTGTTTATGATATTCTATCTCATCAATCAGGCTCTTGGAAATAATTGGATTTAGGCCTACAATTACTGCAAGAATTTCGAGATTGCTCCGTGCTGTGGAGTGGATCTCATGTTAAATTATTCCAGTTTCTTCACGACTGTTCTTCATATGCGTCGGGGATTCTTTATGTACCCGAGACTTGCCGAATCCCTTTCTTAAAGCACTGTGTGTATAATCCCGTTTTCCTGAGTCCGGAAATAAGATTCTGATCGTTGCTGGTGTTACACATGCTAACTCTTAAAATTCGGCTGCTAATTCTTCCTGAATAATTGAGCAACCACGACCTATTATCTTGTCTAGAAAGTGCTTATAGGCCACACAAAACTCGCAAACTACATAGTTTACTGTGTACTGTGGCTCACCGTTTCGTTAAAATGGGTTATACGTATTTTTTTCCCCTTGTAGGGTTAATTTAAAACATGACCGATTAAACGTAAACGGGCAAAATCGTTATACCAACTGCAATTTGTTTGTAGTAATGTCTGATATAAACGCAGGAGCAGTAAAAACGGGGGGGGGGGGGGGGTATTAAGTTCGAATAAATATTTTCCTTGTTACTAGAGTTTACTGAGGAAGCTGCCTTGTAATAACAAGTGAATTCTGATTCACATGCACAAACAGATGCGAGGCGAGGCGAGGGTTCAATAACCCGTAGTAGGGTCGACCTACTTTTTTCTTATCAGAACATGCTGATAAAAGCTTGTAACACTGACACAGACTTCAGAAGATAGCGCCGGAACGAGCACAATGCGAAAATACTTGAGGCTGTAAAGTTCGCTAACCGATACCTGCCATGACACAATCATTGCTTATGACACGACACGCAGCCCCTGATAAGCACGTGTTGATCCATTGACACGGAATATATACCATCAGAAACAATGCACAACATTCTGCGTGCCTAGGAGTTCAGTGACCTGTAAATACGGCGGCTTCGGCGATTACAACTTATCAAACTCTTATATTGTAGAAATATTTCAGCACCACGTGTTGAATGCATTGTTTTCTTATCTTAAGTATGCTCTCCCTTTTAATGCACTGAAATAGTCATCCATTGCCCGCCTTCATATTGCATTACGAGGAGCCATTGAACTCAACCGATCTGTTCCACTCGGCAAGAACAAGAAAGGACATTACCCCCAAACATTTTCTTGGGGAATATTTCCTAACACCCCGCCCCAAAAAAAAAACTATCTAAATTTTATTAATCTATATAGAAAACATTTAAATTATTTCCGAGCTACCCGCAGCACAGCGTCTTAACGAAGGAAAAGAAAATAAAATTTTTCTTTATCATAGATATGCCATTTGTGAAATATGTATGTTACCCCGCAGAGAGCCGTGCATACGATTGCGTAAAACATCTGTGATTATTCATCATGCGTTCGTTTCCTGTTTGGTATTTCGGTCAATAAAGTTAACTTTTTTTTTTTTAATTGGTAAGTTAGTATAGTCCATTCACGCTTTTCACGCTTTTTTCGGCCTTTTTGAACCAAACCTTTGAAAAATCTCCCTATGTACGACGTGCTTTGTTATTTCGTAAATATACCATGTATCACAAGCGTTTTATACTTGTGTTTATTAAAGTTTTTTTTTCTGTTAAATTGAAATGTTAATATTTTATCCATAAATTATAATGCTTCATTTATAAATGATTTGAATAAAAACAGTGACAGAACATGTGTTGTTAGTGCCTAGTGAGAAATAGTTCTTATGCAAAATACTGTTGCAACAGAGTGCGCTCGAATCCGGTACGTTGTCCCTCTGGTGTAATCTTACAGACTTAGTTAAGCTAAGTTTGCACGAGGCGGAGGAATATTCTGGAAATTAAACTTTAGCAGGGCTTCAGAAAAGGCCGAAGATACAGTGAGTCAACAATATGCACTGTGTAAACTACTCCAGAGATCAAGCAGGAGGCAATTTTATCCGTAAAATATCCCCAAGGCCAGAAAAATGAAAGTCACCTGTGTATGAGGAGTTTGTTGTCATTGTCATATGTTTCCGTTACACAAACTATTATAACTTCAACCTAGTGCTAATACATAACGTCGGAAATAACGATAATACAAATAATGTAAATTAGAAATGAACGTATTATGTAAGGTGGTCCGTGGTAAGTGAGCTTTGAGGACGGCGCTATAAGGGCTACAATTACGCTGCAATATAATGCGGTTGTTTTATACTTCAACACACACACCTTGAAGTGAACATTACTTCGTTAACGAATTGAAATTTATCTAACCCCATGGCCAGTGATTATTTCTTCAAACTATCTTTCCCCAAAGTTCAGTCCTACAGTGAACTGCTTAAGATAGTTAAAAAACAACCACCAAAATATATACTGTTACGCGCTCGCTGCTTCGCATCCCGCGCGAGCGAGTGAAAGTGAAGGACAGCAGTTATACGATAGCGGCGGCAGCTAGTCAGAGGATTGTTTTAAATGACAGGCGAGCGCTAGGCCGGTGGTCGTGTATCTGTTACAGAAAGCGAGCCGACACTAATCAATTTTGCGGCATATACTGATAACCCAAACTGTATTAAGTTTCCTCATCTGTGGAATTTTCTAGTTGTTTACTGCCGTAGATTCTGTCCGTATGACTCGGGATGCGTCGAACTTTCCAGGTCAAGGCCAGCAGAGTATAAACTATGCGACTGGCCTGTGGGCAGGTAGTAGATGAGTGGCAGTTACAAGCGATAGACTACGAGCAGCGAGAGAAGTGGCCAGCGGAAGGGAAATCAGACCGAGTACCAAGCAGTGAAGCGTGCGGCTGGCAGGTTGGACTATTGGACTACATGCGCGAGTAAAATATATTACAAATTGTGGTTACAGATTGACTAAACACTTGTTAATGATGAATATGAGTTAATTGACTGCAACCAGAGAGATTAGGAAGGGCGTTAATTAGAGTTGAAAAGGCCAATATTGCGCTCACTGGTAAATTAAAAGAGTAATGGTGAAGGTACATAGAATAACGTTGTAAATAAAAGCTGTGTGAATAAATTAATATCAAATTTAGTTCTTTTATTCTTATCAAATCCCTCGCGAACTAAGATGCACCCGTAGGTGCCTCTGTAACTATGCAATGGAATAAAACTAGTTTTAATAATACAAGTTATTAAATAATATTTTAAAAAGGTGGGGTTGAACATAAGGGGAAGGAAAAGCCCGAAAAAAGAAAATTCAATCGTTATGCAAGCCTATACGAAGCACTGTTTTCGTAGTTAACGTTCCGTGCGCAATCGCTAGTGCTTAACGTAGTATGTTGCTTAACTTGCCCTTTAGCAAACATGTTTTATTGAAGCTTTTGTTATTACAGTTTCTCCGATTAATTTCCAAACTTTACAACTTATCATTACAACACAGATGCACGCGAAGAAAAGTTAAATAAAATTTTTGCCTCTTGTGTGCGCTATATGATCAACTACAATACAAGTATACATTGATTCAGCTAATCAATACTGACAAATTGCTTTTCGCAAAAAAATGAAAAGGGTATTATTTAAAAAAACAAGAGTAGAGTAAAAAATGTCTGAAGTTAGGGTGCAGTCTTCGATCATCATTTTGAAACAGATAGCCAAATTCTGTGTCCGCGTTGCGATATCCGTGATCAGCAGTATCGGGCTGATAAAATCTGAAGTCTTTAGCTTATTTTCTAAGTGAGCTAATTTGTCTCAAAACAAAACAAGGGCGTGGTTCAATGACTACGGAGGAGGGGGGGAGGCAAGGAAGACTGACTGACTGGAGCAGACGTTTGTGTTTGATATTTTGCACTGATTTAAACAAGGTATCTTATACTAAATTACAAGTTGCTATTATATGTTTCTACATATGACTCCTGAAACAACTGCTTACTGCACTTTAACAGAACTTTCAGCATAGAAAATATTATTTTATGAGAGATACTATGATATTAGTCTTACCTTTGCCGTCTTCCCCACCCCACCACCTTCCCAATGCGCCTTTTCTGCTTAAATAGGGCTTAAATGATACGCAGGTAGGGAACGCGCAATTTAATCAAAAATCTTCTGCAACCATCCAGACAGTTCAATTTTTTTCTCCCTTTGCAAGACACGATGATCTGTGTAGCGACATCATTAAAACTCCTTTCACCACCGTCTGACAAACGTGCCATGTACTTAAAATTTTTAAGCACACTACGCTACTTATATGGATTCAGTCCTCTATTATGTGATAAAACGAAATAAACTATTTTCTGCACGACACAGAACCAATGGCCTTGGTTTGTTTTGAATACTTCACTTTATTCGGCCACACAGCGAAAGCGAAGAGGTACTGTTCTATTGCACCAGCGCAGGGTATATAATAAACTTATCTTTTGAAGCTCCATAAAACTGGAATACCAAGGCACTATCAGTGGACTCTCGACACCTTAAGTCAACATTTTAGTGCCCTGTCAATTATGAAGATAAAAGGTCCATATCACCTGCATTATACGAACTCCAAGGAAGTATGTAAGCCTGATGCAGCATACCAGAAATATTACCTTACACACATCAGTCACAAATCAGTATTTCGCAACACATCTCGTATCGTCTTTGAAGAGAGAACGGCGATTGGCTGCATGTGTGATTTTTGAAGTACGTTTATTTTACGTTAAGACGTACAAAGAGTGATGCAGAATCAATAACACCACAGCACAAAATGACATGCTAGCCAAATTCACGCTCTTCTGTTGAACAAATTCGTCACAAACAGTAGACAGGACAAATTGCTTAAACATTTTCGTATTTGGTGGCCGCATTGTCTTAGTGGATAGAGCGCTCGCCTCCCATCAAGCGAACCGGGTTAAATTCCCGGCGGGGTCACTCCCGAATTTTCGCACATGGGAATCGTGCCGGACGATGCCGCCGCTGGTCTTCCGGTTTTCTCGGCGATTTCTCGTTTCCACCGTCCTTGCATTCCGACGCTGCTCCATACCCTCTTCGCTTCACAAGATCCTGTTAAGAGCCGCCACAACCTATCCACTATTTCCGTATTCCCCATCTCGCACCAGCTACTGTACAGGGTGTAAACGATAAGTGTTTACAACTGTATAGCAGTATACAGGGCTCCGAGACGAGCAGTTTGATGTAGAACACTTGTGGTCCATAGGGTCGGGAAATTACCGTAAAAGCGCTTAACAAATGTTTACTAAGGCACGTACAGCGTGCCGCTGTGGTCCCGGCCTTAATCGACCTGCTGGTCAGCTTAAGCTAATTTGTACAGAGGTCAAATCGGGCAGGAAACACTTAGTAATTGCTTTTGTTTGAAACACATGTTGCAATTTCATACATTCTTTCCTGATTTCTGTAACTCGTCTAGTATTTTGACAATGCAACATGCGTTTCAAACAAAAGCTATTACTAAACGTTTCCTGCCCGATTTGACCTCTGTACAAACCGGCTTCAGCTGACCAGCAGGTCGATTAAGGCCGGGCCCACATCAACGCGCTGCACGTGTTTTAGTAAACATTTCTCAAGCGACTTACGGCTATTTCCCGACCCTATGGACCAGAAGTGTCCTACATCAAATTGCTCGTCTTGGAGCCTTGTGCACTGCTATGTACAGTTGGAAACACTTATCGTTTACATTCTGTATACTGATATAGGCTGTTCACGGTAAAATTGACACTTGAAAGCCCTGCTTAGGATTTACTTTTATACACGTTGTGTATTCTTCCGCCTAATGTAAAATTAACAATGTTATGGGCCTCCTCATGTTATTGATGCGTCGATCAAATGAAACTGTAATTATTAAGAAAGTAAATACTTTACAGATCTGTTCACTTTTACACTTTTGTGGATAAAAAAAAACAGCGAAAGAATAATTCGTTATCTCAAATGGTTACCGAAGATTTATTACACGTTAAAATATGGAACTACTTTTCTTCCTTAGTTGCCAACTTTTCTGAGTGCAGGCCACTCAGTGCACCCGTTAAAATATGTGCAGGCAGCGGAAGTGACTTTTTTTCTAAGGTTCATTTCTAAAGTGCTCACTTTATCGTGAACAGCCGTTAGACAACTTCAACCTTCGAAGGGTAACACTCCGCTGGGCCAACCAACACGTTATCAGAAGAAAACCACTTACGGATTCAGTAGCAATTCCCTGATCGGGAAGACCGAGCGGGTCTGGTCTCTCTATGATCGTATTGTGAACATTTCTTACACCTAGTCTTACGTCAGTGGATTTGATACTAAGTTGCACGGGGGAGGGGATGGGCTGGTTTATCAGTGGTTTCCTTATTACCTTTCCAAGCGAAAATTGGCGCAATTCCTACCTAGTCTAGTCAAACCGGTTTACCATTGCTCTTGAAGAGAAGAAACAATTTTTTTTTTTTTTTTTTTTATGTCTGGCAAGGTTATCAAGAGAGACGCGCAAACACAACCTTAACTACGAATTACTGGACTATCCTAACAAGTTGTACGGGATGTGGCAATGTGAGTGTGTGTAAACTTATCTCTTAATAATATTTTATGCATTTACAGCTCAAATTTGAAAGAACAAAAATTACGTGTCCTAGACTACTCGGGCCTACAATTTGCTTGCAGTTACTGCATTCATTGCGCACTGGCCGAGTGCCGTCCGTGTCTCATACACTGTAAAAAAAATTTCTAGTATATTTCCTAAACTGTAATGGAAGTTTTAAACCTAAATACGCTGTTTGGTAATAATACCACACATCAAGCTCCAGATACAGGAATGTTTACAGCGCTACTGTACAAAGTTGGGAACTGCCCTATTCACTTGACAGTTTCATGAGGAGCATTGGGGGGGGGGGGGGGGGGGGCAATTACAATTCCTGCTTTCCAACTAAGCGTATACACTGGTATAGTAAATTTCCGAATAATTTCTTAAAGAGTGCAGTTCGTCTCTTCGCACTACGAGCAGCAGGTTTCCATGTAGTCCGTTGCACAGGAAAAGTGCGCCCCGGATGCAAGTTTTGTTGCACTGCCTCCAGCGTTCGTGCGTTATGTCGAGTGCACATAAGGCCGACAAGTGCTCGTCTCGGGAAATCACGTGACCATCGCTTGCACTTTGTTTCCGGGGCGCACCGAGTGCGGTTCTAGTGCAGTCATTTGGAAAACGCAATTAGTCGAGATTACTAGAGTATCTCGATTTGCCAACCTTCTCCATTAGCTTTCTTCTTTCCGGCAAGAGTAATCAGACACTAAGTGAGGGAAGAGATTTTGACGGCTCTTAACAGTGAGGTCTTGAGAGCCGATGGGGGTGATAGAAGTGTATATGGAGCGGTGCCGGAATGAAGGGGGAGGGGAAACGGGAGATCCCCGAGAAAACCCTCCGACCAACGGCATCGTTCGGCACGATTCCCATGTGCGAAAATCCGGTGACCCGGCTCACTTTGGTGAGAGGCGAGCGTGCTAATCGCTCAGCCACAGTGACCCCTTCCGACACTAAGTATTTTGATTACAAGTATCTGGGTAGTCTGTTGCTTTTTTCTGCAAGAATAAATTTTATGATGTAAAATATTTATGAACTACTGTTAGTACTACTAGATGTTACGGGTACCAAACGACTATACATTTGCCTAAAAAGTGAGGGCAGCCAATTAGTCTTGAGCTTTAAAAAAAATTCTATTTATTTTGTAACTTAGTTTCAGTACCAGACCTTATTTATATTCTACCCACCAGTAGGAAAAGCAATACCTTCCATGTTAAAGATTGTTTTGCAGAATTTTACGCAAAAAAAAAGTATAACCGATTTAAGGGATTTCAGTATCACTTTTTGTTTAAAGGGTTTTAGGGACGATGCCTGCTTTACAAAACACTATCACGATAGGTGACTTGACATTTTTACTTTGCTATTATTTTGTGTGTATTTTATTCTACAGCAAACATCTGAAGTCAAATACTGTAGGTCAAAACCGAACTGAAATGCCACCCGAATAATTCTCTCGAGACGTGGAAATTTCCATGTTAAGGGGCGGGGTGTCACTTGTGGCCACTAGTACGTGTTATGTACAAATACTCCATATTCATGCCTGAACACGCTGTAAGAAAGAGCAGTTTTTGTTTAATATAAATATACAATTTTTTTTTTTTATAAACCGTTGTTTCAGCACTCAGTGCTATAAAGCAGCTCAAACAGCACATAATTCGAAACCGATAACAGCGTATGTCCGAGTATGGCTCAAGTTGTTGGAATATACTGTATGTAGAACCACGATGCCCTCTGCCGTGCAAAAAGAAGCTCTGAAAATCAAGAAGCTCCTCGTTGCCAAGACAAACAAAATTTCCCTGCATTCTAAAGCAATTTACGCTACTAATAATAAACTATTCGACGACATATTTAAAAATAATAGGGCCTCAGGAAATGTAAAAAAAAAAAAAGTGAGAATTTAATGGTTGGCATGATAAATTCAAAAAAGAAAAACATGGCTCTACTGAGAGAGTAAGAACGTGTATTGCGTTGTACTATAGACTGTTCACGGTAAAGGGAGCACTTTTGAAAGCCCTGCGAAAGAACTACTTGTGTGCGCATTGTGTATTCTTCCACCGCATGTAAAATTAGCATTCCCATGAGACTGATCACTTTATTCATACGTCGGCCAAGTGAAACTGTAGAATTATTAAGAATGTAAATGTTTTACTTACAGCTAACTGTTACACGTATTATGAATTAAAAGACTTTAAAGTAAAATTAATTGTTTCAATATTTACAAATATTTAACCTAACACTTAACTCAGTGTCAAGGATGTGGAACTGCTTTCCTCTCCGTCGTTACCAACTTTACTGAGCGCGTGCTGGCCAGTGTGCCCGTTAAAATATACGCGGTTAGGGGCAGTGACATATTTCCAAGGTTGATTTCTAAAGTGACAATTTTAGTGTGAACAACCTGTAATAGTGTGTGAATATTTAGATCGGAAAAATCTGTGTACAAACGTACAAGCGTCTTGATTGCGCTCTACTCTTTTCATGTGAAGGACTTAGGCCCCGTCCACAATCAACTTGGCTTAAATAACATAACTTACAAAGCATAACAAGCGAAACCGTCTGTCTACAATCTGCGTCAATGTGAAAGAAAAGAACCCTTTTCTAACCCATTAGAAAGCGCAAACTAATAGGAAATAAATTTTGTTATGCATAAGTTTGCTACAGCAGTTTTTATGACTCTTCACGTTCTCATTCGCCGGCGTTGAAAAACTTTACCATCTTAACGCCAAGTCACGCAAATAACGCCAAATAAGTCACGTTAAATACTAGTTGACGTTACCATCTCAAATACAGGTTTTCACTTCTTTATGCTATGCATGTTATGTACGTCATGAAGATTGTGGACGGATCCGTAGCTTTAAACTTTTCCACCAGAAAATAAAAATTATATACCATATAAATGACTACCTTTCTTCGATTTAAAGCACGGACCGAATGAAGTCTAATGTTATATTACGCGTTCCCATACTCGCATATAAAAAAAAATGCTTGGAAGACATCAGCGAATACTTTATTGTTCTGACGTGAAGCGTGTCCTTGAAAAACAAGCTTGTTGACAGATAGTATGCGCTCTACGTAGTTCAAGTAACCCTGGAGGTATTTCGTGTGTTTGACCTGCGGCGGCGACGGCACGCCTAGCAAATTCTTCATCGCGTCGAAGCACACCACGACACTGAACTATAGGATCTTCACGATTAGGTAAGCACTTTCGAAATCAAACTTTGAAAAATGTCACCGTCTCTACCCGCATGGATTTTAAAGATCGCGATGACTGAAATGTGCCTATTTAAGTTGGTAACGACAGAGGGGGAAAGCAATTCCATGTTTTAACGTGGAATAAATATGTTAGGCGAACATTTCTGAACACTCGCATGATTTGTTCTGCTTTGTTTTCTTTTTTTTAATGGATGTAAATGTAGGGATGATCAAACTTGTAAAAATATATATATTCGTAATGACTTCACAGTTTTACTCGATCTATGCGCGAATAAAGTGAGCAGGGACACGAGAATGTTAATTTTATAATTGGCGGATGAAATACGCCTACACAAAGTGCATACAAGTAGATGTAGGCTGTTCACGGTAAAATGAGCACTTTTGAAAACCCTGCTTAAGATATACTTGTATGCGTGTTGTGTATTCTTCCGCCTTACGTAAAATTAACATTGCCATGGGACTCATCACTTTATTCATGCTTCGGTCACGCGAAACTGTGGAACTATTAGAAAAGTAATTATTGTACAAAATTGGTCATTTTAACACTTCCGTGCATTAGAAAACAGAATGCGAAAGAAATAATTTCAGACATCACAAATAGTTACCTAACACTTTTTATTCGACTTTAAGATGTGGAACTACTTTCCATCCATCATTACCAACTTTACTGGGCGCATGTCACTCGGCGAGTCCGTTAAAATGTATGCAGGCCGGGGCACTGACTTTTTCTAAGGTTGATTTCAATAGTGCTCACTTTATTGTGAACACTGAGAAGGGCTACTTTATTGTGAACACTGAGAAGGGCTTTCGAAAGTGCTCAGTTTACCGTGAACAGAAGTTCTGTCGTCGAACACTATGTCTTTGTGGAACTTAGCAACGATCCTGTTATGTCACGGCATTGTGCACTACAGATAAAAGGTGTGATTCACATCGGCAAGCGCACAGGACTTGAAAAAAAAAATGGGAAATGTTATACAGTAGCCGTGTCCCTGCCATAATATGAACTTCACTTTCAGTGGCACAATGAATGCACTTCTTTTACAGCCCAGGTATAAAAACATTCAAGAGACAGACAAATGTCACCACATGTTGGAGGATAATGAAATGAAATTGGCAGAGGTTGCTTACTATCTTTAAAATTCTGTTTAGTTTCACTTCTGGCAATATCACGGGCGCACTTCTCTTGCGTACAGCCCTGCCTTCATATCGATACGACTCACAAAATCGTAGTTTTCCACATTTTTATCTTCTTTATATGTATAGTGGGGAAACTACAGATTAGACTTTTTCGCCCAAGAAAATAATATAGTCTAAAGGGTTGCAATCTTGAATGAAGCTTTTAAAAACACACGTGTGCTCTTCGTGTCCACAGCCCACAGAAAAATGCCTCGTTTTCCAATAATAGATGGATTTATGGAGGTCATTAGGTGTCATCGTGTCATAGGTGGGCGGTTTCCGTAGCATTATAGTAATCTACGTTATTCTTACGTAGCCCCCAACAGACTAGAACACTTACTACATAGTTCTGGATGAGGTTTGACTGCAGCTTTTGTTCATTCTGCTGTGTCAGATTATTGATCCACGATACCATAATCTGAGCGTTTCCGTGATTCTTCTCTAGGCACGTACAGTGTACGTGATGATACAAACTAAGAATTCTTTTAAACCCCACCAACTTATTTTCGTGGAAGGCTTTAGTTGGAAGGTGTACAAACACATCACAAAATCAACTTTCTACACAAGATCAGGCTCACGAGTTCGCCATCACACTAACAGTAGGCAAGCACACGAACCAAACTCAAGTCGCAACTTTCTAATAAATCTATACTACTAGGTCAGAATTGTAATTAAAGTACGTAAGTGAATACAGCGCGATATGAAAGTCTGTACACTTTACTTTCTGAGTTTGCTAATATTTACGTTCTGCATAAACACGAGACACTGTCGTTCTGAATTAATGAAACTGATTCCGGACTTAAGGTAAAAGCGGCATGTTGTACAGAAGAGCATAAATCTACGTGTGCGTATCGGTTACGGTGAAAAAGGAGGTGGGTCTTGAAAAATACTACAAGATAACAATATTAGCCGATGATTCGCTTCCTACAGCAACAATTCAAATTATTATTTTTTTGTTGAATACGCATATTGACATTTCCTAAAGATACAAACTGGAAAAAGTCTCACGCTACTTACTCAATACCAATACATAGAAACTAACTCTGTATTTGTTCAATCCACACCTTACTGAACATAATGTGTGCGGATCAAGTCCAACGTTACCTTGGCACACTAGCGTGAACTGACCTGAGGTAGCGTGTCCCAAAACTGCGAAGCTGTCGGCCCCAGCACTGGCGTCGGCTTTGATGCGTTTCCTTTAAAGCAGTTACTTCTTTACACACGTAGCCTGTCAATCACAGATGAAGTACGTAGACACAGGCAGATTTTGCAAGTCATCGCTTCAAAGTGATTTTTTCCCCCCTTCGACGAAAAAAAAAAGGGGGGGGGGGAGAGAACGTTTTAATTCGTGGCGGGTAGATGTGGAGAACACGGGACTAGCACGACTTTCACTTCTGCTCACGCGTTTTCGTGGAACAGAACGAAGTCGCCGGATCAGCCTGTGATTTGGCGATACCGCGACGGGAGGGGGACAGCGCAAGCGCGTTGTGACCTCAACAGCCCCCATTTAACCCCCTCCTTCCATATCGGACGATTCGAGCTGCAGACGTGCAGTTCTTGAATATCACGTTTCAATTCCTCGTCCATTATCCCAGTTAGCTTTGGAGCATAAAAGGAAGGAGAAACTATAGTAAATATGATTTTTCTTACAAAATATTAACGCCAAGGAATTTCTTTATTGCATGGGCTGGTACTAGAGGCGATTGCCGCTACCGAAAGAAATCCACCAAATACGATTCCATAAATAACTCTAATAAGAAATTTTAAGTAATGCGTATAACACAAAGAGCGAAAATTTTGAAAACGTCTGCTATTTGTAGATTGTAAAAAACTAAGTTAAGTTTTCTCCATGATCGCCATGTTATGGACATCACAAAAATATGAATAAATTATCAATTTTTTCAGCGCATTTTGCATTCTTCCCCCGTAAGAAAAATTAACATAGCCACGGACCTGACCACTTCATTCAAGCGTAGATGTAAAATAATTAGTATGAGCATAAACGGAGATTAAAGTAAGTAGTGTCCAGAAATTTAAACCTAAAATTATTTTTTAAACTTAAACGTATCAACATACTTGCTTCTGCTACACCGTTGCACCCTTCGCTGCAAGGATGGCAGTCAGCGTAAGGCTAATGCAACCAGTCACTGTTTATTTTCCTAAAGTTGTTTTCGGATGTATCCAATTAACTGCGATCCACTCAAAATCCAAACATACGCTAAAAGTATAAGCAGTTTTAACCGTGTCGTGACATTGAATAACATATAAATGAGCGATTACCATCCTTTACACTCACACTTCCACTCCCATACAAGACTGGCGATTGGGCGGTCGAGCTGCGCTTATATGTAGGTGCATCCTGCCTACCCAACCCCTCCCGCAAACACTCCTCGTCGCAAACAAATTATTACTTTTGACGTGAATACGTAATTAAATTCGAAACAATGGTAGGAGGCAATCCAGAAAATCCGATAATAGCAAAATCGGGGGATACAGTTTGGCATTGCAGCTCTGTGTGTGTGTGTGTGTGTGTGTATATATATATATATATGTCTAATCTAAAACGTGCAAAAGCACGTGGCCTTG
Source organism: Dryococelus australis (assembly GCA_029891345.1). Taxonomy (NCBI): domain Eukaryota; kingdom Metazoa; phylum Arthropoda; class Insecta; order Phasmatodea; family Phasmatidae; genus Dryococelus; species Dryococelus australis. The sequence continues at coordinate 70,216,468 of CM056998.1, read as the reverse complement.
GAATTAACCGTACAGCCACACAACCATCTAATTCCGAATACAATAAATGTCGAAAATAACGAAAACGTGAGTATTCACGGCAGAAAATCATCAAAAACTCGTAAAATCAAAGATTCTAAGGGCCATTAAACTCGCAGAAAACGGCACAAACACACAGTGACGAGATCCCGACGCCGAGGTTTAAAAATACGAACCGTACACGACGGTGGATACTACTCTCCGAATCTATCGTCTACATTCAAAATTCAATTACACCACTCGATTGCCAAACGATAAAATAATATATTACGTTCAGTGAGGACTGCGAACTATCGTGCGCGCTGGGAGGGGGGGGGGGGGGTGCGCGCAATTTCGAGTTCGTTTCGCCGCGTCTCATAACTACCGCGTAGTATAATAACTTTTGACTAGGAGGAGCTACGACGCTCATTTTAGTTTCAATCGACAGCTCTCATTAAGATCAATCGATTGCGTGTATAGAAACATTTGTGTGTCGTGGTTATGGTCAAATTGTATGCGTATAATGTAAAATAAATTTTGAAAATTTAACACAATTTCGGCCTATACTCGTCAAAATCAAGTCGAAATACAGAAATCGTAATCGGTTGGCAAGATCATCTCATAAGCAATCGAGTGATACCCATAAAACCCCATATGATCGAGTGAAGCGGTGCCGGGAACGTAAAATAAATATCAAGGCGTCTATGCACGTCAACGTAGACGTATTCACGCAAAACAAACTGCTCTAACCCAACACAGCCAAACCCAATTTTTTCCTGGTAACATTTCGCCTACAGTTTCATTAATATTTTTTATCTGAAATGAAATATTGTCTCTATTTAAATTTCTGTTCGAATCATTGCCATAATGAATTTTACCACTCACTGTATTTTTTTGTGGAAATGTGGCTAACAGAAAAGCCCACAGCCAAAATCGAAAAATATGAACAAATAGCAATACGCAGTAAAAGCTCCCGGAAAAACGAACAAGGAACAATACCAGATGGGATCACAAATAAACTATTCTTCTCGGTAGAGGCCCTCTCATAAAGAACAGACTTGATCTACTTGTGCTTTGAACCCTCCATATCACCATATGTGCAACCAAAGAAAGGAACCTCGACCACCATACAAGGTACTCCAAAGGGTGGCAGCGTCGAGGGGCGCAATTATCGGAGTTTACCATATTCTGATTAGCAGGTAGGTTACCACTACAATTCGTGCCATGCATATTCCACCTCCTTTGTAGATTCCACGAAGCAAATCGGCTTCCGATAAGCGGAGAAGTGAATGAAAATCGCGCCCCAAGCGATGAAAACAAGTAGCCGGAACGTAGGGCACCGTGACGCGAACCAGCGGCACGGGCATAAATTGCTAAGAGGAAAATGTTTTATGGACATGTTTTCACGATAAATCTTTTATTAAAAAAAAAACCGGTACAGAAACGTGAAGGCAATGTGGAGACGCGGAGCAAAATATACTGTTTTATTATTGATCTACTAAAATATTAAGAGTTGCGCCTCGTGGCCTCATACCGCAGGTCAAGTTTGTGTATGCCAGTTCACTGCCTTACATAATATAGAGGATGATCCACTTAACGTGTGCACGCCCCTAATATTTTCGCAACGGTTGCAGATCACTAAATGCAGTTTTCGCTAAATGATAGCAGGTATTGTTACGAGTCGCCAGTCGGAGCCGCGTTGGCAGGCGAGATAAGAAGCAGACGAAGGAGTGGCGGCGATATATATATATCAGTTGCGAAGCTAGGCCGACAAGATAATATTCTGCGGCGTGAAGCTGCGTGACCCTGGTTGTGGTGATTTTCCTCGTTTATCAAAGAATGCTCTGGACTATTGACCTATAGACCATTCCCGATTGGAAGCGACTTATGAAAATCAACCTTTGAAAAAACACTCTCAGCATAACATGTCACCTGTTTTTTCAATAACCTATATTCCACAAATATGTAACACTGTGGTTAACTTTAGAGTACTGTATTATTGAATAAATGAACCTTTGCCTTAATATCTTCTATAACTTGTAATATTTATTTCTTTTTTAAATATGAATGGACAACAACGAGTGCAGCGACGAGTTGGCAACTACAGGTAAGAAATAGTTCTCAGTTGAAATATTATTTTAATCTCGTTTTTTTTAGTATACTGTTTGGAAATTAAATGGTGCCTATCGAAATATTTAAATATTTATGTAGCCCCGATGGCAACATATCTCATTTTTACAGTTTGAAATAACAGCGGAAAATATCGTGAGTAGGCCGTAATGGTACGGTATTATTTTATCGAGCAAAAAAGCAATTCAAAAACTGTCTACTGGCGAGGCTTGTCGCACTCTCTCTCTCTCTCTCTCTCTCTCTCTCTCTCTCTCTCTCTCTCTCTCTCTCTCTCTCTCTCTCTCTCTCTTTCTTCGTCTCTTTCAAACTCGGGGAAATTTCACTTCGCTAGTAACAATATTATACATGTTTTTAATTGTAGCATATTTTATACTTATACAGCAAATAGTGATTTTGAATGAATTTACAATGAAAGTGATTTTTAATGATTTGAATAGATATTTATGATATATTTTAGATATGATGGCGGGGCAGTTACCTAGTGAAGTTGGCAAATGTGGCGAGCCATGACATGGCGTGTGCTTTTTGTCAAACGGATCTTAAATTATTCTTACCCGAAAAATACTTCAAATTAATAAATCATGTTTGTAGACGTTGTGTTTTTTGAACCTACCTAGGCAAGTTACGATGTTGTGATAAATCTGTGTTTCCATGGCAATAATAAATATAATGTGACGTGCGTTTTGTTAATCATTGCGTCTGTGAAATGTGCCTTTGTGCATCGTGGTCGATACGCTGGCCCTGTGTGTGCGTGATTTCAAATATTTGATTAGCACTATTTATACGTTTCAAATGTGAACTGTTTTTATGACAAAATTATTTATTTACACGTACGTCTGTTTATTTATTACAACGTTGTACCTTTGCCCTAAGGGGTTTGAAACATAGTCGTGTAAAGTAACTTGCCACAATTCCAGAAGAAAAAGCCCAACCCGATAAATTTCAATTACCCTAATAAACAGTAAGTAGCAATACATAGGAATATGAGCGGAATAAAAGTTATCGTAGGCTTATTTGTGTGCATGTTCACCGCTATCTTTTTAAGTTTGTATGACAAAAATGAGCAACACGAGTTGCGTGCTTGAATTTGATGAGCCTTTTTCACTGGTTGTTCCTTCGTTTTAATATTTATTCCAACTGAGGCCGTCCTTTTAGAGAAATGACCGAACACATATCAATAACAAAAGGATAATAACAATTAGTACAGCCCTTTACCTCGCATTTGTAACCGTGTTAAACACAGTCGCGGCAAAATACTAACGTGCATTACATGTATTGAGCTACGTCGTGGAAAACAAATATGTTAATGTAACAACCGTAAGAACTGTCTTCAATTCAGACATTTTTAAAACGTCATAAAGCTGACCTAAATAATGTTAGAGGCCTAAACTGTGAATATTCATACGGAATGGTTTTTGGAATATGGCAGAATTCTTTGAAAAGCTGTAAACAGTGAACAACATATTTGACAGGTATAAAAGTAAAAGTCACACTTCAATGTTAATTTTTAGGTGTAGCGGAAATATACGAAGATATGTACACAAGCAATGGAATGTAAACATTGATTTTGAAAGATGCTACATGGCAGTCACATGGCAATGTTTGTTTACAATTGGCGGAAGGATACGAAATGGGCCTGCAAGTAGATATTTAGCAGGGCTCCGAGAAAGTTGCTTCCAATGGGGAATGGACTATAGCTTCTCAACGCAACTCTGAGTTTGTCGAACATTTCAGATGGTCGCCCTGACTGTATTTAAGTGTGATGGCCCTCGTGGACGGGAGTCGTCAAGTTGGAATGGCTGAATGGACGACTGGTGGGATTCCGAGCGTGCGGCGTGGTCAGGTGTGGGAAGATGAAGGTGACGACCGTGCGTGTCAGTGTTTCGAAGAAAGTGGCTGGAGAGTGGACTATTGGATCAAGTGCATGAATGAAAGACATTATAACCGTTGCGAACAGACTGAACACATGATACCGTCTGCGGCTAGCAGTCTAACCATTGTCGACCCGCGCGCACTGTCTAGCGGTCCAGGTGAGAACATCCTACAGCAGAGGGCTGGCCACGCGGCGCATTGTGGGAGGCCACCAACAGCCCTACTGCTGAGTGAATCAGTGACTATTGATGCCACAAGGCGTAACTTTTTATACCATGTGTAAATTGCAATGCTGCACATAGCAGAATTTGCTCTACATTAAAGTAGCGCCCAATAAATGAATGTAACACCATCCCAATTAAAGTCACGTAGCAATTAAGGTGCAAAGTGCCAACAACGTGGTCACGTGAATCTCAGGCATCCTGCATTATTATGCAAAAGTGCTTATTGTTTTACAATCGCAAAAATAAGGGGACTTAAGGACTTGCAGTGAGCCATTTGATAAAAGTAATGTAATAAATTGTTTAAATTGTCATGTTGATGTCTCCAGTATGATGTGAACTCTTCGAACTGCATAAAAACAAAATTACTTAAAAAGGTTTCGAATACTTGTACATTAATTTGTAAGGCACCAAATTAATGTAATATATTTAATTTTGAGTATTTAAGAGTCTCCATGTATGTGCTTCTCTTACAGCTCACAGAAAGACTTAAATTGCAAAAATTATTTAAAAATAAAAATTAGTAGCGCGTAATTTTTATATGTTGTATTGATGTATTAAAGTGTATTTCACGATGTGCCAAATAAGATGTAACATCCAGTGTTATGTTTCACATCATCCATATATTTTTGGGGGGAAATTTTTTGTTCTGGTGCGGTGTCGGTTACAGTCGTCACCCCCGCCACGCCAACCTCTGTAGTCTTGGTTCAACAGGCATCAAGGCAGGTGGCGTCCACGCAGTTCGGAGTTCAAGCATCGTAGCACTCATCATGAAATTTACAATAGGCTTTAATTTTTCTGGAACGCTTTTATTTCCCCTCGTGCACCTCCGAGAATACCTCACATTTGGAGCAGACTCAGGGCCCCTCCTGCATAATTAGTACTTAAATAATTTTCACTACATCTACGTCGTTTTAGCAGCTTAAGCCTATGCGGGGCTTTGTGTCGTATGCCCGCTTACATTTCCAATCATGTACCGTCACATCACTAGTGTTGAAAAATCACCAATTTTATTGAACGGATGTGCCTGAGTAAATTTATTCTCGCTTGTCGAGGAGGTTTAAGGCCGACGGACCTTATATTTGCCAAATACCTGCCATGTGTTTATGGCCACGTAAGTTGTTGAGTGCTGGAGGTGTATTTGTTTTGAAGTGTATCTCAGTGTTTCATAAGGCGTGTTGGGAGCCAGAATATCCCAGCTCGTGTGCTAAATTTTTCAGTTTATGCAAGTATATGTCGCTCTAATCTAAACATCGTTTTCAGACACCAGCGGACACAGGAGCATTGTCATTTAGCCCAGGCTTTTCGACCATGGCCCATAAAGGGGGGGGGGGGATATATACCCATTCCGACATGCGCCGTGCGTTCCTAAAACTTATATCTATTTACTCAAATTAAGATGTACAACTGCTGTTTACATTGATTGAAGAACATAATACTTTTTTTATACTAAAGCTGCATACTTGATAATACATTAAAGTAATATTAAAACAATAAAAAGAACATGACAACCTTTTCTTATTAACTAAAAGAAAAAAATTACTTCACATACAACATATTAAAATCATTGGAATTTTTAAATCCAAAAACCAACTATCGTTACACACTAAAATCCTTTAAAATTAAAATCCTCATATAGACTTACACTTACTTAAAAAAAAAATTAAACCATAACTTGTCAATATTTAATTTAAATAATGCCCTTATCTATTAAAATGATTTAAATTTAAAATCATCATAACACTTACACATAAAACATATTGACCACTAAACTTGTCAGTATATAATAAATCCTTAAACATCATTAAAACCTATTCCAACTTCTTCCAATTTCTTCTTCGTTTCCTTGGGAACCATGACCCTCACTGCCAAAGTGACCGGGATATCTTCTCTGTACCTTTTCCCATCGAACCTTTTACCAACTTCCTCCTCATCACCTGATATATCTCTGCTTTCTCCCGATTAGCTTCCAACAAGCTGTCTCCTTTCATTAACCTGTACAAAAACCACCTCCCTATTAGTGGCAAGAACTAAATATGGTTTGTAACTGTTCCCGATAACTTCGAAGGTGGGTTCCTCCACCACTATTCCATCCTTCTTATGCTCGGTCCATTCGTGTGCTAAAATATTGCACACCTCATTGTGCCTTCTAATGTGTGTATCTTTAGTACGCGGGCATGCACCTAAAATGTGCCCCGTAGTCTCAGGGCAGTTGCCGCAATGCCTACAATTTACGTCTCCGCCCTTGTAGTGGGCTAAAGTTGCCTTACTATTCATCTGTCCTGTCTTTAACTTGATCACCTCAGTGAATCTCGAGGCCCTCAGGTACTCCGGTTCATAGATCGATTTATTTGACTCTGGATTGTCCTTGAGGAACCTCAAAATTTCACCCTGCACACCCTATTACTCCCACTGAAGACTTCTCTCTCTCTCTCTCTCTCTCTCTCTCATCCTTCTTATACTTCACCACAGACTTCTCAGTATCACCAATAATCAGATCTTCAACCCTCTCCCTAAGGTTTAAACTCCTCAATTCCTTATCCATAACCTTCCCTACATCCAGTTCCTTACAAACCCATCTCAAAACTGGATCCTCAATATTTTTCATCTTTCCGAACTGTTTAATTCTTGAAAGAGCGACAGTGTGCTGGTACTTGAGGAGTCCCAGGCCACCATCCCTCTTAACTGTATATAAAAAACAATCAGATGTCTGCATTGGGGTCTTCAAGGTTTTCTTCACTTCTCTCTTAACAACACGATTTCATCTAAAAACGTTTTACTGACTCCTTGTAAGATAAGGGAGTAAATAAATCTGGGCATCCAGTTAACTTGCACCAATTCCAACTTCTGGAAAGGCTTCAATGGGGCCATGCACACTTCATCCAATTCATCTTCGATACACTTTAAAAATGTATTACCTCTACCCCCATCAAATCTGTGTGGAATCCTTAAATACTCTAAATACTCTCCACCTTTCTTTGTCATCAATCGAGATTCACTGATGCTGAATTTGGTCGGCAAAAAAGTCCAAGTCATATCCTTTACAACTAAATGGCTGGCATTGTATTTATGAGCAGACAGCTCCATCCCGAGCCCAGACAGAAATCGCTGCACTTTCCTTAACATTTCATCCATTACCTTAACCTCATCTGCTACTAATACCAAATAATCTGCAAAAGCCAGAACCGAGACATGAACACCATCCCTTTAGATTCTTCTAGTTCTTTCAACAAAGGATCAATGACCAAAACAAATATAATAGGAGACAGAAAATCCCCTGTTTAACTCCCCTTCTGATATAAATTCTAACCTCCCAATTGGGGGGGGGGGGCCAATTGATCGCTATCTCTTCATATATATATATATATATATATATATACACACACACACACACACACACACCTTGAATGGACCTGATCAAATTTAAACACCCTGCTTCATCCCTAAATCCCTTTTGTCCTTCACTTAGTTCAATTTTCTTGTTAATCCTCCTGTACAGTAGACCAATTCAATATGCTTTCAACAGTTATTGGCCTAAAAGCTTCAATATTGCTGCACTCCCATTTGCCCTTTGGTATTAACACTGTCCTATTACATTCCCATGCCTCCGGGAAGATCTGATACTTTAAAATAATATTAAATAGGATAACAACCAGCCCTATTATGCCTAATTTAAACAAATGTGCTCTTCTAATGTCATTCTGCCCTGGTACCCCTATTTCTTTCTCTTGACTACTTGTTCGATCGTTATTGGTGTTACTTTCCTCAGGTCCCTTTCTCTACCTCTTTTCTTTCTTCTCTCGAACTATCATTAAGAATTTTCATAAGCAGCAGTCTGGGGTACCTAACAAACAATCTCTGTGCTTCTCTGAATTCCCTAGCTTCCTCCGTGCCACTCTTTGTCTTTGCTCTTCCTTTAATGTTGCTACCTTACGCTTAGAATCCCCTTTCTTCCCCCTTATCATTTACTAGTTCCTTGCTAAATCTAGCAAGCTAACCATTTATCCGTACTTCCACCTACTTCGCACTACTTAACCCTCATATTGCTATTAGTTCCTTTCTCAAATCAAGGATGTTACTATCTATCTCCTTCCTAAACTTCCCTTCTAAAGCCTTTCACAATCCGCTAATAACTTCACCAAACATATACAACAATTCCCCCAGAATACTGCTTTCAGCTCTATCATCAACCTCATCCATCTCCCTATCCTCTTCCAACTCTCCCCGTCTCTGGCCATCCTCTTCCCTATCCACACAATTTCCCTCATTAACCACATCATCATAAATAACACTCTCCACTATTATTTCCTCTGTCTCCTCCTTATCATCTCTACCTCCTTCGCTCTTATATGTCTCTGTCAAACCCTCCTTCCCAATACCCCTCTCATCCAAATCTTCCAAACTCTTATTAAAAAAAAGAGTCTTGTGTTAACCCGAGCAGATTACCCTCGTTGGTTAGCTGGCGCCCTCCGGACATTTACAACTCACGTCGTGACCCTGTGATCACCCCGTCAGCTGTGAATCGGCCTGCGTGCTCTTGGGCTTCACCATGCCAATCCGCGAAAGGCATAAACATGCTAATAATGGGTATGAGTTAATTGACTGCAATCAAGAGACATTAAGAAGGACATGAAGTACAGTTGAAATAAACATTAAAAAGTACGATCACTGTTAAATAGAAAGAGTAAAAGTGGAGTGAATAAATTAGAGATCAAATTGAGTTTATTTTATTTAGTTTATTTTATTATTAGGACCTCCATCCCTTATGAACTCAGATATGCCCCTCAGCCATCATCCTTCACATGTAACACTGGTGTAAGAAGTGGGATAAGGTAAATATTGATTAAATAGCTGTAAATAAAATTAAGCAATAGGTTAATAATTAGTGATATTAGGACAAATTATTTAATTTAGTTTTAGGTGGGGATAATTAGGACTGTTTTATAACACTTTATCAGTGAATGTTAACCAGGAAAATGTCTGCAGAACTGGAAGCCCCATGAACATTGATTGAGGGACTAAGTAGCCAAGGGAGCACAAGTGCAAAGAGATTAAGATATATGTAAATAACCAAGTTAGTAGTGTGAAAGAGAGTGTAAATAGCAAAATAGACAATGTTAATGAGAATGTAGATAGGATAATTGACTGTAAATGAAAAAGGGGACAGGAGAATAGAAGGCATTAGCGAGTAAGTGAACAAAAAATTGATAGTGTGAATGAAAGAATGGACATTGTAAACGAATAGTGCACAGTGTAAACAACAGGATGGACGGTGGTACTGAGGTAGTGGACAATATCAGTGGAAGAATGGACAGTGTCGAGAATGAGGTGAAACATGAAATAAATGCAATAAAGAAGCAGCTGTAGGGGATTCTTCAGCAACAAAGTTTCGCAACCACTACATCATCAACCGAGAGAAGTGAAGAGGCAGTGCAAGACATCACCAACACAGCGACCTTGGAGGATAGCAAGCAGCTCAGCAGCATTGTAGTCACACAGCCAGGAGTGGGGAAGGGGGTCTCGATTAAGCCTACCACTTACAATGGCCAGACTTCAGAGCGGGAATAACATCAGTTTGAAATAGTCGCTACCTTAAATGGCTGGACAACCAAACAGTGGGCTTACTACTTCACTGCAGTACTGAGAAGCTCTGCGCTAAGAATACTACTACAGTCTCTATCACAGCGACATCGACTAGAGTACCCCACACTGGTGTCGGCTTTGGAGCTTCGCTTTGGCTACTGGTACCTGCGACATGCCCGCCATGCACAACTGCGAAGCCTCACCCAGCGACCAAGGGAGCCACTGCAGGAGCTTTGGCACGACATTTTGCGGCTGTCCCGCCTATCTCTGAAAGATGCCCCGAGGAGGCGCGCGAAATCATAGGAGTCGACTTCTTCATCGATGCCATCGCCGACACAGAGCTCCGACAAGCAGTACGTCTGGCTGCACCCCACAATATGCAAGATGCTCTGGTCCGAGCTCTGGAGGTAGAGTCAGCAAGACAGGAGGCTGTAACCCAACATTCAGTACACACAGTGAAGCTGAACAAAGACTGCGACGATATTTAGAAGACTCTGAAGGAGTTGCAGCTGGCTTTGAGGGACATCGCTTCCAGGATTTGTACTGCAGAGCTTCGCCGCCCCCGACCCAAATGAAGGGAGTGCTGGTCATGTGGACAGCTGGGACTTATTGCCCACAACAGAAGCAGTAACCAGTAAAGCGACAGCATGGTGAAAAACAAATGGCCTCGGTGAGCGCATACAAGGACTTGCATGAAGAAATTTGTGGGCTTCGTGCATATGCCCATCAATTGAGACACCACAACAACGAGCTGATGCTGCATGCTACACACCTCACAAAGCAGTTGGAAAATGCACATGATGACCTTCGAGAGCTGTCTAGAAGACCTGTGCACCCTTTGACATATAACAGTGACAGGTACCCATGGCATGGAGTGAGTGATAGGCTGGCCCCTACATTGGTGGCTCTTAGGATAGCTGTCCCATGGAGGAAGTGGTTCGGGGGTCAAAGAACCAGTTGTATGAACTCAATAAAAAGAGTGAGTTAGTCGACAGGAGCTATCAGTGCTTCAGTGTACATCTGATTGGTAGACAAGGTATAAAGAAAGATACAAGAGGAAATTCTGTATTTACTCCATCTTTTCACACTGTCGATGAAAGGCACAAAAAACTATATAGTGTGAGGTTAAAGACCCAGTATGAGAGAAGAATGTCGGGTGAGGTATTTCAAGAAGGACAACTTGTGTGGCTGTACAACCCACAGAGATGAAAAGGATACTCTAATCTACAGAAATGTTGGGAAGGCCCCTACAGGATTTTGAAGAAGATCAATTATGCGATCTTTCGGATTTATCGTCAAAGTTCTCGGGCAGAGCCGAATATTGTCTACATCGACCGACTGACACTCTACGAAGGTCCGGACTTTGCAGAGTCTGTTCGGGACGAACATACTTGACGAGGAAGCAGTGTTACAAGTCATCAGTCGGCACTGCACAGGCAGGCGAGATAAGAGATAGGTGACGAAGTGGCGGCGGTATATCAGTTTCAACAATATAATATTCTGTGGCACGACAATGCATGGTCCTGGTTGTGGTTTTTTTCCTCGTTTATCGAAGAATGTTCTGAATTGCTGACCTAGGCTCTCATCGCGACTCGGAGTTTGTTGAACCTTCCAGATGGTCGCCCTGACTGTATTTAAGTGTGATGGGCCTCGTAGCTGGGAGTTTTTGAGTTGGAGTGGCTGAATGGATGACTGGTGGGATTCTGAGCGAGCGGCATGGTCAGCTGTGGGAATATGAAGGTGGCGAAAGCGAGTGTCAACATTTTGAAGGACCTGGCTTGAGCCTGGACTATTGGATCAAGTGTGTAAGTGAAAGACCTTATAACTGGTGGAAACAGACTGAACACGTGCTAACAATGGGTATGAGTTAATTGACTGTAATCAAGAGAGACATTAAGAAGGACATTAAATACAGTTGAAATAAACATTAAATACATACACTCGCTGTTAAATATAAATAGTAAAAGTGGAGACAGCTAATTGATGTTGTGCATAGTAGAAGAGTGAACAAATTAGAGATCAAATTTAGTTTCTTTTATTTAGTTATTTTTATTACTAAGACCTCCATCCCTTACGAACTCAGACACGCACCTCAGGCACCATCCTTCACATGTAACAGTATGGAGGCGAGTAATGCATGTTAACATCTCACTGGGAACGGCATGTGAAGCCCAAGTGCAGGCAGGCCGATTTACCGCTAACGTGGCATAGTGTCTTGGCATGAGTTGTAAATGTCTGGAGGGCGCAGGCTAACCAATGAGGGAAATTTGTTCGGGTTAACACAGACTTTGTTGGGGAGGGGTGTTATTCAGCTTGACGTTAGGAAAACATTTGATACTGTGCCGCACGAGATAATCATAAAGAGATTGAAGAGCAGGGAGTCCCTAGTATATTAATAAGATCTATTCAGGGTATGTAAAGAGAGTTTTACAGAGTTTGAGATCAATGGTGATAGGGTAAAGATTGATATTAGAAGAGGGGTTAAACAGGAGGACTCATTGTCCCCTCTGTTATTCAATCTCGCCATCGACTCACTTATTAAGGAATCAGAAGAGAGTAAGGGTATGATTATAGGGAAAGAGCATGTTTCTGTTTTTGGTTCTGCCAACGACTTAATATTGGTAGCAGATGAAGTTAAGATAATGAGTAAGATGTAGAATAGAGTGTATGAGTTTTTCGCTCGTCTCAGGATGGAGCTGTCTGTTCGTAAGTGTAGTGCTAGCTGTTTGGTAGTTAAATACAAGACATGGACCTTGCTCCCGACAAGGTTTAGCCTCGGTGAATCTCGGCTACTCATCAAGAAGGGGAGAGAGCATTTGGAATATCTAGAAATGACATATAGATTTGATGGAGGGAAAGACCATAAATGCTTAAAAGGAATTGAAGAGGAGTTAGGAAACGTGTCTATGGCTCTACTGAAGCCTTTACAGAAATTTTAATTGATTCAGGTAAACTGATGCCGCAATTTTTATATTCCTTGATTTTGCAAGAAGTAAGCAAAACGTTTTTAGACTTAGGGGATGGAGTGGTTAAAAGAGGTGTAAAAAAGGTTTCGAAAATACCGATGCAAACATCTGATGGTTTTTGTACACGGCGAAGAGAGACGGTGGACTGGGGATCTTGAAGTACCATCACACAATCTCTCTTTCAAGAATTAGGTGTTTGGTAAAATGGAGAATGTGGATTATCCAGTGTTGGGATGGTTATGTAAGGAGTTGAATGTAAGGAAGGTAGTGGATAAGGAGCTGAAGAGTTTGTATTTAAATGAGCGGGTTGAAGATAAAATCATAGAGGATATTGAAAAAAAGCAGTTTATAGATATAAGAAGGATCTTCAGTGGGAGCAGCAGAGCACGCAAGGTGAGGTGTCGCTGTTCTTCAGGGATAACCCTGAGTCAAGTAAATGGGTATACGAACCGGAGTCCCTGAGGGCCTCGAGGTTCAACCGAGGCTATGAAGTTGAGAACGGGCCAGATGAATAATAAGGTTACTCTGGCCTGTTATAAGGGAGGGGAGTTGAATTGCAAGGATTCGCACATCAACAGACACAATGAGGTGTGTAATATTTTAGCCGAAGAATGGACTGAGCAGAAAAAGGAAGGAATCGTAGTTGAGGAACCAAACTTTGAAGTCGCCAGGAATAAATATAAACCCGGCTTAGTTCTGATAACCAATAGGGAGGTGTTCGTTTTAGAAGTGACAGTGAAGTATTAAAAAAGTTTTAGCTTGTCAGAAGCTGAACAAGGGAAGATTGAGAAATACCAGGTTCTGGAAGAGAATGTTGGAAAGAGGTTTGATGGAAAGCGGTACAGAATGGTTGTCCGGTTACTTTGGTGGCGAGGGGAGCAGTTCCTAAGGAAACAATGAAGAAATTATAGGCAATAGGAATTGGCTCGAAAGATTTGTACTGGAGATTGAGTTTGGGTGTTCTGAGGAGTTTGTTGGAAATTTATGTAGGGTTTTATAGATGGTAAGATAAGAAATGAAGAGATTTTTAGTTAGTTTTCAGCCCGATCCATTGTGCGTTAAATTTTAAGAGTAAGTTTTAGTTGTTTTTTTTTTTTTAGTGACAGTTTTATTAAAATGATCTTAGGATATATTTAACCACATTTATATTGAAATGGTTAAGTTTTAATTGTTATTTTTATGGCGATTTTATGTAAAATGATTTTAATGCATATTTTAATTATGTGTATATTTTATTGGTTAAAATTTTTTTTTATGTGTTGTATAGTTAAATATTTATGGTTTTTATTAAATATTGACTAGAGGTTAGTCATTTTTTCTGGCGATTTCAATTTCAATTTCAATTTTAAGTGAATCTTAAGGGTAATGGTTTTATCTAAAAATTTTGTTATTGGAAAATATTTGTGTTATATTTTATTATCGACAAGGAAGTTTGAAATGGTTTAGATGAGTCATATGACGATTTTATGATGGAATGTAAGGAATTTTAAAGAAGTAAATTTTGGTTTCTGTTTTGTTTTTGTTTAGAAATGTAAGATTTTAATTGTTTTATTGTTTTAATATGTTAATTATTGTATAAAATATGTGTAGTAACATATAGTATTTTTTTTATTCTTTTATATTAATACAATGTTTTGTTTTGTTGTTTTTGGATGAAGTTTTTAATGATCTTTTATATGGAGTGATGTTATTATGTTTATTTTAATATTTTTATATTAATTTTAAATGTGTGCATTTTTGGTATTTCAATTACTAATTTTTTTATCAAATTCTCTCCAAGTTATGTATTTTTAATGTGTAACTAATTGTATGTATTGGAAACGCACGCAGTATGTCGGAAATGAATTATTTCCTCTCTTGGGCCGTGGTCAAAAAGTCCGGGCTGAATGACTCTACATCCCCTGGTATCTGAATATGATGATGTGATAAGAGCGACATATACTTGCATAAACTGTAATATTTAGCACATGAGCAGGGATATTCTGGCTTCCCAACACGCCTTACCAAACAATGAGATGCACTTCAAAACAATGCACATCCAGCACTCAAAAACGTATGTGGTCATAAACACGTGGCAGGTATTTGGCAGATATAAGATCTGTCGGCCTTAAACCTCCTCGACAAGCGAGAATAAATGTACTCACACCCATCCGTTTAATAAAATAGGTGGTTTTTCAACACTAGTGATGCGATGGTACAGGATTTAAAACGTAAGCGGACATGCGGCACAAAGCCCCGCATAGGCTTAAGCCACTAAAATGTCGTAAACGTAGTGAAAATTATTTAAGTACTAATTATGCTGGGGGTCCCTGAGTCTGATCTGGATGGGATATATACTCGGAGGTGCATGAGAGAAATAAAAACATTCCAGAAAAACTAAAGTATAGTGTAAATTACATTATGAGTGCTAAGAAGATACACCTCCGAGTTGCGTGGATGCGACCTGCCTTGATGCATGTTGAACCATGACTGAAGGGGTTGACATGGCATGAGTGACACCTCTAACCGACACCGCACCAGAACAAAAATCCCCCCACCCACTAAAAATAATATATGGATGATGTGAAACATAACACTGGATGAAACTAAACACTTTTGCATTATAATGCAGGATGTCCATGCGACCATGTGGTCGACACTTTGCAACTTCATTGCTATGTGACTTTAATTGGAAATATGTCACATTCATTTATTGGGCGTTACTTAAATATTGAGCAAATTATACTAAGTGCAGCACTGCAATTTACACACGGTATAAAAAGTTACGCCTTGCGGAATCAATAGTCGCTGTACTGATTCACTGAGCAGCAGGGGTGATGGTGGCCTGTGGTAATGCGCTGCATGGCCAGTCCTCTACTGCAGGAAGTTCTTACCTGGACCGCTAGATAGTGTATGTGGGTCAACAAGGGCTAGACTGCTAGCCGCGGATGGCGTCTAATGCCTCCCCATTTGGGAGCTCTTTCGACCCATGCAAACTCATGACATCCCGAAACAACTCGGTCTATGCCAGGGACATGGCCGCACTGGTACTGGTGGGTTTCGATGTCTGGACGCCTTTGTGGTGACATCTCGTTGGCTCGCTGTCGTGGCTGGTGTGCTGTGGCTCTGCTCTGGCATCGCCGGTATCTTGAGGCTTGGCCGGCAGTGTTGTGGTCGGCGAGGCAGGATGCCAGAGGTAACACTGCTGTACCCATCGCTGTCCCATGGTGAGTTGCTGTTGCGAGCTGCAATGGGCCAACCGCCCATTTCCCCACCATCTGCCACCAGCGCAGAAGGGGGCTGCTGTGATATACTGTGCTGGTGGTACCAGGCAGCAAGTTGGCCGTGCTACCTGGTACATCCTCCCAAAACTCTATGCTGGCTGGTGCCGCTTCCTTATCGGGCGCCAGGATGCCAGGAAAGGGCGCAGTCAGGAGAGTGTCATTCGGCTGCTGTGTTTTCGGCTGAAACGTCATTCTGACTGGTGGCAGAGACACTGCAGTTGAAACCTTCCCACCAACTTTCGTGGCTGTCACCGAGTCTGTGTTGAGCGGCTGGGCGCCGGGCGTTGGTGCAGCGGACGCCTGGTTGAGTTTTCGGTCGGGGCTCTTGGCACACTAGTGCTAGTGGGTTGAACTGCCCTCATAGGCAGTGGTGGAGCCATTGGCATAGCATCCTATGCTTCTTCCAACTCTTCCTTTACTCCCCTATTGGGTGTCAAGGTACCAGGCATCGACAGAGAAAGAGGCTAAATTTGTGGTGGCACTGCGAGCTGTTTTGTTGTCTCTGAAGCAGTTGAGGCGGTGTCTTCTTCCAACCGATCCCTATTGGGTGTCGAGACGTCGGGCGTCGGCTGTAAAGATGGCATATCTGCAGCTAATCTAGGAGGCATTTGATGTGTTGTGGCTGCGTTGAAATTCTCTGCCGCTTCACTGAAGTCTGCTCAATTCCTATCTGGCATCGGGACACCAGGCGTAGAGACAGTGCCCTCCAATACCGGGGCGTCTAACTCAACTGGTTAAGCGAGGTAAGAGGGAGGTGGCACATCGTACACTCCCTCACCTGTCGCTCGGATGTCGTCATGGTACAGTTTAATATCTCTCCTTGCACTTGCTTTCGCCGTGTAAGTTGTGTAAGTAGTAAGTAGCAATGGGATAGAGTCCGCTCCACTTTGCTGCTAAACTGGCACAAAAGTTTTTACTCCCCACCGACTGGGTGTTCGCGAATGTACACAAGTTCTCCCAGCTCTAGTGCTATCGGGGGCCGTTGCATAGTGGGTAGCAAATATTTTATGTAACATTTCTGATTTTCCTACACCTGCTGCATCATTTCTTAGTGACTTTCCTATCTGTCTGTGTTAACGGTTATGTTCCCGGGGCAGGCCAGTGCTCCTGGGCGTGCGAGGCTACGTCCCTGTAGAATCTCGGCTGGAGTTATTTCCGTGGCTGCGTTAACACGTGTTCGTAAACAGAACAAAGCGGCTTGCAAATGATGTAGCCAAGTGATGTGGTCGTTTCCTACACATAATCTTAGCTGAATTTTTAAGTCCTAGTTTCTTTGCTTGGTAGGATTGGCTCTAGGATGGTACTGGGCTGTAGTGTGATATTCCATCTTCCATTTCCCGCAATAGTTACGCAACTTGTGGCCGGTGAGTTTCGTGCCATTACTGGTCAGGAGGATACAGGGAAACCCCACCTGTGAAAAACTTATTTTCCAGGACTTTGACAATGTTAACAGCTCTGGCGCTGTTGATAGCATACACTTCTGTCCGCCGAGAGAAAAAGTCAGTTGCCACTACAATGAACTGTTTTCCTTGTGCACTGCGTGGGTAGGGTCCCATTATATATATATATATATATATATATATATATATATATATATATATATATATATATATGGCTACAGTATCGAATGGCTCTGTTGGTACTCGTGGTGGTTGTTGTTGTACTCCATTTGAACAATGTACTTTGTAAATATTATACGTCCTATGCTGCTTTACATAGTTACGCACCTCTCATGTAATACCGGGCCAATCTTAATTGTTTGCGATTTGGCATTGTGTTTGTTCAGCTCTGGGATGTCCTGCTAGTTGGTTATCATGTGTGTACTGGAGTACTGCCTGGCGAGCATCGCTGGGCACATTGGTTTCCAGTTTCCCTGTCACCTGGTGGAAGTACTTCTAAGTGGTTGTTTACCAGATGCCAATTTTTCCGCATTCTTTGTGTGCACTCGTTGTGCCATCGTACTGCTTCCGGCACGACCTTCTGTGCTTGTAGAATGTGTTTATTCAGCTGCAATGCAGTCAGCTGTTCCCTGCTGTTGACATCAAACTGTATTAAGATGAGTCGTGGTGTCACGTCTTCATTACAAAACTTCGGCTGGTTTTCGGGTGGCAACATGTTTTCCCACTCGTCTGGGTCATGGGGAACGTGAAAGTGTGTCGGCGAGTTCGTTTTCTACTCCCGGGACTTGTTCAACTACGAAGTCGTATGCTTGCATGAGCATGGACCAGCATATTAATTTGCTTTGTGACTCCCACATTTTATGAAACCATGCCAGGCTGCAGTTGTCCATTTGGAGCGTGAACCTTGGTATTCCAAGAACTGTCTGTACTATTTCAAGGTCCACACAATGGTTAGGCACTCCCTTTCGTTTACATAATATCCACTCCACGGGGTCGAACTCATCATAGTCAATAATGTTACGTTATCCATTGTCACTCAGTTGGAATAACACTGCTACTAACTCTTCCTGGCTCGCATATGTCTGTAGATACAGGTGTCTAGTATGATCTAGGCGCAAGAGAGACAAACATTGGTGAAACAGGTTTTTGATTTCTGGGAATGCCTGTGCAGCTATTTGTGTTCACTGGAATTTATTTTGTGTTGACAGCAGCATTGTAAGGGGTGCAGTTATGATGGCAAATCCCTGTATGTATTGGTGTAGCCAATTTATTAAACCAAAGAATTTCCGCAACTGTTTCCTAGTTTTTGGCAGTTCCCACTCTTCAATAATATGTCAATGTTCCTCACTGGGATGGTTTCCTGTCTCATTCACAACATACCCAAGGAAATTTAATTCCGTTTTGCCAATGTGGCATTTGTGATTTTCACATGTCAGGCCTGGAGCTGCAAAACGTTCTAGTCCCAAGGCAAGGTGTTCTAAATGCTCTTCCCAACTGTTTTACCAAACAACTACGTCATCTAGGTAATCAGTAATGAACTTGCCAATGTAACCATCTAGCACATGTACCATCAAAGCTTTAAAAGTATTGGGTGCACATTTCAGGCCAAAATGCATCGCACAAAACTGATAATGTCTGCCATCTAGTGCAGTGAATGCCGTTTTATGGCGATCACTGAGGGTGACTGTTACTTCCCAGTAGCCGGAATGTAAATCCACCAAAAACATGGCGGATCCGAGCAAGCTGAAAGCACTGTTAACGCTGATAACTGGTGGCGCAGAACTTTTCGTTATTAGGTTTACAAGGCGAAAATTAACAAAAAAAACCTCCAAGTTCCATCTTTCTTAGGGGCCAAAGTTATTGCTGAATTATAGTTACTCTCAAAGGGCTCAATAACACCATCCCTCAACATCTCATTAACCAGCATGTCAATGATGTTGTGGTCATACGGCGTGTAATCTCTGGGTGTTGTGTACAATGGCTCCTAGCAGCTGGTCGGTAAAGGATGTTCTGCAATGCTGGTGTGTTGCAGCAGATCACCACATCAAAACACATCCTTGCTCTCGTTTGAGATGGCTTGCATGGCACTTTGAAATTTTTCCAGCACTGTATGGTCGAAGTACTGTAGGTTGAAGTCTTAAAATATTGTGAGCTGATGATATCCTAGGTGGTATATAGTTTTTCTCCATGTCTTGCCAAAGTGGTTGCGGTCACTGAAAATTTCGATGACAAGCTGTTGGTCGTAGAGCTACGGAACTTCCAGCATGATATCTTCCCTGAGGTCTGGCATGATAAGTACGAACCTGGCACGGGTTAATCTCGGATGTTGACATTCACTATTGCAGTGCCATTAGCGAGTCCATTAATGTCACATGTGGCGATTGGCACTGTTTGCTTATGTTGGTTGCACTGTTCAGAATTTATTACTTTTCATTAGTAAAATTGTGGACTGCTGCTGTGTCTATGAGCGTCACTGCTGAAATTGTGTTTATGTTGACAGGAATGTGTAGCAAACTGTCGTAGTCTTTAATCATCTGTCCGAAGGAAACTGGTTGCTTGTAATTTGTTGTTGTTGCATTTTCGGGGAAAAGGGGTGAGTCCCTTACCCCAGTGGTCGTTCAGACTGGTCATTCTAATGTGGTACAGGCCGCATGTTGTTTTGGTGAGGGAGTTCTACCTGCCCCTGAACTCTCTGCTGGTATATGCACTGCATCTTCACTCGTGAGGCCTGCGGGTGGTGGACCACTAGGTGCCGTGTTGTTATTGTTTTGACTGCTGGGTTGTGTTGAATCCATTTCATTAATTTATAATTTTTTATTGTGTGTATAATTAAATCATGTGACATGATGCAGGAACTGCATCCACTGAGCAGGCAGCCCATCACCATGTTGAGTTAGTATCACCTTGACTATCATATGAAGAGGTCGCATGCGTGCATCCTCCCTGGGCCTTCATGTTTTTTTCGTGCCAATCATGTAGTTTTCAATAGTAAGTTAATCTTACTGGACCCTTTGTTTTATAGCCTGGAGAGTGAGCCGCCTAACAGTTCGATCATGTTGTATATGAGCGGACCTTGATGCACTTTAACTTTATCATAGCTTATTGCCATCTTTACTGTTTTAGCATCTTCCTGCTCTAGTGAAACAAGTAACAAATGTAAGTGCTTCTGTCGAAGGTATCATGGAAAAATTGTGCTCAACATAAGATGTCACCTATTTATTTATCTGGCCCCCTATGGTCAGTTTCACCTGCTTTCATGTTTAAATTTTATTTTAATTAACAGTGCCCAACTTAGGGGCGATAACCTTCCGCCAACTTTCCCTAACTTCAGTCCAAATTGCAAATTTTTCCACATTTTTCCACAAAACCTCAAAGATTCAGAAATTCTGTTAACAACTTCCCTGCTTTCCCTGATCTACTCCAACGCCAAGGGGGCATAAAGAAGAACAGCAGTGCATAACTGGAGCCATGGGACACCGTCACGACGCCCCAGGATACCTGAAAGTGCACACACGTAGTCAGAGAGAAAAAGTGTGCAGAATCTACGCGGACGCCACCATTGCTGCCAGCACATGGGAGAATGCAGAGTAACAGCGGATAGCTGCCATCTTGGTGTGCTGTGACGTCAGCCAGCTCGCACCACCCAGGCGCCGAGCAGACAAAGGGGCTGCAGAACCTCCACTCCGCCCACATCGTGCGTGCTCGAGGAGGAAGAGGAGGAAAAGAATGGAAGGAAGGCGAAAAAGAAAATCGCCTCCCTCTCGCATTACCCGCTCAACATGCCAGCGGTCAGCTGTGCAGCTGCCGAATGTTGATCCCTGCCTCATGCTACACTGTGCAGGTCCACCACGCCGTGACATCATCTATGCCGCGCCAAGCATCGTCCGCTTCCAACTGCGCTCCCATGTGCCGCACACCCGCATCAACTCTTCCACGGCCATGTGGACTTGTTTACAAACAACATGACTGGCTGGATACATAGTGACGAGACGGTGTTACTGTGTCCTCATTGCCTGTACCCACTGCCACAAGACTTAATTGCGAACTATGAGCGAAGCACAATATACTGCACGTGCGAACATAAGACCAGCCCGGCGAACAACCACGTCGGTAACAACAGCGAAAGTGACAACAGACAAAACAGTGAATCAGAAACTCCTGAACAGAAATTTAATATCAATTTTTCGGACAACCAAGCAACAAATTGGTGCCATGATCTACTTTGCCCAGGTCAGTGCACACTCCTTCTGAAATGTAAACAGTGCAGCAACCGGTACGATACCGAGTGCCTAGATGGGAATGAACTTCAAACCTTTAGAGTACTAATGTTTTCATGCAAACACTGCAATGCACAATCAGTACTGCCAAAAATGTTACGTACAACTGGGACACTTTCTTTGGTGAACTACAGCAGATAAATACGTGCGATCGTACAGGATGCACGGAAAATTCGGACGGAGAAACACGCAACTGTAGCAAATGTAACATGAGGGTACAACAACAGTGTCAGACCGAGATGGAAAAGCAGATGATAGGGGAGGAAAAGTTCACATGTGGAGACTGCGCGGCCATAAAGAAGGAAACACCTGTTTCCATACTGAACATTTAGAATATGTACGCGGTACTACCCAGGGCTACTAAACCCGAGTTACAGCCAACGTCCGCAACTACCCTTCCGTTCAACCTTCTGCCACTCATACCAATAACACCCTATGTTCCACAAATGCAAACCTACTATTCCACACCCATGTACAACCAAAATATTCCCACTGTTTTACCCTAGTAAACCACATCAGTTCCCAATATCAACACCATTCCCGAATATGCAACTAACTGTCAACAGTGCAGTAAGAGCAACGCCCAGTGTAAACAACCGGACAGAATCACAGTTTCGGCCAACACCAATCCGATTTCAGACACTGCCAACATTCTCAGGGCAGTTGAACGAAGACCCAACAACCTTCGTCCAGAACTGTACCATGTGGCTGCAGCGGTACGGGGCATCGAAGGACAAGTGGCCTGGATGCAGAGGAAAGCAATTGGAATGGGAAGCAAGACAGTGGTGGCGATTTATGAATCAGTATGGACTCACCTGGGGAGAATTTATGCATGTGTTCCAGTGTCCTTTTGGCGGCACCTTTAATTCGATACAGGCACAACTAACCCTTCAAGAACAGCAGGAAGGGGAAACACTGATGGCGTTTATAAACTGCAAGACACATCTGATGCGGAGGTTCCGCCTGGGTCTGACGGAACGGGAAGTGCTAGATGTAATAGCAGAGACTGCATTGCCAGAATACCGACCAGCTCTCATCCCACTATTGAATAGCGGGCTAGCGGAATTTATGTGTGCCGCAATAGTTCTGGAGCGCAGCACAGGAGTACCACGACGTGACACGGGAGGCGCACGGGTGCGCCAAGGACCTCGCGGTTTCGGTAAAAACCGCGGCGAAAATCACCGAGTGAACAGAAAGGACTACCAACCCAGGAGGCAGGAACAGCCACGAATAAATAATATGAACAGTTTTCAAAACAGTGCACGAGGTTGCTGGAATATGCAACACATGAGTGCACACCACGATGCGAACCAGTTCGTTCGGTAGGACAGAATGCGACCACCTCCGATGCCGTGTCGGTACTGTCCAGAACAGCAATTCCACTGGCATACTGAGTGCCCGAGGAACCCGCATCGTAGTACACCAGCAACGACAGCAATATCCACCGGCTACCAACCAGCAGCGAAGACCAGCAGGGAAACAGGTTGTAGGGTTAAAGCCAGCAGCCGTGTACTTTACCCTTCCCCAGGTCAACAATCCCAAGGTAATGCCTCAACAGGTGCTAATAACTAAGGTTAGTAGCCAGAGCACCAAGATTATTCAAGTGCTTGTACATGTAAATGGTCTACTTTGTCACGCCCTTATTGATACAGCCGCCTCTCATAATGGGTGTCACCCCCACTATGTAAACAGTAATGACATCACCTCAACCAGGCATGCGATGCATCTTGCAAACAGACAATGCACTAAATCAGTAGTCGGTCAAGCAACAGTAACAATCAAAGTTTGAGATCTAGACACCATTACCACCACCATTGTAACTTATGAAATAACGGAGAATGCAATTTTGGGAGTGTTTTGGTTGTCAGAACAGAATACGATTGTAGTGAGAGCCGAACGACAGTAGATATATAATGCCGATCCTGGACCACCTCACTTTTTCAGGCAATTTCCACCAAAAGTATAAGAAAAAGTAACATTAACTGTTTCCCGTTATTTTTAACGAAATTAAAAAAAAAAAATTAAAACTCAAAATCTGAAATTCGATGAAAAAACTATCAAAATCAAGCAAATTGAATCTAAAAATCAAATGAAATATTTAAAAAGATAATTGATGTATCAAAAATAATAAAATATTTACATTTTCAAGAGAATTCTGAAAAATGCATAGTTTTTCCAGCTTTCGTTTCCTTTAAACATTTATACGTTACAAAAACTTGTTTCTCATTTATCAATTTTAAAGCATTTTTATCAAGTATATTTACGTAATGATCTGGCAAAGTGATTTTATAATTACCACCTAGAATACAATTAATTTTTTTTCCCCAAATTTATATTCGTATAATTGAAATTCGGTAGCAGCACACTTTTTATTATTTTTCTAGGTCATGAAGTTTAGTCAATTCAAATGAATAGTTAAACTTGTTGAGCAGAGATTCCATTTTTGTTTTGCATTATTTGTAAAGAAAACATGTATTAAGAATAATGAAAAAATTGGAAATTAAAAATTAATATAAATATAAAAAATTATCTTATTAATTTATCTTTATAAATAAGATGCAATTTCAACTCTCTTATATAATAGAAAATAATATATGACAGAAATAATTATTCATAGGAAGTTTTTCATTGAATAAACATGCAAAAGACAAACATTTTAATATCTTTAAAAAATGTTATCATGAATATGCCAGTATTCATTATGAGTTAAAAAAGAGAAAGTAATGTGTGAATGTGGAAAATGTGATTATAAAGCATCTCCCAAAAAACACAAAAATTGTAAATCACATGATATGGAAGTAGACATTCTAAATGAAATTCAACACGATAGTTATCCAACAAAACCATGTAAAGTATGTAATGAGAATAAATCTATAAATTTATTTTCTCCTCATAAAAATACTAGGGACAAACATACAACAATATATAAAAAATGATATAGTGAGAAATATCATACAAAGTATTGAAATAGTTAAATCAATATCTTTACTATCAATAATTTAAATACTTTGATCGATTTTATTCCCTTATGTTATCTTTATTTTTTCATTTTCTTTATGTATTTTTTTACCTTAAAATAAAGTTAAAATGTCAGCGAACAATCTTGCAGTTGAGTTGGGTGAGAAGACAGTGAGAGAATTAAAAATTACAGGTAGAGATTTGAAAAATAAATACAGTTATAATTTAAGGAAAGATGATTTAATTAGAACAAATTTACCATTTTTTATGCCAATATCAATTAATTATATCCCAAACATAGAAAGAATTAAAGTAAATATTTCCATTCTCTAATAATTTATTTGTTAAGCCTAGAAATAAAAGTAAGAGGATATCTGAATGGATCACAAAGAACAATTTTACAACTCTACCTTTATCAGATGCCAATATCAATTAATTATTTCTCACAGATAAAAAAGAATTAAACGAAATATTTCCATTCTATAATAATTTATTTGTTAACAGAAGAAATAGAAGAACCAATAAAAATTACTTAGTTAATAAAGCTTTTTAAGGTGGGATATCAACACATAACATTGAAAATAACTTTAATTTAGTAAAGGCAGATCATTTTTAAATTCAGTAAAAAATAAGGTTTTTGAGATAATATGTGATCATCTCAGAACATTTAGAGGGCTGAAAACTAGCATTAAATTATATACCAGTTGTCGCAATCGGGAATATAATCAAGCAGGATTATTTATATTTCAGTCACTTAATCATAGAATATTAAATGAAGGAGAATTTATTAAGATTTATAAAATTATAAAACACGACTTACTTATACAATTATCTGAATCTCAAATAACAGGTTCAGAATGGACTTTTGATAGAGTAATTGGGATACAATTATCTATAAATAAGTATAATCCATTAAATGGAGCATCATATATTGAACTACCAGAAGTAATTAAAAATAAATATCATGCATAGATGTGAAGAATGACGATCAAAAATGTTTTCTTTGGGCGATAAAATCAGCATTGTGTCCAGCAGACAATCATTCGGATAGAGTAACTAAATATAAATATGTGAGGCTTAATATTGATAAAATAATATATAAATATGAATACCCTATTAAAATTGATGATATATCAAAAATTGAAAACCAAATTTATATATATATATATATATATATATATATATATATATATATATATATATATATATATATATATATATATAAATGTATACTGTATTGAAGATGATTCTACAGTATATCCACTAAAACTTACAAAAATAAAGGAAAAACATATAAATTTACTTTATTTCAAATAAGGTAATAACTCACATTACTGTTGTATGAAAGATTTATCGAAACTGCTTTCAGCACAAAAAATAATCAACAAAATTAAACTGATATATGTGATGCATCTACAAATCTTTTATTTTCAAGAATGATTAAATAAACCTACAGAAGATTGCTCTAAAAATGAATCAGTAAGAATCACTTTACCTTCGAAAGGAAAGCAAATATCTTTCAAAAATTATAAACATACAATGAAGGTTCCTTTCACAATATATGCAGATTTAGAATCAATTTAAAAAAAATTCAACCACTAAACCAAACCAAAGAGAAT
Organism: Dryococelus australis; assembly: GCA_029891345.1. Lineage (NCBI taxonomy): Eukaryota > Metazoa > Arthropoda > Insecta > Phasmatodea > Phasmatidae > Dryococelus > Dryococelus australis. The sequence continues at coordinate 70,190,182 of CM056998.1, read as the reverse complement.
AAAGGAAATATAACCTTATCAAAAAGTATCCAATTTTAACTGAAGATGATATCGATAATGGTCTTTATAAGGAGATACTTAAAGAAAGATATAATCTTACTCATGATTAAATAAATACCATTGATTTAAAGTTTAACGACTAATCATATAATATGAAAGGAAATATATTCACAAATTGAACCTATGCATCCATTAACAAAAGAGGAACAAATATTACATAGAAAATTAAAATACATATATACTGTATGTGAATGTGAATATATGGAGGACAATAAATAAAGTACATCATCTTGATCACATATAACTGGAACATTCATTAATCCAGTATGTAATAATTGTAATCATAATTAAAATTACCCAATTATGTTCCAATTTATTTTCATAATTTCGCAGGATATGATGCTCATTTATTTATTAAAGAATTAGGATATGATGGAAAAATATAGATTGAATTGCGGATAATGAAGAAGCATTTATTACTTTTGGAAAAACACAGAAAATTTAAACATGAAATTTATAGACACATTTAAATTTATGGCCAGTAGTTTCGATAAATTCTCATCTAATTTAACTAAAATCCAAATGAAACATACTCAAAAACATTTTCCAAAAGACCAAGTTGGTTTAGTAATTAGAAAAGGGGTTTATCCATACAACTATATGGACAGTTGTAAGAAATTTGAAGAAACACAACTTCCACCAAAAAGTGAATTTTATAATAAATTTAATGAATCTTATATATATGACGATGAATATGATCATGCAAAACTTGTATAGACTCAATTTAATGTAGAAAAAAACCCCTTGGTGAATACCATGACATATATTTAAAAAGTTATGTGTTACTTTTAGCAGATATATTTTAACATTTTAGAGAAACGTGTATAAATGCATATGATTTAGATCCCTCATTGTATTTTAAAGCACCAGTATTATCGTGAGAAGCAATGTTAAAAATGACTAAACAATCACTAGATTTATTACATAACTATGATATGATTTTAATGATAGAAAAAGGAATTTGAGGGGGAATTTCGCAATGTTGTAAGTGATATGTTAAAGCCAATAACAAATATTTAGAAGATTTTAATCAAATCAAGCATATCTCGATGCAAAAATTCTTTATAAATGGGCGATGTCTCAATATTTACCATATGGAGGTTTTGACTGAGTTTATTATACATTAAAGGATTTAGATTACTGAAGTGAAAAAAAAAATTATATTTCGAGGATGATTCTAAGTATGGTTATATTTAGAAGTTGAGTTAGAATATCCACAAGAATTGATAAATTACATAAAGATCTTCCATTTTGTCCAGAAACTAAGGTAATGCCAGGAACAAATCCAAATAAAGACAACTTTACTTAATAAACAAAAGAATGTACTACACTATCATAATTTGAAACCGTGATTGAATAATGGTTTAAAACTTATTAAAATTCATAGAATATTGATGTTTGATCAGTCTGATTGGCTGAAAAAGTATGTAGATTTTAATACAGAAATGAAAACTAAAGCAAAAATGACTTTGAAAAAATATTTCTATAAGTTGGTGAATAGTTCTGTGTTTTCTAAAATAATGGAAAATATGTGAAACAGAGTAAATATAAGATTAATATCAGATGCAGAAAAATGTGAAAATTAGTAGCAAAACCAAATTTCAAAAGAAGTATTATATTTAATAAGTATATTGTGGCCATACATATGAATAAAACAAGTGTAAAATTTAATAAGCCTATTTATGTTGGTATGTCGATTTTAGATCTATCAATAGAATTAATGTAATTATAAAGTAATAAAACCAAAATATGGTGATAAAATAGACATGTGCTTTCAAGACACTGATTCGTACATTTATAACATAAACACAGAATATCTTTATGAAGACATGAAGACAATGATAGAAAACTTTGATACAAGTGATTATTCAAATGACAGTATATATAACATGCCACAAATAAATAAGAAAGTTATAGGTAAGATGAAATACGAATGTAATGGGAAAATAACGAAAGAAGTTGTTGGTTTAGGAGTCCAAATGTATGCAAATAGAGTTTATAATAAATAAAATAAAAGCTCGCGTGTGTAAAGAAGTGTGTTGTTAACAAGAGAATTACATTTGAGGACTGTAAAAATTGTTTGTTTAAAGAGAAAATAGAATGTGGAACAATGAATTTAATAAGGAGTGAAAATCATGAAATATATACAGTAGATGTTATGATGACAAAATGATTATATTAGAAAGTAAAATAGATACATTACCATATGGGTATCAAAATGTATAATTTTTAATTAATTTTTATATTTTAAACATCTTTAATTTCCAAAACAATGTCGATATTAGAACCATCAAAATCAAAAAGTTTACCATTTTCATCCTAAATTTCAAAAACAGTGTGATTAAAATACTCATTATTGATTCTATAAAAAATAAGATATGCTGGTTCGTAAATAATATAATCTCTAAAACCAAACATCATTATTGATGGAAAACCAGTAATTATATCAGTTTCTAAATTATTATATTTATCATATTTTGTAAACATTCCATAGGCTGAATAACAATGAAAATTTATTGTTTTTAATTAATTAAAATCAGGTCGCTTAATAACCTACAACAATATTACATTTTTCAATAAGCATATTTCTCTCAGAACCAAGCATATGAGATAATCTGTCATCAAGTTTAATACCAAACATAGATTTAACCACAACTCTATTTTCACATTATCTGATGTCAGTTCAATGTTATTTGTTTAAAATGGGTTAATCGAATTTACAGTTTCCGCTAAAGATTCAATATCGTGTTGTCCTTTAGAAATAGTGATAACCATTTTTATCAACAACAGGACTGATTTTTTCAATTGTCTTTATAGTATTGTTGTATATATTAAGAGCTAAAATTTTCGCATGGAAACTAATTAAAGCAATATATTTGTCTTGAATCATATCATAGTGAAACTTCTTCCTTAGAATGGAACTATTATTTGTTAACTTAAACACTTGACTATCAATCTATTACAAAATTATCATATTAAATGAAAAAAGTTAATTGGGGTGTTGGTGTTTTAATTTCCGAATAACATTCTAAAAATAAAAATAATGGTGAATTATTGCCTGATAACATAAGAGGCTTAATTTCTGGGCCTAGTAAATGTGAAAAAATCAAATTGATAATTAATTTTAGTTATAATCGAGGAAGGCTAAATCTTAATACATTGTTTATTTTCTCAAAAAGTTTAAACCAACATAAATATATTGAGTTACAAAAAGACTTCGATGCAACATTCAAAGAGTTTAATGAAAAAATGGCTTATTTTTAAATAGCAATGATGAAATGATTCCACTCGACCAGTGTGAAAACAAGTCTCTGGTTATATTTGACTATGTCATTTTAGAAAACCAGGATGTCATCTGCGAATATTTTACTATGGGAAGACATAAAAAGAGATAAAGCAAACTTTAACTTATTTCGACAAGGTAATACCAATTTAAGTAATATTCATAGTGATTTTGTTGGTGGAGATATGTCTTTTGATAAATGCAAAGAGCTTTGTGCAAAGTGCTGGAATGAAGATCTTTGTTTGTATCACAATAGGTTTGAGCAGAAAAATGAGGGGAGAAGAGTACAGAAATCAAATAAATTTTTTTTATATTATAACTCTATCTTGCAAATTGTATATGAGAATCATTTTATCTACTTCAGTGATGAGCACATTATCTTACTGGCAGCAGGTAAAAAGGGATCCTGAAGTGCGCTCTGCCGCTACATGAGTTTCCCTTGTTGGCGATGACAGCAAGCTCTCTCCACAGCAGGAAGTATGTTATCACAACTGTGTCACTATCTAACTGCCACAAGCCGAACACTCTGCACAAGTCTTGATAACAGGCTTCCAGCTCACCACATCTCATCATATAAAGACTTTTGATTGTCACCTTGTTCATCTTGTTGCCATGGCTCAGCGGCAAGGCATTTGATTTCAAATGCGAACGTCGTGGGTCCGCTCCCTGGTCTGAGCAGATAATTTAATAGTGTGAATATGAGACGCCCCTATTTTCACCATTAGATTATCACCAAATCATTCAAAATTTGAGTCAAAAAACCCTCCTCTTGCTCATACAGAAATGTATAAGTTTTGATGAAAATAAAAATGGTACCTCAAGCTTTAGCTATATGCTCTCCATACTACACTTGCAGTATAACAGATGTATAAGCTATAATGTACTCACATAGTGAATGGTGCCTCACTATATGAGAAGGGGTGCTATAAGAAATAAAAAAATAAAAAGCCCCTCACTTTTCCACTAAAAAAATGGCATGCCAGTGGTGAAGTGAGGGGTTTCTCCAAATGGCGTTTTGATGGTGCTAATTGAGGCCGGAAACATTAGGTCACTGGCGAGGTATTAACTTACCTGTAAACCTAAAACATAACATCCCTGGTGTGGCATTAAGTTGCTCATAACATTTGATTTTTTTAAATTAAAATGCCCACCATGGGTGAAATGTGTGTTGAGCAAATGATGAATGAACAATGCTCAAACAATGAACAAAGAATAAACAAACATTTAATGAACGATGAACAAATGATGAACGAACATTAAATGAACATTGGACATGTTTTATGTACATTAAACTATGTTGTGTTTGAAATGATTAGCCTTCATGCTCATGATCCTGCACAACTATGATCCTGCATGAGTAGATGTAATAGGGGAGTTTTGGACCACTCCACATTTTCATCGAAAAATCAAGCAATTTGAGGCCAAAATCATGAATTTTTCCCCCCAAATTCATGGTTCGAAATTTAAGAACTTAAGCATTCTAAAAAACAAGCAAATTATCACTTTTTTTCTTCAAAAATGTCATGCAGGCTTGTCTCACCATTATAAATATTAAATTTTAAGCTAAAACCAAGCAAATTTCACACTTTTCAAGCAACATTTTCATGTTTTCTAAAAATAGCAATTTTGCAAGTGAGCAAGCAAATTTAAGATAAAATCAAGAGAAATCAAGTGAAAAATCGAGTGAAATTATTAAAAGTGAAATATTTTCTTTCAAATAATCATAAGTTAAATTTCGTTGGCTAATTAAAACATAACAAATAGTATTAGCCTCAACAGCTTTTTTAAAAACAGGACCAATTTATATATTTGTTTTATCTTTAACGACTGCTGTTTTTCTATATATGCAATCAATAACATATAATTTTCTTCTTCCCAAAAATTAATAATAATTTATATCGCCATGATAGCTTGTAGTTGGCTTATAATAAAGTTCATTATTTCTATATATAGTATCTAATTTTGTTCTTGAATTTCTAAAATCATTAAAAGCGAGAAATATTTTAAGACAAATATAACTTTTAGTATTTAGATTCCAATTTTCTTTTGGAAAAATTACATTGTACCATTTTCAATAAAAATATTTCTTGCATTACAATGATCAAACACTGAAGCATGCACATATTGCTTGGCATGATTTTTTCTATTAGTTTGGAAACCCACAATTACAAAATCAGGCATGTCAAATTGTAAATTATTAAACTGATCTTCTATATCAAAGTTAAAAATGGTTGTCCCAGCAGGAAATTCATTTCTAAAAATTGCCAGTACATAAAACCAATACGAATTTTGGGATTTTTATATATATTTTCTTTAATTTCAATTGCTGTGTTGGATCCATATTCAACAATAGGCCACATAATTTCTAAGTTTTCAATAACAATTTTACGTGGATCAGCATAGCTTTTCTGAACTGCACCATCTGCATTTTTTGTTTCATAAACAAATAAACAGTTGTTATCAGACGAATTTCGGAAAAAGTTATTTTATAACCATCTTTCCAGTAAACTTCATTATTATCGCGGAAAAAGCCAAATATATATCTTAATGGGTACTATATTTAATTTATTTATCACTATGAACAGATTTTACTCGACATTTATTATCAACACTAGTAGACTTTAGATAATTTTGTTCACCTGGTGATCTTAGCAAAATATTCATCATTGTAGAAGATACTCCTGGATTATCAACAGCCTCGATAATATGTCAATGTTTTGAAATTTATACTCTAAAAAACTGAAATGGAAAAAAAATTAGAACAAGCATCAATATGATCAAATTTTTCATATTTTGCCTCATCCCCATTTTATCTCTTATTAGTAGGCGATATTCTTCCAAAATATAAGCATCGTTTGGGAAAGAAAAACCATCACCTATGGGAATATCAAACTCGATTCTATTATTGTAAATATTCGAATTCCCCCTCATTTGATAAGTCGGGGGAAAAGTTTGTTTCTGATAACTCTCAATGCCTTTATAATTCATTTATAAGTAAAAAAAATTATATAAATGAAGGATTCAGAGGGAGTTTCTCGAGTGAAATTGCTCATCGAGAAGTATAGAAATTATAAAAAGAACCACGAGGTAGAATATGAAACAAAAAAAAAAAAAAAAAAAAAAAACAAGAAAAAAGATCTACCATTAATTCGTGAATTACAAAATATTAGCAAAAAAGTAGAACAAGTAAGTGAAGAAAATAAAAATTTAATAATAGGGCTTGCACATTAAGCTGCAAAAATTTTGATTATCCACCAACACCAGAACATAATTTGAAAACAATTTTTTGCAAAACAAGAATCTCCTAATTTTGAAGAGCAGGTGTTTCTACTATAAATTTCGGAAAAGAAATTTTAAGAAATTAGCTTTTAAGACACTATATGGTTTACGAGCAAAAAATCATAATTTATAAATTGGAGATACAGAAGTAAAGATAAATAATGATAAACTATCTGTTAATGGTAAAGAATATACATTAACACAAGGCCTTACTAATTAGTTAACAAAAGAAAAAGAAGATCTTGAGGATAATTTCACAGATAATGACTATGAAAATTACAAATATATTGTTATAGACACAAATGTTGCATTCTGAAAACATAAACCTATTAATCAAATAAATGTGAATCAAAGTTGAAAGTATAAGAATATAATTAAACCATTTTATGATCGAATTTATGCACAGCATATAAAAGCGCAGTCAAAATCAGCACCAAATACACCAGAAAGAATTATTTCTCAGAAAACTCCTAGATCTGGTGAAGGTATAAAAAATTCGCCGAAAGAATATATTTGGATAAACAATGTTAGAAAATTAATAGACTGATTATTAGTTATTCACGGTGAAGAAATGCTGGAAATAAATATTTTTACAGTGAAAAAGTAAACATTATGAATATGCTAAACAACAAATTTTCTGATTTTGTTGTGAATAACAAGAAAGGAATATCACATCTAATACGAGTTTTAAATGTTATTCGGCATTCATTTTGGAATTCTCAACACCATGACAAAGGTGTGATAAATTGGGCATCAAACTATTTTTATTTGCCCTACATGCAATTGCCAGGTTATAACTATTGGAGACCATTTACAAAATTAAATGTAAGATTAGAAAGAGAAGACTCAGGAATAACTAAATTAGATGAAGCTTGCAAATTTCACGATATTGCATATAGAGATCATAAAAATTTAGAATCCAGGTAAGAAGCTGATAATATTTAACAAAAAGAAGCAAAAGAAATCATGTTAAAAAAAGATACTCTAATTGGAGAAAAAATTGCTTCTGCTGTTGTTGCCTCGACAATGTTTTAAAAAGAAAATTAGATTAGGGCATTAAAATGTTTTATTAAAATATATATTTGTTTTACTAATATAAATGAAGATAAATATAACTTTCGATATTCCTTATGAGGAATTTAAAAAATTGGGTATAGGTAAATTTTTAACAGATGATCAAATTGCAAAAAATAAATAAAAGATTACAAGAACACAAAAATTTCAAATTAACTTTACCATTACCAACAGTTTAAAAAATCCCTAAAGAAAAAACTGGCAATGGTTTACATTACAGAGGAATTATTTCCATTGTATTCGTCGCTTTAGGAGGAGTTGCTGCAATTTACAGTATGTTGAACAAACTAGTAAAAATAAAAAGAAGAATTAGAAGAACAACATAGACACAATTTAGCAATGGAAAACAAGGCTGGTAGTGGTGAAGTTGCGAAAAAAAATAGGAAGGCCAAAAACATTTTGAAAGTATACCCACTATCCAATGTCGATATTGAAATATGTGTAAAAAAAAATGAAATATTAAATATTTAAGAAATGTTTATATGATTGACAAACTACCAAAAATATTCACAAAAATGAATGTTATGTGGTTAATTTTGATATTTTAACAAATCCTGGCACTCATTGGGTTTGCTATTTTAAAGAAAATAATAATGTTTATTATTTTAATTCACCTGGAGACAATATTCCTAATACTTTAATTAATTATTTCAAAAACAATAATGTTTATTACAATGATGATTATTTCAATATTTTAATTCTGTTATCTGTGGGCATTTATTTTAATTGTTTTATAACTTTTTTTCGAGAAATTTGGAGTTTTGTGATATAATTTCTATGATATTAAATGACAGATATATTTGGGAAACCATTAATCGCTCCTTAAATAAAAACTTTGATAATATTGCTGAATATTTAGAAACATATGTAGATTCAAAACGCAATTCGAGTGTTTCTTCTTTACAAAGCGAACTGACCATGTGTTTTTATTTTACCAAATTATGTTTCTTTTCTGGGGTGAAGAATTGTTAATATAGGTGAACCTGTAGATAAAAAAGATTCCTTCAATAAAAGATACATATCTTTTATTTGAAGGAATCTTATATATATCGAAATATCTTTTATTGAAAGATTCATATGTATATATACATATATATTATATGTATATATAAACACATAAGAATATATATACACACAGCATATTATGCATTTTTTTTAAATGTTGATTCAAAATAATAACACTTTTGTGTCTGATTATGCTCTAAAAGAAGATATAAATTTACAATTCAATAACACTATTGCTGATTATATAAAATGAATAAATAATGAAAAACAAAACATTAAAAATATATGTGATTGGAAATATAAAACTATTGTTTATGACTATGCATTAAAAAATGATGTAAATTCGAAAATTATAAACTGTTGTTTCTGACTATGTATTAACAAACCATGTCGATTCAAAATATAAAACTATTGTTTCTGACTATGCTTTAAGAACTGATGTCGAATCAAAATACAACACTAGTGTTTTTTATTTATAATCATATGTAGAATCAAAATATAATATAATTGTTTCTGCTTTACGGGATCAAATAAGTTTTTGTTTACACAACAGACTATGTTTCTATTCAAAATCGCAGAATTAATAATTTGGCAGATGCTGTAGATTGCAAAGATGCTGTTAATAAAAGATATTTCGATAATGAAATAACTGATCAATTGCAAAATATAAGCCAATCAGTAATGACACATTGTGATAAATATGTCGATTTGCAAGTTGGAGAAAGCAAAGAAGCTATTGAACAATAAACAGATGGTAAATTAAATAATTTATTTCAATCAGTTATGGATTATTGTGATACAACTGTTTAGGAAGTAGTTAAGGAAGAAGTTAAAAAAAATCATGGAAAAAAATCTCATATATTTTATTTGCATGCGACATGTGAAAAATCAAATAATATCTTCCACTTAGATAATTTTAAAAAATTCTTTACTCTTTTTATGGATTGCGCTGTTTATAAAATAGTTTTTTGGGTTAATGTTAGTTATATTTATCCAAAAATGACATGGCAGTTATTCAGGGAACTACAAAAATAGATCATAGTAGGCCTTTTGATGTTAACAAACCTGATCGTTTATATTTTAAAATAAAAGATATGTAAAATATCTGAATGCTCTGATGGCATAGAAGCAACAATAGGAATAATTCGGGAAATATAAAGAATAAATATATATATTTATAATTATATAGCTCTTAAGAAGTTAAATTTTCTAAATCTTTGAAAATATATTTCATTTTATTTATAATTTTATTATAGGATTCGCACTTTATACCAAACAATAAAATGCTATTTTTGCCAACTCTAGTCAATTTTTTTGTAAATTTATTATATTCCATTAAAGTTTCATTACTAAAAATAATACAGTAAACCATTTGTATATCTAAAAGCTGAGTATATCATATTTGATAAATTGGGAAATTTCTCGCTAATTGGTCCATGTTTTTTTGTCTGGAAACGACATTCATCTATTTCAGCACAATGTGACTTTTCATAAAAGATAACAGTTTTCCATGAATATGAATTAAAAACAGCATTTATTTTATATTCATCGCCTAATCCAAATTAAGAAAAATTTTTTGGATAACCACCAATAAGATTATAACTTGGATAATCAACCAATAAATATTTTCGTCAACAAACATAACTAACTCACCTGATGGTCTTTCGAATATTAAAAAAATTATAGTTATTTGTTGGTAGAAACCGAAACCAATTTCTTATCGAAAATGGCCTATTGATTATTTTCTTTCTCCCAAACTTTTTGTCCAAACATTTTTATTGTAAATAATATACAATTCACCATCAATAATTAAAAATGTTTTTATATATTCATCTTTGCATAAATCAAATGGTTCATCGTTAAAATTATTTTGTGGTGGTGGCCCTAAAAGTTTTGAATATTTTGAACATCGTCTGGTTGCAAATCAACCAAATCATTGTTGAGAATTTGGTGAATGTTTGCATTTTTATCATTTGTATGTTGAATACCTAATGCATGGCCAATTTCGTGGATCAAAACTGTTAGTAAATTAATTTTATTTCCAAGAATGTTTTTACCATCATTATACCAATATTCCTGCTAATTGATGTGACTTTCAAAGAGGCTGTTTTGTTTATTTGAAAAATATGCATGAGCCAGTGCACTACCAATAGGTATAATGTATAGGGACCAACTCCGCACAACCTATGATTATTATGTAGGCCTTGTTTATATGATATAAGTATATCTGGAAAATTTGTACCGTAAACAAATTTCAAATTTGTGTTTTGTTGCCAAATTTTATTTGTAATTGATTTATTTGCATGTGCAAAATTCCATTTTAATGAGTTTTTAGTCCATTTTTTTGTTGATGAAAGATCCATAATTATCTCATATTTAACACCACATCTTGGCTTGTTGATTAAATTGTTTCTTTATTGAGTTAATAATCAAATGAAGAGAGGTTGTGATATTCTTGCAACACTTTTAAAGAACATTCAAAATTCTTAGCATCAATTTTTGAAAGCGAATTTGCACCATTCTCTAGATATTCGTATTTATTAAAAAAAAAAAAAAAAAAAAATTATATAACACATTTGGTCTGATTCTCTTTTTTGAACTGTACAAAAATTATATTTGTAATATCAAGAATAATTATATAAGTCTTTATTTATATACAAAAAGTTTTAAAATATAATAAACTCTTTAATTTTATTTCTGCACTTCCCATTATTCATTTTCCTACTCAAATCTCATGTTAAAAAACCATAATTGTATTCCTGACATTTGGTACATATCTCTTTAAATTTCTTAAAACTCATGTCTCTTCCAACAAAATCGCAATATGTATGTCTCAAATTTGTTTCATCTTGTCGAAATATACACAGAAAATGTGTGTTATTTCGTACTAATTGCTTGGGGTTATTTTTATGGCGACCTCTAGTAAAATATCCACAGATACATCTTGATCATCAAATATTACACCATCAAAAATAACTAAAGAATTATCTTCACATTGATCTAGTGAAACCATTTTACCATTGCTACTTAAAAAATAAGCAATTTTTTGGATATCACTTCAAAATCGTCGTGTAATTGAATGTATTATGGTTGATTCAAACTTTTAGAGCAAACATAAGAGTTTATTAAAATTTGGCCATCCTGTCTTATAAATAAATAAAATTAATCATTAAATTGGTTTCCCTGCTTTTGCTGGGCCCCTACAATTATCCCGTGAATATGATTGGGCAATAACTCATCTTTCTTTTCATTCTTGGAAGATTCCTCAGAATTAAAACACCAACAACCCAGTCAACTTTTTTCATTTAATTACAATAATTTTTGTAAAAAATGGATAATAATGTTTTCAAGTTAACAAACAATAGTTCTATTCTAAAGAAGAAACTTTACTGATATAATTTATAAAGATAAATCGATATCATTAATTAGTTTCCATGCAAAATGTTTAACTCCAAAAGTAGAGAATGATACTATAACAAGAATTGAAAAAAAATTGCTATTGTTGCTAAAAAATAATGTTATAAATATTCGCAGGGGCCAATATGATGTTGAATAATTAAAAGAAGCTATAAATTTAATTGAACCATTTTCAACATATAAAATTGAAATAATAACAGACAGTGTGAAAAATAGAATAACAATTATAACCAAGTTTGATATTAAACTTGATGATCACTTGTCTCATATTCTCAGTTTTGAAAGAAAATTAACTATTGAAAAAGATAAAATTCTTGTAGGCACTAAGTTACCTAATTTTAATCCATATAAAACAATAAATGCTCATTGTAATTTGGCATATAGCATGGTTAAAAAGTATGATGAATCTAACCATTCAGAGACTAATATAATTGCTAGTTTTCTGCCAAAAACTATGTTTGGTTTTAGAGACTATGTTACTTATGAGTCCCCATATAAAATCTTTTATAAAATTAATAATGAGCAATTTAACAACATTGTTTTTAGAAATTAGAGACAAAAATGGTCAATCAATTGATTTTGATGGTTCTGATATCGATGTTGTTTTGGAAATAAAGAAGTTTAAAATGTTGCTATTTTATTAGGAAACATAAAGGGCGCCATGTTTTAGAGCTGCCTTAATATCTCCAAAATATAAAACTTTTCTTTCGGAAATAAGTAGACCCAAAAGTTGGTCCCACCTCTCATTAATAAATTATAAAACTTGTCTTACCAATTTTGAAGGTTAACTGCCAGTGCACCTTAAGAGGTATATAAAATATAAAACTTTTCTTTCAGAAATAGGCAGTATATAAAATGGATACCACCTCTCATTAATAAAATATTAAATAGCTGGGACCCAAATTGGGTCCCAACTATCATTAATAAAATTATAAATTTTGATATCCATATGGTAGTTATTTTGTTGTATAATTCAATTGTTATCACAAGGATTCAATGCTATTTTATTAACTTCTACTGTACATATTTTGTGTTTCTCACTTCTAATCAAATCCATTGCCCTATATTTAATTTTCTCATCAAACACACATTTCTTATAATCCTTAAAATTAATTATATTATTTACTACACATTTTTTCACGCCTTTAGATTTTTTGTTTTCTTTATCGCCAACTCTATATACATACATTTTTGCTCTTAAACCGACAAATTCTTTCATTATTTTCCTAGCAGCGCATGCAGGAAACTATAAAAAAAAAACTGGCTTGGCGACGTGGTGTGGCCTGACCAATGCGTGCTAGGCACAACGACGATTTAGTTAGCTTAAGGCAACAATCCCGAGCAACAAGCGCTGGAAAAGACTTAGCAATTTAGTTGAGTCCGAGCAGCAAGTGCTGTAAAAAAAAACTGGTATAGACAGGCAAGCCATCTCTCCTTTTATACTCAACATGGGCTGCTGTCATTGCTGATTGGCTGGTACACGAGGATGAGGGGTAATCGCTAAGTGGGGGATGCGAATGCATGACTATCCTCTGTAGCTTCACCGGCCACCTGGAGAGAGATGCAAAACCAAGACAAGCAATATTTCTACTAGTATGCGCTAGCAGGAAGTAAATAAACTCGCTTGTCCACCTAGCATATTAGGACTGGTGAATAATAAATGCTGCAAGACAGAGAGTACAATCTCATTTTCTAACGTATTAATTTTAAGCTTCAAACTCCGTGCAAAATACCTGAGGGATGGAGTTTCAGTCGGTTAAAATTGATAACCCAAAAAGTGTCATATCACAATGGAACTGCCAAATGCAAAGTCAAGCACTCTTGTTCACAATTTCCAAAGGTTGAAATTTAAAGTCTAAGTCAAGCAGTATATTAGCAAGAATCTAAAGGCTCTTACACAGTGGAAAACTTATAGACTTTACATTTCCTTTCATTTGAAAAAACCACCAACACAATACAATATTGTAAAGTCAGAGTTCAGACAATTAAATATCGGTTGTGCGAGTTTCGTAAAAATGTTTGTCTTGTGAAGTAAAATAATATATTATCCAGGAATGCATTTTATGTACTTTTTTTTAATATGCATAAAATTTATATTAAAAGTTAATCTCAAAACAAAAAAAAAACTCACCTGTTTACTTTATTGTATTCAAAAAAGTCATATATTTCCCATTCACGTAATATTCTTTTGCCATTTATTTAATTCAAGGGGAGCTTTGCTTAATTGCCCTACAATAAAATAACACACATTTCATATAACCTCCTTTACATTCTCTGCAAAATGTTAGCTTGACTTTGAATTAAAATTTCATCTTTCCGAAATTGTAAAGTCAGGAGTGCTTGACTTTAATTTTGGCAGTTACATTGTGCCAAGTTCCATTAGAAACATCAAGTCGGAAAGCAAACAAAGAGTAAAATTGTAAAGTCAAATGTTACAAAGTTTTCAATTGTGTAAGAACCTTAACAGAGGTTAGGTGGAACGTGTATTTTATGGTAGGGCGGTCTCAAACTCGGTATAGTATTAAACAAATCTAGTCTTAAATTAAATAAATGGCAAACGAATATAATGTGAAGAGGAAATACATGGCGAGTTTTAAAAAATACCCCAACTTTGAAGGTCTATAATATCAAAACCAAACAACTTACAACCATGGTTGACCAATCAAATGAACTGTGGAACTGTGAAGTTTGTTTACCATATCTTCATAAATGTACAATGGAACCACCACGAGCGGCCCGAACGACATCTACGCAACACTCAAACCTATTTCACACTTTTGTCAGCATGTCCAATGTTATGGTTTGGACGGCGTCCATAAATCTCGTTTTGAGGTTGTTAATGTTAGCCGGCAATGGTGGACAAAACACATGATCCTTTATGTACCCCCACTCAGAAAAATTTCACGGGGTAAAATCTGGGCTTCTTTGGGGCCAGTGATGAAGAGCCTCGTCACCAGCTGCTCCTCGACCATTCCAGCAACATCTAGTTCAGGTATCCGTGAACAGCTATGTACCAATGGAGTGGTGCACCATCCTGCTGGAAAATGAAGTCCCCTGTTGTCTCTTCTAACTAAGGAAACTACTCTGCAAAGATGTCCAAATAAGGGATTCCAGTAACAGCGTTCTTGTAAAAAGAAAGAAAGAAAGAAAGGCCGAAAACCGTGTTTTTGGATACAGCGCAAAACACGTTCACTTTGGGGAAAGCACGCTTGTGTTCGGTGGTTTCGCTGGTTCGCCTTTCTATTTGTACGTCGCTTTATCGTTAAAAACCAGCTTAGACATTAAGGCATTGTGTACCTTGTTCTGGGCAAGAACGAACACGTAGAAATCACATCTCAGTTCATCCCTTTCGGTAAGAGCCTGTACAAGCTGTAACCTGTATGGTTTGTACAGCAATCACTTTCACAGCACTGTCCATACCGTCGATTAAGGGATTTGCATTTCCTAGGTAGCTTGTCTAGTTAATTTTCTTGGACTGCGAAAGAACGCTTGCTGAACCTGTTGCATGTTCTCTTCGGACATACACAGCCGCCTGGAACTTTTGCCTTTGCAAAAGCACCCTGTCTCACAGAACTGACATAACCAACATACGATACTCCACATATCGGGAGGACGATGTCCGTATTTGTGACGGAATTCACGTTAAAAAGTTGTACTCAATTCACATTTAGCAAACTCAATAACACACAATGCCTTCTGCAGTTCCATCATCATGATGCGGACTGACACTCAACACATGCTCGTAGTGTGATGAGAGACACGCTCCCAGTGTCATCTCTCGGCACACAAAGGAAACATCAGCCCGTACCCTACACATTGACATGGCAAATGCGAGCTAGCTTCTCCATCACCACCTCAAAATGAGTTACGGACGCCACCCAAACCGTAACACCGGACATGCTGACAAGAATGTGGAACGAGTTTGAGCATAGCGTAGATGTCATTCGGGCCGCCCGTGGTGGTCATATTGAACATTAAAAAATATATGGTAAACAAACTCCACGGTTCTAAGGATCATTTGATTAGTCAACCACGGTTGTGGGTTGTTTTATTTTGATATTATAGACCTTCAAAGTTGGAGTATTCTTTTATACTCATTGTGTATATAAAAAAAGTAAACAAACGAATGTTTTTTTTTGTTTTGAAATAAACTTTTAGTATAAGATTATTTTTTTTTAAGTATGTACATTGCATTCCTGGATATAATTAGTTGCATAACAAAATACACATTTTTACGAAGCTGACAGAACCGATGTTCAATTGTCTAAAATTTGATTTTGTGTATTGGTGGTTTCATCAAAGGAAAGGAAATGTAAAGTCAAATGAAAGTTTTCAGGCATATTTTCACGGTTGAAATGTTCACATTGTGAAAATGCTTATTGTAAACACAGATGGCGAACCTCAATCAGAGGGGACTTCAAAACTGTGCAATCACTGGAATATTGTCAGAAATAGAAATGTAATGTATGGACGTTTTAGTGCATTTGAATACAGAGACTGACATGCATTTATCACTTAGAAGTACTAAATTTCACATGGTAGAAATGCAGCTCGAGTTACAACAAAGAAAAGAATCTATTAAAACTACAGTAAATGTACATTACATACAAAGTGAGGTTATCTACATTTCTAACAATCACTTCCGACCTATTTCAACAAAACTTCCCAGCTTTCATCTCGAAATAAGATACCATCTCCATTTTAAACAATTGAATATTCATCCAATTTGAACATTAAAAGGCAATCATGCGGTAATGCAAGTTGCAAATGCAGTTAGAAAAACCTGAAAATCAAAACAATAAGCAACAACCATCGACATCCAGTTTACAATTCTATTAACGTACTCCTGACTCCATTAGCCAAAAATGGTGCACACTTGGTTACCTGGTTATTGTGCATCCACAACAAAGTGGTGAACAGGAGCGTGAAACTACCTCGTTACCAATTCAACCGCGCGAAAATACGTCTCTTCACACCTTTTCCAAGATGTAACGATGCATTTATTTTTGCTGTTTGATTATCTTCTAACGTAATGTTATAAGTTCATAGACAGCTCACAGAAAGTAATGTGGATTCTGTATTGTGTCTGCCATCCAACAATTGTTGGGCATTAAACTATTTAACTAATTTTTGTTAAATTTGTGTGGTCTCAAGTTTTGCCCCGGACTTCTACCCATGTGATGGGACCACGTGCAGTTTTTTCTTCTTTTCACCTGTGTGCCAGAGTCGGGACCAGTGACTGGCAAATGTCAACTAAGATTTACTTTTACTTTTCAACATAAAAACCTAACAAAGCAAACCGTGATGGCTGCCTGTTTTCTCGTCTCCTTTGTAATTTCGACCTAACCTGGAAAACTTGTTGAAAAAAAAAATTCTAAAACTATTTACAGGTGTTAAAATTCTTTTTAATTAAAAGGTTTCAGCAAATTGTTCTCAATTATAACAAGTATGAATATTCATGGGTGCACCCATGTAACTGTAAATCCACAAGTACTCATAATGTTTTATTTGTTTTTATTTGTTTCGCCCTCCACCCTCAACCACCCTTATTGGGGCTTTGTGGTGTCCACATCTGAATAAAAAATTAATAAATATATGTATACTTTTATTTCTGAGTTTAGAAGTTTTTTTTTAAATTATTAAACAGTTAAATGAAGCTAATGAAAATTTCCCTAGTAACTTCTCGCGAACTAGCACAAAGCTTAATAATTGGTAATACTGTTTCTCTTTTGCATTGTGCATACATGTACTTAAAGACTGCTTTTCTATCATTAAGGTTTTCCCACGACGTAAAATGACCTGGTAGGGCTCAGCCCTGTGTTTTAATCTTTCTTTGAAATAAAGGGACGCACTTGTGGATTTTGTTCCTGGAGTACCTTGATGCTCGGATTTGGAGCCATTTAGGTTGACAATCCCCTTTCTGCAGATTACTCTACCTGTTGGTTCCGGTCTTAAGCGCCAAGGGGTGGCTCACTATGTGTGTGTCAAGGTTGTTCACAATAGCTGCAGTATTGTTTTGCGCAAGCATGGCTAATATTCGTAATCATTTTCAGGTGAAGCGTGATTGATTTTGCAATTCTTTTGACAATCAATTGCTCTAGCAGCATTTGCTCATCTGCTAATTTGGGTGTTTAAGTTTAGCATCGCCACTGAACATATTGTTTAACATGTCCATAATTTGGTTTGCATCAGAAGCAACAGATGTTGCCTCCATGGACTCCTGCATCACTCTAGCCAAATTTTTTTCGACGACCCAAAACGGACATACCCTATGTTAGTAACTAACTATTAGGAGTTATGGAGGGAGGAGGAGGGTAGGTGCATGCTAGGCCTGCGGCCTGTGTGCTCTAACTACTGCATGCAGGCTTAAGTTAAAGAGTGTGACTCGTTCTGTCGGTCTACTGTGAGGTTTTGAAGCATCACATGGCTACCAACCTCAAAAAATTAACATTTGTACACTTATAACACTCTCACCTTCTTTATGCAACAAAAATTTAACAGTTAGCCTTATGATCATTTTAGTAACACCAATACACATTCAACCAGAATATTTGTTATTGGCTTATTCCATCTAATGATCAATTCATATTAAGTTGTGAGGATGAATCGCCCTTTGTAGGGATACATGAACAGCAGATTTGGTATTTTAAAAAAAATCAACATTAATAGTAATTAGCTCAACAATGAGTGCAGTAAAGTATAGGCCGTTCACGGTAAAGTGAGCACTTTTGAAGCCCTAGTTACTTTTTTCTTTCAGCCAATTTGTATCCTTCCACCACTTGTTAATGAAAATCCTGCTATATGAGTAATAAACCCATTGTATACATTCACCATACCCAAAACCAAAAGTCCAAGACCACAATGAAATTGATTTATTGGTTATTATGTCTGATGAAACAACTTCTAAAAGTGCTCACTTTACCGTGAACAGTGTATAGCATTGTCTACATTGCACTAAATTAAGCACACTAGAAAAGTATTTTATTTTGCTAGACTTGACTTGGACTACAGGTGCTTCATTGTTCATATGCTTCCCTAGATTTTCATGAACTTTTAAATCACTCCTCCCAATTTAAGTCACACAATTTAAGTCACTTTGCCAACTTCTCGCCTTATTGTAAACACACTGCCCAAGGACAGACTGTACAGTAATGCAGTGTCTGAAATAACAAACTTGTTATTTGTAAATTGTAATTTCGAAAGATTTGATTCAGATGCTGTTGACACACTTTGTTTAGCACTCACGGCAACTCATTTTTACATAAACAATGAAAAATCTTTTTATCTAATTTTAATGCTTAAAACGGATATAACATTTCAACAATCATCACTGGGATGCTGCAAATACGTTAATAAATAAGAAAATAATGAATTATAGAATTACAACTTTAATCATTTTTGTTGCAAAATATATAAACAAAGTAAAACACTTGCTTCTTAAAGGTAAAAACCAACAAGGCACAGATTTTGTCATTTTTTATTTTCGCTAACATCTGCGAGATACGAAATACAAAAGTACCAAATATGTCACCACTTTAAAATACAAAATTGTGTCACCTAATAATTTTGTCAACGAAGTATGCAATTTCGGACACAGTCAGAATGCAGAAACACTTGCTTGTAAGTTTTATACTATGAACAACGTCTCGCCATTTTATGAAAAGCAGTCTACAAATGCCATAGCACAAACAACCGACACTGCATCAAAATACAAATTGTAACATTAACACTGCCCAAAATCACGGAAGAACTTTAGCACACATGCCACGTATCACCGTGTCAGATCCTGAAAGATCATGGCGGAAAGGAAAACAAAGTACCAGAGAACAAATGTAGAGCACAGTGCAGCCACCACCATAATAAATAGTTTCTTTTAATACCGGTCTATTAAAGCAGCATGTTCATTTTCTAGTGCTTTATTAAACAATACTCACATATTAAAATAAGTAACTCCCTTTTATATGATTCAACCAAAGTCAATTAAAAAAAATTGAAAAAAATTAATTTCATAAGAAAATATACATAATTCGTAAAATTGTACAAACCGCTGTAATTCTGACAAAATACAAAAAAAAATTGTACAAGTTGGCAGCTATGGCATCATGCCAACGTTTGTGGCCTGATACTTCCTTCAGATTAAACAGGGAACTAAACCAGATAAGGGTGATGGTAAACTGTGAGGTCGTCGGAGGAAAACCTATGACGATAGTCATGCTGGTTGGGTTCTCAACACTAAGAATGAAAGAAAGAGTGCATGTGTTGTATACATAATGTTAGCTAGTGTAGATGGCAAAAAAAAAAAAAAAAAAAAAAAAAAAAAAAAAAAAAAAAAAACCAGGCAGGTAGAGGGGGGGGGGGATCCGTAATAATCTAGCTGTAAAGGAATACTTGACCTCGAGTGGTCAGTTTCCCGACCTTCCTCGAGGTTAGGATTGTAAGCCCGCTGTCCCCTGTAGTTGGGTATGGTTGGGCATACATAGTGCACCATACTGCCCCACAATGCAGTTGCTACAATGTGCCAATGTATTTGAGTTGAAGTTTGAATTTCTTGATGTTTGTATACATGTTCCCGGATGACTCAACTACTTCTACTCGTCGACTTTTTGCTTCAGCCTGGAGGATAGATGGGTGTGTCCTTAAGGTGGCTTTTCACACAGTATGTGCTCGAGTCTCTTGTGTTCCATGCCCACCTCGTAATCGTAACTCCCAAGTCCGGATACTACGGGATTTGTGTTATTGGAGACTGACTTGTAAAAGTTGTTTCCCAAGTGCTTGATATGTTCTTCGGGTAGGGGGTATTTCAGCTCGTCGTGTAGGTCCACAATGGGTATGTGTGTTAGAGCTCCAGTCTGAGGGATTTATTCTGTAGCACCTGGAGAGAACGCATATGACACTTCACAGCATATTCCCATAATAACAGGCAGGGTTGTGTACAGTGTGGCCTCGTATTCTGTGTTCAGATTATGATCATTGTTTATTAGAGGGTTTAGATGAGCTAGGCATTCATTAGTCTGTCTGAGTTTGGCATGTGTGTGTGTTTCCAAGTTAAGTCTAATAGTACTCCAAAATATTTAACTTTCAGGTGAAATGAAAAAACATGCAAGTTACAAAAAAAAAACATAGCAATGGCTTTGTAGGGGTATCTCTCAGTGTTCACAAGCAAATTGGGTCTTTGATTTCATTAACACTTGCCTTGTTAATTGCCCTACTAATACCAAAAAGTGGATTGCCGATTACATCACCACACTTTCCTGCGAGATAAAACAGGGGGGGGGGGGGGGGGAGAGTTATACTTGGCACTGCACGGCACAACTTCCAGGACACGCACACTACTCTGCTCTGGCAGGGCGTGGATGCTAGCTGGAGCTGCTGTTGGGTGCACGGCATGACAAACGGTCTGGAGGGCCAGGATGCAGTCACACATCATACTATACCCATGCACTTAAGAAAGAAGTATCAACAAAAGATATCTTATGAAAGCGTTATTTGGGTACTGTAGTAATACTTGTAAAGTTTGAAATATGTATTTACATGCCAAAATGTTACATCATGAGAAGTTTTTACTTTCCTTGCTCAGAAACAACACAAATTTCTATCCAATAAAATATTTAATTTCCAACAAAACAATATAACAATACCAGAAACATGTAAAAACTGTACAAGAGTATTCACATACAGTAGATGAAAGCTAATATTATCATTACATTTTTCATTAATTTATAATGACAAGGCAAGAAATATGATATTCAAAATAGTTTTAAAAATATATAGCAGAGCAGTCTTTTAATTTCTGCACACACACTCCATCATTTGTGTAGACTATGTGTACTGTGTACCCATGTTTATTTCAAATATGTTGTTTCGCAATATATAAGATTCACAATATTGCTGTTCAGAACAATTAATGAGCACAGTTAAATTAAGAAATTAACACAGAATTATGAGGGGGAAAAGCAGACAATAATGAAACCTTTCTTGCAGGAAATTACTGCATGAACTGTATATAAGGAGCGATATTACAAACTTTCAGGAATGATGAGGGCACGAACAGTGACAATACAAACTTTCAGCGTTGCTGAAGAAGGGCTCCAGCATCCATTTGAGATAGAGAACCCCAGTTTGTTAACACCTCTGTCAAACATTACGACCAAAACAGTGTTAGGATGCCCATTACAGTGGAATACGACAATGGTTGGGCGTTGTGAAAGAATGTGCCATATTTAACGTTATAAGGTTAAGTACTAACATTACCTTGAAACCTGCAAACCAGAATAAACGTCCTTGCCCAAGCAGGGAATCAAACCTAGAACCTGGAGGTTACAGTCAAGCATGCAGGGGTGGTAAATACGTTACTGTCACTTTTTTTAGACTTGTCAATTTTTTTTTGTCACTAAGTCACTTTTTCATCTTCTGAATTTAAATTATTCACTTTCACCCCATCAAGTACATACGTCTTAATTTCCGGCATCGAAATGTGAACCCATCGCCCAGCACATTACACTTATGTGTTGCTGTCAGCCACTAACTGTCTGTTTTTTATTAATGTTACTGGCGTTCATAGTCCTCCACTCTATATTGTTTTCTAGAATGTAGTATAAATTATAAATTCAGTTTTGATAATCTAGCAGTATCATGTAAACCAGGGAAAGTTACTGCCAAACATTCAGTTATCATTCAGGTTCATTTCTGAAGATCATTGGCCATTTTTTGTTTTGATAAACACAGCATGTAGTGTAACATAATGTATCGTTTTGTTATAGGTCTGGAACAATTCCTACATAATTCAGCTTAATTGCTGGGTTAGCCTTAGGTAATCTGCACATATGTGTAAGTTACATGTAAAACATAAAATAAAACATATATGTAAACACAACAAAAAGCACGCCAAAAGTGTCACCATATCATTTGATTTGTGTCTAGAAAATTTTGAATGTTTGTAACATTTTTCATTTACTGTATGTGTGTGAGTAAGCAGTAAAACATAGTGACACTGAAATTTTTTGTAAAGTTTGCAACAAGACAATTAGTGTTTCAGTTAAAGGCTTCCAAGCGATAACACAACATGCCAGCGCAGTAAAGCATAAGCATGAATGTCGCATTAAACTTTCACCCCGACATTAACATCTTACTTCACATAGTATACCTAGTACAACCAAAGGTGTCACTATCGCCAATAGTTCTAATTTTGGTTTATATTCTACTTAATACAGTGCAACGACAGCAGAGCTAATATGGACAATAACGACTATTGCTAGTAATTACTCTTCCTCATCATGTGATCACATTGTTGCAGTGTTTAACGCAATTTTTCCTGGTGCTGTTCCTGAGAGTTTTTCGTTAAACCGCACAAAGATGCACTACCTAATCACTGATGCCATAGGACCATATTTAAGGGAGTGTTTTAAAAGATATGAACGGTTCTTTGCATACATTGTGCTATGATGAAACGACAAACAGTGGTGGCAAGGAGGAGCTCCAAATTACTGTTAGATATTGGTCAGAATATCAACAGCAAATCGTTTTGCAACATTTGGAAACTCTTTTCATAAGGAGAGCCAAAGCAGAAGATGTTTGTG
The DNA here is from genome assembly GCA_029891345.1 of Dryococelus australis. Taxonomy (NCBI): domain Eukaryota; kingdom Metazoa; phylum Arthropoda; class Insecta; order Phasmatodea; family Phasmatidae; genus Dryococelus; species Dryococelus australis. The sequence continues at coordinate 70,166,488 of CM056998.1, read as the reverse complement.
ACAAACTGATGAAGGCTGTTAATGGAGCAGGCCTTTCTCTTCAGAATTTCCTCATGCTTGGAAGTGATGAGCCGAACGTGAACAAACAGTGACTCGTATCGTAAATGAAGAAGTTAAGGTAGTTCGTAGAAAAGGTCTTGTTCGTATTGGATTGTGCAGTATCCCTGCTATACACAATGGTTTTTTTGAAAGGAATCCATGAGCTAGGAGAAGATGCTAAAGATTTGATTACTAGGGACCCCAGAAAATGGTGAACTGCGAAATGCACGAAATAACGCGAAATTGGAAGTTATTTCACAATTTTTGCGAGATTTGTCTTCTTTTTTTTTTTACGGAATGCAAATTTTGCACGAAAAAGGCGTTAACATGAATATTTATTTTCTACAGAAACTGTAAATAATCATTCACCATCGATTAAGTGTCGACAATTGATTGTGAGTCAACAATTGATTGTACTGCCAACACGGCAATTTGCCACTCTTCATAGTATTTTGTAGTGATTTATAGTGATTATTTTTGTGCGGAGATGCCGAAAATAGCTATTATTTTTTTTATCGCGAACACGTAAGAAACATATTCCTAGTTTTGACATTACGAATAAAATAATGATGTGCAAGTTCTGTAAAATGTGTGCCGACTGAGTTGTGAAAAAGTACTTGGTTTAGTTTTTGAGGTTAGGTGGAAACAAAGAAGTGAAATGTAATGTTTCACGAATATAATTTTGGTATCGAATTTAAGTTTTTTGGTTTCAGGAAACATGCAAAGTGTTGATCTTATTGAATGATTCTGCAAATAAATTATTTAATGCTAGTGATGAACAAACGTGATTTTTGTGTCGTAAATTGCAAGGATTACAAAAGAAAAATAGTGTTCAAGAGGTGAACATTTTACAAACAGCAAGTTTGCGTGTTATGTATTTGTAAAACTTTATTATAATTAAAATGTACGTGGCCTGAAAAAGCAGCACTTTCAACTTTTAAGTAGTGTGTAAATAATGTTTATTTGTCTAAATAGTAAATTTTAGTGCAAGGTTTACTTTAGCCAAACTAGAGTGTATTGCTGCATCTGTACGAATACGAACAGCAATGTATATATCGTGATATGTTTTTTCATTGAAGTTAAAATTTTCAAAGTTACAGTCATTTAAATGTTATTTCCACATGAGCAATATTTTCCACTGTTCCATCAAAACAGTATGCAACTCAAAAAGGCTACACATCTGCAAAAACCTCAAAACAGTGCCGTCTCACGAAAGACGTTAAACTAAAGCCCCCCACTTTGTCATTGTTTCCTTCTTTCCCTCGAAATAAAGTAAACAGAACCCCAATAAATTACAAAAATAAAACAGGTTGGAATGCCAACCTAGCTACAATATTCTACATTAATTACTGGATGGAAGTTGGCTAACGTCAGACTTTGAGTGCCTGCCATGATAGGGAACACGAGGAAAGAGGAAAATGCAAGTGTGCATTGGACTCATTGTTTACAAACATATTTTTCTTCAGTGAAAAACAGCTGTGGTGGAAGGATACATTGTGGCCATGCTACTTTTCTAGAACTGTCAAAATTTTCCCTACATTCTTAAATTAGCCTAATGTTTTCTTCTTAAATTAATTAATTGTGCTACTGCTATTTCTTGTATTTAATTATTACTTCTTTATTTCTTATTCAGGCACTGAACATGTGCATAAATTATCTTTCAAAACATTCTAATTTACTGAATTTTTAAATTTTCGAACACAGAAATTTGGTTTAAATTTTAATATGAATGCAAAGAAATTCATTATTGGTTTTATTTTTAAAACAAGTTACAGAAATTTAGCATCACTTTCATTTTAAACACCAAAATTGAGACCGCTTTAATCTTTAAATACTGAAATTTAACACAATTTTAATTTTTAAATACCGAAATTTAACACTGCTTTCATGTTTAAACAAAAAAAATTTAACACAGCTTTTGACTACTTTTTGCACTGAAATCAAGCATTCTATTTCACCATTTTCTGGAGTCCCTGTTCATTACTTCTATAAATCTATTTTTTTAAGGATGGAGTACAAGGTGTGAAGACTTCAGCACAATTCAAAAGGATCTTTACCTCCCAAACCATCAGTTTATCAAGCACTGCACTTCAAGATGACTTAATACTGAAATTGCTGCAGCCAGGTTATTGGAACAGTGGGATGCTGTTTTGCCATATTTTCTTAAATTTGTCCAACAAAAGAGACCAGAGATGTCCAAAAAGAGTCATGTCTTCAAGAGGTTCATAATTCGTAGGAGTGCTAAAATTGTCAATGATTAAGGCAGAATTGCTTTTCATTTGTTCTAGTGCCAAACTTTTTACACGCTTTACCGGATCACTTCAGAAACATATCCCTCTGATACATATTCTTCACAGTGAACTAGTTGCATTACTGCAGGCTCTTATAAGCAGAGTATGCAAACCAGAAGTGGTAAGTTCTAGTAAGAAAAACCTCAACTCTGACATCTTTGTTGAACCAAACTTTGGTCCTCTCGAGAACATTGTTTGTGGAGATGGTGTTTCAGAGGTATTGAAAAGTGCACCTGAAAAAGATCAACTTTGTTTCTTAAAAAATGTACAGAGGCACTATGTACGTGCTTGTAAGCACATCATTGATAAAGCTCCTGTCTCACCATCTCTTACCTCGTGAAGTATTTCCACTACATGCATCCAGACGAGAGAAAAAGTAATTTTAGTTGTCAAGATATTGTACGTATTGCTCGATACCTTCCAATAGACATTCAGGAAGATGACTTAATGGATGAATGGAAATTGCTTCAGCTTGAAAATGATGAAAAAGAAAGAAAGGAACAGAGAATTGACATATTCTGGAAACAGTTTGTTGAAAAACTCACAAATCTGGAATACTGAAATATCCTAATGCAGCAAAAATAATTAAAGCCTCACTGCCACTCTCCCATGGAAATACTGATGAAAGGCGGTTTTCAGTTTCTGGTAAAGTATTGACAAATGAGAGAGCATCTATGTCGGAGAGGACTTTAAATGCTATATTGAGAGCGAAATTGCACCACGAAAGGACTATACCAGTAACCTTAAGCTAAATAAGTGTGTGACATTAAGAAATTAGCAAGAAATATACTATACATGTTTTAACTACCAGGTAAACATGGATTTAATAAATTATGACAACAGTTTACTTTGCTCAAATTTTGAAGAGCAGTTCTAAATGGATGAACATATAACAATATATTGATCTGATTTTTGAGTATTACATGACAGTATGGAAACAACTGTAGCTTATAAATTGATTCAATACTGCAAAAACCAATGCACGTACAAAAAGTGCACGATAATACGTTTACAGTATAATCATGATACAAAGTACACAAAGGGATTTGATATGTTATATTTAATACTGAAAAAATACTTTATGATACAGATGTATTTAATGATCTTATTACATATACTGGGGATTTGAAAGGTGTACTTCAAATTGAAAAATAACGGTGAAGTACTTTATACTGAGACTTTACTGTATTTGGTGGCAATGGCCGTGGTAGAGAAAATATACCTCTCCCTGCTTTGCTCTACTATACAGGAGTCTATTTGAGGATATGGACATTTCTCTGACAAAATTTTTTTTAGCCCTCTGCTTTTCGTCATCTCTCTTCAGTGCACGAACATCACGTGTAATATGTGAAGAACTCTCAAAAGAGAATTCAATTTAACATTTTATCAACAAACTGAAACACAAAAAATTACATTATTTCAAATGTTCAGATTATAACCCCATTACTCAGGAGACAAACGTTTCCTAATGGGTACATATAATGCACACATTATTTTTGCAATGCTTCCTCAGATCATGGATTCACTGTTTTTGGCTGTTCACGGAAGTGAGCACTTTTGAGACCCTAGTTACTTTTTCTTTTCAGCTAATTTTTATCCTTCAACAACCTTTTTTAAATAAATATTGCCATGTAATTAATAAACACAATATGTATATTCCACTGCACTCAGAAGTTAACGTACTGACTATTTTTTCCAAATGAGACTACTTTCAAAAGTCCTCACTTTCTGTGAATAGCCTATACAAATCTGGATTAAATTATAAATGTCAGTCTGTAAAAAGAATCCCATCAAATTATCTCAGTATTTCCACATCCTCAATCGGTTCACAGCTATACACAACTATAACACTCTTACAGAGCCAAGATCAAATGCTATTACGAAAAACTAACAGTGAAGAAAATTAAAAGTGCATGCAAAGCAAACATAATACCAACATAATTAATAAGCAGTGCTTGCTGGAATGTTGGACTGATCAATTACCAAATTACATAACACAACAGCGGTATGGGTGCATTTTTCAGACTTCACAATTTCTTATTTTTACAAAAACATTTCTGTAGTGTTCTATGCAATACATGGTTATGGTTGACAATATACAAACAAGAAATATCACTGGGAGTGTTACATTTACTTGTACATATATCTCAGCATTCACCTCACATGATTTCAGAAAACAGAGATCATGGCCAAAATGAAAACAAAACCTGAGCCCTCCCAAATAATAGCTCATTGTATTACATTACCTTGCTCAATACTGACCCCTGTTGAACAGCTATTATTATTAATTTCAAAAAGTCTGTATTTCACAATACAATATGATTTTCATCAGCATAGCCGGGCATCAAAAAAGATCACAGGCTTCACATCTGCTATATAGGTTAAATTGTTTTAGTTTTCAAATTGTATTATACACACATTCATAGCGAAATTATGTGCTCATAACTATTATTCTTTCAATTTTTAATATTTATAAATATTGTTACTATCCATTATTAATTTTTGTGACAAACCCTACATTCTGTTAACACATGTTCAAAATCTGATTCTACTGGGTGCTTATAAAAAAATAATAATAAAGGTTCTAATATTGAGACCACTGATACCTTAAATTTTAGTGTTCAAATCAGAGGATAAAAATATTACAAATTTGTGTATCTTTTAGGGTAAAACAACAGGATATAAATAGTAAATAAAAAAAAGGAACAAGAAAACTTGTTAGTACAGTATCTTTAATTGAATAATGCTTCTGTGGTAGCAGTGTGATATCACATACAAGTAATCAGCAATTAGAACTGACTTCAACCACAAGAAACACAACTTTGTACTAGGAAGAAGGCAATATATATTAAATGTGTTATGTCTACAATGAAAAAATTTAACAGCACTTACTAAACAAGTATGACAAATTGAAAAGCAATTATGATCAGAAAAATTTTATGCAACAATTTCAAAAATATTTTCTGTTTACGATACCTTTCAAATGGCACCATGAATATAATCCCATTATGTTAACATGACTGTTGATGATCTTTTACTATTAGCATAAAATATAAAACTGAAAAATTACTAAATCAAAACCATTTTGTTTAATCAATACCACTTAAATAAAGTTTGTTTTATATTCATATGAATATGTATGTGTGTGTTTGTACACATGAATCTCTTCCCTCTACCCCAAGAAACCACCAGAAACGTTTGAACCCTTGCACTGATGCCATATTTTTGTAAATTCACCAATGTAAACAAATTGTGAGAATTTCCGATCATAGTATTTATACACTATCTACCACAAAGTAATCGGGCACCCATGAAGATAGGTAATTCAGTATGTCAGTTGACTTGTGTTTCACAGCCTTTTGCGCAGGACAGCTGGTGTCTGTCCATGGTAGCATGAACACAGAGGCCTATTGTAACATTCCGGATAATGAAATGCTCCCAACATTGTGGCGTTTTAACGGAATGGACCCGTATTACTTTCAGGATGACAACACCAGGTGCCATGTTTCAAGGGCTACTATGCAGTGGTACGCTGACAACAATGTTCGCCGATTGGACTGGTCCGCCCAGAGCCCCGACCTCAATCCTATAGAACATCTTTGGGACAAATTGGATCGCTGGGTGAGGGCTCGTCAAGCATGGCCAAAATCTATTGCTCAACTAATGGAATGGTTGCAAGAGGAATGGCGATGAATCCCCGTGGATGTCCTGCAAATACTCGCACACAGACTGTTATAGTCGGAAGAGGTGGCCCTACAAGATTCTAAAGGGGTGACAACCACCAAGCAAACATTGTGGACAGGTACCCAATTACTTTTTGGTAGATAGTGTATAAATGTATTTTAAGAATTAAATGGAATATTTAATACATGCAAAATAACTTTATAACACAGAAAAACCAGATTAAACACTATGCTAACATATTTTCTAATTTACAAGCTCTTTCACAAAAAAAAAAAAAAAAAAAAAAAAGGTCTCACAGTTTCCTGTAGTGTTTATGGACAGTTCAAGTCACAAATTTTTTCAGATGAAATTTAACCCTGACATTTAACGTTACAGTTTACAAATGTTTTGCTTATTTACTCCTCCAAGGGCAAAACTGTGTTAGAAAATTCATTAATTGAAGCTCTGGTGGACATCAACCAGGGTCCTATTTCATAAAACGTGATAGGTGTGACATATGCGACAATTATGTCAAATCTGACAAATTTGTCAATATGTCATGACAATGTTATATTACATAAATAAAGCAAGTTTCCCTTATTTGACAAGCAGTAATGTGTAAATTGTCAGCCTTAAAATAACAGTTTCATAAACATGACAATTATATGTCAAACCTTATGTTTCCCTTATTACACACTAGATAGCTCTCAAGTGCGTTTACAATAATCAATTGCAGCATTATATGTGATTCACGAAGAGTCTATTCCTACCAAAAATAATTAAGCGGTAAATAATAATTTCCACCCTCATAACTTTGTTCACTCTAGCAGCAGAATGTCGAGTAATATGGATAAGATTACTACATTAAACCTGATCTGAGAGGAAAATAATGTGCTATTTGGCAAGTAATGTTTCAATTAACACAATATTGAAACACAATCGCTCAACCACGTCATATAAACACTACAAATTACTGATTACATAGGAAAGTTTGCCTGTCACTTCTACAGTGACAATTCTACAAATTTGTAGATACGTCACCAAGTGATTATGATTATCTGTTTCATAAAACAGCCTGTAGTGTAATATTTTACACATTTGTCAGATTTTTACCTGTCAGCTCAAAACTTTTGTGAAATAGCTATTTGTCAAATTGTCATACAATTCCACAAATTTGTTATAACAAACATATAAAATTGTCAGTTTTTATGAAACACACATTTGTCGGATTGTAAACCTGACTATTTCTTGTCACCTGTCGAATTGTAACTTTTATAAAATATGCCCCTGATACACCAACAATTCAGGCAAATTGAACCAGTGGATACATTGATTCAACAGAACTCAACAAAAACAGTAGGCCTAGTTTCTGAACGTCCGGTGAACATCAATTGACACCAGACCAAAATTTTAAGGATTTTGAGTGATGTCACATCTCAGGAATCATTTGAACTATGTGAACAAAATTTGGAATGTTTATAGTCCACATTGTCAGCATTACCTCTAGAAACTCATGTCCACAATGGTCTGGCATTTTGTTAGCTGCACCAGTTGGAATATAAAGTATTTCAGTATCATATTTAAGAAATTGCCAAAATGAATCCCACAACAAATTAACAGTCCCTACCAGTACTAACAACATGAATTGAGTAATTTTAAATGGATGTTACTTATTTTCAAGACTGTTGCCTCCTTAAAGATGTGTTATGCAATACATTTCCGACAGTATCCAACTTCTCAACCACGATTTTGGAAGGTTCTGCTACAAAAACAAAATATGAATCAGAAACAAAACATGAACAGTTCAGAAACAAAAATAAAAAGGATTAGCTTAAACTAATTATACATTTCCTATCAAATACTGGATACTTACTGTCAATAAAATTTTAGGTTTCTGAAAAACAGTTAATGCATTATGACAAAAACTGCATCCACACTACCTCGATGAGACTTTTGCAGATGTATCTATCTGCCCAATAAAAATAAATGATCACCACATTTAACAAGGCTTTTCACAATTATGTGAGAGACAAACATTGGTTTTTATGCCTGCTGCTTACAAAAGATATGAAGAATAATAACTATTGTTTACTTTTTATCAAGGTGTAAACAAGTAGTTGTAAAAATGAAATTGAAGTCCACCAAACACTTCCAATTGGTGCACTGTACTGCACTCAGTGCATACTGGCCAAGTACAGTGTATTCCCGTTTGTTTGCACTTAAGTGTGCAAATTGCAGTAATTTTCCATATTTCAATTGTAGCTTTTACTCTTTAAAAGTGTGCACTGAGTACAATTTTTGTTGAAATGTCTTCCGAGTCAGTGCGGCAGTTTGAGTACAAATATATAGGTATAGCAGACACACACAAGCACTCCCTTTGGGCAACCTGGTGATAATTCTACTTTCCTAGTTTTCAGGTTGCACTGAGTGTGTGCCCAGTGCAGTCAATTTGAATATATATATATATATATATATATATTATATATATATATATATATATATATATATATATATATATATATATATATATATATATATATATTTCCAAAATACAGGAAACTACAGTGGTGCAGTGGTCAGATTACTAGTGGTTGCTCCTGAATTTTTAAAAATGTATGTGCCGGGTGATGATGCTGGTCAGCTGGTTATCTCAGGGATCTCCCATTTCCCTTACCCTTGCATTCCAGCACTACTCCATACTCACCTCGCTTCACCTTCAAAGGTTTTCATGACCTCAATGTTAAGAGCCGCCCAAATCTCTCCACCCCAAAATACATTTAATTAGTGTTTAGTTTGTAGGAAAACAAAAGGCCTTCCTACACCTGACAAATCTTTCATGTTCTAAAGGTAGGTATACTCATAGTACATCTTAAAAGTTTATGTAAATACAAAAACCACCTCACTGTAAAAATTAATAATAAATAAAACTAAAGTACAAAATGTTATATTATTTTTATTTGAAAACTGTATTTTTGCAACTGAAAATGGTGCGCCATATTTCTTGCACTGTACTGATGTGGCACTTCATTGCTCCGTGTGTTTATTACTAGGCTGAGAAATGGAACTACTGCTGTGCATGTCACTTAAAAATGAAGATAGAGACTATACATTTAAACAAACTTACCACACTTAGCATTACTTTACATATCTACTTTGATATTAATGTCTGTTGCACACTTATGCAGCTAGACAATACTAAAAAGTACACCAGTATAAATTCTACTATATACTTTCACTAATTAAAGGAACCAATGAATTAATTTTAACTTTATAATTTAACTTGCAGCATGTTCCCACCAGCATTTCGTAGTGATGTCTGAGTATGCATATGATGCACACAATTAGCCGGAAGTAGAATGACTTAGGAGGTACACTGATGCGCCACCAGTGAGAAATCGGAACAACTTCCTGGCACATATTGCACAATGTACAGGTAAAAGGAATTATTCGTCCATGATTCATTCAATGTCAGGGTAAGGTTAGGATAGCATATATTAGAGTATTCACAGGGAAACAAATAACTACCACTAGATCAATATAATTAAGTATGGTTTATATTATGCACAAATAAGAGGCTACATGGCAAAACGTGCTTACAAACTGATCGCTAAAAAGACTGTGCATCTTGTGTAGTCAAATAATAAAAGAAAAACTATGCATAACAGTGTAACCAACACAACTAAATTTACACAACAGGAAAGACAATATTACTGAACATTTAGTATAGTGGATGTAGATAAACCAAACAGTAGTTTTACAATAAACAAGCTACATTGGAATTGTCACCAATAGCATATTGTACTTGTTTTTGACATAACTTCTGTGGTACTGACCTAAGCAAATTTCTGTGACATATTTATGGTATTGATGTTACGTTATGTTAGATTAGGGCTTTAAGTAGGCAATTTTAACATAACCTAACCACGACAATGCTTGAATCATTGTGCCTCTTACAGTTTTTGTAGAGTAATGGGATTGCATTTCAAACTTATTTTCATAGCTATTCTTATTATGATGATTTTTAATAGTGTTTTCCAATTACTGTTCTGGACTGCACTCAGTGCGCACTCGCCGCTCTGAGACCAATCTGATTTTCGTATTCCAATTGTGAGTTGCAATGTATGAGAGTGCACAGAGAGCAATTTTTTTCGCAATGAGTTTGGAGTCAGTTCTGCTTTTCAGAGCCATTTGGTGGTAACCTGTGATTATGAAAACAACGTAAAAATTATTGGAATGGTGGAAATTCTACAATATTCAACATTTTAGCACCTGAATAATATGTACGGCCTAATAGTTAATATGGAAGAAATATGCTCTTAATATATTGTCAACATTGTCTATAATTACATCAGTAATGAGGATGATTTCACTCAGTAACTTGAACATACATTTGCCAAGTTAAAAAAGAGAAATTGGAGAAAATTATCCATACAGAATTTCATAAATTTTAATTTCAATCCATTTAACAACATCGTAGTTCAAGCATTTTCTCCAAAAGATTATATGTTTTGCACTTTTTTTTACGGCGTTCCAGTTGTCAGTGCATAATATACACTCGTTTCTGGCAATCACATGACACATGCACTTTTTAAGTTTTCAGTGTGCACCCAGAGCAGTTAATTGGGGTATGCCACACGCACAAAGCCACCCATGTAATAATTATTCAACAGGTTATGTATAATTCAAACTGGGCCTACTACTTTAATAATTTTCTCTGTATTTTTGGTAGTCATTAAATTATATAATTACATCATGTTGTTGATAAAACTGCACATTCTATATTCACAAAGTTTTGAAATTTTTATTTATATTAGGTAAAACCTAATGTATATTCATATTTCATAATAAATGCACATTATGGTACAAAGGTTTTAAAAACATTATACATGGTTTGCTTAACAATAAAGTGCTCTAGACAACCTGCTGGAAGTCACTGTCTAATCCGCCATGTAGTGCATTTATAGTAACATTTCAATCTGGATTGAACTCAAGAGTGGACTGAAGAATACGGATTGAAAATTGACCAAAAACATCACTGACTGGACTGAAGTAGGAATGGAGCGAGATAATCCTGTCTGCTCGCCAAGGTGGACTGGCCTGTAGAATCGGGATCGAAAGTGCACTGAAAACAGTGAACAGAACTGCAGAAAGCAAGACATAAGGCGCCATATTGAGTAAGGATGCGATAACCTGTTTGTGGCATTTCATTAAGGTTACGAACATGCACAGCAAGAATAGGTAGTAGAGAAATGTGTCGTCAGAGAGATAAAGAGAGAGGGGTTGAATATTTGCTTGGAATAATGCTGGACAAGCATATATTAAAGTTGTTGGATGGGAAGCGGTATAGAAAAGGTGAAATATTTGAGTTTGAATTTCTTCCGTATATATTCTACTTTGCATCACATGCTCCAAAACAATAATAAATACTTCAAAATAATGACAATCCTCCATTTTTCATAATTCGTTTGTAGTTCTACCAGTCACCACTAGAGTGCTTCAATCCCATTTCAATACACATTCAGTCGTGTTTATACTTCAGTCCATGTTCGAAACTTTACCTTAAACACTTGCTTTCAATACAAATTGACTCCGAGTTCGCTGCATGTTGAATCCAATCCGAGTTCGATCCAGTCCAAACTTTTACTCCAAAAGCACTAATGGTGGATTTTGCAAAGTGTGGTTGTGGAAGCATACCCAACAGATGTTCAAGAACTCATGAATGTATTCCCAACCTTGGTTCAGCCTGAATGCTGATACAAGAAGACTATTTTCACCAATTTTCTGGGTGCAAGTACATCTAAACGAAGTAATTACTGGTTCTTAAATTTAAACACAAGTTTCACAAATAAGGGGGGAAAAAATAGAAATTTGTGCCAATAGTAGGGTGGAGGAAGGAGAAAACAGTATGGATATCTACTTACACTTTAGATAAATACATAAAGTCATATGGCAGGCATCTTCGTCGCCCCTCACCAACGTATAGAAACAATGCTTATATTGGACTAAAACGATCCTTTATCAAAAAAGTTTATCATACTTGGAATATGGAAAAGCAAAGTTCTGCTTTCATCTGAACTTGATAACAAACCACAACACCGCGAACACAAAGAGAGAAAACAGAATCATGTACAGAATGTAATAGTTGTGTCCACCTTTCCCAAGCCGCAGAACACGGCTTAAAGTACTGCCTAAAAAACCACCAGTATGTTCAAAGTCATCATCCAAATCTCTTATAATTTTGTCTTGATACTTCACTTCCATGCCAATATCAATTGACAGAGATTTTAAAGCATGTATCTTGTCTTTTAATTCGTCTGTCATTACTTCATTTTCTGATTCCAATAAATTTTCTGAGGCAGACTGATTTGGCAATGCATAGTACTCGTTTCCCCTTGATCTCCGCATTTTCGGTGGATTAGCTGCAAACAAGCAAATTTGATTATGCTACCAAAAATTTCAGCCACTTTAACTACACATAAATGAAAAGTCACTTAGGTTACCAACACATTCGTTTTTTTGTAAACAATGACTCCTTTCTCCGAACAAACTAGCCACGTGAAAAATTACAAGTAAGCCAACATAAAAACAATGACTTTTAGTTAACAAAAAAACTCAGTAATTTGGGTTCTTATAAATACAAATTTTATAAAATAAAGTATAATAATATACACCTATGGCCTTATAGAAATTGTTCCATGATATTTCATTATTTTTATAGTTTGGCAACATTTAATTGTAAGTTATATATATATATATATATATATATATATATATATATAAATTATTCTGTAAATTATTCATAATTTCTAGTTTAACAACTCGTTCAATTTTATATGACGTGTGTTCGTGTGGTTTGCTGTTCTGCTTGTTACCGAAAGCACTTTTTTCGAATGCTGTTCGGTTGACGAAAGCAATTGCTATTTGTGCTATAAAAAGCAACTATTTCTGCTCTTGCTGGCCGAGGTACGGTAGAAATATCAAAACTAGCAAGGTGGAAAAAATTGCCCCCAAATTAAAATTACAAACGTCGAAATGTCTTGGGAGCGACGATTGCAAACAGGAAGTTGGGGTGTAAACTATATACGTAGAACCTGAAACATTTCCTAGTGTGGTGTACGCCCGTACAAGCGCTATAGTCGACAAAACAATTGCATGGTGGGTTTTTTTTTTTTTTTTGTAAATTTGACAATATGGCGGCTGCTACAATAGCATAGCTAATTGTTTGTTGTGAATGAGCTGATATGTTTTATCTTTTAAAGTGTTCAGGATAGTTCTTAATAGTCAGGCGTAATTTGTGTGGGACTGAAGTAGATATTGTATTTGCTACTGTTTGGCTTATTGGCTTATCACACTTTGAATCTCTCAGATAGGAGGTATTAAGAAGTGTTGTGTGTCAGGCTGTGTCGATAGAACATATACAAGACATCGTTTTCCTGTCTATGAGGAAAATGTATCATTTGGTTACAACGTATTCAGAGTATTGATTTAAACGTTTTACATCCCCAAGATGTGTACAAATACAAAGTTATTTGTGATCGGTACTTCAGCTAGATATGCAAGATACCCGGCTCCAAGAAACTAAAAGTTTACAGCCTTCCAACTCTGTATTTACCTGGTAAGTACGTTTTTTTTTATATTTCTTTTTCATTTACTGTCATTAGCCTTGTCTTACTTTGATAGTTTTCTAAGAAGGTATATTTGAATTATTATATGTATTAATGCCAGGATCCTGTATGAATTTCGGCAGCAATACTATGTCAGAAGGACATTATGAAACGTGTACATTATTGCATGAGAAAGCAACAAAGAGAATGTTAAAGTTTGGAATTCGAGCCTTCAATAAAATGTCACTGTAATAAACAGCAGCTGTAGCTGGATCACACCTCTTGGCAAGTTTAACACTGTTACTTTTGTAAGTGCCAATTAAGGGGCTCATCTGGCTAGAGTTTGTGTGTGGTGTGTGTGTTTTTTTTGCATATTAAATTGAAATGCTAAGGGCAACTCTACCTGTCACATTTAATGTGACCTCACCTTATGTGTATGGCACTAAATGGCTGTGCAATTTTTTACATTATGCATGCCAGTGGGACAGAAAGCTGTGAAGATATGATTTTGTGGGTGGATAGTGAGAAGCAAGGTTCAGTGCAGGACTCTCAAGTGTTGTACAACTTATAGCTGACCAGTATATTTCGAGATACAGTGTTGTGAGAAAATTGTTTATCTAGGTTGGAGTGTTTCGAAAACCTGTTTATACTGCGTAAGATGTCTTCAAAGCACTCAACAAGTCTGATCAAAGTGTATGTCCTTTTGAGGAACAGAAAATTGGGTGTGAGTTTAATAGTTTCATAAAAATAAAAGGGTGACTTGCAAGCACATGCAACATAATGTTTTAGTTATGTACCAAAGGTAACTTAACCCTGTCCAACATTGGAGATGCAAGAAACAAAACTGTACCCTACAATAAGGGATATAGATAAATAAATAAACACATACACTTGTAATTAGGCTACCGCCCGGTGGTGAGCTCTCTCACCTCTCCTTCACTCAACCAACTCCTTTTCTACTCTCTTCCTGAACTTATCAACCCCTCTCACAGATACCAATTCTTCCCTCAGCAAATTCCACTCCCTCACAGACCTCACAAGCATGGTCTGCCTACCCCACTCCATTCTCCTCCACACCCTCTGAAGCTTCTCACTGTTGTTTCCTCTTCCTCTAAACACCCCCTTACATAGCTTGCAGTGTAGCCCCCCCCATCCACTCTTTTCATTCACCATCCTGTACATCCTGACTAGCCGTTCAACTTTCCTCCTGTCCTTCAATGAGCTCCACCCCATTTCTTTCATCATCACTGATGGCCTATAGTTCCCTTCTTCCTCATCATCCTGCCCTTACATTCTCCAACTACCCTTCACCCATCTTGCTGCCGTTCTCTGCACCTTTTCCAGTTCTCGCACCTCCACCTCCACGTCCCATGCTGCTGCAGCATATTCTAACATTGGCCGTACCATTGTGCCATACGCCTTCTCCTTCACCTCACAGCTGACTCCCTTCAGCACCCTTCCCATCATACGCAGAGCCCTTCTTCCATTTGCAACCACTCTCTCTACCTGATTTTTCCATCTGAGGTCTCCCTGCAGTACAATCCCCAGATACTGATATTCTGCTGCTTCATCTGTCTCTTGCCCCTCTCATCTGTGCATGCCCCTTAACACCTTCTTCCTTGTAAACCTCTACCTTAGTTTTTCTTACATTTATCTTCATTTTATTTTTCCTTGTCCACAACCATATCTTGTCAATGTCTGCATGCAATTCTGTCCCCCCCCCCCCCCAAGTTACACGTTTCAATTCACACCACAATTCGTCACTTTTGCATACACATAAATAAGTATAAAACTGCATCATAACAGAGAACTGATGTAATGCAAAGAGAGGGAATAACTAAAACGGGATTTTTTATTTACCAGAAACCATTTACTATATTGACATTAAATATGTATAAAGGAGATGAAGTCATATTGGAAACAAACCTCTTGAGTCATTGTCAGTGTTAGGAATTTAAATGTAAATGCCAGCAAATAATTAATTATTTGTGTCAGGAAAATGTGAACTTTGCCTTCCAGAAATTCAGCTAGGCTGCTGGTCGCCATTATGTTGCACTCATTACTGATACGCACCCTGCAATACATTACACGACAACGGTAGGACGCTTGTTTTACTTTATTTAAATCACGCATTCAAGAAATAGTTTACCGCAAATCCTGGTATACGAGCACTATATCTAAAACACGTGCTTATTGTCGCACATAACCCAATACTAGTCCGCAGTGCACACACACGATGGGTAGTTTTATGAGGAAATTATTTGATTGCATAACTAACACAAACCGGTAATAAACTAGTAAAACTTCTCACGTGAATTGTAATATATATTTATTTATTCATCTGCATCATCGTTCAACACGAAATGCTTCGAATGTAACCTTTCTCTTAACGACATTCTAAAGTAGTGATGGGTAGTTCACGAACTACCAGTTCATTTTGAACTGGTTTTCAAAAAGAACTAGATGCATAGTTCACAGCGACATAAAAGAACTAGTCTTTTGTGATATCTGTCAGTCATTCAGTACCAGTAACTACGTCAGGTGCGCCACTGCGAATGCTCACATAATCCGTCGTTCGTCGCTCCCTGCATCTTTCCCTCCGGCTATTCCACCCACCATGGTTGGCCACGCAACGTGCGTACATCTTATCTATCTCCCTCTGTTTATCGGTATCTTTATTTTCGCTCGTTCAGCACTGCCTCGAATAGTAGGGACCGTAGACCTACCTAGTTCAATAGTGACATGAGTCGCAAATCGTTCGGGAACTGCAGGACACACAGCGCGAGACAGTTTGCAGACCTGTGTTCCTGCAGCGATCTTTCGTTTTTTCTTACTTTCTCGTGCCGATCCCAATTGCGTAGTTGGTTGCACGCCGGTCTGCGATGTGAGGGGTTCAGGGCTAGAAACCCAGTCAGGGTATGGGTGTTTGTGTCGTCCATTTAACTTGTTTCATCCTCATCGGCACTAAAGACCTCGCTGTTATGGTGTCGTAAACCCCCTCACTCACTCGTACTATAAATATGATGTTGCCAGACATAGATAAATTCCTGTATCTGTAAGAAAATACATCTGACAGCCGCACCAAAATGAGTATAGATATGACAGTAAAATATAGAAAAACACTCATTAATGTAATGTCAAGTTTTACACACTCGCAATAAAAAGTGAAAAACGTTTTTTTTTTATAGTATTTTCACTCAATACTTCGGATATAGTTTTTTGAGTATTTGCATCGTATTAAAATTAAGTTTTTTTTTGTAATTAAAGTATTGTTAAAATGTTTCTAATACTGGTACGAATAAATACATTGTGTCGGAACCATTTTTGTTGAATTTGTACACGTTTGACTTGGAAAAATTAACTTTACACTTGGTTATCTCTTGCAACACAACCTATTATAATATTGTTGAGGTCGTTACTGTCAGTGCCAAAAGTAATTTGGTGTTATGTTACACAGCGTGGGCGTGAATAACACAGTATAAATATATTTTCACTATCCATTTATCTTACTTCTATATAAAAAAGAAGTAATTTCATTTACACACAATAAAGCGCTAATTCTTTAGCAATTAATTTACAAACATCACTTGTTTGCGTTTCTTTCCGTTTCACGCTTGTTTAGATTCTTCTGAGGAAGGGTAATGGAACTGTAAAAGAGGAAACAGAGAAAGACCTATCTAGTTCTTAGACCGAGGTACAGAGAAAGACCTATCCAGTTCTTGGACCGAGGTTACACTTGCGCTCTGCAGTTCGGCAATACGCGTGATCATTCGACTGTGACCTAAATAGTTCAAAAGAACGGTTCCCAATGAACTGTTCTCAAATGTGACTAGTTCGAAACGACCTAGTTCATTCTAGTGAAATATATTTCCCATCACTATTCTAAAGTAAACACAATTTTTTGGGATACTGGAAAGATGGCGACTAGAGTCCATAGTAATACCACCTATCTTCAGCTGCTTCACCGATGTCACAACATGCCATCTCCTGCATACTCCTAACTCCATGTACGTAAGTAAATCTGACGTGTCCTATACCATTATGTATGGTCCTTTGGAGAAAAAAACATCACCTCGACAAAAATCTGGGGCGCAACGAACTTTCTGAATAGAAATAATTTCTAATTTCGTTACGTCGATGTGCGCGACAATCGTCAATAAAATAAATGCATTTTCTTGTTCCAAGAGTGGTGGCAATGTTAAGTTGGTGAGATTTGTAATAACATGCGAATACGATTGCATTCCACTGGGTACTGGCAAGACCAGTACTGACGAACATAGACTAAAAGATATGGTAGACCTCATATTCGTCTTCTGCGCATGTACCCAACAATGACCTGCCCCAATCTTACACAACTTTCAAAGTCAAATGGTCCACAGTGATGAATGTGTTTGTTTACATCTTAGTATTTCAATGACAAGCATTATTATATTAATAAAATAATTTTACCAGTTTTAATTTAAACAAACTCCATTACAAATTGGTTAGAGAAAGTATACAATCATCTCAGCACTTTTTACAAATAAGTTTTGTAGCCTAACATTAAAAATCAAAAACCGCGCCATTTTCACTAGATGTGTTGGCAGAAAACCAGTTAAAAATGGGACACCATTATTGGTTGTGTGCAGCCTGCGATATCTGTCTTCTTCATCTTTCGTCTATTCTGACGAGCGTTCCTTTACGTACTGATTCTGCTGCTCAGTATCGTTAGGGGGGGAGGGGGGGTGGTGTTGTGGCTTCTGGGTTAGAGACTTTGCTTCTGGGTGGAAATAATTGAGGTAAAGGTCAGGAAGTCTCAGTAAATGCAGACGACACAACCTGGGGGCGAAGGATAACGAGGAAGTTATATTGTTGTATGCAGAAGATGCAGATGAGAAGTATATTATTCGATCTCGTCATCAATTCATGAGTTTGAATCAGACGAAAATGAAAATAAATGATATCCATGCTTGTTTACAAATGATTCGTCACATTTAGCAGATGCCAATATTCCTGCTAAAAACTGCTTATGAGAGTTGCACATTCCACCTGGATTCAGTACTGAGTGCTACTGGAGTGCGAATTTTTACTGTTGACGTTACTTTCGGCATGATACTGGTCAGTACTAAGTGGAATGTAGCAGATATTTTATTATTGGTGTTGTCGGAATATTTTATCTGTAGCAGCATTGCCAATTGCGCGAAAATTTCCGTACATTTACGGAAATTTTATTGTTAAGATTGATATTGAATATTTACGACTGTACTGTCTGTACACTAAATGTACGGACATTTTTCCATGTGAATGTTTTGTCAGAAAAATTCGTAACTATAAAGATTTTGTAAGAGGGTTTTTACATTGAGTATTTGGCATTGCATCTAATGATTGATTGCATCATTCACATTCTAATTCAAATAAAGGTTTGTGAGGTTGGTATAATGTAGTTATTCAGAGTAGTTTTTTACATCCTTTGTTTAGGTACCTATTTCTATGAGCAATAGATACTTTACCATTTTTAGAAAAGCGCTGTTAGAATGAGTACATTTTTTGCTCTGAAACGAGTCATATTCATAATAAAATATGTAAATAAAATGTTCATTTTATATTTGTATATTTCTGACATGAGCCGAGCTCCGCAGGCTTAGACCATTTGCCCGCAGTCCACAGCAGATGCAGCAGAGACCCGTACTCTACCATGTGCAGTAGAGAGTCAGTGAACGACACAATACAGGTGTATTACAGTACATGTGTTACAGATGGTGCTATGCAAAGCAAGGACGGTGGCCATGTTGCCATGTGCGCACTTAGTGCAGGAACCTCAGGAAATAGTACCTACGTACATTAATTTCCTTAATAACAAGTAACAGGGCAAGGGTGGTGTCGATGTCACGGGCAAGTGAAGGGACACCAGCAAATCTAATTTTAATGACCACAGTTTCTTTATCAGTGCGATTGCAAGGTTTTATTGTCTGTCATCATCCCCACTTCATTTCATTTGTTTTACAGTATATATTTGTTGTTTATTATGCAAGGCAGTTTTTAAACATGGTAAAACAATTGTAGCAAGCGTAAGCGTTTGTTTTCAGTGTGCCATGTGACGAAAGTAGTTCCACGTGGCATACTTCGGCTGTAACCCTGGTGAGCACGCCATGTTGGAACTGCAGTATATGCCAAGGACTGCGAGAGGCAGGTCACGTGTACCATCGGTTCCGCGCCTGGGCGGCATTCACTTCTAGCACCGGACATTTTCATCACAATAGACTTCGAACGTAACCAGAACCTTTTTGTAAGCCGCCCGGGACACTGCCTATCACCTTCCCCAGGTTTGCATCGCCTGGAAAAGCTTTATTACACAGTAAAAGTCATGCATGGGCCTTCGCGCCATCTTTAACAGCATCACCGCTGCCGACCGGTACATGTCCGGCTCTTGAAATGTAGTGTTTCCCAGAGTGGAAATGTAATCAATTGCCTAATAAATGTCACTATGTTTGTACGAGTGTTATTTATTGAGGTAAATGGTAAGGCATTTCAGGGTACAGGTCCTTATAATTTCCCGTCAAATCGCACATGTGTTGGAACTTTCCTGTCGATCTTTATTTGCAAGTGTGTATAGGACTGTGTAAAGTAGCATAGGAATGTGGATAGCCTGAATAATTAACCGTGTAGCACGTGTACAGTTTTTCTACAATCTGCACGAGAATTGACGCAGCAAAGCAGAAGGATAGCTGCCAATGGAAGTCAGCTGCATGATCCAGAGTGAAGGAATAGTCTGCTCTACCACTTCAATGGCACTAGGTCTCGATAGTGCCTGGCTCCTGGGTAATATACCTCATTTCAATCACCTCATCCAGACAAAATCACTCCTCAAATTTTAATTTATCATTCTGACCACTGGACGACCATCACTTGGCCAGGTTCCTACACCTTTCTGAACACTTGGCAGCCATCAAATGTCGCCCAACTGTGTGGCCTAACCTTCATCATTATTTCCTGAGCTTCAAAAGCTTGCAAAACCTTTCCACAAAATTTCCTGCAATTTTTCGCAAATTTTTCATTTTCCCGCTAAACCATTTTCCTGCTGACTGCCCACTGCCCGCAAAGAGGAAGGCAACAAGAACATCACCACTGTACGCTAAAAGCATCGGGACGCCCTCCAGATCCCTGCAATATGTCGGAAAGGCGAGCACATGAAAAGTATGGGGAATGTAACGGGTGCCCGCCATTGCCGCGGGAAGGTGAGCACGTGGTCGGCAGAGCAACCGTTTTGTAGCATCGTGACGTCACCCATGCCATCCCAGCATGCTTCTCCACGCGCAGGACAGCTGCACCATGCTCAAACTTCGCCATGCTTCCACGTCCGCATCTGGCTGGCCGGACAGATAGTGTGCCAGCACTACTCTGACAGCATTGCTTAAGGCTGATACCACAGGACATTCTGTCGAAATACGAATATGGCAACCTACTGCCTATGCTACTGCCAGAACCAGCCCAGCAAGCACCCATTTCGTGGACAACCACGACGACACGGTGAAATGGGAAATAGAACAGTACGCACGTTCAACAGCAAACATTTCAGCAAACCAAACACAGGAAAATTTAACAGTTTTAGCAACAGACAACTGGTGCAGCAGTTTATTATGTACAGCACAAGGTACATTGATACTTATATGTACGCGATGCCAGGTACAGTGTCGCTGTAGGTGTTTCAATGAGCAATAAAGTGAAAGTGCAATGGAGGAACAGTACATTTGCAGAAACTGTAGTAGCAACTTGCAACAGAAACAGAGTGCCCCGTTCAATTGGGAAGCATTTTTCACGGAATTTAAGCAGCACGTAATGGCTTTTTCATGAGCCCCTTGTAGTGGAGAATCTGGGGGTGGGGGGGGGTCAAAGATGTCGAAATCGCAACACACTAGTGCATGAGAGGTGTCAAACAGCACAAGAGATAACCACAGGTAAGGGAACACAATCTTTCTGTGGAGACTTAGAAGCACAAGAGAGCACGGAGAAATTGTCACATGTCAACACAATGCACGTGGCATTTGACAGCATGAGAAGCAAGGAGGTACAGTCCATTCCACAACAGCCAACCCTAACTTCAGCACCTCAACTCCTAATACTACCTGCACCTTATTCACAGTCATTACCAGCATTAATTCCACAGCACGTTCTGCCCATTTCTACTCAATTTTCAACCACCATGCAAGCATCAGCAAGGACGAGTAATCAGACAGAAACACCAACAGTTCAAAGTTGGAGACAGATTAGCACGCCCACAAACAGTAATGCAGACGAATCGCAACCAACAACCACAAGCGACCAACAAGAAAATAAAACCCACAAGTTTTCAATTGTTGCCCACATTTGCTGGGACACCAACCAAAGACCCACAGGCCTTTTTGAAGGACAACACCGCATGTTTGCAACAGTACAGAGTATGAGAGGAAGAATTGGCAGGATGTGTGGGAGCACAGCTGCAAGGCCAGGCCAAGGTTTGGGGAACTCCCTTAACCACTACGGGTTATCGTGGGAAGAATTCATACATGACTTTCACTGCAAGTTCGGAGGCGCATTTACCTCACTTAAAGCACAGAGCAAGATAGCCCTCCAGACCCAACAACCCGGTGGTCCTTTCACTACATTTATAACTCGAAAGATACACCTGGTAAACAGTTTCCATCCACATCTGCCAGAGTGTGAGGTGATGGAGGTGATGGCAGAAATGGTCCTGCCAGAGTATCGAGATTCAGTGGTCCCGTTGCTCAACAGCACGGTGAAAGAAATGATGAGAGGAGCTATAATTCTGAAGAGGAATCCATGTCAGCCGCGCTGCGAAAACGATGCCACAAGATGGCGGCACAGGCCAAGCGGGGAAACCAGTGCAAAGGAAGTGTACAACCGAAAACTTACGGTAAACAACAGTTTGGACAGTCAACCAAAAAATTCGCAAACGTAAATAGCCAGGTAAACAGTGCATGAGTGTTAGGTACAGTAAACATTACAGTGTCGCGCGTGCTTCGGTGAGCCAAGATGTCAGGTAGGAGAAGACAGGGAAGTCACAAATTCCCTGCCGCTACTGTAGGCGTGCAGAAGCGTATCATTGGCACAGTAAATGTCCCAACAACCAGCACCTTGATGGCTATCAAGGCACCCCAACTACCCAGCAGGGAAATGGGAAGTGGAGGTAAGGGGGCCTGACACCTCTGATGTCCCAGTCCCGCTGCAACGACAACAACCTGACTGGACACCACAACAAGCTCTTGTAAACCATGTGAGTAGAACTGTGGCACTATTTATCCACATACTTGTGTCTGTGAATAATAAACCATGTAACATGTTGATAGGCACACCTGCTTCACATAACTCTCTGCAACCGCAATTTGTAAACAGAGCTGATGTAACACCCACTAAGCACGTCATAATATTAGCCACAGGCTAAGAAAGCAATAGTGCATTAGGGCATTTACTATTCGCCCGAGCGTTAAGAGTGCGGCGGGCATGTGTTTGGCCCAGCTCTTATGATGCTCACCCACATGGAGCTGGAGTTGCACCTTCAACTCCTGGTTGCGCCTTTCCATGGAGTTTGCCCGGGGGTGGTAAATAGCAGTTTTATATGCTACACTCCCTAGCTTGTAGAAAGTTCACACCATCATTTCCCAGTAAATTGGGATTCGTTGTCTGTAAGTAACTCTCTCGGATATCCCCAGCATGTGAAAAATTATGTTTCCATGCATTTCGCAATCTGCCCTGTCCTAGCACTGTTTACCGGGTTAACGTCGATCTATCTCGAAAAGCTGTCTGTTACTTCTAATATGAATCGCCTTCCGCCGGATGACTTCGGGCAATGCCACATGATGTCTAAACAGACAGTTTCAAATGGTCGTTTAGGCTGCCTTGGCTGTGGTTGTTGATTTCCATCAGACCACCGGAATTTGAACAAATTACATTTGTGGCATCTGCGTACCCAATTAATGACATAATGAGTGACATCGGGCCAGAAATACTGTTCCAAATCATTTTTAACCGTCTGCTAGACTCCCGGGTTGTTGCCTCAACTCCGTGCAACAGATAAAAGGGTGTGAACAGAGAAAAGGAATATACACAAATAACACTCTCCTGAAACAAAACACAACACTCATCGTGCTGCACACTCGTGCGTGTATTGGCTCGTTTTTCTCTGGAGCATCTCTCCACAGCTGTCACTGGAGAGATAATGGCCACCATGTTGCCGGCGCTCCACCTGGCATGGGGGTGGGGAGGAGTGAATGGTGATGGACATACGACCATGTCGCCTCTCTCATCCTGCCTCATTCTATCCACAGTTTCGTCACGGTCTCACTTGCTGGCCGGCCTCTGGCGCTCTCTGTGTGTATGGGCTGGGAAAATACAAAGTTTAGCTCTATTACTGCTTCCCTCGGCTGGCGGTAGACTGCACAAGCAGCTTACCACGGTACTGCCTAGCTGTCGGCGCAGTTCTGCCATGTTAGTCGTGCTTCCACACTTGTGGTCGCTTCACTCGTTCTCTAACATATTTGCACACTTACAAGCTGTAACAGGATTACCAATGTGAAGAACTAATAATATTTAACATAGTACACTCACATTTGGCATACAAAGGCATCTGTAAGAACTTATTGTATGTTGGCCAATTTTATGTTATGCGTATTCACTCTGCCATATTTTGGCACACCTGTTCTATTTAATTGTATCTTAAGCGTGGCTGGTTCAACCACATCGATCATGCGATACGGGCCTTTGTACTTATAATTCAAAGCCTTGGATCTGGCACGATTCTTGACCCAAAGCCATTCTCCGATTTTGATTGTGTTAGCTCTGTGTTTGCGATCAAATTGGACTTTCATTTGCACATGTGTGTCAAGCAAATTCATGCCAGCAAGCTCTCTGTCCCTTCGTAGCCATTCGCACCAAGATTTATGGATTCGATACTGCAGGATCTGCCATTTGTCTTTTGCTATGTTGATGACATCCTCATCGGGCCAGTCGATGAGCAAAAACACAGTGACCACATTCGCAGGGTGTTTCAACACGAAGTGTTCCATATTCATATCAAATTAAGCAAATGCATATTCGGGGCCTCAGAAGTCCCATTTTTGGGTTTTTTAGTCAGTGCAAAAGGTGTTCTTCCAATACCGGACCACGTGACCACCATCATAGGGTGTACATTTTCAAAGAGAGTAACGGAACTGAGTCGCTTCTTGGTCATGATCAACTTCTACCGATGCTGTCGGCCCAACTCTGCCTCCACATAAACTGCCCCTTTGAAGATTATTCCAGACTCACAAAAAAAATGACAGTCGCATCGTTCAATGAGATACCGAAGGGATACATGCCTTTGAGGACCTCAAAAGTAGCCTGTCCAATGCTGAACTCCTCAAACACCCTTCAATTGATGCTGCCTTATTACTTATGGTTGATGCATCCGACTGCGCAATACATCATTACATCATACTGCATTACATCAGATACAACAAGGCATGCCCGAACCTTTAGCTTTCTTTTCCAAAAAGCTTGACAGTATGCAGATGAAGTACAGTACGTATGACAGGAAGCTCCAGGGAGCTTATACTGCCATTAAAAACTTTCGATATATGCTTGAAGCTAGCGACTTCTGCATTTATACAGACAACAAACTACTCACGTTTACCTTCAAGCAACGATCAGACAAGGCGACACCACTACAAATAAGACATTTATATTTTCTCGGACAATTCACAATAGATATTAGATTTATTGTTGGGAAAGACAATATGGTAGCAGATGCATGTTCTGGGTCTGCTCCATAATGATATCAGTTGATAAGCATTGGGATGATATCGCCAATGCACAATCAGGGAATGTAGAACTTCAGTAATTGCTCGTCTCTTTCATGCTTGTTGAAATTCCAGGACATCCATCTACCCAGCAGCGTCAAATTGGTGTGAGACACATCTAAAGGGGATACCAGATCCTAAATTCCAATACAATTTCAAAGAAGATATTTGAGTCCGTTCATAACCTCGCACACCTGGGGATCAAAGGCTCAATATTTCTCATTCAGGCACGCTTTGTGTGACCATCCCTCAAGCGAGACGTAGATTTGTGGACAAGATCGTGTATACCCTTCCAACGTTCCAAGATATGGCGACACACTCACAGCGATGTTGGGACGTATGAACTATTTGAACGCCGATTCTCCCTCATCAATATTGACATTGTGGGCCTGTTACCACCATCCAGGGGACACGGTTACTTGGTAACGTTCATTGACAGATTCTTACGATGGCTGGAGGCATCACCGGTCCAGGATATCACCGCGGAATTCATTGCTGAAACCTTTCTGTCGGTTTGAATTGCTCGCTTTGGAGTCCCAAGTACCATTACGACAGCCAGGGGTCGTCAATTTGACTGCAAGCTTTTTTCTCACCTCTGCAAACTCCTGGGCATACATCATATTAAGATCACTGCATACCATCCTGCAGCGAAAAGAAAAATCGAACGCTGGCAGCATCAATTAAAATCGACTCTCAAAGCACAACTCAGTGACGAATGGGTACCTCAGCTCCTTGTGATTATGGGACTGCTCTTTTACCTGAGTCCGCTATATAAAAGCATACCAGTGGAAATCACATACGGTGAGCCAATATGCCTACCTGCCGATTTTTCCCAGGACCTACCTGTGTGTTCCGGCTCAAGGTGCAGATAAGGACAATACGGCAATTTCCAACCAAACATCACTCGCCCAGGAATGTCTTCATCCACCCAGACCTCATGTCGACTGACTTAGTATTTGTGCATCATGACACTCTCCATAAACCATTGCAGTCAGTGTATGGCGTACCGTTTCGAATTAGTTCACGTAGCAATAAACGTTTTGTGGCAGAGACGACGTGTGCAAACACACTGTCTCTAATGACAAACTAAGACTGGCATTTGTTCTTGTGGACCAAGCAGATGTACCTGCTCCACCGGGCACAGTGACTGTGCTGATGCATCAACATGCTGCGGTACCAGCAACAGGAGCATCATGGCCCATTGGACAGAACTTCACACAATGACAAACCACCCGCTCTGGGCAGATGGTACACCCACCCAAGGGTCTGTTTGATGTGGAAGCGGGAGGGATGATGAGGGGAGTACGTGGCGATCCGAACAAGTGAAGGTTCGATAGATCGAGAAGAAAGACTAGATGAGTGCAACCTTTTTCTCTGTAGAGCTATCTATGTGTTGTTGATGTTTTCAGTTAGACTATCTTGTAATAAGTGTTAAGAATGTTTTTCTCAGTGTATAAATACAATAATTAAAATCATCTCAGTTAAATTCGTGTCATCCTTATTGTGTATTCAGCAGTTATACATACAATGTGAAGAAATCGAGGAGGAATGTTAAATTGTTAATCAACTGAAGCACTACACTTTACTGATCAATATGTATTGCTTAATTTTTTTAGTTGTCGTATTGAATTTTTTGTATTTTAGTGTTTGGTGTTGATGGCAATGCAAGAAATTCATGTTTACATGTGTGTCATAATTTGTTTGCTTACTGATAATAATGCTTCATGCAGAAGTAAAAAAAAAAAAAATTTATAGCTTCATTATTTTGAATATTTTGGTCTTTCTTTGTTAGCATGGCAGGAAACTTGTGTTTTCACATGTATTTAAAACTGAAGATTCATGTTTTTACATTAATTTTAATTTGTAGTTTTAAAATTCATAGGCCTAAATTTTATTAGCAAAGTAATTACTTTTATACTTTATAGTGCACTTCTCTGGTTAATTTAATCAGAACATTTTTACTGCATTAGAAAAAATGAATGTAAACTTGTACATATACCTTTATGGGCACAGTTGCACATAGTGTTATAAATGCTTTAAACTGTCTATAAACTATTATTATAATTAATAAATTGAAATTACTAATTATATGGTCATATACTCAAGTATGAAAATATTTACACAAATGTTGGTTTTTTTTTTTTTTTTTTTTTTAATACTTCTTCTATTTTCTGTGTGTATGAAAATTTTGTCTTCTGTACAGAAATTTTGCAATTTGAATGCGAAGATTTTATCTCAACATTTTGGCAATCCTGATCTGTAGTAAATTATTTTTAATTTGCTTTCTTTAATTAAGCATAGTTGGTTGTGGGTACCGCTGTAGTGTGTTTTTTGAGTGAAATGTAATATTAATTGGCACATGTATACCGATTCGTAAAACTGTGGTTTCAGGAAACGTGTACAGTGTTGATTTTACTGAACGATTCTGCAAATAAATTATTTAATGCCCGTGACGAACAAACGTGATTTTAGTGAAGTAAACTTGTAAAGATTTCCATAGTAAAAGACATGTTTAAAGGGTTGCGAATTTTACAAACAGTGCCTGAAAAAGCTGCACTTTCAACACCTGTAGTGTGTAATTATTATAATTTTTTTGCTTACCTGTATCATGAATTAAACGAGTATAACGTTAACTTCGGACAAAGTGCGTGTGTGTGTGAGTATATATTGCTGCAGATGTAAGAATTGGAACAGAGATGTATATAACACACATGTGCCATGTTTCTGACCCCTAGACCGTTCACCATGTCTGGAAGAACCCACCAAGTCATCTCATCGCCACCCGCCAACTTGTGAGTACAGCCAGTGAGACATGTGCGTGTATGAGTATGAATTGAATAGGCGTGCTGTAGTATATTAACTTAGAGTTATGTGTTTATGTTTCGTGCATGGCCCTACTCTGTTCTGTGAATTTTAATTGTTCTTTTCAGTGTTCACGAAGTGGTCGAATATATACATGTCACTTTTCCCTGCTGTCAAAAGTAAATATTATTGTTTATTTTCATGTGACCACGTGGTGGAATATGTCGCACCAAGTGCACCAGTGCGACATATGCAGAACACGTGTTGTGATTTGTAATTTAACATATCGCCCGTACGATGCAGTGTTTATGTTCTTTATTATTGTTTGAGTGTTTTAATAGTGTTTTATATTTGCCCTGTAATTATGTGAACAAGTATGTTGATATTCGCAATTGGTACTAAGGTAAACACACCGCTCAGCCACGTGTAAGCCACTACTCACGTACAATATTTACATAAATATGTTCAGAGTGGTTTTCTTACTTGCGCTGGCCTGCATTTTTTAAATGTAATATATCCTCCAACTGAACAGTATTATAGACAATCCAAATACTGGATTAACTAGCATTATATTAAGTGGTTTGTGAACAATAGACACTAGTGACGTAATGTAATGACCACATGCCGAAAAGTGGCCTAAAAATAATAACAGTTATTTTTATATTAAATTTATCATGCAGAGTGTTTCGATTGAGTTGTAATAGATAAATAAGGGTTATGTAATTGAATGTAGAGGAATCCCGGCATGAGCAGAGCTGTGCACGGGAAAACCGTAATGTACAAGTGTGAGGTTAGGGTGCCTTATGCGATAAGTTTATGTTCACATTTTTATATATTTTCTTTTTCTTTTGATATTCAAGTGAGCTTTATTGTGTCATGTTTTCATCTAGGGCCACATTCACCCACTTAATTTCATTAATTAATTATGTATAGTGAAATTTGTTGTCACATGACATGGCGGCGGGATTGGCACCAGAGAGCAGGCAGCCCATCGCCATGTTGGACAGTCGCTTCTCGAGGACTGCATGAGATGGACATTCGTTGGTGTCCTCCATGGGTAATTCATCACTTTGTAAGAATCATGTAGTTTTTTATCATTCTTTAGCCCAGGTAGTGAGCCGTCTCACAGTCCGGTCCATTTTATACGTGGCCAGGACTTAAAAACTTTAATTTTCATGTACGCACTTTGCCACCTTATTCAGCAGTAACGTGCACTCTCCTAAAACGAGGCAATTTTGTTTGTACTTCTTCTGAAGGAGAGTTGGAATAAATAAGCAGATCGCATGGCTGGCGGATTTATTATTTGTTTCACCAGCCACTTCACAACCATTTAAACGATAAATCATATTTTTCTTTAAGGTGTAAGGTGGCCCTTTAATAGCCATGGGTGTGAGTATGAGTGTATGTAGGTAGCTCAAATAACCTTCACTAGCCTAGGGACATGGATACCTCAAGGATGTAATTTCTGCAATTTATATAAGTTACATCATCGGGCATCGAGGGGGCCACATGAAGGCCATGCTGGCACCCACCCAGAACATCTATGGTAGTATTCTCTTTCCCAGTTCACATAACCTACTCTACTCGATGGTCCAGCTACCTTCCGGACATGAAATGGCTTTCCCAACTTGTGTGGCTATTCTGAAAAGACCCACGAGTGTGAATTTCCTTATCGCTAAAAATTCTGAAATTTTCTCGTGCCTTATGGCATGTGTTTTTTTGCAACCTCACCAGGTGTTCCTAGTACTATTCATCCTTGTAACCAAGCACCCTGTATTATCCTGAAAATTCCTGTTTCAAAATTACCTTTGTACGCCACGTGTGCCAACAAAATTCTTTTTCCTTTGACTGTAATGGTCTCAGTATCGCAAAGGGCGAATTTCCCTGAAACTACCATGCAAGATCTATGAGGGACAGATGAGAAAGGACGTTCAACAATGGCAAGATGGAATTTCGCACCAAATCACTAGTTCAGCGAGAGTGTGGAAAGTCAGCCATCTTGGGATGTGACTTCTTCACAAGAGCGTGGCCATGACATAAACCTGCTGCCATCCCTTCCTTCACATCGCGTCGTGAATGCAGGAACCACCACCACTGTGCCGCGCACATGTGGGTTTTGCCACAAGCCTAGAGCGACATGGTCCGGTGAAGCAGACGTCATGGACCCATCGTGTCAACTGTGACACATTAACTTCCATGTGTGCCTGGACTTACACACAGCAAATGGCAAACCGTCAACATTGTTCTTCAAGTGTTTAAGATCTGCACAAAAATCCGATCCATTCTTACTCATCGATTTGCATGGGAATTTTCGCATATTTAAAGATACTATCTCAGTGTAGAGGCTTTGGTCCATGGTGAACGAGACAACAACGAACTGCAATCAGAGGCACTGTTACGCACCAGTGCTGGCAGACCAGAAGATTTATGCACCAAGTGCTTCCGGCCGAGGCCGATGTGAGGATTTGTCAACCCGGTTTGTGTACCAAGCCTGTGTATTTGTGACACTGCAAAACTGAGTCCGCCATTGACGTTGTCAAGATTCCGGCGAAATATCCGGAAATGTGCCAACTACACTATGTGTGACGGGGCAGGAGCTGCTACACTTGCCTGCACGAGATGCTGGAGGCTCTATCACGAACAGTGTGTCACACCACAAGAGATTGCTATGGGACAGGATGAGTTCTACATTAACTGTGTATGATGTCAACCGGTAATGAATGAGAGGCTGCAACCAACAATGCAAAATAATTTCACATTGCCTGCTCGTCAACTGTCAAGGGCTGAGGTAACGGGATTGGAAGGAATGTGGGCACAGCAACAACAGCACATGCCACTGTGTTATGCTGCCATGCCTATGAACTAACACAGCACGTGCAGGAGTGTCACAACTTATCACGCCTCCCACTTTTTCCACACCATTGCTACGAACTGTACCATCCTGGGATTCGGAACCATTGGTGACACCAGAGTTTTTGCATGACAGGAGACATGGGAGAAGGACCCATTCGCCAGCCACCCCAGCGAGATTTCAACCCCTCTTGGGATATACTGGCTGCTCAAACGAAGACCCCACAGCATTTCTCTGTGACTGCGAGATCATATTGGCAAGGCATGAAGTCAACCCTGAGGATTGGCTGAATTCTATCGGTGAGTGCTTTGGAGGAGACGCTCGTTTGTAGAGGCGAAGCATGAACCACTACAGGATCACGTGGGCCGAATTCAGCCAGTCATACTTGAGCCAGTTCGCAAATACGTTCGCCTCCCTGCGCGCCCAGAGCCGAATGGTGCTAGAGGAACAGAAGGAAGATACCTTGTACAACTTTGTCATTCAAAATATATGCACCATACGCACGTATCATCTGGAGCTTAGCACGTAGGAAGTGCTAGATGTGGTGGCAAGCACAACGTGCCCAGAATATAGAGTGGCACTTGCACTTGTCATCCACTCTACTGAACATGAGTTCCTACAGACTGTCATGCTACTGGGAATTAGTATCACCACCGAGCTGCGACACGACCACAAACGTGAGCAACTGCACCGGGAAAATGCATACTCGAGACAGCGAAATAACCAGGAAGATAATGGAAGAGGGGCCGGGCCAGTGGTCAGAATGAGTCAATGAGATCGGGGCAAGAAGTGATGGCCGTGCCATCTACAGTGCACATCAATGGGACACATCAGCTATGTCTGCCAATGGTGCAGCGGCGTCTTGCATGTCTATGTAGCTGGTATGATGGGCCACAAACTTCGATAACCATTGCCTGCAACGGGCTGGAGCACTGCCCGCTGCTGGACGAGGAATGCCACCACTGGGAAATGAGAGGTCGGGGTAGGGCAGACATATATCGCTCAATCCCGAACCAACGTGTGTTCCACTGACCCAATACCACAACAAGTTCTACTTCCGCAAATAAACAGTGACTTAACTAATTTTATTCGTATTTCAATTACTATTAACTACCAACCTTGCCGAGCACTGATAAACATTGCCGCATCACACAACTTCTTGAAGAGCAGCTCCGTCGACAGTGACAAAATAAATACTGTTAACAAAACAGTTCAGCTAGCAACACACCAACATACCGGTGAAATCCAAGGAGAAGCAAGTATTATCGTGAGCATCTGCGATGTGGAATCAGAGACAGTCGCCTTTGTATCCAACGAGATAAGAGAAGAAGCAATCCTCGGAATACCCTGGCTAACAGCACAAAATACTGTGGTCGAACCCTCAACATGAAAAATCCACTTTGGGAGAGATGAAGAAAGGAGAACAGTCTAGAGTGTGGTAGCACCTGTGTCACAGGTAAACATGCCACACAACATGTCAGCACAATGCGCCAACCTGTCAGTGCTACCAACTGCACCGATGGTGGACACACTTAGAGAGGAAGTCACCAGCGAACAGAGGAACTGCCTCATAGCAAGTAAGTGGAAAGAGTAGTGTGGACAGCAGAATGTAAAATGATGGCGAGTAGTGAATGACTGTGTAGGGTCGCATGCGAGCATGGACAGTAGCACGTGGAGAACTTACGTGCCCGCAGCTTCCACGATACAGTGTTGCATTACGCACATGAGAATCATATTTCTGGATCCCTGGGGGTGGCCCAGACAAAAATTAATGTGTTGAAATAGTTTTACTGACTGGGAATGGCAGTACACGTGAGAACTTTCATGCGATAGTGTTATACCTGTAACCACTTTAAGAGCCGGCACGGGGATGGTGTACAGCAACAACAACAACGGGAGCTGAAGGAGCTGTTTGAGATGGTAGCGCTAGACTTGATGGGACCTTACCCCAGGACACCAACTGGTAAATGATTCATTCTAGTCATAACAGATCTGGTTTCGATGTGGGTGGAAGCATACCCTATATCCAGCGTACGAGCACCTGGCATGGGCAAGACAATGGAGAAAGAGTTCTTCACACGTTGGGGAAATCCTCGAACTGTACTTAGCAACAATGGCACCCAATTTATTGGTTGTGTGTGGTGCGATCTCTGCACAGTATGGGGCGTGCAACACCACACCATGGTGATTTACCACCCACAGGTAAATCCAACCGAAATACACAACGAGGAAATCACGACACAGTTGTTCCTGCTCGTAGGGGAAAATCACGCCTCGTGGGCTGAGCACCTGCCCGCAGCCCTCTTCATGCTGCGGGCACGTACAAACCAAGCAACAAGGAAAACAGCAGCACAGCTGCTTCAAGGCCGTGACCTTCCCCTCCCCAAGGAATTTGCTGGCCTGGTGAAAGAGAACCACGGGATGGAGGACGAAGGAGGAGTGTAGAGAAGAATGGAGAGTGAAAGAGGTGAGAGAAGCATGTGAGAGCCAGTGTCGCTATATCTCGTAGTGGGCGGCGGAAACTACCCACCCGCCACCCTATTTATAACCCGGCCAGCTGGTCTATGTGAGGACACATCTGCAGTCAGCTGGGCAGCGCAGTTTTTATGCAGGATTTGCGGCAAAATGGAGTGGCCACATGAATTTGTCAGCCAGGAGAATGAGAGCTGCAATAAAATAGGCCTGAGGAGGTGTCGTTCGGCAATCTTACACCGTGACGCACTTAGTTTTGCCGACAACAGCATCCCGATGCCTGGTGCCGAGACTCCCCTCCCTGATGTGGAAGTGGGCATGAGCAAAGAAGGAGTACCAAATGATGTCACGCCCAAGTCTGGAAACGAAACACATGCGGAAATTCTGGAACTATCTGCAGCTGCGATGCCTGGCACCTATCCGCCCACATAGGATCGAAGGAAGGAAACTACAGAAACCACATGGAGAATGAAAACGAACTGTCAGTGGATGTTTCCCCACACGTCCTGCGAGATGCACTGTACTGTGCACGGGAAAACCACAATGCACCAGTGTGAGGTTAGGGAGTCTTACGCTGTAAGTTTATGTTTACGTTTTATATATTTTATTTTTCTTTTAATATTCAAGTGAGCTTTATTGTGTGTAATGTTTTATGCGTCACACAATCATCTAGGGCCACATTCACCCTCTTAATTTCATTAATTAATTGTGTTTAGTGTAATTTGTTGTCACATGACATGGCGACGGGAGTTGGCACCAAGTAGCAGGCAACCCGCCACCATGTTGGACAGAGGCTTCTCGAGAGCAACGTGAGACGGACATACTTCGGGGTCCTCCCCGGGCGGCACTCCATCAATTTGTTAGAATCATGTCATTTTTAATAATAACATATCTCAGGAACCTTTTTTCTTTCTTTAGCCTGAGGAGCGAACCGTCTCACAGCCCTAGCCACTTTATACATTGCCGGACTTAAAATACTTTAATCTTCATGTAGGCACTTTGCCACCTTTTTCAGCTGTATGTGCACCCTGCTGAAACAGGGCAATGTTGAATGTTCTCCTACAGAAGGAGAGTTGGAGTTAATAAGCAGATCACGTGATCTGGTGGATTTATTATTTATTTCACCGGCCACTTCATGGCCATTTCAATGGTAAAGCGTGTATTTATTTGAGGAGTAAGGTGGCCTATAACAGCCCCAGGAGTGAGTATGATCTGACGTCCACTGGGACATTGGAAAAGGGTTAAATGAGGTTTTCAGGGGGTGATGATGGTGAGGTATAGGAATGATTATACCCAGTTGGCGCCAGACGCCGTCAAGGCGATGTCATTTTTGATACTGCATCTCATAACCTTTGGGTTGCGGGCCATACGCCCAGATCAATCTCTTCACGGTTGAAGTGTTGACCTCGGCCCCGTTGCTTACTGCTCCAGTTGAATGAAATTTGCTAAATGATAGCCCGTCGGTCGGCTATGCACCATTGTTGATCTTGGTGGGAAAATACCTAATTATTACATACACATACGTGGGCTGTCAGAGCCTCCCACACGCACATACAATGCGAACAAGTCTCACCAACACTTGCAGATTAAATTACTTATGTAAGTTGAGTGAGCAGGTATTGAAAGGGCCCGTCCCCTGATACTCATGATGCAACGTAAATAAAGTACGTACCACTCATTTCACAGTCGTATTTATTATGTTGAATTGCATTCCATTCTATGAGGGCACTTTACATTAACACTGCTGGGTATTATAACCGGCCATGTGGTAGCACTGATAAAACCAAATATGGTAGAAAGACAAAATGGGAAATAACCTAAAAAAAAATGCGAGACACTGATGTATTTAGGATGCCTTTTAATTCAAATTTTCTTGCTTGCATGATTATTTATTATGGCAGGAAAGTTATGAGGAGTTTTTTGCTGCAATAATTGCAACTTTGCGAACTGCAGCAATTCCTTTTTTAGATTTCCAAAGGATGCAAGTCGGTAAGTACACGAGTTATAGAAGATAACTTTTTCCATTGTCTTATTATTATCAGTGTGTTTTTATTGCAAATTCCGATCACACAATACCTTCATTTACTTCAATAATGTTTTGTCATTTTGTAGGTGCAAGCAATGGGTGTAGAGATGTAAGAGAGCAGACTTGGATGTAATAAAAAAAAAAGGGCCTGGCTGTTTTTACACTTGAACAGTGTGTTCCAGCTATTTCAGAAAAACAGATTTTCGCAACCCAAATTTGCATTCACTCACCGGAACAACAATACAGTCAGTTGAGTGTCACAGCTGCTATTTCTACTCTTGTATACAGAAGGATCGTGCGAAGTTTGATAGCCCTTAGTGAGAAAGGTACAGGTTTGTTTTTACTGGAGCGACACCTTCGAAATATAAATGCAAATTATGTTTACATATTCAGTGTTAGTGTATTAAACTGTCTGGATAATCTTGTTGTTTAAGTGTGTGTATAGTTAAGCAAGTTGAGGTAGGTATAGAATTTATTAATTGCTTCAAAATAGTTGTTTTCATATGTAGGCCTATACCTATGTCAGTGATTTCTCGTACAATGTTTACATATTCAGTGTTGTTGTATTGAACTAACTGGAGCCTTTTGATTATGTGTGTATAGTTAAGCAAGTTGAGCTAATGATAAAATTGATTAATTGTTTCAAATAGTTGTTTTCATGTTTAGGCCTAGGACTATGTCAGTGATTGCTCACACTCGATTATTTAAGAACCCGAAACCACGATGTTTACATTCTTCTTATGATGTCACCAATATGGCGTCGATGACGTCATTCAGTATGTCTATTGCTCCATTCCTTTCCTACGACAATCCAACGGGGCATCCCCGAGAATGTGGGAGTTTTCAAGCAGGGACACTTTTCAGCATTTCTAGACGATGGTATCGCGAACTACAAAGGAGCCCATCCGCTCTATTAAACATATGGTATCGGGTAATACGATACAGCCCATCCGCTCTATTGTAATACCTGATACCACTTATGGTATCGGGTAGTGTACGACGCGATACCACATTTGTATCAAAGTCAATATATTACTATCTTGCCGTCTAAACTAACGTTTGATATTTGTAAACGACGAAACACATTTTTCGGTTGTTCAGCCACACCTTGTTATCACGACTCGTGTGGGCGAATAACTGTAATGGATGGTTATTTCGAACAAAAATAGTCAATTATTTACTAACTTGGCACCTAAAATAGTGCGTATCCTAACGACAAATCACATTTTTTGGTTGTTCAGCCACATTTTGTTTATCACGGGTCGTGTGTGGATGAATCACTGTAATGGGTGCATATTTCTGCTAAATTATATGCTTCACTTTATCGAATACCACATAAACATACTAGACCTACTCTATCCTAACAGGGCCTACTTACAACAATTTATTTCTACATGTCACTACAAACATCAAACATATCCGATTGTTCATTACAAATGGTAAAGACTAGCTACCTGCTACAGAATCCTGACCTAACATTACCTAACTACAACACTCGTTATTACACCGGAAACACACATTTCTACCCAAATGTATCAACACTTACCTTTACCAAACATATCCATTTTCTGCCAACATGAAATACCACGCTCATTTCCATTAGCAGACGTGGAACATATCGTTTGCACATTGGTACATATATAATTTTCATTCTAAAACACCATGATGCACCACATATTTCTAGTTTAGCGTCGTATTAAATAATTCTCTTCTGAATAACACCATATCTATGCTCTTATTATCACACACTTATTTCAACAAACACTTCAAACAGTATTATTTCCTATAAAACAGGCAATAAATCACTCCTTAATCTGACACATCCGAACCGTCAAATTACTGTTGTTAAACTAAACTCATACTACACTCACCTGTTGCATTTTCTCTAACGTTTATCTTATTCTGTATGCTTATACAGTCATGCCACTCTCGAAAACATAACTCCTAAGTTGTTGCATTTTATTTCTTCACTCGTTTAATCTATTGCCAACCTAATCGACCAGATGTTCAACATCCTGGTGTCATTAAATTCGTCATACTTATAAACAAATGTTTGGTATCGCGATCTTGTATACACCCGCTCGTACAATGTTTACATATTTAGTGTTGTTGTATTGAACTGACTGGAGCCTCTTGTTTAAGTGTGTGTATAGTTAAGCAAGTTGAGCTAATGATAAAATTGATTAATTGCTTCAAAATAATTGTTTTCGTATTCAGGCCTAGACCTATGTCAGTGATTGCTCATACAATGTTTACATATTGGTTTATTAAACCGGCTGGAGCCTTGGGCCAAATTTATAAAATTTGTTGTTGAGAAACATATGATGTGTATGTATTAAGCAGTGCTGTACCTTGCTGACCATTATCTATGTTTAGTGTAAAAAAAAATTTGTGGTGTGCCAAGAGAGAGTGTTTACATTGGAAATTTATATTGCATTTTCATACTTTTGAATGTTGTTGCTTACATTTGGGAAACTATGTATTTGAATATTAATTTGTACATTATTTGGATTATGTTTGAACCAACTACCAAATATTTTTTAAGAATTATTAAATAAACAACTGAATGAGAACCGTAATAGTTTCCTTTCTAGGTAGTCGTTAACCCTTTAGACTCCCAAATGTCTGCATATCATTACTGTTTTACTGTGCAAATATTTTAATTTCTCTAGATACTAGTTTGAAAGTAATTTTCATTTGAATGAGTGGAGAGATGCCGAGTACAACTTTTGGTGGTGAGAACAATTATTCTCCAGCCAGTGTATGAAAGTTAATTACGTGTGCTAAATACCATGTACTGACACCACACACCAGACACCACTTTAATTGCAGAAGTGGCGATGTCATCAGGTTGTCTACTGTTGGTAAGTCAGTGTATATTTTACAGAGTGTGAACTAGCTGACGAGTGAAGGTTACCGTCGAAACCAATCAAAAGTAGTAGCAATCTTCCCCCCACCTCATCATTCTACTCACAATTGTTTACGCAACTGTGTACAAAACTTTCAAACAATAATATTTCACTCCTGAGAGTCACTGTTACATTGCAGTGATAGGCCTTCATATTACAAATTTTTACAAATAAATAAACGATTTTTTTTTCATTTTCACTTCCTCTTATTTACTCCCTGAAGTACCCAATATTTTAACTTTGTACATATACTTATGGTATTAACATGAATTAGGTGTTTTTGAATGGATTTTTTTGCCACATTCTGCAATGCAGGTAAGGGAATGATGGTTGT
Organism: Dryococelus australis; assembly: GCA_029891345.1. Lineage (NCBI taxonomy): Eukaryota > Metazoa > Arthropoda > Insecta > Phasmatodea > Phasmatidae > Dryococelus > Dryococelus australis. The sequence goes on along the minus strand of CM056998.1, from coordinate 70,127,687 downwards.
ATGCACCATTTATTTTGACCTGTTAGCCTATTTACACAGTTTTGTTTGTGGTCATCGCAGTATTGGAGAAAGTACCTGTAAATTGCATTACAATAACAAGTGTCCTTAAATTTGAACAGAAAGTATGTTAAAATCAAGACTATGGTAAGTTATTTTCAGTTCAGCTGCTTTTGAATTCTGCAACATATTTTCCAGTCTTCTCGCCATAAAGCATATGAAAATATGTGGTAAAATTGATTGTAAAAACCATGTATTCAGGTTGGTTATTAGAAGTGACATGTTCATGATGAAAATAAGCTTTGTTATTGATAGTGAATTACAAAATTAAATGTTCTTAATGCATGCAAAACTTAGGTGGAGTAAATTGGCTTAATAGCTTGAGTAAATATGTTAGTATGTACTATCAAATATTTTGATCCATTGCATTTTAATTTTAGCACCAGCTGTAAATTGCACTAGTAAAAGTTTTTAAAAGGGGGTGGGGGAATGGTTTTCTCATCTATATTCTCTCAAATGTCACTTAAGTGGCATGATATCAGAGGCAATGTTACATTATCATATTTAGTACGGGAGTACTGTTGTGTTGTTAAAGCTGTAAGAATTTTGCAGTCAATGTTGCTGCTTCCTTCATGGATTATCTGCACTAGCCAAGTAAATGGATGTCTTATGTAGGAAGTTGTGTTCCAATGCATGTATGTACTATATGAACACACCATGTGTGGTGTTTGAATTAGTCGAGTAAAATACTGACGTATTTGATAGTTTACCATGGAACGAAACTTATTAAAATTCTAAATTACCAAATCGCAACCACTTCTGAACACTTGAATTAATAGCATCCGAATTGAACGCTGCTACATATTAACCCTTTCAAACCCACTTGAATTTATGGTTTCGGGTGTTGCAAACAAGAAATTTTATGATGTGTTCTGTACTTAAGTCGACACAACACCTGTTTCGTTGTCTCAGCCAACGAGCTATAGGCTATATATTCGGCTAGTTATATGAACCAATAATGACCTGGACCAGTTATAAGGTATGCGAATAATTTACCCACAGGTAAGATCATTGGTCATTGAGCTTCGCAGTATGCAGTACAGACAACAAATTACTTACGCGTGCATAATGTACACAATTGTGTACACTGGGTCTGAATGGGTTAAAATAGTGTTGTTCTAAATGGTAACTTTGAACACAGTCTCACTATGTGTGGTATATTTGGGTGTTGCTGTTTATTTTTACATAAACATGTAGAATTAAAACATTTTTAAAGGCGTGAGGTGAACAGTTTACCATAATTTATAAAAACTTGCTAAATGTTGAAGTGGTCACTTAGCATCTATCAAGCCAGCATTTGGAAATGAGCAGGCAGAGGAGGGGATACTCTTGCCCTTTCTGTACTCGACTGTGTCTTCAGTACAATTACACATTATATTATGCCCAATTCAATGAAATATTCCAATCCCGAGTTGCTCTGTACCACAAAGATTCTTTATGTTTTGTTGATGAATAGGCAGTAAATATTGACAAGCTATAGAATAGTCCTTAGTTTATAATTTTTGGTTACAGCACCCCAATTTTCATAACTGGTTCAATCGGATTATAAAAAAGTGACTGAGGTTTCAAATGTTTATTACTTATGGTTGAAGCATGGCTGCCAGTGGGTTACCCATAGCTGCCTGTGTTTCACTTGAGGCAGTGTACTTGTGGCATAACTGCGCGAAAAAACTGACTTATATGGGCAAAGGTGGACTCTCAACCATCCATCGCACCTGTCAGACAGTCACGCGATCTTCGACGAATCGCAGGGCAATGTTTTCCTATCCATCAAATATATATCAAACTTTAACTTTCGATGGACCGACGGATGGGCCACTGCCGACTGACGACATTCTGTAGACACAAATATGCACATTGAAATAAAATTCTAGGTGCCAGATATGTGTTTATTGATCTTGGTGGTAAATTCAGGAATTTAAAATGTAAACAATAATTCAGTATACATTTAAATCACGTAAAAAAGTTATTTCCCCAAAATGCTTCTCTCTTTAAAGTGTATTTCCAACCAAAATATACCTTCTACAAAAGAAGAAAGCAGAACAAAAACCATATCTGTTTGGAATGTAAATTTGTGAACAATTTATTTTGTTGCTAATTTAATGATAATTGCTCCAAAAAGCAGTAAGTTAATATTTTGGAAAATTATTATATTGCGAGATTAATCTTAATATCTATAAGATATTACTGCTTATAGAGCTAATAAAAGCCACAATGTCAAATAAGTAACTGTAGTAGAGCTATTTTTAATTAATCTTGCATTAATAAACCACAGATAAGTTGTGGAGATTTTGCTGTCCAAAAAACGATTGGTTATGTTCATTCCCGTACCTGGTAAGGCGGGATACACAGTCTTCCAAGAATGCTGCCAGATCTTCCGTCGGCATACCTGTGAACCTGGGTAATGTTTGGAATTTGGACAGTGTTTTAGCTGTAATCGGTCCTGAAGAGTGTTGAGGTAGGCTGGTCTCTGTGGTTCCGTTTTGTAGTGCGCCTTCTGTTACCTGCAGGATTATTTTCATGTACGGATTCATAAGCGGAAAATTTGTAAATGTTGGTGGGTAGTTTGGTACAATTGGTGAATAAACAAGCTTTGGAAAAATTCGCAGTAGTGGCGGTAAAAAAATGTGTGGGTGGTTGGTATGCATGCGGTGTGGCTGTTGGGGTAGGTTCGGGTGGTGGGGGTTTGTTTACTTTCGCCACATGCATGGCGGGAATGCATGGCATCCCTGCTTCATGCTGCTCACCTCGCCTACTCTGCTGCCATTCCCCTCCTCTGCTCTGTGCCGCTCCACCTGTCATATTGTTAGCATCCCGTGCCACTATCACTTGTGAAAGATTACTGTTTACATTCACTGCCACATCGTTATCCCACTGTCCTGACAAGTCCAACACCTGATAACATGGGGTGTCTGCGGTTATGTTCTGCATTCGGTTTACGCCCTGCCTATTTGTTGTTAGTGTCGTCCTTTGATTGTTGACAAGCTTTCCATGCATCTATGTGGCGTCCCCTAGGTGTCCCGACCTTGCCATTGCCTTTGCTGCCTTCCTATCGTCCTCACACCATTGCGGGTAGGGAAAGGCAGGAAAAGTTGATATTCAGGAAAAACTTCAGACCTTTTTAGAAAATTTGGAAAAACTTTTTGGTGGGAAAAATTTCTACATGGCGAGGCGCCATTTGACGTCATTCAATGGATGCCGAGGTAGGAAATAACTGTGGTAGGAGAATGGCCCCACTTGGGCCAGCCATTTGATGCCTTCTGGGATGTTTAAAAAGGGTGCAGTGAGGTTTTCATGGGCAGTGATGGTGAGGTCTAGGTATGATTATACCCGATTGGCACCAGACGCTTTCAAGGCGACATCAATATTGATGTTGCATATCTTAACCTCGGGGTTGCGGGTCGTACGCTCGGACCAATCTCCTCGCCGTTGAAGTATTGACCTCGGCTCCGTTGCTTACTGCTCCAGATGAATGAAGTTTGCTTAATGATAGCCCGTCGGTTGGCTATGCACCATTTTTGGTATTGGTGGGAAAACATATAATTATTACACGCTTGTACATGGGCTATCAGGGCCTCCAACATGCCCATACAATGAGAACAAGACTCATGAACACTTGATGATTAAATGACCTACGTAAGTTGAGTGAGTGGGTATTGTAAGAGCCCATCTCCTGACACACATGATGAGAAGTAAATAAAATACGTACCGCTCAGTTCACCGTCGTATTTAGTATAATGAATTAAATTCCCTTCTATGAGGGCACTTTACATGAACACTGCTGGCTATTATAACCGGCCATGCGGTAGAACTGATAAAATGTCTTGTGATAAACAATGGTTACTGCAAAATAAAGCTCCCTGGGGCGATGTTATTCCCACGGGAGAGGTGGTGGCTTACCGGGCGGCTAAACCGAAGAAAGGTTCCAGTGTTATGTTAAGTCTATTGTAGTTAATGTCCAGATGCAAAATATTGAAGACCGCCCAGTGTACCCGGGAAAATGCCGGAGTTCACGACACGCATTCCAACTCCGTCGGTTGCTACGCAATGACTTACTTCCTGCTCGACTCGCGGGCTCACCTCAGTTTACCCTCGCACCGAAACAGGACTACTTTCTGTTTGACTTGCAGTTCTTGTCATAGCAATATGTTAAATAACTAAATAAACATTTTAAAAACTCAAAAACAATCCCGCAATACAATACTCTCGTAAATAGAATAAACAAAGCACTGCATGAATGATGAAATAAATAATGATACATTACTCTTGCACTGTAACAATTAACACTCAGATAAAACAAAACAAGTAATAAATTCTTTAATCAAAACACAACAACAATGTCTTTAATTAGGCTTTTATACTCTTAGTTCAATTGATCGGTCTATTTCATCCTCCTCTGCCATGTCTCCATGGAATCCACCGGCTACTCTGCACCAGTGCGACCTTGCACTTGCTCTGTGCCTGATCAGTCCAGCGACCGGTCGCACACTCTATGCTGTGCAGAGCACGCAGCCCCGCTGCGCCAACATTGCAGGCTATGGCTGGACAAACGGTCTTAGGGGTAGGATCACGTGGCACACGTCATAGCATTAGAAGGTAGCTTAGATAACCTTCACTAGTCCAGGGACTTGGATATCTCAACGATGTATTTTCTGCTATCCATATAAGTTACATCATAGAACATCTAGGAGTTCACATGAAGGCCATCGGCCACACGACCTTATCTGTACTTGTGCTCTCTGCTGAGAACTCTTGCACCCACACAGAACTATGGTAGTATTCTCTTACCCAGTCCACATAACTTACATGCTTTGTTTTTTCATTGAAGTTGAAATTTTCGAAGTTGTAATAATTTGAATGTTATTTCCATACAAGCAAAATTTGCATTGTGCTGTCAAAAGAATATTCAACTCAAAATGCCACTGCCATCTCGCGAAATATGTTAAACTAAAGCCCCCATCCTCTCACTGTTTCCTTTTTTCCTATCGAAATAAAATAAACAGTACCCATGCAAACATAACTCGGTAAAAGTAAAACTGATCAGTATGCCAACCTAGATATAATATCCTACATTGATATGGTTAGGCCCATACTATATTTTCCAAAATGTAAACTATTAAACATAAACATTCATGTGGTCGTTTGTGATTCAAGTTATTCTTCTTCATTCCTTCTCGCAAATACACAGATGGCCTTTTGACAGATTTTCGTATTTTCAGCCATGAGTGGTCAAAATAGTGTTTTTGGTGTCGCATCGTGTCACAGTGCTTTCATTACAACCTCAATCTACAGTGACGTCACACCTATCGCGTCGCGCCTGTCGTGCAAATGTGACTCCGGTATAACTCCTAATTTTCAAGCATTCTAAAATATACCAAATAATTCGGACGTCGAATTAAACAAATGGGTGATGGAAACTTTAAAATTAAAGTAAAATGGTATTAATATGTGTACCATTTTGTATAAGGGACCTCACCCACAATGTTCATTTGAAGTAACCTCAGTGATATTGGTTGTTGGTTTGTAGTGAAGGTGTTAGTTGGGGGAGAGAGTGGCATAGTTAGATAAACTTTGTTGTAAATATTAAAAATTGAATTTTAAAGGTAGCATTTGAGGGCTCAAGCCCACAATGTCCATTTAAAGTAACCCAATTAATGTTGGTTTGTAGTGAAGGTGTTAGTTGGTTGGTGGGGCACACCATATCCTTGAATTTCGATCACCTTCACTTCCATTTTGGCTTGACCAGGTTTAAATTAAATCAGGTGGTTGTGTAAACAAACAGAGAAAAGTTGCTTATATATGTTCGTCACATTCGATTGTGATTTTATAGTAGAAATGCTGGAAAATTGATAACTGAAAAGATCATATCGGCCAACGACGCTTTGAGTGAAAAGAAAAAAATTAATATTTTTTTTGCTTAATTTTTATTCAATATTTTATTATTTTTAATTTTACACAAATTACATTTTATTCGAGACTTTCGGTGATGTGATTATGTTACTCACAAACGACACGACTTGTTTCGAGTCCATGGCATCCAAAATGCGCACGATGTTATTACGGGCAGAATATTGAATTTTCGATTCCTTCATCCAGTCTTTCACTAAATTCAAAACATTCACGCCATTTTCCTGTACAGTTCCCTGGAATTCGGATTTTTGTCGTTTAAGGCTTTTCAAAGATTTGGTGAGCGATCGACGTTGGCATCAGGTGAAGGCAATTTCTCGGTTCGTTTTGTCCAGCACATGCATGGTCAAAGTGTGTAACAAATTATCAGATTTGGGTTTCACGATCACATCCTGGGCAATGACGGCGATGCGATGAGAAAGTACCATGGCATCTTGCCTTGCCTTTTAAGGATCTTATCTAGTAATTATCAATTCTTCATTTGTAGATATCAGTTTGTTTTTGACCAATATGAACGATTTTTTTGCTTCGAGTAAGCCACGATTTAATACTTTAATTTTCTTATTTTTTAAAATCATATTAAGTTTGTGCTGACCATTATTTCTCAAGGAGGGCAGCATATATTCATAGACCCAATCAGTGAACCTTTCAGCGTCTGGTAATTTCAAGCTCGTTTTCAGAGCATATAGGCCAGGCTCAGAGATGAAGATGCTATGAGGTGGCCAGTTGTTGAATGGGATGTCAAAGATACCTTTCAAATTCGACCATGTTCTTATCCATTTATTTTCTAATGTTTTAAATTGCATTACATAGTTTTTCATATCTAAGACATGATGCAATATCTTTTCCCTTTAACCAAAATTGTTCCATTCCATTACAGTCGACCAGTATGAAAATCCAACAGTCGAAACTTTGGTAGTTTGACAATGGAAATGACAGTTCAACCAACGACATTGTGAGTGAAATGATATCCAGTTGCTTATATATAGGAAAAAAATTACTATACAAGGTGTAAATTATTGTAACAGATATTATATAATATTCAGTAAAGAATTGGCTTTTAGAAGGAGCCCCCTTTTGTAAAAGGAGCCTCACCCACAATGTTTAGAATCCCATTATAGTGTTGGTTTGTAGTAAAGATGTTAGTTGGTGTTGGGGGGGGGGGGTGAAGGGAGTCAGATAAACTTTATGTTGTAATTATTTAAAAAATATAATTTTTCCATTGTACCAGTTTTGGGGACCCAAAATTTAATTTTGGAAAGGGAACAATTCCGGCCACTCCCTTCAAAATTCCACCCCGTTTTATTTCACTTTTGGTTTACCAAGTCTGAAATTACATCAAGTGGTTGTTTATACCAAAAAATAAATAATAGTTACTTATATGTATGAATTTAATTTACGAAAAAAAAATTTTTGTAATCATGTAATGAATCAAAGTCTTCTTTAATATTTTTTTTGTTCAATAATTACACTATTTGGAACATACTTGTTTCTGTACACTTATTCAGTATTTCGATTTTTATTGTTGAAGTGTTTCAGAGATTTCGCAAGAGATCGACGCTGGCATCGGGTGAAGGAGATTTCTTGGTTCGCTTTGTCCAGCACATGCACAGACAATTTGTGTAACAAATTATCGGAATTGGTTTTGATGATCACGGTCTGAGTGATGTCGGCGATGCGATGAAAAGTTGCTATGGCATCTTGTCTGGCTTTTTCGGTATCTTGTCTTGGCTTTCTCAGTATCTTGTCTGTTTTTTTTTTTTTTTTTTCAACATTTTGTCTCGCAATGGTTATTTCTTCATTTATAGATATCAATGATTTCGTCACCTCGAGTAAACTGCAGAACAACTCTTTTATTCCTTTACCTTTTTTGGTCAAGCTTTTGCAGCGATTATTCTTTCTCAAGTATGGCAGCACATCTTCGTAGACCCAATTAGTGAACTTTTCGGCATCGGGAAGTTTCGAGTATCTCCTCAGAGCATATAAACTGGGTTCTGTAATGAAGATATTATGTGATTTCCAGTTGGAAGGGATTTCCAATGTGCAGTCTGCAGTACCCTTGAAATCTGCCCATGTTTTTCTCCACTTTGGCCTGATCAAGTCTGAAATTACATTATTTGGTTTTTCATATCCAAGAAATAATGCGATACCTTTGCCTCTGAACCAAAATTGTTCGATTCCATTACAGTACACTAGTGTAAAAATCCAACAGTCGAAGTTTTCGAAATTCGAAAGCTGAAATGACCTTCTGCCCAATGACATTGTGAGTGCAATAGTTATTGCTTATATATAGACTAACCATTTTTGTTCAATCATTCGAATTATACTGTTGATAACATTGTATAAATTGAAATTCCTTTGTTCTATTAATTGAGCTATGGTGGTTACATTATACACATGGAAATTTTCAACATCAGGATCGAATCTTACAAACGTGCAATTTAGCTGTTTCTCGATGCCTTTCGAATTCATATTCGGTATTTCTGTCCCGGTGATTGTGTTCATCAAATTCGACTGCGATTTTGTAATCCAAAAAGTAAAAATCTATTCGGTAATTATTAATTGTATATTGTAACTTGTAGTTCAAATGTTTAGAACAATTTACAATTATACTGATGTAATCTTGTTCCTTTGTTCTCGAAATGAGGTTCAGTTTCAAGTCGAATTTCTTACTTAGTTTTTGTAGCAAGTATTTTGATGTGGGTTTTCTCGAATTTTGTATCAATAAATTCAATCCTTTTTTATTGATGAACATCGTATGTTGTCAATTAGAAGGGGTTTCACGGGTGAGGGCCACTCCCTTCAAATCTGCGCACATTCTCTTCCATTTTGTTTTAGATAATTTTAAAATTACTTTACATGGTTGTTCATATCCAAGAATTGATGCGATATCTTTCCCTTTGAACCAAAATTGTTCATTACCATTATCATAGATGATCACGAAAAGTCAAAATTTTTCTCCTATTTCTCGACAACTGAAGAGTCCGCTTAACCAACAGCATTTTGGTTGAAATGGTTTTATGGAATTACATTTAATTTCTAATACATACACAAAAAACAGGGGCTCTTTTTATCAGTTTGTAGTTGACAATGATTTTAAAATACAAGTATTTTCAAAATAATTTGTATCAAAGTAAAATTCCCGAATTTTCTTCAATTTCTCCCTTTCATTTAGTATGAGTCGTTTCAAATTATTTGTTTGATGTTTTTATTTTTATTCATGTATGAATACCCTTTAATTTTGAATTATTTAATAATTTGTTTCAATTCTGAAACTTGCATGTCTTCTAAATTCTTTGGAATTGGTTTTTCTTAAATAAATTTATAAATAACTATTTGTTCCATCAAATCGTCTCTATTTAGATAATACAGTAGTATCTGCTAATATTTAATACTTTTCCGATAGCTTTTAATTTTTTTAAATTTAATGCTTCAATTTCAGTATTTTTATAACTTATTCTTTTTACATCCGGATGGTTAGTTTTAACTTTGGCAATCCTTTCAATTTGTTCTCATTTTCTATTACAGGAATATCTTCTGATTTTTAATTGTTTTGCCATTTACCTCAATTCAGTGTATTTTAAAGTTCTCTATTCTGAATGTTATATTTTGTGAGTTCATATTCGTTAGAATATCGAATCCAGCTCTTTTCCAAACTGGTTGTATTGTTCCCCAATACTTAATTTTTTTTAAAGTCGAATTTGTGAGCCGTGTCCAAAGACGTTGCAGTTCTTATAGTTTTATGAAAAGCTCAACTGCTTATTTATACACAAAAATAGGACCTTTTTTTAAACCTTTTTTTATAAGAAAATAATTGACTTTTAGCTAGTGCCCTGAATTGATAACTTTCCAAAATTCTACTTTTATATTTTTTTAATATGAAAATAATTGAATATCAGCTGGTGCCCCGAAACTGATAACTCTCCAAAATTCAACTTTTATATTTATTTAATTAAAAACTGTAGTTGAAGTTTAACTAGTATACCATTGCCAAAATGCGATAATTATGCTGTAAAGGGATAAGAGAATGCAAAAAAAAAATCTTATTTGATAGGCCTAAGTGTTATTTTTACAGTTTTGGGATTGATGCTGGCCTACTCGGATAATAGACAAACAAAGAGTAATATCTGGTTTTGTTTTGATAGGTGTGGAAAATTTATGTAACCAATTACTACATCTCGAGTAAATGAAAAAGAAATTATTTACAAATAAAATATAAAAATATTTTATTTACAAAAAAAAAAAAAGACATTTGTGAAATACATAACACAGTTAGACAATGTGGTTTCTTTGTCAGTCACCTTCAATTTTGTTGCAGGGAATTTCTCCATCTTGCCACTCCAATCCACGGAAACTTTTCTTCGGCCGGCCCACGGATGCGGGGATTTGACCTGCAACAATTCAGTCGAACCATCTCTTCTGTTGTGAACCCTCGCCAAAAACTTATGTAACGTCTTTATTTCAATTTTGTTGTTGGCGATCTTCCCATTTTGCCACTACGTTATCGCAGAACCACAAACTTAATTATTTCGAATTTCTCTCTGCACACATACTTCCACGAATGTGTCTCCAACAATCATAATGGCCTGCATTCCCATATATAGCTACCAGAGTCTTAAATGATGGGCATTTGTAAGTTTTTACAAATCCACAATTTCGAGATAGTGATCGAATTTGCACAACTGCTTTAGCCATTGCATTCGATGTAAACCCGCAACAAATATTGTATATTTGTTGTAATGGCTCCTTATCAATTGAAATACTTCCCTTTCAGTTTCATCATAGGGAATTTCGCCATCTTGCCATACCAGTTGGTGAACATTTTCCTTCAGCCAATAGTTCGTCTTTTTACTCACATCATCCAATGTTTTCCACGGATACGGAGATTTGAAGAGCCGCCTTTCGGTGAAACCATCAATGTTGGTGACTGACAGTTCTTTCAGCACATATTCGCCATTGTTATCACGGAAGCCTTGCAGATTGCAAAAGATAAAAAATTTATCGTCAGCCTATCGTCGAAAAGGGCAACTGATTCATCGTCATCCTTATTTCCAACTTTTCCGGTTGACTCTGCGATAATGTTAACGTTTATTTTCGTAGCCATCTGTTGTTATCTGTGTTATTTGCATAAATACAAAAGTCATGAGGGTGGGCGTAATAATTTATTAAACATTTTTTTGCCAATTCCAGCTTCTCTTTACGTTCATCTTTAGTGTTTAAAGTAGCAGTAGTAGTTTTAGTTTCCGAAACATTTGCATTTCAATCAAATTGTTGAAAAAACTTTTTTCAGCAGCTGTTAATATCTCGGCAGCAGCCATTTCTTACTGTTATTGAGTGCCTTCGAGCACAACATAGCTTACCACCTTTTCAAAAAGGTCAAAATTACTGTTTTCTTTTACCTGAAATATTTTTTATTGTGGAATTTTTTATTTATAATACGTAGAGTAACTTTTTAATCTTTGTCGTCACCATACATGTATAATTTGATGTGTACCGAATGGTCGTAATGTCTTGGTCTCCTAGGTCGATGGATAAAAATTTTATAGTAAAATTTATTTTCATTATCTACACACTCTATACGGAGTGCTAAAATATAATATTTACCCGTATGTACCAAATAGATAAAAGGGTACGTTTCGTTAAATTTTTCTATTTGATTTTCCTCTTCTATTAGTTGTATTAGATTTCTTCTTTTAAATTGAAATATATGGTCGGGCGAATATTCTTATTGGTGTATTTCGACTTAGAAAACACACACACACACACTATAGAACTGTTATATTTTGCGCAATTACTTACGCAAAGAATTCCTAGAGGTGGTTCATATTCGGTAGAGTCCCAACGCACAACCACACTAGATGGTTTATAATCTACGAGATTAAAATTGGGTAAGGGATTGAAGGGATTATAACAAACACACGTCTAACTCGTGTTCGCCGCCATGATCAACTCTTGGTTGGATGTGTCGATATTAGTAATTGCATATAAATTCGAAGGATATTTAATTATATATTGCGTGGTTAAAATAGTATATTTTTTTATACACGCATTCATATCGGTACCGCATAATTCTGTATGCGAAATAGAAATAACGTTTTCACCGGTAGGTAGTATGGGATTCCTTGTCGAATCCACATACACGATAATTTTATCATACTATCTGAACTATCTCCTCTCTCAATATCTTTAATTATTTTACTCGAACTAGATATGCATACATAATTCCACATTTCATCATAATGATGGATTTCGTCGTAATATGCGTTTAACTTATATTTCTTCAGACCGGTAATGCTGACATACGACCTTGCTATAGAAAGCAGTTGGATAACTTTTCATAAATCGCAATATGGTATTGAAGGAAGCTATCGGAATTTCATGTATAAAATAAATCTTTATCGTTAGTGCCTCATTGTCCAAATCAGTATTCAACTGTAAATTAAACCGGTTCAAATTTTGTTGATCACCACAATATACATATGCCACATCCCCACGGTTATTATTTTGGGCATTTGAGGTATTAAACTTGAACAACTCGCAATTCTCTTCGATATATTGTAAATTGTCTACATACGATTCAGCAGTAAATTTCAAGTGTTCGGTATCTAAAATCAATTTGCCTTCTTCGGACGCGATAAAGTTTTTATGAAATAAAATTTTTATGTTTACACCATCCTCGAATTGCAAACGATTGTCTAGAACTTCAGGGGAAGCGTTTGAAATGATGACGAGGTTCCTCTGAATATTTTTAATGACTTGGAAACCATTACTTTCGTTAAATAAATTGACCAGATTTTTTTTTTTTTAACGATATCGCTATCTCCCGTGAATGAATCGATAATCTTCACCACTAGTATGTGTTTCTCGTCGGCCACGGTTTCCAAGCACTTGCTCAAATAATACTAAGCAGATAAAATTGCTTTGAATATTACTATCCGGTGGAAATAGTGCTCGCGAGAGTCACGCGCGTTTTAACGGTTATTTCTCCCGGATCTTTGTCCTCGTAAACGGCAGAAATCCCTGGGATACCAACAGAGGATGAGAGGATTTTCGACATAATGTCGACCATCAATCGCACTATACATACATTCGGCATTAAATGGAAATTGTTCGTTCACCGAAGGTTTGTATAAAGATGGCATGACCATAAAATCATCATTGTTGTTGGCATTCACATACATAATTTTTAGGGTTTTCACTAATGACAAATCGAAGTGTTCTATTCGACCTGGTCGTTTGGACAATCACCTCGTTTTTGTTTCTGTCGTAGAGCAGGGATGTGTTTAGATCTCCTATACAAATGTATTTATACATGGAACTACTAGATGTGGTGCTTATTTTATATGAGACATCAACAAGTTGTCTATTCAGTTTGTTTTCCTGATAATTATCGTTTAGCCCAGCCATCATGACAAAAATAGGCGTGTATTTGGTCAGTTGGCTTTTAAACGTGGCCGAATTCGGCACCAAAACGCGGACAAATTGTTCGGAAACATTACGAAATAGATTAAAATTAGAGAATGCGTAAGTGTCGCAAAGTGATTGATTAACTTATTCAAGTTTAACGAATTTCGCATTTTATTGATAGCTATTACATGAACATTCCTACTATCCACCGACCTTAATTTGTGCTTGTTTACTATGTGCCAATTCAAATCTACTGGTGAATAAACAACTTCCCCCAAGGATTCAAAAGGTCCCTCTTGACTATTTTGCTCGTAGTTATTTGGTTCGAACGAAAAGATAAGATTAGCCATACTTACAACCAAATCCAAAATTTTTGCCTTGTTTAAGATTAATTTGGAAAAAAAAATCACAAATTTATCAGTGGAAGGAGTAGAGGAAGAGGAGGAGGTCGAGAATGACGGGCAGGAAAACTGGAAACGTTGATCGTCGTATCGTCGCTTAGTACGAGACATATTTTCTGGATGGCATATCATAAAATGATGTGTGTTTGAAAAAACAAACATTTCGTGCTGATATTGCGCATTTGAAATGTACTTTTCGATCCTGGGACTGTCCATCAGAGATACTGAATTGCTTTCGACTTGAAACAAAAAGGTAATGTTGTACTTGTTGATCAATTCCATCGCCTCTCTTATTAGAAGCTCTAAAGCGGATAGAATGAATGCAAAATACTGGTATTTAATTCTATTCAAACTAGTATATTCAACCTCGTCATTCAACATGATAGTTTTTGTATTTAATAGGCCTATTCGATTGTAATTTTGTAATTTAAAAGAATAATGTATTGTATAACTACGAGAGGGATAAATTTACGAATTGTTACCGGATGGGACATAAAAAATTACGTGTTCTTCTTTTAAATTATCGGGAACGGGAGTCTGAACTGCGCTGAGTGCTAGCGATGTAGAACTATCGATCACTGCTTTGACCAAGTCGTTATTCTGTGTTACCACTACACTATCCTTTAAGTTATTCGGTATGACGAACACGAAATTATTTTGTAGCTCAAAATATTTGACGGGAAGGTTTTTCAAATTAGTTTCGGAATTATAAAACTGATACGAGTAGTAGGCGCGGGCCGGTACTACCCTACCTTTGATTAATTGGGATTAATTGATGGATTATCGATTTGAATGATTGTATTTATCTTTAATCCTATTTTAATCCGATCAATATTTTAAAAATCGGATTAAGGGTTCATCAGTATTTTTCTTGATTAATTTTCTTTCTTTATATTTGGGTGGGGGAGGGGGTAACAGGAACTCTCTCCGATGTTGACGTTGTGGTGTCCTAGAGGCGACTGAACAGAGTGGTGGGTTGCAATGTCTTATACAGGTGTAGAATTTAGTGCAAGAGTGGACTAAGGGTCATTTTTTTAAATATTTTTTTCCTAATCTTGAGGTGTTTGGAGGGATGTTTGTGGTCTATAGGCGATTTTTGCGAATATATTTAACACACGAGAGAAATTCAGAGTGTTTAAACGATTTATAAGTGTGGCCTAAGTGTAATTTTTTTTTTTTTGGTGGATATAGCTCGTAGATAGACGAATTTGAATTATGTGATTTACATGTTAAAGAACTGTTTTTCGGAATGCAACTAAACATTAGAGAATTTCAGAGTGTTGTACATATGAATAAATTACATTCATCAAATCGCAAATTTGAAACGATTTCGTGAATAACAAGTGCAATTACGCGAGTCCCGAGCTTACAAAAAAATTTACATGAGAGAGAATTTTAACTACGCGAATAACATGTGGTACAAAGTCAGTAAACGAAATCCATCTAGTCAGTATTAATAAATAACAATTTTACACGATTTAAACTAGACACAATAGTGTAATAGAAATACACATACACTACTTAATACCTTTCGCACATCACTTGAGTATAATTTTAATCAAGTCCAATGTAGCAATTTTGTCATCTTATTACTTGTGTGTGTGTGTGGTGTGTGTGTGTGTGTGTGTGTGTGTGTGTGGTGTGTGTGTGTGTGTGTGGAGAGCCTGATTATATATGTGTAGCGAAGTTGATAGACAAATTAGTTGCAATTTACGAGAAAAACTCTGCATTCGTCCGACAACAGACAAGGAAACTATAATTGTTTTAAACTAAAGTTTCACTATTTTCAGAATAATTCACTTTTAATACAAAATATTTCCATCGAAGCGTAGGGTAAACTCGGATGACACGAAGAAGTACTTAAGCCTGCGAAGCGTAATCGTGCAACACATTATAGAGACGAACTACAAATTTCCATTAAAGCTGTGAAATTTATGTCACTTGGTAACAAAAAAATGCGAATTGTTAACACAATCGGTATTTTCGTCTACTTAACACAGAAATTGAAAATCTTATCGCAAACACAGTACATTGACTTATCGTGCAAAAATTTATATTTTCCCGATAAATACTAAGTAAATCATGGCTATCACTAGAGATGGTCTGAAGCTGCAGTAACACCCGAGGGTAGCCTCGTCGGCCACCAATTGTGTAGAGGTGCGGTGTTTATGGAGCTCACAAATAGCACGCCAGTATCCTCCTAGCATACATGAGCAAATGAATATGGCGCCGAGTGTGATAGCTGAGATTATTTCGGTCCCTGTACCCCCTCCCCTCGCCAATGCGTGCTGCCCGGGCTGTCCGCGATCGTCAAATGTTTTTCGGCAAGATGGCGACAACTGATAAGTTGTGTTACGATCGGAGGATACCTGCCTGTCACCCCCTCCCACCCTACCCTTTAGAGCTGGTCCGAGTCCAGAGATATGTAACCCTATCCAACCATCCCTACCACTCCTCCTCTGCGAGGTCCTGGAGGTCAGTCACCCAGACTGCCTGCGATTCTCATTGTCGCAACTAATTCAAGATGGCGTCATCTGCCAAGTTGTGTGCACATCGGGTCCCGCTCGCTCATAGACACTCCTCACCGCCCAGAACTGTCCCGAGTTCAGAATTATAGCCACCCCTTCCCACCCTACTCTGCACCCCTCAGAACCGACCAGAGTCCATAGGTACATGACCCTGTCCAAGCTCCCCTAAGCCTCCTACCATCCTTCACCAGAATGCGAGGTCCTTTGGGTAATTTACCCGAGCTGTCTGCATTTCTCATTTTACGCAACTGATTCAAGATGGCGACGACAGGATGCTAGGGTGCAAATTGCTCCTGAGGTCTCTGGACCCCACCCCACCTCCCACTGCCACCCTCACCAGAGTGTGTGTCTTTTCCCGAGACGAAGACTGTCTGCCTGCCTGCCTGCCTAACTGACTCCCTCCCCTCGTGCAACGAAGCTTGGACTCTTCCGAATGTGGCAACCTGTCTTATTTGCAGCGAAATAAAAAAATTTCACAAGTACCCACCGGTTAAAATTTATATCACTGAAGCTAAATATTCCCCGAAATCTTAATCCCCAAGATATAATTCGAACAAATTTTATATCTTAATCCAAGAAATGAATTTTTATCCAAATAACTTTATCCCATTTCCAGCAAACATATTAAAGTATTTCCAGGAAACTAAGTATATTTTCGTACAAGAGATATTTTCACTTGCTAAAATTTTTATATTAAAACACAGTAAGATCACTGTTTTTCAAACATGTATCATTCCATTTACCTAAGTTTTAACTATTACAATGGAAGACACGACACCTGCATACATATTCAAACATTTTTTTTTTTCTAATATTGGTGCATAGCAGAGAAAAATACGTATTTGATGTGTAGACTTGCCTACAACTCTAAAATGTACTTATAACCAAAGTTTCAATTCAATAGCTTCCCAAGCTATATTTTTGGATACACTATCTACCATACAATTTGTATATACTCAAACTTATTTACCAATCGATTTCCCTAGAAAAAAAAAATTTGAACATAATATTAAAGAAATTGCACAAATGAATGTTGGAATGAATTCTATCGAAGCTGGAATATATCAATTTTCACGATATATGTCAATACTTTTATGGAATATTTAAAGGAAAATGGTGGCCATTTTTTAATCGTATAACCCATCTTTTAGAATAATGTATTCCAACTATCAACAAATTATTTACATCATAAAGAGATATCCGAGACAAATAACGTTATTCCATACAATTAAGGAATCGACATAACGAATTATCAGACAAAAGTTTGTGGGGGAAAACGAAATTCGTATTACATACACACGTTTAAAACAGAAGATTGTTAAGACAATCACAGCTCAAAATGGTCTGCTCAACACACTAACCTCTTACTAACACAATCGTTTAGTAAACAAAGTCTTTAAAACTTCCCTACAAAATACTTCTAAACCCATCTCTCCCTTCTACATTCCTGAAATTAAATTATTATTTATTCATTTTAATCGAATACTAAGTAAAGACGTATTCCAACCTAAGATACGTAGATTTAATCACATGGTGAATTAGTATGCATACCCCTGCAATTAACATACAAATATTAGAACAGAATACATTTTACCACCATTAATGAAACCTGATACTGTTTAAAACACCACAGTAATACGAAACAAGTTAGTTGTCATCCTGACATTGTGAGGTGAACATCTATTCGGGAGTAAACTTGCCCCTTACACCGAAGATTATTCATTAAATCTACATTGATGAAAATGGAAACATCACTGATTCTTAACTGTGAATACTGTTTTCGTCAATTAGCACAAACCATAGAATCGGATTGTATGAAAAACACAATAACATGTGATTGTAACGATTTTCGACATAACCTACCACAACCAGCTGCGAAGACCAGTGTCGGTGGCGATACACCTAGTCTTTTTAAGCAAAGTAAAATCGATATTTATGATGAAACATCAGGTGAAGACAGTAGTGAACATGTCAGTGATACTGTTCAGGACATTCCTTCAACAAATGCTGTGAATAAGGCAGAAGGCATCAACAACACTTGTTACATATTTCCCGAAGACCCAAATGAACTTGTTAATAAACTTAGATATTTATTGCAGTTTAAAAAACACGATGACTATTACGGAATAAAAGAGATGGTTTTCATTATAACAACACTTAAGGAACGAGGTTACATCAAATGAAGTAATATCTGCAAACACCCAAGAAGTATGCTAAATAAAAAAAATATTGAATACAATAATTATTTTATAAAAATACAGTTTAACTAATCGATGCTTGTGACAACATATTCTACAAATCTGTTTTGAATGTATGAGTGCATATATATGTGTGTGTGTGTATGTGTGTCTGTCTGTCTATGTGCGTGCGGTATGTCTTTATTTATACATCATTAAAAGCTTTATTGGAATGCAATCCTTTGTGGCCAAGTGGTCTAAGGTGTTAGTGTACTGAGATAAGGGACCGCGGCTCGAACCTACGCAGTTGTGAAGTTTTTTATGTTGTATTAAAGTATTACATATAGTATGTAGACAATTGTCTTAGCTTCCAGCCGACCCCAGAACTTCTACCGACAGATGACAACATTAAACAACAGTATTTCTGGCGGGCGAGTGACTCGCACACTGCCTATCAGCCATTGCGGGTACTCGAACAGTATTCGATTAATCGAACTGGCTCGCCATCTATCAGCCAAGCCCAGAACTAGGCTAACAGCCGATGACGACAGCATCACTGCCTACTGAGCAAGTCTTTAACTGAACACAGCATATCTCAGTATCTCATAGGTAAAAGATTGGATGGGGAGGGGTGGGGGTGATGATAGTTGAAGGAGAGGAGAGGGGTGGTAACCGATCAGGTAACAAGAGGTCGGAGAGCCTACAGTCTCGCAGCAGGGAGCAAATTAATTCCATAACTAATAAAAGTATAGTTAGTTGTTAAAGAGAAATGTGAGGGGAGGGGTGGAGGTAGGTGAAATGGAGGAAATGGGTGGCAGTGGATCAGGCATAAGGACTAGATAACCATAGGAGGAGGGAATAGAGGGTCTGTGGCCTCACAACATGGTCTCAATTTAATCTGGGCAGAGAATCTGTAGCCTCCCCTTCTGGGACTCAATTTAATCTGGACATGGGGCCTGTATCCTCGCAGCAGAGCCCTGATTTAATCTAAAACGCCTGCGTCCCTACTACTGCCATACATTTATAACATTCCACTCGCTATAGAACATCAAGACTTAGAAATTTTTTACTTAATTCGCTGCCAACTTAATCGGAAGCCTGCATGCCAGTGTTAAGGTACCCTAAATGAGATTAAGTGGTGGTATTTTTTTCTAAGGATGGTTTCAAAAGTATTCACTTCACCGTGAACAGCCGATATCAAGTACAGCTATTCATAATTCCAGCAGAATCTTGGAAAATTTTTACCTTGGGAACCATCGAACATAGGAAATTATGTCTTGAGGTGTACTGTCCACGCCTCGATTGAGAAAGAGAGAAAAAGAGCGAGATGGGTTTCAAAAATTGTGGTCTTATTACAGATCGTGTTATATGTAGAATATGAAGGGGAAACACTATTCTGTTGTATATAGGGAAACAAATCTCCATTTATAGATTTATAGAACGAGGCGATATAATTTGATGGCGTCATAATTGAGATAAGTTGAACAGTTTAAGGATAAAGTTGAGGGTGAGTGATACCAGGGGGATATACCAATGTGGACAAGTAATTGAATCACAACCTAAGTGCTCTACACACACGATGCCTAAAAAATGGAATAGCGTGATATTTTAGAAGGCAGAAACTTAACGATAGTATAACATGTTAGACGTTAATGTACATGAATTCCAAACGCATGCGCCTAACTGTTAGAAGTTATGTAGTGTGTCATTGCCGCAGTTGTGGTACAACGGAAGAGAAATTTTAAACTACTTTCTAGTCTACTCTGTTCAAGAATTAGTGAATGGTAATCCGCCACGAGAGGGGTGTCCACTGCTAACGAAGGCTTTGTAAAAGCAACAAGGAAGAGTGCTTGGCCCCTTTCCCAACTCACTTGTGATATCCTTTGGTATAGTTGTTCCAGAAATATTGTATTACGTATTTTAATCTAAATGTTCTGTAAACAGCCTTGTAGTTATATTGTTATTCCTTTACGTAAGCGTATGGGAGACTAGCATGCTGTAACAAGTTCTCCTTTATTTTAAGAGGAGGAGGGGCAGTCGCGGACAACGACTCTCAGAGTAGTGCAGCGAGAATGATGTTTCAGCACTTATCCGCCCCCGCTCTGGAACTGCAGTAATGTGTGTGGAGCTCAAGTACACAAACGTGTAAAGGCCGTTCACGATAAAGTGATCACTTTTAAAATCAACCTTAGAAAAAAGTCGCTGCCCATACCTGTAAATACTTCAACGGGCGCACTGAGTGACATGCGCCTGGTAAAGTTGGTAACGACGAATGGAAAGTAGTTCCACAACTTAACGTCGAATAGTAAGTGTTAGATAACCATTTGTGACAGTTTTAACTATATATATATATATATTTTTTTTTTTAATGAATCGAAAAGTAAAAATCAGCAGATTTGTAAGATATTTATTTTTCTAATAATTTCACAGTTTCACTTGGCCGACGGATGAATAAAGTGAAAATGGCCCATGACAATTATAATTTTACGTATGTCGGAAGAATACACAAAGTGCATACAAGTAGATCTTAAGCAGGGCTTTCAAAAGTGCTCATTTTACCGTGAACAGCCTAGGCTGTAGCAAAGTATTACTGTATTAACAGTTTCTCTTAGCATTACATTTCTACTCATAATTATTATTGTGTGTAATAAGACTGTAACATTTCTTCGTAACGTACGCCACCGAGGGGTAATGGTAGTGTAGAGGTTAGACTACTTGCCTCCCACTTAACCGAACCGAGTTCGATTCCCGGCGGGGTCGCTCCCGGATTTTCGCATGTGGGACTCGTGCTGGACGATGCGCTGGTCGGCAAGTTTTTTTCGGATCTCTCGTTTCCCCCACCCTATCATTCCGACGCCGCTACATACTCACCTCGCTTCACCATCATCGGCTCTCAAGACCTCGATGTTAAGGGCCGCCCACATCTCCCCACTCTCCACTCCACCCTTCCTCTTCAAGATGCAGCAGACGCTTCATTTGGCTTGTGGGTCGTCCGCCCCTGGAGAGGGGCGGTAGCACTCTTGTGCGA
The DNA here is from genome assembly GCA_029891345.1 of Dryococelus australis. Lineage (NCBI taxonomy): Eukaryota > Metazoa > Arthropoda > Insecta > Phasmatodea > Phasmatidae > Dryococelus > Dryococelus australis. The sequence goes on along the minus strand of CM056998.1, from coordinate 70,106,182 downwards.
TCCTTTTATAGTTTTGAGGACATTCGGAACTGCAACGAGTAAACATCCGCTCGGCATTAGTGACCTTGTCTTCGGCTGGTCGAACCACAGTTCGAACACAGTGCAACAGCCTTGGCTTCAAGTACACAGGAAATGTTCATCGGAACAACCTTACGGCGCACTCATTGACGAACGTGCGCCGGATAGCTGGTTAGCCAACTCCTCCCCCCTCCATTCTCTTTTATTTTACCATTGTTCTCCTGGGACCGATTTGCAGGGGCCGCGGTGTGGTGTAGTGGTTAGACTACTCGCCTCCCATCAAGGCGACCTGGATTCGATTCCCGGCGGGGTCACTCCCAGATTTTCGCGTGTGGGAATCGTGCCGGACGGTACGCTGATCGACGGGTTTTCTCGGGGATATTCCGTTTCCCCCACCTCCGCATTCCGGCGCTCCTCCATACTTACATTGTCTTACCCGCATCGGCTCTCAAGACCACGACTAAGAGCCGTCCAAATGTGCTAGGAATTGTGTAAGCAGCAAGTTAAGATACACGCTCCCTATTTTAGAATAAAATGATATAGTCATACCTCCAAAAGCTGAAATATAGACATTTGATTTAATAATCGCGCTTTAAAAAGTATATATCCAGGTCCCTCGGTATAATCAATCACTTCCTGGGTAAACTATATTTTCACATTGCAATAAAAGTGCCTAGAACTACAGCAGGCTCCCACCACGCTACACCATTGGTCGATGCACAACTTGGACTTTGTACATACTGAACAATGCAGCTCCACGACAGATCACTGCAATGCTGCCCAATTGGCCGTCGCACGAAAAGTCTCTTCGTACAGACCGCCCTCTCATGCTGACGAGTATTTTGAACATAGGTGTAATCTCGATCGCAGAATCGTCACTGGCGGCAACCAGTTAGCGATGATGCAGGTCGCGGCTACATGATCATCGAGGTCAAAGGCATCTCTTCGTATTCACAATTCATATTCGCGGTATGGGAGCACTGAGAAAATCCAATACTCGTAAAAAAACGTTGCGTGAAGTTCTAAATTCTTCAGATAATTTTGTTAAGTTTTATAAGAAAAATGCTGTGTCATGAATACCTAAGGCAAAGTGTTTTAGGGCTGTTTTATGACTGTTAGTTTACCTCAGCCTAACGAGAAAAGAAATTACCCCAAAAATAGTGACATTATTTAAAATGGTATTATTGAATGTTCTTAAATTTACCATTTTTAAAGTTTTTTTATAAAACAAGTCAGTATTGTGGTCAAATGGTTTGAATCCTCAGCTATATTTTATAATGTTTGTTTTAGAGGATTTTGATGTAATTCAAAGTGCATCGCGAAATCTAGGTCACTGGATGTGTAAAAATGGAATCTAGGGCATGCTGCGTTAAAAATAGAAAGTAGGTTACGGGTGCATCCAAAAGTAGGTCAATGGGTCAAAAGTGCATTCAAAAGTAGGTCAAATTCTCAAAAATAGGCCAAAAGTTCATCAGTAAGTAGGTCATGAGGTTGACCTCCATACGCAGGTCGCTGGGTCAAAGGTCAAAGGTCAAACTGGACTCGGAGCCCACCAAACCCTACTACTTGTGTAGTTTGCAGTATGACTGAACTACGCATGTACGTACATTAACATTAAATTACATATAGTACATAAGGTGCGTCAAGTTTGTTTACACGCTGTGCAGTGTCCATCTTTTTTTTTTTTTTAACCAACACGGCTAAATAAGAGCACTGTTGTTGTTCTGTTTCTTTCTGCTATCAAATATGCATTTAGCAAGGGAACCACAGCGCGCGAAATTTCTGCAGGCGAGGGAGGGACAACGCAAATCGTCAGCCTTTTCTCATTAATTTCATCTCATTCCTGTTGTAAAGGCGAGAACTACAATGCGGATACTTTGATTCTTTGGTTTATAGCTATGTTAGTTTTTACATGTGGTAGAATGATGCACTGTGATGAGGGGGAGGGAGAGGAGGGAGACGTTGGGCAGGAATTCCAAAAGTTTTCAATAATCGCAAACAGCCAATATGCCGCTGTTAACGTGCCAAAATCCCTATAAATGTGTGGGCGTTCGTTGGAGTCAACTTTTAAATTGTTTAAGATTGAAATTTTGGGTTATCTGCGCCTGAATTTATACAATTCCAGATTTTGCCTAATTTTTAAAACTAAAGCAGTACCTAAATCCCGTCAACCCGGAGTTAACATAACTCTGGAATCTAAAAGTATTTTCAGACACGAGAATGATAACGGAATTAAGTCAACCTGAAATATAGTAGTTATATACTGTTCACGGTAAAATGAGCACTTTTTAAGGCCCTTCCAAATGGCTTTAACCACTAATAAATAAATTTTGTAGCTGCTCCAGATATTGACTTTTGGGATTTGTGGAATGTGTAGATTGTGTTTATTAGCCACATGACAGTGTTTATATTAAAAAATGGTAAAAGTATAGAAATTTACACATAGGAAAATTTATCAGGGTCTTAAAAAGTGGTCACTTTACCGTGAATAGACTATAACTGTCTGTTACGGCGCTAATGGCTACTGTTACAATATATGCACGTATTATCGGCATCTAAGTGTAGTGTTCGCGATTATTTATATTTTATTTATCCCCGTCTTCCATCTTTGCAATCGGGCGCTGCTCCATACACACTTCGCTTCACATTTATCGGTTTTCAAGACCTCAAAGCTACAAATAGCTACAAGCTAATTTTTTTTACAAAGTGAGTTTTAATTTAATAGTTCCGTTTAGTAGCGCCTTAACTTGAGACTACGAATTCTTATTTAAATCCAAGTTATAAGTATCTTGCTAAGCAAGAAATTGATGTCTACTACGTATTGGGGTTCAAACTGACTTAATATATTAAAATTAATTAACATTTGTAAGTCATCAGCAACAGGATTATAAATGTTTTCTTAAAGAAACAGCCTTTTTTTATCTTTCCGTAAGACGAAACTAGTTTATAAGCCCCAATTAGTGGCAATATAATAAAGTATTGAAAATAAAATGTTGACTTGAATAATCCCATGATTATTTTTAACAACTATGGCATTGTGAAGTGAACATGATGCATAATACTGTAGACATTTTCTGCATAGTAAAGAAACAAATGACATAAAGATGAGGTGATTTTGTTTTGAAAGTGTAAGCACGAAGACTTTTAATTGTATTAAATTTGGTACAAAGCAGCCTGCGGTAGGCTTTGTAATAACATCTATTTATTTTATAAATTCCGTGAAATAAAGTATATACATATGACACAAGCAATTTCTAAAGCACTAAGTACATTATTAACAAACCAATAATTTACATGTAAAACTGAAGACAGATCACTGAAGTAAGTCTACACATCTCTACTAACACTGCAGTCAATACGCCACTAGACTATACATATCCAAGAAGATTTTCTACAGATTAAGTTTTTACGTACACAATTCAGCTTTCATGTACGCAGTTGATGTTTTTGGGTCTTAACACATCAAAATTGATTCATTCCAATGGACTGAAAAATTGTAATAAATTCGAAAGTAATTTTTTTCCATTCATGCATATGACATGACTAGTACTTGAGTAAAGTATGTGCTTATAAAATGGTTTATTCTAATTTTTCATCTTCAGCCCTGTATAAATCTCGTGTAGTGCTAAAAAGTCTGTATTCTGTCCAGAGGAACACAAAAAGTGAATATTTCATGCATAACAACAAAACTGAGGAAATGAAATGCTTGCACAAAGAAAATTTAGTAAACAATTGATTATCCACAGACTGAAAAATAAATGTGTACGCCTAATATGAGCCTACTACTACTCCTCCAGAGAACGTATCTAAATTATATTTTGGAGTGCGTATTTTAATGGACATAAAATATCCACATTTATACTATTTTTATCTACAATATTTGATTCTTCCTCTGGATTGCGATGCTACTGAAACGAAACAGTAAAATGGACTGGAACAAATAATCACATTACTTTCTTGAAGTTGTCGCAAGTTGTTTGACCAATACGTCTATTCACATAAACAATCGTTCATTTCTGTTCTTTGACTTCACCCACTGACGGATGAAATGACAAGCATTTTGTTTCTCCTACCATGATTCTGTCCTGAAACATATGCACCACTGCAAAGAAACACAAGCGCCATTGTCAACAGCATCCCTATGCAGTTTCATCAGTTAATCTTATTTTCTTCCAAAGTTTGCACATTTTACTCCGTCCGTTCTACCAATGAACCTTTCGCGTTGGTAATAAATCTCTTCTGCTATAACGATGCATAGGTAAACAGATTTATCGGTGCTTTGAATGTTTGTTTTTCATAGTTTATTAATATTTAAAAACACACAATTATCCTATTATCACTCGCATTGGACCAGCGACGGGACAGTGCGAGCTCTTACATGACAATACTAAGTAAAACATAAACATCGACATTTCTCTGACTGTCCCATCGGCAAGAATCAGCATTCTCTTTCAGGACTGGGAGGTATTGCGCAGCTGGCTTTCTCTCTACTGTACTTTGGCATCGCAACTTACAAGAGCGGTGAGATTTACGCACTAGTGAGCAAAGGCACAGCTATTTGTAGGTTATAGGTGACAACATCGCCGGGGTTTTTCGCAGAAATACATAATAAACCGTCCGGTATCGGTCGCTGAGCTCAGACACACCACCTGACTATCGAGAGCGTTGTCCAGTAGGGAGGCGGCCTGTTACGGCAGAAGTAACGTGTCTTCCATTGCAGCACTTCATCCGACTCTAAAAAATGTCGAACTCGTTAAAAATAGTACACACGCCAACAAAATTATCAGAAAGGTAGTATTTATGTTGCATATGAAAGAAGAATGCATTTACTTTGTACAGAGTGAGTCCTTTAAAAGAGGCCCCGTGGGACATGTGTGGAACGGAGCGAGGAAATGAGGAAATACAGTCCCACGGGGCCTCTTTCAAAGGACTACCCTGCACTATTGTAAAATAATTTGTAAGAAATTAGTTATTTAAATGATTTTAAATTAATAAATAGGTGTCATTTTTTCATAACAATTTAAGAGTATTAATATTTTGGCTGCTTCAAAAAGCACAAGTAAACCTTCCACAGGTAGAACAGGTAATAAAATAGTAGTACAGATGTTAACAAGTAATTTTAATAATAAATTTCATGCACATTAAGTTCAGTTATTAAAATGGTAACTTTTTGGCTGAAATGGTTGCGCACGAAATCAATTATATAAATATTTGCAAGCATTATTACTAATTTTAATCACATACAACTACAGTATTAAATAAAATGGTCTTCGAAATTTTTTTTTGCAGAACGCGATTTCTGATATCCAGAACGGAAATTACGTTTAAATTTGGTTAAAAAAAAAAAGTGTTTTTGTTCATTGAGTTGAAAAAAAAAACCTTTAAATTAGTAAATCAAAGCGAAATAATTCACCGTGTTATAGGCTGTTCCCGGTAAAGAGAGCACTATTCAAGACACTTTCAACAGGCATTAACCACACATTTGCACACGAGTAGATCTTAAGCAGGGCTTTGAAAAGATCTCAGTTGACCGTGAATGGCCTTTGTTAAATATATACATAATGTATCTAAACTATTGTAAGAAAGAATTTTAAGAGGTCATTCCTGGGATCAAAACAGGTAAAAACGGTCCTATGCACATATTATCCCCTACAAAGCGTTGTTATTCAAGTACAGGCGTTCCACAACGTGGCAACACGTATCACTACCGCCACTTACTGTGTTATATTGAATCGGGCTGTTCACAATAAAGCGAGCACTTTTGAAATGAACCTTAGAAAAAAGTCACTGCCCCAGCATGCATATATTTTAATGGGCGTACTGAGTGACAGTTTCCCAGAAAAGTTGGTAACGATGGATGGAACATAGATCCATATCTCAACGTCGAATAAAAAGTGTTAGGTAACCATTTGTGATAGCATAAATTATTTTCTTTAGCTTTCTGTTTTTTAGTGCATTGAAGTGCGAAAATAAGCAGATTTGTATAATATTTACTTTCCTAAAATATTCACTGTTTTACTTGACCAGCGCATGAATAAAGTGATTGTTAATTTTACATAAGGCGAAAGCATACGTAATGTGCATGCTAGTATATCTTAAAGGGATTTCCTAAAGTGCCCATTTTACCGTGAACAGCCTATAACTGTGGGGACACGTGAAAAAGAAAAATGTGGTGTATGCTACACCGCCTAACGACATCTACGACTTGAAACACCGTATCAATAACGCGTGTGCAGCTGTTCGACATGAACCAGGTTCTTCGAACGACTTCGCCAGTCCATGATGAGGCGTTACCACGCATGCATTTCTACCCATGACGGGCACTTCAAGCATCGCCTGTGATATGGCCGATGTACGTCCCGTAACTCGTTAACAACACGTTAGAGAACATATGTTCATAGGAACATTTTTGCTTGTTCGCCCCCCCCCCCCCCCCCCCCAGGAATCATCTCTCGAAGTTTGTTAAAACAGTTTAGATACAACCTGTAATTCCCTCTTTTACGTGCAACATAAATCGTACTTTCCTGACAATTTTGGTCGTACCTACGTGTACTAGTTTTTACATGAACTTTGTCTGTTGTATGTAAAGTCGAGTGCAGTGCTCCATTGGCAAGTCACTACTTCAGTGCTTGGGACGCAAATTGCCGCTGCAAATGTCAACCGTATTCTGCACGTTTACAGAAGCAGGTATAGAAAACCCAAGATAGGGAAATCCTACATACGTAACTGCTTGTACTAAATTTGTGAGCAAATATTTTACAAGAATGATGTGTTTCTGCCTAAATTCTCAGTTTTGTCCTCATTTGGTGCGATAGATTCCACTGCGTTACTTGGTAAGCACGGCTCGCGATTTTACTGGCCGCCGCCCATTAATCGAAGTCACGTATCTGCTCAATCTCGTCAGCTGAGATTGGTCACTTCGCCGCTGAATTTACATTACTGGCTCGAGAATCCTCCGTCGGCCAATGAACAGAAGTCAGCCAAACGCACGGTAACATGGAGCTCAGTCTGTCGCGAATTCATGCATGTCTCTGTTTATATGCTGTTGCGATGCAAGATACAATGCAAAATAAGTGTCCCAGTACAGGTAAATATTTGCTCATCAAGTTGGCTTAAGTTATTATCTAGGATCACCCTTCGTTAGGTTCTCGATGCTAGCATCTAAAAACCTGTGGATTTCAATAGGCGTATTTGGAGCTGGTTTACGTGGCACGCCCTCGGCGGGGTGTCGCAGCAGGAGACGAGGGGTGTCAGGAGAGTGTACGCGGCACTTGACGGCGTAGTCGTGGTTGTCCGGTGGGGGCGGGCGGGGGCGATCGCAGGCGTCGCACACAGTGTCGGCGACGGGGCGGCAGGGGTGCGCCTCGTACAGGCCCGGGCCGCAGCGCGAGCACAGCAGGCAGGAGGCGCGCGCTGAGTGATGCGGCGAGTAGGCGCCCCGGGGGCAGCGCGCGCACCGCGTGTCGTGCAGCGCCGAGCACGGCCTGTACACCCCTGCGCCGGGCGGGCACGCTGAGCATCGCGGGTCGCCGTGTCGGTGCCGCAGGCGCGGCGAGCCACCCTCGCACCACTGCAACACACACAAGCCACACATCACCCTCACTACACTGTCCTCTTGTCTACATCGCACACTTTATATTATTAGAGGCCTGAATAATTCGCGGATTCATTTTGCGACAAGCTAGAATTCAAATCACGTGTGTTTATATAACTTTATCCATTGGTTCACACGGTGTTTGACGTTCCCTGTAGAACGCTGGCCCAGTCATATAACCTTCCACTGTGACAGCAGACAACCAATGTGCAGCTGATATCGGCATATTTGTACGTACGACTGTAGAGTCTAAGCCTGCATGTCATTGAACTCGCGAATTTTTCAGGTCTCTAGAAGTTGTACAAGCCAATATGTTATATTGTATACAGTCCATTCAGGATTACTTGCAAATTTTCTGAAGCTCTGCTTCAACTCTTCTTCCAAGACATTCCTTCGCCTCATGCAAAGCTTATCTATGATTACAAAATTACACCAAAGGGACAAAACACTGCATTCGTGCACACTCAGTATAGTAATATTTTCCGTAAGAACTATTTCTTACTAGCCATTACCAATATACCTATTTTCTTCCTGTTTTTATTCGCATTACTTTTAAATTACATATTATAATGTTTATGTATAAAATACGTAAAAGTTCAATGCCACCAAAAATAAGGTACTTTTATGTTAACAGAAATATAATACGCTTGAGATTTTTCAATGGCTTGTTACAAAAAGTGTGAAGAAACTGCGACTAAAATATATATCATATTTTATATCTTATGATATGGTGTATATATAAAACATTATAATTAATTCGTAAATAGTTATTATCAATTTGAGGCTTTAAGACATGGCGTCGAAAAGGGGGGAGGTTAAGCCTTACCATATAAAAATTAAAATGGCAGTGAAAATTATGACCTTTGCCATTTTTTAATGCCTACGAACTATTCGGACAGCTCTCTTACGCTATATTTCTCCTTTTCACTCTTTAATTTGAATGCATTTCTTGTGTATAAGGTTATATTGTTTTACTCACATTTAATAGTCTTATCGACAATAATATCGACTAATTTTATTTTTTTGTGTTAAAAATGTCAAAATATTATATTCTGAGCTTTAGTCACGCTTATTTATTACATATATGTCTTATTTTTTCCCCTGTGGTATTTTTTGTAAACAAAGTACGTGAAAATAGACCTATGTATAATCATAGTCAGTTGCAAGCGATTCATTCTTGGCGATGGCCAGTGCGAAATTTGCTGGGCGTGTTTAAAGCAACTTTATAAAGAACGTTCGGAAGACGATCGTTAGTGAAATTTTCTCCCAGACACTGTTTAATTCAGCGTGATCGTCTTGAGTCTCGAGCAGTAGAGAATTCATTGGAGCCTTCCGAGAAAATCAAGGAGGTTGTTTGACGTGACCTTCGAGAAGCATTTTCTTGTTGCTACTAACATATATTTTTATAGGCTGTTCACGGAAAAGTGAGCATTTTTACGGCCCTTGTCAATTTTTGCTTTTATCCAATTCTATCTTCCTGCTGCTGTTTAATATAAACATTGCAATGTGACCAATAAACACAGTGTATACATTCCACCACCCTCAAAATGTAATGCCTGAGGCTGCAATAATACATATTTATTAGTGGTTAATGCCTGTTGGGGGGGGGCCTTTAAAAGTGTTCACTTTAAAGTGAACAGACTATAACAGCTCTGGTGTACTTTAATACAGAAAAAGTGCCTGCATAGCTGGATTCAACGGAAAATCTTTTGCCAAATGGATATAAATAACTGTATGAAACCTTCAGTCAACAAATTTCGACTTGAAAACTGCAGCCACTTATACTCCCATCGCTAAGATTATTAAAATATTTAAAGGGGTTTTTGACATATCTATCACCAAAATTTAACACTAATAGTAACTGACCCAGAAATCCATTTTACCACAGTCTGGAATACCATTTTCTACATATTTCAGATGCATCCTGCCAGTTTAAATTGTTAATTTTAAATTACATTACGTGACCCTTGATAAGCGTTGAATATGGAGGTATTATAACATTTATTTCAAGGATAACTAAATAAAACATCAAAATAACTAACTTAAATTACATAAAGTTACATTATTGTATTATTTATTGCATTCGAACGATTATTGCAAAAAAATAAAGACCTTTCACACTATAATTCCCATGTTTATAATTACAATATCAGATCTCTTTTCGTAACATGCAAGAGAAGAGCACGGGTATTTGAATGTTTGTTCCAGTGCAGAACTTCAGGCCCTAGAATGCAAAGTGTCACTGTTATTTCCGAATTATTCTGGTTGCGCACTATCATAACATATATTTGCATAAATACACAAGACTACATGGTAACGAATCATCAAGGCAAATTTCACACATCTTAAGTAAACCGAATTACATAGAGGTGTAACAAATTTGATGGCGTCTAACTTAGTTAAAGTTCGCGTTATATCTGCATGTTATTTTATTGTAACTTAAAAATGTATCCTTTCATGCAACGGAAATAAATAATCTCTTAATGTAATGGGCAAAATATTGATAAGGTTCATGGAACTGTCGCAAAGTTCACCTGGAATGAAGAACCATTTGGGAAGAGCATCCCCACAACAGTTGGCAGTGATTTAACCACGGCCGTAGAAGACAGGTCTGGACACTAGCTTGAAAAGTTGAAGCCCTTATTGACCTATTTAGTTCACGAACCCAGCCGCATAGCGCTGCTGCCGACGTAGTGCTATTAACGTGGCTAGCATAGGGAGGGGAATTGCAATTTTTTCTTAAAATGGGAAAATGGCATTCATATTTCTATGGTGTTATCCCTATACCAGCAATACTAACAACACAAGTTTGCTTGCAGCGATCTGCGACTACTGCATGCACTATATCAGTCAATAAGGGAGTCAATTCGCTAACATTGATAAATAGGTAGGTGTCCAGACCTGTATTCTATGGCCGTGGATCGAACCCATGACCTCCCGAATCCGAGTCATGTATAACGCTGTATGGCCAAACAGTCCTCATGCCAGGGGGCCTTATGCTGGAGTTTTCAGTCGCATGCGAATAGCTAGTCGAGTTGTGTTTTGCCGAAGGTGACACTGTTTTGGTATGCTGGAACCACTCGGGTCTGCTCCCGTGCGACTCGAGCGCTCGGAATGGATGCCGAGTGGTTGGAACTGGGTGACTTGGCTATCTCGCATGCGACTGCACGCTGGAAGTTGTACTGCAAGGTTGTTCGACAGATCATACAGCTTCAAATACAAACACAATCACTCACACTGCAACGAACAATCACCATACATATTTTTATTAATACGAGAGCATTTTTAGTTATCAAGCGCATGATGAATTTCTGTGTCATTCATTTAATTACATTTATTAAAAGCAAAATGTAAGTAGAAGAAGTTAAAAGATTAGGATAATTTAAACATTTACTGATTTATTAGTTGATACAATCCTAAAAATAAGTAGCTTACAGTATTTAGTCCAAAGTATTTTTAATTTCATCTCATTCTCTCTGCTTAATTATAAAGTTTCGGTTATATCAGTTAGTTTATGCACCATTTTATTCAATATATGTATATACGTATATGCTGTACTTTATTTCCTTTCGAGTTTTTCAATAAAACTTAATTGTTCACGCAATATGTTTTGCTTAGACACATTCTAACTTAAGTTCTTGGTATTTTTTGTCATGTCCAAATTGCCATGTTTGTTAATGTATGAAATGTCGCGCTACTGCAGCCTTAATATCTTTCCCTTAAAATTTTTTCCCAAGGTTCTTGACGTGCATATTGATTAGGCATAAATAAATTAATAACGTTCAATAAATTTATCTGGTTTCACATATTTTTTCGTTTGATAATTGAAGAAATGATGGTTATTGTTCAAATCTGTGTAATGATATCTTCGATTTGATTCAGCGTAAGTGAAAATATTGCATTTAATACAAACAATATTTAAATATTACCACATTGGGATAAGCATTGTGTGTAAATGTGTTTCAACCATTAGTCACTGATCATTCAAACTTGTTGACACAATAATTGTTTATAGGCATAAGGTACATATACATATATATTTTTCCGCTAAAATTACTTAAACTTAGATATCTTACCATGGCTGCACTTGAAGTCACTATAAGTTCGCTGTATGTCTTACTTCAGAACGTCTTCTTAGCGAACAATGGATGCTACTTATAAACAGGAATAATTTTACAAAAATATTTTCACTAGTCGATAATAGCAAATGTATCATAATCATTTTGAAGTTTAATAACACTTTTAACTATGACTTCCTCTTCAAATCAGTTATTACGAGAGAAAATGAATTCGCCGTGCTTCTGTACTAGGTCTACGAATTAGGAGGCAATGTCTTCGCATTTTACACATTTTTATTATTATACTAAATTACTGTGTAAGATATTTTGTGTTAGGTGCTGGTTAGTAATTGTTAAAACAATGATTGCTATAATTTGAAATTAGACAAGCTGGTTTTCACATAGAATACAGTTACTATTGGAAATTATTTAAATATTGCCTACGTTGACTCCGGTCTCATATTTTCTTATTTCCGATTGAACAGCATTAATTAATTTTTACAGTAAGAGTATTATCTATACATTGCGTGCGGAAGTATTTGTCGCATCGCAAGCTCTAATATTAAAATGTTTTAGAAGGAATTCATTTCTCGTACAAACGAAACTGTTTGACATCATACTCTGTTATCTGCCATTTGCACGTGATAAAACCATTTTTTTCCTCAGAAGACTGTACACGAGCGTAGCACTGTAATTAACATATTAAAATTAGCTAAGAATAGCTCTAGATGTAATAAATAACTATAAGAACAAAGATCAAAGACATTACACGACGCGTAAGTTATAGCGAATAACTTCCAGCAGTCACTATAAGGATATTTTTCTTTCCTATTTTATCCCTCGGCTGTGATTACATATTGAGCGTAAATATCACCAAGAAAAGTTTTTCGTTATTATGCTGACTATATAACTGAACTAATAAAGATGTAAAAATTGGAAAAAAAATTGTACCTAAGGGATATTCGAATCATCGATCCCTGAAATCGTAAGTCGCAGCATTAACTAGTCATCCACCACCGCTACAGGGGCAAGAGTTTCGTACTGTATAAAATTGTAACCCATTTTTGTACCGTTTCTTTCTAGTGACAAATTTTTTAAGTACTTTTAATGCATATTAACACGTTTTATTATCAAAACATGATTTTGATATGAAGGTTCTGTTGTGCGACGTACATTTTGTTCCCTTTATTACCTTATAATCGTTAGAATCGTACAGTAAAACAGCAAGGTCGAGCGTCTACAACACAGACGCTTGCCATGTCGGAACTCGCATGCGACAACGCGCTTTTCAGGAAATAACTAAATACGCGTGATGAATTACCGACCGGTATTTCTGCTGCCATAGAAAACTGTCATTAACACAGCGGAGGAAAGCATGAAAATAAGGTAACTGAGGAAAGTATTATTCCGACGAAAATGTTAACGCTGTATTTTTTTTCTTTTCAAAATTCCTGCTGAGGCATTAAAAAAAATTATAATAATTCGTTTGAAATAACATGCGTAAAATTGCTACTAGCATTATAAAACGCGCACAACAGTACTTCTTGGGGTATCCATTCTACATCCAGAAGGCGGAATATTCTATACAAGAGAAACCGTTTATGGAAATCGGAATGATGGAACTAGGACGCTGGGGTAGTCTGGGATATTTTAAAGGAATTCTTGTCTGCACATGTGGCAGCCAAGAATGAAAATTGCGAAGTGTCGTATAGTTGGTGACTGGCAGCAACACATCGAGCTCTATTTTATTTTACCAAGAGCTGTCTCATGTGCAAAGAAAACCACTTTTCGAATGCCCCAAGTTACTTCAATGTCCTAAGTAATGCTAGTTGATGGTACATAAGTTTAAGAATTTATAATGAACAAATCGTATTCGAAAGTTGTTCTCATCCGAAATAAAGGATACCGAAAAACGCTAGTTACAATTGCGCCCTTAATACCTACTATAGTAAATATTAAAACGAAGACGACCCACAAACGCAAACGCGCCAACAGTCACCTGCACCCTACATCAAAATTGGAATTGCTTGAAAAACTGTAACGTGCTCACTAAAAACCTTTGTATTCATTTTGAAAACGAAAATAATTCATTAGCATGGTTGTGTGATAGTGATGCAGGCCATGAGCGTTAACCTATTGTTACGTAATACTCATGTGTACATTATGAAGTATAAGAATTAAAAACAAAAATATGCCATCGAAAGTTTTATAAATTTCTGTAGAAAACATGGCATTTCAAACACTTTTTCAGTTGTTTAATACTGTTCACAATGTTGCTACCTACCTACTAAACTGTACGATAATTGAATAAATGGGAACGCACAAAACTAATTTCTAAAGTTCTTATTGGTAAACATTATATAAACAGAAAATATTCCTACTGTGTTTTACCAAACTGTGTAAGATAAGGCTTACTCACATGAATAAATATTTTAAAAAATAGACACACGTGTGATTCATTTCGCCGTTAAAGGTACTCCGGGTAGAGCCAAAGTTGTGGTAACAATTCTGCTACCTAGTTTTCAATTAACAGGCTGGTTTTAACGCTGCAGATTTCTGAACTTCTGGCCAATCATTGAAACCTGTCTGATTTAAAAATCTTCATTATTAAAATCGAAAACATTCTCCCCTTCTGTGATTCCTCCCTGTAAGCATCCCTGACAAAATATAGCTAAACATAGCCAAGCAAGATTACTTATAAATCTTAAAGCATGTTAACCAATAATACAAAATAATATTACTAAATAATATTATTTAACACGCAGTAAAAATTGTTTTAAGTCAAATCACCTAAAAAACATGTTTTGCGTTAAGATAACGTTTACACTATTTGCGATATACTTTCAGTTGTATCATAAAATCATCGGAGCTAAATCTGGTGATCACAACTCAACACTTCCTTGTTGGTCTATCCACCTCCCGACATATGTTTCATCCAGGAGCGACTGTACATATCGATATAGGCTGTTCACGGTAGAGTGAGCACTTTTGAAAGCCCTTTCTTTTGGAATAACAGTCAATAAATACATTTTATTTTAGCCTTACGCGTTAGCTTCCGAATGCGGTGGATTATACACACTGTGTTTATAGCTTCGATGGAAATATTTATTTTTTAAAGGTGGTTAAAGGATAAACAGTGGCTGAAAGAAAAAATAACTGGGGCCTCAAAACTGCTCACTTTACCGTGAACAGCCTATAGTATTGAGGTGATGAACTGGTGCACAGTCCTGCTGGAAAGGGAATTGCCATATGGGTAGAGTTGGTGAATAGCTGTAACGACGTTTTTCTGCAACATGGCACGGTAACTTTCACCTGTCACCAATCCATCAAAGAAGAATGGCCCCACAAGTCCTCTGGCAGACATACCGCACCACACTGCTAACCCAGGAGTATTAACTGCTTACTCTACCGTAACGTGGGGAAATTTCATCAGCTCAGTACACATAGATCAATTCAGTTTAAAGATCGCCCCATCGAGCCATACTATCACGTCAGTGAAATATTCGTTGTTGTAGCATATGTTCACAATTCACTCGTAAAAATTGGTATGCCTATCTGGGTCGTATTCATAGCGTGAAGCAACATGGGAATGTAGGGTCTCAATTTTAATCGCAAAACGCGATGTATAATACAATTATTGACAATTGACTCAGCTTGCCTTACGGACTTCGACTTCTTGGAGGAACGTGCGAATATGTGCTACACAACCCGTATACCTCCTTCGTCCAATTGTCACTCTCTTCCTGCCGCATCGTCCTTTCTTCACATCGTACACAGTTCCGTTCCTCTCAAACTTGTCACGTGATTGTGACATTGTTACGCGTGACGGTAGTGCAGTATTGAGTTCCGCACACCATCTTCGCTGCATCTCAGTCATGTTTTCGTATTTGCAATGACATTTTAAATTTTATGTACATTGCTCGAAAGAAAATCTTGTCACCTCCGCCATTTCTCTAATTGCAGTACTGCCACTCGTGACAACAGCACGCGCTCTCACACCCCCAACGTTGGCTATGCAGCGTCAAATACACACAGTTCTATAGACTGTTCACGATAAAGTGAGCACTTTTTAAGGCCCTCTAAAACAGGCATTAACCACTATTAAATATATCTTAGTGCAGCCTCAGGCATTAAATTTTGAGGGTGATGAAATGTATACACTGTGTTTTAGTGGTCACGTTGCAATGCTTATATTAAAAAGCAGCAGGAAGATGGAAATTGGAAGAAAGGAAAAATTTAGAAAGGCCTTAAAAAGTGCTCACTTTACCGTGAACAGCCTATATCAGACTGTTTTTAATACCCCCACTCATTGATCCCCCATCCTTCCTCTTTGAAACCCCCCCCCCCCCCTTCCTCTCCTCCTCCAAAAATTGCCTCACCCCTTCTCACCCCCTGGGAGGAGTTAGAGGGAAAATGGGGGTATGTTTTCCATTTTGTGCGGGATTGAGGGTGCGCTTTTTCGTTTTCGAATCGGCCTGGGAGGCGCATTTTTCGACCGATTTCCTTCAAATTTGGTGGAGGGGTGCCTATCCGTGCCCCCCTCCCCAACTCCAATTGACAGTTAGGCCCTTCGTAAACCTAAGGCCTAAGCCTTTAGTATTACGTCTTAAGTTTTAAGTCTTAAGTCGTACTTTCACTATAATTACGACTGCATGTCGGAATGTGCGAGCGAGCGCCGATAGGTGCGAGAGAGCACGTGCCGAAATTCCCAGGCGACATTGCACCATAAATACTAATTCGTACGGTTACCTGCTTCATCTTTAGTGGCTCAGCCCGCTGTTTCCGCGGGGGCTGACCCTTGGTTTATAATTTAATTAGGGACACCAGGTATATATTGTTTGAAGCAACGGGAAGAACGAGTAGCGCGGTAATGACGTAGTCGGAACACTTCTTGCAACTCGCGCGGTGGCGGAGGTGTGTTTTCGCAGGAGCTCGTGTTGCCGTGTCACGTAAGTACTCGCGGGGAACATGCATCGCATTAGCACGGGAGCCGGACCGCTACGCTAGCCAGGCGGCATGCGAAGGCGACTTGCACACCCACCCCCCCCCCCCCCCCTTCTCTCGCAGAAGGGCAACCGTGTTGCCAACTCACAATCGCGAAATAAATCTAAATTGGTACAAAATCAAGGGCGCCCACCCTCAAACTCTATGACTCCTCCCTCCCCACAACTCTATGACTTACCTCCTTCCCCGCCTTCAAACCTTCTAACACTCACCCCTTTAATAAAATTGGACACAATCTCACTATAAATTTAAGAATTGTACTTTTAATATGTCGTTTTATTTTATATTCATTTTTAAAAGGATTTACAGTATTAATTTTTACCGTTTCAGATATACATCTTTATTGAAAGAACAAATAATATAATAATAACAAAGATTATATAATCATAACAAAGGACGGAGGTATAAACTTTTGAGTATTGCTGTATCTGTTTAGTTTTATAAGAATACTGTAGTGATTTAAATTTTTAATCAATTTTTTTTTTTTTTTTCATTTTTTCATCCTTCCCCCTACTTAAAATGTTTTTAATGATGCTGCCGTCTCCTGTAATTTCACCACTGAACGCACCTCTAATAATAAAGCCAAAAATAGCTAAACAAGATTACTTCGAAAGATAAAACGTAAGCTAGCCAATAATACAAAGTATATCACTACATAAAATTAATTAGCACGCAGTAAAATTATATAAAGTCAACTTACCTAAAAACATGTAGATTTAAATCAAGATTGTATTGCGTTAAGTTCACATTCACAATAATTGTCGTGGGTATTTGCAAACTAACTCGTCTCCTCCGATGCACGAGTCAAAACCGCTAAAAGATATTCACGATAAAGTGAGCACTTTTGAAATCACACTTGAAAAAAGTCACTGCTCCTACCTACATATACACTATCTACCAAAAAGTAATTGGGCACCTGTCCACAATGTTTGCTCGGTGGTTGTCACCCCGTTAGAATGTCGTAGGGCCACATCTTGCGGCTATAACAGCAGCCACCCTGTCTGGCATGCTCTCTACGAGTGTTTGCAGGACATCCACGGGGATTCGTCGCCATTCCTCTTGCAACCATTCCATGAGTTGAGCAATGGATTTTGGAAGCGCCTGACGAGCCCTCACCCGGCGATCCAATTCGTCCCAAAGATGTTCTATTGGATTGAGGTCGAGGCTCTGGGCGGACCAGTCCAATCGGCGAACATTGTTGCCGGCGTACCACTGCATAGTAGCCCTTGAAACATGGCACCTGGTATTGTCATCCTGGAAGTAACACGGGTCCATTCCGTAAAAACGCCACAATGTTGGGAGCATTTCATTATCCAGAATGTCACAATAGGCCTCTGTGTTCATGCTACCACGGACAAACACCAGCGGTCCTACGCCGAAGGCCGTGAAACACGAGTCAACTGACGTACTGAATTAACTATCTTCACGGGTGTCCAATTATTTTTTGAATAAAAAGTGTCAGGTAACCATTTGTGATAATTTAATATATTTCGTTCACTTTCTGTTTTTTTTATACATCGAAGTGTAAAAATGAGTAGTTTTGTAAAATATTTACTTTTCTAATAATTTTACGGTTTCCCTTGACCGAAGCATGAATAAAGTGATGAGGCCCGTGAAAATGTTTATCTTACATAAGGCGGAAGATTACACGACGTGCAAGCAAGTAGATCTTAAGCAGGGCTTTCAAAAGTGATCACTTTACCGTGAATAGCCTATAAACGCATGTAATATTATAATATCTTATTCAGCTGCCTCATGTGACCCTTTGGCAAGATGGTACCCGCACAGGAAGAGCAATAATACCGGTACACGTAAATATTTAAAAAAATTTTAGAAATTGCTAAATTAATAACTTTTATAACTAAGTATATAGCTAATAGCTAAGATGAGTATTTTGTAGTAGTAGCAATATTGATTTCCTAAAAAGAGCTATATTTAGCTATAATAGGTACATTGGCAACACTGGAAGGCGAGGAGCTCCGTGTGCTCTCATTACAAGTTTCCCCTTGCAGCAGCTACCAGCGGGTCATCGCAGATAACGGCAGACGCCCCTTCGTGCCGACTCCTCGCTCTCCGGAAACACGTTAGCCGGAATATGTTATTACTGGTGTGTTATTATCCCACTGCACCCGGCTATGTCTCACTGACTCATGTATACACGGTTAAAATTCTTTCACCACGGGAGAGTGCCAGCAACAACGGCTTGTTCCTTACCATATTTCTTTCTTTTGATGTGCTCTACTAATGCGTCCATGGGAACCAGGGTTTGCTGGGAGTACTCGGCTTCCCTTTAAGAAAAATAGCATTCGCCTAAAATATTTTGATGGGAGGGGGAGGGGTTAGCTTCTTTCTCCTGCACTGCACATGAGAACCGCCTGGGTAGTAAAGGGCCCTCACAAGGGCCCGGGCTACCCCCGCTCTGAGCTTCGGCAATGATTAGAACTGGCGGACTAATGCGTCCAGGGATCCCGTTAAAAAATAAAATCTTTCAAAAATAACCAAGTTGAATTAAAATGTCTTCGATAGCGAATATAAAAAACACTTTCAAATTCTCCAAGAGAGGGTACCCAAACGAAAATTTAAGTGGGTAAAACATTTCAAAGGGCAAACAGCATTGCGGCGTTCCAAAACGTTACTCTGCGAGTAAAATTTTCTCTTTGGCTGTTCTAAAACACGTTCAGTAAATGTTTTACTAGCTCATGGTAGTAACCCAGAACTGCAAAGCAATTACTCTAAGCATCTTACCAACGTAAAACTTTTACACACACTATTTCAGCGTGTAACGAAGGGTCAAATTGACCCTTCGTTACAAATGTGTGTGTGTATATATATATATATATATATATATATATATATATATTCACACACACACACACACACAAAGAATTTGGAGAGTTGAGTTGAGTTGAGATGAGAGATTTGGCTGGCTCATAACAACGAGGCCTTGAGAGCCGATGAGGATGAAATAAGGTGTGAATGGAGCAGCGTTGGAATACAAGGGCGGGGGAAACGGGAGATCACCGAGAAAACCCGCCAACCAACGGTATCGTCTGGGACGATTCACGCTTGCTAAAGTCCGGGAGTGACCCGGCCGGGGATTGAACCCGGTTCGCCTTGGTGGGAAGCGAGTAGTCTAACCTCTACACCATCGCGAGCCTAAAGAATTTGGAGAAAGCGATACAGATATTTTGTAATTTGCATCGGTTGCTTAACCAGCACACATTTGTAAACACAGAATGTTATTTAGATCATGCTCGTTCCAAAACTGCATTATTTACTCTTGCTTTTCTCAGCTGTTAATCTCCGTTACTTTACTCTACTCTCAGAGTAACGTTTTGGAACACAGCCGAGTTTAAAACTGGGTGTGGCTGTGTTGGGGACACGGCCGTTTGTTTTGCGTGAATACATCTACGTTGACACGCTTGGACTTTTTTTTTTTTTTTTTTTTTTTTCATATGGAGTTTAATGGATATCACTGAATTTCTTTTGAGAGGCTCTTTCCAACCGTATAAGATTTCTGAATTTCCACTTTGCTTTTTGACAAGTATAGGCCGAAATTGTGTTGAGTTTTCTTAATTTTTTACATTAAACTCATACCATTTCACCATAATCACGCCACACAAATTTTTCTATACACGCAATCGATTGATCCTGACGAGAGATGTCGATTAAAACATAAACGAGCGCCATAGCTTCTCCTAGCCAATGTTATACTACGTGGAAGTTATAAGACGTGGCGAAACGAACTCAAAATTGCGAAGCCTCCTCCCCCCCCCCCCCCCCCCATTTCCATCACGCGCGATGCTTCACAGTCCTCACTCAACGTAACATATTCTTTGATCCTTTGGCAATCGAGTGGTGCAATTTAATTTTGAATGTAGACGATAGATTCGGAGCTGCAATGCCAAATTGTATCCCCCGATTTTGTTATCGTCGGATTTTCTGGATTGTTTCTCACGATGTTCGCAAATTTTTAAGACTTATTCATGTCAAAAAGTAACAATCAAACATTCCACTGCACGTTACGAACATTGAATAGACATGATTCAGAATGCGAATAACCTGGCGCTTGGCGACAGAAGAGACACCGCCACATAATACGTAAGAGCATAGAAGCCGAACAGCAGCTGCGAACTTCCTGCCGCGCACGGCAGCGAAACGGAGCCGCTGTCCAGAAACATCTCGGAACGCCGTTCGCGAGTCAGAGCTTGGTAACGCACTTGCCAGCACGCAGTAGCCAACCAGATATAACGAGAGCCTCACGCAACCAATCAAATTATGGGCACGCCCACATAGAAGGAATAGTCATGCCATTTCGCTTGTGTGTAGTTATACAGGATACGCCTGAAAATTTCCGGAACGGTTGCAGATCATCACGAAATGCGGTTTTCGCTAAATGAAAGTACGTACGCGGGGCAAGTAATTTTGCCGCAGAGTGACTATTCGTAATACACGCATGGACAGAAATAATTTAACCACGTAAGATTTTTCCCCTAGAAACCAACAATTATTGCAACGGCATCTGAAAAAAAAAAAAAAAAAGTGCCAAAGTAAGTGGAATTTTCATCCAAGGTATGCGATACCAACATTAGCAAAATGTCAGGCCGGTAGAAATTAAAGTGGTGATGATAATTTTTCATAGAAGGCGACAGCGTGAAGTGACGTGCTGGGGGGGCTGCATTTGACGAATCACACGTGTCTCACGTCAAAGACGCTAAATAAGACAAAGTTTTTAACTATACAGATTTCTTTCATATGTTTCCCCAGAAATATGAAAGTAAGAGCATAAAGACATGTACAGAAGTGAAAAATGATGCTTGCCAATTGATGCACAGCAAAGAAGTGTTGCTGCTTCTATAAAGAATTATTTTATTAAATTGATATCGAATTGATATCGAATTTTGAAACAAATCGTTTAGTGTTCCAGTAGAGCACCCCGTTGGGCAAGCCATAAATTCCTATATTGGATAGGAATCTAAATACTTCTGTATGAGTATTTCTACCTCACAATAGTCTATGTACGTGACTCGTGTTTTGGGAGTTAAAATGTTCTATGAAGGTGGGTTTAAATCCACACATATTATATGCATAATTGAATTTTTAGATACATTAGTAGGCCTATATGTGAATGTATGAACCAAACTTTAGAATTAACCTATGTATATATATTTTCTCATTATCATCCAGTAGACTACGATAATGCATCACCAAAAAAAAAACTATAGTGCATATAGCATTATTAGACACTTTAATGACAAAGAATATTTAATTACCTTAACAATCCATCAATAACACATACATAAGCAACTAAAACAATCATGTCTAAGTACTACCTCAACACATATACGAATGATAACATTGGAATTGAATAGCTCCATCAAAGAAAATGATAAAACTGGAAATGGAAGTAATTTAAATATTTTCTCAAACTTATAGTTTGATAATTAGCTTTGATCATTTTCATTATCAAGAAATCGCGGCTCTTTATGGCTCATTAATATTCTCAGTTTCCCTTGGGAACTTAAACTCAGCGCAGATTAATTAAAATTTTAGTTTCCGTTTCTTTGACTCAGGTTCTCAATTTAACACATGATATTTTATATTACCATCATATTCTTCACATAAAGCATTTTTTGAATTTCATGCGTAAATTTAAACACATAATTATATGTCATACAAAGCTTCTTGTTACAGCCTAATATTATTTACATATGATTCATTTCCATTGACAGATATAATCTCTTCCAGTATGTGATGAAACATATGGTATTCACTTTAAAATTCTGGTTTGTAACTAGCCCTTTAACCAGCACACGTAATAAAGAAATATTTTCATTCTAATGAAAATTATTTTTATACATAGCAACTTTGTTTTTTAACAAATATTCCAAACATTAAAATTACGTAATAGTAATTTACTCCTAGCACAGACGTGGATTAAAGGAAATAAAATCATCAACAAACATAAATTTTAAGTGCAGTGGCGCCTTTCTCTTTACTCCGTTAAGTTCAATTAAAATAGTATATTAATAATTCTTCTCTTTTTCATATGAATTGCTCAGATTAATTAACATAC
This sequence comes from Dryococelus australis, assembly GCA_029891345.1. Classification (NCBI taxonomy): domain Eukaryota; kingdom Metazoa; phylum Arthropoda; class Insecta; order Phasmatodea; family Phasmatidae; genus Dryococelus; species Dryococelus australis. The sequence continues at coordinate 70,083,432 of CM056998.1, read as the reverse complement.
AGGCATACAAACACCATTTAATATGGGTAGGGGTCTGGAGGAAACAATATACGTATTTTTAATCTAATTCCTCTCCTTACACTTAAAAATCAGAATGGTAAATAAGCATATTTCGAAGTTTGATATTTGGGTCTAAAGCAATTTGAGTGATTAAATATTTAAAAAAAAATCAAATTAAAATGTAGGTAATAACTATTGTAATAATGGAACCAATATGGAAGATTCTAAATCTATTTCCCCCCTTTACTGCAAAGTTTGATACAGAAGGTAACGTAGTAACATAATATTTTCTCTTGAAAAATCTTGATAATATCTAAAATATTATTTTGATTTGTAATTTTCCACATAACACAGTACAATTTCACTGCCGAAGAAAATCAACCTTTACATTAGAAGTTAACTCCCGAGTGCAGTGGAATATACACACTGTGTTTATTACTTACATTATAATATTTATTTTAAAAAGGTGGTTAAAAGATAAAAAGAAAAAATGGCTGTAAGGAAAAAGTAACTAGGGCCTCAAAAGTGCTCACTTTAACCGTGAACAGCGCGCGCGCACACATACACGCGCGCACTCACACACATTATATATATATATTATATATATATATATATATATATATATATATATATATATATATATATATATATATATATATATATATATATATATATAATAGTAGCCTATCTTGTTCTGGGTTGGCCCCATGGCTGCTAGCGTCAGTTGTAGAACCAACCGGTCGTAAGGCCCCGCACCCATTTCACGTCCGGAAATGATCGAGCCTTAGATAAACACATGTCGGGCCTAACAACACATCGGGTCGCAACACTTCCGGTGCGCACTGGAAACGCGCTTGCCTCTGGCTTCCGGTGCCTGCCGGTCTGTCTACGAATTCTTGACGCGTCGCCCTTGTGAACACGAAGTTCGAGATTCGAACCCCGGACAAGCCACGAGCGTGTCTGCGGCATTAGATATACGAGGGCTGTCCCGAAATTTCGTGAACTGGAATCACTGTTCTCGAGTCCATATCATAAGGGGGTATGGTGTAGGTATTATCCTCAAATTGCGATGCACCACTTTTCAGACACATGTTCTCTCTGATATAGAAAGAGTTAAAACTGATCCAAATTAGTGAATTTGACTGCAGGAACTACTCCAATTGGATCAATTTTACTGATAATTTTGGTTGCGGACAGTCACTGATTTAAACTAATTATCTGTGAATCGCACTTGCTCGGCAGTAAAACCCTCAGTGCATTCATTTTATTCGCCAGTAGAATACCTCATTAACTAAACTTTCAGTAATATAGTCTAATTCTAAGAATTGAAATCGCTAATTTAGATTTAGAGCGTTACACAACATTTCCCGAGAGTCGATGTAAAACAGCGCTTGATGATCGAAACGAAAGTCTAGGCTACTATAAAGGACAGTATTATCGATGTTTACATCGTTTCGTGGTTGTCGCGTGGTTTATTTCTGGTGGACCGTTTCCATTTCCGGCAATGTAGTTACATTACTTAACATCGTATAAAAGCACGACGTTTGAATTCGTGAACTCCGGATTTATTACCTTTGAATTCGGTACTTTTTATACATATAAATTAAAACTTGGAATATTAATGACATATTTAAGCTCATAAATTATTGCCGTTAAACGTGACTGATGCAAAGGCAATATAAGGGCTGGTTCACATTGAAGTTAAAATGGAAGCAGTTGTAATACGATACAGGCTGTTCACGGTAAAGTGAGCACTTTTGAAGCGCTAGTTACTTTTTCCTTTCAGCCATTTTTTTACCCTTTAACCACATTTTAAAATAAATATTGCCATATAAGTAATAAACAATGTGTTGGTATATATTCCACCGCACCCGGAAGTTAACATCTAAGGCTGCAATAAAATATATTTATTTACTATTATTCCAAATGAGAGGGATTTCAAAAGTGCTCAATTTACCGCGAATTAGCCTATAGCTCTGAATTATCGATACGTTCAGATATAGGCCATACAGAAGTTTATTCACATTAAATTAAGAGCTATGTTAAGTTAAATTCTCGATGAGAGAAGTTGAACATCGTGCCGGCCGAAAAGATTCAAGAAACGATGTTTTTTTTTTGTCTTTTGTGTTCTGTGTTTATTTGTGTAGACTGTATCTTAGGTTATGGGAACATTTGATACCAATGCAAGGTGGAGATTTAATTTCGTTTATGCGTAAGCATGAATGTTTGGATGTTAAAATTGTTTAAATGGTTCCTGACGTAGAGGAAATCTACGAGTGCAAAGAGGCGCCAACAATGGCGTAACAAGTGAGAACTGACGTTACTTCTGGCATATTCATCCCAAAGTTTTTAATGAAATGGTACAAGAATGAATGAAGAGACTTGGACGGCACATAACATAGGGGTCTTGAGAGCCGACGCGGGTGACTGATATGAACATGGAGCCGCGCCGGAAGGAAGTGCGGGGGAAACGGGAGACCCCCGAGAAAACACGTTCACCAACGGCATCGTGTGGCACGATTCCCCCATGCGAAAATCCGGAGTGATCCGGCCGGGGAATGAACCCAGATCGCCTAGGTGGGAGGCGACTAGGCTAACCGCTCAGCAACCGTGGCCCCTTGTATTGGTATAGGCTGTTCACGGTAAACTGAGCACTTTTGAAAGCTCTGCTTAAGATCTACTTGTATGCACGTTGTGTATTCCTCCGCCTTATGTAAAATTAACATTGCCAAGGGCCTCATCACCTTATTCATGCGTCAATCAAGTGATACTGTGGAATTATAAGAAAAGAAAACATGTTACAAATCTGGTCATTTTTACACTTGGATGCATTAAAAAAAACAGAAAGGGAAATAAATAATTTAAGTTATCACAAATTGTTACCCAACACTTTTTATTCTACGTTAAGTTGTGGAACTATTTTCCATATATTATTACCAACTTCACTGTGCGCATGTCACTCAGTGCACCCGTTAAAATATATGTAGGTAGACACAGTAACATTTTTCTAAGGTTGATATCAAAAGTGCTCACTTTATCATTAATAGACTTTACAAGAGTTTATATGTACGTTTACTATTATTAAACAGAACCAAAGAAACATGCGTACATAAACGTTTCAGGAAGAGAATGTTTGGTAGGTACCTCAGCGTTATGACGTATCAAAGAAACACAATTATCAACTCCTATGTGAATAACACCGCTAGAAATTAATAAAAATTCTGACTAAGAGCTAACATTAAGTTAACTTAACGAGCCACACGTCAACTTTAATAACTGTGCTTAAATTCTACATATCACAGAAAGATACAAATTGGCCATAAAGTATATGCTAACAATATATTTCATTAGAACTCAAACTTGAACACATTATATCAACTTTAGATCACCTAAGATAAACCCACCAATGCGAACCTGGTTCAATCCTCGGCTGGGTTGCTCCCGGATTTTCGCATGTGGGACTCGTGCCGGACGATGCCGCTGGTCGGCGGGTTTTCACAGGGATCTCCCGTTTCCCCCGCCCTTTCATTCCGGCGATGCTCCACACTCACCTCAATCATCCTCAGTCGGCTCCCAAGACCTCGCTTTTAAGAACCGCCCAAATCTCTTCACGCTCTCACCATTGATCCTGAACAGTAGTTCCGTGATTCCTCTCGAAGTTATTCACCAAATATAATCTGTTAACCGTAAAGTGAGCACTTTTTGAGGCCCTGCAAAATTGTTTCATTTCATAAAAATTCTTTCTTCCCGCCACCTTTTATAATAAACATTGTCGTGTGACCAATAGACGCAATGTGTACATTCCATAACTCCAAATTTTTAGTGTCTGATGCTGCCATAAAATGTATTTATAACTGGTTAACGCCCATAGGAAGGGCCTTAAAAAGTGCTCACTTTACGGTGAATAGCCTATAGTAAAATATCGTAATTTTCACAACGGCTGAACCATGACTACGCAAGCGGTAATAACGTGAGCGACAGTTGCTTTGCTGTGTGAGTGGACGGGTTTTACTTTCGCGTCCTCCCGATATACTTACTGCGCGCCCGCACAGACAAGCGCGCACTACAGAACACATTAAAAAACCATAATCACCCTAAATATTTTAACACTCTCAATCCGCAATTCACCGTTTCACTGCTCCCATCTCGCTCTCGCCGGCACCTAATTCATTATGAATTTAACACATTATAAATTGTACGTCGTGAGCAAACACTGTCGAAATATAGTGCCAAGTGCTACGTGCCCTCAAGAAATTCTGGAAGATGTTAAGACCCATGTTGATCGTAGCTATGACGCACCCTCTGTCGATCGTGCCGGGAGAATAGAAAGAGGGGAAGTTGAGCAAGAGAATTAATTACAAATTACCCCTCATATAAACAACTATGGCGCACTGAGATGGGGAATCAAGGGATTGGGATCGACAGGAGAAATGGAGGGGATGCCGAGCCCGCATTGAGGAAGTATGAAGGCGCTACTGTTCCGTTGGTCGTTAACAGTACTAACGCAGCCGTGGCAGCACCGTCACAAACTGTTAATGATCTCGCGGGAAATAAAACGTACAGATATTTAATCAAACCTCACACGCATTCGATTGCTGAATTAATGCGTTCATTATAATGATAATGTCATCACGTTGTTTTATGAAAATCAGGAGGTGGCAACAGGATGTAACTACTTTCCAGCTACCGTTTCCAACGTTATTGGGCGCGTGTCACTCAGTGCGCCCGTTGAAATATACGCAGGTAGAGGCTGTTCACGATAAAGTGAGCACTTTTGAAATCAACCTTAGAAAAAGTCCAGGACTAGTTTCCAGGATTCGTATCGATGACTGATGTCCGTCTTTAATGATCCAACAGTGGAAGAAAAGATGTTGGCATAAACTATGAAAACTGGGGCAAAGCTGCTGGTTAACGTAAAACTGAGCTCAATTTTTTTTTATATAAAAACTGTATTTTGTGTTAATTCCGTTGTAAATATTTTATCATGTGAGAAATGTATTGTATTAAGGAATTTTCATCATCGAATTAGTTAGACAACAATTTACCACTCCTAAAAATATCAGAAACTTCCTGATTCCTAAACTTTATGTATTGTAATGATTTGGAAAATATTACCAACAGATTTAAACTGCATGTCATTCAAAAGGAGTGATAACTTGACAAAATCGCGCTCAATTTTTTAACTAAATGAATAGCTCATGTCACTCAATCGATCATTTGCTTTTACTTATAGATGTCAAACGTGCATGTTTTTAAATTCGTCGGAGTATTGACATTTATATTATTCAAAATAAAAAAATCATCGTGATACAACAAAAATATACGTATTGTGTTACATGGATACTTTGCACTCTTGTCTCAGGAAAAAAAAAACACTGTTTCCGCCCGGGATCGAACCGGGGACCTTCCGCGTGTTAGGCGGATGTGATAACCACTACACCACGGAAACATGCTGTTTATCTAGATTGTGTGAAGTTGATTCATGTTGCATCATATAGAAGGAAGTTGTAGCAGATCATCTATTGACCGTACTTCACAGTTACATATTTACGTTGTTTTTCATCAACCCCCTTAAATTACACGATGATTTTTCGTTCCAAGTGTTGTATAAGAGGAGATTTTTGATCCGACAAGTATTTAACGAATGTCTTGAAATAACTTATACGATGTAGCTTGCGTAAACAATTCTTATTGGTCAATGGCGCTGGCAGCAACCAATAATATAACGTCGGTCTGCTTCCAGCAGACGGTTGCATTAACTGGGTGAATTACGCTGTCTTTATTGGTGCTAGCTTTTAACCTTGTGCAGCACCGACCATGATTATGCGTATTTTGCAACACGTCACACGTGAACAAGTATACTCGGGATAATATGTTAAGGGTTTAAGAATTAGCTATGGGCCTACCTTTTATGGTGATGCCAAATGTCACTTATTAGCATCCAATTTATTCGCAGCTAGTCTTCACGTCTTTATTTTATTTATTTTCTTATTTATTAAATGATTTTTTTCATTTATTCGCCTAAGAAGTATTTCGCCGTGCAAATAAAAATTCGCTCTCTCGTTCATACGGAACGGTGTTAAGCCGAAGAAAGACAAGACGTTTTATTTTTCCTGCCGGTTCGATAACAGTATGAACAAAGCTATATAAGGATAGAATGGGCATTGCAAATCACGTGGAAGCGAAAGCAAGAGACATGCAATGACACATCGAAGGAACTGCTGTTCACATCTGTACCGCGATTCAAATCATGGTTCAACAAACTGTGGAAATTATCAGATTGCATTATTTCATGAATGGCGTCGACATGAATGAATTTCGTAACTATAGTCCAGTATCAATGGCACGTGTCTTAGGTGAACTGAAGTTGTTATAAGTGGCTCGCAGTTCAGTTATAATTAAATGCTTGGTTAACTTTCTCGCCGTTTCGTATAATTCTGCCATATGAAGAAATCAAGGGCAATTCTCATTGAAGTTGACTTAGGACTCGTTATGTTAACTTTACATTCACTCTGTGTCTGGATTTTTCATGAAGATGTAGCTGTGTTCACATTTGAGTTGAGAACAGCGTATCTTTGATAAGTCATTTCGCAGTGTTACCAGGCAAGCTTTTTATGATCTGATGGAAAGGCTCCAGTACGTGTGCATATTTGCCTGTATTAACATACTAGTAAAGTACATCTGAACTCTTGTACCATGACATTTAAAATTGCCCGCAGTAACCTCAGTTCTCACTTGTTACAACTAAGTTGGCAATTATTTGCACTCATAAATTTACTCTAAGTTAATTAATTTTTTAAAATGTTTACCATTCAAACACGCATGCTCACGCACATAACAAATTAAATCATCGCCTTCCACTGCATTTGTATGAAATCGTCAAATGTTGCCATAACACGATATACAGTCAAACACGGACGTTGGTAGGAATTAAAAATGAGCAGCACAGAACACAAAAGAAAGAAAAAATGTCGTTTTTTTGAATTTGGTCGGCTGAAAATACGTTACCTTCACGTTAAGGTGGATGCAAATGAATCAACTTCGCACATGGAAAATTAAATATGATACGTCACTCTGAATTTAATGTGAATCCATTTGTGTTTGACCTATACATGAACGTTTCGACAAAGCAAATTTACTGTAACTAATTTCATGTTTACTTCAGTGCGAGTCAGCTTCTACATTCTCATTCGTAGATCAAGGTCAACGGCAGAATTTTTACGAACGTAAATATGTAACTAATTTTCTACTTGTTACTTTCATGTTTATTAAACAAACCGAAACTAAATGTAGTACATTAAGAGTTCGCAAATTTAACGTAGCGCTTTTAATATGATGTTAAGCAAGGTCTAGTGGAACTACACTGTCTGACCATGAATATAGCGCACCACGAAGAAACCATGAGACAAACACGAAACGATGTAAATAGCGAAAGTACTGACATTTATATTAGGTATAGTCCGTTCACGGTTTCTTCGAATGTTTTGAAACGAACCTTTGTAAACTCACCGTAGGAGTAATGTGTTAACCTGTTTTTTTTTTTTTTATAACTTGTACACTACAAGTATATAACACTGATTTACTTTAAAAGTATTATATTTTTGAATAAATGTAACTCTAACTTAGTATCTTCTATCACTTGTAATATTTATTTCGTATTCAATATTAATTAAAAACAGTGAGAGCAGCGATGTTTTGGCAACGGCTAGTAAGAAATAGTTCACAGATAAAATATTGTTTCAAACAAGTTTTTTAGCACGCTATATGTAAATTAAACGTAGACTAATGAAATATTTAAATTTTTAGGTGGCCCTGATGGAAACATATTTTATTGTTACAGTTAAAAACATCAGTGCAAAATACGGTGCGTAGGCTCTAGTAACAAGGTGTTTTTTTTTTTTTTTCGACCGAGAAAGAAACTGCCAGCGGAACGGAGGTTGCCGCCCCCCCCCCCCCCTCTCTCTCTCTCTCTCTTTCTTTCTCTCTCTTTCCCTCCCACTCTCGGGAAGTTACGCACCACTAGTAGAATCAGGAAAGTTATACATAATTTCAATTTAAGCATATTTCATGTTTATTACAGCAAAAATAATAATTCTTAAATTTGTAACATACAACTGAAAAGAGATTTCAAATTTTGAATACTTATAATACATTTAGATGTGATCAAAGGGAGGGTTACAAAACCCAAATTGGCACGATTGGCGACATGACATAATGACATGGCGTATTGCTGTTGCTAAACGAAATGTTTATTTTTGTTTGCTCCAAAAAGAAACACTTAAAATTACCTCATCATGTTTGTGCACATTGTGTTTTTTAAACCTACCGAGGCAAGTTACAGTGTTGTGATAAATAAAGCGACATTTGGCAAGACCTTAAAAACTATAGCTAATTCTTAAACCCTTAACATATTGTCCAGAGTATACTTGTTCACGTATGACGTGTTGCAAAATAGGCATAATCATGGTTGGTGCTGTACAAGGTCAGAAGCTAGCAACAATACAAACAGCTTATTCTCCCCAGTTAATGCAACTTGCTGCTGAAAGCACACCGACATTTTATTATTGGTTGCTGCCATTGCCATAGACCAATATAAATTCTTTACGCAAGCTACGTGGTATAATTTATTTCAAGGAATTTGTAAGTACTTGTTGGACCAAATATCGCTTCATTTGACACACTTGGGACGAAAAATTATTGTGTGATTTAACTGGTTGATCAACAATAGAAAACTACTAAACGTAAATATGTAATTGTGAACTACGGGCAATAGATGATCTGCTACAACTTACTTCCATATGATGTAGTATGAATCAACTTTACACGCTGTAGGAATAAAAACGTGTTTTCGTGGTGTAGTGTTTATCACATCCGCCTAACACGCGGAAGGTCCTTCGTGCGATCCCGGACGGAAACAAATTTTGTTTAAGTTTCCTGAGACAGGAGTGCAGAAGTATCCATGTAATACAAGAAGTATATTTTTCGTTGTATCTATATTCGCTCTGATTTTTCTTTTGAATCTTATAAATTTTAAAACTCCGATTATTTTAAAAACATGCACGTTTGTTATCTATGATTCAAAGCAAATGATCGTTTGAGGGACATGAACTATTCATTTAGTTGAAAAATTGAGTAAGATTTTGTAAAGTTCTCTCTCCTGCTGAACGACTTGTAGTTTAGATCTGTTGGTAATATTTTCCGAATCATTGTAATACGTAAAGTTTAGGAATCAGGAAGTTTCTGTTATTTTTAGGAGGGGTAAATTGTTGCCTAACTTATTAGATGACGAAAATTTCTCAATACATCACCGTCCTCACATGATAAAATATTTACAACGGAATTAACACCAGATACAGTTTTTATATATTTTTTAAAATTTATCTCATTTATACTTTCACCGGTGGCTTTGCTCCAGATCTCATGGTTTATGCCAATATCTTTTCTTCCACTGTTAGATCATATTGCACAGACATTAGTCATCGACACGGATCCTGGAAAATATTCCTGTGCTACCTCCTGCTCCTCATTAAATAACGTGAATACACTACCATTAAAACGAACGCATTAATTCGGTTATCGATAGCGTGTGAGCTTTGATTAAATATCTTTAAATGTGTTATGACCAAATAATGTACAGTTACGCAACATCACGTTGTAACCATACGTGTTGGAGCAATACAAAAATTCTATAAGTACCTAAATGAGAATTTCACAGTGCAATTTAAAACGGCATCCCAATGTAAACCCAAAATACAGCTGAAAATAAGACTTTATATTATAGAATAGATGAAAGAAATGCGAGAGTTCACTGAGACACAAGAAATTCTACTGAAATGGTAGTTGTAGACGTTCGTATTCCTTAAGTGCGATACAAAATGTGACCCCAGAAAGCAGCAGTTACGGAATGCTGGGTTGGGTTTAATTGCAGCAACTTGTGAAATGGGCTTGCAGCAACTTTAGTCACGTATCCTACATTATAAAACCCTTACTATATGCTGTTCACGGTAAAATGAGCACTTTTGAAAGCCCTGCTTAAGATCTACCTGTAAACCCGTTGTGTATCCTCCACCCTATGTAAAATTAACATTGTCAGGGGCCTCATAACTTTATTCATTCGTCTCTGCTCACTTTTACATTTCGACACATTGAAAAAAAAAACAGAAAGCGAAAGAAATAATTTTAATTTATCACAAATGGTTACCTAACACTTTTTATTCGACGTTAAGATGTGGAACTACTTTATATCCATCATTACCAACTTTACTGGGCGAATGTCACTCAGAGCGCCCATTAAAATATATGGACACAGGGGCAGTGTCTTTTTTCTAAGGTTCATTTCTAAAGTGCTCCCTTTATCGTAAACAGTCTTTATTATCTTTGGAAGTCTAAACATGTGGTGACAGGTCGCTTGCACCACATGGCTCATGTTAGGAACAAAACTAGTTTTCTTACTGGAGAGTTGGGCGTAGGTAAAATTTCCGCTTCTAGGTCCGCAGTGTTCCAAAGAATTCACTTATGACTAACATTTTAAGCTACGTGAATAACAGAAAAAAAATTTTTTTCAGTTAGTTACTAAGTCATTTTGATATCTGATTAATTATTAATCAAATTATTTTGATTTTTAACGTAGAAAATTGAGAAAATCTGGCACACATGCGATACTAGCGCGTATCTAATGGCGAAAAATTCTAGTTGCCAAATTAAAAGAATTTAGTTTCCCAACCTGCAGTAGAATTAACCTTGACGTGACTAACAAGGCTGATATGCCTAACATTTTACTCTTTTGCATAAGTTAACTTAAGAATTATTTATTAAATGCATTTCTTTATCATAGAACATTTTTCTTTACCACTGTAATTACCACATTCTTTAAAAAATATTTTACAGTCTGTGTGCTGCATACATTTTTTTGTTTCGTTATTTCTCGTATGTTAATATAACTAGACATAAAATATAACTGTAAGCAAGTTGACTACAGCAAGTAAAGATATTTCAAACGCTATTTATTTGATTGTGGAAAAAGTGTTCGACCAAGACATTTAAGCGTAAATAATAAATTATATATATATTATCCTGAGAATAAATATATTATTTCCATTAACTGCTCTTAATCTGAAACGAACGATTCTTAAACAAAAATTTGATGTAGATATAGAGTGAGAAATCTCAATATATGAAAGTCGAATTCGCCATGTATTATTGTCAATAAAAATATTGATTTCAAAATATGTGTAATGACTTCGTATTGATTGAAATAACCAGAGTTCAGTCAGTTTTTAAAGTGTATCTATTTTCTATGAATGTCCAAATAAAACCAGAAATTTGATCTTAGACATCGTAATCAATAATAGGATCACCTACAAAAGTTTTTCAATGTGGTCTTCACATTTCCCCTCTCAGTAAAATATATATTTAATTCGTAACATTATTTTTAACACGGCAACATAAAGCATGTTGCAAGTTTCCTACGGACCTAAATTCTGTAACTGTTGAAGTATAAAATACAATTAGTTTTGCAGGTTTCATAAAACAGCTTACATAATTTTCTAATCTGCTTTAAGGAGTAGTACTCTTATTTTATCGCACTCCCTATATCTTGCACCTTAATAACACTTAAGAGTTAGATATTAGATAAACACCTTGTATCTTGGGAAATAATTCTTTAACTGCACACGTTTCCGATTAACGCGAGTTGTCTATATTCAGAGCTGTTAAACTAAGACCCCTTCATATGTGACTTAAGAACATTCGGCGTGGTTTGCTAACATAATTGACATTACCTTATTGTATAAGTGGTCACGTTGTGCTCTCCCCCCCCCCCCCCGGGCCAACACACACACGCACGCACAACCACCCCAACCCCTGTCGAACGTCAAGGCCGGCAGCGATCCCTCTCCGGTTTACCGTGGTTTCTTGTAAGAACGTGAAGAGAATCTTCATATACCCAGTAATACAGATTTGGACGAAATGAAAAATGGAAAATAAACAAAAAGATTACATCGAGACTACACAAAGCGACATGTTATATTACACAAGTACATACCATAAAATGCCTAATCAAATATAGAAAAATAAAGTACTTAACTAAGTATATGTATACCGTAGCAAACAGAAGGCCTACTCTCTCTCTCTCTCTCTCTCTCTCTCTCTCTCTCTCTCTCTCTCTCTCTCTCTCTCTCTCTCTCTCTCTCTCTCTCTTTCTCTCTTTCGAATAAGCAATAGCAATAAATTTATAGGCTTGTAATATAATAGTAGTGTCCGTGGTGTAGTGGTTATCACATCCACCTATCACGCGGAAGATCCTCGGTTCGATCACGAGCGGAAACAGGATTTAATTTTTCGTTTCCTGTAACAAGAGCGAAGATATCACTGAAATACTACTTTTCGTCGTAGTAGTGACCACAATGATTGACGAATACATCTTATTAATTACAATACTGTGACAAAGTTTTGATTTCTGAAATTATAGGCTATTTATTGTTTGTGAGGCAAAATTTAATAATTTAGTTGTAAGATTGCGTCTGTGTTTTGTCGCAGTTATGAAGTGTACGTTCACTTCGTAGTCATCCGCGTTTGTTTACGTTCAGTTTTAAAACTGAATCGATAAATTTTATAAATTATCATTGATCAACCAGAAACCATTTAATAATTCTTGGAACGCAAAATATTAATGCAAATCAACTACTTGATCCCATTTATTCCCTAATACGACAAAGTTTTTACAAGGTAATCAATACTACCTTCTGTGATTTTCAATTTTCTGAGCCCGTTTCTACTTTCACCATGAGAATATTAAAAACATAATTTTCTGGAGGAATCCTGTGGCATTGCAGATTGAAATGACATCGTGAACCCAACACAATAGTCAAATGAATTGTAAAAGAGTTTTTTTTCGAAAAGAAAAGATACAGTAGCTAGGCTATATCACGTTACGGGACTTCCAAATACGCATATTTCCTTTTAATATGCCCACGAAACACACATGCATTTTAATCATAAAAATTTTGGATTTCGAGGAGAAAAGGCATGTTCCTCTCGCCCTTGTTGGGTCCCAAAACTGTGGCGTAAGTAATAAAGGAAATGCTTTTTGTTCCCACATTGACAGCCTCAGAAGAATTCCATCATGTTACTATTAAAATAAAAAAGTGAGGCCTTAATATAAATATAAATGTGGTTAGATATTAAAACATACTTTAAATTGAAGGATTAAACTGCTCGCAGTCAAGTGGAACAAATTAGAAATGTGTTCTGGAAAGTAGATTTCAAATTAAATGATACAACCTTCCGGAAATATTAAAGCCCTATCAGTCAGAATAATATATAAATGTGTGTTGCGGTTTTTATGACAGCAAAATGTATTCAAAACAAAAAAAAATACATAACTGTTACTGTCCTTTATCGAGAATAGAGACCGTGTTTCCTTTGCTTGATTTAAAGTTTTTTTGCATATATTTAGATCATCGGAAGGTTTGGAAAAGTTAGTGTTCGGTAAATGTTAGTCACCACAAACTACACTATGCTGGCACCAAAGCGGTATTATTTAAATGTACCAGATTTCAAGTAGACGTGACTAGTTTGCAAGTACGTGGAGCACTCTCACAATGCACGCCCTGACTTGCACCAAATAACCACTATTTTATCCTCGTTTATTCTGCGGTAATCATATACAGTCACAATATTACTGTCTGTAACACACTTATTGTCAAAATAATATGTGCTCGCACAACGCTATTTTAAAGGAAGGCAGACGTAACTAAGAGCAATGAATTGTTACAAATTGAGATAGGCATGAGCAATATCTGTGGCGATACATATACGTACGACGTCGGGCAGCCATGTTTGCGAAGAGAGATTCTGCCAGACGTCGCAGCGTGGAGTTGTAGAAATAGCAAATAGTGCCCTGCGACAATCCATTCCACGCAGCTTGAATATTCGCTCGGAGTTCCTGCAGATTTTGTTGGTAGGGGTGGAGTCGCGATAGAACAGCCAGTAGCATCCCACACATTTTCAATTGGGGGGAAGGACTGGAGATGCGGCTGGCAATAATTTAAATCAATGTGTAAATTGATGTTGTTCATTCGTCAATTTATTTTATTGTGTTGCCGCATTCAATTTTCGTTATATGTAGGTGCTTATTAAATATCTTTTATTTATTTTAATGAGCTGAGATTAAATATGTTTGTTTTCTTCATAGGTACTTTATAGGTTATGCACTTTTATATTCATGATTGGTAATGCGGATTATGAAACATATTTTGTGATATTGTAGATCAATATTATTGTGCTATTGAAATTTTATATTTTCTTCAAACATTGCCTTGTCTCTAGTCCTGCTCAATATATGTGCATAATATGAAGCCACTCATCATTTAGAGATTTAATACTATTTGAGATATCATATTTCTGTTTCTATTCTTGTTAAAGTAAGTATTTTTTCTTGTTTATTTATGTGTACGTATGTGTACATTATGTTATACCTGTTTAAGTATAAGAGAAGGCATTGAAGCCTTAACATCTCCAGTATAAATAAAGTCGAAATAAATAAATAAATAAATATCCTCAGCTTCAGGGCATGATATTAAGACGGTAGTGTTATGATGACGAGCATCGTCATGTTAGAAGAGAGAACTGACACAGGAGTTCACATACTGCAGGGACACTGGTTGCAAGACCTCATGAACATACCGTTGGACTGTCAAAGTGGCATCTTACGAAATCGTTCCACACACCATGAACCCAGGCCGTCTGGACGCACAACAAAAAAAAAGTCATCTTGGCGCTGCCCTCATCGCCACCGCTCTCGGGTTCTGCGTTGTCTGTCGCCACCAAGACAGAAGCGGAACTCATCATTGAAGATAACCCGCTGACATTCCGCATGACTGCATTACATTTAATCACGACACCATGGCAGTCGGTGACGACATTGATGTCGTGTTAGAGCAGTCGTCGAAACGGTCTGCATGCATGTAGACCAGCATTATGCAGCCATCTTGCAACGGTACTGACACTCACAGGATGTTGCAGAATGGATATTACCCACATCCTACGTGACCGACGTCCGACCAGAATGACAGGGCAGAATTAAGCACGCGCGGGAATCGGAGTTGCAACGTCATCCAAGATGGCGGGCAAATCCACACTCCACGGCTGGCAGTCGTTGCTACTGGACCTAAGAAACGTATCTGCATACATGATCAAATATTCAAATTGTAAATCTCACTCAGTAAAACTCCACAAACCAGATCTGTTTACGTGGTGAAAGGGTCGTGGCCGAGCAGCGGCGAAGTAAACATCGCGTCCGGTGTGCGGAGTTCTGTCGCCCCGCGCTCTTAAACGGGGGCTCTGTTCCGACGCGAGTAGTAATAGTTCTATATTAGTGTCAGTCACGTCTAGGTTTGTCCAACATGTCTAATGTGCCCGTGAATACCTTGCGTATCGTGTTTGTCAAACGACCTTCGGCCATGGAAATACATGAATCGATTGATACGGTTTTAACTGTAACAATATATCAAATTGAAGCTTTCAACTGGATGGGTACCAGGACTGTTTGTTTTTTAAACTCGTTTCCTCTGGACCGTGTGAAGCGATACTGAGACGCACCAACGGCCAGTCAACTTTAGTCACCGCAAAACAGGAAAGGATCACCGGCACCATCGAACAAGCCTTCGATAACTTGATATTGAGAGAATTCTAAATTTACCTGTAGAAATAGACGAACAAAAAATACAGACGGAGTTTGTGAAGTATGGTCGACTTGTTACATTACAAGATGAAGTATGGAATCATAAATACAAATTCCGAGTAAAAACGGGAGTACGAATGGCAAAGATGAAAATAAAAAAAGACATTCCATCTTACGTTTCATTTGACGGCTTTCGGGCCGTAATGATATATCCCGGACAAACACGAACGTGCAGTTACTGCCAGTCTCCTACTCATGAACGAATCGTGTGTCCTAGGTTGCAAGAAAAGGACGCACGTGCAATACGCCGCTGGGGGATGAAAAGGGCAACAGAAAATCTCGCAGCTGACACGCCTATACTGTCCACCCCTGCCCCGCACTCACCCCGAGCGGATTACCATAACACATCATAGGCGCGAGCAGCAAGGTCGAGTACAAACACCTGTCGGTGACTCATCTGCAGAGCATGCAGTCAACCTTAACACCTTAGTGACCGCGCCACGCCAGATACACGTGGAGGCGGATCAAAATTCTGTTACTGCTCGCGCAGGGCTACCACCACACACACACAGGATGTCTCGACGCTCCACATTCCATTGTCCTCTGCTTCATGGGTGGACAACATGGACGTAGAGAGCGTTAACAATGGTACCACACGACGGGAGCATGTAACAACTACGGATGAAAATATTTCCGTAAGAGAAAAGCGACCTTACGAATGCGACGCCCGGGCCTCAAGTGTAGGTCCTGTTCGCAAAGCGAAGGTGTTATCGCAGAGAGAACAATCACACCTACAGGACAGGAAGGAATCTTTGGAACTAGCAAAGGCCGTTATAAATAAAATGTGTGTCTCTAGCCAAGAACGACCTGATAACCCAACTAACTTACAATACGACCGACACATGTGTGCATCCCCACCTGTATGCCCTACTACCGGCCCTCATTTTTCTTTTTCCACTTTTCCTTTTTTTTTTTTTTTCCACCTTTCCATTTCCTTCTCTCTGATACTATCACTACATTTTTGAGGCACTCATGATAGAGTTATTGACAATATTAACTTTAAATATTTGTGCAGTCTCTGCCAGTGCGCGATTGGCGGCGCTAGAGACACTGATTCGAACACAGGCAGTTGAGATTGCATTCTTGCAAGAAGTAGCGATTCAAGATTTTATGGTGTTTCATACCTTCAATGTGTATACAAACGTTTGTGATCGGGGACGGCTGACAACGATTATTACACGTACGGGGCTGGAACTTCAAGATCGGGGTTGCCACCCGGCAGGCGAGTGATGTCAGGACGAATAAACGATGTGTCGCTAGTCAATGTTTATGCTCCCTCCGGCTCCCAAGCGAAACATGAAAGAAATCAGTTTTTCTCCGTGGATTTGATTCCGTTTTTTCCATCCGCCCTGTAATCAGTTCATACTCGGTGGAGATTTCAACGGCATAGTTCACCCCCATGATCATCAGGGTGGCATTTATCCTACTAATGCTACCCTATCTTCTTTAATAAATCGCTTAGACTTGTGTGATGTTGCATCTAACATCCAAGGAATTCATTACACCTATGTGACTTCACAGAGTCGGTCTAGGATTGACCGATTCTACGTGAAAAAACAGCATATACATAAGGTGCATCGATATGACTTTCTTCCGGTAGCTTTCAGCGATCATTCTGCAGTGATATTTACGTATGAAAAGTTTGCGAATGTAACACGGTTTGGCAGAGGGACATGGCGTCAAAATGCGTCTCTATTAGACAGCTCAGAAGAAAATGAGGACTTCCTAGCTAAGTGGGTACGTTGGAATAGCAAAAAATACCAGTTCCCCTCTGGGGCGATGTGGTGGAATGTGTGTGTAAAACCGAACGTCTTGAGGCTTTTTAAAAGGCATGCGTACCGACTGGCAGAAGAACGCAGGGGAACACGTGCATTCTACGAACGTATGCTACACGAAATTCACCTGCAGGCAAACAATGGTGAACACACAACTCCACGTATTAGAGAGACGAAACAGAAGCTTATGCATTTATTGAATGAACAGTTTCAAAATTGTCATATTATGATAAATGATAAAAGTCTATTCTCAGAAGAGAAATTTAGCATGTTTAGTCTCATTAAGGAACAACACCAAATACAACGCAAGGATATCAACCAGCTTACTAACAGTGATGGCGCTATTGTTCGCGACCGGCCTGAAATAGTGCAAATGCTTTGCAGTTACTTTGCAAATTTGTACTCGAAACAAGACACTGACGATGCTCTGCTTCCATCGGTTTTGCAGGGTTGTGAAAACAGAGTTTGCTGTGACAGCAAAATGGGCATGGAGGCGCCATGTTTAGATGCGGAAGTTAATACAATAATACAGCAATTGCCATAAAAAAATCTCCTGGTATTGAAGGTATTCCATACGAATGTTACAAAACTTATTGGGATATTATTAATACCGACTTTC
This sequence comes from Dryococelus australis, assembly GCA_029891345.1. Classification (NCBI taxonomy): domain Eukaryota; kingdom Metazoa; phylum Arthropoda; class Insecta; order Phasmatodea; family Phasmatidae; genus Dryococelus; species Dryococelus australis. The sequence goes on along the minus strand of CM056998.1, from coordinate 70,065,296 downwards.
TGCGAAGTTGTTATTGATGTACTTGAATGAGGGGGGGAGTTATGCAAGTCTCATAAAGAAGGGATAATTGTTCTTATACCTAATATATCCTGTCCATTTAATCACGCCTACTATAGGTCAATTGCACTTTTATGTATCGATTATAAAAGTATTGCTCGGTTTTGTGCGACCCGAGTAACCAGGGATTGTCAGATATTATTGGTCCCGGCCAAGCATGTACTGTTCCAGGATGTTCCATTTTACAATACGTGCTTGCTCTAATGGACATTCAATTACTTTCGCCAAGACAACACAGTAAAATGGCCATATTGAGTATTGATATGGATAAGGCATTCGATAGAGTCGACCATAAATTTTTACTTCATGTTATGCATCATTTCGATTTTCCAGCCAATGCAGTACAGTGGGTGCGGATGGTGTGTACCGGAATTTGGTCACGCCTGTTGGTTAACGGATTCCTTACCCCACCAATTAAGATCGAGAGTTCAGTTCGACAAGGATGCCCGCTATCCATGATTTTATTTACTATCGCCATTGAACCTCTGTGCAGAATGCTCACTGCCCCCTTGCAAGGATTCCCTGTAGCGAACCTGCCCTTTAAATTAAATACCTATGCTGATGACATCACATGTGTCGTTCGTTCAGAGCGGGAAATTACAGAGACGGCAGAATGCCTGGACCTTTTTCGCAGTGTCTCTAATCTGGGAGCGAATAATAACAAAATTACCATACTGGAGCTCAGTGCGACCAGCGAGCCATTTGACAACGTTTTTTCCTTTTGGATGGCCGAAACTGTGAAAATTTTAGGCATATAATTCCACGCAGACGCTACTCTTATGTTGCATTATAATTGGAACATGACAATTAATAAACTCCGTGCTCGTCAAATAGAAATGAATTATCGTCGTACAAATATTATACTAGGGTTACTTTAATAAATGTATTCTTACTTGCGAAACTGTGGTATGTGTCACATATATTCCCACTATCACATCAACAAAGTGCACAAAAATTCTACAGATTGTTGGCCGCATGTTGTGGAAATCTTATATATTTAAATTATCTAGGCCGCAACTTTATCTTTCCTTGCATGACGGAGGCATGAGTCTAATTAATCACGTTTTGAAGTGTGAGGCCTTACATCAGTCTTTAGCAATTGCAACAATTTTGCGCCCAGAGGACATTTACGCATCATTACAGAAAATGATGTGGTTTGAAGTTAGACGCATGCCACTTCAATACCGCCAGGCAAAGGAAGCACTCGCAACTCTAGTAGAACACTTACCGGAAGGGACAGTCGCTTCAGCGAGATATTTGTACATTCTAGCTTCCAAAACGTCGGCAATCATACCATCTGTTGTGAATCGCACCCCAACCATCCATTGGAGGCGCCCATGGAAAATACTTGCCGATCCTAACTTTTCCTCGGATCTTCGAGCTGCAGCATTCGGCTTCTACAATAATATCTTGACAACTTAGCAGCGTAAATGCAGCTATCACCTGACCACTGACCCTGCATGTCCGCTGTGTGGTAGCACTGACACGGCCGTTCATATGGTAATTTCCCGAGTTTATGCAGCACGCATCTGGCGGTGGTGTCGCGTACAAGTACGAAAAATAATTCGCGATGAACGTGGAGATTTCAGCGACACGCACATGCTTCATTGCTATTTCTTCACCGTCCCCTGAGTTCGATGAAGTACTGTGACCTGGTTTGTACTTCACGCGGATCGGTTTTTTTGGTGTACCTTTCGACACCGGTGACAGTTCAAGACTTTGTCCAGCTTCTTCGTCAAGATAGGTGGAACATGGCGCGGCGTGGCACATTGCGTCATTGGTACGGCAATTTTTTATTTTCATTCTGACGTTCACGCCTACAGGAAGTACGTGGACTAATTGAAATTGACGATTATTTGTTGTACCGTGAGGTTGGTATTTCATTTGCCAAAACTACTGTGCATATACCGATGAGAGAACACGCGAGGAATTCTTCAAGAGATGAGCAGTTTCGTGTTTTTTTTTTCGTGCGAACACGGGGAATGGTGCATGAAAGCAGTATATTTCCCCGATTTTCGATATAAGTCGTTTTCCGAAGGGTTTATCGAAATATTTGGCTCGACAAGATGCAAATAATAATTTTCGTTACATCTTTACTTTGTTAGATATTCACTGCCTTCAGTATTCTTGGCGTACTGATGGAAGAAAAAATATTTTTTTTTCTTATCTTCAATCAGTGCTCTGAGAATAACGAACGCAGTGAATTTGTAATAACGTAAAAAGGTGTTAAGAATTGTTATTTTAGTCTTGTCGAGCCAAAGATCTCGAAAACTCTTCTGCGAAACCAGTTGTGGCAAAAAATATATATAAATATATGGTTTTCGTGCACCATTACCCTTAAAGCTCTTAAAAAGAAATTGTTTAAAAATTAGCCGCTATGATCTTTGATTGTCTTCCAGCTAGCGACCTCTCCCCCACCCATTTCCGGTTATTGCAACATATGTTACCGTTCTCCTTGTCCGTGACACCCACGATTGCCAAGGTTACGTGTGCGAATCCTGGTAGCCGTGTATATCCTATACGTTCCGTTTTTAGGCATACCTTTAGGTTAGTACGCAGGGAGCTTTGAGCACCCGTTGCTCTCAATCCAGTCTACCGAAATTAAACTTGTGAAATAACTATACGATAAGTTTTGGCGGTAAGCCGTTTTCATTACACGGGCATGTCTTAGAAGCCGTATACATTTGTATTTAACAAGTGCGGCTGGTGTGGTGTGCCAACTGGTCCAACCTGCTTTCCTGGCTGCACATATCTCTCTCGCACAGCCGTCACATGTCTTTCCACCTCTGGCGTCACTATCTCGCCTTCATGCGTCTCCATATTGCATCTCTGACGGACTGAATGGTGGAGGGATACGCATGTACGAGACATGGACTCGTGTGACAAAATTTAGCTGGAATAGTTCTGAGACTAAAAAACTTGCTACTCGCAAGTGTTAATAATCATCGATAAACTTTGTTTTTCTTTTTCGGTCACGCTTCGGTTTAGGTTACGTAATGCCAATAGAATCATTTCAAGAAATCAAATTTGCGTAGATTGACACTTTAATGTACGCTTTAAATCGTAGAGCTCTACACGAATAACACGTTTCCGTGGTGTAGTGGTTATCACATCCGCCTAACACGCGGAAGGTCCCCAGTTCGATCCCGGGCGGAAACAAGGTGTTTTTTTTTAACGCAGTTATGTCGTTTTAGAAAGAAATCACCAACAGAAGTAACAAGTATTGGTAGCAATTCTACCTAGCAGGGATGTAAAATGTATACTTTTCAAGCTTCGCGTGACTGTCACAAATTATGTTTCGTGAAAAATTAAGCAAGTCATATTTACACATGAACTGAAGTTGTCAAATCTCTATTGCAATAAGGAAATTATTTTTGCGTTCGGAAATTACTGTCTCGATCTTAGTACCTTCTTCAAATCCGTCCGGAAATACACATTTACTTGCCAATCCGTCTGTAAAACCGATCACAACATTTTTATATAAATAGTTTATTTTCTACTGTTTGTAATACTTTCCTTAGAACACTGTTAATTAGTATTGTGTATTTTTAGAACAAACTGAAAAAAAAAAAAGTATTGGTAAACAGTACAGCTTTCACGTTTAGCGAGTTTTCATACATGACCAAACAACCTGTTGTACTTTTCCAACCCAAAATTTCGGAAAACGAAATCAAAGCTGCCAGTGTTTTGTATACGTGACCACATGACGTGGAGTCCTAAGCCTATGTGACACGATGGAATTTTCCTTGCAATATGCCTTGCAAGGTGCATAGCAGTTGGTATGGATTGTTCTGTGGAAGATCTAGCCAACTGCTGTCCGTTCTCATGGACGTGTTCTTAATTGGTTGTATGCAATTCCCAATGGCAGGTTTCTTAAAAGGTGGAAATCTAGACAATCAGAGAGAGGGTGGTGGGTGACGGTTGTGTGCTCATAGTGACGATAGTTGACATTTGAGTTAAATTTGTTTTGAGAAACGACGATAGTCTCATTTTAAAAATGTAAAGTATATAGTAAAAAAAACAGCGAAAATGTGATCTACTGTTGACGCTATAACAGGGATATGCGAATGAAAATTACGGTAAACATCCTTGTTTAACACGGAAGTCTGCAATTATCACAACTAAAGGCTGTTCACCATAAAGTGAGCACTTTTGAAATCAATCTTTGAAATATATTTAAACGGGCGCACTGAGTGACATGCGCCCAGTAAAGTTTGCAACGGTGGATAGGAAGTAGTTCCGTATCTTAACGTAGAATAAAAAGTGTTAGGTAATCATTTCTGATAAATTAAATTATTTCTTTCGCTTTCTGTGTTTTTTAATGTATCAAATGTAAAAATGAGCGAATTTGTAAAATGTTTACTTTTCTAATAATTTCAGTTTCACTTAACCTACGCATGAATGCATTGATGAGACCCATCACAATGTTAATTTTACATAAGGCAGAAGACTACACAACGTGCATACAAGTAGAACTCAAGCAGGGCTCCCAAAAGTGCTCATTTCACCGTGAATAGTCTATAAACAGACTCCATGCATTAAGGGATATCGCAGAAGTTGTGCACAAAGTCCGTCCTGATTCAACACTTGCAGAAGTCAAATCAAAACAAATGCGCGCTTGTTTACTTGTGAAACGGCAACGTCGTGTGACAGGTTATTTCATACGATACTCCATAGCTGCTCGCTTGTAGACTCACCTAGCAGGTTACGGCGATGCTTCCTCCGGAGCTTGTACTCAACATTGGCTCGTGGCACACGGACTTAGCTTCCGCCTACACCTGGTGCTTGAAATGCATTGAAGATTGTTTGAAATACTCGTTTTCCCACAAAACTGCTAAGCGTGCATCCCGTGTACTCATCCACGAAAAGAACACACTACAGACGAGGGCTACTGAGTGCTTTCAAGACGTCACGCACATTGGAAACACCATTTCGGAGCACCCCGAAATATTTAAAAACAGCTTTTTCAAAGCTCTGTAGCTCAAAATACACGCCTCAGATACGTACAAATCCACTCACGGGCCCTGCGTTGAACCTTCCTTCAGACTTTCCACGCAGTTCGACGAGAACGCTTCACGCCAGTTGAGAGCCTGGCGCTTAGCAGCGATGGCGCACTTGATGTGCGTGGCAGTGTCGCCCTTGTTGCCCCCGCTCTTCTCTGCCTCAAACACAGGAATATAGCTCCAAGTGTAGGCGGGTGCCGCCTAGTGAGGGGTATTTATGCGTGAGTGATGCTACGGGCGACGTTGACCGGCGTTTGTAAAGCTCTATCGTCTCTACGGGCAGGCCACTGAGTTACCGCACAGTGGTTTCGTCGTGATTGCAGAACTTCAGGAATATCAGTGTCGACCCTATAATTATATTAGACGCGACTCTGTAGCAATGTCCAATGCAAGCATATATATGTTATTCACAGTAAATTGAACACTTCCGCAAGCCCTGCTTAAAATCTACTTGTATGCACTTTGTGTATTCTTCCTCCATAAGTAAAATTAACGTTGCCACGGGCCTTATCACTTTATTCGTACGTAGGTCAAGTAAAATTGTGACATTATTAGAAAAGTACATATTTTACGAATTAGGTCATTTTTAACCTTGTATGCGATTAAAAAACTTCAAAGAAAAATACGTGATTTCAGTATTCACAGATGTCTGCGTAACAGTTTTAATTCAACGTCAGTACACAGAACTACTAAACCTATGCAGGAAGGGACACAGAGACTTTTCAAAGGTTTATTTCAAAAGTGCTTACTTCACCGTGAACAGCCTTTATCGTAGTTGCACATGTATCTGGTTCTTATTTTGATATACAGAAGTCTGAGAAAGCAGTTTTTAAGGCATGGGCATTACATTTTTAACATTTGCGATGTCTTGAAAATAGCATTCCTTCTCCGTCTGACACATGCTTTTTCTTTCCGCAGGTAAACCTGTTTGAGGCACGTTTAATAATTCCGACGAGAAACGCATATTTCAAATACAGTGCAACACATTTAAAGCGCTGGTAGGCGACCGTCTTGAGCGTTGCCGGCGACCTTGGCTAGAGTAAGGGGCATGCTAAAAATATAAGCGCTCAGTCAACTTCCTTTACCTCCCCTTCCTCATTTCCTCTCTTGTCATTCTTCTATAATTACATCTCCATGCCTCACAGTTCGCCGTGGAGCAGAAAGACGTGGAAGAACATTCAGTAGCGAGCTCCATGCTGCTGTGTGGGCACAGGTGCTAGATATCACAGACTAAAGATGAGGTAGACCGATCTCGCTGGCTGCGCACAACTTATCTCCGTGTCCCAACACTGATCTGCTTTCCTGCCAGTACCTCTAGCGAAAACCGCATAGTTTGGATTTTAGGTTAGAAAACTGATTTGTAAACAAAAGCTTTCAGATGTATGTATACTTCTTCTGGCCAATTTGTAATGCAGTTTGATTAAATTCGTGTCGGTGAAAGTATTTTAATTAGTATAATAGTGCTTATCATTTAAATATTTAGATATAAACAAACACTTTCATTGCCTCGCCTTTAGTCTAGGCTAGATATGGGTCGTTAGCAGCTATTTTCTGTACCTGTTACAAACTGATACTGATGCCATATACTATAGATGAGGGAGACCACTTATTCGTCTTCCGCGCATGTCCCCAACATTGACCTACACCAAAGTAACAAAACTGTCGAAGTGTTATGGTCAACAGTGATGAATGAGTATGTTTATATCTTAATTTTCAAAAGATAAGCACTTTCAAATGAATAAAATTAATTCACCATTTTGAATTCAAACATCAAACTGTATTACAAATTGGGAAGAGAAAGTATAGAAACATCTCAAAGGACATGTCTACATAAACAGTTTTATAACGTCAAATCCAATCCACGCCGTTTTTGCCAGTCGTATAGGCAGAAAAGAAAGTCAATTTTGGGGCACGGAGACTGGTTGTGCGCAGTCAGCGAGATCGGTCTACCTCGCCTTTAGTCTATGACTAATACAGAGTTGTATCTCATACTTTCTGTATCAGATACAGGAATTCCCGACTACGGTACGTGCTTCTCGCTTCTCCGCCAGTCTCGTGAGTCCGTGCGTGTTGCCAGGTGCACTTAATCAGATGTTAAGTACGGGCGTTACCAAGTACATGTTTTGGGTTGGTGTACTGCGTGGTAGCTGTTACACTGTAACAAAGTACTTAACCAAGGATGACAACAAGGGCAGAAAAAAAAACTTCATTTTGCGCGAAAATTTTTCACAAAGAATAAACTGACGTGCTACATACATATATATACGATAACTAATTAATAAATCATCCTCTATTTAATAAACGAAATCACGCAACATTGCAGTCTCCGAACACAAATCACAAAATTTGATTTTAGCTGTTTTTTTAATTTACTATTTACTTTTCTCTAGTTTAATGCGCTTATCACCGTTTCTCAAAACCACTTAACCTCAAATGGCAACTATCGTCACTATGAATACTCGACCATCACCCACCACCCCCTCTCTGATTGGCTAAAGTTTCCACCTATTAAGAAACCTTCCACTGGAAATTGAGAACGGCCAGCAGTTGGCTAAATCTTCCACAGAACAATCCATACCAGCGGCTACGCAAGCTTGCATGGAATCTTCCAAGGAAATTCCGTCGTGTTACATAGGCTTAGGACTCCACGTCATGTGGTCACGTATTCAAAAGAATGGCAGCTTCGTTTTCATTTTTTCCGAAAGTTCGCGTTTAAAAATTGCAACAGGTAAACAACATATATAAAAACTAGCCAAATGTGGAACCTGTGCTCTTCTCAATACTTTTTTTTTCCAGTTGGCTCTACAAATACACAATATAGTAATTAACAGCGTTCTAAGGAAAGTGCTACAAGCAGTAGAAATAAACTACTTGCACAAAAAATGCTGTGATTGACTTTGCATATAGATTGGCAAATAAATGTGTATTTCCGGACGGATTTGAAGAAGGTATCGAGACAATAATTTCCGATCGCAACAATAATTTCCTTATTGCAATTCCTATGTGACAACTGCAGTTCAAATGTAAATATGACTTGCTAATTTTTCACGAAACATGATTGGTAACAGTATGCAAAGCTTAAAAAATATGCATTTTACATCCCTGCTAGGCAGAATTGTTGTCAGTGTACTTCTTATTTTTGTTGATGAATTATTTCTAAAATGAAAAAATGAATTTTTAAAAAAAGGTCGTGTTTCCGCCCGGGATTGAACCGGGGACCTTCCGCGTGTTAGGCGGATGCGATAACCACTTTTTTAATACATAAAAATAGATTTATTATCACACACGATATACAGAGGGGTTTACCCTTAACCTTTTATATACGTTACACGTTCAACCCACAATATAAACAATAACAAAATACTCAATCAAATATCTACACAATTCTTACATAACGATATGAACATTTGGTGAATTGGTTTTACTGACAAAGTCAACGAACACTTAACAAATTATTTAACGTGAGGGGCAGCGGACGGCGTACACCCCGACACGTGACACTGACTTATAACACTACCACCTATCGACGATTACTACTGGAACATTAAATTGTACACTTGTAAGGACCGAGGGGTGGGCAGCGCACGACGTACACCCAACCTTGGTAATATACACGCACTTCCTGTAGGCGTGAACGTCAGAATGAAAATAAAAAATTGCCGTACCACTGACGCAATGTGCCACGCCGCGCCATGTTCCACCTATCTTGACGAAGAAGCTGGACAAAGTCTTGAACTGTCACCGGTTTCGAATGGTCCACCAAAAAACCGATCGCATGATGTATATACCAGGCCGCAGCTCTTTGTCGAACTCAGGGGAAGGTGAAGAAATCGCAATGAAGCATGTGCGTGTCGCTGAAATCTCCACGTTCATCGCGAATTATTTTTCGTAATCGTACGCCACACCACTGCCAGATGGGAGCTGCATAAACACAGGAAATTACCCTATTAAGGGCCGTGTCGGTGTTGCCACACAGCGGGCATGTAGGGTCAGCTGTCAGGTGAATGCTGTATTTACGCTGCTGAGTTGTCACGATATTATTGTAGAAGCCGAATGCTGCAGCTCGAAGATCCGAGGAAAAGTTAGGATCGGCAAGTATTTTCCATGGGCGCCTCCAATGGATGGCTGGGGTGCGATTCACAACAGATGGTATGATTGCCGACGTTTTGGAAGCTAGAATGTACAAATATCTCGCTGAAGCGACTGTCCCTTCCGGTAAGTGTTCTACTAGAGTTGCGAGTGCTTCCTTTGCCTGGCGGTATTGAAGTGGCATGCGTCTAACTTCAAACCACATCATTTTCTGTAATGATGCGTAAATGTCCTCTGGGCGCAAAATTGTTGCAATTGCTAAAGACTGATGTAAGGCCTCACACTTCAAAACGTGATTAATTAGACTCATGCCTCCGTCATGCAAGGAAAGATAAAGTTGCGGCCCAGATAATTTAAATAGATAAGATTTCCACAACATGCGGCCAACAATCTGTAGAATTTTTGTGCACTTTATTGACGAGATAGTGGGAATATATGTGACACATACCACAGTTTCGCAAGTAAGAATACATTTATTAAAGTAACCCTCTGTACAATATTTGTAAGACGATAATTCATTTCTATTTGACGAGCACGGAGTTTATTTATTGTCATGTTCCAATTATAATACAACATAAGAGTGGCGTCTGCGTGGAATTATATGCCTAATATTTTCACAGTTTCGGCCATCCAAAAGGGAAAAAACGTTGTCAAATGGCTCGCTGGTCGCACTGAGCTCCAGTATGGTAATTTTGTTATTATTCGCTCCCAGATTAGAGACACTGCGAAAAAGGTCCAGGCATTCTGCCGTCTCTGTAATTTCCCGCTCTGAACGAACGACACATGTGATGTCATCAGCATATGTATTTAATTTAAAGGGCAGGTTCGCTACAGGGAATCCTTGCAAGGGGGCAGTGAGCATTCTGCACAGAGGTTCAATGGCGATAGTAAATAAAATCATGGATAGCGGGCATCCTTGTCGAACTGAACTCTCGATCTTAATTGGTGGGGTAAGGAATCCGTTAACCAACAGGCGTGACCAAATTCCGGTACACACCATCCGCACCCACTGTACTGCATTGGCTGGAAAATCGAAATGATGCATAACATGAAGTAAAAATTTATGGTCGACTCTATCGAATGCCTTATCCATATCAATACTCAATATGGCCATTTTACTGTGTTGTCTTGGCGAAAGTAATTGAATGTCCATTAGGGCAAGCACGTATTGTAAAATGGAACGTCCTGGAACAGTACATGTCTGGCCGGGACCAATAATATCTGTCAATCACTTGGTTAATCTGGTCGCACAAAACCGAGCATTTATTTTATAATCGGCACATTAAAGTGTAATTGGCCTACAATCTGCCGGTTTAACTGGACGGGATATTTTCGGTATAAGAACAATTATCCCTTCTTTGTGAGACTTGCATAACTTCCCCCCCCCCCCCCCCCGTCACTCATTCAAGCACATCGCGAACAACTTCGCAGAAAGTCGGTATTAATAATATCCCAATAAGTTTTGTAAAATTCGTATGGAATACCGTCACTACCAGATGATTTTTTTTTATGGCATTTGCTGTATTATTGTATTAACTTCCGCATCTAAACATGGCGCCTCCATGCCCGTCTTTCTGTCACAGCAAACTATGTTTTCACAACCCTGCAAAACCTACAGAAGCATAGCATCGTCCGTGTCTTGTTTCGAGTATAAATTTGCAAAGTAACTGCAAAGCGTTGGCATTATTTCCGGCCGGTACCGAAAAATATCGCCATCACTGTCAGTAAGCTGGTTGATAACCTTGCGTTGTATTTGGTGTTGTTCCTTAATGAGACTAAACATGCTAAATTTCTCTTCTGAGAATAGACTTTTATCATTTATCATAATATGACGATTTTGAAACTGTTCAATCAATAAGTGCATAAGCTTCTGTTTCGTCTCTCTAATACGTGGAGTTTCGTGTGCACCATTGTTTGCCTGCAGGTGAATTTCGTGTAGCATACGTTCGTAGAATGCACGTGTTCCCCTACGTTCTTCTGCCAGTCGGTACGCATGCCTTTTAAAAAGCCTCATGATTTCGGTTTTACTCACACATTCCACCACATCGCCACAGAGGGGAATTGGTATTTTTTGCTATGCAAACGTTCCCAATTAGCTAGGAGGTCCTCTTTTACTTCTGAGCTATCTAATAAAGACGTATTTAGACGCCATATCCCTCTGCCAAACCGTGTTACATTCGCAAACTTTTCGTACGTAAATATCACTGCAGAGTAATCGCTGAACGCTACCGGAAGAACGTCATATCGATGCACCTTATGTATATGCTGTTTTTTCACGTAGAATCGGTCAATCTTAGACCGACTCTGTGAAGTCACATAGGTGTAATGAATTCCTTGGATGTTAGATGCAACATCACACAAGTCTAAGCGATTTATTAAAGAAGATAGGGTAGCATTAGTAGGATAGATGCCACCCTGGTGATCATGGGGGTGAACTATGTAGTTGAAATCTCCACCGAGTATGAAATGATTACAGTGTGGATAGAAAAACGGAATCAAATCCACGGAGAAAAACTGATTTCTTTCATGTTTCGCTTGGGAGCCGGAGGGAGCATAAACATTGACAAGCGACACATCGTTTATTCGTCCTGACATCACTCGGCCTGACGGGTGGTAACCCCGATCTTGAAGTTCCAGCCCCGTGCGTGTAATAATCGTTGTCAGCCGTCCCCGATCACAAACGTTTGTATACACATTGAAGGTATGAAACACCATAAAATCTTGAATCGCTACTTCTTGCAAGAATGCAATGTCAACTGCCTGTGTTCGAATAAATGTCTCTATCGCCGCCAATCGTACACTGGCCGAGACTGCACATATATTTAAAGTTAATATTGTCAATAACTCTATCATGTGTGCTTCAAAAATGTAGTGATAGTATCAGAGAGAGGGAAATGGAAAGGTGGAAAAAAAGGAAAAGTGGACAAAGAATAATGGGGTCCGGTAATAGGGCATACAGGAGGGGATGCACACATGTGCCTGTCGTATTGTTAGTTAGTTGGGTTATCAGGTCGTTCTTGGCTAGAGACACACATTTTATTTATAACGGCCTTTGCTAGTTCCAAAGAGTCCTTCCTGTCCTGTAGGTGTGATTGTTCACTCTGCGATAAAACCTTCGCTTTGCGAACAGGACTTACACTTGAAGCCCATGCGTCGCATTCGTAAGGTCGCTTTTCTCTTACGGAAATATTTTCATCCGCAGTTGTTACATGCTCCCGTCGTGTGGTACCATTGTTAACGCTCTCTACGTCCATGCTGTCCACCCATGAAGTAGAGGACAATGGACTGTGGAGCAGCGAGACATCCTGTGTGTGTGGTGGTAGCCCTGTGAGAGCAGTAACAGTATTTTGAGCCCCCTCCACGTGTATCTGGTGTAGCGCGGTCACTAAGGTGTTGAGGTTGACTGCATGCTCTGCAGATGAGTCACCGACAGGTGTTTGTACTCGACCTTGCTGCTCGCGTCTGCGAAGTGGTAGGGTAATCCGCTCGGGGTGAGTGCTGGGCAGAGGTGGACAGTATAGGCGTGTCAGCTGCGGGGTTTTCCGTTGCCCTGTTTATGGCCCAGCGGCGTATTGCACGTGCGTCCTTTTATTGAAAACGAGGACCCGCAATTCGTTCATGAGTAGGAGACTGGCAGTAACTGCACGTTCGTGTTTGTCCGTGATATATCATTACAGCCCGAAAGCCGTCAACTGACACGTAAGATGGAATGTCTTTTTTTATTTCCATCTTTGCCATGTGTACTCCCGTTTTTTACTTGGAATTTGTATTTATGATTCCATACTTCATCTTGTAATGTAACATGTCGACCTTACTTCACTAACTCCGCCTGAATTTTTTGGTTGTCTATTTCTATAGGTAAATTTAGAATTCTTACCAGTTTTAAGTTATCGAAAGCTTGTTCGATGGTGACGTTGATCCTTTCCTGGTCTGCGGTGACTAAAGTTGACTGGCCGTTGGTGCGACGCAGTATCGCTTCACAAGGTCCAGAGGAAACGAGTTTTAAAAACAAACAGTTCTGGTGCCCATCCAGTTGAATATCTTCAATTTGATCTTCTGTTACAGTTAAAACCGTATAAATTCATTCATGTATTTCCATGGCCGAAGTTCGTTTGGCAAACACGATACGTAAGGTATTCACGGGCACATTAGACATGTTGGACAAACCTAGACGTGACTGACACTAATATAGAACTATTACTACTCGCGTCGGAACAGAGCCCCCGTTTAAGAGCGCGGGGCGACAGAACTCCGCACACCGGACGCGATGTTAACTCCGCCGCTGCTCGGCCACGATTGTCCACTACACCACGAAAACCTGTTACAAGTGCTCTGCGCTACCATTTGTAAAGTACGTAATATTTCACAGATTAATATGTGATTCTATGTAAATTTGATTTTAGTTATATATTTCTATTCGCGATACGTAACTTAAACCGAAGCGTGGCCGACTAAAAAAGAAAAAAAAAAACAAGTTTATCGATCATTATTAACACGTGCGAGTAATTAGTTTTAGGAGCATGCGAATATCCTGTGATGCGTACAGTATTATATTAAATGTGATTATCGCTTTATAGGTAAAGACTGTTCACAATAAAGTGAGCACTTTTGAAATCAACCTTAGAAAAATGTTACTGGCCCTGCATGCATATATTTTAATGATCAGACTGAGTGGTACTCGCCCAGCGAAGTTGGCTACGATGGAGGGGAAAGTAGTTCCCTATTTTAATGTCGAATAAAAAGTTTTAGGTAAACATTTATGGTAACTTAAAATTATTTCTTTCACTTTCTGTCTTTTTAATTCATCGAAGTGTAAAAACGAACCGATTCGTACAGAATTTGCTTTCTTAGTAATGTCACATTTCATATGACCGACGCATGAATGAAGTGACGAGGCCCATTTCAATATTAAATTTACACAAGACGGAGGAATACACAACAGCCTATAGTTGTGTGGGCTGGCTCCTTCCTCCGGAGGGGCCTCCCACCAAGGCGATCCGGGCTCAATCGCCGGTCGGGTCACTCCGGATTCTCGCATGTGGGAATCGTGCCGGACGTTGCCGTTGGTCGGCGGGTTTTCTCAGGGATCTCCCGCCTCCCCCACATCCTCATTCCGGCGCTGCTCCACAGTCACCCAAATCACCCTGTTCGGCTCTCAAGACCTCGGTGTTCAGAGCCGTCCAAATCTCTTTGCTCACTCACTCTTTCCTCCGGGAATAACAATACGGTTTGGCCATGTCTACAGCTTGAGAATACTATGTGTCTGTACGTATATCTAGCGAATACGCTAGTAAAGTATTTCGCATTATAATTTTTTGCTTTTAATTTTTTTATATTTACATTCTGATATTGATATTTATACATATGATGGCAAGAAGCTGTAATAAACAATAATAATTATCTTTCCAAAACGCGAAAACAAATAATTTATAACCAAACACGTCATACACGGGGTGATTTTTCAAAGCTTCGATCTGAAAACTGCGAAGATCCCGTAGATAGACTATAACTAGAGACGTGCAAATTTTGCGTTATTATTTATCACCGAACTAAACTTCACAGTGATATAGGCTGTTCGCGGTAAAATTAGCAATTTTCAAAGCCCTGCTTAAGATCTACTTTGTCTTCTTTGGCCTTATGTAAAATTAACATTGCCATGGGTCTCAGCACTTTATCCATGCGTAGGTCAAGTGAAACTGTACAATTAATAGGAAAGTAAATATGTTAAAAATCTGCTAATTGTTGCACTTTTATGCATTAAAAAATCAGAAAGGGAAACAAATAATTTTAGTTATCACACATCGTTATCAAACACTTTTATTCGACGTTAAGGGGAATGGTGCACGCAAACCGAATATTTATATAATTTTTGTCATAATTTGTAATACAGCAGGTTTTTTTTTTTTTTTTTTTTTTTTTTTCTTCCCAAGACGTAAATAACAATTTTGAGCACCTTCTTACATTGTAAAAAATTCTCTGTGCGCGTTATTCTCGGAGCACTGATTGAAGATAAGATAACAAAAATGTTTTCTTTTCTTCCATCAGTGCTCTGGGAATATTGACGGCAGTGAATATCTGACAACGTGAAAAGGTGTTGAAAATTATTACTTGCGTCTTGTCGAGTCAAAAATTTCGATAAACCCTTTGCAAAACGACTTATATCGAAAATCGGGTAAATACACTGCTTTCATGCTCCATTCCTCTTGAAGTATGGAACTACTTTCCATCCTTGGTTACCAACTTTACTCGGCGAATGTCACTCAGTGCACCCGTTAGAATATATACAGGCAGGACCAGTGACTTTTTTCTAACGTTGATTTCAAAAGTGATCACTTTAGGTGAGAATTCATTTTGCTTGTGACTGGACTACACATGACACACTCACACCAACATGAAGTGTTTGATCCTTGGCGCAGAGCTAACCAGGGAGTATCAAGTATAATGTGGGCTAATGACACGCTTATGCAAAATACACGTGTTTAAAGTCCAACTTGTCCTCAAATGATAACGCGAATTTTGCAGGTCTCTAACTATATAGGCTGTTCACTGTAAAATGAGCACTTTTGAAGCCCTGCTTAAGACCTACTTGTACACGCCTTGTGTATTCCTCCAACTTATGTAAAATTATCATTGCCATGTGCCTCATCACTTTATTCGTGCGTCAGTCAGACGAAACTGTACAATTATTAGAGAAGTAAATGTGTTACAAATCTGTTAATTTTTTCACTTCGTTGCGTAAAAAAAAAAAAAAGACAGCTAAAGAAATAATTGAAGTTATCACAAATGGTTACTTTAACACTTTATATTAGACGTTAAAATATGGAACTACCTTCCCCTCCACCGTTACCAACTTTACTGGGCGCATGTCACTCAGTGAGCCCGTTAAAATATATCAGGTAGAGGCAGTGACGTCTTTCTAAGGTTAATTTCAAAAGTTCTCACTTTATTGTGAATAGCCTTTAAATCCTTGAGAATTCCTCCCCCTATCACGAGAAATTTCTGGTTACGCCACTGCCGTTCGCGCAGCGCTGCCATCGCAGTGGACCATCAGTGCGGAAGGGCGTGGTACTCAGCCGGTGTGGCAGCGCAATAGTTTTCGACAGCGCTGCAGCCGGCACAATGCACCGCTTGTATAAAGGGTGGGGGAGGGGAGGGGAGGGGTCAGTCAGATGGATCTCCGCGACGGAGATAGCGCGCAAGCGGACCGCGGGCCAGGCAGATCCCGCGGTCCACATACGGAGGCTTTCTAAATGACTCGGTAATGCTTCCGCCCCGAGTTCGTCTCTGGACCTCACGTAACGACCTCTGCCGGCTGGCCTCATGGAACGACGGCCTCCGTCGCGTGCAAGATGGGCGTATGGTCTGTCAACTCGGCGTCACGGCTTGAACTACTCGGCAGCATGTTTGAAATAGCGTTCTTTTTACGGAACTATTGAACGTGTCCCCAGTGCGTTTGTAAGGCTTTTCGCGTAAAGTGAGCACTTTTGTAAGCCCTCTCATTTGGAATAATAGTCAATAAATATATATTATTTTAGCCTTCCAAGTGCGGTGGAATACACTTACTGTGTTTATTACTTACATATCAATATTTATTTTAAAAGGTGGTTAAATGGCTGAAAGGAAAAAGTAACTAGGGCCGTAAGGTTGAAGTAAAGCAGTTGCCTATGGAGACCTTCACCCGACTATACAACGTGAAGAACTCATAAATAAAGTAGTACAGACACCATAAAATTGTCAGGAAAGCGCGATTTACACTGTATATGAACGAAAAATGTATATATTTTAAACATTATAAAATATTTTACTAAATATAATTTTTAAATGAAAAAAAAAAATCTATTAAAATAGTCTGGAATTTTTAACAACGTTTATGCATATGTATATTCTGGATGCTTCAGAAAGCACAATTTGCAAGAAAATTTTCTTCATTAAATATCCGCATAATGTTTACTATGATTGTATGCAAGAAAATTGTGATAATAATGTAGGAAATAATTTTTATAATTGATTTTATGTCCGTCCATTTATCACAAACATTTATAGCTGAAATTGAAGTAGATAAAGATAATTATAAAATTGATATGATACATTATTTCTATGATTTTATTACATATGATCACAGTAAATATTATGACCATCTTTCTTCAAGATTTTCTTGTAAATTCTGCTTTCCGATGCATCCAGAACGAAAATGTGCTTAAGTTTTGTTAAAAATTATGACTCTATTGATCGAATAATTTTTTTGATTTAAAAAGTATATTTTAGTAAAATATTTTATAATGCTGCCAAATATATACATTTTTCTTTCCCACAGCATAAATCGCACTTTTCTGACAATCTTTATGGGTCTGTAACTACTTATTTTAAATGAGTTCTTCACATTGTACAGTCGAGTGCAGTGCTCTACAGGCAGTTGCTTTACTGCAAACTTAAAAGTGCTCACTTTACCGTGAATAGCCATACGAAAAGTCCCTTTTAAATTTTTGAACACGTCAACCAAATTTCATCAAAACTGGTACATATATATTGCTTAGTAAGAACACCTAACTTTAATAGTTTTTAACCACGCCGGGCATTTACTTTCAAAATGGCGGAAATTTTAATTTTTAGGACGGTATATCGTATTTCGGAAACCATCTAACCGATTTAAATTAAATTTTGTATGCTTTCAACGCGAAATGTAAGCATTGAATTCAGAGGGGAATATTGTTATTGGTCCGTTATTTTTGTATATAGCACCACAAGAAAAAATAAACCTTTTACGTTATATACTCAAAACTTATCAATCAATTCTCGTCAAATTTGTCTCGTAGGTAATACTTCATTAAGTCAGGTAAATGTAAGTAATTGAACTAGACACTTATTTAAAAATTGGTCATATAAGCATTTTAGGTTTATTTTATATAACAACCATATCGTTGGACCAATTTTAACCAAATTTTGTACGCTGACAGTATCTATCTGTTATAAGCATCATATAAGTCAAAAAAGTATTTACCCATTTTGTAAGATAGCGCTACATGAATTAATTAAATTTTTTGTGTGATATTTGGGGAAATAATTGACCAATTGCTGTTGATGTGTAAAAATATGTTTAAGTATATCTGGCACTTATTTTCAAAATGGCGGCCATACAGACATTTTAGAATAGTATGCTATATCTTCGGAAGCATGTAATCGATTCCAACTTAACTTTGTATGCTGGGAGTATGTATAACAAACATAAAATATATCTACACATCACGTCTTTTGTCCTCCATTATGTTAGATAGTGCCACACGATAAATAAAATTTGTATGTCATATCTTTGAAAACAATTGATCGCTTCCTTCCAAATATGGCAAACAAGTATTACTGCGTTAGGTGATATTAAATGATAAATTTAAGACATTTCAGGAACTAATTTTCAAAATGGCAGCCATATGGCTACTTTACTTCTGTATGTTATATAGTCGAGACTGTGTAATTAATGCCAACTAAACTTTGTGTGCTGGCTGAATGATAACTATTAAATGTGTCCACACAAAATCTCTTTATTCAACCATTTTGTAAAATAGTATTACATAACAAATTAAAATTACCTGATATCTCCGAAAAAACAACCGATCTATACCAAATTTGGCAATCAATTAGCAATATAGCAGGTCATGAACTTATAAACTTTGAGAGGATCAGACACATATTTTTTAAATGGCGGCCAAATAAACATTTTAGCTCAGAAATTTTTGTCTACGAACGTATGCTGAGAGTATCAATTATATGCATCAAAATTGTCTACGTAAAGCCTCATTTCTCCGCCATTTTATAAGACAGCCCACATTAAATAATTAAGTTGTTATGCCGTATCTCGAGAAAAAAAACGATTTCTTTCAAATTTGGTGAAAAGTTTCACTAAAACTCATTTGCACCCATATAGAGGAACGTAGGCTCATTTGTTATCCGTAACTTATGGTTTTTCAATGGTTGATTTTAAAAAGTGCTTAGTTTACCCTGAAAAGCTTTTACAAACTGTCTTTCTGCTGTTTTAGTATCTACGCATTCTGGTGTTTTTGTTTCGCATTCCTTTTGCTACATACCATTCCTTTTGACGCAATTTCCTAAGGGTATTTTTCACACACGCACCAAAACACACACACACACACACACACCAAAACCAACGCACACACATATATATATATATATACATTTATTTATTTATTTATTTATATTTATATATATTCTATTCATGGTTTCTTCGGATGTTTTGAAACGTACCTTTGGAAAATCACCCTAGGAGTAACATGTAACGTGTTTTACAATAACTTGTATACCACAAATATATAACACTGTGATTAACTTTGAAGTATTATATTCTTGAATAAATGAAATTTTAACTTAGTATCTTATATAACTTGTAATATCTATTTCGTATTACATACGAATTAAAAACACGGAGAGCAGCGAAGTGTAGGCAACGGCTAGTAAGAAATAGTTCACAGTTAAAATGTTTTAACCTAGTTTGTTGGTATGCTATTTGTAAATTAAACGTTGCCTATTGATATATTTAAATTTTAGGTAGCCCTGAAGGAAAAATATTTCACTGTTACAGTTAAAAATATCAACACAAAGCATGGCGCGTAGGTCCTAGTGACATGGTGTTTCTTTTTCGTCCGAGGAAGAAACTTTAATAGGCGGATCGGAGCTTGTCGCTCTCACTCTCTCTCTCTCTCTTTCTCTCCCTCAGGAAGTTTCGCATCGCTAGTGGTAGCAAGAGAAAAAAACACATGTGTTCAATTTCAGTATATTTCATACTTATTACAGCAGAAACGATGATTTTTTAATTTAATTTATAACTGAAAGCAAATTTTATTGTTTGACTTATTTTAACACATTTTGATGTGATGGCAGGACGATTATAACTTCGAAGTTGGCAGAAATTGCGACTCTGGAGACATGACATGGCATGTTGCTGAACGAAGCATTAATTTCTCTTCTTGTGAAAAAATACTTAAAATTATATCAAGTTTCTCACTTTGTTTTTTTTAAACCTACCGAGGCAAGTTACGATGTTGTGAAAAATCTGTTTTTCCAATGCAGGAATAAATATATTATAACGTACGTCGTGACCGCTGTGGCTTAAAGAGTAGTTTTGCCATTACGTTACATTAGGCCAATGAGTATGAGTGTGTGTGTGTGTGTGTGTGTGTGTGTGTTTGATTGCAGATATTGGAGGTGCGAAATTTATATGTTTTAAGAGTAAACTGTTTTTATGGCAAAATCAATATTTTGAAAGTAACGTCTTTTTAATCATCATAACGTTGTAACTTTGCCCTAGGTGTTTGAAACACAATTGTGTAATCTGCTTACGTTTCTTTGTTTTGGATGTCCGACACAATCCCAACAAAATACTAAGCCCAGTCAGATAATTTTTAACAAATCATTGAATAAACCTAGAAAACATGCAAAACTACACGCAGAAACCTTTGTAAAATTGTTTATCTAAAATAATATTTCACATTAGCTACCTCCATTGCAAGAATCATTAAAAGAACGCGTACTTGAATGTAAACACTGTGAAAGATATGCACTCACTCGACGTATTGCAACATATTCATAACATTGCAACTTTCAATCAACACTTTTAAGACAGTTGTTACGCACTTCGCTATTATAGGTTGTTCATGGTGAAGTGGGCATTTTTGAGGCCCTAGTTACTTTTTCCTTTCAACTATTTTTTATTCTTTTAAACCTTTTAAAATAAACATTACCATGTAAGCAATACACACAGTGTGTGTATTCCACCGCACTCGGAAGGTAACGTCTAAGACTAAAATAAAATATATTTACTGACTATTATTCCAAATCAGACAGCTTACAAAAAAGCTCACTTAGGGTAAGGTGGGGCTGTTTGGACCATTTCAAAATTGAAGCCTCATTATGTCTCACCAGCGCATGCTATCAGATATAACGTAACATAGAAATTTAGCTACTAATGTTGTTCAACAAATAAAGCCACAATGAAACTTATTAGCACATGCATTTACTGATAAAAATAATATAGCAAAACACTACATAAGTAGGAAATTTCAGAAAGTATGGGGCTATTTGGTCTGCACATGGAGCTATTTGGATCACATAATTCGCTGATGTATGTATTAGGCTTATAAAGTATACAATAGACCTCAAAAAGTTCATTTGAACACATTCGCCACAAATAACTATTTTTTTCCCATGAGCACCTACACAAATTTCATGAAACCATCCGCAGCTCTTTTGACAACCTATCCAGGCACCTTCACTTAATGACTTTTTCAGATATGTCACACCACAGAAGCTACATGGCGTGTTGTCTTCATATGATGATTCTGAGAACTCTTCGCTGAAATTCGTAGAAGATGGGCTTTGTTTCATAATTCTGCATTCTGCGCCGTCATTTCCGTTTTTCGTCTTGCTTAACATGGTGACGTTTTGTAGACTAGTTTCTTGCCACTGCTACCTCCTCAAAAGTTAACTTCTTCTTTCTTATTGTTTTTTCAATGTGTTCCGGAGATATCTGGGGACATGCTGATCCCTTTTCTCAAGAAATTTTTTTCTTCCTTTTCTCTTTTTGTGATGTTGGCATCAGCACATAGAAGGACGTGGATGCATTCAAAGTTGTTTCGCTATCAGACTCTTGGTGCACAGATCTACTATTTTATGACTTTGCAGTTTCTGATGATTCTCCATTCTGTACTTCACGTTCATCGTCATGAACGCCAGGAATTTCATCATCCAAAATGGCTGAAGGGAGGAACCTTTCTGGAGATATTTTACCTTGAGGGAAAGAGTAAATGACAATGCGTTCAAATCCTTTAAGTGCGTTGCCCACAGTTGCACTCTTACTTCATGCTGCAATGAAAATGCCACCAAAAAGATCTTTGTCATAGATGTTGTGGGGTTGGTGTGCACGAACGAATTTGTTTCGTGATGGTAATATTTTTCAGAGGCTTGAAAACAGTTCTTTCCAGCGGTTGTAAGACATGACTGGTGTGCGGTGGCAAACCTAGCAACTCGATTTGGTGTTCCACACAATATTCCAAGCTGTGTAGTGACTGGTGTTAAGTATGTCCATCCAGAAACAATAAGCATCTTACTGGTGAACGGTGTTTTTTTTAATGTTGCAGCCAAACCAGAAACTAATATTCGTTAATGTAACCTGACTCCGACATTGCAACTTGACTGCCAGGAGGTATTCATGCTCATATTCTACATCAGTCTCTTCCCTTTGAATATAATGAATGGGGGAATAAATACCCCACTGGCACTGCAATAGACGACTGCTGTTATTTTCCCCTCGTTCTAGACTTCTCAGCCACTTCTTTCTTAGCCCTTTCATTAACCACTTTCAAGGGCCTCTTGTTCATTGGAAACCCGCTTTCATTAACGTTATAGTTGCTCTGAGGTTGGTGTGAATATCTAACTCGACGTATACACCCTTCAAGAGATTGTAGCAATTATCAATATCCACAACCTCTTTGTTCAGTCCCATTGCCCGAGCTTCCGAGAGACCTTCTGATATTATCTAGGAAATAGAATCTCTATGTCTGTCCATGTAAGAAGAAAACCAATCTTACCCAGCCATTTTTGTTTCATCACACCATGGAGTGTTAATGTTCTTCATTTTTGCATAATGGTACATTGCCCTTCTCACACTCATGGACGAATGACCACAACCACGAATTGAAAGACTCGTAAGTCTGTCCACCACGTCAGTTTCTTTCTCTGGAGACAAAATTGTGGGATGACCAATGTACTTCCTAATCGTAGGGATCCGTGCATTGTTAGTATCATTCACGAAGTGTCTATGAATACGAGTTTGTTGAACTCTTCTCTGCAGAGTCGTATATGGTACGATGAAGTGCGATGCTGCAGCTCTCGTACCTAAATGACCATTAAGTACACTAATTTTTGCTTGATTCATTCTTCCTTCGGACCACTGCAAATAAGCGTTCTTCGTTTTATATTTCCTCGCCATCGGAAAACATAAAAGACCATAAAGTCGCATCGGTGTAAAAATTAAAAAATAAATTTTATCTACAAGATATCAGGAATAATTTTCAAATTCATTGTTCTATATTTTAACATTTTTTCAAGCTGATGAAATCTGCTACTTTAACGTAGGTCTTTCCTATAGCAAATTGGCCACTTCTTTTTCACGACCAACAAATAAACCAATAAAACTGATAGAAGAATATCCTGATTCTATAATTTTGATGGGAAACATATCCGTAAACTTTATTAAATAAAATTAGAGTCACTACAAATTGTACAAACAACTTTGTTGGAAAGATTTAAGCTTCGTCGCCAAATATTTCGTATAAAAATATAGCCTATTATTTATATTTAACTAAGTAATCGATTGCAGGTTTAAAATTGCCTAAGTATATTAATAAAATAAATGTACAAAATAAACGAAAACAAATTAATATTTGATTGTGATTCAAATAGCCCCACATACAGCAACGGTCGTCAACTTCTAATAGTTCCGTGAACAAGCTACAGATGCCGCTAGTGGTCATATAGAACTACTGAGTGGTCTTCGCTGGCCATGATACAAACAAAAAATGCACAAATTGGCTATCGTTTTTCCCGTAAGATGTGAAATTACAGACCTTGAAAAGTACATCAGCATCATTTCTACACAAATAACACTTACCGCAGTTGTTTCAAATTGACTTCGTGTGAGATCCGTTAAAGATATTTACTTAACTCCTCTTATGCTTTCTCCTGAAACATCACACACAAGCTACCACACTGCAAATGGCGTCCAAGCTGCGCGTGAAAGGGCCGCAAAGAACAATTTTCTTATTGTGATCCAAAAAGCCCTTTGGCCCAAATAGCCCCACTTTACCCTAACCACGAATATCCTATAAAAAGCTTTACACTGAGTTTGTTATACGCGTGTGAAAATTAATTTTTTATAGCCTAGAGATTCATATTTTGCTGACAAACACAGTCCCTCTAACGTACTTTTCCAAGGCTATTTTTCGTTTACCTGCAAGATGTGCTACATACTCGGGCATTGTAGTTATTACTGGAGTTAGCCTTTTGTTTTAATGCTAATAAAGGAGCCTTTATAGTAAGAAGCTTGATGACGTTATCGGTCCACTAATTTATCCGCCTGAGAAGCGGGGCGTGATGGCAGAGATAGTTGAACCGTTGCTGCACGTATACACTACACTCTCCTCCTAAACTGACACTTTTGTCCATTCAAAATGTTCTTTTCCTTTTTTTTTTTTTTCGTCAGCCGTCATTATCATCTCCCATCTTCCCCATTCTCCCCTTCGCTCCGGCCTCCACCCAACTGTACAGCACACGCAAGTAATTTACCTGGAAATTACACCCAATGGCCAGTTTGTGATGTGAACCTAGGTCATGATTTTTTTCCTCCTCTCGATAGCAGTTTCCCAGCTGTTTAGCGATCAAGACAATGCGTTTCGCCAACAGAATGGATTTCTTTTTTACCGTGGCATAAACATAATATTTCCCCAGCAGGGGCAGGGCGAAGGAAAGTGGGCGTGGGAGCCATCTTGGGAGGTCTTTTGTTTCTCCGACGACAGATCGGGCGTCAGCATTATGCGTGTTCCTTAATGGCGAAGACTTCCGGGGTTTCTTCTGGAGGGTCTGCTGAGAAAGCCGTTACGGTACGGGCCAGCAACGTACAGACCTTCGTCCTCTGCTAACTGAGCACTTTCGAAATATAGTCAAATCACGGTTTATCCTCACCTGACGTTATAACACAGACCTTTGAAAAATCACTCCATGTATCACGTATTTAGTTATTTCCTAAATATGCCACGTACCAAGCATGTTATACCTCAGTAAACACAGTCGTGTCGTATTTCCCGTTAAATTGAAGTTTTACCTCTATTTTATTTATACATTATATAATTTGTTTTGTAATAAGCACGAATAAAACAGTGAGCAAAATGTGTGTTGGTAGCGCCTAGTAAGAAATAGTTCTCATGCAAAATAATATTACAAATGAGTGCTCACAAATTTGGTGCGATTTCCTTTAGTGTAATATTCTAGACATATTTAAGCTTTGTTTAAATGAGACGGAGGAATATCCCGGAAGTATAACTTTAGCAGGGCTTCAGAAAAGTGTGAAGTAACCGTGAATGGATTAAACGAGTGACTGTGGACCTCCGAGGCCATGGTTAGTGCACATGTGTTTGTATAGTCTATTCATGGTTACTTCAAAATTTTCTGAAGCCCTGCTAAAGTTCTACTTCCAAAATATTTCTCCGCCTCGCGTAAGCAAAGCTTAACCTTGTCTAGAAAATTACACCAAAGAGACAACTAACAGCATTCGGGCTCACTAATTCTAATAATAATTTGCATGAGAACTATTTCTTACCAGGCGTTACCAACACACATTTTCTCACTGTATTTATTCATGGTAATCATACATGAAATACTATCATTTAGGCCTATAGATTCATTATAATCAAAAGTTCAATTAGCCCAAAAATAATATACTTTTGTGTTAACAGAAGTATAAAACGCTTGTTACACATGGCTAGACTAGAGACCTGCAAAATTCGCGTTATTAAGCGACATATTAAACTTAAAACATATGTACATTGGTCTATACATTATCTTACACGACCTGGGAAGCTCTGCGCCAATAAACAAGCAGTTCGCAATTGTGCAGTCCAATCACGTGCAATCCAGTCGGAAAGGGATTGACTTCACACCTATGCAGTAGCGAATGGAGAAACGACGTTGGTTCGAGTATATACCGCATTGTGAAGTTTAGCCTGATGCCAAATAATAACGTATGACGTAATTAGGTAAAACCAAACACGTCATGCGTGGAGATATTTTCCAAAACTTTAATACAAAAAGTGCGAAGAAACCGTTATTAGACTATCGGCAGTCATCAATACTGCGCACGCGTTTGTAGGCAATGAACACGTGTTACATAGTTCATACCTAAACGAATATATAATACTAAAGTGAAAGTTTATTTTTGCAGTTTAAACATAAAGATGGATGGTTGAACAACAACACACACGTATATGCAGTAGCCCTAGCCACAGGTGCTTCCAGACGCTTATTCCGAAAGTCCTGTATAGTTTCTACCATTTTCTACCGATTTCGTAATCTTCCGGGCCATGTCTAAAAATTCCGACAGTATCATTTTTAAAATAAATAAAACAAATGTTAAACTGTCACCAACGTGTTCTTTTCAAACAA
This sequence comes from Dryococelus australis, assembly GCA_029891345.1. Lineage (NCBI taxonomy): Eukaryota > Metazoa > Arthropoda > Insecta > Phasmatodea > Phasmatidae > Dryococelus > Dryococelus australis. Next base: position 70,038,927 of record CM056998.1, on the reverse strand, counting down.
CCAGTTTCATAGTTGATATGCGCTTTACGGACGAAACGAGAACTTTAAAATTCACTAAACCACATAAAATTTTCTTAGTTACAGCTCGCAGACAGACATTTCCCAAAAATACTTAATTGTGCCCTCTTCTCCCGTATTTCATTTATAAAAACACTTACTATTTTTTACATTGATGGTTATTAATATTTGTAACATTAAGAATGACGTGAGTTGCCACAACCAGATTTATTAAACAGAATACCCACCACACACGGGTAACATGATTACTCTTTCAGCTCGGTGTGGAGCATAGACTAAAGATGAGGTAGACCACTTATTCGTCTTCTGCGCATGTACCCAAATTTGACCTACCCTAAAGGAACACATCTCTCAAAGTCACATAGTCAACAGTGATGAACGTGTTTGTTTATATATTAATTTTTAAATTACAATCGTTATTATATTAATAAAATAATTTTACCAGTTTGAATTTAATAAAAAACCATTACAAATTGGTTAGAGAAAGTATAAAATCATCTCAAAAGCACTTGTTTATTAAACAGCGTTCTAACCTCAAACTCAAACCACGCCATTTTTCCAAGCTGTACTGGCAGAAAAGCAGTTAAATTTGAGACATGGAGATTGTTTGTGCGCAGCTAGCGAAATCGGTCTACCTCATCTTCAGTCTATGGTGTGTAGTACAGAACATGGGGAAATCACTACTGTGTAGCACAATCACCCCGGACAGCAATAACCGCTGCTACACGACTCGGTATTGAGAGGTGGATACTTTGGATATCCGTCTGTGGTATTGCAGACCATCATGCTTCGATGCATATCCAAAGTTCGTCCATTGTAGTTGCGGATGTCCTGAGGCATGCTAGTGGTCGTCCAACCATTGGCCACGCGTTTTAAATGGGTGGGAGATCCGGTGAATGCCAGGCCTAGAAGCCGTTCGACATGGTAGTCATCCGGGAACCGTCTGACAATGTGTGCCACATGCATTCGCGCATTGTCCTGAAGATAGGAGACGACAGCGGGCTTCAACACCTCAGCGATAAAACAGTTCTTGATCATCGTACCAGCGATGCGGACTGGGAGGGAGTGGGACTGGAATCCAATAGCACCCACATACCATAACTGGGCAGGTATGACGGTGCATAATGCAGGTCTCGGCCAGGTGTGCACCACAGTGCCGCCAGTCATGTATGCAACCATCGTGGTGCTGCAAGCAAAAGCAGGATTCGTCGGAGAAGACGATGGCATACCTTTCGTCCCTCTAGGTCAGACGCTCCACGCACCATAAAAGCCGCAGGTGTTAGTGATGAGAAATCCGTGATAGCTGAAAAAATGAGCGCCTGGACTGGACGCCCGGATTCCGCAGACGGCGACGAAACCATGCGTGCGGACACAGGACTAATGTGCAACATGCCTGAACTCCTGAGGAAGGGCGATTCGTGCGGCTGTACGGTCCGTTCACAATCGCCACGCGCACTAGATATCTGACCTCGCGCTCGTTGGTGCGACGGGGACGTTGGCTTCCTGCACGTCTCTCAGCGCGTCCTTCCTCGACCCGCTGATCCCATATCCACTTCACCTTGGCCGCATCTCTTTCAAACGCGAGAACCAATTTCGCGGTAGGGTAATTCACAATTCCGATAGGGCACGATTCACCCGCGGTCGAAAGTAGAAACATCCTTCGTATGGTTGTCGTGTTCTTCGGCGCGGCATGGCCACTCTATCTGTGCACAAGAACGGCGGGGAAATAAAATACCAGTAACTTTCAGCGCTCCTCAGCTCGAAGGTAGTACCATAGACTAAATATGAAGTAGACCACTTATTCGTCTTCTGCGCATTTACCCAACATTTACCTACCCCAATCCTAGAGAACTCCTGCACAACTGTCAAAGTCACATGGTCAACAGTGATGTACGTATTTGTTTGTATCTTAATTTTTAAATGACAAGCAGTGTTATATTAACAAAATAGTTTTACCAGTTTTAATATAATCAAACTGCATTACAAATTGGTTAGAGGATGTTTACATTCATCTCAAAGCATGTGTTTACAATTCAGTTTTCTAACCTAAAATCCAAACCACGCCATTTTCGCTAGACGTGTAGGCAGAAAAGCAGTTCAATGTTGGGACACGGAGATTGGTTGTGCGCAGCCAGCGAGATCGGTCTACCCCATCTTTAGTCTATCGGTATAATTACAAGTCCACCCAGTTATATTTCATTTGATTGCGGCGGGTAAAGAGAAGCTACCCGCTCCCATCGCCTATAAAATTGTATGCATGAGCTAAGCTCACACCTGTTTTACGACTTACCAGGTCGCCCAGGCAAGCCGTGGTTTTCATCCCCCCCCCCCCCCCAGCTTCCAACCATGCCTGCACAGAGGTCGTGGGAAGAGGTTGCAGTGACGCTGCAACCCAGTAATGTCCCTTTTATTGCGGAATTTTGAAGAAGCACGTTAGGTAGTAGACTAGACGAGAATTTATTAGACCCCCGGCCAGTCTTTTATTGTGTATAGGCTGATTCTAACCCTGAATGGGTCTGGGTAAGGCGTTACCTGCAATGATTTCAGCGGTTCGCCAACCTCCACTTAAATGCAGCTCATCAGTGTTGCCATTAAAACACGTGCTGCACCTCTCGGCTGATCAACTAAGCGCGTCATTATCCTACCCTGGTCTACACATTCCCCTAGTATGGGGTACTTCTGGTGCATTCATTTGGTGTTCAAATTTTAATTTACAGCAGTTTACTTGGAGATTTATTTACATTAACAGCAGTTAAGTAGTACTAACGTCTACTCTATCGTGTTGCGCACAATTGGTTGAGTGAGTGAGTGAGTGAGTGAAGAAATTTGGGCAGCTATTAACAACGAAGTCTTGAGAGCCGATGAGGGTGATTGAGGTGAGTATGAAGAAGTGCCAGAATGAAAGGGGGGAACGGGAGATCTCCGAGAAAACCCGCCGACCAGCGGCGTCGTCCGGCACGATTCCCACATGTGAAAATCCGGGAGTGACCCGGCCGGGGATTGAACACAGTTGGCCTTAGTGGGAGGCGATTACGCTAACCGCTCAGCCACTGCTGTCCCATACAACTGGTTGAGGTAGATATAAAAAGTGTTTTCATTTCCATGTATATTACGTAACACTTTCTTACGAAAAAATAAAATTGTGAGAATAAATCTATACTTTTACGAAATAATTACATCAACATTTCTACTGAAATGAGCTCTTAGACTAAACATTGGTTTTAAGTTTTTTGATCTGAACTACTAAAACGTATTTCGGCTTAAAAGTTGTAATGCTGGAATTATTTATTGACTAATAACAATTGGACGGTAGAGTACAAACACTTTTAGTAAGTGTCTAACGTGATATTTTTTATGCTGCTCTTCAAAGTATAGGAAATTGCATGATTCTGCGCACGTCCTTCAGCAGCACAAACGTTCAGCGCCATGTAATATTACGATTTTAACACACAATTGAATATATAAAAGTTTAAACAATATAAGTTTTTGAAATACTTACCGCATAGTCCTTAGAGCTATATCATTAGGCTTGTATGGACGAAATCACTGCATAAAGCTTGCTGGTCTCCTCAAATCGAAAAGTTTAATTAGTCGCTGTTCACGATAAAGTAAGCACTTTTGAAATCAACCTTAGAAAAAGTCACTACCTCTGCCTGCATATATTTTAAAGGGTGCACTGAGTGGCATGCGCACAGTGAAATTGGTAATGATGGATGGAAAGTATTTCCATATCTTACCGTCAAATATAACGTGTTAGGTAACTATTTATAATAACTTAAATTATTCCTTTCGCTTTCTGTTTTCTTTTTGCATCGGAGTGTAAAAATTAACCAGATTTGTAACGTATTAACTTTTCCATTAATTCCACAGTTTCGCCCTACCGACACATGAATAAAGTGACGAGGCTCATGGCAATGTTGATTTTACATAAGGTGGAGGAATACATGACGTGTATACAAGTTGATCCTAAGTAGTGCTAAGTGCTAAGTTTACCGTGTACAACCTTTAACTATCTGGCGAGCGCAGGGCCTAAAATGCTCTTAATACACTAACTAACTACTTTATGAAATCTGCAATAATAAGTCGTCCCGCCAGAGGTTTTTGAACTGACAGTGTAGAACTACGGGAATGTATGTCACTGAATTATGACTGCGCCATTTTTCGCATTTAGTTTTAGTCGTTCTTTTGTTCGTTTTAGTGAAACAATTGAATATGCTTGGAAAGTCGAAAAACATAGTTTTAGGGTTACGGAGTTCCGCTGAAATAGCATTTTTGTCAAAATTTCTTGTTGGATTTGGGACGAAAAACACGTTGACGAATTTGAATTTCAAATCATTAGTCAACAATACCGTAACGCACAAAACCAACCGGTAACGCAATTCTAATTTCGTCATGAATGTATCTTTAACTCTATACTCACTATTTTTAAGCCACGGACGTTTGTAAACGCATTAACGTTTGTGTTCAAATAGCACTTGAGGTAAATATCACTTTACTTAAATACAAACCTTTTATTTCTCCTCAAACTACGGAATAAATTGTTTCAGTACAAATTGTGAGTGGTTTCTGAATAAATGGGCGGTTCCATACTCTTATCATGAAATGGAATCACATTTGAATTCCTGATGAACCAATAATTTCTGTTCGAAAAGTCCTAAAATTATCAGACTCTCTTGTTTTGCGAGACGTAATATGCGATAGTCTTAACAATAGCTCGACGAGATATCGACCAAATAAGTGTGATCTCACGCACAACTAGGCTCGACGCACGACTGTTAGTGGAGGCATGCGATTCCCAAGTGTAAGCGAAAATTGGTTGAGCTTACGGACTAATTAGCGTGGTGGCTTCGTTTGAATGTGGGTAAAACAGTGATATGTTGTAATTTTGATTCCCTGCCACTGGAAGATGTTTGAATGTGGGCAAAACAGTGATATGTTGTAATTTTGATTCCCTGCCACTGGAAGATGTTTGGATTAATACGTTTGATAGGACCACCACGAATGGCACTATAGTCACGGGTACATAAGTTCAGGAAAACCTTCTGGGCTACGCGAGTTTGATCCTTAAGGATAGCTGTAATGCTTTCCCAGTACTCAGGTGCAAGTTCATTGTTCAGTTAGAGTGACATCTGGTAGTGGCCTCGTAAACTTCACGCGGTAACTTAAGTTTAGTTCGATAAAGCGGCAGCTATCGCCTGGAATATGTCGTCCGAGAGACCTTTTATTTTTTATGTATGTAGGTTATTTTATGGTTTCGTGGCACATTATCAATGATAACTTATTAAAAATACAAAATAATTTGTAAAATTGCATTCGTCATCCTTTTAACTTAAATATAGGATTTGTAACTCAAAAATTTTATTTCGTATACATTCCAAATAGCTATTTGACCGAACAGTTTGGCTGCAGCTAAACTGTGTTTCTTGTATTCACATGAGTGTCATGTTGTAATTTCTTTTAAATCTAACCCTTGGTATACCTGCGGCGAAGATTCAAATTCTGGCTCCTTTTGAGTTTAAATTTTACCCCAAAGATTAAAATTGAAAAATGGTCGAAGTTCATAAAAATGTTTCCTACAAAATATTTTGATGTCATTCTGTTCACGCGGACAATTTTTTTAAAAGGCGCAGAAAACATAAAATAATAAAATGACTGAAGTTTCTTTAACTCCTGTGTGAAAACTAATCTCCCATCATTGCCATGCTTCTATTAGACTATTATCTTATATTACAACGACGAAGAATGTAATGTTCTATAGAAAATTATTTCCGACTCTTGAATACACTTAGGGCGTTAAAGAAGTTATTTATAAGTTATATTTTCTACAATTTTATGATGTGACATTCCTTTTTGTTCTGGTATGAATTAATTGTTAAAAAAAAGTTTTACAACAGAAGAAACTGTTAAAAAAAACTAGTAATAACATTTTTTAATTTGTATATTGTTTTTGTAAGAATCTCAAAATTGGACAAAATAAGTGTGTTAGGCCACTGCCCAAAATAATTGTTCATGTTATCATGTTATTAGAATGTAATTAAAATATTTCTTGGAAATTTGTTATGTGGCACGTATTTACGTTTTAGTTTATGAGATAAATTTAAAGTCAAAATAGTTCAAAGTTAACAACGTGTCTAAATTCAAATAAATCGCAACATGCCATTTATGTGAATTCAACTAACACATCAGTTAAAGCCAAACTTTGCGTTGAACTAACTTTTTTAATTTGTACGGTTAACAATTTTTTGGTTGATATTCTCATATATATATATATATATATATATATATATATATATATATATATATATATATATATATATATATATGACGAATGTTAATTACGATTTGGTATTTTTACGAAGTTGCCACCGATATCATGGAACAAAATTGCAGAATTTCCTTTAAAAAATTATAGTCAATTTATGGTTATTTCAACTTTTCCAAAGCCCTGCTAAAGTTCTAGTTCCAAGCAATTTCTCCTCCTCGCGCAAACAAAGCTCAACTAAGTCTAGAAAATTACACCAAAGGGACAACGCACCGCATTTCTGCGCACTCTACTTAGTACTATTTTGCTGAAACCTTTTTCTTATTAGGCACTACCAACATTGCAACTTTCTCTCTGTTTCTATTCATATTAATTATAAATGAAATATTATAATATACAGAATGTTTCGTAACTTATGTTACAGGCTTTGGGAGGTGACTCCTTATGAAAAAAACGTTACGAAAATGCAGATTGACTTATGTCCGGAAATGGTGTCTAATAGTGGGAAACACCTCCTAAAGCTGGGCTTTAAAATTAATTCTTATTTAATAGATAGAAAACAAATTAATATTGACTTAAGATATGCAAATATTATAAATTAATATTACTTTTTTTTTGCCATTTTATTTAGTATAAAACTACTTTTAAAGCCCAATTTTCGGGGTGTTTTCAACCCTTATACGTCGTTTCCGGACATATGTCAAACGGTATTTTATAAGGAATCACCCCCCAACGTCTGTAACATAAATTACGAAAGAACCTGTATATGTAAAATATAAATAAAAGTTCCATTTAAACAATAATACGGATTTTTTTTTCTGTTGGGAAATAATAAAACACGTCACACATACAGATTTATTTTTTTTCGAATGTTTGATTCAAGAAGTGCGCCTGTGAACACAGTTAACCGGCGCGGCGCAGCCTGAGACGCGACGCTTGCAGCTGCGGCTGAGGTGGCACTGCGGCGGCGGCCCTTGCGCGGCACTGTACTGGAGGAGATACGCCCTGAGGGCAACAGGTGGGCCGGCGAGGGCTGCGCAGCGCCACATCCCCCTCCCTCCCCTTAATACTACGGACGAAGCGGTGAGACCTTACCCAGATAGATACTGGCTCGGAGACTTCAACGCTCGGTCCCTCGCCTCGGCTCTTGTCGCAATGTCAAATTTACCTTCCTACACGACACTAAAGTTTCATTGAATTGATTATTTATTTTTTTTATTTAACAGGGTCGACTACAAGCAGGAAGTGGAGTTTAGACGCTCACAAGTTCCTCCCGAAACGACAGTGAGATATGGGATGTTCACGGCAAAACGAGCGCTACTAAAAGCCCTACTTAAGATCTATTTATAACTTATGTACGTTGTGTATTCTTCCACCTTATGTGAAATTAACATTACCGTGGGCGTAATTACTTTTTTCATGCGTCGGTCAAGTGAAACTATGAAATTATTAGAAAAATAAATACTTTGAAAGTCTGCTCATTTTTACACTTCGATGCATTAAACCAAAAAGAAAGCGAAACAAATAATTTCGGTTAAAGGCTGTTCACGGTAAAATGAGCACTTTCGAAAGCCCTGCTTACGATTTGCTTGTGTGGACGTGCTGTATTCTTGCTCATTATGTAAAATTAACATTGCCATGGGGGTTATCACATTATTCATACGTCGCTCAAGTAAAATATGTGAAATTATTAGGAAAGTAAATATTTTGCAAATCTGCTAATATTTACATTTTGATGCTTTAAAAAAAAACAGAAAGCGAAATAAATAGTTTATGTTATCACAAATGGTTAACTAACATTTTTTATTCGACGTTAATATATGGAACTACTTCCCATCCATCGTTATCAACTTTACTACGCGAATGCCACTCGGTGCGCCCATTAAAATATATGCAGGAAGGGGCAGTGACTTTTTTCTAAGATTAATCCGAAAAGTGCTCACTTTACCGTGAACAGCCTTTAACGATGTGTTAAATTTAGGTTGCCATTAAAATGGCATGCATGCACTTACAAAGGGATGGATGTGTCAATATTGATCTTAAACACCTGTCTTATTAAGCGAGCAAACAAATAATTCTGCTGATTTTCATACGGTCAACCACGCGCTTCCTTTGAAAAATCACTACTACAGTCTAAGTTCGTGGACTGACGCCTCGAGTGTCGGCAACCGCGCACCACGGCGTCCGCTTACACAATGAACATCGTCCTTCTGAATAGTCACCTTTGGTGGGGCCATGCACGTCTGCTGCTAACTTTGAGGTAACTGTTGGAAACACTGCTGGAAGATATTGTCAGGAAAATCCTGCACGGCTTCTCTTGAGGCAGTGATTATAGTCTGTTCGCGGTTTCTTCACACTTTTTCAATCAAACCGTTGGAAAATCACCCCACGTATGACGTGTTCTGATATTTCCTAAGTATGTCATGTATCACAGCCGTTTCATACCGCTGTTAACATAAAACTTTTTTTTTTTTCGTAATTTGAAGTTTTAACTATATTTTATTTATAAATTGTAATAATTAATTTATAGCAAATATGAACCAAAGCAGTTAGAAAGCATGTGTGTTGGTAGCGCCTAGTAAGAAATAGTTCCCATTACAACCGAGTGCGCACGAATTCCGTGCGAAGTCCTTTTGTTGTCATTTTATAGACTTAAGTAAGCTTAGTTTCCACGAGGCGGAAGAATTTCCGGGAGGTAGAACTCTAGCAGGGCTTCAGAAAAGCGTGGAGTAACCGTGAATGGATTATAGCTCCTCAACTGAATGAAATGTACGCGCACGTAGCTGTGCTTTCAAGCGGGGAAAGAGAAATAAATTGCTTGGTGCGAGATCAGGCGAGTTCGGAGGTGTGTGGCAACACTCCTTTAAAAGATATTTACGTAAAAATATTAACACACAGGGTAAAAAATATATATATATCTAAATGCTTCGGTGTTTGCAAAATGTAAAACGTGCATGAAGTTGTAGGTCTCGGAAACCTATGGAAAACCGAGCATGGAGAGCTGCGTATTTGCAGGAAATGCAAAGCGGCAAAGACTTCCGTTTGCTATGCAAGCAGCTGCAGTGGGCGATAGCATCGCGTGAGGAAAGCGGAATCACGTCGCGCGTTTCAACGGACAACGGTGAGAGATGCATTTCCTCTGCATCGCACGATGCACCGGTCCGTTCACACGGCCGCTGCAACAAGCGGATGCAGCAGGGGACAACAAGATTAACGAGCAGCTACAAGAGCCAGTGTGGTGGAAGACGTCGGCAGCTACAAGAGCCAAGTGGAGTGCAGAGGTTTAATCAATTCACTGCTACTTTGCACTTATTATGAAGCCCTGCTAAAGTTCTACTTCCAGGATATTTCTCCACCTCGTGCAAACCTAAGCTTAACTAAGTCTACAAAATTACGCCAAAGGACAACGCATCGAATTCGTGCGCACTCAGATATAATATTATTTTGCATGAGTACTACTTCTCACAAGGCGCTACCAACACACGCATTTTCTCACTGGTTTTAAATGTAATATTGTAATTTACAAATGAAATATAGGCGAAACTCCAATTCAACGAAAAATACGGCATTTATGTTAACAGGGGTATAAACAGTTGTGATACACGGTGTATTTAGGAAATAACTAAATACGTCATCCATGGGGTGATTTTTCAAAGGTTTGATTTTAAAAGTGTGAAGAAACCGTGAATAGACTTCAACCGTATAAGGTTGCCGGCTGGCAGCTGTGAAATTTAAATACTAAATCCCATTGTAAGGAAATTTCGCCTCAGTTTGTTAATTTTAAAAAGACAGGAGTTCCAAGCAAAACTTATTATTCACGAACTTTCTAGAAGTTCCCTACAGTGGGCGTGTTTCCATAACACGTATAGCCTGTTTGCAAGGAATTTTTAAAATTATTTTCGTACAAAAAGTTCATACTGCCTCTCTATATTGAAAATATACGCTCGCAGAGATCTTCTAAAAAAAAAATTCGCGAAGAATACATTTTGTTTGAAACGCCTATCTCTAAAATCAACGCACTGAGGCGAAATTACATTAGCATGGGATTTGCTATTAAGATGTAGCAGCTGTCAGGCGGCAGGCAGTGCCTTTGAGGGAGCTAAGGACGACCTAGGTACGCGCATCACATGCCTCGTCGCCTCTATGCGCAAGGCACTGGCGTGGCGTGCGGCCGTTCTCTCGGCAACTCGCCTCTTCAGATCATTCTCGGCGGCCTGCAACCTATCATTTTATCATGCAAAAATAAAGACAAAGGTATGTAGAGTTATCCTGCGCCGCAAATGTCATGCCTGAAAATTATTGTGGAATACCATCCGTCGCCTCTTTCCACAAAAAAAAAAAGAAAAAAAAGTAAAACAAACGGAAATAAAAAACCTAAACCTCCCGGACGTGAAAATGTCTTAAATTTCATTCGTAAGCAGACGCCGCTCAAAAGTATTGGAAACTTTTTTAATGACTAGTATACGATTTAAAATATACGCTCTGTTTGGAGGCCAAGGGTTCACGCCATTAAAGGCTGTTCTCGGTAAAGTGGGCACTTTTTGAAGCCCTTTCATTTGGAATAACTATCAATAAATATATTTTATTGTAGATTTAAATTCTAACTTTCCAGTCCGGTGATATATATATATATATATATATATATATATATATATATATATATATATATATATATATATATATATATATGCTGTGTTATTACTTACCTGGCAATATTTATTTTAAAAAGTGGTGGAAGGTTAAAAATGGCTAATAGGAAAAAAAGCAACGGACCTCAAAAGTGCTCACTTTACTGTGAACAGCATATACATGGCAGGTGTTCCAGCTTAGCGCCTGAGTCGACCAGATGCAAAGTGCCAACCTGTTTCACAAGTGCAGCAAAGGGTACCCTACCACAAGGTTCTGACACCCTCGTACTCAGCGCTAAGCGTGTGGTCTGTAATATCCAGTCCTGCAGTATCTCTTCCGAGGGCCATTGCTTGAAAAACCACTCGAGCGTTCGTACACGAGAAATTTTCTAGTGGCAATTTTTGTATACGAATATAAGTGTAGCAGAAACTCTTTACTGCCTATCGTTCGTAATAGTGTTTTCAATTCGAATTCATTTCGGCTGTCATTCGTTTCTTCCGCCTGACTTAATTTTTGCGGTGACTAGCCAACCAGAAAAGTGGCGTATGTTGTTATGAAATAGGCGGTGACTTTTTTGTATCCAACATGCATGACAGTGGCAGAGTTTAGGTCTCAGATATTTAAATTGTTGAGTAAATAATACTTCCAACTACATTACACATATAACGACTATTTTTAATGAACGAAATATCAACTTGAATAGTAGGTCATACCTACGCCGGAGCGGAAAACGTAACTAAAGATATTTAATGAACGTATTTTGTTAACGTGTCTTTTTTACAGATTTTAGGACCGTGTACACGGACACGCATAGAAAAGGAGCGCCACGCACTAATATAATTACGATATTTTTTTTAAAGGGATTTATGAGGAAAGGAAATAATTAATTACTAACAGTGTGGCTATTTTAGTGCTATATGAACAAATCGACAGCAGCCCCATACGAATCGAAATCTTTAATTACTGCAGTTAGCTCGCTCTCGACCACACGGACAAGGTTCGTATACGAATCTCGTTTACGAAGACCAAGCTGCTGTTCAAGCATACCAAAACTGTAGTTCAGTTCACTCAGTGCAGCGGGCAGTTCGTATACGAATGAGAACTCCAGCATAGGCCCCCGGGACACTACCGGAGCAGTGTGCCGCTCACAGCGCGGCATTTTCAGAGTTCGGTAGAGAGAGGAAAATTTCGTTGGGTTTTGTCGCGCGGTGTATGCTGAATTTCGCAGTTCAATGCATCCTCGAACGTCAGCTCAATGCTCATTGTCTGCCGCCCATAGCCAGTTTCAGCCCAGCACAAGTAGCACGGGGATCCCTTCTTTTTTCCCTCGAAGGTTTGTCATTGATTCACCGTCCTCGAGGGAGTATTATTAAAGTGTGATTCATTGTAAAACTGACTTAAATGAAATACAGCTTTTTCTAAAATTTATTCGTGACATTTTCCTGCTGAAAGAAACTACGTGAATGATACGGATACGGTAGCGGTTCTATTTCTGGCTATGTTTATAGTCTGCATGTCAAAATATAAACGATTTTAATATGAAAAAAACGTGTTTTATTTCTGTACCTACCTACTGACCAGACACCAATCGTCAGCTCTGACAGACGTAAATTTAGTGTTGCAGTCAACAAAAAATTCATAATTGTTTGTACGAAATACAGTTAACCTTATAAGTATTAATTAATTGCGAATATTCTTTGCTCGCAGAGTAGTAAATATAGATCGCAAAATTTTTTCATTAATGCTTATAAAAATCGCGATTTTAGTGTTTTTGGGGCGTCAAAAATAATAAACGAAAGCATTTAGCCTACAGAAAATTTAGTAGCTGTGGATCGCTGAAAAGTTGTGACTTAATTAATTAATTTTTAATGATTAGCAAAATTATTTTTGAAAACATCATAACCTGCTATACATAAAAATATTTAAAAAACGACCTTATTCTGAGGAGTTTTGAAAACTGATTTTAAATATCTCTTGAAATATCTTTTACATAGTTTAGCTACACGAGGCGGAGGAATATCATGAAAGTATAACATACAGGACTTCAGAAAAGTTGGAAATAATCATGAATGGACTATAATATATTCGTGATATTTTCACACGTTTTAATCAAACCTTTGAAAATCACACCATGTATGACGTGTATGATTGTTTCCTAAATACATAATATATCATAAGCGTTTTGTACTTCTGTTAACATAAAAGTATATTATTTTTGTTCAATTGAACTTTTACTTATATTTTATCCATAAATTATAATATTCCATTTATAGTTACGCACTGATGCTCGCTCTAGACGCGAGCTCCGTGCGCGGTCCACCACGGGGGGGGGGAGGGGTAGACCTACCTCGATCCTCCCCTCTCCACAGGCTCGCCCGACAGCCGGGGGAATGATTGACAGCGGCGACCTGGCTGGCTTCACAGACCCTCCTCCTCCCCCTGCTGGAGAAGCCAACGAGTTTAGAGGATGCGCAAGGATATTCTGGGGACAAGGACCCTCGGCGCCACGCGATATTTAGAGAAATTTCTGAGCAATGGCCGAGGACCATATAAATATTGCAGCGGTCCAAGGGTCGGCAATATTTTTGTGGAAGCCATTTGGCTGAGTGCGGTGATCGAGCAGCTTGTGGTGCAGCGAGGGAGGTGAAGAGGACGGACGACGACGGGAGATTGCGAGACGACGGCGGACGAGGTGTTGCAGTGTGAATGGACGGGAGTGCGTGATACATGACAAGTAAGTGCTACTGTGCTTGAGGGCGCTCGGAAATATCTAGAACACTGCGGACTGGTGGAATCTGGAATAAACTGATGTGCGACTGTATGAACATGTGATACGGATTTTATTGTAAATACTGCAGTTGTAAAACATGGACATATAATTTATAAAGTAAATCAATAGGTTTTTATTCAGTGTTGATTGGAACTTATTTAAATTACTTAATTATATTAATGTCTTTGAGGTAATATTGTAAATTTTACTGATTTAATTAATTAATTGTAAAATAGCAAGAGATTAATTCATCGTGAGACATTTATTCTAGTGAATGTTGTCTGTAGTTCTTAAAAATAAAATTATGTAATTATAATTTACTCTTTCATTTAATTGAGACCTCATCCATTAACAAACTTGGTTTAGCCCACTGACTAAGAAATGGCAACAAAATGAATCAAACAAGAGAAAATACGTAGCTCTCATGGAAAATATTATTGGAATGAGTGCGAATGAATATGGGACGTTGTCTCTTTGGTGTAATTCTGTAGAATTAGTTTAGCTTGGTTTACATGAGGCGGATGAATATCGTGAAAGTAGAACTTGGCAGTGCTTCAGAAGAGTTGTCATTAATCATGAATTGACCATGTGTATCTGATTTATTCCCAGTTGCACCAACATCTTTCCCGATCCGAGATTGAATGGTCCTAGTTCTAAATCAGGATCCAGTTTGATCTTGGTTCCAGTGTAAAAGTGTTGCACCAATTCAATTGAATCATGCCGGTTCTCCTATTTGGCGATTTTGGTTCCAAAGAGAGATAGAGAATAAGTATGAGACAAATTTTGCTATTGGTTCATAATATATGATGTCATGGAAGTAGGCGTATTTTCCACCATAGATAGAACTAGATGTGCCATGTTTTATCTGTTTTAAATGATTTATTGTTGTACGAATTTTACTGAATAATATTCAAGTGCATATCATTTGTCGACAATGGCTGCTGACCTCGGATCGAGATTTCGAACCGGCAATTTCGACGGTTCGAAATGAACTTCATTTCGATCTCCAGTCCAGCTCTGAACTTGAATGGTGCAACAGTTTTCTGTGTCGATATTAGATCCGATCTCGGATCGAGTTTCGAACCACGATAGCGCAACCGGGCATTAGAACGTGAAGTCTCTAATTTGTGGAGTGTTTAGTACACGGTTGGTGGGTGGGCAGGGCGTGAGACTAGGGCAGTGGGCAGGTAGTACCAGGCGCTGTGGCCGGCAGCGCGGCAGTTTTCCACGGCCGACGGACAATGAGGGCGGCCTTCGCGAGTTTCCTGCTTCCTCCGCCGTCGACCGATCAGCCGTCCCCGCTGGCGCTCCCACGCCCCGCCGCCACGGGCCGCGCCCCGCCTGCTCTCTGCACCCATGCGGGGGCGGCCACTCCCCAGCAGGCTCTTTCATCTCGCCCCCCGCTCACTAACAACAATGCGGGCTGCTTTTAGGCCAACACGACTATAATCCATTCACGGTTACTTCCAACTTTGCTGGAGCCCAACTAAATCTCTACTTTTGTTGTGAATACGTCTGTAAATTTGCAGCCATAGGGGGTGGCAATCCAGAAAATCCGACGATAACAAAATCGAGAGATATAGTTTGACATTGCAGCTCCAAATCTATCGTCTACATTCAAAATTCAGTTACGCTACTCGATTGCCAAAGGATTAAAGAATATGTTACGTTGAATGAGGACTGCGAAACAATTTTTCGTTCGTTTCGCCGCGTCTCAAACTTCCGCGTAGTATAACTTTTGACTAGGAGAAGCTACGACGCTCGTTTAGGTTTCAATCGACAGCTCTTGTTACGATAAATCGATTGCGCGTATAAAAACATTTGTGTGGCGTGGTTGTCGTGAACTTGTATTCGTTTAATGTCACAAATTAAGAAAATGTAACACAATTTCGGCCTATACTCGTCAAAAAGCCAAGTCGAAATACAGAAATCGTACAGGTTTGAAAAGAGCATCTTAAAAGCAATCCAGTGATACCCATTAAACCCAATATGATCGAGTGAAGCGGTGCCGGGAACGTAAAATAAATATCAAGGTGTCCGAGCGCGTCAACGTAGACGTACTCACGCAAAACAAACGGCCGTGTCCCCAACACAGCCAAACCCAATTTTCAAGTCACCTCCCAAGGCGTTGCATGAGTAAGTTCCTTGAGGGATCAGAATTACAACACCTTTGGGTTGCAAGAAAGTCATGCTTGCCACCGTGGAGTCCTTGAGTAAAATTACCAAACTACTGTTTTAAGGGAAATTTAAACTGTACTCGGGACATTATATTTGAATAAATGTTAACGTGCGTTGCATCTTATAGGCCAGCGATTACTTCACACTTTCCTGAAGCCCTGCTAAAGTTCTACTTCCAGGATATTCCTCCGCCTCATGCAAACAAATCTAAGAAAATTACACTAGAGGGACAACGTGCAGCATTCGTGCGTACTCACCGTAATAACGTTTCGCATAAGAACTAATTCCTTACTAGGCACTACTAACACACATATTTTCTCTCTGTCTTTATTCATGTTAGTTATAAATGTAATATCATAATTTATGGATAAAATATACGTAAAATTTGTACTTAACCAAAAATAAGGTACTTTAACGTTAACACAAGTGTAAAAAGCTAGTGATACATGACATATTTAGTAAACAACCAAGCACGTCACACATGAAACTTGGGAATCTTTTGGAACACGCCCGATTTGATGTTGGAAATTCAAGGTTACGGACATATAAACTTTTTCGCTGTTACTGATACTCTACGGCCATTCCAAGTTATTGATTGAAAAGTTATCGTGAAGTAATATAAAGTTAGTAAAATGTATGTATGTTATTACAGATACATGCACTGATTTAATGTATGTTTTAAAGAAATATTTAATATAAAGATATTTGTTTTCGAAACTTCACACGCACACACACACACACACACGCACACACACACACACACACATATATATATATATATATATATATATATATATATATATATATATATAATATATATATATATATATATATATATATATATATATATATATCCCTGCATACTAATAAACACAGTGTGTGTATTCCGCCGCACTCAACAGTTTACGCTCAAGGCTGAAATAAAAAATATTTATTGGATATTATTCCAAATTAGAGAGCTTTCAAAAGTGTTCACTTTACTGGTTCACATGCACGCCGATCATGCCAAACAGACAGAGCAGGCAAAACCGATGGTTGTTCACATTTAAGCAGATGTTCTGCGTAGCATTTTTGCTGTTGAATACAACATAAATGCGTTTTTTTTTTGTTTGGTAAATTCTACATATTCGTATTATGGGATGGTAACCGATCGTTTTACTAGTCAACTGCCGGTATAAGTCATTTGTATTCGTGAGGTCGTGGTGTCAGTTCCGGTCGGATTCCTCAGGGGCGGCATTCACAAGTGGTTTTTCATCCAATGTCCATGCTGGCCCAGTTTTCTCAACATGTATATTCTCTAACCTTTATTATAAAAAAAATACTGGTCTGTATTTACCCTTGTGTTGAAGGCTGACATGTTATATATATATATATATATATATATATATATATATATATATATATATATATTCAGAAGTATCTTCTACGTTTGACCGAACGTCCTTAGACCACAAGCCAGCCCGCGACTCTAGTTTAGGGTTTTCGCAAAGAGTAGATAATGTTGGCAAAATAAAACAAATTTTCTGTTCACCTCTCGAGGGGAAAATGGGCTGCACGGTGTCGCATTATTGGGTTCCCTAAGGGATCAAAGGCAAGCTTTCAACTGTTGAGTTCTTGAGTAAAATGATAAGCTACTGTTTTAGGGGAAATTTTAACCGTTCAAGGGACAGTTCGCTTGAAGAAATATTAAGTGTGTTACAGCATAATAGAGTAGTGCAGGTACGAAACACAAAAAAAAAAAAATTACTAAGAGTTACGACAGACCTGGTTTCGTTACACAAGACATGTCCGCGCCTAATCTTATTGTACAGGTTCTTCTTCAGAACCGTCATAAATTATTTAACAAAAAAGGAAACTTGGGTTCGTAAGGTGAGACATTCTTTGGGCGCGAAAATGACCTACCCGAGCGGGTTAAAAAATAAAACAAGTAAATGAAATATTGCGTCCTGGTCTATAAGGGCTGTGGGTCGCAGTGATACGGCACTCGACTCGCGCAGGTAGAGGTACTTTCTAGTTCACTGTTTCGTCCAAGAACGGCATTTTCCCTTTTCTTCAAAAAGAAAATGCAGTCGATATTGGCTGTAATATGGAGGATCCTGTTCACAGACGCTTAGTGATATTTTTTTCTTTGAAGGAAAATTGGAATTGTACGTCGCGCGGTAATGTTCAAAAAGGCCAGTCTGGATCTCCTGGTTATAACGGGGTTCCGAACCAATTGATACCGCTTAGGTGTTCATTAATTTTGAATTATGGCTAAGGGTGGCCTAGATTCGAGGCATCCTTGTCTCTTGAATTAGTGATAGGATATTCGCATAATTTTGTAATTCGAATGAATCGATTGCGATTACTTTATTAATCGAATAAATGATCGGTAAAAATAATCGATTGTCTTGTTCTAATCCATTCATAAAAATTGACCGCAAATACTGTATATTTCTATAAATTTGTTTAAAACAATCGTCACCAAAAATTTTTCTGTTTATTTTCAATAATGTCTGCAATTCTGAAAATTTATTTCAAAAATATTTTATATTTTTAATAAATGTGAAACACGTAGGTATCTCCAATGTTTTGCTTTGTTTAAGTATAAACAGCTGAAACTCGTGTATAATCGAATTGTTTAAAGTAAAATAATTGATGAATAGATTATTTTACAAACGATTTAACGTCTTAGCGCCTTCTCAGCAGAAATGCTTCATAGGTACTTCTTTCCACTCATGCCAGAAAGCAGTCCAAGGAGTTGATTATTTCATTATTATGAATATGTAAAAATTCGCGACTTCAACGACCTGTAGGCTAGACCTCACAGACTATTGTACAATCGCGAAGATGGTCTATCAACTGCTCATTGATTGCATGCTGCTACATTGTAAGTCGATGAGTGGTCCTGAATGTTGTTGCATGTTTATTATTAGTTAAAGGCTGTTCACGGTAAAATGAGTACTTTTGAAAGCCCTGCTTAAGATCTACTTGTGCGCACGTTGTGCATTCATCCGCCTTGTGTAAAATTAGTATTGCCATGGACCTCATCGCTTTATTCATGCGTGAGTCAAACGAAACTGTGGAATTATTAGAAAAGTAAATGTTCTCATTTTTACACTTGGATGCATTAAAAAAATCAAAAAAAAGGAATTAATAATTTACGTTATCACAAATGGTTACCTAACAATTTTTATTCGACGTTAAGGTTTGAAACTACTTTCCCTCTACCGTTACCAACTATACTGGGTGCATGTCACTCAGTGCACCCGTTAAAATATATGCAGGCAGGGGCAGTGACTTCTTTCTAATGTTGAATTCAAAAGTGCTCACTTTATCGTGAACAGCCTTTAGTGATACTCAAGGAGGAGTCAAATAACGCGCGGGCCAGTTGAAAATAAACATAAACGATCAAGTTTTTTTAATTTTTGCCCGTCTCGAAAAACATCTTCAGACTATTCGCAATACGTTCACACTTTTAGAATACTACCTTCAAAAAATCTCCTCGTGTATGTTGTGTTTAGTTGTTTCCTAAACATGTCATGTACCACAAGCATTTTATACTACGATGGACATAAAAGTATCTTATTTTCGGTTAAATTCCACCTTTGTTTATATTTATCTATAAAATATTTTATGTGTAATTAATGTTTATGATAACACAGAGAACATAGGTATGTTAGTAACGACTATAAAGAAATAGTTCTAATGTAAGATAATAAAACTGTGTATGCACGAATGCGTTGAGTTGGCCCTTTGGTGTAATTTTCTAGACTTGATTAAGCTTTGTTTGTGTGAGGCGAAGGTACAACCTGAAAGTATAACTTTAGTGGGGCTTGTGAAAAGCTGTAAATAACCACGAATGGACTACAAAAACGACATACGTGGTCTATAGCTCAGAAGGATTCGAACCAATAATCTTGTATATCGAAGACGCCAAAGTGATATCGTTAACAGAGGCTCATTTTCTAAAACCTTACGGGCCACGGTGGCTGAGCGGTTAGACTGCTCGCCTCCCACCATGGCGACACGGGGCTCAATCCCCGACCGGTTTCACTCCGGATTTTCGCAAGTGGGAATAGTGCCGGACGATACCACTGGTTGGTGGGTTTTCTCGGGGATATCCCGTTTCCCCCACCGCTTCATTTCGGCTCTGCTCCATACTCATCCCACTTCACCCTCATCGTCTCTCAAGACCTCGCTGCTAAGAGCCGCCCAAATCTGTTCTCTCGCTTCACTCACTCTATAACCTAACCTAAAAAAAAGTGGGGGGGGGGGGAACTCGAGTGACACAGTCTAACATGCCACGAAGATAATAATGCACCAGGAGATATTTTTATCCACATAAAGTGTGTATACTAAGTGTGAATCATGACCTCATTTGTTAAATATTTTGTGTCAAAAATTACAAGGAGATTGAAGTCACCTACTCCCACCTACACGTATTGAGATAGCTTAACCTGATCTAACTTTAAAGACCAGACCTAACCTTACCTAACTTAACCATTTAAAATGACCCTTTTAACAAAATAAAAAGCAATATTCATAACCTAACTTAACCTAACCAACATTACCTAAATTTGCATATTCATGGTCATGTATATTTTCGTGTATTGTGCCATGACCTAGTGAGATGGCGGGGTGGTTACACAGTGGATTAGCATTCGAGAGAACTCGAGTTCGATTCCCAATCTGACCATTCTGATTTCGGTTTTCCCTCGTTCACCGAAACCATTCCCGGCGAGTGATTGGGGCGGTGTTTTCTACATTACACCGCCACTTCTTTCCCCACTCCTTACTCTCCGAAGTCATTGTTACGTCTCTGATGACTCCTCTCTTGACGAGATGTGAATACCTGCGCCGAACAACCTAAACTCCTGTAACAGAAATAAGGTAAAGTTGATCAGTTTGGTATCAAATACAGGATATCGGTTGGTTCGCTCGCGTCACGGGAGGTTCACCGCTGATGTGATGAATAAGGGTTTCATTATGATGAGATCGCAAGTAGGAAATATCGCAGGGCGTGTGGACTCATTTTTAGCTTAGACAAAAGTTTATTGCAAATGCTGCTGCTAATCATATCAAATAGCTCTACTGAAATAAATGGGGTTTCACTCTGACGTTGCATAAAATTTCATGACGCTTAGCATAACAGGGTTTCCCGTATCAGGTTGTTCAGCATGTTGAACAACGAACAAGTTTGCCTTATTTTTAGTTATTTTAAGCAAGATTCTAAACACCAGTACTTCCAAGGAATTAACGCATTAAGCTTACAACTTGCTTTGCATGTGGACAACACTTATCTGCACACAGGGTGTCGTACCACGTGGGTACATTTTATGGGTGTACGTCGGCAGAACTTAAGTATAGGCTAGTCAGGTACAATTAGCACTTTTGAAAGCCCTGCTTATGATCTACTTGTATGCATGTTGTGTACTATTCCGCCTCATGTAATATTAACATTGCCATGGGCCTCATCACTTTATTCATGCGTTCGGCCAGGTGAAACTGTGACATTATCAGGAAGTAAATATGTTACAGATATGCTAATTTTTACACTTCGGTGCTTTAAAAAAAAAAAAAACAGAAAGCCAAAAAAATAATTTAAGTTATCAAAAATGGCTTCTAACATTTTGATTTGAGGCTAATCTATGGAACTACTTTCTATCCATAGTTACCAACTTTACTGGGCGCATTTCACTCAGTGTGCCCGTTAAATATATGCAGATAGGAGCGGTGACTTTTTTCTAAGGTTGTTTCCAAAAGTGCTCACTTTACCGTGAACAGCCTATAGGCACGTGCACTTCAAAGAGGATGACTCACGAAAAGTATGTGTGCGTCAATGGTTAATGTATGTTTAATTCATTAGTTACAACATACCTCTGCATTGAAGATATAATTATTGTCAATGATCATAGAAACTATCCGAAGTTCATACTTCGATCCACAACACATGCGTACAACATCAGCATAAAACTACATTAAAGCATACCTCCCCCTAATGCGTTACCATTTTGCAGACGACATACTTGTTTCTTATCGGCAGCCCTGCGATGCGAAATAAATACATACATCTATTGTGATATGTGTTGCCCTCCTGCCAGGCAGTGAAATTCGTGATTTTGAACTTCATGCACGAATTCTTGGAAAAAGTAGTATTTAGGGGGGAAAAAATACATATTTTGTTTCCCATACACGAAATTTAACGCACATGCACAATAATAGTTTTAACGGAATTTTCCTGCAGGTGGCTGAAATAACAACGGGAAACAACAGGATACTAATAAATACGCGTAGTACCTGTTTTACCATGTTTGCCTGCAGGTTGTGTTGAATTATTTATCCGTACTTCCACTTTGTGTTAGCATGGCTTGTATACGTGATAGCGATATCGGCACATTAGCCACTGCCATGCACGTACATATTATACGCGAAAAACAAGTTGCTTCATCAACTTCTATTCTCCCTCCGTAAGAATAAACGAAAATTGCCACACCCCAAGATTGTAAAAGCTCTAAAAAGGGAGTCGCTTAAGAAATATGCTGATATAAATACTTTCGACTGGTTCTTTTCTGATAGCGTTCACAACTTGATTTTAAAAGGGCACGAAGAAAAAATTCCCGTTAGCCAGGTCGTCATTTAAGTATTAATGATGATCACACAGAGTAAGTACTAGCTTTGAGCCAAACCACAGTTCCAGCCACGCTGCTGTCTGCCACTGTATTTGGTGCCATCGTGCATTATTACAGCTAAAGAAATACCGAAATATTTGTTGTTTCTGCTGCTGAACCACGCCTCCCCAGACATACTAATGCTATAGAGTATTTTATTTTAACAGAGTTCATTATATTTACCAAAATCGTTTTGATTCAAGAATTTTCGAGGGGAGTTATCATATGCATTAACATATTAAAATGAACTGAGCTAAATTATTTATGTAGCCTATATGCATTACGTGCGCGACAGTTTCCAACCACTTAGTGTATTTTTTAGAAATACTCCCTGAACTTTCGAAAATCCCAACTTAAAATGCAGTGTCGAACAAATTTGGCCAACGAGTAACCTCAGCAACTTAGTTTTCTTTCAAATTAACAATAGCCCTACCCGTACAACGATGTTTACGTAAATTTTCACAAATATGAAGGCCTTTTGAAGAATCGTTTGCTGCATTTGAATGAAAATAAATAAATAAATAAATTGGTTAAGACGCTACCCGAATTTTTCTGCTTTTCTCAACTATTAACACACATTCGTTATGCTGCGAAAATTGGAAACCTATTTTCAAAAATTGCACTCGTTTCGCCATGACGTTTGTTCTATAATGATTCAAGCGACCGGCAACCGAAACGAGCCTACCTTTCCTACGCCAGTGAGCATTAATAATAATGTAGCATGAAAAACTATAAGTTATCACAATTTACAAAATTTGAAAACCACGTAGGCCTAAAACATAATATTTATTGCGTTGATATAAAGACGACCTCTTTATGGAAATTACTAAAGCAGTGACTTCGGAGATCAAATTTTCACGTACCCAACTAAGCCATGAATGTGTGTGCCATTTTATGTTGTAATTTAAGGTTTAGCTTAACCAAACGGCCGAGTGACCTTGAATAAAAATCGAGGGAGCCAGTTTTGATGTTTGAGGAAGCATGGCTCTATAGTATTTATGTTGAACGGAGTTTCATGAAAAAGAAAATCATCTAACAACGTGCTATTTAAAATGCATTTTTATTTCATAAATTAAAACGTGTGGTGATGATGGAATCTTTACATATGTGGCATATGAGTTCATTCCTTGCAATTCACGCAAAAAAATTGTAAAAATTAATGGAATTCCTGATAAAAAAAAGTAAAATATTCCTGGATAAATAATGACACTTTTATTATCTTGTTAACTTTCACTATAGTACCTTCCTTTGTATTTCTCTTATTGTTATCGTGCGTATCCATATATCACAATAATAAAAATTACGTAAAGTTTTATTACAAAATTTAATACAGTGTTCTGCACAAAGCTGTAATATCTTTCTGAATTATCATTACTTGAAACATAATATTTCTGACCATGTATGCGAAATCCTTATTGAAATTAAAATATTTTCTGGCCCTTGAATTTATGATTATGAACTCGAAGATAATAACGGGCCGCAGTGATGAAGTGATCAGACCATTCACCTCTGACCAAGGCGAACCGGATTGGATTCCTGACGGGGTCACTCCCGGATTTTGGCATGTGGGAATCATGCCGGACGATGCCGTTGGTCGGCGGATTTTCTCGGAATCTCCCATTTCCTACGCCATTGGTTTCCGGCGCTGCTCCATACTCACCTCACTCCACCAACATCGGCTCTCAAGACTAACTCTTTAACAACATCCTCTGAAGTAACGCTACAGAGAACTCTGAAATTACTGGCGTTCAGGAGGTCACGCAGTAGTATGCAATGAAATAAGATATTTGCGTATAGTTAAAGTGGGGGCCGTGATGATTGAGTGGTTAGACTGCTCGCCTCCCATCAAGGCAATCCGGGTTCATTCCCCGATCGGGTCACTCCGGATTTTCGCATGTGGGAATCGTGCCGGACGATGCCGTTGGTCGGCGGGTTTTCTCGGGATCTCCCGTTTCCCCCGCCCTTTCATTCCGGTGCTGCTCCATACTCGCCTCAATCACCCTTATCGGCTCTCAAGACCTCGATGTCAATAGCCGTCCAAATCTTTTCACTTCATTTCTAATTCAAGTCGTGTGATTTTTCTAGACACAGAACTGCACAGGATTCATCCAACTCAGAATATTTCTACTTGGGTTTGGCGGCGGACCGCAAAACCTAGCCAGTCTCTTCTCTACAACCGGAAAATAACGGTAGCTGTCGTCTTCTCCCATCCTTCGTTTGCTAACATTCTGTTCGTCCTGCACCGTAAATAATTTCCACTTTTTTTTTTTTTTTTTTTAATTTAGCTTTTATGTTTGCGAATAAAGATATGTATATATTTTTAAATTCAAAATAGCCGTGTTTCTAAAGAACAAAAATAAAATAAAAGAACCTGAACTTAGAAAGAAATAAGTATTTCTGAGAAACGGCTATTTATGATTATAACCAAATTTATTTACATATATTAACTATCGTAATTTGACAGTGGAGTCGGGTATTGAAATGTTTTCTATTCACTGGATATTATCAGATGTTCGTATGCAAAATGTTACGCAAGCCGTTGCGCAAGTTGTAATATTCACAGTACACAATTTTAGCATAATGGGTGAGTTCTCGTAACGTTGTTCATGTGGGAGTTTCGAAAAAAAAAAAAAAAACCTGCAATCGTAACGTGTATTTTTCAGTGCGTTAAACGGGAAAGCAAGATTTTTTTCTTCACAAATTAGTACCAAAATTGAAGTTTAAGAACGTAATTCACTGATGAATCACTTTTTTCGCCCATGAATACCGCTGCCGCTTACGTTTTGAAATCATCAGCTTATTGGCCAAAAAATAACATATGCCGGTTACTTACACAGATTCGTCATTTATGACGACCAATGAGGAACCCTCAGGATCCAGCCCGTCGCACACATTCCGATGAAATGTTAAACTCCCATCCAAGCCCAGTTTTATCGAATCGAATGGTTCCACCACATGCCCCGATTCTATCACTTTATTTGTGTCATGGGATTGGACGGAAGCACTCATATCGCGATTTATACGATACAAATTATTACAATAAATAAATAAGTACCGTGGGCCCAAGCTTCTTGTCAAGTAAATTGCTAGGCGTAGAAGAAGCTTTTACCATATGCTTCACTTACGACTTCGTTGATAGTACTTTTGTTACTTGTGTAGTAAACGGAAAACTTGCAAGTGCTAGATTTACACGAGTTTGCAAGTTCGTAACACAAAGGGGTACTTTCTACTATTTATGTGACTGCATGTTCAAGAAGATGGTGAGCATCTTTCATCCTGCTTCGGTGACCGCCAACTAGATAAATGTATGCTCTTCCGTAAAAACATGGAGGCTCAATTTGGAAGACATTTTGCTGACACTAGTAGATAGCTGCACAGACTGGCAACACCGGGCGGTAAATCAGTTGATTATCGGAATGTGTGCGCTTGCTCATTTCTTTTGCTTACCTAAAACTTCTGAACAGTCTCCGTTACGAATGTTAAGTCAGACTGCAGAAACAAATATCTACGTCAGTGAGCGAGCAGGACTGTCATTCTATTTTTACAAAGGCTTGCCTCCTATGTATTCTTTAACGAAAAATGGGTCGGATTTATTCGTCTCGACAGACCTCAGTGAAGGTAAACTGTTAAGTAAGGTGTCACAATAAGGACCAGAAAATAGGTAGTCGTATACGGGGCCCGGTTTGTCTAAAAACATCACCGCCGAAGGCACGGGACACCCCTCTGAGAATCCCGAAAGAAGGCCTGTCGTCACAGAAGGCACTGTAGCAGTCCCCGACAGTTGGAATTTGTTTGTGTGGCTCATAGGAGGTCCTTCTTCCACCCCCTGAGGGTTGGTACCCCGTGGGACAGGTGTGCTACCTGGCTCATTGCCTTACGGATTTCTCACGCTCCCTTCGTCGGCCGCCTGCTCCTCGCAAACAAGTCCTGCCTTCCGCAACCTCCCGGTGCCGTATTCGCAGAGAACCTCGGCTTGTGGTGTCTGCTCGCAGAAACACGACTTTAGTTAAATCAATATGAATTTATTTTCTCTATTTTATTGAAACTGCCAGTGTTATGACTTTAACACTTTACTTTCCCAACAGCATAACATAAGAGTCTAAAAAAATATATATTTGCATTAAAAAACAGCAACGACTTGAATGTAACATGGAAAATAATTCACATGTATATTTAATGTAAATTATTATTTTTGTAAAAATTACAGGAGTGGTGTATGTATGTTTGCTTCAGGGTTCCCAAACCTTAGTTTATCACGCCCCCCTTCTGCAAAAAAATTTCTACGTACCCCGTGCCACAACTTCATTATTATAAGGGTAAAACAAAAACGAATATAAGTATCAAAGGCTTTATTTAATAAATAAATTGTAATACTTATTAAACACAAATGGTGGTGAACAAATCAATCAATGAGACGGATGAGCTGGCAAATTTTTAACAAGATTCCCAATTCTTGGTTAAATGGAAGAAATTGCACAACGCAAATCACTTGCAATAGCAATATCGTTTGCTTCTATACTTTGGCGCCCGCGCCCGGCCTTAGCATGTCATCACGTCTCCATTGGGAAGGGGGGAGGGAGGTGCACCCTACTTTGAAAATTAATGGTTTGCATACCAATAATTGTCTAAAGGAGAGGGAACAATTACAAGAGAACTACACAGGGACACAATATAAATATGCAATATACAAATAGAACTTACGAATAAAAATCTGAGGTACGTGTAATTGACTCATATAATTGGACATTTGTCTTCAGCATGACTGTTATGTAGAGGGTCAAACAAGATTCTTCTTAAGGAATTGTGGAGAGAGACACCTGTCAAATAAAAAGTAACTCTAGTGGGGAGTGTACCCAGTCGCATTGTAACCAGTCATAATCAAATCCACGGACTACCGAAAGGGAGACACGTTTCTATATTACAAATGGTCTCAAATCGTTCAGATTTTATTCCAAATTAATTGGAAACTATTCCCCTGCAATTCCTGGAAACTTGCTGGTCAGTTTAGTACCTAGAGTTTATTAAATTTTTTTCAGTGATCTCTGTTTGCATCCCGAGGCTCTTTTCTATAGAACTGACCAAAATAACTTAATCGTCCTAAAAGAGCAAACATGCTAGTCACACATCGAAGCGCTAAGTAAGGAAGAAAGCATTGGCATTTTTCAAATGTCCGGAATAATTTTTTAACTAATAAAATTTAAAAACTAAATTTTCGACATTTCATTCTTCGTACTAATCGAGCTGGCCAATTTTGATTACAAAATAAGCACGATTATAATCGGAACATTAAGGTCGCACAAGTTGCCATGTTTGTGACATCAATATTGTTATACAGCTGATATTTATTGGAAACGTATATCTAAATATAATTTACACATATTTTTGACCACCACTAATAATTGTTGTTAAAGTTTTTCACCCTCAATATGATTAATAATCGGCCACGAACTATCCCAGCATGCCATGCACAGAAGGCGTACGAAACAATAACTCATAACTTGAAAAACTAGTTTTCCGCGCGTATTTTTCGATTTGAAATTTTTATCACAGTTCGACTTTATAGGAGGACTTTTTATTTACATTTCTGAAATTCTTTACAGTGAAATAAAAAAATTCATCCACTGTGTTAATTTATGAGTACAGGTGTTGTAGGAGAACGAATGATCCAGTTTGTATATATGCCAATTATAAGCAAATTCACCCCTTCGCATATGTGTGTAGAAGTCAATGTTTGAGATTTGAGTAAGGATGATGTGGTGTGAGTGAGACATACACATGAGATTACACCTTGGTACCTTAGACTATCGTTTACCTTATTCGGGCCCTCTTGTTGACTCAGGAACTCTGAAATATATTCACAAGTTACCCTCGTGCACATGACACTTGCAAAAACTAATAAATGAAAAACATAGGTACAATGAAAATGTTTTATTCATAACAATAATTGAAAAGAAATTATTCATTAGTGATTAAAATAACTAGCTTGCAAATGAAAATACTTGATTGTGTAGAACCAGATTAATCTTTAAGGTTAGGTTATGTGTGAAAAATCAATAAACTTTACTGCAAGTAGGTTTGCTGTAATCTAGAAAATACCGCCATCTTCACGGCAGGTATCTTAAGGAAAATGAAGAAATCAAATAAAAAATATTTAAATTGATGCTACTGAGAAAAATGGAAACATAAAAAATAAAAGAAAATGAAAATATTTAAATCAAGAAGTAGTTCTCTTCGTATGTCAGTAAATTGTGCAGAGTTAAAACGAGCTCCATTATGAACTTAGTGCAAAAGAGTTCTCGTTTCTCAAAATCAAATTAAATCTATACTTCTTTCTCAATAAACCTCGTATGATTAAAATTACTCTTAATAAAAAGTCAACAGTGTTTAAAATAAAAACATCTCGTATTCTTTAAATGTGCTCCGCCGATTCACTCGGTGGTAAAGCTGGAACACTGGTTATTCCCTAATATTAGTAGCAATAGCACATAAACGTTTTCTTCAAACATTCATTTAATAAACTGGGTGCTTTGAAGTGCGCAGAAATCACATATAATAGTAATTAAGTGTGCCTCAAACTGTAAAAGGACGTTGACGCCACCTGGATGTAGGCCATACTCAAGGCCGGAACGGCGTCTCTTCTCCAGCTGGAACCACTAATAGGTCCTAACTACAGCTCAGAGTCTCAGCCCTCTTCTTGACATGACTGGCTCAGTAAACCTTACTAAACTTCTGCGGTCTAAATGCTATCCAAGCATTACGCTGTATCATCTCTCAGAATACTGCTCAGAATATCATAGAATAATAAAGAGGATAATGGTGTGTGCTTTACAACGGAAATATTACCTGATTTTATTGTAATAACAATAAACATAGGAGAGTTGAAAAATAAATATTCGTCAAAATATATGTAAATAAACATGTGTTAGAGTCCCAAAACTATTATGTAGCGGATTAGCATACCTGAAAAACCAAACATAATTCTCTGTTATATATTAAACCTTGACAGTGCATTCTCTTGACTTCTAGATTTCGGAGATACGAAAAAGAATGTGTTCGTTCCAAAGCAGAGAGCTAAACTTACATACCTCTCCGCTCTCACAAACATAAAGCAGCAATTTAAAACTGTTCCAATATTTTGAGTGGACCTGCTAACGAAAATCAATTAAGAAACTTTTCACCCCTATTGATAAATTTCACTGTTAATTATAGTCTATTCGCGATTTCTTCAAACTTTTTCAACCAAACCTTTGAAAAAACACGCCAATCATGACGTGTTTAGTTCTTTCCTAAATATGACATGTATCACAAGTATTTTATACCTCTGTTAACAAAAAGTACATTATTTTTCGTTAAATTAAAGTTTTAACTATATTTTACCAATAAATTATAATATTTCATTTATAATAAATATGAATAAAAAATGAGAAATCTTTTGTGTGTTGGTAGCGTCTAGTAAAAAGTAGTTATCACGCAAAATATTACTACAACTGAGTGCGCACGAATTCGGTGCGTTGTCCTTTGAATTTTCTAGACTTAGTTAAGCTTTGTTGCATGAGGTGGAGGAATATCTTTAGCACGGCTTCAGAAAAGTGTGAAGTAACCTTGAATATGGATTATATACACTCAAGTACAGTTGAGTTAGATGCACCTGCTGTGTTGGTGAAATGGCGTTGTGGTCATCGCGCCAAATTGAACAGTGCACAGCCACGCATGACTGGGATGTTGTCAAACCTTATGCAGACATTCTGAGTAACAGTTGAGTACAGAATGAGTAAGAAACAAGATAGCGCGTTTTATGGTGACCAGATCGTTGGTGCCAGTGGTGTGCAGTACTTTATCTCCGACGTCGTACAAGAACTGAGCATATATTGGAGGGGGGAAGGGAAGATGTTTGTGTGCTATGAAATGAGTACCTTGGTTATAATTGCATCGTCCCTCACCGGTGAATGATACAGGGACATGCTGGTAGAACATGTGCACACATTTCTGCCACCAGTACCCTGCAGGAGACTGTACCTACAGCAAGACAATGCACCGGCTCACCGCTTCCGAATTGTGACCGAGTTTTTCGCTGAACACTCCGCGGACATGAGGTTGTTTAGCTGGCCTCCGAGCTCACCCAACCTCAGTCTTATCTAACACATCTTGAATGCTGTCGAGAAGGATGTACGCGTCCTTGATCCTGGCCCCGACCTATCTCCGTACGTCGTGGGAAGCTGTGCAGTGCTCATGGATCAGCATGGCTCTGAACCGCTTCCGGTGCCTTGTGGAGTTCATAACACGCTACATCACGACTGTTATAAGGGTGAAAGGGGGTACTACACGCTATTAGGCATGTATATCTGACTAACTGCTCATGAGAGTATTTTTCAAGTACACTATTTTCAGAGCAAGGCAATCATTTAAGATACGTGTGACAAAAACTGACGAATATCCTTTCAAAATCTTACGTCGCATAGTATACACAACTGCACTCCATTCCAGTACCTTGCCCGTACAGCCGGCAGAGCATTTGATGCGCGTGGCTAAATCGCCCTTAGTATTTTCGTAGTTCTCTGCCCTAAAGATAAAGAGAGCACCTTTAAAATCAACCTTAGAAAAAGTCACTGTCACTGCCTGCATACATTTTAACGGGCGGTCTGAGTGACATGCCTCCAGTAAGGTTGGTAACAATGGATGGGAAGTAGTTCCATATCTTAACACTTTTAGACCCACTTTAATTTGCGATTTCAGGCGTTGCAAAGAAGACATTTTATGATGTGTACTGTACTTAAATTGATACAATACTTGTTTCGTTGTCACGACCAATGAGCTGTAGGCTACATGTTCGGCTACAGTAATATGAACCAATTACGAACTAGACCAGTAGGACGGTTTTCGAATCATTTATCCCCAGGTAAGATCATTGGTCATTGAGCATCGCAGTGTGTAGCACAGACCAAAAATTACCTACACGTGCGTAATGTACACAATTGTGTACACTGGGTCTGAATGGGCTAAAGTCGAATAAAAAGTGTTGGGTAACCATTTGTGATCACCTATATTATTCGTTTCGCGTTATGTTTTTTTTTTTTTAATGAATCAAAGTGTAAAAATAAGCAAATTGGAAAAAATATTTACTGTTCTAATAATTTCATAGTTTCACCTGACCGACGCATTGATAAAGTGATTAGGCCATGGCTATGTAAGTTTTACATAAGGCGGAATAATACACAACGTGCATTCAAGTATATCTTAAACAGAGCTAATGAGAAACTTCCTTTGTGAAGTACACACCGAGTAGGTACTCGGATCTCAATATAATCAGGAGGCTGGCAAGCGTTTCTGTTGGACGTCACACGTGATATTTTCTGCACCCGTTTCCGACAACGGTAAATCAGTGTTGAGACGATTGTTCTCGGTTTTACTGTTACTAGTTTTGAATAATTTTTTCTGTTTTAAAGTTGCAAATAAGGTATATGAGAAGACATTTATAAAACGATCTAGGAAATGTTTGCAATAAATCATCTAGATCCCTAGTTAGTTCTAAAGAAGCTATGTTATAACTGCAAGTAAATCAGAAGAAATAAGGCGACATATG
This sequence comes from Dryococelus australis, assembly GCA_029891345.1. Lineage (NCBI taxonomy): Eukaryota > Metazoa > Arthropoda > Insecta > Phasmatodea > Phasmatidae > Dryococelus > Dryococelus australis. Next base: position 70,006,840 of record CM056998.1, on the reverse strand, counting down.
TATATTTTGACCTTTTAACCTCCGTGTCTGGACCACTCCGTAACGTCAGTAATATTTTTCTTTGTTTCATTAAGGCAGAGCAGTTTCCGTATCAGATGAACTTGAAAGGAAGTGTGCTCCCGGACAAAGTAAATTAACATGAACACGAACGGCTTCATACCGCAAGCATGGTTAATTAGGAATGAGAATTATAAATTTAATCTTCTGGCGTCGGGCCGGGGGTCTCGATTTTCCCAGGGAATAAATGAATACTAATACTTGGAATGGAGCAGTCGTATACGGAGTTTTCGTTGCGTGCTGACAAAGGCTTACCTTCTTGTAAAGTAAGGTAGTTTTACAACTATTTTAGAACAGAGAAGCTGCTTTCTCGACACGGGGGAAAATCATATAATGCGATGGCCACGCGGAACATCAGCTGCGCAGACGACAGCGCAATATACTCTTGCTGATCACCCAGGAAAGAGTCTATTTATACATGGAAGTCCACTCCAGAGCATTATGAAAATCAGCGGCTCACCGTTACAGGTTAAATACCCTGTGTGCACGAAGAATAATATCTCGATATACTTTACTAATTTTATAACATACGTAATGACATTACAAATCTCTTTAATATTGGAGATGTGGTCATGAAACAAAATGACGAATTGTTAAGTTGTCCAATCCTTCAGAGCAGATAAATTTTTTATATTAAATTTGTTTGTCCACATGTCTGTACTGATATTACAGTTCTGCATTTAGTAATTTGGTAACGTACACAGTGCTGGGTTACGTGAGGGGCTAGTTATTTTTCATCGTAATATTTCGCATCCAGATGTAATTCAAAAGTCAATAACTTCGTTTAACATTTATTTCTGTTAGACTTAATCGTCAACGCACAAAAGTTACGTGCACACCAAACATGTAAGCTTTCTGTTAAAAAAAAAAAAAAAAAAAAAAAAAAAAGTTCTTCTAATTGGTCTGGTTCGGTGCCAAAAGGCTTCTCATGAGCATGACAACCAACAACAAAAGAAAAATGGAAAATATCCTCTTAGTTCACTGGGAAACCATCCCACAGACAGATTATTCCACTCCAACATTGTAGAGAACAGAAATTGATATATTAACGCTTGTGTGAACAGATCAATCTCCATTCTCATTACTAATAAAATACATTCACTATAATCAGCCACCAATTCGTGCTACCAAGAGTTCTAATCCTCATTTGAATTAAAGCCTAGCCGTTTCGTACTCACTACTATAGGCTGTTCACGGTAAAGTGAGCACTTTTGAGGTCCTAGTTACGTTTATTCTTTCAACCATTTCTTATACTTAGTCACTTTGCTGCACCATGAGGTATGACATATAAAACCAAAATAATGGTATTTATTTTATGTGCTAATAATTATCCTGGTAGTGCTACAATAATAATAATAAATCGTCTTTATTTGGTGCAGTTAAGACATAAGCCTGTCTACCTTCTCTTACACTGAACCATTTTTACAATTTACACTTGCTTATTACAGTTTAGAAGAGGAAAATAAACAATAGTTCTTACAAATTAACAAACACTGCAGAGTATCAAAAGTCGTTACTAGACTTTGATGGAACATGTAATTAATACTAAATAGAGACATGCATATTTAAGTACTGAAAAATGTATAAATTTAAGTGGTGATTATTAAGTTTAAACTAGCCAATAAAAAACTGATGATGAAATGGCAGATATTAGGCCAAAAAAGGCACCATATACACGCAAGAGTATAGTACATTTGAACAAACGCACAAATGCACAACAGGCCCACATACATACCCTGCCGATCAAATAATAAAATAGAAAACTAGTTAGGTACAACAACAAGATTGCAGGGACTTAGGCCCTTATAATTCAAATGGCTATGACAATCTCTGACAATAATAATAATAATCACAACACATACACTTTACGCTGGAAAAGCGTTTAGAGTTCTACATCCAAAAGAGCATCAAACAAAATTAATGATCAAAATAAATATACATTTAGGAGTTAAAACTAAAATCAGTCACACAACCATTCATTCCACCATACATTCAAAATGCTCCACTTTACGGGTCACGGCGTCGTGACTGCAAGCACTACATCAACTTCTTTGTAAACAGATGGTAAGAACCCTCATCTCGTATGTTCTGGCTCCGGCCATTCCAGTTCCGAGCTGCTGAAACGCTAAAAGAATTTGAAAAATAAATTGTTCGGTGGAACGGGATTAGAAGTTGACTGCCGGATTTTGGGAGAGTGGGGAATTCATGAGCGCAGGAGAGGTAGCTGAAACGATTCCTTAGGTATATAGGAGTTTCAGCACGCAGGATTTTATTTAGTAAGCAATAAAGAGTGCTGTTTTCCTTCTGTAATGCAATTCTAACCATTGCAGTTTATCATACCACACACTGAGGTAGTCTCTAGATTTAAGGTCGAATACAAAACGTACACACAAACCACTGCAACCGCTTATTGAGGTGATCTGCAAGGTTATAGTACACTACATCACAATACTCATTTATTGGATGTACAAGTGCACGTACAAGCAGTATCTCAATTCGCTCCGGTAGAAGATTTTTAAAGTGCTTTAGGGAATGCAATGTTTTATAGACCTTTTTACGAATATATTACAAATCTATGTTGTGTGAGCAGCCCAGGACAGCATTTCGTCCATTACGATACCCAGATTTTTAACACTGCTAGAGAAATTAATAACCATCCCATTAAATAAAAAAATACGCAAAGAAAGTTCCTTAGCAGCAGTAATGTGAGATGGAGAGCCAATTATCAAACACTGTGTTTTACAGGATTAGTTTTTATACCATTAGCTTCAGACCATTTCCTAGCCGCATCCAGATCCGAATTCATTTTGTAAAAAGTAGATAAAATTTAATTTTGAGTTGAAGATATGTACATCTGAAGATAATAGTTCACACGCGAAAAGGATTTTGGAAGATCATTTATAAATAGCGAAAACAACTGAAGACCCAATACTGATCCTTGAGGCACTCCTTTAAAAAAACAGCAAGTCATTGAGATTTTGCATTGTTCATTATTACACACATGTCGCATAAATATGACTTAATCCATTAAATTAAAATAGCTTCTTAGTTTAGCTAAGAGTATATCATGGTCGACAGAGTCAAATGCTTTGCTCAAGTCAATTAATGTCAGGAGAGTAAGCTGCCTAGAGTCCATTGCACGTCTTATGTCTTCAGTAACGTTTATAAGTGCAGCGCAAATACTGTGCTGTCTCCGGAAACCACACTGAAAGTCATCAAGTAAATTGTATTTGTTTATATGTGAGGCTATTTGCCCATGAATAATATATTCAAGTGCCTTAGACAAACAAGGCAGAATACTTATGGGTCTATAATCGCACAAACCATTTGGATTCGACATTTTAGGAAGAGTGCACACAAGAACATTTTTCAAGCAGGTAGGGAAGGTACGCGAGTTTATCCAAGGCTTTCATATGTCGGCGAGTGTAGGTAAATTACTTGTATGATCAAACAAACAAGTTTAATACTTATTTCATCTTTACCCTTAGCTTTGGATTTTTTATGCTTAATAGCTCTGTTTGCTTCAAACGTCAATATCTGTTTGAAAAATAATTTATTTTCACTATCGGTACTTTCGCGAGTATTAGATTTAATTTCATTCATTAATTCAGTTTTCATTACGTTAGCAGGCTTGCATTCCTGCAGGGAAAAATGACTGTTCAGTTCATCAGGAGTAAAAATAGCTTTTGACTCAGTGTGTTTAGAATGCAAGTTGTTCCACATTGAAACCGGCGATTGTTTCTTATCCACCTTGCCCGGCGATTGTTTCTTATCCACCTTGCAATAGTATTTTATTTTGTAGTTCCTAATTTGCTGTGTGCATTTATTTCTATCTGATTTATATTTCTGATGCAATCTATCAATCAGAAAAGATTTAGAAAATTTCGCTTTTTTATACTCCCTAAAGGCGGAATCACGCTGTGCCATGAGCGCCCGGATTTCTTGGGTCATCCAAGGAGCTGGAGCGCGCGTGACGCAATTATTAACTACAGGTGGAAACCCATCATACAAGTTCAGCATCGGTTAGTTGAAAATATCTACTTTTCCATCAACTGTGGCTACAGTTGCTACATATTGCCATGGCAAACATTCTGCAGCTGATAATAACTTCTCTGTTTTTATATGCTTTATATCTATATAGCTAATTAATTTAGGTGTGAACTTTGACGAACGCAAAGAATAATAAGATAAATAGAGCATATCATGGTGAGATAGTCCCGATGCTTCTAACTGACCATCGTCGACAATCTAATCTTCATTTGACACAATATCAAAGTCGAGCCACGTACTGGTTGTACGAGTACGATCAGTAGCATTGAGTGGAAAAATATGTAAGTTCAGCCCTTTAAACATGTCCCGTAGGAAAAGAGATTGATTATTGGACTTAAATAGATCTGTGATAAAGAACAACGTGATCATGAAATACAATACGGGGTGCAAGTATGACCTCAATGTGGTGTGCGTAACCTATTTTAGGCGACTTGTACACAACACCTGCCAGTAAATTCTGATTGTTCAGTCTCAAATCTATCAAGTACTCAGACGAACCTGATTTTCATTGCGAACGTAAATGCCAACACCACCACCTCTCTTACCGACACGATCATTCCTGAAGAAAGTGTAATTAGGTAAATTTGTAAATGCATTACATAAATTATTTACAATAGTTATGACAGCGATTTTAGTTTAACATGATTTCCCGCCTTTTGTCATCAGCTGTCTGCCTGACGTGGGAGAGAAACAAGAGAGTGGTTGTCTCAAAGAGCGCGAGAACGCGAAGCAGTGCTCTCGTCAGGTTGTGCGAAAGAGTGCTCTCTCGAAAGGGGATTCTTTAAATTGAGACACGGTCTAAGCCGTTGTTCTCCTCTCCGAGAACTTTTAATTGGTCGTAATTCCTCATCTTTCCTTAATTTTTTCGTAACTTAAATTCAACAATCATTTTTATTGATATAGACGCACCATAGCGTGGTCGTGAAATCATTTATTCGTAACATGAATTTAAGTTGAGAGGACGATCTGAGTGACGAATGTCATTACCGAAGTTTTGGAAATCTAGATATGTCTCGAATATGTATATCCTTTTCATATTTCGGTTAGTTAATATAGTGAGTGCTCCCTTTCCCCTTCATACACGCAATTAGCTTTCCAGCATAAAATTCGGAGCTTGTATTTATAATCAATTAGAGATAATATATTTTAACACGAAATTGAATGTGTACATTTTTTTTTATTCTTCGACGTATTTACAAATAGCCTACAGCCAGAAAGAAGCAGGAACTGTTTCACACCTTGACTGAAGAAATCATTGTAAGTTTGCCGTCACCACCTCGATGCGCTATAGTCATGGACCTGCAGAATTCACGTTATTATTTCGCGAAAAGCTAGAGTTAACTAATCTACAAAATAGAAACGCTAATTCCGCGATATTAGTTGCCTGTATTTGAAGTCGTCTACATGTGTGTCTGCGTTACAGGCGATTGGTCACGCTGCCATTGTTCGGTTATTATTTGTTAAAAAAGAAGTCCTTCGATGCGTGCAGCACTAATTGCCGGCCGATGACAGACGTCAGACGAGCGTATAAAATCTTGGGGTTTAGTCTACTGCTAGATGATGATGAGAGAACCAGAAATTTCGCAAATTCATTTCAGGACGAGCAAGACTCCAAACGCATGTGAATTTGACTTCCTTTTTCAATTGTATCGCAGTTTGCAAGACACTCCCTGGTCGAATTTGAGCCAATAACTAACCTGCAAAGAAACAAGGACCTAATCCTGTGATACCTGGTCTGAGGTCAAATTGGAGCAACAGCCAATGAGCAACTAACTGAGGCTCGAGTACACAAAGGATTGTGGAGTCTTACCTCCCGGAGAACTGTGTCCAAGCGTTGCCTTCCACTGCGACAACAGACAACCAATGTGCAGTTAATATCAGCATATTTGTTCATAAGACTGTGGAGTCTAGCCTACAGGCCATTGAACTCGCGAATTTTTCAGGTCTCTACTCATATATAATTGCAATCGTAACCTATACGTACACGTGTTTGGAGTCTGCATGCTTTTAAAATAAATTCGCGAATTATTTTTTCTCTACTATAACGTGTCAACGACTAAACAGCCGGTACTCGCGTGGAATTGGGATGGATAACGTTTGGGAAAATCCAAACCCATCACAGCCGACCGGTTTGGAACCTTATACTCTAAGCCCGATTCATTTAACTGAGTCATTCAAGTACAATTCACTGAATGTCAGTTGACTGCTACTACCGACAGGCGATTCAAGCAAATTTATTGGGAACATGCGACTTATTGCAGTGTAATTTTCGACCTTCAGCTGGAATTACAAATAAATAGAGACCTGCAAAATTCGCGTTAGTATTTGAGGACTCGTTAAACTTTGAAAACGCGTACCTTGCAATATGTCTGTCATTGGACCAAACTTTATTTAACAGTCCCTGGGTAACTCTGCGCCAATAAATGAACACTTCACAACTTTGTGCTCCAATCACATGCAGTTCAGTCAAAAGGGAGTGACTTCACAGCTACGCAGTAGCCAACGGAAAAACGATGCCGGTTCAAGTATTTACAGTATTGTGAAGTTCAGCCTGATGACAGATAATTACGCGAATTTTGCACGTCTTTACAAATAAATCAATGAAATTCGACCATCATATTAATCAGTTATTTCTGGCACTGATTAACAGTAAAGTCATTTCCTCTGGTTTTCACCGATTTTGCTCCATTCTCCCTATTTCAGATTTAGAGTGTACGACCACCCGAGCACAAATGAGGTACGCTACCTGCGAGAAAACATTGAAAGTAATGTCTTGAAACTAACACTTTAACTGCATACTAGGATAAAGCTGGCCAATCTTGCCTCAGGGGTTAGAAATCGTTTGAATGCTGCTCTGAAAATAGTAATAAATCGAACTCAGGTTGACCTGGTGGAACCACAGAGAGAAATGAAAATAGCAAATTAATTTGCCACACATAGAGCCTATACTTACTGTCTGCAACACATAACTGTTTCTCCTGTTGCGATAATACTGTTTAATATTTTCTTGGATCTTATACACTATAATTTCGTCCTGCAGCTTTAAACGTTCCTAAGCAAACTAGATAGTGCAATTAAAGAAAGAGCTACTTCCCGTCTTATTTAGTGCTATATACGTAAAATAAAATTAGTTTCAGTGTAAGCAGAATGAAAATGGGAAGTCGAGCATAATGGGCTGGGAGTCCGGAGTCAGAGCCGACTACTAGATTATTACCCAGTCACTGAGAAAACAAATGCTTTGATAGTGTCAGCAACGTGTACCGCTGCTCAAGTCTTGCCTTAGCGCTTACATCAAGTAGTACTAAAACGCATATTTAATTTTAACAAACGTTTAAAATGGCAAAATCAGTCTTGAACTTTTGGGAACCAACTTACGTAGGAATTTTGGTCATCTTGACAAATGCTAGAAATAAATACCATACCTTAACCTAATAGCCTCGTATGACAGGTTAAATGATTAAATGTAAACCCAGCGAGTCACTGTTGACATATATCATTATTCTGTAATTTATAAAATATACTACAAACTTGTTTTTATATATAATGTAGTGTTGTTATAAAATAATATAGAACGAAATACAAATGTTTTTAAAGTACAAAATAGTAAAGCAGATAATTTGTCTAGTTACCTAAAGTAAAGGCTGTTCACGATAAAGTGAGCACTTTCGAAATGAACCTTAGAAAAAGTCACCTCTGCTACTTGCATATAATTTAATTTGGTATCACCGAGTGGCATTCGCCCAGCAAAGTTGGTAACGGTGGATGGAAAGTAGTTCCCTTTCTTAACGTCGAATAACAAATTTTATGCAACCATTTGTGATAACTTCAATAATTTCTTTCGCTTTCTGTTTTTTTTAATGCATCCAAGTGAAAAAATTAGCAGATTTTCTAAAGTACTTACTTTCATAATAATTTCACAGTTTCATTTGACCGACGCATGAATAACGAAATGAGTCCCATGACAATGTTATTTTTACATAAGGCGGAAGAATACACAACGTGTATACAAGCAAACCTTAAGAAGGGCTTTCAAAAGTGCTCATTTTACCGTGAATAGTCTATACGTGTAGTTAAAAACGTTAGGAACGTCACAGAAAACGTTAATTTGAATATAAGTATGGAAAAGACCAGTTTTACAACGCGTGACCTTGAAATAATGCAGTACAACTTCGATGTTACCAGTAAAAGAGAAATGCTATTTGCTTTCCGCGAGTTTCATTTACCCAAAATCTACTTCAGGGACTGTATCTGTCAAACGGAATTTCCCGCTAGAACTACGCATTGACCTTCGGCAGCGCGAATTATGATTAATGCAGCGTACGAACGCCAAAACTAAATTACGTGGTCTCACCTAGTTTATCTACGCGCACGCGGTCACTAATTGGCTGAGAGTAGTTTCTGAAGTTGGCCTTAAGTATGATTGGCCGCGTCGCACCTGTAAGACTTCCTGTTGGTACAGCTGGCGTCGCAAAAGTTAGTGTCTATAGAAACATGACTTGTGACTTTGAGTCGGAATGTTAACAAGCCTACTAAGCAATCTCTGCTATAGTCCGTCTCACGAAAGATTGTACGTTTCTTTTTCGACAGTTCAGAGAGCTATCTTATGTACAACTATTTCAATAGCAAAAGATTTTCTGTTGCAGGTTGGCAATTAACAGGGTATGTTTATGTAAACATAACCTATGAAAGAAGAAGGGGAGAAAGGGGGACATCACTATATGCATGTAAACAGGTATATACAGGACTAATGTCAAAAAAGGTACGATCGTTGGTGACACACACTATAAACCTGAGCCTCTTGAGACTCCCTCTTTTTCCAGGAACTGGAACTGATTTAAGTCCTCTTACTGAGCAATAGTGTACGGAGACGGAGCTATCGAAATTTCAAGACGAGAAATAAATTTCAATTTCACTTCACTTCTTTGCAGTGTGATTAGGCATTACATAAGTGGTAAGTGTTAAATTTCGTCCATTGGTGGGTGGCGAATTTTTGTAAGGCATGCTGGTTTGTGCTGTCAACAACACACCTCGGTGCACGAAGCAGAAACTATTAACCAACGCATGGAGCTGGTGGACACTAAACGTACTGCGGCCACTCGCGAGCAAGTGCACATTTTACTCGTGACTCGGGGAATTTCGCGGATTTATTAAGAGAGGAATGGAGCTGCGCTTCCGAGGTCAAGAAGCAAAGGAGCGATACGGGCGGACACTACCATGTACTTCTAGCGCCTCATCGCTCCTACGCGCAAGGCGTGCAGTGTTTCCGTCGTGACGCTGTACTGTGCAAATGATGTGTAAGAGTGGGACTTTATTACTCGCTATGAAAGCCCAAAGATTAAAGTACGCCCGTATGTTTTGTTTGTACTTTTCTCTTGCCGTTTAAGTAAACTGCATAGGGAAGCTTTAAAAATGCGATATTTGACCTTTCCCCCCCCCCCCCTAAGAATACACTTCATATGAAAAAAAGAATGGCATAGATAATTGTTTAATTTTTATCTTCTCTGACAAAAAGTCGTATGCAGAACATTTATTTACCGAGATACGCGCATTCGTGCAAACAACTGTTTCACAGAAAATATTTCAGTACATCCTTCTCTTCAGTGCCAGGCTGAACCCGAACTAGTACTGCAATTGTGGGGGTTTCGTATGTTGGCAGGAATTTATTTGACACTCCCTGGAAGCCGGTGAGCAAACGGCAGGAAATTGGGTGGCCGAATCGCGTACGCGCAGCCTAAGAGATGCAGCGTAGCTCTCGCAGTTGTATATCTAGGCTGTTCACGGTAAAGTGAGCACTATTTAAGGCCATGTTAAAATTTTCGTTTCAGTTAATTTCTAACTTTCCACCACTTTTTAATATAAACATTTCAATGTGACTAATAAACACAGTGTATACATTTCACCTCTCAAAAGTTAACGCCTGAGGCTGCAATAAACTATATTTATTAGGGGTTAATGCATTTTAAAAGGGCCTTAAAAAAAAGCTCACTTTACCTTGAACGGACTACAGTACTGTGAAATCCAACCTACTGCCAGATGAATTCGCGAAATTTCTGCCCATTACGTACGCGACGTGAAGTTAACTGCAGAGACGAAACAGCATCCAGGTACAGCAAACAGCTGATATTGGAATACCTGGTAGAGATTCGCCATCCGCCATTTCTACCTTCTCGCTTACCCTACATTCGACTTGATTTTGATGGTTTTATCATTTCGAGCGCTATTCTCTTATACTGATTGGTTGCTATTGAGCTTTCTGGAATTACAGTTCACGTACATGTCTTTACCTGTTACCCCGCTCCACAACCAGTGATGTTGGGCTCGATTTCCCCTTCCAAATACCCCAGAGATCCTATTTTGTACATATTACGTTACAATCACCATATAAGAGTATTTATAAAAAGCACTTGAGTGCGGTATCTCGTTCGTCATGAAATAATTCATGTCTCCAGGTGCTGTAACCACTTATTTTTGCTTGTCCCTTACTCGTGCTACTCATTTGCTTGCTTCTTGCGACCAATAAATTACTGTATATGATTGGTGCTCGGAGATGCCACCATCAACCTACATAGCTACACCACACCTCACAAACTTCCTCACTGAGAATTACGTATAAGAAAGAAACTTACTGCATTTGGCAATCTTGTGCTCCAATACTGGTGCTCTGTTCATTTTCCTTACTAGCCACTCTGTACCGCATTATTACAAACTCTGCCATAAATTTATTCCTATATTAGCTTTATTTATGCAATTGCTTCTCCACTCACCCGATATACCCTGCACGACTCTGCCAATAGAAAACTTTTAACACTAGGATGGGTTCATTCCGCGTGGCCAGGTCACACAGGAACGTGTGTTCTGAAAAAGACATCAGCATTCAATGAGCAAATTATTTCCACTCGGGTATGTATAGGCAGAGACAGGAAGAAATTACGAATAAATTTTAGGACAAGCTAAATTTCAAACACGTGCACAAATCAGTTAGTCTACGTTTGCTGTTGGGTGTATTATCTGCCAGCAACGTTATAGAACCAATAATGGACTTGTGAGGACATCTGAGGCTCGATATTATATGTATACTACTTTAGAGTATAGCCTGTAAATATTTTAATTCCCAAAAAAAATTTTTTCATTTTGTATGCGACTGTGAGGTCCAGCATGATGCCATACGTATCGTTAAAAAAAATTCACGGTAAGAACCATATTTGGACCCCCGTGGGAACTCCGCGCCCAAAATCAAGAAGCGAGTGAGCGATACGGGCGACTCTAACACGCACGCCTAGCGCCTCATCGCTCCTACGCGCAAGGCGTGCAGTGTTTCCGTCGTGACGCTGTACCGTGTAAATTAGATCTGCAACAGTGGGGTTTTATTACACGAGATGAAAGACAAAAGATTAAAATACGCCCGTATGTTTGAACGTTTCTCTTGTCGCTTAAGGAAACTGCATAGGCAATATTTTAAAATGTGATATTTCACAGTTTTATGAATTTGTTCTCCAATAATACACTTTATATGATAAAAGTAAAAAAATACGGGCATAGATAATTGTTTTTCATTTTTCTGACAAAAAGTCGTATTTGCGGAACATATATTTAGGCCTACCAAGATACGCGTATTTGCGCAAACAACTATTTCACAAAAAAATAGGGGGGAGAGGGGAATGTCCATCCACTCTTAACTCACGCCAGCAAAATCAAAATAAAATTCCGTATTTTTCACGTACGGTATTGTGCTTTTGAAGTTCGTTGCCGACGGCTTTCGGCAAACCCAGATCTGCCTGAGAGAAACGCGATGTTCCCGACACGTCGACCGTGCCCAGGTGATGAGAAGACGATGTACAAGAACAGCCGTCCTTCGCGATTACAAGCGACCAGCAAGGCTGAGCTGTGTCCTCGATGCGGCCGAAGCGGGCGATGTAGCATTTATTCTGCTCAGGTAAAGCTGGACTCGAAACCGCCCGTTTCATCCGTCAGTCGCCCGTCCGTTCGTCGGTCACGTGATCTTCAACCAATCGCGGGGGAAATTTTTTTTTCTACCCGTCAATCCGTCAAATATATAACTCAAACTTTAACTTTCGACGGACGGACGCGTGGGCCACCGCCTTGTAATACAGTCACTGGTTTCTTATCTGAATATTTTTATTTTGAAATACACAAGGCAGTGAAGTTGTTTAGTTTTTTACGTTTCACCTTTGAATTGAACTGAAGATGACTTGTAGATTTTCGGAGGAAATGTTGATAAATTACGTTAGGGAAGATAATACATTTATTACATTCATTAAAAACATTTGCCTGTGCGCCAGAAAGTTAGTGTTGTTGGGTGGTAACAAACACAGAAAATTTCCTGGCCCGATTTGTTCGATGGGCGACGGACTGTTGTGAGTCGCTTTCGATTGACGGACGAAAAATTCGACGGATGGCTGACTGACGGACGGGCGACTGACGAAAGCGACGGATGGTTGTTAGCCAAGCTTTAGGAACAAAATGAGATTTCTTATGGGAGCGTTAGGCATAGGTAACTTTTATTTAAAATTTTGATCTGCATGACTGGAGTGAGTGAGTGAAGAGATTTGGGCGGCTCTTAACAGTGAGGTCTTGAGAGCCGAAGAGGGCGAAGTGAGGTGAGTATGGAGCAGTGCCGAAATGAAGGGGCGGGGGAAACGGGAGACCCTCCGTGAAATCCCGCCAACCAGAGGCATCGTCCGGCACGATTCCCACTTGCCGAAAATCCGGAGTGAAACCGGCCGGGGATCGAACTCGGTTCGCCTTAGTGGGAGACGAGCAGTCTAACCGCTCAGTCACCGCGGCCCCGACAAAATAGAAAGATTTTACTTAGTTACGGAGTTATTTTATATTTTATTGATGATTATTGCAAACTATCCTGTTTTTTTTTTAACATAGGAAATAGAGAAAATCTGGTACGAATGCGACACTAGCGCTTACCAAGTGGCGAAAATTTTTGGTTGGCGAACTTTTAACATTGATTTTCCCAACCTGAGTAAAAGTAACCTTAGAAAGGTCAAATCCAAAGAGCAATTTCACCGACATAAAATATAGTTCTCATTTTAATCTGTTGTGTCTATTTAATTTTTTTATAATACCATGCAATAATTCAATGTACATTTTTTGAGGACATTAATGAAAGTCAATATGTTATTGCCAATGTATAAATTTGGTTATTGAAACATACATATGTCGTTTGAATGTGTCAAAGTCAGCGGAAATCGCTGTTATTAGCCCTTTGTTTGCGAATCTTCTGTAAAACAGTATTTTGTACTATAAAGGCTGTTCACGTTAAAGTGCGTACTTTTGAAATCAATCTTAGAAAAATGTCACTGTCTCTATATATAATTTAACAGGCGACATGAGTGACGTGCGCCCAGTAAAGTTGTTAACGATGAAGGGAAAGTAATTCCATATCTTAACACCGGCTAATGAAAGTGTTGGTAAACATTTGTGATAACTTACATTATTTTTGTCGCTTTCTGTATTTTTTTTTAATGCATCGAAGTGTAAAAATGAGTAGTTTTGTAAAATATTTACTTTTCTAATCATTTTACAGTTTCGCTTGACTGACGCACGAATAAAGCGATGAGGCCTTTGACATACAACGTGCATACAAGTAGACATTAACAATGCTGTATTTTATTTTTAATAGACTGCCATATCAAAACTTTAGTCACCGTTTGAAATTCTGAGGGAACAGAGCGCGCTGCAAGCAACGCATTCACGTAAACCAGCTGTACACCTTGACTGGCGTGTATTTCAACCCTAGAGTAAATACGGGGGCTAGAGCACTCATGAAGCTGCGCAGCTGGTCAACTTTCTAAACTGTAACGGAAGTTTTTAACCTATGCGGTGTATGGTAATAGTCTACGTATCGGGCTGAAAATATGGGAATGTTTAGTATCGCTACTATACAAAGTTGGGAACTTTCCTACGCATTTGACTCTTTCCCGAGCAAAAGTAGGAATGTTACCATGCATGTAAGGGAAAATCTTTTACTATACGCACTTTGTCAATGTACGTATACACTGATATGATAAATTGCAAATAATTTCTTAGAGTGTAGCTATGCTCCGTGTTCCAACATTGTACTATTTTTCTGCAAGTAGAGTGAAACCCCTATTTTACACTTTTCGAGGGACTGGGAAAAAATTTGCAAAATGCAGGAAAGTGTAAAATCAGGATGTGTAATACACTGTAGCACTATCAAAAACAACGTGGATAGGTCTTGAGATTAAAATACTTTTCATAAAGTATGTGTTTTGAGAAATTCGTACACTTCCTCTTCATTAGTTTTAAAGCAGCTATAATATATTTTTGTTATTCAAGGTATGTTATTCATACAAATGAGCGCGTGTGTCTTGAAATTTCAAATGTGAACAAACCCGTTCGTTGCTGTTGAGCACCAGACTTTGGCAGTTTTACTAGCGATTGGCGATTAGTAGGCACAGGTAAAATTTTTTAAATTTATTTTAGAGCAAGTTAGACTTCAAACTCATTTACTTTCGGTTATTTTTATAATCGTGTCACACTTTATTAAGCATCCCCTGGTGAAGTCTGAGCCAATAACAGAGCTGCGAGGAAACAAGCAACGAATCCCGTGCCACCTGGTTCGATGTAAAACTTGCTGCACCCCGAGGCAGCAGCCAATGGACAGGAAGCTGAGTCTCGAAAATACATAGGACAGTGAAATATAGCGTACATGTGGTTTAAAACGCGGGGTTTTCCTGTCCCTAGCGATTGGAGACATGTACCGGAGACGAGGATCGTTCCACCTCGTACTTAGTATGTGGTTTCAATGAGATATATTTCTAACGTTTCGTGTAATGTTTCATACATTCACGTGAATAAAATCTTGTTAATGTCCAGTTTTCGCGTGATAATTACGTGACTAAATCATGCAATCTTGCGGGCCAGTCATACTACGAACGAAGTTGTGTTTTTCTCCTTTGCTTTTCATGGTTCTGTTTATATTTTTGCTATGTTGCCTGCTCACATTTTTAATCTAGCCCACGTATTGTCCTTTCTCTCCCAAAATGAAAGACGAATGGATAATGTAAGTTAGACTGCACCCTCAACCATAGGTATACCAAATAGACTCTAAACTGAAATAATTCAGCTTTTAAGAAAAGTTTAGGGAAATTATTCAAAAAATCACCATAGGGCACATTAAGTAATGTTTGTGCAATGGAGACACAACATAGCACCTAGGTCATCAATAACTCATCAAAATACAGGACTGTAAATTCAGCAACATTTAGAGGATTTATGGATATTGGTAATTTCAAATTACGATTAGCAGAATTACTAAAGTTTTTGTATGTAGAACGTAATGTTCAGGCCTACCATCAAACTGAAAAATCACGTATGACATCTAGTTGATTTCGGAGTTTTAATAAATCACGAATACCATACTTCCGCCATATGATTTATAATACAGGTACGCAACAAAATCATCGTGACATTTTGATTCGATACCCGAAGTTTACAGGCTTACGTACTGCATCATAATTGGCGCACGAAATGACCTCTTACACGTATAGGCTATTCACGGTAAAATGAGCATTTTTGAAAGCCCTGCTTTAGATCTACTTGTACGCACATTGTGTATTCTTCCGCTGTATGTAATATTAACATTGTTATAGGCCTCATCACATTATTCACTTGTCGGTCAAGTGACAGTGTGAGATTATTAGAAACGTAAATATTTAACAATAATGCTCATTTTTACACTTCGACACATTAAAAAAAAACCGAAAGCGAAAGAGATAATTTAAGTTATCAGAAATGGTTACCTAACACTTTTTATACGATGTTAAGATACGGAACTACTTCCAATCCATCGTTACCAACCTTACTGGGCGCATGTCGCTCATGACGCCCGTTAAAATATATGTAGATAGGAGCAGTGACATTTTTCAAAGGTTGATTTCAAAAGTGCTCACTTTATCGTGAATAGTCTTTACACGTGAAAATGTAGCGTGGTGAGTGTTACGCGTAAAGTGAAGTGATCGCAAAACCCGGGCTTAGAATAAGGATCATTATCAAGCATATTTTCCTTGGCTAGCTGCTCAATGGCGCAATGGGCAAACGCAGCGACGATTACAGAGCTGCCTTGTCGCGCCGGTAAACTATAATCCATTCACGCTTACTTCACACTTTCCTGAAGCCCTGCTAACGTTCTACTTTTAGGATATTCCTCCGTGTCGTGAAAACTAAGCTTACCTAAGTCTAGAAAATTACTCCAAAGGACAACGCACTGAATTCGTGCGCACTCAGTTGTAATGACATTTTGCACGAGAAGTTTGTCTTACCAAGCGTTACCAACATACCTATTCTGTCACAGTTTTTATTCATATACATTATAAATGGAATATATTTTATAAATAAAATATAGGCAAAACTTTATTTGGCCAAATATAAGATACTTTCTGTTAGCAGAGGTATGAAACGTTTGTGAAACACGGAATTTTTAGGAAATAACAAAACACGTCATACATGGAGTGTTTTTCCACAGGTTTGATGCAAACAATGTGAAGAAACCTCGAACAGACTATAGCTTCGAAGGCGGAAAGAAATTTTATAATGGCTTCATTCCTTTTAAAGGCTGTTAACGGGAAAATATAAGCACTTTTGAAAAGAACCTTTGGAAAAAAAATCCCTATTAATAGCTGCTTACATGCGCTACATAAGAGTATGCAGGACCCCAGTAAAGATGGCATCCAAATAATAAAATATTTTTTTTAAGGTTTGATGTACTGAGAGTGTAATGTTTAAAATTATGTTACCTCCAGTTACTGTTTCCTTTTTTTTTTTTGCACATAAGAAAATAAATATAAGTAGCACAGACCCATTCACTTTCCCAATTCCACAGTTTTATTTGGATGACGCATGAATAAAGTGAGCAGGTCCATGTCAGTTTTAATTTTATATACAGTGTAAGGATACAAACAGAACCGTGCAAGAAGATCTTAAGCTGGATTTTCACAAGTGCTTATAGGCTGTTCACGGTAAACTGAGCACTTTTGAAAGCCCTGCTGAGGATCTACTCGTATACACTTTGTGTATTCTTCCGCCATATGTGTATTCTTCCACCATATGTAAAATTAACTTTGCCATGCGCCTACTCACTTTATCTATACTTCGGTCAAGTGAAACTCTGAAATTATTAGGAAAGTAAATATTTTATGAATCTGCTCGTATTTACGTATTAAGATGTATTAAGAAGAAAACAGAAAACGAAATAAAAAATATTTTGCTATCACAAATGGTTACCTAACACTTTTTATTTGACGTTAAGATATGGAACTACTTTCCATCTATCGTTACCAACTTTGCTGGGCGAATGTCACTCGGTGCGTCAATTATAATATATGCAGGCAGGGCCAGTGACTTTTGTGTAGGGGTTGATTTCAAAAGTGCCCATTTGATCGTGAACAGCCTTCAATTAACCGTGAATAGCCTATACAGAGGTTGAACGCTTATTCGTCTTCTGCGCATGTGCCCAACATTGACCTACCCCAATCATATACAACTGTCAAAGTAACGTGGTCAACAGTGATAAAAGTATTTGTTTATATCTTCATTTGCACATGACAGGCACTATTATATGAATAAAATGCTTTTAGCAATTCGAGTTTAATCAAACTGCATTGCAACTTAGTCAGCTGAAATATGACACCTCAAAACATTTGTTAGCAAATCAGTTTGCTAACCTTATCCAAACCGCGCCGTTTCCGCAAGATGTGTTGGCAGAAAAGCAGTTCAATGTTGGGACACGGAGATTGGTTGTGCGCAGCCAGCGAGATCGGTCTACCTCATCTTTAGTCTATGTGTCACAGCCTCTCTGAGACAGCGGATATCGACGTCTAAAATTTAATCGAAATAACGATGATGCGTATTATGTTATTTTATTTGTGTAGGGCGAAGTTACATCGGTCTGTTATTTTTCAAGTAAAGCCTAAAATTAAAAAATGAAACTAAGTTTTGTGAGTAACTTTCGCTATTAAAAAATATAATCACTATACCTTATATAATAACAATATAATTACAGTACCTTACCTTTATTCATTAGAAATGCATATTTATATAATTACGTTGTAATTAGCATTTGGGAGAAAGGACTCGTAACTAACACAAAAAGCAAAACTGGTTATTTTGAAACCTCTCCTTTTAAATGCTGCTGGGCGTCTGATGCTACAGTAAACAAGTTAGCGCAAGAAATTCGCAACTGGGAGCCATACCTGAGCGAGCAGCAGGCATGCCAATGGGATGAGCACACATCGTGACAGCCTCATTTCCCTTCCCGGCAACGTCCAAACACTCGCATCGCCGCCACTTACGGGGAAGTCCAACAATCACACTACCGGCTCTTCGGAGACCCGGGCCGGGCAGTGAAATCCACCGTTAATCAACGATGCTTCTCGTCAAGTGATCTTCTTGTGGCGGTCACCATTTCGAATCGTCCGAGCGACATCTTTCCCCTTGGCTTTACGCAAAAACAAATGCCGGCCGCACGTGTTGTGTGCAGAGCACGTGGGGGGCGAGATCGTACGCAAACGACGTCCTCGCTATGACGGTCCTGCTGGCACTAGCCGCCGGTGTGCCGTCCCACGCACGACCTCCTCAGCTGACTGGCGGGAGGTCGCCACTCCCTCTTCGCTCCACGACCACGTGACCCATCACCCTCCCCCTCCTGGTCAAACCCACGACACGAGACTGCCGACACCTGCCCTCATCTCCCAGCATAATGCTACACTTCCAAGATAGTCTTCCCCCCTGCGCCGTGCATCTGCGTTCTCCGCTAGCCTAGGGTTGCCACACACACACACACACACACACACACACACACACACACACACACACACACACTCGGGATGAAAAAGGATATCCACTCTGGAAAATGAGGACGTTTCATTGAATAGGAGGAAAATTAAATTGAATTATAGGCTGTTCAAAGTAAAATGAGCATTTTTTGAAAGCGCTGATTACGATCTACTTGTATGCACTTTGTGTATTCATTCGCTTCATGTAATATTAACGTTGCACAGTCGTCAGACTTAATTCATGCGTCGATCAAGTGAAACTGTAGAATTATTAGGAAATTAAATGTTTCTTTTTAATCCTCTCATTTTTGCACTCAGATGCATTAAAAAAAAACAGAAAACGATATAAATAATTTATATTATCGCAAATGTTCACCTAACACTTTTTATTCGACGTTAAGATATGGAACAACTTTCCGTTCATCGTTACCAACTTTATTGGTCGCGTGTCCCTTAGTGCGCCCGTTAAAATACATGCAAGTAGGAGAAGTGATTGTGAGTTCAAAAGTTGTTCACGTTACCGTGAACAGCCTTTAGTGCCACAAATATTTTACTCTTTTCAGTCAATAATTTCGTGGGCAGACTAACGCCGCTGGTGTAGGCTGCCACGCACCACGGCGACGTTCAATAAAGCTGTGTCCGAATTCGCCTGAACTATATGCTTGTGCGTACCTGTCCCCGGAAGTGACGTCGTAAGTGCTGTCCGAATTGCAACTGAAGTATGCAAGTATACAAGTAACCTAAGATGTATAATTCCCGCGTATTTACGGAACATGTGTCGCCATTTTGAGAAGCAATTTTTAGGTCACAATTTATTTCCGAAATAATTATGTTATTTGAATTTTGATAGGACAGCATTACTACCTCGTAGGCATATAATTTTGAACTGAGTCAATAATTATCGCAAGGTTCACTTCATAAAAGGTCTAAATTATAAATTCGTATTAGGCCTATGTTCCTAACCTACAGAAGCTACTAGAAAACAAGCAATCAAAATTGCAGACGTACGTACAATAATATAAGATAGTAAATGTTATGCAAATAAAATTGAAATATTATTATTATTATTACGTGATTTAACCTATAAACCTTCGGCAATTATCAAATTCTTAGTCTGAAGACACGTACATTAAAAGTGGTTAGCTGGCTAATAACTGTTACAGAAGCCAACAAGACTGCCTGTCGAATTCATCAAGTTTGGTGCCAAGCGTAAGTGAAGTATGCAAGGATGCAGGTACGCCAGTTTATAGGCTACCTGAATTCGGACACGGCCGTGGGCTGGTGCCCTGAGTAGTTAGCCATGCACCACGGCATCCACGTACTTACTCGCTGTACTACTTATACTAGAGAAGTATGCGTTAATTTTTGTCGCGTATGGTTTAAATCTTTACAACGTCAAAAAAAAAAAAATAAACAAGTGATTACTCATACGCCACACCTGTGTGTCGTGAGACCGGGAGCCTAGACTCCCATAACTCACAGGATGTTAAGACGGTTTAATTTGTTGCCTATTTTAAAGTAAAGTTACCGTGTAGTTGTATAAAGGCCTGTGCCTTCTTGGTAGTCAGTTCCTCCCCGACCTGAAACAGACAGTTTTCAGAAGGTTAATTAACAACACAAAATAATGCTCCCAACACCAGCTAACATAAGCTATGAAAGCTCGATATTGAGAACATAAACTGGCGTGCTTGCAATTATCATTTACACGACAAAACATCTCAGTACATGCCTTCAGTTTGAAAGATGAATATAAATGACAAATTTAAACAAAATCGTAAACATGCAGAACGTCAAAGAACATTACAAACTTTATTCAGACTACTAACGAAATTAACGTCGACAACACAGCTACCGCAAGTTTTGTTGCCGAAAAACTAATAATACACTAGCGGACAACATAAAATAGCGCACCAAGAAGAAACCTTGCGACAACCACGAAACGATGTAAATAGCGGGAGTATAGGCTATTCACGGTAAAGTGAGCACTTTTGAGGCCCTACTTACTTTTTCTTTTCAGATTTTTTATATTCTTTTACCACCTTTTATAATAAATATTACCATGTAAGTAATAAACACAATGTGTGTACTCCACCGCACTCGGAAGTAAACATTCAATGCTAAAATCAATTATATTTATACACCATTATTCCAAATGAGAGGGCTTTTAAAAGTGCTCACTTTACCGTGAATGGTCTATACGGGCTGGTACACACATAGTCCCAAGTTGGTGTATTTACACTTCACCGCACACCCTCCAGTGGCACTGCAATCAGCGATCAGATATCGTAGACAATGACGAGCAGTCTAAACCGTATTAACACGAGCAATTCTAGGCGATACAGGCTGTTCACGGTAAAATGAGCAATTTTGAAAGCCCTGCGTAAGATCTACTTGTATACATGTTGTGCGTTCTTCCGCCTTATGTAAAACTAACATTGCCATGGGGCTCATCAATTTATTCATGTGTCGGTCAAGCGAAACTGTGAAATTATTTGAAAAGTAAATATTGTACAAATTTGCTCATTTGTACACTTCGATGCATTAAAAAAAAAAAAAAAAAAAAACCGAAAGCGAGAGAAATTATTTAAGTTATCACAAATGGTGACCTAACACTTTTTATTCGACGTTAATATAGTGAACTACTTTCCCCTTCATCGTTACCAACTTTACTGGGCACATGTCACTCATTACGCCCGTTAAAATACATTCAGGTATGGGCAGTGACTTTTTTTTAAGGTTGATTTCAAACGTGCTCACTTTATTGTGAACAGCCTTTGCCAAGCAAGCGCACAGAGTGAAGAAAGGCGCCGGAAAGACGCCAAAGACATATCGCTTTACGCAACTGACGGACTTCGAGAGACGACTCGTAATAATATAGATTGCTCGGACCATACTGCCTGATGTTGTTCAGAGCAGTGAATGCGCGAATGAACCCTCACACGAAGGACCAGCTGAGGACGGACGAGATCAACTACCAGTCGAGGATCTCGACGGATCGTGAGCCAGGCGTGGAGGGATCCAATGACAACCCGGTTCACGATTGCAGGCCTGTGTCGGGGATCCTGTGTGCAACACACAGGCGATGTGTGGTGCTTAGTTGATCAATGCCGCTTCGTTATGGGGACTGACGATCATCGCGCACGGGTTTGGATGACCCCTGGTTAGCGCCACAATCCCACTCCCGCTGCTGAGCGGAACACTTCCTCCGTGGTAGGCATTGCGGTCTGGAGAGCCATAGCCTACTTACAACCATTCGTCGTCTTACATTGAACGTTGATGGCCCAGTGGTATGTGAATGAAATGCTGCGCCCCCATTTGCTTCCATTTCTGGCCAGGATTCCAGGTGCTGTACTCCATAAGTTTTACACACTTAAATTTGAATCAGTGTGGAAACCACTGGTTCGCAATGAAATTCAACTAACCTAATCAGTGAAAATGGCTCCACTTAGAATCAGAGGAAAACAACTGATAGTTTCGGTGAAAATATTCCACTGATTGAATTAGTGACGTGAAATTATTTCACTGATTGAATAAGTAAAGTCCG
This sequence comes from Dryococelus australis, assembly GCA_029891345.1. Classification (NCBI taxonomy): domain Eukaryota; kingdom Metazoa; phylum Arthropoda; class Insecta; order Phasmatodea; family Phasmatidae; genus Dryococelus; species Dryococelus australis. The sequence continues at coordinate 69,984,361 of CM056998.1, read as the reverse complement.
ACTGCAGGGGCTAATTAAATGTTGTTATTATTGAATCTAGGCAAATAATTATGTAAAATAAACATATTTACAATAGTTTACCATTTATATTGAGCAACAAACCGTAATTTAAAAAGAAGATTACGGATGTGGCCGGAATTGAGCTCTCACACCCGTTCCACTTAGATATTTGGACCGTTACCTTACCATCTGCGCTATCACGCGAAGTTTCACAAAGTGAGGAAAATATATACATCATAGTTTTGCCGTGAAATCGTAAAAATTTATATTGCATGCTCTTCCATTTCGTTTTGGTTTAATTGGTACCTTAGGATTCTTAAAACGAATGGTACATATGCGTACATGCTCTTCGCCACATTATATGCAGCTTAAACCTTCAAAATGAGCACTGTGACGATTACATGAAAACAAAATGGAAGACGTAACAAAAGAATGAAAGGCTGAGTGTTCATATTACCTCGTACAATGGCGTTTTGAAAGACGAAACACATTTTAGAAAGTATTTTGTATTGCTTTTATTAGTTTATTCGTTGTTATTTCACTTGATACACGCTGTTTAACGGCCATTTCTAAACTTTTTTGACGGCCATTTTTACACGCTGTTTAACTGATCCATCAGTCAAAAATAATCCACCCAGTAAACAGTGAAAAAAATGACTGATGAATCAGTGTAAAATGTCACTGAATCAATAAGTGAAGGAAATATGGCTTTTTTTTTTTCGCTGAATCATCAGTTCAATTCACTGAAGTGACTTTTTATTCAGTCAGATACTTTTGACTGATTGGAACTATGAAATTCTCACTGATTCAGATTTAGAGTGTAGGTGAATTTTCATGTCACTATGTGCATGCAAAATATGGTATTTTGAATACCATAACAATAGTCAGGCACACAAAGAGAAAAGTGATCGCTCATACGCCTATCTTTCCTCCGGGAAAGTAACAATAAACTCTGGGAATACAAAAACTTGGGAACAATTTTAAATGCTAAAGAAGCTTGTGCAATGGAGCGCAACATCCTACTTATCTACCCTTTTAAAAAACTACAGCATGGAATGTTAGATCAATTTATAATCTCACCAGCCACTATAACTGTGCATTACAATCTCAAGTCCGATATTTCTCCTTTCCCCATCTTGCAGGATTACCTCTTTTAGGAGCTGTTTTATTCTAGTGTCCTCGAGGCCGTGATCACCAAGGCGATACTACTTTAAATTAGCATCGGTTATCAGTGATACGGAAAGAGCAAATATATGTGTATATGTCTTTTTGCGTTTGATAGTAGACAAAGATAGCAACAGCGGCTTTCTAAAATAGAAATTTTACTGTAATTCTAAACGCACGAGTTTCAAATATAAGACAATGTACTTTTTAAAGCTTGTTGCACAATACAGCGACGCGTCTCGATGCGATGCGTTACGACGCGATGGGTGGCGACGAGATATACTTAGTTTCACAATATAACGGTGATATGTCGGCGACGTACGCCGTCTGAGAGGGCGCTGCTATATATTTTGGTGGGGGAAATTTCGTTTTTAGACTTCACGAAATGTGAAAAAAGATACGCGAAAGACAGCATTGATACTGTCACAGTCATATGTTTTAAGAGGGTAGTAAGCTAACAAGGCAGTATTAACAAACACGGTAATAATAGTTTTTGTGGTCTAAAAGGTCGCCTGCCTCTCGCGGCAGATCCCCGTAGCTCTAGGGGATCTGCCTGCCGCATGGGTGAAGCTGGTATTACATTGAAACTTCCTGTATATGATATAACCATTTATTGTACATAACATTCGATATACATTCAAAACAATATTATTCAAGTATTATAAACCAATTCAACATAACCTAATATTTTCGTATTTCCTGTAGTACCTGTTAACTTTCTATACAAATAAATCTGATCACCAACATTGAATTTCATTTTCTTACATGCATACAAAACAGGATTACCAAATGAACTTATCACAGCTGTACTACTTGAAACACCTTCGTTAACTGGAAATGTTTTCCAACAAATAATGCCACGTGAATCAATTTCAATAATGTATTTTGGTTTTGGATCTTTACAATTATTTGCACGTCTGAAGAAACAGAACTCTAACAAACCAGACCCAGCTTTTGCTGTAACACCTTGAAATCCAAAACGGAATAGAAATTATAACAACATACAACCGTCTTCTACGTCCACAATACGTACACTCCATTCTGTATCTGCTTTGCCAACCTCTTTCTCAATTGAATGAATATTCCGAAATATTCTTCTGGGAAAAGAAGAATCTTCCATCTCTCCCGTAATTTCTCTTATACATATTGATTAACTGGTGATTAGCTACAGCTCGTCGCAAAGCATCGCGTTACAACCCGTCGCTGTATTGTGGAACCAGATTTAAGGTTGTTGCTAACGTAACGACGACCATGAGAATGATTGATATTCAAGCCTGAAGGCCAGTATAGATGCTTCAAGCGACCTAGGAGGAATAATAACTGCCGTGGTTTGTTATTGTCTTCCACAGAATGGAGACGACAAAACATCACAACGCCCACTCAACCCGGAAAACAAAATTTATATACATGCAATTTTCTCGACTCTACCGCGAATATAACCTCGAGAGCTTTGCTCCTGCCAACCTCCTTGGCGTAGTTTGTAAGAATAGGAACGCAAGCTTATGATACGCTGGATGTTTGGCACGGATCTCGGATAAGGGATGGATGTGCATACAATCTTAAATATAAATTGAGGTAATTTTGGTTTGTAAGCTGCCCCACTGAAAATCTTTCATGCATAACAAACGAGGGTGTATAAAGGCCTAATAATGAAAACTTTGGCTCGTGTTTCATATCGTCCTGAGGAACGGATAAAATGGTCACAATTTTGAACTTCACCAGGGCTGAAATAATGGGTGTATTGAGCCTGTTTCGGTATTGTCAATATATACTTGTAAGTACGTACATTTGCGTACTAGTAGTGATGTGTACTTGTTGAAACAATTCGGCCAGGTCATCGCCTCTTCATGTTGGACTAGTCGCACATTCTGTTGGAAATTTCAGAAACTACTTGACAACAGAAAAATGCGGTGCATGGTATACGTTACGACAACGTCTATGGTTATGCATAAAGAAAAAAACATAACCATAGAAAGATTTGTTATTTATTTTGTGTCATAGTTTTGTACCTTGACATGTTACGAGTTTAAGCACTGAAACATGGCTTTAGCCGAGAATGAGGAATTAATAGGAGCATAAGTGGACGCGTATTATTTTCAGGAGGGAAATGAAAGGCGGCGCAGAAATATTGTTGTACACCGGTTGCTTGGCAGAGCAGCAAAACGTCAGGTGTGAGTTGTTTTGAACGAAAACTAGTACACAAATATGCTAATATAATGTCTTTTTTTGGTCGTTTTACACTTTGAGTACAAATTGTACACCAGAAAATCAAATTGTAGGAATATAGAAATTCTTGCACATCGGTTTCCTGATTTTATGTTTATTTTTTCAGCTTCTCTCGATTTCACAAGTATTCATACCACACCAATAACCTTGGGATATTGCTTTATCACATCAGTGGAAGATTGTATACAAATCAGGGCAGTTGTTATGGGATTTGTAGCATTTATTTATCGTATGTAAAGGGGCATTACACAGCTGGCATTCTTTCCTCGTTCCTCGATATGTAGCTTACCATATGTTTGAAATATACACATTGATAACAAAAGAAAGTGAAATACAATTCAACGGGGTTTATAATAACTTGGAAATGCGGATTGCAAATTTAGCATTATTTGTAAGCATACACATGGGAAATATGCTGCACAGGTCTATAAAACGCTCAGAATTTTATTCATAATTGGAAGCACATTTATTACACTGTCAATTATTTACACGTACAACAGAACGACATTTTGTAAACACTTATTAACTTTTAAAAATTGAGATCTTTATAACCACAAAACGTAGGCCTACACGTTAATTTTCACACCAGAAATACAAATACAGTATTTGAAATTGTATACTTGCGTTGCGTAAGTACGCAAGTATGCCCAGCAATCATACAATACTTGCCAAGTATGGTTGCTGTATTTACTATTATGGGAATTCGGACATCGCTAGTATATACTTGATGATGTCACGTCCGGGGACAGGTACACACAAGTGTGCATTTATTGAGAATCCGGAAAGAGCCTGAAAAGAGGATTCATACTCCAGCGAGGGGTAGTACTTTTTTAGTATGCCATTGCATTTTAAATAAGCGAGAGGAAAGTGGTGATGAAAGCTAGGCTAACTCAAAACCACATGAAATCACCAGGCGATCTCACAGGGTAAAGATAAGTTTCTCTAGATTCACACCGCGTGCGATCTGCAGGTATGATCATAAAACTACTGCAGCAATGCGGGTCATTTCATAGTAGGAGTGGCAACACACCTGTCAAGGCAGGTGCGAATACGCACTTCTTTATGGCCCGTCTGAATTTAAAAAAAAAAGCATGCAGATAGCCTCCAGCTGGAGTTATCAGAAGGAATAACTAATGGTTCGGCGCTGCAGGGAACTAGATAAAATTCCCCACATGGGGTGACCACAGAGCAATGTGTCCCAAACTGGCATACCGCGGCACCCTGCAGTACCGCGAAATTTTCCATCACTCAACATTTTGAGTGAATGAAATATGTATTACTTATTTAAAAGCGATGAAAATAATTACAATAAAGTTTTATCATCAAGCCCCTTTAACTTAGCAACACTTAAGTGATTCACGGTTGGTCCGACAGGTGACAAGCAGTAATTGACTCAAGATCGATCCGATAGATGGCGAAACAGTGTTGTTAATAATTCGTGTCTTAAGGATGATATGCGTGTTTCATTTTCAACACTGATATATTACATCAAACTTGTGTTCTTTAAAAATCGATCGGAATCCTCACGTTGATATTAAATATAATCTTAACTTTTTGGTTGTCTAATTGTGATAGTTTATTTATTTACAATTATAGTTTATCTGAATCTTTTAACCAAGTCTATTTTAAACGATTTAATTGGTAGTTTTACTGGGATGATTAATAAATTAAACGAATGACACACTGAAATCTTAATTTTTTTTCATGTGTTATAGGCTACTTTTGATTCAAAATAAAATATATAAAACAAATTTCACTGCAAAAACCTCAACAAGGTGCCCAAGATTATAATATCCTCCAAAAGAAAGCCACGAGCATCAAAGGTTGGGAATATCTGCTATAGAGTGTCAAATACCAGCCTGGCAATCTGGTGGTTGCTGCTCATATTCGAGCTGGCTGCAATGAGGGCTGGGTTAATCCCAAGTTGTTTTACATCCACTCAGCAAACTAGGACGATGAAGTTTCTGTAAGCCTGCCATCTCTCCTATTTCCTTGTTCGCTGGATCTACGTCATGGTTAATCTCGTTGCATAAAATTATTATTATTATTAATACTTCGAGGAATATGCTCGAGTTAACTTGAGCAACGATTGTGTGGAAATTTCTTTGTTCGTACAGTGTAACAATTGTCGTAGTTTTACGTGAAAGTTGACCTCCCGTGGCGCAGTCGGTTGGTGCGCCACCGATCTGGGGTGCGGGAGGCCCTGGGCTCGAATCCCGGGCAAGCCATGGGCGTTAATTTAAGCTAGCATACAAGTTAATCTGTAAGCCGTCCCCCGCCGAGCCTTGGAGCATAAAACCGGGGGACGTTAAAAGTCCTTTACAATTACAATTTACAAGAACAGTAAATATTATGACAATCTTTCTTGAAGATTTTCTTGCAAATTCTGCCTTCCGAAGCATAGAGAGTGGAAATGCGCTTAATTTTTGTCTGAAAAAAAAATTATTTTAATCGATTATTTTTTACATTAAAAATTATATTTTAGTAAAATATTTTATAACGCTGCAAAATACGTACAGCCTTCTTTCATACACATCATAAATCGCACATTTCTGACCATTTTCATGGTGTCTGTACTACTTTTTTATGAGTTCTTCACGTTGAATAGTCTGATGCAGTGCTCCATAAGCAGTTTCTTTACTTCAACGTCTTGTCGCCAGCGAGATCACGATATCATTAGAGACGGAGAGCAGGTTGGTCAGGGAGGCGGAATTGTGGTAGGATACGTCCATGGTCTTTCACGGTGTCCCCAAACCATGGAAGGCCGAAGCCAGGATGGCCGGACCAGGAATCGAACTCGTGTCCTCCCGAACGTGAGTCCAGTGAGTTACCACTGCGCCACCCCACTCGGTATGATTGTTGTCCTTCTCCCACAAAGCCCATGGGGTGGTGTGGTTCAATGGGAGAAAGGAAGGTAGTGTTGCACCTCGTCTGTAACACTGGCTGGAGTCTGCGAACGAGAATAACAAACTAATCCAAATACGAGTATATTGAAATTTATTTCTGTTTAATTACTATTCTGGTGTTTTAAAATGATTTGTATGAAAAATAAATTTAGGGTTAGGCCTATAATATGAAGGTTGTAATATTGTCATTATAGTCGCTAAGTTCCGCAGTTATGATCTTTGAAGTTTTAAATTTTTAACTATTGCACTGAATATTTTTTTTACATCACTTGTATACAAATTTAGCTGGCTAAACAAGAGTGCTACTATAACTTAATAATGGCTTCCAAAACTGAGCACGTTTTATCAGTGACCAGCTCACCTTAAACACTCCAAATTGCTTGAATTTTTTTTCAATTCTGATCTCACAAAATACTAACAGTTTTTGTTATAAATGAGCACTTTTTCTTTTATCTTTATGTTTCTGAAAGTAGGATATAATGTTGTGGCACTTCTTTGCAGAAGATTCAACGGGTTTTCCTTGGTTCGTTGAAAGCCGGGCGTTCCCAAACAATAGAAACCATACTCAATATCTCCGCTCCTTCCTGGTTCCTGAAATACGATTTGACAAGTAACAAATGTCCAACACAATTTATATCAAACGTTAGTGATTATTAGTTAGCTGTTGGGCAGAGGAGAGGCAGGGGAGAGACAGGAAGATACAGATGCACACAGGCTTGGCCACAGTTCGCCAGCATTCTTGTATGGGTGGCCCCATTCCAAGCAATCAAGAGTCAACGCCTACATTTAACATGCAGTGTGGCCAAGACCAGCACATAGATGCATCTGCAATATTTCCTTTACGGACACTAGAAACCACCTTCTTTCAGTATCTACAATCAAATCAACAAATAACAAGAAACATACTGAGTGTTTCAGCCCGAGGTCACACCTGTGAAGATGCCTTTCACGGAACAAGAGAAAGCGAAACACCATTGCTGCTGTACATTTAAGGCTGCTGATCATCAAAAATTCAATTATTTTGTGTGAAATATCGTTTACTCTATAGACATTAAATATAAGAACTCTTTCCTTGCATATGAAATTTTTTAGATATCATAGCTTTTGCAATACACCATGTCAAAATCACAATTGTAGTCTTTCGGACTACTAAACGTACAAATAAAACAAACGGCAATGTTTATAGAAAATTTAATAAGGGTGTCTGAAAGGGCATGTCCTAATTAATATCAGGGCATGCTTCGCAAATGTAGGCCTATTTACCAAAAAAAAATCATAAATCGCTGCAAATAGAAAATTTGCAAAAATTTCCTTATTTAAAAGAATTCTAAAAAATTGCATAGCGTGGATTTAAATAATTCTCGAAGGAACTCATAGTATCTTACTACAAAGTTAATGATCTCATTTCGGTAAGTAATTTTATTTTTATTATTTTTATGTATCAAAACCATTAAAATTGTGATTCTGACATGCCATTATGCAAAAAGTCATGAGGGCTAAAATTTTTGGCCTATGTGCTGAAATAGTACTTGTAGCTTATGACCAGCACTTTAAAACAGTGCCAATCTAATGAGTTTGCCCACTTGTCACAAAATCGCACTGTGGAGAAATAATGGAGGAATATTCATAAGCAAGTCAAATCATGTTTGGTAAGCATGACTGATGTTAATTACAGGATGTGTGAAAGTGACCAACAAAATACAAATTGGTCCCGTCTATAGTTCGTTTAGTACTACGGAAAAATTTCCCCTCCTTACCGCCCCCCCCCACCTATTTTTCTTATTCACTTGAGTCATGGTCAGTGTCCCCTTTCCCGCACTTTGTCTACGGAGTGACGACGCACAATGGCTGCAGCTGCACCAGTAACACAATCTTACTTACCAATAAAATCTATGGAACACACAGCACTTTTTTTCACCTAGAGTGTCTTGTCCTGCCGCACGATACCGAAAATACAGACGTGAATGACCAGACCACGAAGTGGCTTAGCCGGCTGCTCTGGGAGTTACTTTCCATTCTCATTCCAGGCAGATGAAATTGCAGCAGTTCAATTAGTACCTCTCCTTTTCATTACGTGGTAAACGCAGTGTGCTTTTTGTGATTGGTTTAGCGTCATTAGCCACCACGATAAGGACTGAAATCTATAAAAATGATAAATAAGTTAATATTTGTAATGATCTAAATGAGGCAGCAGCAAACCAGTTTTAATCTACTGCTGGTTTAACGTGTCCAGGACTGAAGAGTCGTCTGCTTCCAGATCATTAGAGAGACAAAAATGTTGCAAGTTCAATTGAGGACAAGCTAGACTTTGAACACGTGTTCATTTGACATTCATTTTCAATCGGATCGCAGTCTTTAAGCCTCGCCCTGGAATAATTCGACTCTCTAACTAACCTGCTAGAAAACAAGGACACCTGCTACATAGTCTGGGGATAAACTGAGGCGTCAGCCAATCAATATTTAACGGATGTTCAAGTAAACAAAGGATTGTAGGGTCGAGCTTGTTGCTGAATGAATCCGCGAAATTTCCGGGTCTCTGCACAACATGACGTGGCCTACATGTCAGTGTGTCTAGAAGAACTGAAAAGGAAACACCCGATTAGGTTAATCGCACATTCATTTAAGTAATACCATGCGGCCAATCACCTTCGGCCAAGCAAACTCTAAGCACGTAATACTTACTGCGTGCAGGGGGCCCGTCGACAGTGCGAAGTGCCTCTCGAATAAATTAGTGGCTACCAACAAAGATCTGCAGACTGCACGTCATTGTATGGTAACTGACTAGACTTCACAGGCAATTGTATTCACGAGTAGCAATTGTCTTAATTGGAAGTCGGTTCCTCGATGGCCATAATCGGCAAAGGTGTCACTCACTCACATATAGGGATATTTTTATACCAAACTCTGGTAAAATTCGGAATGGACAGAGAGTCTGCAAACTAATAAGAAATAAAATCAAAAGTAGCAGTAAATAGAGAGATCCTTCAAAAACATCATATTCCCTTAAAAAAATTCCCTTCTTTCCCTCGAAATATCCGTTTTTTCCCTCGCGATTCCATAACTTTCCTCCCGCCACCGATGGTCATCTTGGCAGCCAGTGCCAGAAAGTGAATTTGCTCAATTTCGTGCATTGTGGCTGATGTTTTCCCAATGCGGCTGAAACAGTCGGAGCTTCTCTCAAATTCGGAGCTTCTCATTCCGGCGGCCATCTTAGTATCGACGACCTATGTCTACCCAAGGACAATTGGCGACCAGCTGAGGATGTCGACCATTTTGGCGGCCAGCGCCTCGCCGGCGGCGGTGGTGGGACATCAAGTCTTCGCGAACGATCAAGTTCGGATCTCGTGGGACACTACCGCCTTCTTAAGTCTGTGTGTGTGCATAACAGTTATAAGCATAGTTGGCTATAATTTCCAAACCGTTTAAGTTATAGTTGACAAATTCATAACAAAGGCATCCACCCTGTCTAGGAGAAGGGTCTTGGGGTCAAATATGCTTATGTAAAGTTACAAGCATAGTTGGTTGTGATTTCCGAACCATTTAAGTTATAGTTGTAAAATTTATAACATAGGCATCAACCACAACTAGCAGAAGGGACATGGGTCAAGTATGCCCAATGTCAACTTATATGCATAGTTGGCTTAAATTTGAAACATTTAAGTTATAGTTGTCAAATTCAGAATATAGACATCAACCACGACTAGGAGAAGGGATGCAAGGTCAAGTATGCCATATGTAAGCTTATAAGCATAGGTGGTCGTAAAGTCCGAACCATTCGAGCTATAGTTATCAAATTCAGAACATAGACAGCATCCACGACTAGGAGAAGGGTCGCGGGTCAGATATGCACTATGTCAGTGTATAAGAATATTTGGGCTTAATTTTCGAACCATTTGAGTTATAATTGGCAAATTCATGACATAGACATCTGCCATAACTAGGAGAGAGGTCGCAAGGACAAGCATGCCCTATGCCAACTTATAAGCACAAATGCCTGTAATTTCCGAACCATTTGAGTTATAGTCGCCAAATTCATAACATAGAAATCAACGACGACAGAATAGATGGCCATAAGTTATGAAGCATTTGAGATACAAGCACCAAAAATCATGAAACACTCATAACCCCCAGACGATGAGAATGGACGTGCGGACATATGTCGGCATGCATATATCCCCGTTCTTACTCACCTCTGTCTCTCCTGTCCCCTCAGTGCCGCCTGGCTACACACACACTTCCTCGCACACACTCCCCTCTTCTGCAGGACTGCCGGGACATCGACCAGCGACCCACCACTTGTCCTCACGCTCTCTCTATCCCTTGTCCTCCCCCTCCACCTGCCTACATTACCCCTGACCATACCATACTCGAGCGCATGCCACCGCTCAGCCAGCGATTCGCTGTGCGCCGAGCCCCAGAACACTCGTGTAACAGAGAGAGCAGACAACCTTTCCGACTCTCGCACACTCAGGATTACCATCTGCATGCGATCATGCACTACCTATGTCTACATCCCTGTGTCCCCTGCATGATGACAGGTGCTCCAGAATGTCCTATTTTGTATGCAAGTATACTGCCTCCTCCAGCAGCCTGTTAGACATTATAAATACAAATTCTACTCACACACCATGTCGCTGGCGTCCATGGCCACATCACCACTGACCATCCGCGAGGGTCCACACGATGAAACCACCCCACCGCCAGGCAGCCGTCTTGGTTTTCAAATACATAGTTGGCTGTAAGTTCCTAACTATTTAAGATATAGTTGCCAAATGCATAACATAGACATATACTAGGTTTTTCCTTACTAACATGCTACTACTACAAGTCGTCCTAGGCGACCACCATCTTGCATCACCACTGACAACCAAACATACACGGACCATCAATGTGTGTACTTACTTCCAAACAGTCGGTCAGTACTACTGGCCATACACTCGTAAGCCACATACCGAAACGTCGATGTATGTGTGAATGTAATGAGATGTCACTCGCAATGAATATACAGTCATCACCAGACAGCCGAGTCCCCACATACATACAACAACACATGCTAGAATGATAAGCTTCCTATTACGAAACGAATTATCCCCTACCTTAATTGGTGTAGTATTAAATACTCGTAGGCTACGAGCACCTCTTGTTGTCGTCGTCTTCGTTGTCGATGCGACCATACTGAAAGCAGAGATTAGAATGACCGGTCCTGCCTTTCCGTGCTTGATAGATAGTGACCAAGTACTACATCCCCACCGCCTTGCCCTTGCCATTGTAAAGATTCCCCTCATACAAATAAAGCATAGTTTCATCTCTGACCAGAAGAATGTAGGTATGAAGTACTGCATCAGCACTGCACAGACATGCACAAAGTTTCTTATAATAAGAGCACCATCCGTATGTCATATCGATGTAATAAGTGGCGAAGAATGTATGTGCGTGTTGACGATTTAAAAAGACATTTGAAACTTTGTAAGTCACAGCCAATGGTTTAAATAGACATTTAAAACTTTGTAACAGAAAGCATATGGGGACTGCTGACGATGGTGTTGCTCTCAATCTGATACTAATAGTACCCTCGTCAGGGTGCCATAACAAAGTGGTATAAAACAGGTCGGAATAGGCCGGTCTGCTCAGTCGCTATTCAGACCTCGAAGAGAGCGTACATCTGCTGCCGATATCATGTTCGTATTCGATGATGAACCAGGAAAGTTATTTGTGCTGCTTCTGTAAGAACACCTTTTCTACAATAACCATCTGCAGAGAACATGAAACTGGTTGTCATCATCAGAATCCAGACCGTACTATGTTCGCATGTGAACAGTGTAAATTGCAGTTTGTCCGATATGTTAACTTGAGACTGCATCTTGCAACCTGTAAGGGTCGCCCTGCGAAAGCCTGCCAGGCGAGGATTAGCAAATAAACATGCAGGTTCATCTACAATTGTAAACGCTAGTTCTTTGCTCCCGCCAAGCATCCGTGCTACTATTGTGACAAGACATTTACAAGTGCATGTGATGCTAGGAAACACGAAAACAGTATTTGTGTGAGGAACGCCATTCGCAGGGCATATCAATGCGATAAGTGTCGACAGAGGTATGTACATGACGGGGATTTAAGAAGTCATTTGAAACTTTGTAAAGGAGAGATCACTGATAAATAACCTAACGATTATTCACAATCCATGAAGCTTAATGATAATGACTTTATCCTGAAGCGATTTTCATTCAGGGGACTCTTGAAAGATTTGGTTGCACCGAATATGTCAACCACACCACACAATGTTTGCTCTTTCCTGACAAGTATGAGCCCTAATATAATAAACCAACTTATCGATGAGGCAGAACAGAATGCCCTGTCAAATATAATATGTGACTGCACTGTAGCTATACAAAATCAGAGCCTCACGACGATGCGTATTGTACCAGAACCTTCAAGACTTCGGCTGTATCTGTGTCGCATTCATCTGCAGCAGAAGACACAATTGTTAATAGTATATGCAATATATGTCAAGAGGAAGAAGAAATGGTGGAAAAGTGTTCGGGTTGGACCCTAGCTTCGAGCAATGCTCTAGAGTTGAGAACTAGTAGGTACAGTCAAATTTGCAAATAGACACATACCGATGTTCCCACACTATGGAGAAGAAGATGACAACATAACTTCGTCTTAAGTTGTTAGAAGGAGAGGTATAAATTACCCCATAAACAGTCATTAGCACACAGTTGCTAAACTGACTTGTACACCATCGGTACTGCAAGGAGTCATCTGTGAGGAGGCAGCATCAAGGATTAATTTGTGAGGAGTCAGCACTATGCAATAGTAGTAGCACATGTGTATTTGTGTCCACACATATGTTTGAAGAGAATGCAATCGAGTACAACTACATGTGAAACTTCCCCAATCGATCATCAATTAAATGACAAACAATGCAGTTACAGTGACAAGTTAATTCATAAAAGTTACAATGCTCGTCGTCATGAACAGAGGGACTGTACAAAGGCACCGATCTCTAGAATACACACATGTGATATATGTGGTGTGACATTTGGTAGTGGTGATAATCTAAAGAGACATACTGGTAAGTGTAAAGGTACCGTACCTTTCCTTAACATGAGAAGGCACGTCAAGTCCAGTCTTCTTGCTGATTCGTCATGTACACTAACATTACTTCGTACACCCATATCATTAAGTGGTCCTAAATGGTTATCCAAACCAGTGTGTGAAGAAATAACTAAGAGTGTTGCAGAGCATGAAACATACCGATCCACAGAAGTTGTGATGAACACCTCTGCACAGCTAACATGTAACGTGAAAAATTAAGAAGCTGCTACTCCGGATGTTCAGAACGACACTGTGATTTCCAAGTCTGCTGAGACGATAATGTAACCTCCAAATCCGCCGAGAACGATTATGTGACTTCCAAGTCTGCTGAGAACGACAATGTGACCTCCAAGTCTGCCGGTGATGGTGTGCCGACATCTGCAAAGCAAGAGCATGTGGCTGAGACCTACTCATCTCGGAAGAACATTGATGCCGTCATGTAAAATGTGACCCCCAAGTCTGCTGAGAATGGTAATGTAATCTCTAAGTCTGCTGGTTATGATGTGGCGACATCTGCAAAGCGAAAGTATGTTGCTGAGACCTACTCAACGTGGAAGAACACAGATGCAGTCATATATAGTAAACCTTCTGTGAAGAGTGGCGCGAAGTCTGACTACTCGGAAGACCCCAATGACCTAGTTGACAGACTACAATAGTTGGTTTCATTGCAGAGAGGTGGATACCTGGCTGTTATTGGAGAGATAAATTATATTATTGATAAAGTCAGAGCTGGAGGCTTTACTGATATATATATATATGTGTGTGTGTGCGTGTGTGTGTGTGCGTGTGTGCGAATTGGCGATGTATACAATAAATACAAACATCAACAATATATATTAATTTTTTCTTGTTTTAAATTCCTACCATCTAAGAAATGAACGTACCACATTGTGGTAGCTCTTCGGACCTCTAGAACAGTATGCCATAACAATCATTTACACCATGTACATTGACAAGTGTTTGACATAGCTATGGTATAAACCGCTGCTGACCTAACAAAATAATACATGGTTATGTCCTGTCAGACCTCGAATGAGCCAGAGAGCTCGTGTAGTTGCGCATATTCCCTCGTTTTATACACATACAAAATCCTTATGTAACATAGGTAACACACACCTACAAGGAAGTGGAAAATTATTTTTGTCAGGTGTAGGATTCGAACCTATGCTCCCCACACAGGGAACCAGAGCTTGAACCCAGCACCTTAGAACTCTCGGCCAACCTGACAATCTGTATTAGTAAGGCAACTACAAGGCTTATTGAATGTTGTATTATATGTGTCATATGGTTACTTACTAATTTGAGCGATTATAAGGTTGAATATGATACAATACACGATGTACTCACTTTTTATGTTGGAAAAGGCTGGTATTGTCGGAACAGAACCGATGGCTGAGTGTTCATCGAAGCACAGATGTGCACTATATAGAGAGAGCATATGACTGCCCTTCATTACATATATTAAACTCTCGATACATGACGAACCATAAGTGCATGTCACGCCTGAATACACTACTGTGGTCTTGGACCCCAGACACTAGGTGGTGGTGGTGGGGTACAGAGTATGACTACGAAGGCTCGGTGCTTGGATAAAGTATTACTGTATAATTACGGACATGGAAGGCCATGGGCTCGGTACATGAGTGCGCAGAGACTGCCTCTAAGTACATGCAATGAAGGTTCGATGTGCAGGCTCGGTACACAAGTGTGTGTAGGTCCATGAAGACAGAGTATGGCTACCTGTAAGAAAGCATAAGTCACTGTAAGACCACTGTTAATTGGAGGCTCGGCACACACACACACACAAGTGCATCAACTTGTGAATCTGAAAGGTAGCCAGGTGGTCGACCAATGGTGTAGGTGGCTGAAGGCCACAGCCACCATCTTGGACCAGAACTTCCTTATCTGTCAATCACCTTGGAAGTCGCACTGTCTACCGACATGATGGCTGGTGGCTGGCGGCCATATTGGTGGCCAGTACAGCAACAACAGCCATTTTCACAAATGGCGGCCACCAGTGCGGTCAGAAGTCTGAATGTGGACTGCCATGTTGGTGGCCAGCACCCATTCGCCAAATGGCAGCTGCCAGTGGCAGGGCGGCCAGAAGGGCAGGCGGCCAGTACAATGACGACAGCCATTTGCAGAATGGAAGGACCAGCACCCATTCGCCAAATTGCAGGTGCCAGTGGTGGGCTGTCAGAAGGGCTGACGGCCAGTATATGACAATGGAAATTCGCACAATGGCAGGCGTGGCACAATGGCAGCCACCGGTGGGGTGGTGGGTGACCATATCCGGTGCAGGTGTGACCTTGGCCTTGAACTTTGGCCACAATTTCGAACTTACGGAAATTTTACCCCAACAACCATGGCCGTGGCCTTGACCTTGGTTGATGTCGTGTGACCTTGGATGACATCATGTGACCTTGACCTTTACCCATCAATTTGAACTTAAAATTTTACAGCTTACAAGTAGAAAAAATTATAATTTATAGAAAATTTTAAAATCATAATACTATAGACGGAGCTGCCGCCATGGATGATGACAACCGGTTTCGTGTTCTCTGCAGCTGGTTATTGTAGAAAAGACCTTCTTACAGTAGCAGCACAATAACTTTCCTGTTCCATCATCGAATACAAACATGATACCCACAGCCGATATACTCTCTCTTCGAGGTCTGAACAGCGACTGAGTAGACCGACCTATTCCGACCTATTTTATACCACATTGTTATGGCATCCTGACGAGGGTACTATTAGTATCAGCTTGAGAGCAACATCATCATCGGCAGTCCCCGTATTCTTTCTGTTACAGAGTTTTAAATGCACTGTTGTTGGTGGTGTTGATCAATCATCGAAGTTTCACATGTAGTCGTACCCGATGGCACACTCTCAGCCTCCATCTTCATGGTCAGTGGGACCGACGACGAACGATTGTCCGCAGGTATGTCATTGGCATGCTCTCTCAACGGGAATCGAACCTACGATACCTTATTTATTCAAGTAGGGTACAGAAAAAAAAAGTGTCCCGCGCTCCCTTTTACTGGAACCAGTGTTTAATTCAGGTGCCATAGGCTGCTTTGCCAACCTGACCATTTGTATTAGTGATGGATTTACCTGGCTTTTGTCGAATGACATACGTTGTATGGTTTTGTCTAGCCATCACTTGCGCAATATGTGCGTGTGGGTTGTTAGGTATTTTTCCTTTCGTGTACTCTATCGGACTACTGGAGAATGCACATAGAGCAATGCATATGACTATCTCTAATTGTGTGTGTGATGAGATTGGTAAGCTAGTGCAGGTTGGAGACAGTCTGTATTTACGACCACTGTTGTAGACAATGGCGATTACTTTCTTAGTGTTGACTTAGCAGTGAGGCCCTTGCTCCTACCTTCGATGAACATATATCCAATGGTAAATTTTATGACGTCTTGTATTACCCCTCTATTGGAATCGAACCTCGAGGATGGTTCATGGTGCATGCATTGTTTCCTTTCAATAGTATAGCAATAAGCACGCTGACAAGGGACGGTGGTGGTGGGGATGTAGTACTTGGTCGGTACCTACCATGCACAGAGAGGCGGGACTGTCATTGTAGTCTCCGCTTACAGCGTGGTCACGTCGATGACGAGATGCTCTCGCGGTCTACGGGTATTCACTGCAACATCAGTTAAGGTATAGATAAACCTCTCCTCTGCATGGTATTAGTGGCTCATGGGTTGTGTGTGGGTGCGCGTGCATGTGTGTATGTGATGGGCTTGGTACGCGGGTGCAGGTCGGCGACTGACTGTCTGTAATTGCTAACACTGTTGTAGACATGACGGCTTGTATGTCGACTTGTATTACCACTATCTACGAGACTCGAACCTGCCATACCTCGAGGTTGGTTCAGGGCACATGCATTATTTCCTTTCAATAGTATACTGGTAATTACGTTGACATGGGGAGGTGGTGGAGATGCAGTACTTGGTCGGTATCTACCATGCATGGATGGCAGTGGAGCCTTGCATCCTTCCAACGAGTGATAGCCTGCTGGCGAACATGTAATCGGTAATGCATTGTGTACAGAAAGGCAGGACGGTCATTACTTCCAGCGAGTTAACGACTATGATATGTGCTCATGTCCTGCAGGTCTTCTGAAACAGCTACACTCGTTAAGGTAAACCTCTGCTCTGCATCGTCTTAGAGCAGAGTAAATATATAGTTGGTGTGTGTGTGTGTGTGTGTTGCGATACTTCCTTACTCGGTTCGGGTCTCGGGTTGTTACAGTGTATGTGTGGGGCTCATATTACAGAGCAAGGTGACCACTCCCTGAACCCTCCCTGTTATTATTATTACCTGCTTCGCGGTACATGAATGCAGATCGGAGACAGAGTTTGACTGTCATGCGTCTCTTCATGGGCAATGGGAATGAAGAATGTCTGCATGTGCTCTCAATGGGAGTCAAACCTATGTTGTCATATTTATTCGAGTAGGGTACAGAAATAAAAAAATTAAATAAATGCAATGTGCCACGTGCAGGGATTCGAACCCATGCTCTATTTTACTAGAACCATAGGTTATATCAGGTGCCTTAGGTCACTCGCCCAAACCTGACAATCTGGATTACCGGTGGGATTACTTGGCTTTTATCGAATGTCATATGCTTGTGCAATATGCATGTACGGGTTGGTAGGTATATTATTTTTCTTTCATTACCTTATCAGACAATGTGAGAAAGCAGACAACCCGATGCATCTTTACGGGAATCAAACCTGCGAACCTCAAGGATGGTTCAAGGTACATTTCCCTTTCAATAGTGTGCCGGTAAGTACAATGGCAAGGGGGTTGTGGTGGGGATGTAGGACCGGTCAGTATGGTCTCCACTTCCAGTATCGTCGCATTGACAATGAAGACGACTACTACGAGATGTGCTCGTAGCCTACGAGTATTCACTGCTACAACAGTTAAGGTAGGGAATAATTCGTTTCGTAATATGCAGCTTATCGTTCTAGCATGTGATGTTGTATGTGTGGTGGGGACTCGGATGTCTAACGATAACTGTATATTCATTGTGAATGACAATTCATTAAATACATACATACATCGATGTTTCGGTACATGGTTCATGAGTGTATGGCTGGTAGTACTGACCGACTGTCTGGACGTAAGTACACACATTGACGGTCCATGTATGTTTGGTGTTCAGTGGGGCTGCAAGATGGTGGTCGCCTAGGATGACTTGTAGAAGTAGCATGCTAGTAAGGGAAACAAACCTAGTAGATGTCTATGTTATGCATTTGGCAACTATATCTTATACAGTTAGGAACTAATAGCCAACTATGCATTTGACAGGAAAGATGGCTGCCTGGTGGTGGTGTGCCTTCGTCTTGTGGCCCTCGTGGATGGTCAGTGGTGATGTGGCCTTCATCGCTGTCGGATGCCGAGGACATCGGTCAGTCACAACATGGACACCACCGACATGGTGTGCAAGTATAATTTGTATTTAAAATGTCTAACAGGCTGCTGGAGGAGGCAGTGTACTTGTGTACGAAATAGGACATTCTGGCTCACCTGTCGTCATGCAGGGGACACAGGGACGTAGACATAGGTCGTACTTGACCACATGCAGATGGTAAATCTGAGTGTGTGAGGGTCAAAAAGGATGTCTGCTCTCTCTGTTACATGAGTGCTAAGGGGGTCAGTGCACAACGAGTCGCTGGCCGGGCGGTGGCATGCGCGCGAGGATGGTATGGTCAGGGGTGATGTAGGCTGGCGGAGGGGGAGGACAAGGGATTGAGAGAGGGTAAGGACAAGTGTAGGTGTCGGGAGGGGGTATGCGGAGAAGTGTGTGTGTGTGTAGCCAGGCAGCACTGGGGGACAGGAGAGACAGAGGTGAGTATTAACAGGGATACATGCAGGCCGACATATGTCCGTATGTCACTTCTCATCGTCAGAGGTTTATGCATTTTTTAAATGTTTTTTAGTAGTTGTATCTCAAACGCTTCATAACTTACAGCCATCTATTCAGTTATAGTTGATGTATATGTTATGAATTTGGGGACTATTATTCAAATGGTTTGGAAATTACAGGCATCTATCCTTATAAGTTGGCATAGAGCATATGTGTCCCTGCGACCCCTCTCCTAGTCGTGATGGATGTCTATGTTCTACATTATCCAACTATAACGGGCATGGTTGGGAAGTTATGATCAATTATGCTCATGCACTGACATGGGGCAAACCTGACACCGCGACCCCTCTCCTAGTCATGGATGATGCCTATGTTATGAATTTGACAACTATAACTTAAATGGTTCGGAAATTACAGCCAACTATGCTTATAAGTTGTCATCAGCCATACTTGACCCTGCATCCCTTCTGCTAGTCGTGGTTGATGCCTACGCAATGAAGATGACAACTATAACTTAAATGGTTCGGAAATTATAGCCAACTAAGCTTATAAGTGTTATGCACACACACAGACTTAAAGAGGTGGCAGTGTTCCACGAGATTCGAACTTGATTGTTCGCGAGACCTTCATACCCCACCGCTGCCGCCAACGAAGTGCTGGCCGCCAAAATGGTCGACATCCTCAGCTGGTCGCCAATTGTCCTGGGTAGACATATGTCGTCGATACCAAGATGGGCTCTGGGAATGAGAAGCTCCGGATTTGAGCGAAGCTCCGACAGTTTCAGCCTCATTGGGCAAACATCAGCTACAATGCGCGAAATTGAGCAAATTCACTTTCTAGCACTGGCTGCTAAGATGGCCGCTGCCGGCAGGAAGGAAATTAGGTAATCGTGAGGGGAAAAAGTCAAAATTTCAAAGGAAAAAGTGCATTTCTAAGGGAAAAAGGATGTTTTTGAAGGGATAATAGGAACATTTTTGAGGGAAAAACAGAAAATTTTTGAGGGAAAAAAGGGAAATCCGAGATGGCGGACGAGTCCACCGAGTCTAAAGCCCCCAGCCCCTGTGCTGGATCTCTCTATTTACAACTTCTATCAAATAACGACAATAGTTTCTTTCTTTTTACACATGCAGAGCGAGGTGACACAGTTATAACCTGCTATGGACTAGTATTCGGAAGACACTGGTTCGGTTCCCATTCCAGCCACCTTGATTTCGGTTTCGGAGATTACTTCAGGCAAATGCTGGAGGGATAGTTCCTTGATACAGGTCGTGGCCGATTCCTTTTCCGTTCATGATTGTCCACGGTATTATTTTCCTCTATAGTGAACCGCCGTTGAGTAGACTTTTAGCCCCCCACCCCCACCCCCCGCTCACCAACCTTATTTTTAGCCCGTTTCCCGCAGTAAACAAAATAAATAACTAGATGGGGATGGGGTGGGAAGAAAAGAGATAACTGCCCCACACTATTTTAAACAACTCTCCAGGTAAACCTGTAGAGGTACTAGTTTCAAAATGGATATTTACATTAAGATAATACTACACGAAAATATAACTCAAGCCATAATGATAACGTACTGTACTATCGTCAAGGGACTGCAGTCTATTCACAGTATCTTTACCCTTTATGAGACAAATTTTCTGATAATCACCCTTTGTACGAAATATTTGGTTATTTCCTAAATCTCTTTGTTTAAACTGAGGTGTCCCGACCAACTGACTCACTCCCTCATCAACGCACAGTCCAAACAGCATGGAAGATCTGTGCAACAGTACCTACAGATGCGTGATTTACTTGTACGAATGTTCTGTAGACATGCTCACGATTACAGCAACGTAGAATACACAGATATTCACTTCATGTACGGCAAAGCCAGCGGCAACCACTGGAAGCTGCGCGGTTGTATGCAGAAGCGTTTCCTTACAGAAGGCATCCCAACAGGCGAACATCCATCAGGATCCATCAACGCCTTAGAGAAAATAGGCCCTTCGCGTACTACTAATGACGGCAACGACCAGGAACACCGAGCTCCGTAGCTCCTTATGTAAAAGATCTCGTGTTAGAACGGCTAGATGTAAACCCAGGAACTTCGACCAGGAGGGTGGCTACGCAAGAGGGAACAAGTACAAGCAGTGTATGGCAAATATTGCATCGCCAGTTACTGTGCCTATACCATTTCCAATGTGTGCAATGTTTCAAGAACACAGAATTTCTTCCCAGATTGAATTTCTGCCAGTACATACAACACCAGCGTTCATTAGAACCCTAATTTTAGCCTACTTTCCGAAGGAAAAAAAGGTTAATGAGCTCACTTTCCTTTCTGTGTGTTGTTGTGTGTGAAGGTGTGTGGGTCTGAGCGTGTGTGTCCCTCCCTTCAATTTTTGAATGCGTTAACCGAATTTCACCAAACTCGGTACACATGTAGTACTAAGTAAGGACACCTGAATTTTATAGCATACGACCACGTCGGGAAATTACTCACAAACTGGTGTTCATTTTACAACTTAGGGCGATATGTCATATCTCGGAATCATTCAACCGATTTTAACCAAATTTTGTATGCCGACAGCACAAGTTATAAGCATTATATTCAGAGGTGAATATTGTTTTTGGTCCACCAGTTTGGAAGAGTGTCATATGAAAAAATTAAGCTTTTACTTGTATTTCGAAAACTACTAGACCTATTTTCTCCACATTTAGCACGTAAGTAATACTATGATTGGTGAGGGTAAATGAAGGTAATTGAACTCCATTAGACACTTATTTTATAAATGGCGGCCATACAAAATTTTACGTTTATTTGGTGTTACTACCATACCGTTTGACAAATTTCAACCAAATTTTGTACGCCAACAGTATCTAAACAAGTATAATATAAGCCAAACAACACCACTTTTGTCCGCCATTTTGGATAAAGCTTTTATGTTATATCTCGAAAAACTACTGAACCAATTTACTTCAAATTTGGTAAGTAATTAATACTATGATAGGCCAAGTAAATGTAAATAAATAAAATTCATTAAGGCGCTAATTTTCAAAATGGTGGCCATACAAATATTTTATTTATACTTGATATAACTACTATACCATTTGGCAAATTTCAACCAAATTTTGTACTCTCACGGTATTTATTTCAAGCATCGTATAGGCTAAACAACAATCCATTTTCTCCTCCATTTTGTTAGATAGCACTAAATTAATAATTAGAATTTTTGTGTAATATTTCGGGAAACAATAGACAGATTGCTACCAAATTTGGCAAACAAGTAGTGCTGCGGCATTTAATATGTACAAATATTTGCCAAGTATGGCAGACACTTATTTCCAAATTGTGATCTCCAAAAAAACAACCGATTTCTACCAAATTTGGCTAACAATGAGCACTATGGCAGAGTATGTAAACAAATAGAATTTGAGAGTGTTGGACACACATATTTTCAGAATGGCGGCCATATAAACATTTAGCTCCAAATTTTTACATACGAAACTGCAATTTAAATTTCAACTTAACTTTGTATGCTGACACTATCAGTTATATCCATCAAAAATGTATATGCAAAGCCTCATTTCTCCACTATTTTGTAAGATAGCCCCACATTAAATAATATAGTTTTGTGCCGTATCTCGGGAAAAAATCAATCGATTTCTTTCAAATTTGGCGAAGAAATTGTACTGTGGTAGACTATATAATTTTTTGTGTTTTAAGTATGCAAGTCACTTATTTTCTGAATTGCTTGCGGTTGATTGCCAGCTAGCTTAATTTTATGAGTTCTTTTTTTTAAATTCGTATCCTGGATAAGCCACTCGGGTATTTTAATTGTCTTGGTACTGTTTCACATGTTTCCGGTTTCATCTTTAATAATATTGCTGTCAATGTTACGTCAATGACTACCAACAATTTAAGTTTTCAAGGACTTCACTAAAATTTACTTGCATCCATGTATAGGAAAGTGGGCTCATTAATTATCAGTAATTTCTTGATAAACAATGCGGTGTTTACAGCCGAAGCTGGGTTTACACGTGTCGGCACTTTTAATTTCCATAACTGTAACGTGTGGGCCGTAGTCTGTCATAATGCAGTAGAACAGACACACGATGTCAACAAAAGCTCTCATTCAATGTCTGGGTATATGAATACCCGGTGACTGTCAAATAGGACCACATTTTCTACCACAGAGACTAGACGGAGAACGGCACCTGTGCTTTCTGCGGGACGATCTTTCAAATTTACTCGATGATGTGCCATTGTGCAGCAACACCAGTAATTATCATTAGTATAATTTTCGAAACTAAATTAACGAATGTTCCTCTTGAGCCCCCACCAGTAATATGTCGCATATCATTATAAACAATAACATAATATTGTATATTAATGTCATCCGACCCACAAAGACATCAATATTACAGATATACGCAAGAGCAAACAAACTAAAGGAACAACGCCTACATAAACAACATTACAATGACACCATCACAACACAAACACTAATATCAAACACACGATGGACACCTCACGAAAACGACAACAACCGTCGGCCTCTCTGTCTCTGGAGAGGATGGCGTGGTGATGGTTCAAGGGTGGAGGCAGAGGAATTTTAACTTTCGACGTTTTTAAATTATAAAGTAACCTTTTTCTTTTAGAATGTAAAAAATATAATTTTAAGACTTTGTAATTTTAAAATTTGACCTGGTTTTTAATTTTTATAACGTGACAAATCTTATGTTTCGACTATTTTTTTAATTTATTTTAAATTTAAGTAACTAAGACCAGTTATGGCCTTCAGCTGGGTATTGGTACCATTTTAATATGTTCTGTTCTGTGCAGTAACACCAGCGAATGTGGTTTATGCACGATGGTGTACCAGCACATTTCCTTATATGTGTAAAACGATATCTAAACAGATGCTATGGTGACCGGTGGATAGGTAGAGGAGGACCTGTACCGCGGCCTCCCAGATCAACAAATTTAAATCCGTTGGAATTTTTGTGTATGGGGTTGCGCCAAAAGCCTAGTCTACAATACAGCGGACGTTGCTACACCTAAATAATTGCAGCATTGGACTGTACAGGCTTTCCATGAAGAATGACCCCGGATTGCTCGAGCGCGCATTTGCAGGTCTTTGCGGAGACGACTAGACAGATGCATTCAAGTGCATGATCAGCATTTTGAACATCTACTGCAAACGTCTTGTGAAAACAAGTTCATACTGTACTGTACCTTGTGTATCCACAGAACAGATATAGTGCATTTACATATGTCTATACATATTTTTTTAAGTAACTTAGTATTGATTTTATCGTTTTCTTCGATAAAGTGTCTGGAACTTCAACAAAAGTTTTAATGCATGTTAAAAGTGAATTATTTAATTTTTTTTATATCTTGGAAATGGGGTAAGTTTTTTCAGTACTTGTTTGCGTGGAAAATCTTTATTTGTACATTGTTTAAAATTTCTAGTGAAATATTTTTTGGGAGTTCTTCATATTTCTTTAGGCTTTACATAAACTGGTGAATTCGTAAGAAGGATATTTCTATTCATTTTTAAAGCATTCCAATAAGTAAATTTTTGTGCGTCTACTTGCCTGTGCATTTCAGTGTTGAGAATATTTGATTTTTGGTCTTGAGAGCTGATGAGGTGCTTAAATTGGACATCGTCATTTTATAACACCTAGCTTGGTAGGGAAATAGGATACCTTTTTAGCCTTATTAATTACTTTATATCACTTCGTTGGTAAGATTGCGTATTTTGAACGAGTGCTTTTATTCAAGTCGTTTGATTCCATCTTCGACATTAAGTTAGGATATTTCATCAGGATTGCTGGGTGTGATAAGCGAGTTTTCATTTTGACATGGAAATAGGCTGAGATGACTAATTCCTTTGTCGTTTATTTTGTAGGGTAATATTTGTTTCATCTAGTACGTGCATTGTAAACATAATTTTTATCCATTTGTCATAGTCACGTAGTTGTGTATCTGGACGTAAATCGTATTCACCTCTCTTTTAGTTTAATTCATTTCCAATAGCTATTTCCTAACCATTTTATTTCGCCGAAATGTTTCGTTCATTTCACATTTCCGACTTTTCGCATATATATAGCTCAGTCACCTGCTAGACGGCCTACGATCAACATCCCTCCCGACACACAGCTTATAAGTCGCCGCAAATCCTATAATGGAGTCATTCTTGCAGCAACCTCCCAATCGAACGGACGTATATTAAAATAATTTAAAGTCGAAAGGAGTGTGTTTTCAAACCCGTTGTTAATGTGTTTAGGAATAGTGCAGTTTAATTCAAGAGTGTAATTTATTCTGTCTTAAATTATATATTGATGGGGAAATTGTAGCTATAAATCGTTACATAATTTATTTATGACACCAGGATTGCAGGGGTCTTTTATTCATTTGAAATTTGTATTCGCGATTCGATGAGTCCGTTCTGTAAATTATATTACTAGCATACAGGAAATCGTGTTCACATCTCTTTTAGTTTAATTCATTACGTAGTTACTAATAATTTCATTAAATATGCCATAACCTCTATCGCCTAACAGACGGCGGTCGAGGCAGGCGTGTCTTACTCCTAAGTCGCCTGCGAGATGGGAAGGAACTCAATACTATTGAAAATTAATATCACACAATACCTATATACACCCCTTCCCCAACACATCACACCTCAGTACAACGCCAGACCTCCGAGAATGAGGACGTACCATGGGGCTCTCCAAAATAAAATTTAAAAAAATAAATTAAATAAAGAACCTTACGAAACTCTTACACCAAACTATACACTTTTCAATATACACAAAATTCAATTATTAAAAAAAAAGTTTTGATTAAGTAATCTTATTAAATTAATTGAATCAATCAATCAAAATTAATTTATTGGATTAAGATCGAATTAAAAATTGATCAGATCGATATTGGATTAATCCCTAATTTGCTCAATCAATTTGATATCTAATTGATAATCTGATTAATCAAAAGTGGAGTGAATAGAACGCGCCCTTACTACTTTCGTATTACAAATATATTTTAAGTAAAATATAAGCTGTGACCGTGAAGGCGAAATACTGCACCACAATCAGTTTTATGCGCATATTCATGGAAATAAATATAACACAAATAAGCAGACGTTTATGGTGCTTACGCAAAGCAGTTTGTGCTACCACCATCAAAATTTAATTTGCAAATAAATCATGAGTTTATACAATATCTTAAAAATGAAACTGCACAATTGTTCATTGCATATTTATAATATGTAAATATTCTATATACTTTGTTTAATTGTGTAATGTATATTTTTATGCCTAAGTTGTAAGACTATAGAACCTAGACTTCGGGCAGACGTCAGGTATTTTCTGTAAGGGCGGTTCGCGCTAAATAAGCACTATTGAAATCAACCTTTGAAAATCCACTGCCCCTGCCTGCATATATTTTAACGGACGCACACAGTAACACGCGACCAGTAGAGATGGTAATGATGGATGGAAAGTAGTTTTTCATCTTAAAGTGGAATAAAAATGTTAGGTAACCATTTGTGATGTCGGAAATTATTTATTTTGCTTTCTTTTTTTTTAATGCACGAATGTGTAAAATGACAAGTTTTGTATAGTAACTACTTTTCTAATAATTCCACAGTTTCACTTGACTGATGCATTAATAAAGTGATGAGGCTCATGGCAATGTTAATTTTTCATAAGGCGGAAGAATACACAAAACGCATACAAGTAGATCTTATGCAGAGCTTTCAAGAGTGCTCATTTTACCGTGAACTGCGCATAACGTTTCGTTTTCCCTATTGGAGTTACGAGGGCCTGGATACAGTGTAGTCAAGTCTCCTTTTTGAGGTTGAAGGGGGGGGGGGGGGGGGGGTAAGCAGTGGGAATAGACGACAGGTGCTGCAACCGCGTGCAACAGCGCGCTACGTCACTACAAAGGCGCACTACTACCACCTGCCGCTGAATTTATTTACCTCCCTCCCGCCCCTTCTCCAAGGTCGCGGACCTTCCTCGCGCAGCCTGCCGCAGCGATACTCATTACATTCTTACGTAATAAGCCGGGCTGTCTGGCTCCCCTTACTGCAAGGAGAAGCCTCGTCGCAATTTGGAGCACCTCGTAGACGGGTGGACGTGACATGCTAGAAATCAGCCGTAGCTTAGGTAGTGTCTTTGCACAACTAGAGCAACAGCCGATAAAGTGGTTTAAAAAACCCGTTTGGAAGAAGCCTCCAGTAAAAAAAAAAAAAATCCTGCCTGTCAGTGCATTTAGCTACCAATTGCGGGAAGTAGTCTTATGCTTGTCGTCTTGTTATTAAGTGTTGGGAGGAACTGGATTTGGTTCCAACGTATACTGATGCACTTGGTCGAGTGAACGGAACCAGTTTCGTAACGCACGGTGCGCATTTTGTAAATAGCGGAACACAGCGCAGGCAGCGTAATACTCGCGGAGGTTTTGCGGCGATGGTGAGCTGCGCGGAAGCCAGTTTTTCGTAAGCTTTTACGTGGGCAGTCGCGGGATTCGGAACTGTTGTTGCGCACCACGCCCGGCTATAGAACATTACTTTACTTTTCTCAGTATTTTTCATGTTAGCTCAAACGTTTTTGGAAGACGAGACGGTAAGGAGGGACTAGTGGAGTTTCGACTCAATTTGTCTCCCCGGCCGGGTCCCCGAATTTTCGCAAGTGGGAATCGTGTCGGACGATGCCGTTGGTCGGCGGGTTTTCTCGGGTATCTCCCGTTTCCCCCACCCTTTCATTCCGGCGCAGCTCCATATTCAATTCAATCACCCTCATCGGCTCTCAAGACCTCGCTGTTAAGAGCCGCCCAAATCTCTTCACTCACTCAATGTGCCTCCTCTGTAGCGTGTACCTGACGTCGTCACGTGTCTAACATACACTCATCGAAATAACATTTGCACAAAAAAATTTCGGATTCAGAAAAAAGTACTAACGTGATATACAGATACAGATAAAAGGAAGAGGCGATTACAATGCATTTTCGGTTCCTTCACACATTCTGAATCAAACCATTGAAAAATCAATTCGAAAATCACCCTATGTATGACAGGTTTGCTTGTTTCAAAAACATGCAATACATAACAAGCGTTTTATACTCGTGATAACATGAAAGTGCCATATTTTGTGTTATAAAGGACTTTACATTATATTGTATGTATAAATTATAATATTTCATTTGTAATCAATTTGAATAAAAACGGGGATAAAAAATGCGTGTTGGTAATGCCTAGTAATAAATAGGCCACGTGGTGGAAGATTACACAACACGCATACAGGTACACCTTAGCAGGGCTTTCAAAAGTGCTGAGTTTACCGTGAACAGCTTTTACAAAGAAGGTGAATTCAGTGGCAATTCCTTTGCTTTGAACGTGTCAAGTCTCTGAGAAGCACATAGACTAAAGATGCTGAGGTAGACTGCTTATTCGTCTTCTGCACATGTACCCAACATTAACCTCCCCCAATCATACACAACTGTCAAAGTAACATGGTCAACATTGATGAAAGCGTTTGTTTATATCTTCATTTCTAAATGACAAGCACTATTGTATGAATAAAATATTTCTACCAATACGAATTTAATCAAACTACATTACAGATTGGTTAGAGGAAGTATACATACATCTCAAAGCATTTGTTTACAAATCAGTTTTCTAAACTAAAAACCTAGAAAACCACACCGTACATGTCGGAGATCGGTTGTGCCCAGCCAGCGAGGTTGGTCGACCTCGTCTTTAGTCTGCGGATAAGCCACACGAGGCTCTGAAACAGGCCTTGTGTCTGGTCAGGTGTTCCGTACTAACACATGAGAATAGGAAGGCCAGGTGGCAGCTGACAAATAAATGATAATTTTCCTGAGAGGTGGAAGGGGAAATGAGGCCGAGAACCAGTCCCCCCCCCCTCGCACAAATAAGACAAAGGATCCTGCGACCCTATAAACCGCAATATGCTGATAAAACATCTGATAATGCAAAAACCCTGGTATGGCCGCACGGCTAAGAGGAGTCAAGAAGTCAGTATTATTATATTTTGCGGAAGCCTATTGGGTAAACCGTTAAAAGGCAAGTGAACTAGCAGGCACTCATTGGAGAACGGTTTCTCGGCATGTTGCTGTTCGGTGAGGCCATTTCCTTTTTTGGCTTATGTTTATGTGACTGGAATTCGCCATGCAAACGGCTATTTCAAGTATAATCTATTCGCTGTTACTTCACACTCTTCTAAAGCAATGCTTAAGTTCTACATCCAGGATATTCCTCCACCTCGTGCAAGATAAGCTTAACTAAGTCTAGAAAATCTTACCAAAGGACATCGCACCGAATTCCTGCGCACTTAGGTGTAATAGTATTTTGCTTGAGAACTATTTCTTAGCAGTCGCTACCAATATAAATGTTTTATTACTGTTTCTATTCGTAATTATCATAAATTTAATATCATAATTTATAAATAAAATATAGGTGAAATTTCAAATTAACGAAAAACAATAAGTTTAATGTTAACAGAGTTATAAAACGGCTGTAATACACGGCGTATTTCGAGAATAACTAAACACGTCATATATGACGCAATTTTCCAAACGTTTGATTCAAAAAGTTTGAAAAAACCGGGAATATTATATATATATACTTACATATGTATTGTTACAATTTCTCTCTCTAGAAATTAAGTGGGCTATACCAAGTTCGTTAAGAGATGGAGGCCTTAATCAAATCAAATAATTAATTATAATTTCCTTATTTTATTTATAATTTACCACAGCAACATTCTCTGAACTCAAAATCTCACAATAAATTGAATTGATACCACTTACTGTACACAACTAATTACTCCAATTTCATACAATTTATAATTACCACAAAGAAATCAATTAAATTAAATAATTAAAGATCAGTCCCAATAGACAGTGTATCAACCTATTCAAATATTCTATAAAATATGTGTCCAAATTGAGAGTTCGAATATTTACTATAAAATCCGTATTACACTTCCATTCCGTCCCACCTCAGTTCAGTCCATGTCCCGCCAGTCGCAATGTTCTAGAGTCCTCCAAGTGCCCTCATGCACAGTAGGCTTCAACTCATCGGTTTCACACCCTCTCGTCCCTTCTCGCCACGAACACCTCGCCCGACGTCGTCCCGCAATCTCCTGTAGTCGTCCATACTTCACTTCACTCGCGCACACTCTCCAGACGGCCTCCGTCAAAGACTGCCAGCCGCTGGATTGCAGCAGTATATATAGTGTCTTAGGCCGTCACCTAGAATCTTCCCCAACTCACATGATGCGTCGCGGAGGGCTGAGGCGCCAGCCAGTCTCACCAGAACATTCTTGCGTTGTCGCTACACGTATCGGAAACTCTAGCAGGCGAGAGGAGGTCGGTGGCGACAGCAAGTCTCGCCGTTGTCGGTATTCACGGGATTCCCAGAAGGGGCGAGAGCAACAGGCCGCGAGCGCATCGTTCCAGAAAGAGGGGATGGCGAGGTGGGTCTCCTACCACGGGGCGGGGAAGCCGAGTCGGCGCCAGCTGCAGCACGTTATATATATATTCTTACGTATTCTGCGGTTTGAGTACGTGCTGCAGCCGTTATAAACAGAAACATGGATGTCAGACCAGTTTTACTCGTTCGACTCACCGTAACGTTCCGATGTCGCTTAGTAACAATTGCGCTCATTCATAGATTCGGTTTTTGATCGTCCCCAGTTCGTTTCACCTATGTTCCCCACACAGAATTGACAAATATTAAACTTGGTGCAACTGAAAACATTAGTATTCGAAAAGGACATAGCAACGGAATATAATTTAGGAATACCGATGTATTGAAAGATAAAAATAATTTTATATGCAATTGCACCCACCCCCTTTTTTTTTCACGTATGAAAATGTTTTTTTTAACGATATCGTAGAATGTCAAGTATATTTATTACCTTAAAAAAAGTAATGCGAGCTTACTAACCGTCTTCAATACTCCTAGACCACATTTCGTGCGTACTGGCCACATCAATGCACTCACGTACACAAACAGAAGTAGGCGAATTACATATCGCTACGCATTGTTCTTTAGATCTATTGCATTTTAAAAAAAACCGAAAGGTTTTTTCTATATAGAAAATTCCGGCCAACGTAGCTGCATTACCTTAAGATCGTGAGGTTACGGGTTTCGAATGCCAAGGGAATCGTATATGTGTGTGTAGTTTATAAATAAATGTAAGTTTTGTGTTTCAGCAGCTTCCGCCACTCCCAGTTTTCTAACCAGAGTAAAATTGGGGTCTTAAAGGCCAACAACTAATAATAATAAAACGCATGTCCATTTGTGGTGCGTGTAGAACACGTGATCCGTCCGTGCTCTGGGAGGTCTGGAGAAAGTGTAGCTATAAATAAAACGCACTTTTGAAAGCCCTGCTTAAGATCTACTTGTATGCACGTTGTGTATTCCTCCGCTTTATGTGAAATTGGCATTGCCAGGAGCCTCATTACTTTATTCATACGGGGCCACGGTGGCTGAGCAGTTAGCCTGCTCGCCCCTCCCACCAAGGCGACCCGGGTTCAATCCCCGGCCGGGTCACTCCGGATTTTCGCATGTGGGAATCGTGACGGGCGATGCCGCTGGTCGGCGGGCTTTCTCGGGGATCTCCCGCTTCCCACGCTCCTTCATTCCGGCGCTGCTCCATACTCGCCTGAATCACTACCATCGGCTCTCAAGACCATGGTGTTAAGAGCCTCCCAAATCTCTTCACTCACTCACTTTATTCATACGTCGGTCAGGTGAAACTGTAGAATTATAAGAAATGAAAATATGTTACACATCTGGTAATTACTACACTTCTATTCATTAAAAAAAAAAAAAAAAGCCAAATAAATACTTTAAGTTATCACAAATAGTTACCTTACACTTTTTATTCGGCGTTGAGTTATGGACATATCATCCATCATTGCCAACTTCATTAAGGGCAGTAGCTTTTTTCTCATGTTGATTTCAAAAGTGCTCACTTTATCGTGAACAAGAACTGTAGCTGGCCAAGGCATGGGTGCAGTGACCCCGCGAACCCCCGCCATTTTGCAGACGCCACAGGGAGACGTCACAACACGCAGCTGTAGCGTGAAATGTATAATTAAATAGTTACAAGCGTATCAAGGACTCCCAATCTGATGGACGGAAAGACGTTTCTACCTCCGAAGTAGTATTAAGGCGTGTTTACGGTGTGAGTTTAATAAACGTCTCGTGCGCACCGAGTGGAAACCAGAATCATGGGGTTGACAGAGGAAAAACCTTCAAGGTTAATTAATTTCCATTTGACACTAATGGCGTTCTTTTCACTAGCCGGGAACCTATCCCAACACACTTTGTTACATCTGTACAGTACAGTAATTATTACAGCACGTCTTCCGCTTTCGAAACATTTCCTATTCACGTAAAATAATTTTTTCTATTAGGCTCTACTCATTTTAAGGGAAGCCTCTGAGGTTTTCATGAATTTAACACTATTAAAATAAAATTAGAATTAATTAACACACGCATTTACGGAAATAGTTGCGCAATATTGCTTTAAATGTCCACAGCCCTTTATTAAAAAAATAAATAAAATAGTTGCACGAAAGAACATTTTTTGACGGTGAATTATGCAATGGCTATTATAACATTTAAATTTTTGTTTCAAAACGTTGTAATCATAACCACGTTTTGCTTTAGTGTATAACTGTCTGGAATTTATTACTTAAAAATATACTTGAAGAACATATTTTAATTTCACAATTCCTTTGTCTCCCGTTAGATAAATAAGTAGTTTTAACCTTCATAATAGTCCAGACAAGGTGGGTCCAACTCCCCGATGGAGTCACGACTTCCAGATTTGCACTAAATAAGAGGGTTATTATATTGTTTATTGCTCAGTGAGTTAGCATACCAGTAGATTCTTAACATTATTTTAAGCACCAAGTAGTGATGAAAACGTGATTCTTAGTCCCTATTTCTCGCGGTGTCGTTTCTGACGCTTATCTTAGCTATTGGAGTCATGGAGCGTAGGGCACAGACTTATTATGATTCCTTCGGAAGTACTTAATATTAGCAGTATCAAATAGTTATAGCATTTACTCACTGAAAATGTTTTACGCACATACGAAAACACATGTATAACCAGATTCTGCAAGGAGAATAAGAAGAAGGGACTCTTAGAAATGGAATAAATGGTGTCTTACACAATTTCTCGGTCTGTTCGTTTTTCGCGAAAAGACTTAGCCGCGCGTGTTTGGCATAAAATACCTTATGTGCACACAGTTGCAACTTTTCTTTGATTGTTTACTATATGCCTTTCAGATAAGACATTTTATTACTTTACTGGACCAATCATAGTTAAGTTTATTTGAACGTCACTGATTCGCATGCAGACCACTGACATCCCAGTTAACCATCCCTTTTGCCAGTCGGCCAGCTCTCTTGCCAGCCGGGGGCCTAATTTTTTTTTTTTTAACTATCGGAATAATTATGGTAGCGGACTGATCTGATACTTCCATTCCAGCAGCGGGTGCCTAAATGCGTATTTCTGAAACAACCGTAGCGACTGTCGGAATGAAATGTTTCGAAATTTGAAGGAATCGATATTACAACTTGGTATCGTTGCATTTTACGTGTCGTCACAGACGCTGAACCAATAATGTTAAATCTGGGGGGACATGAAAATTAATGTTATAAAACACAAATATTTTTTACTGGAAAAAAGGTTTAGCCCGATATACATTTTAAAATACAAAAATATATAATATTGTGGCAAGGCTTGTACTTTTATAATCATATGGGTTTACAAATGTGGACGATATAGCGCTAAATATTATATTCAATATATTTAACGTTATATCAAAAACATTTTTGGTTTGCAATGTAGGTTCAATTTTTGATTATTTTATTTGCTTGAAAAATTAAATATAGTGCATACAAAAAATTTGAATATTTTTATATTTCTGCAATTACTTGCAAAGTTAGTTAAAATTAAAACAATAATTTCTTACTACATATAGTAATTTTACTAAACCTCTATTTTAGCAAGTATAATCTAGTTTATGGTATTCCTACGGATATTTTTTCCTGTTTCTAAACAAAATATAAGAAGTTTAATGGGTTTTGATTTGCACACGTGTGTGTACGATAGAATTTTCGAGTATCAGGCCATCCCAATATGTGACAAACTCGTATTGCCAACTGCCTAGCTTATGGTATATTTAAATGGATTTGAAAGTTAGTTTTTACTGCAAAATTTATATTATTCGTTTTATATTTTGCCTGTCTAGTGCAATGATTTACATGATATTCACAGCACTCCTTAATTAAGCTATAGATTGTTCCAAAAGTAACTACGTCATTCCGCTAGAGGAATAATTCCTATAGTTTCAAAAATTGGGCCCCAGCTCTCTTGCTAGCCAGTTCTCTTACCCTCCAGCTCACTTGCTTTGCCAGCTCTCTTGCCAGCCAGTTCTTTTACCCTCCAGCTCACTTGCTTTGCCAGCTCTCTTGCAAGCCAGCCAGTCATCTCTCTTGCCAGTCATACAGCTCTCTTGGCTGCTAGTTATCTGGCGATTGAGAGTTACCTAAGAACTGAGTTTCCCATTTCGATCCATTCTTTCATATAACAGTTTATTCTGTACAATTACATTACTTATGTGGAAAATTTACACTACGTCATCAGAAAACGTACAAATACGCTTGATATAATTTAATTATTTAGTAAGTGAACTCAAAAAGGTTTAGTAATAAAATAATAAAACAATTAAAATATATAATGAATGATTCGGTTGTAATTTTTTAGCACTGTCAAGATAAGCAAATTACAAAAATAACTTTACTAGTAAAATATTAAAATGGCTATAAAAACATATATTGGCTGTCCTTGTCAAACACACTAAAGATTTGAGTTCCTCTTTTGTCTGCTTTGTTCACTAGGATCAGCCAGATACGTTGGTATGGTAGGGCACAAAGAATTCCGAAATTAAGATCAGCAACCAATCTCGTCCATATTTATTTATTTATTTTTAACCATATCTGCACGTAGGCAAAATATGTGAGGCACGTTTAAATGAACATTCTCGCAAGTCGCGGTTAAGTGTAATCTTTCCGCCCATTGTGTGTCCTATTACGACATGTTAGGATGCATGTTACCGTGGTCCTGATTGGTGCTATCGATGTTGTAACCACGCAAAACTGTGAATTTGTTGCAAAAATTATTATGTAAACTTTTATAAGTTAGATGTTGTTTCTGTAATGTGTACAAAGCAAAATTAATTCGGTACTCTCCAATTTAAATACTACCCACTTAAATGGTTACCGACAGTACTGCGAACATGTCCTTAAAGTGTTTACTTTCAAATATATTCAGTTATGAGCAGTATTTTCTTTTTACGTCGATTAAATTCCGAAATGTTCGGTTCACCGTAATGCATACATGCAGGCGCTTCATATACTCTGGTAACGAAAATATTAGACGTAGCCTTGAATACAGGCAACTGCAAACGGATAGAGCATGAGCACATTGCATATCTACAGGCGTACGTCCTGAATCTAATAGAGCGACACGCACCTGCAACAGGCTGTTCAACCAAATTTTTTCCTTAAGTTTCGGAGATATTTTACAGTTTACTTACATGAAATCGATGACGACGTAATAAAAATACAAAATCATTTGAGAAATAACACTCACCATGGTTTTTTTAAACGTAACTTAAAATCTTGATTTGTACGAATTTAAAAAACGCTTGGTTTCAGATAAGACGTTTATTGAAGTTAAAGTAATGGCATGTTGTAATTTCTTTGAATTCCGACACTGGTTCACTTGCGATAAGGGTTTAACTATTGGCTATTTATAATTTAAGTTTGTTCAACATGCTCTTCCAACAGCATTCACATTCTGAAGGATTTTATTATAATTTACTTTTTTCCCTTAACCTTAATTATTTCCCAATTATTGGTAACCGTTTAAAATTATTTGTGGTCAGGAATACGCCAGAGGGCGTATCGCAGTTCGTGAGAGTTGGAGATCTTAATAAAAAGAAAATAGGTAACTAAATTTGATTTTTAACTTATACACACAGATATTATTTACAACATTAAAATATGTCTTCACTAATACTCTTATTATTCTCAGTGAGGCCAATTTTTAATGCCTGTTTCAATTCTAATTAAAGTTCTTACCAAAATACTCCTATATTGTTTATAGTCACTTAATTCACAGTTTTTTTTACTCATATTCTTTCTGTATATTGTCATCAATCCAAATACCTTACACTCATAGATTCAGTTAGTTAGTCCCACCTGTCTGTTTCACTCTTCACCGTATCGATGCTCGCAGTCCGCACACTTCACTCCCTCTGGTCCCTCGCCGTTACTCGACCCCCTGCTGGCTCATCATCTTCGCTGTCTTCGCGCACGTGTCGCCTATAGCTGGTCCCACAATACAGCGATGCGTTGCGATAAGCTGTAGCCAATCAGAATGAAGTAGATTTCGTCGCAACGCGTAGGTGTCGAGTGCGGTACGACAAATGTTTGTGTTGCGATTTTCGGCGACAGCCTACGACGTAGAAGAAGAAGAATTGCGGTGAATAAAAACATACATTTGTTTACGTTTTGAAAATAACAATTGTGTTTATGCTGCAGTCTTTGTATTTGTATTTTTCTTGCTGCCTCATGGATGTACAAAATAAAAGACAAAACTTCTTATACACATGGAAAATGTGATAAAAATCGTTTATTGAAAAAAAAAAATTCCCTTCGTCTTATTTTGTCTCTCGTCCTCACTAATTTTCATCTCGCAACTCGTTCATACTGCTTTATTTATTTTCTACCCTCTTAAAACATTGTGGCATCGTTTTTCGCGTGCATTTTGTTATACCCGAGAAGTCTGAAAATGTAATTTCCACCCTTGAAACAGGTAGCGGCACCAACTCAGACGGCTTCCGTCACCGACAGATAATCGCTCAGTTGTGAAACTGCAAGTATGGCTCGTCGCTGCCCATCGCACCGCAACGCATCCCTGTATTGTCGAACCACCTTAAGGGGATTATGTAGGCCTACGGAAACGTTTTCTGTGAAATCGTTGTTTCCACGTAAACGCGTATCTCGGTAAATAAAAGTTCTGGAAATACGAATTTTTGCAGAAGGGATAAACTATTGTTTATGTCCCTATAATTTTTACTTGAATCATATTGACTGTATTAATGGAGAAAAAATCCGTGAAAGTGGTCAAATATCGCATTTCTAAAGCTTGTCAATGCAGTTTCCTTAAGCGGCAAGAGAAACGTACAAAGATACGGGCGTAGTTTAATCTGTAGTATTTTATCGCGCGTAATAAAACCCCACTGTTACAGATCTAATTTGCACAGTACAGCATTACGATGGAAACACTGTACGCCTTGCGCGTAGGCGCGATGAGGCGCTAGGCGTGCGCTTTTTTTCTAGACTACCTTATTGTAAGTGTTATGAGAAGTTAAGGCCTGAAGGTAGGACGGAAATATTATTGCTTCTCAGGGCTAACCACTTACACCTAATAGGAAAAGTCATGCAAGGAGACATGCATCGCGGCAAAGAGGGATTGGGCAGCCACGACTACCTTCCTAAGAGTAGTTAGAGCTTGTCTTAACTATGAAGAGCAAGTGAAAAATCGCCAAGAAAGACGTAAAAATCCTTGCGACAGAGAAGATAGAAATTAAAAAAATTATTCATGTATTAAATTAAATTAAATAGACTGCTACAGGAGACAGAGTGTTTGGAAAACATGCTCTTAGTTAATAGAATTGGAAAGACTAGTAGAGATGGGGCGGGAGCTTTGTGCTAGGCGTGCGTGTTAGTGTCGCCCGTATCGCTCCCTCGCTTCTTGACCTTAAGGTCGCACAATCCTCCAAACTCCCACCTCTCAAACCTGTTGGCTCAGAGGGCATTAAATAGTCTCGGTGGCCCGATACGGAAGGTTCTCCTCGCCCGGTGTCTCGCTGAGACAGGCAATGGAAAATGAACTGGAGCATTCCTTCACACGGCTACAAAAATGCAATCCGTTGAAAGCCAGGAACGCGCGAGTTGCGATAGACTTGTCGCCTCGGCACGTGGCAGTATGCGCGGTGGTATGCCTTTGAAATAACCGAGTGCCCTCAGGTTGAGCTGGACTCACAACCATCCGTCTCATCCCTCAGTCACCCTTCCGTCCGGCGGTCACGCGATCTTCAACCAATCGTAGGGCAACTTTTTTTTTCTATCCGTCGATCCTTCTAATATCTCTCAAACTATAATTTTCCATTGGCCGACGGTTGGGCCACCGCCTTCTAACGACATTCCGTAGGCGCGAATACGAACTTTGAAATAAAAGGCGAGGCGGTGGATATGTGTATATTATCTTTGGTGGTGAATTCAGGAATTTAATATGTTAACAATAATTCAGTATAAATTCTTATCTCGTATCAAAATTATCTCCTCAAATTGTTTCTCTCTTGAAAATGTATTTTCAACCAAAATATATCTTCAACTAAAGAAAATCACGGTGTCAAGTTGTCACACTGAAATTTTGCCGTGCGGAAGGATCGACGGACCACGGATTGTTGTAAATCGCTTTCAACTGAAGGTCGAGCGAGAATGTAACATTACCGTCTTCTATGTGCACGATTGCGATCGGTTAAACTCATCAAATACCAAAGAAACTTTACAACTGGTCCAATATACAATATGTTCGACGGAAACTTGGGCCATCCAACTTTTTTTAAACAAACATGGCGATGTTGGCGCGCTTCGGCGGCGTCACGATATTCCGGCTTTCTTTGAGCGAATTTTTTTAAAACAGTTTGACGTTAAAAAAAATCCTGACGGTGCAGCTTCAGAAAGATCAGGAATGATGTCTTGCGTTAGTAATATGACTGCCCGCA
This sequence comes from Dryococelus australis, assembly GCA_029891345.1. Taxonomy (NCBI): domain Eukaryota; kingdom Metazoa; phylum Arthropoda; class Insecta; order Phasmatodea; family Phasmatidae; genus Dryococelus; species Dryococelus australis. The sequence continues at coordinate 69,945,188 of CM056998.1, read as the reverse complement.
GAACGGCAACATGAGGACACGAGAACGATTACAGAGCTATCTTTGTGTATGACAAGCAAACTATCATTAAAAAAAAACACAAAGAATTTCCATAACGTTTTCGTTAATGCTACTGGAGGCTGTTCACGGTAAATTGAGTATTTTAAATGTCTAGTTAATTTTTCCTTCCAGATATTTCTCACCCTTTAACAACCTTTTTAAGTAGATATTGCCATGTAATTAATAAACACAGTGTATATTCCACAGCACTCCTAAGTTAACGTATAAGGCTACAATAAAATATATTTATTGACTATTATTCCAAATGAGAGGGCTTTCAAAAGTGCTCACTTTACCGTGAATAGCCTATATTTCCATGTATTCAATAGTACCGATAACCGGGTTAAGACGTACCTTACGCTTATTCTACACACTGAATTCCCAATTAAAGGCGCAAAGATTTAAGGCAGAAATATTTTAGCATAATACCCAAATTTATTGCTAATTTCATGGTATTTTATTTTGTTCCCAGAATAGCATTGCATTTGCACGACTGGGGACGCCACTGTTTCGTTGAACTCGCTTTTATTCTTTGAAATTGTTTACACTCTAAATCTAATCAGTAACAATCTCACTGTCTCAAACAGTCAACAGTACCTGACTGATTCAACAGTCACTTCAGTGAATTTAACTGATTAATCAGTGAAAAAATGCCAGATTTCCTCCACTTATTGAATCAGTGACATTTTCCACTTGTACATCAGTCATTTTTTTTTATTGTTTTCGAGTGGTTTGTTTTTTGACTGATGGATAAACAGCATGTAAAAATGGCCATCAGACAACGCGCATCAAGTGAAATAATAATGCATAAACTAATAAAACCAATACAAAATACTTTCCAAAATGTGTTTAGTCTTTCAAAACAAAATTTTACGAGGTAATGTAAACATTCAGTCTTTCATTCCGTTTTTGCGTCTTTCATTTCGTTTTCATGCAATCATCACAGAGCTCTGTTTGAAGGTTTAAACTGTATATAGCGTGGAGAAGAGAGTGCACTCATATGAGCTATTCGTTTTAACAATCCTAACGGTACGAATAAAAACGAAAATGAAAAGTAAGGGCATGCCATTTTAAGTCCTCAACATTTCGGAAAGAAATACAATACATATATTTTACTCTTGTTTTTCTCATCTAGGGTTGGTAGCAAAGGTGCTGAAGTGAAGTCCTATAAGTGAAGCGAAAAGGGTGTGTGAGTTCAATCCCAGCCACCTCCAAAGTTTATTTACTTTTTGAAATCAGGGTAAATTGTGCAATATAAATAGTAAACTATCGAAAAATCATTTATTTCACGTAATTATTTGGCTAAATTAAATAGAAACAATGTTTAATTCACCACTGTAGTCAGCCATTACTTATTCGATCAGTGAAATCGTTTCGCGTCACTAATTCAATCAGTGGAATTTTTTCACTGGAACAATCAGTGGTTTTCCACTGATTCTAAGTGGAGCTATTTTAACCGATTCGAGTAAATGAATTTCACTACGAATCAGTGGTTTAACATTTATTAGAATTTAGAGTGTAAACTTAGATTGCTGAATATGAAATTTGGCGAAAAAAATCTGCATTTTGATCTTCGTATTTCGTCGTTCTTAGTTAAATCTTGGTCTTGAAATGCAGCCAATTTCGTTTAAGTAGGTAGTACCCTACAGCGCTGTAAAAGCGACATTGCATTGCGTTCGAAATGTCGCTGTCTCTGTGCACTCCTGTCTTTTCGCTAAACAACGTGCAAAAATTTAATTTCTCAAAATTCAGCAAGAAAATTAAGCGCCATTTTTATCACGTTTCCCACAGCTAGTGCATTTTCCAATTCAGCACTTAACTTTGCAATATAGTTAAACCCATATGTAGCGTTGTATATACAAAAATGTTGTTTTGGGAAAAGGAGTATGCACGTTAAGCTATACGTTAAGGCATGTAGCCATGCTTCAAAATCACTTTTCTTTTTACCATAACATTCATTTCATGGTTCGCACTAAAATGATTTATCTATAATTTTTTATAGTTCCTTATATGTGTGATTCATTAGCTTGCATGAAATGAAGAACTTTTTTTATTTATGAATTGGTTGTCATTTATAATTGTAAATTTTTCAAAATAATTCCGGTGATATAATAACAGCAGCCGTATAATAACGATTCAAGCAAGTCTATCACACTGTGCGCTGTATTTCTCATACTGAAACTATTACTGAAATTGTCAGGTGAACATGACAGGTATAGGCTGTTCACAGTAAAACGAGCACTTTTGAAAGCCCTGCTTAAGATCTAGTTGTTCACATGTTGTGTGTTCTTCCGCCTTACGTAAAATTAACATTGCCATGGGTCTCATCATTTTATTTATGTGTCAGTCAAGTGAAACTGTGAAATTATTAGAAACGTAAATACTGTACAAATATACTTGTTTTTACATTTTGACGTATTAAAAATTCAGAAAACGAGAAAAAAAAATTAAGTTATTACAAACGATTACATAACACGTTTCGTTCGACGTTAGTATATGGAACTACTTTCCCCTCCACCGTTACCAACTTTATTGGACACATGTCACTCATTGCGCCGTTAAAATATTTGCAGGTAAGGGCAGTGACTTTTTTCTAAAGTTGATTTCAAAAGTACTCACTTTAACGTGAACAGCCTTTAAAAACTATGGATTAAAAATGACACTGGAGGTGCCTTTTCGAGTCGAGCTGTAATTGGTGCGAAAAGTATTTTAATGAGATCGGAATGGCGATGGTGTGATGCGAAGAAGAAGGGAAGAGGGAAAGAGGGAACAGTGAGTATGTGATGGGAGAAGTGGGGCAGGGGAGGGTGAGTGATGTTTGCGGCTCCCACGACATGAGAGCTGGGCGCGCAATTGCCCGCCGGGCCGTGTAATGACAAGCCTTAGGGAAGTGAGGATGGGATATGCACGCAGACTGTCGTTCCCCCGATCCAGATGACGCACCGCGATAGCCTGCAGGACTCCTCCGCAGATGTTATCGAGCAGGGATGGAGGGGAGCAGGGGGACTGTTTCCCACGCACCTTCGCAGCCCTGGCCAATGGCCCGTCCTTCGGCAGGACCTTCCCTCCGCAGGACGACTTAGGGCTCTCGCCTCGACAGACATTCCCACTGCATTATCCAGGTGTGTTCATTTCCTCCCGGACCTCTTTTTCGTTTCTCCCCCCCCCCCTTTCTCTCTCTCTCTCTCTCTCTCTCTCTCTCTCTCTCTCTCTCTCTCTCTCTCTCTCTCTCTCTCTCTCCGCAGCCTTGGGATGTGACAGTTTTATGTGCGCTTGTGTGTTTCAAGTTCAAACTTTTGGCCTCGTGACTACTAGGTTAGTTGTACCTCTCTGCTGTCTTTCAGAGCGACAAATAGATCTCGTACACATTAGTGGGCAGTGTTGAGCTCGTTTCCACTCATTTTGATGATTGGCGAATATTTAAACGTTAATAACACGCTTACACGGTTCTGGCATGAATAAATTATTAATTAGACGGAGATATAATTTTTGTCAAAAATAACTCATGATTTTAAGTTTTTACCTTATTTGCACCGGTTGTAATATTCAAGCAACCGCTCACAAAGTAAAACAATCAGTAACTTGCCGTGTGTAAAAATCAAGTCTCGTAGCACTAATAACAAACCTTGTGAAGAAAACCATGCAGCCTTCTTCCCATAACGAAATCCCTAACGAGTAAGTAACTAGTAAAAATTCTATAATAAATCAAAGAATATTATTAAGGCTCAAGGTTTATACTAATGAAACATTTTACAATTAGTTTTGAATGACACTATTTCATTATTATTCTCATGCTGGAGGGTTGATTTCAATTCAGTGTGGCAAAAAAAAAAAAAAGATTGCACCGAATATGAATGTTCACAACATAATATGTTGTGAAATATTATTTCCAAAATCTTGTAAGTAATTTAAGTCATTTTTATAATTTTTTCTTTTACTCGCCACACGCAAATATTAGTAGGGTATGTTACGGAAAACATCCTTTCAAAACATGAAAACTGTGGTATTTTCAAGGTCGCAAAACTTGTTTCAAATTTACTGCTTAAACACAAAAGAATTAGACTTAAATCATATAGTTCACCTTGGCAGTTATATGAACACAAAACCAGGCAATCTTGAAATTGCAAGAATTGCTGATTTTTTGCTAAAACATTTGAAATGTTGATGTCAAATAAATATTGTATGCACTACAGGTCATTTCACCGACTATTAGTTTTACACTTAAATTATTTTCCATCGTACATTATTTTCTGAGTCCTTTCTTCAATTTACTCTCTCATTCCCTCTCTCTCTCTCTCTCTCTCTCTCTCTCTCTCTCTCCGCGCGCTCTCTCTCTCTCTACAGTTCTGATTTCTTACCATTTATTCACCTAATTTTTGAAAAGTAAATTTATATAGTTTCTAAAACATTCGCGACGACGGTTGCAACTTCGAACCACAAGGTTCCTCGGTTCGGATCCCAGTTAGATCCTGAAGTTTTCACACGAAAGAAAGAGACATTTTAGTTTGTAACTTGTTACAGCAGAAAAAAGCATATGCCATGTAAACTAAGATGTTAACATTAATTTCAAAACTTTTATTATTTCACTGCAGTAAACACATAACGTTATACTAACGGAACCCTCATAACAGCTTGGGGTGTGGGGAATTGAAAAGCATGATTTTTGATTAACTGGATGTTTGTGCCACCCCAAATGCAGGTATGAAACGATTTCCCTTCGTAAGTTGGTGCCGCAGGGAAAGATCTAAGCTGTTAGGAGCACAGATACATGGAACAATGAGTCGACTGTGGCAATATAGGTGTTTCTGAGGAGTCAAGAAAGGTCCTATAACCACACCAGAAAGACAACTTAAATTGAATTAATTTTGGAACTTCGATGCGTTGAATGAAGGCTGTGATATTTTCCGAGGAGCACAGAAATGATCGAGAATGGCTGATGTTCCTAAACAACGAGTCGGTTATTGTTTAAATTCAGTAATCGTAATTTTCGGCGAGCGAGTTGCGTGGGTTGTAGAAGGTGAGAGTAGGGCACTGAACGAATGTTTTATGATTTAACATTTATTTTAACAGTCTGTGTACCACAACTTGAGGTAGGCTAGCATACGCAACCGACTAACTTGCGTCGCATCTGTTGTGTCTATCAGACGTTATCGCCCTCGCCTGGGTGCAAACCCAAGACCTGCTTCGGAGGAACCACCGAACGTTTATAAAACAAGACTATCGATAGCACCAGTTGTCGATTAAGTGACGAATGATGCATACAATCTTTGGCGAATGTACCGACAGGAAATACGGTAAAATGTAAACGACGGGAAGAAATCATTGAAAAACAATTGTTCCGAATATATTTTGGGTTTCGGACAGAATATGTGATTGATGGATGGGGTAAATTAATGCTTTACGAGATGTAGCATGCAGGGTTATTTAACATCTTGTTAAATAAGTTAGTGCTACTAATGGATGTGTAATAATCGGCAAATTATGTTCGTATGCCACCGATGAAGATGGTCGTGGTATCGACCGGTTAATCGGCATCGGTATCGGCTTATCCATAAATAAATCACTGGCCGTACATAGAGATGATGGCTTATCGCGGGAAAACTTGACTGTTTCCTAGAATTCAACGCATGTTCTCTACACATGTCTGACAGTTTGCTTTCGTTATTCGCAACCATGCCTGTATGAAGCTACTGTCCCATAGCATCGTGCTAGTGATTATTCTGATACTTTAAAACAAGACGTTTGTGATTGGTCTGCAAGGAATAACTTAGCCGAGTAGTAAACTTGATCATCGAATCATAAAAAGATAAACTAGCTAGAGGGTAACGCAATGTATGCTGACACGAAATATGTTCACGATTTTCCAGCGTCCCCAACTATGCATTAAGAGGAGTGCACAGCTGCGCGTCCAAGGTCAAGAAGCGAGGGAGCGATACGGGCGACACTAACACGCACGCCTAGTGCCTCATCGCTCCTACGCGCAAGGAGTGTAGTGTTTCCGTCGTGGTCCTGTACTGTGCAAATTATATCTGTAACAGCGGGACTATTAGGCGCCATTAAAGCCTGCAGATTAAACTTCGCTAGTGTGTTTGTACTTTTCTCTTGCCGCTTAAGGAACTGCATAGGTAAACTTAATAAATGTAATATTTGACCATTTCACGTTTTTCTCTCCGTGATTATGCTTAATATGTTAAAAGTAAAACCACAGAGACATAGATGATTGCTTTATATATATATATATATATATATATATATATATATATATATATATATATATATATATATATATATATACCGTCAAAAACTCATATTCCCAGAACATTTATTTACCGAGATACGTGAATACGCGCTAACAACGATTCCACAGATAAGTGTCACTGTGGACTCCTCTTAAGGGTCCTATGTACTGAAAAGTTTTCTGGGAAATCGTTGTTTGCGCGTCGTAAACACGTATCTCGGTAAATCAAAGTTCTGGAAATACAGAGTTTTGCCAGAAAGGATAAAAAATTATTGCCTATTTACTTTAATCATATTAAGTGTATTAATATAGTAAAAAATTCGTGAAAGTGGTGAAATAAGCTTGCCAATGGAGTTTCTTTAAGCGGCAAAAGAAAAGTACGTTCAAACGCAGATAGTTTGATCTGCGGACTTTTACCGAGTTTAATAAAATTACACAGTTACAAATCTAATTCACACAGTAAAGCTTTACAACGGAAACAATGCACGCCCTGCGCGTAGGAGCGATGAGGCGCTAGGCGTACGTATTATTGTCGCCCGTATCGCTCCCTCGCTTCTTGACCTTGGACGCGCAGCTGCGTTATCCGCTTAAGGAATTTACGAAGGATTTGGGAGAGCAAATGTTTTTATTACACGTTGACCACAAAGCGCGAGCGTAAAACTGGGTGCATCGTATGTATATTTCTGCATCGCCGAGCCGCACGGTACGAGTGTGCTGTTGACGTCACGGCACGAAGGTTAAGCGACGCGAGCACCAAGTGTCGACCGTCACTGCCGACTGCGGAAGGTCAGCGACCGACCTGCCACCAAGTTGAGCTTTCACAAGGGGCGTCGCCGTCGCGAGAGGCCAAGTTCACGGCCTTCTCCGTGGGAAGTGGTTTAATTACCGCTCGCCCCACGAATATGAATAACCAGTCACCGGGCGAGCGCTTCGATGTGAGATGCGCGAGCATAGATAGTGCACCCCCTCCTTCCCCCTTCACACCTTCTCGCACACTTCGTCAAGCCACGAGACAAAACGAGTTCCACGCGACCCGTTCCTGCCGCACTCGGGTGAAGAATCGTGGCAGTAATAGAAGGACAAGGGCTCAGTTTCCATTCAGCTGATGCTCTTTGCGCATTGTCCATAACTGTTCATTAAATTAATTAGTAATTTAAGTATAGACTGTCCACGGTAAAATGAGCACTTATAAAATCATTGTTTAAGATCTGCTTGTATGCACATTGTATATCCTTCCGCCGTATGTAAAATTAACATTGCCATGAGCCTCATCACTTTATTCATGCGTCGGTCCAGTGATACTGTAAAATTATTATGAAAGTAAATATTTTAGACCTCTGCTAATTCTACTGTTAGAGGCATTAAAAAAACAGGAAGTAAAATAAGTAATTTTTGTTATAAATTATCTGAAATTTTTAATTCAACGTTAACATGTACTTTCTCTCCATCGTTACCAATCTTACTGGGCGCATGCCACTCAGTGTGCTCATTAAAATATATGCGGGCAGGGACGGTAACTTTTTTCTAAGGTTGATTTCAAAAGTGTTGACTTTATCGCGAACAGCCTTTATTTAAGCTACGACAAAACTTTGAACACAGAATCCTGCGGCATATCTACGACCAAGCCGGCGCGTTTTACTTGCAATTTTTGTGTAAAAATATTAAAAATATATTAGTGATATTGTTTACCGTATTGTAGGAGAACACGTGACGTAATTCCACACCTATTCAATTTAAAAATGGAAGATTTGTCTGAAAATAAAATATTTCGCTCCGTATTTTTTTCTACATATTTATGTGCTGCGTCCGTTTGTTATGAACTTTGGTGGAGCGGAGAGAATTGGACGGTTCTCAATATGAGGTCTTGAGAGCCGTTGAGGGTGAAGTGAGGTGTGGAGCAGCGCCGGAGTGCAGGATTGGGAAAAAACGGGAGATCCCCAGAAAACCCGTTGACCAACGGCATCGTCCGACACGATTCCCACGTGCGAAAGCCCGGGTGTGATCCAGCCGGGAATCGAGCCCGGTTCGCCTAGGTAGGAGGTGAGTAGTCTAACCAGTACACAAACGCGGCCCCACGCACTCCAGACAAGGCATGCTGAGTGCTTTCAAGACGTCACGTATATTACGAGCATCGTTCAAAAGCACCCTTTCATAGCTAAACACGGACTTTTCAATGCGCTGTATCTCAAAATATGCGTGTCAGGTAGTTACGAAGATTCTAAACAGCCCCGTATTGAACCTTGCTGAAGTCTTTCGACCAATAAAACGATGGGTCACCTCTAAATATGGGTACCTACACGCCGCAAGACGAGAACAATTCACATGCTAGGCAATTCTGTGATGCAGTCGGTCGGAATTCAGACAGTTACAGAGAAATTTGCGCGTATGGATAATTTCTAACTGAACAGTATGGGAGATAAACTGTTAATAAAAGCTGCTGATTTTTGACATTGATGGAATAGTAATTGATAAATGTATAGAAACTGCATTGAAAAGTCATTTTGACCATTTTAGAAAAGCTTGATCGGTAAGCACTGTGTACAACCCTACATTCTGTAATAATAGGGCTAACCTTTCGTTATTAACAAGAATCTTTCTCGCGTCGTCCTCAGTCATCACCCTGGAGAATTTCGAATCATCGTAGAAAAATGAACACATTGCATACACGTATGGCATATAGCAGGCATGCAGAAGAGCTGAATTAACCTTGCTGTGATGCATGCTCTTAAGAGCCTAGCGCTTATAGGCTATTCGCGGTAAAATGAGCACTTGAAAGCCCTGCTCAAGATCTACGTGATTAGTACTCTTCGTCCTTATATAATATTGATATTGCCATGGGCCTCGTCACTTTACCCATGCGTCGGCCAAGTGAAACTGTGAAATTACTAGTGAAGTAAATATTTTACAAATCTGCTCAATTTTGCACTTCGATTCATTAAAAAGAAACAGAAAACGAAATAAATAATTTTAGTTATCACAAATGGTTACCTAACACATATTATTCGACGTTAAGGTATGGAACTAGCATTTCACTCCGTACGCCCGTTAAAATATACGCAGGTAGGTGTAGTGACTTTTGACGCGAACACGTCATTAAATTTGCGACCATAGTGGGAGGCAATCCAGAAAATCCGATGATGATAAAATCGCGGGATACAGTTTGGCTTTGCAGCTCCGAATCTATCGTCTACTTAAAAAATTCAATTACGCCACTCTATTGGCAAAGGATAAAAGAATATGTTACGTTGTGTGAGGACTGCGAAGCATCGCGCGGTGGTGGCATGGTGGATTGGGGGTGGGGGCTCAATATTGAGTTCGTTTCACCACGTCTCATAACTTCCGCGTTGTATAACTTTTGACTAGAAGAAGCTACGATGCTCGTTTAAGTTTCAATCGGTAGCTCTCGTCGAGATCAATAGATCGCGTGTATAAAAACATTTGTGTATCGTGGTTATGATGAAATTGTATGCGTTCAATGTTTAAAAAATTAAGAAAACTTAACACAATTTCGGCCTGTACTCGTCAAAAAGCCAAGTCGAAATAGATAAATCGTATACGGTTGGAAAGAGCACCTGAAAAGCAATCCAGTGATACCCATAAAACCCTATATGATCGAGCGAAACGGCGCCGGGAAAGTAAAAAATTAACATCAAGGCGTCCGAGCGCGTTAACATGACGCAAAACAAACGGCCGAGTCCCCTAACAGAGCCAAACCCAATTTTTTTTTTCTAAGGTTGATTCCAAAAATGCTCACTTTATCGTGAACAGCCTTTAGTGGCGATGGGTCACTCGATGAGCGCAATAATGTCGCCTTTATAGCCTCTTCGCTTCTCGGCCTCAGACGTGGAGAACAGCTCCTGGTCGTATCAAGTGGCACGTCGCCTTGGCCTTGACATTGGGCGGTTGGCAGTCGGTCGCGTGGGTGCGCACCGGGTGTCGTGGGGGGAACAATCGTGGGAGCCAGGCAGGGTTATCTGCAGCGGTTATCATCTCTCCAGGAATTCCTACACCCCCTCCCACCTTACCAACCAAGCAGCGGGCAAAACATATATTTAAGTGGTTTAAAAGCGTGCGTGGGGTGTCCGAAACGACGTAATTACGGCGACAGAGCGCCATCCTCCTCCCCTCGGGGCCCGGTAGCGCTTCCCACACTTGCGACACTCAAGTATGTCTCCCCCGCGAGGCGATAAACACCCGCACAATGGGGACGCGGACCTCCCAAATTAGCGCCCGGCGCGATGCGCGGTGGAATTTTCCTTAGACGTGACATGAATTATGTTTCAGAGTCAGTCTTGACAGACCGACATCTGGTTTAGTGGTTTCAGGGTAGTGCTTACAAAAAACTCAGGTCACACTTGTTCCAAACGCTATCCAACCCGTAGGCATTATAGGTTGTTCACGGTAAAATGAGCACTTTTGAAAGACCTGCTTAGTATCTACTTGTATGCAGTTCGTGTCTTCTTCCGCCTTATGCGAAATTAACATTGCCACGGGCCTCAGCACTTTATTCATGCGTCGGTTAAGTGAAACGGTAAAATTATTAGGAAAGTAAATATTTAGAAAATCTGCTCATTTTTACACTTCTATGCATTTTAAAAAAAGGAGAAAGGGAAATAAATAAATTTCAGTTATCACAAATGGTTACATAACACTTTTTATTCGACGTTGAGATATGGAACTACTTTCCATCCTTCGTTGCCAACTTTACTGGGCTCATGCCATTCAGGGCGCGTGTTAAAATATATGCAGGCAGGGGCAGTGAATTTTCTCAAAGGTTGATTTCAAAGGTGCTCACTTTACCGTGAACAGCCTATACAAGTGATTTCACTCCAAACAAATAAAATATATTAAATTCCATTGTCTTTTCATACTCGCACGTCAAAATCATAGTTTTACTGTGCAATTTTACTTGTGCAGATTTTTTTGGAACATTTATAAATAGGCCTAATAACAACCATACTTCGTTGAGAAATGCCCTAATTTACATATAAAAAAGGCATCATGAATCGAAGTCGACCTAATAATCTGAGACGGAAAGTCCTGCCGTATTATTGTGCATGACCATCTTGGATGACCTCACAGGGGCTATCTTGGCGGACCTCGATCATTGTATGGTAATTGGCTCTTACCGCAATTTTGAGTCCATTCTCTATTTGATTTATAATCGCTATTTTGTTTACGAAATCCTTTTTAACTTCATATGCAATTTCGTTTATGACAACTGTATTTTCGTTTATAATTTATTTATTTCCATCATCTTGTACTACGAGTGTCGTTTGTTTTTATAGACTGCTACAGAGTGCCATCTTGTTTACAACCAACGATTTTTCGTTTGTCATTTTTTTTATGCCGTTATCTTGTTTTTCGAGTGTCAATGATTTTATTGGCTGTTGTAGGTCGTCATCTTGTTTTCTCGTGTCAGTTGTTTCCAGTCGCTATTTTTTCATGTATGTTATTTTATCGCTTTTGTGAAAAGAATTTCACTTTCTGCTTTTGTTTTGTACTTAGCTCGTCATACTGCGTCGCATCAGGCAGCTGTGAGATTACTTACGCCAGAAATGCGAAATGTCACGTGTCTTACCAGTGTTCGTTGAATCCGATTAGTAACCCTGACGATACTATAATTTCGGCAGGCTCTTTTTCCGGTATGTGAACTTCGCGTAGAAAGAGTAACGGTTTTCCAGATGACTGTAAATAAATACATCTGTAAATGCCATTTTTCTCAAAGGGCGTGTGTGTTTTCTCGTATTGTTCAAGTATATAGACTTCAACGAACAAAATACCAAAAAAATATACAAATAATCCTATTGTGACGACACATGCTGTGAGCGCCTTCTTGGTCAACCGGATTCGACAACGAGCGATGCGGGGATGCTGCTCCATTCTTTGGAGTTATCTATGAGATGCCGTGACGCCATTGTGTGTTGTACAGACTTTTTCTAATTTCAAATTTTCTTTTCCATACGCTTTAGACTTGTAATTTCAGAACCAGCGTGAATTGTCGTGCCGTAACCCTTCTTGCTGCTGCTTAACATAAGTGTAACTGATTGTAATATTATTGCTCTAATAAATTTGTACATTTAAATGTGACGTAGGCTTATCCTCTCTGGCACATGAAACATGGAAACATTTCACCCTTCCATCACTGTTTCCCATTCAAAATTTTGTAAACGTTAAGAGAATGCAATTGCCGAAAGCGAGGAAAACAGGGAAGAGACAGGGAAATTGAAATTGATTCTAAGTACAATAAAAACAGGGAAATTCTTTAAAAGGATGTGCTTTTGATTGTTACTTTTTTAGCAAATGGAATTTTTATAATTATGCATATAAAACACAATCTTACACAGCAAAAACACATTATTTATTGAATGAAACAAAATTACATAAATTAATATCATCCTCTGTTTTAATGATTATTCCACATTTGTTATTTAATTGCATGAATCGGTCCATGCAGAAAGGGCTTCAGTCACAAAATGTTCATTGTGAGAAAACTATCTCAATTGAGTGTTTTTAATGCAACCCGCTGAAAAATTGTATTGAATAGATCTGTTGGTGCAAAACAATGTCACATATTCAAAACAATATACATATCTAACTTTTCCCCTTCAAAAAAATGTTTCCTGCCTAGTACTGAAGCAATTTTAGCATATAAATACACCTTAAAATTATTTGAAGCAAACTCTAAGCCATATATTTAAGTTTAATTAAGTTATAATTTGAAATTTTAAGTTTGAGATAGGTTAGGTTAAATCATATGAGGTATGTTAGGTAAGTTTTGGCAAGATAATATATATGATAACTACTGTTTGGTAAAGTGAAACAAGATCAGGTAATGTGACGCAGGATCGTGCCTGCTCATATCAGGTCATACATGTATATACATATATGCATTAATTTTTATAGGTCAATGTTTATTCATATAAAAACATGTGCAGAACAGTCCACACAGATACGATGTGAGTTATTACGATGTCGGGAGCTGAACTGATACGGTTATACATTTCGAATATTAACATCACTGTCTACCGTTGGTCACTCACAAATTATCACTATAAATCCCTTCATATTCGCCTGGAATGAATGGTTTGAGCTTTATGATGTCAATTTTTGTCTTTTTTATTGGGACCTTTCTTCAGAGTAAGTTATCTGTGTTTGTAGATTTGCTTCCACCAAAGATGTATGGGCCAACCTAAATGTAAACGTTACCAAACTGCCTATGAAATTACTAGCCATTAATGTTCCAGGTAACGTTTCGTCATGAGTGAAATGCACGAAGGAGCTTATATCGAGTGAACTTTTCCTTCTTTTGGTGTTTGCCGACTCCGAGTTTCTTCTGAAACACAGTTTTTTTTTGTACAATGTCGGCCACCACATTTTCAAGTAAAATTCCTATTTTGATTGTACTTCTTTGACTATAATGTTCCCTGGCTGTCTGCTATGGATGATCAGATTCCGTATTTATTCAATATACTGTATTCTATAATGTTTTCTAAGTTCCCGCTTAATGGTTCCAAAGTCTCTGTCACATGGTAAAAGAGAATAACTCCTTATCGGAAAAAAAATTGCTGGATTTTCTCAAATCGACCACTTTGGGTCAAACTTAACATCATTCTACACAATGTGTGTAGGCGGAGCTCGGTTGTGTTTGGCGGAACATCTTGTAAGAAATTGTAAAGGAATGAGCAGACCTCGTTAGGACATTTATGAGTTATTCCCTCGTAATAAATGTACATCTTTGCCGTATTCCTTTTTATATCACGAGCATAGAAAACATTACACTCAATTACCTCAAGTTAAACGTCTCCTGGACGGGGATTACAAGTAGAGGGATGTTTTGCATGAAATCCAAGCACAAGGACAAAACACGTGATTCATCTTTATACTTTGCTTCATGTTGCATTTTAGCATACAATTCCTTTGTTCTCCTTTCGTGCATCATTAATTCTGCAACAGCTACCTGTTCTGTGTGGATTTTTTTAAATCTTTACCTGCAGTTCCTCGCAAGTGCAGTAAGCTTCTACTTGGGGTTTCCCAAAACTTAAGATGTAGCTATTTTTGAAGACGTCTAAGTACACGTGATGGCTACATTTCAGATCTGGATATTTATCCTTCATAAGGCGATGCATAGAATAAACACTTACACGAACATCCAAAAATTACTTCGTCTTCCCTGAGTAGTGTGCTTGTTAAACAGGGAAGCTATCAGTATGACTTCTAATGATTTCCCTGGTTTCATGGGGCAATGTATTTGTACTGTTACAATTACCTCGTTTTTCTTCAGGAGATTTTCCCATTAAAATTAACTTCTGAATTCTTTTTACCCTCTTGTCTATAACGGTATTCAATGCTAAGAATAACTTCATAACAGACTTGTGTGCGTTTGTTTCCAATAAAAATGAAATAGGTACCGTAAATGTTTTGTTTTCCTGTTTGGAAGAAGTTTCCTTTCTTGGCCGGCTTCGTTTTACATCCTGCGCTTCAGTCAGAGAGTGGTGGCGCAGTGGCTAGGGCGGTCGCCTCCCACCACGGTGATCCGGGCTCGATACCCGGCGGGCTCACTCCCGGCTTTTCGCATGTGGGAATCGTGCTGAACGATGCCGCTTGTCGGCGGGTTCTCTCGGGGTACTCCCGCCTGCCGCGCCATCCCAGGGTCTCACTTCCTGTCATGTCCGGAGATGACGGGCATATACGGGTCCCAGCTGGAAAAGCCTGTCCCTCTGAGAGTGTTGCCTCGCTCAGGGTCTGAATGACAATTCTTGTTCGTTTTTCGAAGGCAGATCATGCATGCGAGATTCCCTTAAAACACTTCAACCTTTTGCAACTGAAAAAAGTAAAGGAGAAAATAATTAGACTCATCGGCATTATGTGTGCATGCGGGTAGCTTACACTACAATAGTTTTTTTATTGGGCAAAGTTGTAGGTAAACAAGATATACAGTAAGAAATAGGTAAATAGGGTTAGTTGATTTAAAAAAAAATGTGTTTAGTAATGATTACCTTTCATGATTTGTTAACTTTTCCACATCACTCACCCACGCTTACTGACGTCACTAATTTAAATGGTAAAACAATTACCTGCACGAAGGTGCAGTCGTCAAAGCAGGTATCAACTGACCCTGGTAATCTCTGTGTTCTTCACCTTGTAACTTTGCAGATTTCTTCACGTTTATTTTCCACTTTGATGGGGTTCTTTACCTCTTTGTACCTCCCAACACATCAATATGCTCAATCATGCTCAATATTTTCAACTTCTTGCACTTGGTTATCCATTATCATACAAACATTTGTGCGATTTAAAATCTATGTATTTATTGCTTTTTCTAAACAAACCATGCTCTTACAAGTTAGCCAATGTCTAAGAGCAAAATCTACTAGATACTGCACAGGTAATAAAGTATAATTCCAGATTGTTATGTGCAAAATGGGTTTGGGTCATGGACTCAAGTTATTTATGCATATAACCTTAAATGTCGGCTTGCTTCCAAGGCATTGTATGTGTTGGACTGAAGTCCGTTTTATACCAAACAGTAAAATCAACTACAGAGGCTATTTTTTCATGCCTAACTCATTTTGTCATATTTTGTGACCGAAGCCGTTTCTGTACATACCTATTCGCATATTATGATGGGCGTAAAGCATTAAGTTGTAATTTATATAATTTATTTTATCGTTTGTTGTTGTCTCCTTATGGTGGCAGCATGAGGTGGCTCTTCATCATTTTCTGGCAATACATCGTCTTCTGCATAGTAATGTGAGATAGGCTTATGACTGCATTCAGGTCCTCGATTACCTCATCCCGCCTTGCAATGTTCCATAGGGCTGAGCAATACTTTGAAATGTTGGCAGCAAAGACTGGCTCAACAAGTAAATGATTTAAGCAAGCAAACTTTTCTTTGAGAATACCGAACTCACATTCAATCACATATAGAGCTGATTTTAATCGCCGTTGTATTGCATTTCACGAGCATTGTGAGGGCCTTCATTTAGTGATGCCACTGCCATTAGTCAAGTTTTTAAGCTATATGCTGTGTCCTCTAGTAGAACAGCTTTTAGGGAAATGTTGCCTTGTTCCGTCCTTTGGAAGACGCTGCTTGTTCGCAGCCCTCTAAAATCATGAAAGATTCCTGGCCGATCTGCATTGATATTATAAAAATGTAGGACGCTCCACCATGAAACATGAAATTCAAAGAGTGTTTTTCTTTTCTGTCAAGATATGCATTTTCGTTTACTGGGGGTCCGTAAATTGGTATAATTGATCCATCAAAAACTCCATTTACATAGGGGAACTCAGCAATTCTATAAACCTGTTAATTTTTTCATAAAAATTCCCATGGTGTATGGGAACCAGGATTCCTAAGTCTTTCTGAATACTTTAAATAAGCAATACTTCATATACCTATTTAAATGTTATTGCAAGTGAGGATATTGACGTCGTTTTCCTTTGCAATCTCGATCACCTGAGGCGCGATGTGCGACCCATATGAATCCACGAGTAGGAGCATGGGTTTGGGTGAACCATCAGTGCTGTCAAGGAAGAACTGAAACCACATTAGGGACAGTTCGTTCGTTATCCACCCTCGATCAGACAGGTGGGCTTGGGTGTTAGGTAGACAGTCTTTCTTGTAGGCTTACTTCCAACGAGAACCTTTGAAAAAGATGAAGGGTGGAATCCAAATTCCATTAGCACAGATACAGCCTACTGAGGTCATGGTTTCTCTACGTTCTGTGTACGTCCTGCTGTATATAAATTTTTTCCCGATTTCTGCCACCACTTTGTTTGCCTTCACTACATACATGACACCAGTCTCGTCAACATTCCATATGTGATCCTTCAGATTGTCCTGAATTTTGAGTTTCTTTGTAGTTTCAGAGAGTTTGTCAAAATAATAATCGATCATGACAGGATTACCCATTGAAGCACTATACGCAGAAAAATTTCTGGTATTCTTGATGTCAATCCAAACCTCTCTTTGAAATTACGCCACCATTTCTTGCTTGCACGCCTTTTTTATTTATTTGCTTACTAAAGAAATACCCACGGCTAGATGCCTCAGCTACATCGAAAGCAATAACTTTCACTTGCTCCACAATCAGTCCAAATCCCAATTCTTGCATGCTTATGACGCAAGTGAACAATTATTGTTCCGTTTCTGGATCTTATGCAAACACAAAAAGAAAGCCGTGTTTCGGAACCTTAATTTATGAAGTAATAAATTAAATCGTGGACTCGTTTTTATACTCTCAAAATGCAGGAATATTCTAATTCTAAGGTAAGGGCCTTATTTGGTGAGGCGATGATCTTTTTGGTGATAGTACCTAATTTGGTGATAGTACTTAATTTGGTGATAGCTTGTTGGACACAGTTAAGGTAATTAAATATATGTTATACACATTGTTTACTTTATTACATTATTAGGGAATACAAATCATAGGTTTAAAAATTTAATTTTAATTTTTTTTAATTGTTGCGTGAAGTGGCCCTTAAAAAACCCTGAACATAAAGCTTAATTTTTGGCTAACTTCGTAAGGGTTTACAAAAATGTTATTACAAAATAAATTTAAAACGCCATTGCCAACAGATTCTCCAGTATTTTAAGAGCAGAATGCAATATACTGAATACTACTTACTCCAAGCACCCAATTCAAACAAATTATATTCATTTATATGTGCACACGCTCACAAGTTTGATGCAAAATTCAACACACCAATGTTTTCTGTTATGCACAACTCATAAAGTAAAGAACATGGCGTCACCGCTTGGATAGTAAGAAACTAGACAGCCTGCGATATCTCTCGGCCCGATTTGAAACCTTTTCGTGGTAACCTACGATGGTGAGAGAAAAAATTAATTGTATCACCAACTTAGGTATGTCACCAAATTAGGTAACTTTACCCGTGGAAAAGCTAACATTATCTCCTCTCCCTTCAGTAACAAATCAATTAAAAGGTAACATAAAAAGCCACGCTGCCAATTATAGAGTAAAATGCAACCAAAAATTTCAGGTACAATAAATTCGCCGTTATTTAGCTCATTCTTATAAAATTATCCACAGGTTATTTTTTGCCTCTAACTGGCCATATATTTAGTAAATACAAAAGGCCATCACAATTTGGGGAAAATTATCCCAAATTACCATGGTAAAAAATTGTGGATTTAGGTCTATCACACCGACATTCACTCCTGACATTAGAGAATAATTTTTGTTCCTACACCAGGAAACCCAATTTGGTAACACCGCACTGCTCGGAAATCAATGAACATTGCAACTTCAATGGTTATCTCCTAATTTACTCGTAATCCCAAGTGGATGGGAGCAACTACTTAGCAATGCCAGCCTTAACTCCCGCGAGTAAATATGATTTTGCAAAATGCACTAAACTTCGTAAAGTCGCATATAGCCTACCATTACCTAGACTTATTTTCAAAATGTTAAGACATAATATTTGTTTTTGGTTACTAGTGGTTACAACCACTCACAACCTGGTTAAGACTTGGCCACATACTTCCTTATGAGTTGTTTACACATCTGGTTACAGAAGGTAACAATATCAAAGTTCGGTTAAGAGGCCAACATTTCGCAAGCTTTAAAATATTTCAAAATTTCCGGCCATAATGGCCCTCGCCTAACGTCAGAATGATGTAAAGGACCTATTCGCTTGGGGAGCCTACATTTGTGTATCAAACAAGAATGCTACTTATCTGGTAGAAGCTTGCCCCCTCGAGGCCACTGACTGACCCAGAAGGAAGAGTGAACAGGCATTAAATACACAAGTCCACCACCTAGCGCTACCACTTAAGTTAGAGATCCATTATTTTTCCTTCAAAAAACCGTAATTCCAAGAAATAGTTGGGGCTATCAATTGTCCCTGGGAGGGGTCGTGAATATTCCCGCCCAATGGCGATTGATGTTACCTAATAAGGTGAACCGACGCAGCGGACACATATTTCCCGTAGGGGGTCTTCATAATTGAAAAGTCAAACACCAATAATATTATAGTACGCTATCAAACTTCCGGCCTCTTGATCAAGTTGCCGGAACCTGCGTAACCAGACGCCAGAGTTTTTGGGTGCGCGCGCACCAGGGCAAGCAGTGCTCCTCGCTCGCTGTCGACGGTGCTGCGCTCAGGCGACGAACCGTTGAAACAGCAGTCCGCCACACAACTGTCTGCCAGAGCTGGTTGCTGCCGCACTTGAGAATTCATACGTACAGTACCACTTGTTTTCCTTGCACCCCAGGTTTCTCAAAATCTTTCAAGGTAACGTAAACCTGACGAGAACATTACAATTTAATTATATATTACTTTTGCATCACTTTGAAGGATTTTCACAGCAAAATCAACGTGATAAAGTGTTCTTGCCTATCGGACAGTTCGCCGCTCAAATTATCAGGTAGCCAAACACAGGAAGTATTCGAATGGGGGACTAGCGACGTGGTCCGGCCTGCTAATTCTATTAGTTTTAAATTTTTCGAGGGCATGTGCAATGTGGCCAGCCCATTAATTTTAGTAGTTTTATATTGTAAGTTTCATGATTATTCAAAGGCGTGCAGTGACGTGGTGCAGCCCGTCATAAGCTTCAGTTGATTCATATTTGTGAATGATGTTTTATTTTACTTACGTTTTCCAAAAACCGTAAAACTAAAGTTTTGACATGCGGTTGTGTAGAAAGTGAGGAATCTAATATATATTTTAATTTGGAAAATTACATAACAAGTAATGTCCACACGTGGAACAGCATTCGGGACAAATATAAAGTAGTTATTATCATTTTTTTATTCAACGGTATTCAGTCACTGCGCTCGCACACTTGAGCGTCCCAAGTTTCACCCTGGTTTCAGATGGGGTTTCTTCAGGTTGCTCCCGTGTTCTCCTCCATCCTCTTTCTCCCTATTCTCACTGAGTCATCAAGTTGCAACGAAAGAAAAGCCCTTCTCTCTGGCAGGGCAACCATCTAACAACGTTATTTCAGGGCAAGAAACCTTCTTGCCATGTTGGAAGCACGGAACTGATTACATAGTGACGAATACACTAGGTTAGCTCTTTGAAAATAATAGTACCGTGTCAAAACGTTATGTTTCTATTGGGTGGTAAAGTAAATTTTTAGGATACGCAAGAAGAATTTTAAGTTCTCAATAATATGTCTAAAATAAAAAAAAAACTATGGATCATGAAAGTTAAATCCCTTAACAGTTTGAGACATATCTGTTGTAGTTTACACGTACTAGGAAATTAATTTGGGATACTTTGGAAACTGAATCTTGTATATAAATCAAATTCTATGCAGGTTTGCTGAAAAATATTTTCTAGTCACTACAAAATATTTTATCCACGCAACTCCTGCCAGATCTTCTAAGTGAATAATGTTCCTTTCTTTTATTGGCAACAGATGTGTTCTTGTTCTGTGATCAATAAATAAAAATGTGCTATTTCAGTTAAGAAAACGACAAAATATTTGAGAGTGCCTGTAGTGACAAAATATTTTGTATAGATCGAAACTAATTTTTTCGAAGCAAAAAATTGTGTACGAAATGCGTATATCCCTACAGAAGTCGAGCGCTCCCAATATAAGATTACATACATTTACGAACTAAAATCAAACGGAAATGAGTGAGTGAAGTAAGCTAAGAGATTTGGGCGTCTCTTAACAGCAAGATCTTGAGAGCCGTCAAACTGAAATGAGGCAAACACACATATACGGCAGAGAATATGCATAGCTAGAAATATTTCGCGTTGAAAATGCATTCTACTCTTTAAATATTCGAACGAAAAAATTAATTGGATAGTTTTCTTATAAAATTTTTCGAAAGTTGAGTAAATTGAAATAGCTTTTAAGCTATCCTTACTACATGGTACTACGAAAAAACGTATGAATTTAAACTAGAATTGAGAAACTCCGTGCAAAACCAATTTGAACATCTTTACAAACTAAAAAAAAAAAAAAAAAAAACACTATGACATCAGCTAGAACTGAAACGCATAATTCCATGCGCCTGAAACATCGCAAAGATTATACAGAGTTATTTAAATTAAGTGCATATTACGTTAATACCTATAATATATAAAATAGACAGTAGAAAAGATCATTACTTACGATGTCAACCACCCTTCCCGAAAATTGCAATTTGACGCAGGAGAATTTCCTTCCACCCAAACCCAACCTAACTGCGACAGTCATGGGGTACGAGTTTTCAGTTAATCTTTTGAAATTCCTTTCCTAACGAATAGTTTGTGAGACAGAGAAATCAGGAGCTTTAACACTACGTCAATGAAAAATTTCTAGCTGTGTTTAAAATTGTAATGTCGTACGCACGTATAAATTATAATCTATTTTGCTTAAAGTTTTTGGCGACCTTGAAGTATTGCCAGGTTCTGTGTTTTATAGAACTGGCATAATAAGGTTGAACGTCCTAATGTAAGGAAACCGAGGTAATTTGCAACAACTTTTCAAAATTGGTTATGATGCAGTTATTTAGTCACAAAAGGCGTCACTCGTCTCTGCGTAATACAACTATACCGAAATAGTGTTTACGATTATAATTATTCGTGTCTGTTGCTTAGGGTGGCCGCCTGGGTATGCCGCGGAACGGTGTGCAGAGCTCCAGCAGAAAACGTATTATTAAAAAAAATGGTCCAACGTGTCCGAGTGAGGTCTGCTTAGGCCGGGAACACACGGCACCAAAAAACGCCCGGCTCCCAGCCGACCCCATTTTAACGTTGCACCGTGCCGGGCCCGGCCCGTGGAGCTTGCAGGAATACGGACGTGCATCAACCCTTTATTTATATTATTACGTTATAAATAGGTAGGGTCTCCGCTGGACGTCTCATACAGGCTGTTCACGGTAAAATGAGCACTTTTGAAATCCCTGCTTAAGATCTACTTGTATGCACGTTGTGTATTCTCTCGCCTTATGTAAAATTAACATTGACATGGGCCTCATCACTTTATTCATGCGTCGGTCAAGTGAAACTGTGAAATTGTTATAAAAGTATACATGTTATAACTCTGCTAATTTTCACACACTGATGCATTAAAAAAACCGAGAGCGAAATGAATTATTTAAATTATCACAAATGGTTACCTAACACTTTTATTAGACTTTGATATATGGAACTACTTTCCATCTATCGTTACCAATTTTACCGGGCGCATGGGCAGTGACAATTTTCTAATGTTGATTTCAAAAGTGCTCACTTTATCGTGAACAGCCTTTAGAAGCGCGTTATCGACGGCAACAATGCACGCCAGTTCAGTACTTTTCGCGTAGAGACGATGAGAGAGCTGATGCGTATGTCTCGGTCGTCCCTAGCGCTCCCATGATTTTAGGCCTCAGACGTGCAAAATTCCTTCAGCCAGGTGGCCACCTTAATGAAACAATATGATTTTATATTTTACATGACTATAAAATGTGTCGATTGCTTAAATCAGTTGAACTCGTAAGTTGGAAAATTAATATTATCCCCTGACTAGATATCCGAACAGTACTAAAGTTTATAACGTTACGGAGGAACCTGATTCGATTCCCGTCGCCAAACCTTTGAATTTTCCTAAGTGTTAGGTAGGGCTCACTCAAAATCATACTGCGGAAGGAAATTTCAATAAGAACATCTTGTAACTAAAAGTTTATACATCATCAATACCTAAAGATTGTAGTCTTGCACTGAATTAGGTGATAACTCAGTGACTTTTTCTGATGACATGCTAAAGTCTACTTTTGGTATATATTTTGAATCAAACCTTGGAATAATCACCCTATGTTTGAGGTGTTTGTTCGTTTGCTGAATATGTGATCTATCTCAAGTTTTTTATTCTTGTGTCAAGATAAATATTAATAAAAACAGAGAGAAAATAGGTGTGTTGGAAATTTCTAGTAAGAAATAGTTCTCAGTAAAAATATTATCAAATTGAATACGCAAAAATAATACGGGGTGTTGTCCCTTTGGTGTATTTTTCTAGAATTAGTTAAGCTTAGTTTGCATGAAGCGGAGGAATAACCTGAGAGTAGAACTTCGGCAGGCTTCAGAAAATCTGGAGGTAACCATGAATGTACTATAACCTAGACTGAGTTCATAGATAAACAGGCAGTGGCTGACGGTCGTGATAGTCACATAACTAAATAGGGTCTCAACGAGTGTTCGTTTCAATGATTAAATTCAGTAATTCCATTTATATGGCACTGCCAAATATATTAGATACAGAATTCGCAAATTTCTGCTCAGAATTTTCTACACACATAAAAATTAAAAAGTTATATATAATTTTTTGCTGTATATTAATAAGCTCTGCAGGTACTCTGGAAAAATATCTATCGAATACAGAACGAGAGCGGAGAGATTTGGGCGGTTCTTAACAACGAGTTCTTAAGGGCCGATGAGGCTGAAACGAGGTGAATACGGAGCAGAGCCGGAATGTAAGGCCGGGGGATACGGGAGATCCCCGAGAAAACCCTCCGACCTGCGGCATCGTCCGGCACGATTCCCACATGCGAACATCCGGGAGCTAACCCTCTGGGAACCGAACCAGGTATGCCCTGATCGGGGAGGGGGGGGGAGGTGTGAGCAGTCTGGCCGCTACATCACCGCGGCCCCTGTTACAGAAATAAAGTAGTAATTAAAACTTCGGGCACACATCTCCGTGACTAGACGTAAATGTGTAGGTATGTCTACGTGGGAATTTTGAAAATAGATGTACCTCCGTGAAAACATGACTTGCTCACATGTATTGTCGTTATGAGCGTAACATTTAGGCACATCAAGGAAAAAGGTGTAAAATCTTTCTGATTGTAGAGGACTTCGTACTGCTTTGTGTACTTATCCGGTGCGAGGGTTGCCAAAATATGGGACAGTTGGCAACCCTATTCGGTGCTGAAGTTGAGTCGTGAGCGTTGGCAAGTTTGCAACGATCGTCAACAGCTTGGACTCCGCGCCACACGAGAGCGACGACTTTTTAACTAGCAAACTCGGCCACCAAGGTCGCTCCCACAGATACAATTAGAGCTGGTGAAAATTGTCACGTTCCATATTAGGCTCAAATGAACAGCTTTCCTCAAGGACAATGATGATGTATAAAGGAAACGTACGTAACAGAAATAAACAGATCTGCGTGTATAAGAATACGGTACCACTGCTGGGTGATAGTCACAGCATTTTTGCCACGTGATATTGAAAAGAACATTTTAATCAGAAAGGATAAACAATTCGCTACTTCGCACATTGCAGTTTTTTTTTTTTTTTTTTTTTTTTTCCATAATTGCTTTTTTGACTTCCTCGTTTTTGCCGGATGCTAAACGAGGGGTGATTTTCACATTTAACGAACTTTGCCTTAAGTAAAGCAAGGCACATGACACACCGGGATTCGAACTCGAAACGCCGTGATGCGGAGGTGATTAACGGCCCTGTCTACCAAGCCGGCAGCCGCGAACTTCAAATGGGAAATCTATGTAAAACTAAATTCCTTCTCATTGTCTTAATTTTAAAGATATATATTTCAAAGAAGAAGTATCTATGTGAAATTTCTTAAGGAATGTTGCTACGTTAAGACATCTTGCAGATTGTTTTGTTTAATAAATATATTTTGTAATGTAATATTGACATTTACATATAACAGAAAGAGATGTATAAATATTTTTTTTTTTGCAAATATAATTTTATTTAGTAATATTTTCTGAGAAAGTCGCGTCAAAACGCTTTTGTTTGAAGTAGTTATATTTAAAATTGACGCAATGAGAAGGAATTTCGTTTTAACATTGATTCCTCATTGGAAGTTCGCGGCTGCCTGCTTGGTAGGCAGGGCGATACAGGCCATTCACGGTTATTTCACACTTTACTGAAGCCCTGCTAAAGTTCTACTTTTGGTTACCGATTACGTATCCTTCCGCTACATGTAAACCTCACTGTAATGTGACTACGTTTTAACGGTCAAATGTTTGTTTGCTGTTTTCAGCTGTTCAATGGATTTAGTCATATTTCAAAAACCATTTCGAATGAATTTTTGCAATTTAGGGTTATACATTTAGGTCCGACTTATAACTTTTTAACAATGTCTATGTTGACGATAGTTCTTACGGTTATTATTTAACATTAACATATTTGTTATACACGACATAGCACATTACACATAATACACGTTAATATTTTGCCGCGACTTTGTTTAACCTTGATATTACTGCGGGGGAAAGAACTGTAGTATTTAACCTCTTATTATTGATATGTGTTTGGTTATTTCGTTAAATGGACGGCCTCACTTGAAATTCAAATTAAACGAAGGGACAATAAGCCCAACAAAAAGACACAGTAAATTCAAACACGCAACTTGTGTCGCATATTAAAATATACATATTCAAAAATATATTATTTTTATTTAAAAAAATAATTTCTCGTTTCAGTTGTAATTTACAAATTAAAAATCATTATTTTTCTTTAATCAGTATGAAATATGGTAAAATTGAAAACATGTATAATTTCCTTCTACTACAGGCGGTGCGAAACTTCCCGAGAGAGAGAGAGAGAGAGAGAGAGAGAGAGAGAGAGAGAGGAGAGAGAGAGAGAGAGAGAGAGAGAAGCTCCGCTTCACCTATTGAATTTTCTCTCGGATAAAAAAACTCCATATCACTAGGGCCTACACACAGTAATTTCAGCTGAAATTTTCAACTGTAACAATGAAATATGTTTCCTTCAGTGTTACCTAAAAATTCAAATATATCAATATGCGACGTTTAATTTACAAATAGCAATCAAAATACTGGGTTAAAACAGTATTTTATCTTTAAACTGTTTCTTAATAGCCGTTCCCAACACATCGCTGCTCTTACCGTTTTTAATTCATATTTAATACGAAATAAATATTACAAGCTATAGAAGACACTAAGTTAAAGTTCGATTTATTCAAGATTACAGAACTTTAAAGTCAATCGTAGTGTTATATATTTGTGGTATTAAAGTTACTGCAAGAACAGGTTGACATGTTAAACGTAGGGTGAATTTTCAAAGGTTCGTTCCCAAGATACCATGAATGGTAACAACCTCTGCCAAGGATGAACCTCCACCTCCCAACCCTTCCACAACCCTACCCTTGCTGCCATATTAACACACTTGCACACATTGAAGACATCCCTTATTTTACGCGTCTATTGTTCATCGCTTATTACTCCGAACACTGGACTCGTATTCGGAAGGACCCAGGTTCGAATCCTGATTCGGCTATCCTGATTTAGGTTTCCCGCGTTTGTATGAACCACAGGTTCAGTCTCTAGCGACCCCGTAATCGACGAGACTGCCACAGAATTAAAATGCACTGGAATGTTTAACAGTGGGCACACCTTAAATTCCAATCCAGCCTTCTTGTCTTGACTAAAGCAGAATCCTCGACCAGAACCTTAAAATTTAATCATTTACTTTGCACTCCAGGGGAGGGACGTACGCTAGGCAAGAACTGAAGAGTTGTTTGCAGGCCCTCTAAAAGAAAGTCCTAAAATATAAATAAATATGAGCAAATGTTGGAAAATTAACTGAAAACTTAAGATACCGAAAACTGAAATAAACGATTGCACTATGTTTCGTTTGAGTGTTTACTTGAAATTACAGTATATTTAACGCTGGGAAAAGGTATTTATTTTTCTGCTGTGCAAAGTACTCACTTCAAAAATCGAAGTTCAGCCCTTCTAAAACAACATTCTGTGTACGCAACGGTTGGCCATCCCTATTTGGAGTGGTAATTTAACAAAATTAAATAAACACAATATAGTATCACTGGCAGATCATTTCGAGTTACATCCTAAACTGATTCAAAGTCGTAGTTCGTTGTTGAGGCGCTCGCTCATGTGGCACCTTAAAACCGCTTTGCATCAATATTTCAAGATATTGTGAACATTATAAACATTATTTCTAAGCCTTCCAATAGAGTAGAATTGTTGTATCTTAAAATATTGTAAACCGATACATGCGAAACTAGGCTAGAAAAATGCACTGAACTTTGCTACTGACACTCCACCAATCAAACTACGAGGGCATGTCAATAAAGCTGCCGCACTCTGTATTTATAATTTATCGTAAGACAGTTAATAATGTACAATTGTATAATTTTTAATATAGTCGTCTTGTTTTGCAATGCACATGTACCAGTGTTTAATGGGCATCTATATATCCTCGGTAAACAATGATTTTATTTGTTCTGCAGTCATGTATAGGTTGTTTAAAGTAAACCGAGCATATTTTACAGCCCTGCTTAAAATGTACTTGTATACGCGTTGCGTATTCTTCTACCATATATAAAAATAGCATTGTCATGGGCCTTATCACTTTATTCGTGCGCCAGCCATGCGAAACTCTAAATTATTATATAAGACAAAATCACTAATTTCTCAAGCGAGTGAGTAAAGAGATTGGGGTGGCTGTTAACAACGAGGTCTTGAGAGCCGATATGGGTGATTGAGGGGAGTATGGAGCGGCGCCGGAGTGGAGGCGGGAGGGAGAGAGAATCCGCCGACCAGCGGCATCGCCCGGCACGATTTCCACATGCGAAGATCCGGGATTAGCCCGGCCGGGGATTCAGCCCGGTTCGCCTTGTTGGGAAGCGAGTAGTCTAACCACTCAGCCACCGCGGCCCCCAGTTTCTCAAGAGTTTGGACGGTAGTATGGGATAGTAGCGTTCCCGTTCAACAACAAAATATCTTTCGACAATAGGTCTCGGCGTTAGGCTCGACTTTCAGGAGTCAGCTTCTTGCAAAACGTCTCACTATAAGGTTCGCTGTTGACTGATGAGCCCTTCTCCGCGTGATGTTCCAGTACCGACCCTCGTGCACCCCAGAAAAGCGTCAGCATCTCTTATCCAGCGAAGGGTTGAATCTTGAATCGCTTTTCGTTTGGAGAACCCGGCTGTTTACTTTCTGGTTCAAACTGATGACTCCATGTTTCACTCTCCAGATATTATTCGTTTCAAGAATACCTCACCTTCGTCGGCATGGTGGTCCAGTTAGCGTGGACAAATGACCACATAATTGCCGTTGTTCTTTGGTGAGTTTTATTCGAATCCATCATGCACCAGACTTTATTAAATTCTAGCCTGTTCTGGATAATCTCCTATGAAGAATCGTAACTTTTTTTTCATATGGTTGGGGACTTCAGGAAGGATCATTCTTCATTTCGTTAGATCCACGGCACGTATGTGTTCATTGATTCCATCATTACCGGTTATGGATGTGTATTCTGCTGCTTCCTCGTCCATCATACTTGCTCGGCTCTTATTGAGCTTCACAATTCATTAGTGTATTTTTCGCCGCGGTAAAACACTATAATCATTTTGCAATGGAATTCTTCGGCGTATTTCGTTTCCTGGTATATCTTCAGACTGCAAAATAAGCAGATCACTGCACGCCCTTCTTTGCTGGGAATGAAAAGTGGCGCGACCACGTTCAGAATATTACTTATATCAAAAGTGCGGTTACTTACTGTCTCACCCTCGTATGTGGTCACTTCATAACGCCGTCTTAACACCGTAAAATTTGTGCTCGCGTACAGCTCGAGCAGCGATCACAAAAAAAAAAAAAAAAAAAAAATGTACATTAAATGTATGTGGCAACAGTGTCTCCACTGATATCGGTGTAATTTTACACCTATATATGTCAATGATATTTACTCTACGGCCAAGTAAATTTATCCCACAACTTAGAAAAATAATTTATACGTTGCACAACTAACTTTACACAGAATGGTGTGAAATTACTATTATTATGTAGCAGAAAATAAACTAACATTTTTTGTATTTTCTCTCCACGGCAAGTAAATATACACAGACATCGCAATTGTAATATCACCACTGTGTATGTGTATTTTCTCACTAACAATAAAGTAAAACAGCAGATTCACTGTAATTGAACTTGCACAATTTCTGCACATTTTTTTTACGGTTTCACTAAGCAATTTTACAGTTGGTTGATTCACGTGTTTTGTATGTTTATTTTTATAATTTTCATTTTATTTTCCTCACTTTTGTAACTTCGCAATTTAACAGAGTTAAAAAAGTTATCTTTAAAATGGGGGTATCATTTGATTTCTTCTCTCTCATCATTGCCGAAGCTTAGAGCGGGGGGTGTGCTCGGGCCCTTGTGAGGGCCCTTATACCACCCATACGGTTGCAGCAGTTGTATCTCTCTGCGGGCTGAGGAAGTTTCCCTCACCAGACCGCAAAGAACACATAGCCCAGAGGTCAGGACACCCTGCACGTCCCGGCGCAACTCAGACAGCCCGCCAGTCAGACCAGCAAAGCCGCGGTTCCCTAACCCTGTCCTTCCCTGCCTGTGGGGGGGTTGGTGGGTGGCAAACATTTAACTGAGTGCCCAAGTTTGTATTTCAGTAACGGTATCAATTTTGAAAATACAGGTCTTATGAAATTTAATATTAACAAAGCTGGCATATGGTTCCGAAGAATCTATATGCCTGCGGTAGATTTATAAAAAAAAAAATTTTTTTTTTTAATTAAGCCAAGATTCCCGTGAAGTTAATTTCAAGGTTCGTGAGTTCTGCTTGCCATGAATTGCGAAATGGTAGGGTGAAGTGTGAGATGGTAATTAGTGATTTTAAATTTATATTTATATTTCCATTATGGAGAAAATTTATTAAGTTAATTATAATAATCGGCGCGAAATAGGCTCAAATTGCAGCTGAATGAGAAGGAGCTAATGCTGGAGGCGTGTTGTTATGTTTTGGTGGGGTGGGGAGATGTGCGCAGCTCCGATGATGATTGAGAAGTGTACTGGAAACAGCCACAGGGAAGTAGTTTTGTTAAAAGTTTGCGAATTTCCTCGCTCTGTCGAGGTTTTAATGTATTATTTGCAGTTTATTTTACTGTGTTAATTTCGGCATTTTAGGTCTTTTTAAGTGGTTACGCGTGTCTGGTTGGTACTGCCCTATCCTTTTGAGTACGGGGTTTGGGTGTGTTAATAATTTATCATAGAATTTATTGTTTTGAGAATGGAATTTATTGCCTATGTAAGGTACTTTAAGTGCGTCGTGAATGTCGCAAATGCGTGTATGCGGCGGTGCATTTGTTATTATTTTTAAATATTTATTCTGGACGACTTGAAGTGATTTAATTAATGTTTTAGATGCGGTTCCCCATACTTCATTTCCATACAACATGGCTGAGCGGATTTGAGAGGTATATATTAAAAGTTTTAGCCGTTTAGGAAGCCGAGGCGATTTTAGTAGAGGGTAAATTAAGGGGATTTTTCCTAGAGCTTTTTTCCTTGTTTCGTTTATGTGTGCGGACCATTTTAATTTATTATCTATTGTTAAGCCTAAATATTTAGCTGTGTCTGAGTAGGGAATGTCTACATTATTGTATTTTAATGGTTTAATTTCTGGCTGTTTCCTGCGCGTGATAATGAGTGCTTGACTTTTTTCTGCATTAATTTTAATTTTCCATCGGTTATACCACTGACTCAGCTCGTCTAGTTGGCACTGTGCAAACAAATGTGCATATTTTATATGCTTTTCTTTTGAATAGAAGAGGGTGTCGTCAGCATACATCTGTAGAGTGCAGTAAGTGCTGGGGATATCGGCAGTGTAAATATTATATAAAAATGGGGATATTACGGAGCCTTGAGGTACTCCTGCATTTAGGGGACGGTGGGAGGAGTTTATGCCTTCTAAATTTACGAAGAATTTTCTGTTGGTGAAGTAGTTATTTATGAGGTGGATGTAGCAATCGGGAAATTTAAAATTTATGAGTTTTTGAATGAGGCCAGGTATCTAGACCTTGTCGAAAGCTTTAGCCACATCCAGGAATACAGCTATTGAATATTGTTTATTTATGCGTGAAGTTTTTTATTACTTCTGCAACAAAAGTGGTTAGAGCGTGAGTTGTGGAGTGGCCTGCCCTAAAACCGAACTGCCTTTGCGGAATAATGTGTTTTTTAATAGCATGTGAGTTTAATCTAGCTAAGAGAATTCTTTCAAAAACTTTGCTTAGAGAGCTGAGTAGCGATATGGGCCTCCGGTTTGCAGGTAATTGTGGGTCCTTGCCTGGTTTAGGGATAGTGATCACTTTTGCCAATTTCCATGCAGGTGGGAAGTGGTTGAATTTTAGTATGGCGTTTAGGATATCCAGTATAAGACAGAGGGCTTCGTACGGGAGGTTTTTAATAGTTTGGTTGTTTATTTTGTCTGGGCCTGGCGCTTTTTTAGGGTGTAGGTTTTTAATGGTAGCTATTAATTCTGGCATGGTTATTAATTCCGGTTCCTTTTTTGGTTTTCTATTTAGAAATTTCTGTGTGGTTGTTATTACATCTCTGGTAAAATTTATGTCTCCAAGGTCCTCATTCGGAGTGAATTGGTTTTCCAAAGAATTTGCTATAGTTTCTGCTTTAGTTTGGGGGTTGTAAGCTAGTCCTGTTGGGGAGAGGATAGGTGTAGATTGAGTTTTATTGTTAGAACCTCGGAGCACTCTGGATATCCGCCAGAATTGGTTTATGTTGTCTGAAAGTTCGGTAACAAAATTTTCCCATTTTGTTATTTTTTGTGTTTCTAATTTGATTTTTAATTGTTTTTTCAGCTTGTTGTATTTAGCTTTGTTTGCTTCTGTCCTGTTGCGTTGGAATACATGTCTAGAGTGTAGTTTTTTGCCAAGTAGCATGTCTATGTCTGGGAAATTTTGCTTTAAAAATTCTCGCCTGTTTAAAAATTATGTGTGTTTTGCTAATTGGGTTTTTAAAGTATTTTCCAGGATTTCTATAGCTGGATCGATATCAATTTTGTCGCGAATCGTTAGGTGTTGTTCTGTAAATATTTCCGCCAGTTCACTTTTAAAACCTTCCCAGTTAGTTACCGGGATTTTTGCTAAGATGGTTTCTGGGTGTTGAAGTGATTTTGTGCTGATTTTGCATAGAACTGGCATGTGATCTGAGTCTAGTTCGGTTAGGGTTGTAAGTACTGTAAATAAATTTGGTAGGTTAGTAATAACTATGTCAAGCACATCCGGATTATGTCTGTGATTTGCAGGAAAGAAGGTAGGTGAGTCGGGGGCCTGAATAATATAGCTGTGGAGCTGCGCGTGGTTTTGTAATATGTTACCACTAGTATTTTTAATTCTAATGTGCCAATCAGTATGTTTTGCGTTTAAGTCGCCTGCAATAATGAAGGGGTAGGGCTGGTTTATTAATTTATCGAGATCCGTGGTTTTTAATTTCGCTCGGGGCGCTAGGTAGGCAGAGACGACGGTTATATGGCCGGAGTTTGTGTTTATATTGATTGTGGTGGTTTCTATGTTTTCACAGTCGGGGTCCTTATTTACGTGATGGATTTTGTTATGAACTAGTATTAAGGTACCTCCGCCTGCTCGTACTCTGTCCGTACGGTATGTAGTGTGGTTTTTAATGGCAAAACGACGACGTGGTTTCAGTCTGGTTTCTTGTATTAACGCGATTTCTATCCCGTACGTCTCCAGCACTCGCTCCAACTCGTAAAGCTGTGTGAAAATACCGTTACTGTTCCAGTACAACAGGGATAGGGATCCGGAAGCTTGCAGGGATTGTGGGTCCATTTAGGGCATCTGCTCAACAAAAGTCATGAGCGCCTCCATGAGGAGCATGGACTTGGTTTGTGGGTCTGGGTGGGTGTTTGCTACTATCATGTAGTCGCGGAAATGGCTCATGATGGCCCGGAAATTTGCCTCTTTTAGGAACCTCATGAGGTCCATGAGGTCCTTCATGGTGCTTCCCAGGTCGCCAGGAGCCGATGGGGCGGAGCTGGGGACAGGTGCGGGGGTTTGCCGGCTGGGTGGGGCGGTTGGCATCTGTAAGGTTTCGTGGTCTAGGGGCACCTGCGTGGCGTGTGTTGGGATTGAAAGGTGGCGGACGGGGCCTCTGGCTGCCTGTGCGTAGGAGGCTTGCGGGGAAGAGATTTTGCGTCAAGGAGTTTAGGATATTGCGAGATATCCCTAGCTGGAACTTGTGGGGCAGACGTCGTTGCCATTGGTGGACTCATTCTTGATTGCATTTTTTTAAGGGCCGTTTGCTGTCGCTGCTGCACGATTGCTATTAATTTAGGACAGTCTTTTGAGTTGGCAAGGTGGTCGCCATTGCAGTTTACACATTTCGGTGCAGCAGCTATCTGGGGACAGGCATCCAGAGTGTGTGACCCGGTGCAGTGTGGGCAGACTACTTTCAGTTTGCAGTAATTTTTTGTGTGGTCCAGGGCCTGGCAGAGCTTGCATTGAGCAACGTCACTGAGCTTCCTCTGGTACTGGCGGGGATGAACAATTGTCATGTTAAGCCGGGTTACAGATATAAGAGGGTCGAGAGAGTCATTTTTAGCTGCAGTGACGCAGAAGCGGTTCTGTGGTACGAGCTGGTATTGGGAAGGGTCTAGATCGTTGTGTTTTTTGTACTTAAACTGGTACACTTCAGTCACCTGGTACCCGCGCAGTGTGAGCTCCTCTGCGATGGTATTTGGGTCCGTGTCTGCTGGCAGATAAAACACCACCTTCTGGGGTGGATCGATGTTTGCGCTGTAAGTGAAATAAGGAATGCCAGTGTTTTTTAACATGTTTGTCGCTGCCTCATATTTTTGCAGGTCGGTTGCAACAATGTGCAGACCGTTCCTGGCCATGCTAATGGTAAAACCTGAGGGATGGATGGTTCGGAGCTGTCGAACGAGGAAAGAGTACCTGCCTGTGTCACGCACCACGAGGCGGAAAGTAGGTTTTCTGGGTTTCGCATTGTTGCGAAGGTTCAGGTTAACGTTTGGTGGTTGGCTTGAAGAGCCGGGGGTCGAGGTGGAAGCCACTTGCTCCCTCAAAATGGCGTACCGGTTTCGAACCGGAATGTTCGGTTGCACGTCCAGTGCCGTGCCAGTGGTACATTTTGCCTGTTGCCTGGACTCACCCAGGGTTTGCTCTTCGTATTCAATGTTTTCCTTAGCTTGACGTTTACTCAATTGGGTTCGAAGAGCGGCTCTGGCATCCTCCGAGTTTTCATAAGAGTTGCGCCTTTTCAGGTTGCTACCCTGAGGCTCAAAATCAAATTCCATTTCTGAGGAAGAGAGGGTAAAACTGGAATTAACTTCCCGGCTCAAAAAAACAGAAGACCTATTGTTCAGGTTCGGTTCATACAATTCAGCACCAGGTGCTGTGTTTTTCACATGACGATGATTATCGTCGGATTCATTGGGGGGCCCAACCCCCTCCACAGAGCTACGCCCGTCCAGGACCAGGAGAATTAAAAAAAAAAAAAAAAAAGGGGGGGGGGGAATGCACTCGGAAAGCAACGGTAGGAAGATAGAATTAGGTATGCCTATTCGCTGCAAGAGAGTCTGTCGCCGCTGACCCCCAAGGGGCTAGGCTCGAGATGACTGTTAGGTTTTTAGACCCAACAGCCGATGAACAGACACTCAAAAGTCGCGAAAGCTATACAAACCTACAGTGGCAGGCCCAACTCCTTACTCCTTGAAGACACGTCCTCACTCGTCGATACCAAGATCTCGAGTTGTCTGCGACTCTGCGGCCTCTTGTCTGCATTTGATTTCTTCAGATACAGAATAGGTAGTTATATACAAAAGCCAGCATATCGCATCAGCGGGAGTTAAGATTTCCTTTTCACCACACAAAATGAGTTTGAAGTAGTTCTACTTCCTACCGCTAGGCCATGGGTTTTAAACAAATACTTGTAGTCATATTTGAATTTATAAGAAAATTAGTGAAACATTAGAAATACTGTACTCGTTTGAGCAAATAACACATAAAATTTTTAAATAACCAAAAGTTTTAATGTGTAAATATCTGCTCCCAGATACTTCAGAATGAAATGCAAGTTTACACACACATGGTTATTGTAAAATTACACAATTGAAGATGTACAACTATACTGACATTGGTTGTTCATTCAACGACTATGTAGCAGTTAAAATACATAACTTAAGGTTTTAATACAGCGAGTGTGTGTATTTTTACACGTACTTCTAAAAGTGTAAATTTTTTACAACGATGGTATAAAATTTTCCCTGCCTTTGAGGATAAAACTTAGGAGGATACACCCAGAAATAAGTTTTGTTGAACCAAACAAAATTTGTTTCGCGCAACCAAATTCATTGTTTATATAGGAGTAATAGAATATTTCGATTTAACCCAAATTAATTTGCTGTTCTTACTTGGTTGCCCCAAACAAAGATTTAGTTTGTTAAACTAAAGATTTGTTCGGTTCTACGTAAACTAAACAGTCTTAGTTATATTAAAAAAGAAAGTGGATGACTGGCCGAGACCCGAACCTACGTCGTTTGCGACCGAAGCCTGCACCCTCGCAACCTCAGCAGAAATGCCTATACGAGAAGAGCAAATTTTTAAAAATAACATATATTCCCAATTTGCACAACGCTCGTAAATAAATATTTCCATTTTTACAGCTTTATTCTTTAGTTTCCGATTTAAATTGTTTTCTTAGGATGTTTTTACCAATTCTATAGTCCATTCGCGGTTTCTTCACACTTTTTGAATTGAACCTTTGAAAAACACCACATATATAACACGCCTGGTTGTAACCAAAAAAATGCCATTTTTTACAAGCGTTTTGTAGCCGTGTTAACATAAAAGTGCTTTAGTTTTTTAATAAACTGAACTTTTATGTACATTTTATGGATACACTATAAAGTTTATTTCATAATTAACATAAATATAAATCAGGGAGGAAATAGGTGTGTTGATACTGCCTTAGGAGATGTAGTGCTTATGGAAATTATTATTACACTGAGTGCGCACGAATGCGGTGCGTTGTCCCTTTTTATATAATTTTCTAGACTCGGATGATCTTTGTTTGCTTGGGGCGGAAGAATATCCTGGAAGTATAACTTCAGCAGTGCTTCATATAAGATTGAAGTAACCGTGAATGGACTGTACTAACCATCAATAAATGCACTAATAAACATTGTTACAATCATAACTGTCACACAATATGCAAATGAGTTCTCGAGCTGTATTTTCGAACGAAATCAGTCAAATGAGAGGGCAAACAAATGAATACGGTAGCCCAGATTCAACAGAATAGTTTGTCAGTCTAATTTATTTTGGCTCAACACAGAGGTTTTGTTTATTCAAACAAGTATTTTGTTGGATGAGCAAAATTAATTTTGTGGTCTTTAAAATTATGTTTACTGAAAAATATATTTTGTTGCGGCAACTTCGCGTATTTTTGGCCCTATACAAACCAAGATTTGTTGGCCTTTCTCTCTCGGGGTATAGTTTCATTGATTTACTTTATTTACTTCGAATATTACAAGAGCTTCACATCATGCAAGCTATAAATGTCGTGATTTAAACAAAATATTTCTTTCTAAATGTTTAGACCACGACGATAGATTATATGCTATTTTACGTGAAAAGACATTTGATTGGGAGCGGTCAACTCGGCAGACACATTATTCACTGACAGCCAACCAACGGCGAACGTTTCACTGGACTGTAAAAGCCATATTACATGGTGCCAGAGACCGTGAAAGCTTGCGCAAGGTCTGCCATAGCGACCACTATGCCACTAGTATGGCACCCGTCATGGCATGCGTCGCCTTGTACGAACATATTTGCTCATATTTGGTAATAATACATTTGGCTTGTCAAGAGGACCTTCCCCTACTTTCCGTAGCAGGTTCGATTCCAGCTTTCCTACCTGGCCAATCACACTGCAGCAGAGCGTAGGGCGTTCCCTGTGAAACGGTTTGATGAAGAAACCAAAAAGGAAAGCCACCATCTTAGTCATGCTTTCGCGAGATTGAAACTCTTTAAAATAGATTTATAATTTGACAAAGACGGATAGTTTTGACGATGACAACTTTTAGTTATAGTTAATAATCGATGTTTACACGGTGCTCTTAAAAGCATTTCCGCTAGTTTATACAGTATATTTAGTATAAATGACTACTTGGTTTATTTACCCTATAAACTTTAAAATCAAGAGATGATGCAAATGAAGTATACTCTGTTCTTTGTAAAATGAGCACTTTTGAAAGCCCTGATTAAGATCTACTTGTATGCACACAATGTATTATTCCGCTTTATGTAAAATTAACGCTGGCAAGGGCCCCATCACTTTATCCATTCGTCGGTCCAGTGAAACTCTGAAATTATTAGAAAAGTAAATATTTTACAAAATGCTCATTTTTACATTTTGATGCATTAAAAACACAGAAAGCGAAATAAATCATTACGTTATCACAACTGATCACCTGACACTTTTTATTTGACGTTAAGCAATAGAACTATTTTGCATCCATCGTTAGCAACTTTACTGTGCGCATGTCATTCAGGTATATTTTTTTCTAAGGTATATTTCAAAAGCTCTCACTTTATCGTGCACAGCCTTTAGCACTAAGTAATCAGTGTATTTGAAATAGATGAAGTGCCTATGTGGAAAAGGGTGTGGAGGAGGAGCGAATTTACAACCTAGGTTGGGGTAGTTCCCAACAGCATGAAATGCTTGTCAGGCGGAACCCGTATAAGCCTCTTCCCAATTCAGGCGAACCAGGTTCGATTCCTGGTGGGGTCACTCCCGCATTTTCACATGTAGGAATCGTGCCGGACGATGCCGCTGGTCGGCGGAGTTTTCTCGGGGATCTCCCGTTCCCCCTGCCATTGCATCCCGGCGCTGCACCATACTCACCTCACTTCACCCTCATCGGCTCTCAAGACTTCGATGTTAAGAGTCACCGCCCAAATATCTTCACTGCACTCCGTATAATCCTGTCTTCCCTAAAGCGTGCCATGAGATAATACTTTTAGGATGTTGTAGCGACGGAATGAACTGGTGGAGGAAACTGGAGCATCTCAACAAAGCTGTTAGTCAATCGGCGGCTTACGCTATGTTTTCCACGTGCAGAAACGCGGGCCAGGTTGTACCGGGTTTCAAGACCTGGCATCTCTGCTGGGTGTTGGCTGCACTAAACTCGAGGCCTCTAGCATATGAGTAATGGTAGTACACAATATTAAAACACCCTGAGAAAGGCTTACTACAGAATCGTTATTTCTTTGTGAACTTCTCTTTATTAAGACATGTGCCTGTAGAATAATTTCTTACTCAGTACTTAAATATATAATTACATGGTGTTATAAGTAACCCACAGTAATCCAAAATACTTATTAAATTATTCTTTGCAGATATGTTAAGAAGTTTTTTTTGTACCTGCAATTTCTTATACACATGCTTCTATTTGGGTGTCCTCATTGCGCATAAAATGCAATCTATATGCGTTTAATGCGCATTTTAATTCTAATACACTTAAATAAATTCAACCTCTCTTCGGTTACATGTGATGTGAAATAGTTTGAATTTATAATGTAATCTCAACGCTGTTAAACATATCTACCGTCTTCATTGTGCATGTTTGTGTCGCATTGAAAAATGTTAATACACAGCTATTTCTGGATAAGGAATATAAAAGGTGCAAAAAAAAGTACAAAATAAGTAATTTTGAAACACTTTTTTTTTTTTTTTTTTTTTTAATCATTTGGGGGGTTGTAGCAATCTTGTGACGGTGTCACTGTTACGAATATTTCAATTTCGTATACTTTACGCCTGGGTATGACTGAATATGCAACTTGCCGTACACACATGTATTTTCTGACGTTCGTAAGGCGAACGGTCTCAACGCAGTGGCTCACTAGCACCTGCCGATTACTGCTGCCACCTGGCGACGTTATAACGTACTACAACGAACCTGTACGGAAACACGTGATCATTACAGGAGCTTCTCCATGGCCGCCTCCGTTTTAAATGAAACGGTAAAAACCAAAAACAGTGTTTCTTTACTTTGGTACCCTTGTCACCCCGATATAACCAAACTTTTCAGAAAATAAGTTTTTATAGCTATTCATTTGTTGAAAACTAGTAACTTCTAAAATAGCATTTATTTACAAAAGAAGCAATTACACATAAGAACTAATTACATTCGAATTATGTTCGGATTATATATCAAGGAAAATTAGGTTACGGAAAAAACTTTGAAAATATAAATTGTAGCAGATGGGGCTGTTCATTATAAGTGTGCATTTTCCCTTCTTTTTACAAGCTTTTATTTAACATGCATTGTTAGTTTATTTGTACGTTCGGTTGAAATCTTTCAAGTGAATTATGACCCACTTATAGGTATTCAATTGAGCTGAAACTTGGTATACATATAGAGCCCCGATGACGATGCAGTAATATGGTGACAGCGACCTGGTGCTGCAGCCAGTATCATCTCATTTGATTGCTCTTGATGAGACCTTTGGAGGTAGATGGTCAGTAAGGCCTGATGATGGAACTCAATCAAAGCTGAACGTGGAATCTTCGAGTTTGGGCTCATTTGCCTAGGCAAGTCGACCGTTTATTTCTCCGATATTCGTGGATATACCAATGAAAACGTATAACAGCAAAATCAAAAACTGCAACACAACGAAAAAGACGTCTAGAGAAGGCGAAGTTAACACGTCAGCAGAAACTCGCTAATTAAGATAATGAAGAAAAACGTCAAGAGGCTAGAAGAAAGATATGAACACGAAAAAAAAGAACATCGACAGATCAACTGTGCACTGAACGAGCAAATGCTCGCTAACGTATGTCCCAACTAAGATGTTCTATCACTCCTGAGCAACATAAACATAACTTGCAAAATGAAAGACAACGTATAAAAGAAGTTAGAGCATCTGAAACGCTGGAGCATCGTGATGCACGTTTAGCTAGCGCTCGACAACATATGCCAATTACAAGAACAACACTAAACGCTGACACTGATCACATTGAAAAAAAAAAGTCAGTATATTTTGTGATAAATATTGTACAATTTGCACTAAAAGACGATACCTCGACCAAATTACGTATTATAGAGTTAATTTAACCGCTGCTCCGTACTTGCCAGATGAACTGGCCCAAAAAATAACATGAACTCTTTGCCATCGCTGCAATAGCCATGTTACCAGTAACAAAACAGTACCGCCGACAAAGGTTTACTGAAATAGCTTGGACCCTGGTGCAATACCTGAGGCGATTGATACATTAACACAGTCTGAACAACGCATTCTGTCTAGAATCCTACCTTTGTTAAAATTATTTCATTTGATTGACTATTCAGACAATATGGATTTCGTGGACAGGCAATTTTGTTGGCTCAGGATATTTTTGAAGTACCTGAAAAACCGCCCAACATGTTGCCGAGGTCTGTTGATAGTATTGACATGATAATTGTTACTGAACACCTAGAAAACTTGAATGTATCACGAGAATTCTCGATTTCACGCGTAAAAGAATATAACAATTTACGTTGGCTTATCACGAATAATCCACTGTAGGTAAAACTACGTAGTAATCAACGGTGACGTACAAATAAATCCACAAAGTTTGGTTCGACTTGCGAATAATAATCACGCGGAAAATTCTAATAATTCAGACGTACAATTAGACGACATTGGATGTCAGGAACAAATTGCACAGCAAAATGTGATTTACTACATTCCAACCAGCGAAAACAACAAAATTCTCCGAGTTTCGTGGCATCAAGTGACTCCGGACATTTTCACATCGAGATGTGCAGGTGTTCAATGCTGCGCAATAGTCCTCGCAAATATTGTAAGAGCCACCGTTCTCCCACATAGTCAGTGGTCTACGAATACTTTAAATGAGAACATGATTGAGGGTGACGCTTTGTATGGGGCAGTTAGATCCTTATCAGTGAATAGCCCAATGTCTTGGGCATCTACCATCCACAAGATGCAGGGTAGTACTATGCTGTGATCTATCTGGGGCCAAAACTTTTTGCTGCTGGCCAGGCCTACGTTGCTCTCAGTAGGGCAAGGTCTTTGGACGGTCTTCAAATCGAAGAGTAAGACTGCGCAAAATTAAGTGGCAAAAAGTCCTACAATACTGAAGCCCTTATGGAAATGTACATAATGAGGAATCATATAATTAGTTACGACTAAAAAGGGAGAAAATAAAATTATAAGTAAAAAAAACATGTTAAAGACCACCTTTTATTATATAGTGTACTAAAAAGAAACAAATAGTAATGTTAATAATTAATAGTTAGTTATAATTAATTTTACTCTGAAACAAGTCTTGGTTGCAGTCTGGTTGTCTAGAAAATGTTTTTTTTTTCTCAATTGAAAGGGCTCGTAGTGATAGCAAACGTAGTTGACAAATCCGTGGCGCGAGAGAAACAACCGGATCATATGCGCGTGAAGTTGATTTGTGGGTAACAGACAGTTCTTGCCATCAGCACAACATTGCTACGTCACAACAACGGATAAATTCCCGCGCCACGCTTTTATTTTTTGTTTTAATTAATCTAACTATATTCATTAGACACTGATTTGTAAACTACGCTTGATATCACTACGAGCCCTTTCAACTCAGAAAAAAAAAAACATTTTCTAGACAACCAGACTGCAACCAAGACTTGTTTCAGAGTGAAATTAATGATAACTTACTGTTAATGATTATTATTATTATTTGTTTCGTTTTAGTACGCAATATAATAAAAGGTTGCCTTTAAAATGTTTTTTACTTATAATTGTATTCTTGTTCAGTCTTCTAGTTAAAGTGGGCAGGTAGGCCTGTATTATGAAATCATGAATGTAATTCAGCTACAGCATTGCAATAAAAATTCGAAATTAACAAAAATAACATGTTTATACACTACGGCATTGTAAAAAATTTGTTGCAATGCCCATTCACTATGTGATTCATCTCAGAATAATTAAATAGGAAATTTAAAATAATCTAACACTGGGGACGACTGCCCCGCCTCGGTTTAGACACGTAGGAATCTAAGGGGGCTCTGGGGCAGATCTTCGCTAATGTATAAAGTGCGCCCTCACTTTTATATGCTGTTCACTGTAAAGTGAACACTTTTTAAGGCCCTTCCAACAGGCATTGACTACTAATAAATATATTTTACTGCAGCTCCAGACATTATCTTCCGTTAGTGATGAAATGTATACAGGATGTTTATTAGCCTGATGGCAATATTTATATTAAAAAGTGACAGAAAGATAGAAATCTAATGAAAAGAAAGATTCAGCAGGGTCTTAAAAAGTGCTCACTTTACCGAGAATCGCCTATACCTATATTCATCCATACACAATTCCTATGTACCTATGTAAGGAACATGTACGAATTTTTTGTGGGATTGGAGTTATTATCTGGCTGCAAACTAAACTCCAAGTTTCTGTACTTTAGTATATGTCTGCAGTTTGGCAACAGTTTGTTTGGTACGACCCCGAAGGTCTCGTGAGTGTATAACAACAGTTCAACGGTAGAGAGACCTGTCTTCTGAAATACAATCAAATAGGTCAATGACGTCTTTTAGATGAGATTAGCCAATTATATTGTGAGCTGTGATGACATATCTATAAGGAAGGGACATTCAGCCTGCCCCAAAATGATAACGCAAATTAGGCATTTCTCTATTTATGGCACATGTAATGATATTTCTTCACAAAATGTAATTGAACACTGTCACTAAGCGACTGCGATCTAATTAGCGTAAGTATGCTATTGTTCAGAATTATGCCGGAATCACACAACTCCGACCAGCACGACCCCGCAAACACAACATAACACTTAAAAACTAAACAACCCATGAAATACAAGATAGATCTGACGCACGCCCGACAATTCTGTCGCCCGACCAGCAAATTTGGATTAGAAATTATTTTTATTCTTCGCCGTGTCATACGGCACGACGCACAGCGTGCACAACTTTTCAAAATTAATTGTATGACAAACTTTCCCTACAATGGGAAAACGTACCTTAAAAAGAAAACACATTATGAAAATTATTGTATTTAACTCTTATGAATAACAATTTTACCTTCGTATGCATTAGCTATAAAACTTTGTCACCATCATGTATTCCAAATTTCCCGTAGTAGCGTAGTTAATCAGTGCCTTCTAAATGGATCCGAAAAATTCTATTCTGGTCGCGTTAGTACACACTGTTGGGCTGGGCTGTAAATTCGAACAGGCACATTGAAAATGGTCGTGGTTATGGTTTTTGTCGTGGTTATGGTTTTTGTCGTGTCGTGCTGCGCTCGTCGGGGCTATGCGATTCCGGCATTAGAATTAACATAAGATGACTCACGAAGTTATAATTAGGTTCTGAAGATTAATTTACAGACGTCATCATTTTGCGTCATAGCACAAAGGCCTCTGCATACTCGAGTAGAGGTCACTTGTCCACTGGCTGCTGACAGCCGGAGCTTATTTCCTTGAAGCTACTCGAGTGGAGTCCTTCAAAGAGTTGTCGACTGAGTGGAGATCAGAATGACACAGGTAAAACAAATATGGCCGTGCATGACGTCTACCGGGTTACCGAGTTATAAGGCGAAATGGCATCCGCCATCAGTACTCCAAACGTGTAACATCGCAGGCACACGCGCCTGAGAGCCAGTAGACCCGCGGTGACAAATT
Organism: Dryococelus australis; assembly: GCA_029891345.1. Classification (NCBI taxonomy): domain Eukaryota; kingdom Metazoa; phylum Arthropoda; class Insecta; order Phasmatodea; family Phasmatidae; genus Dryococelus; species Dryococelus australis. The sequence continues at coordinate 69,901,493 of CM056998.1, read as the reverse complement.
GTCGGGGGAAAGTTACGTGGGATACAAGACGTGCCAGAAGTAGCACGAGCGTCTTCCGCACACACAAGAATGCGTGCACAGGCGACAGGGTCTGACCCTGATCTCGGCTCGGGTTGTCCCAGGCTTCCACGTCCGTCTCGGCTCAGCAGCCTCTTCCCTGTACTTGATACACACCTGCCTCTGTGCCTAACAGTCCCACCTACCTACGTCACCACTTTTGCTCGCATCTTTATTAAATTTGCTTTAATTAAAAAAGAAACTCTTCAATATATTTTAGTGGTGCTTATAACGTATAGTATCTTCAGGTTAGGTTGTTCACGGTAAAATGAGCACTTTTGAAAGCCCTGCTTAAGATCTACTTGTATGCACGTTGTGTATTCTTCCGCCTTATGTAATATTAACATTATCATGGGCCCCATCACTATATTCACGCGTCAGTCAAGTGAAACTGTGAAATTATTAGAAAAGTAAATATTTTACAAATCTACTTATTTTTACATTTCCACGGATTAAATAAACAGAAAGCGAAATAAATAATAAATATGATCATAAATTGCAGGACATCACTCTGGTGAAAAATGTCCACACAGAAAATGGCAAATACTGCAGGAATATAAAGAACACATTTTTGTTTATCGTGTGGGAGTATAAGCTCGCTGCTTAAAGTACTAAGGGCTCTATAGGTTTCGACACCATTTTGATGCCTTTAGCATGGCGTGATGTTACAACTAGCTTGCTTTAGGAAAGCACGCTGCAAAAATTATATTCGCGCTCATAAAACTCCAGAGTACATCATTCACAATTCTTATGGGTGATTTTAGATTTAATATAAGTGCCTCTGCTTAACCTCAATACACAATCTTTAAACGCTTTGATATTTTCGATAAATCAATTGTCCTCTCAGTGAAATTTATCTGGCTTAATAGAAGCAAACTGAATGTTGCGAAGTTGATTTTAAGTACTTCATTGCATGTCTGTTCCTAAGGCAAACAACTTGTATCGTAAGTGCGGACATAATTTTATTGTAAATCAAATTGTAAACTAATAGCGAAGAAGTAAGAACTTAGGTAAATAAATAATTGTAAAAAAAAATTAGTAACATTTATGCGAAACGTTGCGAGAGACCAACTTACAATACGGAAGAATTTTATATAACATTGGTGTTCATATGTCAGCCCAGGAATATTTTTAATAGAAATAAACCTACAGCAATCTTTGCGAATAAATACGTTGTTTTCGATGTGTGCATGTGACTGAATAAGCACGATCGAATAACGGTGCCTTATATGGAATATTATTCTTTACAGATGGCCATGCAGTACAATGTTTGACATTAAAAAGACCTGGAATGTAGTGAGAATGTTCCAAATTCATTTTGAAATGGCTTTGCATAGCTAAATTATATTTTTAATTATTCCGTATTACATTGTTGGTTCCAACCGCCGTGTGTGGATGTGGGTGACATTGACACTGGCCCCAATGAAATTAACTCGAAAAATGGAAAAACATTGAAAAAAAGAATCTATTTTTTTTTGCGATTTTTCTTGATATTTTAGGATTGTGCGAGGGGTGGTGAGGAATTGGAGTGTTAATTAGGGTGGTGGGGGGTGGTGGTGGTAGTGGAAGGAGGATAGGGTAACATTACATGTTCGTTAATTTATATTTTTTTTGTGATAGGGAGGGGGTTGGTTGGATGAGCGGGGTTAGGGATGTAAAATATGTCCTTCAATGTTTAGAATACTTTTTTATTTCTGTCTTTCTTTATTTTTTTTTATTATTTAGGGGTGGTGATGGTGGTCTCATGAGGAGGGGGTAGGTGGGCTTGGTGATGGGAGTGGTGAGGGGGGAAGGTGGTGGAAGGTGGGTGAGAACGCGGTACGTGCAGAATGTTGGTTGGGGGAGGGCGCTATGTCTGCTGATTCGTCCGATCTGCTGGACCTGGCTCGGAGCCTGCAATCCGACCTTATAGGCTGTTCACAGTAAAATGAGCACTTCTGAAAGCCCTGAGTAAGATCTACTTGTGTGCACGTTGTGTATTCTTCCAACTTATGTGGATTTAACTTTGCAATGGGTCTCATCACTTTATTCATGCGTCGGTCAAATGAAACTGTAAAATTATTAAGAAAGTAAATACGTATCTGCTCATTTTTACGCTTAGATGCATTAAAAAACCAGACAGTAAAATAATTAATTTTAAGTTAACACAAATGGGTACCTAACACTTTTTATTCAACGTTAATATATGGAAATACTTTACACTCATCGTTACCAACTTTACTGCGCAAATGTCACTCATGCGCCCATTGAAATATATGCAGGCAGGGGCAGTGACTTTTTTCTAAGGTTCATTTCTAAAGTGCTCACTTTAACATGAACAGCCTTTACTTACTGCTCTGAGGATTAGGTGGCTTATTCCGCTAAGAGCCTCGAATCCGCTAAGAGCCTCGAATCCGCTTGCTCCTCCGAGGACTTTTCGGCGCTTGTGTCGCGGAGAGTCGAATGCGCTTTGCTCATTTGGGGACTCGATCGAGACATTTTTCTTCCATTGTTTAGAAATTTTTAGCGAAAAGGATATTTTTAGGTTAATTAATTAATTTATGATGTGATATTTCGGGTGGAACAGGCAATTTTGTTGATAACATTGCCGTCCCAGGGCGCCGGCCGCGACCGCCTGTGACGTAATGGAGGGCGAGGCCTCCGCCTCCTAGAATTCTGTGCCCGGTATCTCTAAATCGTACAACTCATCAATCAGTATCGATAGTAATACTGACGAAACTGCCTGTTGTAGTCTTACCTGTTGTTAAATCTGTAGAAATATGTGTCACAATTACAGCAGAGCTATATGTTCCTTCCACACAACAGTTACTTTAACAACCACCTTAGAAATTTTTTGAGTGCTCAAAATATTCTGGTGATAGTACAAGTGTTTGACTGCTTCTGTCCTGAAACACTCCTTACAGAACTATTATGTTGTAAGTTTTCCGCTGATTTTATGTCAGTATGCGTTACGATCCATCAGGTTGAAAACTGTATTTTTATCTATCGCGGAGAGTTGGAAAGTAACTTTCTTAACATACTCGGTGACTTGAAAGAACCACAGCTAACTTATCCCATAGGTGTTCTTTTCGAAACCAAATAGTTGTAGTTTTTCCTCCAAGTGAGGTGGCAGAACCGAGAAACACTCTGTGCCTATTCGCTCTCCACGACCAGGCATTTGCAACGATTCGTGAGGGAGGGAGAGGGAGCTGGCTGCGGTCGTATTATCCACCCCACCTTCACCATGTCCTTGGCTATTCCCATTATCCTACACTCGCCCTCATTGTGGAGGAAAAGGGGAGATGAGAGAAATAGTAGTTGGCGGTCGTTCGCTTCTGCGGGAGTTCTCATCTTACCAGCGGTGCACATTTTTGACATGCAAAATTTACGCACTATTCTGTAGCAATCTGTATTGCTACAAAACGTATCATCCGTTGAATTGATTTTTTTTTAAATCGACAAAACATGAACTAGAAATCATAAACGAAAGAAATATAAATCTGTGTTGCTGCTTGTTGAAATTTTCCAATACTACTTAGTATCATAAACACAGTGCTAAGTTTGATCCCGTTATATAGCGTAAACTTAGGCGTGCGTGATGTTTCCTTGTTATTCGGTTTAAAATGCTATACAAGGCTGTTAAGTGATAGTAGGTTACACATTATTGGTTAGGTTGTTAGATAATTATTGGTTGCTGCACAAAGCATTCCTCACAATTAGACATATTTAACCCAAATTTAGTACGCTAAAAGTACCATTTTGAAGTACTGAATAGGCTAATGCCTGGTCTATTTCGTTAGCCATTTTGAAAAATAAACATCATCTACAATTTGTACTGTAGTTATTGAAGCCTAACACGAATCTAGCAATGAGGATTTTTAACACGTTACAAAGTGACTCAGCGGCCAGGCGGGCGGACGCCTTAAGGTAAGTTTACGATTAAAGACTGAAGAATTGTAAGCCTACTTAATTACTCGATAGATCCACGGAAAATGAACAATAAGAAGATTTGCAGTTTATGATCGAATTAGCAACTGTTAAGTCTATCCAATAAGAATCGTAGAAGACTAAAACAACCGACATTACCTGGAAACACGAACAAGAGTGAAGATAATTTACATATATTTAATTATTTGTGGTTACCGCTTGCGTAAAAGTTTTGAAAAACGCGTGATATCTTATAGAAGGGAAAAACGGATGCCAGCACTTTGTATTTACATCAATAAATCTGAAAAGGTTAACAAAAGCGAATTCGATAACCTCTTCCAAGAAATAAAACATGACCATGAACTGTTCTTTAAATTAAGAGAATACTGTCTCTCGATAAAATAATTATTTGCATACGATTTTACAATAAGACATAACCTAAATCCAAGATGTAAATACAGTTTTCCACCAACAAAAAAAATGCTACTGGTCTCTGATTGGCTACTTCGTTTTGACTTGTACTTAAGATATAAAATATAACGATCTCTTAAGTCACGCAAGGACGCACACGACCCGTCAAGATCCACACACGACAGTTATAAACTAATACCCTTGAATACATAAAATCATATCTTAAGCACACGGAGCACTTATTCTGTTAATTCAGTCGTAAACCCACCTTTAATCTAGCGCGCACAAGGCAAAGAAACCAGATGAGGTTAATAGAGTACGGAGTATTAGGTTTGTAAACAATCAAGTTACATAAACGTGGCGGCATCAAGGGCGCCGTGTTCTCTCAGCGTTCGGGAAAGGAATGCAGGTTGCAATGATGTCGACAATATGGAGAAATAATACTTCGCGACAAACTGCTGTACTATAACCATACGTAATTACACACACAAGAAAAGTTACAGCTCAATCGACGGCCGCATGGTTGCAGAGCACCGTCGCGCTGTAATACATTCACGGCTACTTCGGAATTTTCTGGAGCCCTGCTGAAGTTCTACTTCCAGGATATTCCTCCGCCTCATGAAAACCAAGCTAAACTAAGGCTGTGTCCGAATTGGCAGATTTTGTAGACGAAATGATCACGTGACCCGATTTTGTATACAAAAATAGTGACGTATTTAGTAATTTCGTATTTCGTATTTTGTATCTAGTGGATGTTAGAAAAAATAAAAAATGACAAAATCAGCGACATGTTTGTTTTTACTTTAAAAAACGTATGGGAATACGTAAATAAAATTACTTTTAAAACAAATATCTGTACATAAAATACACTGTTCATGTTTTAAAACGCATAAGTGTTGTTCATTTGTGTGTATGTGTATATATATATACACACACACACAAATGAACAACACTTATGCATATATATATACACACACACACACCACAAAAATATTACTTTTTAAGTCGTTATTACATTATTTATTATTTTCTTATTTATTAACGTATTCGTAGTAGTACAGTGATGATTGCATAGATATTACGTCTGTTTTAAGCATTAAATTTTGATAAAAATATTTTGCACTGTTATAAAAAATGTGTTGCCGCGAGTGCTAAACAAGTGACTGTCGACAACGTCCGAATTAATACCAACCAAATCACAAATTTACCAAATAACGAAATAACGGAAATTTGTCAGTTCGGACACGGCGTCTGGAAAATTACACCAAACGACAGCGAACCGAATTCGTGCGCACTCAGTGTGACACTATTTGTATAATATTTGTATTTTGCATAAGAACTATTACTTACTAGGCGCAACCAATACACATGTTTTCTCACTGTTTTTCCGTTCATATTATTTATAAATAAAGCATTATAATTGTTATAGATAAAAATGTGAATAACATTTCAATTTAACGGAGAAAAAAAAGTAAGTTTTATAAACACACCTATAAAACGCTTGTGATATATGGCATATGTTGGAAATAACTAAACACGTCATTCATGGGGAGATTTTTCAAAGTTTTAATTCAAAAAGCGTGAAGAAACCACTAATATACAATAACCGTTTTCCGAATGTCCCGTTATTTTTTACCTTTAATAGTTTCGACCTATGAGCGAGACGTATATATACCCTAAAAATTTGCGACATTTTAGATTTATCGGAGTTTTATTTTATTTCTTGAAACATTTGTTCGAGGAGTCTTTAATATATAAATCTGACCGGAGGTGCGAATATCTCACAGAATGTGGCAGCGAATGTTGAGCATGTTGTGAAAATTGCATTGGGAGTGACATTGTGATCGTTATTTCAGCCAGGATTTATTCCCATGCGCGGAAGTAAGAGTTGCAGTAAGCTCAGAAAGACTGTAGGTACATTAAACAAAATTAAAGCACTGATAAAAAATCATGATTTTATGTCATCCGGTTGTGCACGGAAAGGATAAAGACTGCGGAATCACCTACTATATTGGACTCCGGGCCACTCGATAACACAGATTGGGAAATCGGATTCTTTCGCAATGATATACATTGTTCTTCCCCGTGCAGTAATAATTATAACATCGTTTCAGGTCATGCCACTGTTGATTTCACAATGTTTATCATGATAACCTCAAACTTTCACCCATTCTTAAACATATGTCAGCAGTATTGTATTTCTCAAAGTTTTTGTAATTTTTATTTTCCCCCTTAGTAGTAGGGGCGCAAGGGTTTCCCACCGGTTTTGATTAATCGGATTAACCCTTTGCTATAAAATTGATTGAAATGATTAATAGCTAATCCGATATTAATTCGATGGATTTTTTATATTTAGTCTTAATCCGATCTTAACCTGATCGATTTTTTATTTTAATCGGATAAAATGGTATGAATCTTTGATTGATCCAATTAATTGAATTGAATTAATCAATCAAAAATTGTTGTACGATAAGTGTATAGTTGTACTTTATTTTTCTTTCTTTTTGGATTGGAGGTGGCGAGCAGTTGTGATATGTCCTCACCCTTGGAGCTATGGCACTCGAATGAGGTTTGACATGTTGGGGACTGTGTGTGTGTGTATATATAGTTTTGTGCAAGAGTGGCCTAAGTGTTAATTTTTTTGTAGTGATATTGCTTGTAGATGGTGGTGGGAGATAGGCTATTTTTTGGTAATCAAATGGAAAGAGAAAACGTTATGTATAGTTAACACACGAGAGAAATATTTTTGAGTCTTTAAAAAATATATATTTCTACGTATGAATGACCTGATATCGACAAGTGCTAAACTATCACAATTACGCTCCAGTATGAAATTAATTAACGAATCAAAAATGTCCCTATAAATTAAATGGTTAACTAACAGAAAAACAAAGTACTTGAAAAATTACACTACAGTAAATTTATAACGCTATTCAAATAAAAATAAGCCATTAAAATGTTTTTCGATTGAATTTAAAATTATATATATAAAATTAATATTATATTAAAAGTAATTAGCTATACTAGTGTAAGTAAAATAAAAAAGGCTCTTTTATCTAAATATTGCATAACATTTTCCATAGTAAATTAGAACACATACTTAGAACATATTTCAGGACAAATATCAAATAATTTGAAAACCGCTTTACACTATTCCTGCTAATTCGTGACTTGGACTGCCAAACGTCAAAACTGTGACAGAAAGCTGGATCCAGGCACGTCTCTTTAGCATGCTCAGGTATACTGGAACAGCAAAGAGAGAAGCTGATGTTAACAGCGATAAGATGAAAACTTCCCTCCCATAGCCTTAGCTGGTGCTACATTAATCCTCAACAGCCGGTATGTATTTTGGGTCAACTCCCTCCAACCGTTAACCATCAGTGATACTAAGGTCTTCCTGGCTGAATTAAAACTCTCAAGAAAAAAAATGTATTTTCTACTTTATAAAATTAACATTCACTTTCCAACCCACAATACGCAAGAAAATATACAGACATTAAAAAAAATCACGAAACTTATATAAAAAAATTAACAAATATTTATGAAACAAGTTTTACTTCCCCATACGACCTTTACAAAAAGTTTAAAAATATTTCACAAAATATATTTCTAACCATATTGACAAAATGATCGTACATATTAACGGGAAATATGTGTACATGTTTACCCCAAATAATAATAACAATGTACGGCATTAAGAAAATGGGAACATATTTACTTAAATTGGATTGTAAAGTATAACATGTTTCTTGAACTTGACAAGGAATCAAGCTGAAAACTGTCTCTAAGGGAGATATTTAAATTTCTCGTTTAAGGCAGCAGGCACTCGGATACATGAGGATGTTGCATTTGAAGGACGAACTGTTTCTTGTTGAAGTTTAATATTCTATATTAAGTAATAATTTGTTTCAATTTTATTTTAAACAAGCACTATCTCATGTTGGAACTCATTTTACTTTCCTGCTATGTAATTAAATCAATAAAATAAAACGTGAATGGTGGTAAAGTTGAATTTTATTTTTAAAAACCTCCAATTATGTTTTCTGAGATTGTGTAAAGTAAGATTATGTTTTACAAGCAGACATCTCAGTGTTGAATCTTCAGCTGCAGTTGTAGTAATCTGGCTGTTGTGAGAAAATTTATTTTATTTCAAAATTCGCTGGATTCTGCCACTGCTTACTGTAAAGTTGTAGGGCAGCTGGACACATTGTGTGTTTCTACCTGCCTTTAAAAAAGGAATTTGTATTACTTGACGCTCGGGTTCATTAAATTCCCCAGGGTTCTTCAAGTTGACCAGTGGGTCGACAGAGGTTTTCTCGAGATACTAGTCTGTTCCCTCTTGTTTCAAATTCATTCATTCACATGTGTTCGATTTTCTCCAATTTTTTTGTAACTTCCCGCTTCCATGTTTGCTTTTATTAGATTTTAATTTAAAAGGTAGTTTTTTTAATGTAAAGTATTAATTTTTCACCCTCATCAAGAAGATAGCAAACAACTTGTTAATTTTTTTGTGAAAAAACTTCCAGTTACCTGATTTTATAATAAAACAAACAATTTACCATTACCTACTCGTCTCAAGTTACGAAGAATATTTTTCATTTAAACATTGAATATCCAGTCATATACAAGTACTTCGGCTTCAGACATATCTCATCTCCAATCATTCACAACAGATATAATGACATGAAGAATTGTCAAACTAATAAATAAAAAGTCGCAGTATATCATTTTAACATAGACAAATTTAATTCAAAATTTTTTTTCCTTTCAAAAAATCATCCTTAAAACTAAATATTTATAACGTCCATACACAAATTTGATTTACAGAAGCATTTTTTCAATCACTGTTTTATAAAATAAAATAAATATATACTAAAACCAATTTTTTTCACATACTTTAAAACAAACATATTACCAGAATCTAATTTACAAGAATCATGTTACAGACTTAATTAACAAAATTTTTTCAATGGCATTTTAAGAATTAAATTTCCAAACATTTCATCAAAGTTATGTACATCATAACACTATTACCACTAATACTACTACTACTGATACTACTACTACTGCTTCAACGTTCAAAAATTTACTTAAATAGACAACGAGAACAAAAAAAAATATATAGAAATTATTAACAAAATATTTACAAATATAATACAGCGATCTGAAGATCGTCATTTTTTACCTAAAATTATGTGTATATACATAATATTTACAGACTCTTGAAGAGGTCATAAAGATGCTAAATGAGGAGTGTTCTTTCTTTGTGTCATATCGGGTAGTATAATTTACAGACACTCATACATTCCGAATGAATGGGTTCAACACACACTCACACGCACACAGTTTCCAGATAATTACTATGTCACACTGCGACTTTCTTCTTCTTATTTTGTAAAATGTATCAAAGACAGTTGTATTCTTGCTACAGTTATGCAAACAGGTATCAGCAGCAGTGATGGCGTTGCAAGAGATGTTGCAAACAATTGTAGATATTTGTGGACTTTGTAGACAATTGTAGATGTTGTAGACAATTATAGATGTTGTAGACAATTGTAGATGTGAAGTTGGCTGTGGAACAGGAGGTGCGTGTGATGGTGGCAGATGAACATCATCGGCAGTGTGGTGTTGGCAGTTGTGGTGTTGTAGATGGCAGGGCTGAAGATATTATAACACTAATTTCAGTATTGAGGGGAAAAATTGTAGACAGATATTAATTAATAGCCTCTAGGGATAAACTATCTGATTTGCAGATTTCCAATTGTATTAAAACATTATAGCAAGAATTTTTTATCTATACATCGGAGCGAGTGAAGAGATTTTGGTGGTTCTCGAAACCGGAGTCCTCGAACCCCCCCCCCCCCCCCCCCACCTCTCTGTCCACTCGCAGTTATCCAACAACTTTGAAAATTAAATGTTTTCAAATTAACTTATATACCCAACCCATCCCATCACATAAATATCAAAAAACATTTCATTCGTTAGAAGTACTCAAGGCTCATTTATCCATCACTCAAATGTTCGTCACGAAACAACTCACTCAGAACAAACTTGGAAGCTGAGGTTATGCTCCTCCCCCTCACACTAGGCATGCGTGGCGTAGTTTTTCCTTTTTTTTAAAATTGTTCCATATTTAATACATCAGTCATAACCAAAACCCACCCTTAAATATATATTTAAAACTACGTAAATGAACTAAATTTTAAATAAATTGCATAATCTTTCCCCTGAACTCATTTTTAAAATAATTAAAAATATTTTTATAAGAGTACTTGGTATTTTATTCCAAATGGTTTTAACATACTTTTGCGAGGATTTAACGGTGAAGAGATGGCCTGCATTTGAAATATTGTTTCCTTTTGTACATAGTGCAATACTATGGCGGTCATCCAGTATCTCCCTCAAAACTCTATTAAATTCCCCTCAAATATACATCAACAACCCAGCTAGAATTTATTGAAAACACTTTTCCCCTGCACGCAAACTCGTGCACACACACATTTGAATAAACAATTATTAACACTAATAAATTAAATTACACAACAGGGTGGGACCACGTGGCCACAAGCACCTATTCGACTTATAATTAACTAACACTAACAAGAATAAACTGTTTGTAACAAATTCTAAAAGATGTGTTAACTCACTCCAAATAAATTTTAATAAAATTTCGTTCAAGTTGCAATGATTTTAAGAAAGTTTCATTCACTTGGTTAAAAGTTTTAACAATTTGTTAAAGAATTTAATGAAATTTGTAAGAAATTCATTCAAAGTTTTAACAATTTTAAGATTAAATTTTATTCAAATTGTAACGATTTACTAAAAAGTTTAACCAAATTTATAAAAATTCATTCAAAGTTTTAACAATGAAAAAAAAATTTCATTCAAGTTTTAACGATTTACTTAAACGTTTAACGAAATTTATAAAGATTCGTTCTAAGTTTTAACAATCTTAAGAAAATTTCATTCAAGTTTTAATAATTTGCTAAAAGATTAAATGATTTTAAGAACATTTTTTCCAGGATGACATTGGCAAGGGGTGGGGGGAAAGCAGCACCGACGTGAACAGTTCTCATGGGTTGGCATCATCTTAGTTCTTCGCAAAAACTTGTTCAGGATACACATGTACATAGCTCACTCCTCTAAACCATCTATTCACCGGGTGCGGCTGTCTTGCATGTGTCGGAGAGTGTAGGCATATCATATGCCTGAGTGCTAGCCGCGATTCTCGTTTTTACATGAAAATTTTTTTTTATAGTTTTTTAAAATTAATAGGGAAAAAAAAAATTGGTGTATTAAAACCTATATAGTGTATTTATTGTGCAAACCTCATTTCTGAGTTCGGTCTACTAAACTTGCTAGCATTTTCAACTATCGTTTCGCTGACTAGTGCCATGAATTACACAGACTTAAGTGGAAATTTTGTAGTGTGTCCATCATTAAAAATAATTTTAAATAATATATAGTACATTTCAATAATGTGTTGCGAGATTAAGCCAACGGAGTATCCTTGTGCTTCGACAGAAAAAATTGTGTTAAAAGTGAATTCTTCTTCTTACAATAGTGAAAATTTCGTTAAAAATCAGGGTAAATAAAAAAATGATTATAGTTTCGTTGTCTGTTGTAGGATGAATCGTAACTTTCAACTCAGCCGTGCTCCACGTATATAGTCAGGCTCTCGATGTAAGCTCGACTCATTCATTCATCAGCTTCCCAGGTGGACGGATGTGTTTTGGGGGAACCTCTGGTACGATTTCATTATGTGTTTTTAATTCGTTTAGTGACTGTCATATACTTGTTTTCGTTAGCCATTTTGTATTTTCATTAAAATTTCCGAGTTTTTCATCTCAGTCTATAATCAAAAGTAGGCCGACACAGGTTATGTTTGCTCTCTATACAGATTATAAGTTGACGTAAGTGCTATACCCAAGTCAGTGCTGGAGAGAACTTCCGAGCGAATGGACATATATTAAATGTTTTCTTTATTACACATGTTAATAAATTGATTTCTTTTTTTAATAATCCTCGTTTAACATATGGATACCGTTTCAAAAGTTCCTCACCAGTATCACAGGTGGATGGAAGTGTTTTAAGTCAGGTAAGGTACGTGCGAGAGGCGTCAACAAGTAGTGTAATTTTCTAAATTCTTTGTTTTTGTGTTTGTTTGCTGTTTAATTTATAGGGACATTTTTGTTTCGTTGGTTAATTTCATACTGGAGACTCACATTATTGTGATAGTTTAGCACTTGTCGACACCAGGTTATTCGTACATAGAAATATATTTTGTTTAAAGACTCAGAAATATTTATCCTATGTGTTAACTATACGTAATATTTTCTCTTTCCATTTAATTACCAAAAAATCGCCTATCTCCCACCACCGTTTATGAGCAATATCACTACCAACCCAAAAAACATTAACACTTAGGCCACTCTTGCTCAAAACTCAACATATATATGCCCTGTCCCCAACGCATTACACCTCAGTCGAGTGCCAGAGTTACAAGGGTGAGGACGTACCACAACTGCTCCCCAACCCTACCCAAAAAGAAAGAAATAAAATAAAGTGCAACTATACACTTATCATACAACAATTTATGATTTTTTTGATTAAATTAAATTAATTGGATCAATCAAAGTTACATGCCATTTTATCCGATGAAAACTTAAAAATCGATCGGATGAAGTTCGAATTAAGGATTGATCCAAAAAATTCATCAGATTAAAATGGGATTAACAATTTTTATCGGATTAAGATCTGACTAAGGAATAACCCTTTTAATGAATTTGATATCAAAGTGTTAATACGATTAATCAACAGTGGGGTGAAACCCGTATGCCCCTACTACTCCCCTGTAACTTTTTAAATACAAGAACTCTCATTAAAATAGTATTATAGGATATTTTAGGTCAATCTAAACTGTAAAAACACGTATTCGCGAACTATTCTAGGTTATTTTTGATGGTCCAGTAAAGGTTGACTCCCAACCAACCGTCGCATCCGTCAGTGGCCCGTCTGTCTGGCGGTCACGTGATCTTCAACCAATCGCAGGGCACTTTTTTTTCTATCTGTCAACCCGTAAAATATATCTCAAACTTTAACCTACGACGCAACGACGGATGGGCCACCGCCATCTGATGACATTCCGTAAACCATAATACGCACTTAGAAATAAGATCCAAGGCGGTGGATCTGTGTATATTATCTTTGGTTGTAAATTCGGGAATTAAAAATGCAAGTACTAATTCAGTATATATATATATATATATATATATATATATATATATATATATATATATATATATATATATATATATATATATATATATAAAATTTCCCTGGAATGTTTCTCTCTTGAAAATCTATTTCCACCCAAAATATACCTCCGACTAAAGAAAACTCACAATGTTAAGTTGTCACACAGAAATTTTGCCGTACAGAAGGATTGACGGAGGACGGATTGTTGTGAGTCGCTTACAACTGGCGAATGAAAAAAAGACGGATGACTTCCTGACGGATGGACGGATGACTTACGGGTGCGACGCATACACAGTAATCACGGCCAAGCAGGGAGTCCAGAGACACTTGGCACTACCAGCCATGCCAGGACAGGAGTTAAAATGAGCACTTTTGAAAGTCCCTCATTTGGAATAATAGTCAATAAATATATTTTATTTCAGCCTTAGATCTGTAATTCAGTGTACGGTGGAATGTACGCACTGTGTTTATTACTTGCACGGCGATATTAATTTCATAAAGATGGTTAAAGGATAAAAAACGGCTGAAAGGAAAAAATAACTACGGCCTCAAAGAGCTCACTTTACCGTGACCAGCCTATAGGAGTGGAAAGGGTCGAGGCAGTGCGAGGGACGTAACCTTCTCGCCATATAAACGTGAGCCAACGATAGAGGACAGCGGTGTTTCGTAGAATATAATTCAAGGTGTAAAAAAGAGAAGAAAAAATTAGGTTCACGATAAAGTGAGCACTTTTGAAATCAACATTAGAAGAAAGCCCCTGCCTGCATATATTTTAAGGGGCGCAGTGAGTGGCATGAGCCCAGTAAAGTTGGTAACGATGGATACGAAGTAGTTCTGTATCTTAACGTCGAATAAAAAGTGTTAGGTAACCATTTCTGATAACTTAAAACAATTTCTTTCGTTTTCCGGTTTTTTTATGAGTCGGAGAGTAAAACAAAGCAGATTTGTAAAATATTTACTTTCTAATAATTTTACGGTTTCACTTGACCTACACATGAATAAAGTTATGAGGCCCATGGCAATGTTAATCTTACATTAGGCGGAAGAATACACAACGCACTTGCAAGTATATCTTAAGTAGGGCTTTCAAAAGTGCTCATTTTACCGTAAGTACCCTATAAACAGGAAGTATATGTATGTGTATATATACCACCCATGTAAAGTTAGGTATATTATGCGATAAGATAGTTGGGGTGGTAGGAATTATGTAGTTCTCTTGTGATCAACAGATAGCGCACGAGTGCGTTGAACATGCCCGGAACAAGTGAAAAACTACAGTTCGTTATCGTCCACAACCTTCAGGAACACTTCCGGGTCTCATAAGATTGCCCAGATGGAATGGGACCTTCTACCGGAAGATGACATCAACACATTGATGACAATGCACATGGAGGCCATACACGGTGTTAGGTTGCAGTGGACAGAAAGAAACCCTAAATAGTCAGAGACAGCATTACGTTATTTTTTTAAATTCTTTAGTGTTTATTTGTCTGTGATATTGGAAATTTTTTGTTAGAATACTTTGAGTGAGTGAAGAGATGTGGGTGACCCTTGACAGCGAGGTCTTGGGAGCCGATGAGGGTGATTGAAGTGAATATGGAGCGACACCGTAATGAAGCTGTGGGGGAAACGGGAGATCCCCGAGAAAACCCGCCGACCAGCGGCATCGTCCGGCACGATTCCCACTTGCGAAAATCCAGTGATTGAACCCGGTTCGCCTTTGTGGGAGGCGAGCGTGCTAATCGCTCAGCCACCGCGGCCCCAGAAACACTTTGAATTTCACGTTTTGTATCGATACCGTTAGAAAAGTTTGATTGCTATGCTTTCTTTTACGTATATTCCATACTTTTTTGTGAGGTGTTTATAATGTACACAATTTTAAAGGAATGATATGAAGAGTGGACACCTTGTAATAAAACTATATTTTATGATTCTAAGACGAAGTGTTTAAAGATTGAATTGCGCAAAGAAGTGACTGAAATATAAATACAAATATATATATATAAAAAAATTTAACTTCAAAATAAATGAATGGCAGGCCCTTGTCAAGCCGTTGTTTTCTCTGCAAAGGAACAGAAGAGAAAGCTTTGATTCAGGTGTTACGTAAGAACAAATTCTGTACAGCGGCAGCGTCCTACATGTAAGAGCAAGTCAGGAGGAATTTCGTGTTAGCCAGGAAGAAACAAGCTGAAAATCAAGGTTTTGAGACTGCGCAATACGAGCGACCACAGCTAACCAAACTAATGCCAGAAGCACAAACAAAGAAAATGGATATTATGTAATACATATACTATAACAAGAAGCGTCTTAAAGAAAAGGTCTTTTTTTTTTAACGAGCAGCCAGCATGTAAGTCACCTTATATGGTAGGTTTTATGCGGACATGTTCATAATATTCACACGAAGGACAGCGTGTCCGAACACCAAAACGAGATAATCAATCAGCTAGAAATCAATTTATCATTCTGTTGATACCGACAACGAACGTGACGGTTCAATGAAGCCAGGATGAACATTGAAGTGATAGCTTGTCAAATTCAGCATTAATGAGAATCATCTTTGTTAACACATTGTAAATAGGTTTCGGAAAGAAATCATCCGAATTTTTATTGAAAATATATATTTTGCAATTACAAACTATTGTGTTTTGTCTCTCATCGAAATATGGTTCAGCAGTAGCAGTATCAAGTCGTTTTATTTGTATATATAACTCGACATTTAAGTTAAGGCTCATTCCTATACGACAATTAAGAAAAAAGGAATGTTTTAATTGCCGTTTACAAGCCAACACTTTCGAAAGTGTTTTAATTTAACAGTTTTATTCGCCTACACTTGAAACAGTGTGGGCCATATTAAACATTTCGAGATATTAGTACACTATTTTGAGTAAAGTTTATGTCCCGTCAGTATTTCTGGCGTTTGAATGCCCAAATAAACTTCAGAGTTGTAACGCCTTATTTTGTAAAACATCTAATTAGTATTGTTAAGCATTACAGTGGTATGGAAATCTAGCATACGAGTACACACAATTTTATTTTAAAGAAATACTATTCTTGTGACGTGTTCTACATATAAGTTTATTATTCAGTAATTTTATTTTTATTTTATTTTACATGTTTAGTATCGTGCACGCAGCAGTTGGGTGCTTATTATTCATATATTCAATAGTACGTATTAATTTTCATATTGTTAAGTTTTGAGCTACATGTTAGTGAAAAAATTGCTTCTGCTGCTGTTGCCTCAACTATGTTTACGAAATGAAAACTAGGATGGGGCATTAAAATTTACTAAACTATTAATATTTTTTTAAATACTTGTAAATGAAAATAACAAATACAACCTTTGATATTCCTTACGAGGAATTTAAAAAATCGGGTATATATACATTTTTAACACATGATCAAATTGCAAAAAAAAAATATAAAAAATAAAAAAATTGCAAGAGGTCAAAAATTTCAAATTAACTTTACCATTGCCAACAGTTAAAAAATGGCCAAAGAAAAAACTACCAATGGTTTTCATCATGGAGGAATTATTCCCATTGTACTCGTCGCTTTAGGAGCTGATGCTGCAATCTATAGTGCTGTTGAACAAACTAGTAAAAATAAAAAATAATAGAAGACCAACAGAGACATAATTTAACAAAGGAAAATAAATCAGAAAGGGGATGTCGATATTGAAAAATATGTTTGAAAAATTAATATTAAATAGTTCCGAAATTTTTATATGATTGATGAACTACCAAAAAATATGCACAAAAATGAATGTGCCGTGGTTAATTTTGACATTTCAACATATCCTGGTACTCATTTTGTTTGATATTTTAAAGAAAATAATAATGTTTATTATTTCGATTCATTTGGAGGCAATATTCCCAATAATTTAATTCATTATTTTAAAAACAATAATGTTTATTACAATGATGAAAGAATTCACAATTTTAATTCCATTATCTGTGGATATTTATGTTTAATAGTATTACATCTTTTTTAGAGAGAATTTATGTTTAACGATATAATTTATATATTATCAAATGACAGATATATTTGGGAAACCGTCAATCAACTTTGATAATATCGCCGAATACTTAATATATATATATATATATGTAGATTCGCGATGTCATTAGAGTGTTTCTTCTTTACAATGTGAGTTAAGCACTTATTCTGATTTTATAAAATCGTATGTTTCTCTCTTTTTTGGACGAATAATTGTTAATATAGGCGAACCTGTAGATAAAAAAGACGCAGTCAATAGAAGATTTACACACACACATATATATATAACGCATTTAAAAAAAGATATTGATCCAAAATATAAAACTATTGTTTCTGATTATGCTCTAAAAGAATATATAAATTTACAATTCAATTACACTAATGCTGATTATATAAAACGAATAAATAATGCAAAACACACATTAAAAAAAGAAGCAGATTTAAAATATAAAACTATAGTTGCTAATTATGCATTAAAAACGATGTAGATTTGAAATATAAAACTATTGCTTCTGACTATGCATTAAAAATGTTGTCGATTCAAAACATAAAACTATTGTTTCTAACCATGCTTTAAAAACTGATGTCGAATCAAAATACAACACTAGTGTTTCTGATTTAAAATCATGTATAGAATCAAAATATAAAGCAATTGTTTCTTCTTTACGAGATCAAATTAGCAAGATTTTTGTTTACACAACAGATTATGTTTCTCTTCAAAATCGTAGAATTAATAGTATGGCTGATCCTATTGATGGAAAAGATGATGTCAATAAAATATATTTCTATAAAGAAATAGCTGATAAATTACAAAATTTAAACCAACCAGTTTTCAATAGTTGTGAGAAACTTGTTAACTTAATGATTAAAAATAAATAAAAAATGCAAGGAAGAAGAGTTTCAAATGTTTTATTTAAGTGCAAAGTGGAATAAAACTAATAATATTTTTCGCTTAGAAAATAATTAAATTTTTACTTTTGTGATGAATTATAACGAATATAAAATAATTTTTGTTAATAATAATTTTCCCATTGAATATGTGACTGTTATGAGTTCTAAAAAAATGGATTACAGTAAACCATTTGGTGTTAACACAGTTGATATTATATCTCTTAAAATTATAAAAAATAAAATAGTTATTTATGATGATGGATTGACGACCACAATAGGAATATTTGTGACATATAAAGAATATATAAATATACATATAATCATTATTATTAAATGGAGAATACTTGGTGTTTGAAGTGCAAGAAAGTCACTAGAAATAATAATATAAAAAATGAAAATACAAAATAAGGACCTTTTAGTACAGAAAAGTATTTGCTTGTTGAGCAATTGTAAAAAAGCAACATTATTTTAAAAAAATAGGAATAATTAATGAATTATATAAACCTGCACAAAAATTTTTTCCAAGAAGTAAAATAATTTTGTATGGAATTTATGATTTATGGCAAATTGATCTTGTAAAAGAGAATACTGGTAATTTAAAAGGAATATCATACATAAACAATGGATAAAAATATATTATTACAATTATTGATCTTTTTCAAAATTTGCATTAGCCATTCCAATTAAAGATAAAACAGCTGAAAATGTATCAAATAGTTTATAATCTATATTGATTAAAATAAAACCAAATAATATACAAACTGATAATGGCTCAGAATTTTATAATAAAACATTTAATGAGCTTATGGAGAAATATAATATCAACCATTATTCTGCATTTTCCGAATTAAAATCTAGGGTTGTTGAAAGACTTAATCGAACTTCAAAAAATATAACGTGGGAACAATTTGCTTTTAATGGTAATTATAAATGGGTAAATATATTAGATGATTTAGTGAAAGAATATGATAATTTAAAAAATAGAACTATTGGTTGAAACCAATTGAAGTTAATAAAAAAGATTTATTACAAACAAATTTGGCATTTACTGAACCAATATACAAAGCTTGAGATGTTGTTCATGTGCGAAAACAGAAATTTTTTTTGAAACAAGGTTATACTGCTAATTGATCAATATAATTATTTATTATTATTATTAAAGTTTTAAATTATGATGTAACAACTTACAAATTAAAAGATATTTATGGAGAAGAAATAATGGGCGGGTAACATTAATTCAAAAAAGTTTTAAAAACTAGAAGTGAACAAATTTTTCTAAAATGGTTAGTTTTTGATAAATCACACATCTTGTGTATTAATAAAAGATATGTTTGTGCAGCTGAGTCTGCCTTAGGTAACAATATGTAAATTTTAAATATTTTTTATAATTGGACAATTTCAGAATCACAATAATGTAATGAACATAGCATTTAACAGCCATTTTAAAGTTCATTTGCTTTTGTCATTGTGTAGTTGTTGTGTTGTCATTTGTTTTAGCATTAATATTTGTTCAAAATTTTTTTAAATTTAATAAAAAAAATTAGGTTTATTTCTATACTTTCATTATTCATTTTTCGACTCAAATCTATTATAATAAAACCATAATCTTCATCCCAGCATTTTGAACAAATTTTTTTAAATTTATCATGTCATATCGCCTATGACAAAATCACTAAAAATATGCTTTAAATTAGTTTATTTTGTGTAAATATACACAAAAAAAATTTATTGTCTCTTACCAATTGTTTAGGTATTTTTGAATATGTGTGCACTAAACTAAATAAAATACATCGATATTTTTGTCTACCCCAAGTAAAATAATCGAGAATAATATCATGATTTTCTAAATTCACATCATCAAATATAACTGGCATATCCAGTTATTTATAAAATTATTCATGAGCAATTTAATCATATTATTTTAGAAATTATAGATGAAAATGACAAATGATTGATTTTGATGGAGCTGATATTTATGTTGTCTTAGGAACTAAAGAAGTTAAAAATATAATAATATAAAAATTTGTTACAAATTATTATTGTTGATATCCATAGGGCAGTGTATCTATTTTATTTTGTAATGTATTTTTTTTTGTTTTCATAAGGACTTAATGCTATTTATTAACTTCGACTGAATATATTCCATGTTTTTGACTCATTAGATTAATTGTTCTATATAATTTTTTTCTTTAATCAAACAATTCTTATAGTTATCAAATGTACTTTGCTTATTAACTACACATTTATTCACAGCTTTTGATTTTAGATTTTATTTATTGCCATCTTATAAGCATGCATTTTTAAAATCATAAACCAACAAATTCTTTCATTATTTTACCATTACATTCATCTTACATTTTTCCTAAAACTTTTTTATTTATTTGAGTTATGTCATAAATATTCTCATTTGAATAATAATCACTTGTATCTAATTTTTCTATCACCGACTTCATATTTTTGTAAAAAAACTTTTGTTTTTATGTTATAAATGAATGAATTGGTATCTTGATAACATAACTCAATTTTATCACCACATTTTGGTTTTATTATGTTATAATGAAAATCATCCATTAATTCTTTTGAAATATCTAAAAATGACATACCCATATAAATTTGTCTATTAAATTTTACATTTGTTTTATTCATATTTATAGCTGCAGGATTTTCAATAAATATAGTACTTCTTTTGAAATTTGGTTTTCAAACTAATTTTTCACATTTTCCAGCATTTGATACTAGTCTCATATCAACTCTGTTTCAAATATTTCCGTATTTGTACCAAACACTGAATTATTCATCAGTTTATAAATATCTTTTTCAAAATCATTTTTAGCATTTGTTATTATTGTTGGATATAAATCTATATACGTCTTTAACCAATCGGACTGCTCAAACACTAATATTCTATGTATTTTAGTAAGTTTTAACCATTATTCAGACACTGTTTTAAATAACAATAATGAATTACTTACTTCTCTTTATTATCTAAAGTTGTTAATAAGTTAGATTGATTTGTTTTTGAAACTACCTTATTTTCTTGGCAAAATGGAAGATCATTAGTTTTTGCGGATATTCTAAATCAACTGCTAATATACAGTAATACTCAGAATCGTCTTTTAAATATAATATTTTTTCACTCCAGTAATCTAAATCATACAATGTATAAAAAAAACCCAGTCGAAACCACCACATGGTAAATATTGTGACACTGCACAACCAAATAAATTATTAGCATCAAGATATGCTTAATAATTTGATTCTTGATTAGAATTAAAATAATCAAAATATTTCTTATTAGCTTTAACATATTGCTTACAACAGTGTTATATGCCACCTCTAATTCCATTTGGGCCTAAAGTGATTTTTATGGCTTTATTTTTTGAGCAATCTTTGGTATGTTTATTACATTTTTCTTAAGAATAAAAGAATTGAAGACAGATATCACATATATAAGTTTTACTTTTATGATAATTTTTTTGTGCAGAAAGCAGTTTCGATAATCTTTTATCCAACACTAATGCGAATTTTGCGCTGCTGTGTCTGCTTTAGCTGATGCTTTATAATCTTTGAAATAAAGTAAATTTATGTTTTATCATTTTATTTTTTGTGAGTTTTAGTGGATAACCATAGATTTATCATCAATACAGTATACATTCATAGATGTTCCAATTTGATTTTCTATTTTTGGTATATCATAAATTTTAATAGGATATATATAATTTCATCAGTATTAAGCCCCACGTTTTTATATTTAGATACTCTGTCTGAATCTTTTTCTACTGGAAACAATGCAGATTTTATCGCCCAAAGAAAGCATTTTTGATCATTATTATTTACATTTATGTATGTTCTTTTATTTTTATTCACTATTGGTAGATCAATAATTAATGAGCCTCTTAGTAGACTATACTTATTTATTGCTAATTGTGTTCCAATTATTTTATTTAAAGCCCATCCAGAATCTCTTTTTTGAAATTCAGATGATTGTGTAAGTATATCTTGTATTATGAATTTATAAATTTTTAAAATATCTCCAGTGCTCATACTGTATAATTGGGTGATTGAAAAGTGAAGACCTGTACTTGATTATTTTCTTGCTTATGAAAATTAGCATGTAATTTAATACTGGTTTTCACACCCCTAAATATTTTAAGATAATTGTTTATTATCTCAAATATCAAATTTTTTTGCTGAAGTCAAGAAATGATTGGGATGTACTAAATTAAAAGTATTTTCAATATTACATGTTGATATCCTACTTTGAGAAGCTTTATTAACTAAAGAATTTTTGTTGCTTCTTCTATTTTTTTTAACAAAATAATAATTATAGAATGAAAATATTCCTGTTAATCATTTTTTATATTTGGGGTATAACTAATTGATATTTGCGTCAAAGGTAGACTTGTAAAATTATTCATAGTTCATTTTATCTGTTTTATTTTCCTCTGCTTTTCTATAACCAATGGCATAAAATGGTATAAGAGTTCTAATTAGATTGTTTTTCCTTAGTCTAATTATATAGTTCATTTTAAAATATTTAGCAGTACATCTCAACGTCCTCATTCCTTCACCGTTCAACACAGTTGCTATACAAGCCTGCATTTTTATAGTTGTATTTATAAGAGAAGAAATTTATTAATAAAATATAAAACCGGTTATACTGAATAAATAAAAAAAGTGCCTAAATTACTGGGGAACCGTATTTAACTTCTTGTTATGGCGATAATTCTTCATATAATTGCTAAAAAAAATTTACATGTGATTGAATATTTGTTATTATTTTTTTTAACAGAAAATAATTTTAGAGATTTATTCTCATTACACACTTTACATGTTTTTGTTGGATAATTATCATGATTTTCGTTTAAATTATCTAATGCTGTATTGTACTATTACTATTTTTATGCTTTTTGAGAGATGTATTAGAAACATTTTTTCCACATTCGCACATTACTCTCTCTTTTCTAAATTCGTAATGGCTACTAGCATATTCACTATTACATTTTTTACAGATGTTAAAATGTTTATCTTTTATATGTTTATGTGATGACACACTTTTTTCATTGTTTGTTATTATTTTCCATTCTATTTATTAAGAAAAATATTTTAATTTCAAAGTTTTTGAAGTCTTATTAAATTTGTTTCCTTTTAAATAACACAAACCAAAACTGGAGGCTCTGCTCAACAAGTTGAACAATTCATATGAATTGACTAAACTATGTGACCTCGATAAATGGTATGATGCTACACAATTTCAAATTTATAAATCTAAGTGTGGCAAAAATTAATTGCATTGTAGATGGTAAATATATAATCACTTTACAAGATCGTTATGCAAGATAATTGAAGAAAAAAGCTTAAAAATGATAAATGAGGGGCGAGTTTGTATAGTGTATAAAGGTTTAAAAGAAATAAAAATGGAAAATCTGTACTTGATATTGAGTTGATATTTAAAATCCATAAATTACCTTTTCATACGATTTGCTTGTTTTAACCTTTAATTTGATTGATTTTTGCACAGTTTCGCTTGTTTTACCAGTGTTAAATCGTGTACACACATTTTTTGAAATACTGCTTAAATTTTCTTTATTTTTTTTTTAATTGCCCATGTTTGAGAGCTCCTTTTTAAAAAGCTTTTTCAGCTTAAATTTAGCCCTCAAATACCTTGATTTTGTAATTTTTTTACATGATTTTCACAGTTTTTCATTGAAATTCAGATTTTGAGTTTTTAACTTTTCCTGTACTTTTAGACAAACTAACCCTATTTAGTGTAATGCATTTTTGTTGAAATTTTAGTATAAATAACCCCAAAAAGTGAGGTGTGCCAGGACCAGCATTATACATCTACTGCCCTGTTAACACATTTTGTGTTTTTCAAGTCCAGCTAGCTTTTCAAACTCGCCCTCATTCCTTTCTTTACAGAGTTCATTCATAAGATTTTCTTAAGATTCTCCCTCATTCCATTATTTTTCAGAGTTCATTTATTTTTATACTTGTTGGTGTCCACATAGTGTAAAAAACATTACTACTTACCCAAAAACTACTCAAACTGAAATAAAAAATATATTTAAAATTTGACAAAAGGAAATCAAACTAAGAAATAACAAGTCACGCTATTTCCGTATAACATTAAAATTTAATTTCTTCTTAAACCATCCTCAAATATGACTTCACAACTTTTCACAAACTATACACCCATTATTAAATACATACTACTCACACAAACACAAACATTTTGTAAAGTTATGACCATAGATTGATTAAGTAATATATTCTATGTAAACAACTTCTCACAAAACTTTACATATATTCACAAGTTTACAACAATGATTCACTCATTTTTTTAAATTATATAGTCTGTTTGGTATTAAATGAAACATACATTCAGTTTGAAATACTATTTATTATATTCCATTTTTCCAAATAATCATAATATTTATTTATATATACAAAAAATCACATTTCTTCTTCAAATGATTTATTTAAATATACAAGCAATCTTTTTTATTTATCTAAGCATTACACTTTGATGTAGTGAAGTTCATATCTGCGAACAAGGCTGGTGTTAAGATTTTAGTAAATGATTCAGGGAGCTAAACTCGGAATTCTCTCAAATATGTGAAATGGTTTTATTCACAGAGAATTGGTGAATCACTGACTCTTAGATCAGGTGACTCTCACATTCTTGAGGCATATGGAAGGAAGGTTGATTCACTCATTGAAGGTGTCTTAACTGAATTTATTATGATACAGAGTGTAGTCGTAGCGAGTGAGGATATTTTGCCGAATCTCGAAACCAAGGTAGAGCTGATGAGGGTGAAGCTAGTGATGGAACAGTGTTGGATTACATGACTTCTTATAGACACAAAGTTGGATTAATTCCGACCAGCAGTGAACGGTCGGTATTGGGAGATGTGTAAGTCCATTTTTGTTATTAGTTGTAAAGTCCATCCACTTCCACACGCACTATATTCTCCAAGTCTGGTTGTTAAGTAAGGTACTATGGTAGAGTCTATCTGTGGAATGTAGAATATAGGGAAGCTTGAGTTTGAAAGTAGCAAGTTTCTGTAGAGGATTCCTCCGCTGTGACGGATTTAAGATATTTACAGGATATATTTACACTAAGAGATATTGGCCTGGGTGATGTTGTAGTTAATTTTAGCAGAGGCTTCCTAAACCTTGAAAAAAATCTTTGAAAGTCTATATCAGTATCTGTTTGGTAGTTACATATCCTAGAATCAGTCAGTCTGCCTGCAAAAGCTGTGCTTAATATTTCATAATTGAGCTGGGGCAAAGTAGTAAGTATAAATGTATAAATGTTGCGACATTTTGAAGGAAATACAGTGGATACAGGAGCAAATTTTAAATGTGCTATAGTCTGTTGAACTGATTGTGTAGCATGTGGAGCATATTGTGGTGATGACTCAGGTTGTGGAGCTGTCTGAAGAGTTAACTGAGGAGCAGGTTATGGAGCAATGTGTGGAGCAGGTGGAGCAAGACATGGAGCAGGTGGAGCTAGCGGTACACTCTGTTGAACTGATTATGGATAATATTGTGATGCAGTGTTGCAAAATATATCATGTCTTTTTAAAGCAACCCTCCTAGAATACTGTTTCTGACAGAAATCACACAGAAACTGCATTCTTGAATTTTGTGTTTCACAAGTCATTCTTTTGTGTTGTTGAAAGTTCCTCAGGGCTATAAATGTTTTACCAAAATAGCGACACAGCAAAGTCATCATTGCTTCTGTACTCTTCCAAGTCTATAATGGAACTGAAAGGCTCCAACCTTTTTTTATAGGTAAATTCTAGGAAGTGCAAAATACAAGAAAAAGTTGAATTTCTTGAATTGTAAATACATTTTAAATGTATGTTTAAACAATAGCCCACCTGCAAGCTTTTATTTCTAAATGCATTTAACAGTTTGTTGTTATAATATGGGGATATTAGAAGTAATGTATTAATAAAATCAGTAAAAGACAAAAAAAAATGTTTCAAACAATTCATTGCATCACTAAGTACATTTTTATAACATTAGATGTTTACAAAAAGATATATTGACATAATTTCTTCCTTTTGACAATGTTTGTAGTATTATACATTCTGGTAAAAGTGCGAATACATTTCATCGATGGTAAACAGGACATTTTGTCAGATCTGGACAAGATATTAAATCATTATAAATATTCAGCTTCTAAAGATTATTTTTGAAATGAAATAAACAAGAGTTTCCAGAGACGCAATTTGCTGTTGAGTGGAAAAAGGCTTGTTTACAAAAACAGCAATACTGTTACTTTTCAAAACATTTTCTCAAAGGTTTACTCCAAAGTGCAATTAACTTGGTAATATTCAATTTACACTTTGATTTCTATACGCACAATCATGTAACCTCGTTCTCATCTTGATCCATCTTTACAAAGTATTAGCATGCACAAACGAAGTACTTTTCTATACTAAATTCCACGCATCCCAGATAATGCCATATTATTAGTATAATATCCACTGGTGACTCAGGGGGAGAATCATCATAGTCTGTTTTGCCCCAGTCAGCCATAAATTACCATTTTAGCATTAATCGAGCATTTTCATCTGCAGAGAAGAATTTCTAATTAGATCTGTATGTTTTATGTAATTGTTTGAATCATGGACAATTGTATTATTTATTAATATCTGTTACTTTTCCATTCCACACACCTTTTAAAATATGATTTTCCTCAACTCAAGCTATATATATTTCACAATTAATTAAGTATTACTTGCATATCTCTTCAATATTCTCATACTCCAAACACCCAATTACCCAGGTTAAATCGTGGTGGCGTTTGATTACCCATCTATTTGTTTTCTTGTATTGCGAACTTAGATATTTCCAGTGGAATGGTGGTTTGAAGCCGAATACCATTGCGTGTTCTTCCATGTGAGCAATACCCAATTCTTTAATTATAAATTTCTCTGGGAAATGAAATCCTTGCACATTGCAAAACATGTTGTTAATACTATGACTCATTGTCTACTGACTCGAGTCATTATCTTCACCTGCTTATCTTTTACATTGTAACTCATCAATCTAGCATGAATTATCAATGCATAAGTTTACATATTTGCCAGAATTGGTGTATTTGCAATAATTTCAATTCATAAATCAATTATGCTGTTGGTGATCGTACCATCTTGTTTGCTTACATCAAATACAAATAATTTTCCTTTGGTTTTAAATGATTCAGGTTCTAGGATCAGTGAGCTGATTTTGTAATAATACATTTCCTGGAACTTTGAGTACATATTGTAGCAAATAAGGAATTCCCCATTTCAAAAGTTTGCATTTAAATTGGTATAGGGATAAGCTTGACTGTTTGTATACAGTTTAATATTTTTCATGTCACAATTATCGAATACTGATCTATCATTTTTAAATAGTTTTGTCAATTTGTTTGAAAATAAATAATGGCAAATCGTGGTTTCTCAGATGAAAACCTTGATTTCACATTCCAAATGAATTTTTGTGATTTGGTAGGGTTTGAAATGTCTCTAAACCCCCGCTCGGAATGCAATATCTATATTCTTCCCTTTTTCGATATATTTTTAAAACTTTACTCATTCATGAGTGTTAATTTCAATATGTGGCATTAGCCATTTGACACTGTTTAATTAAAATGTTACACCTTCCTCATTATTAGCAGTGTTGTATATTTAGCATTTAAATGTGTGTTACTGAATAGAATAATAATTCCTGTTTAGCATTTAAGATGATATGTTTATAGTCCTTAGCAAAGCCCAAAACCATACTTAATGGTATAACAACTGTGTATTTTCCATCTGGGTTTATTTGTAGTGTGAAATTATTAGCGTTGCTCCAACCAACCATAAGGCCTGTATAAAGATTGTTTACAGTTTCCAAGAGAGATTGCTTTTCGTAGAAGTAATTCCAACATCCTGTGATAAGTAGATTTCAACACCATTGAGCAGATGTGCAATTCTATTGATTAAATTAAGTAATCAATTTCTTGCTATTGCTGTAGTTGCTGGAATAGTTGCATCGGCTGCCTTTTTAATTGTTCCTCTAAACCTTAAACTTGATATCGACAGTATGTGTTAATATTGTGATTTTGTATGACAATCCTTATTTCTGATCGCAAAATATACAATACTTCTTGGAATGGTTCATATACATATATTTCTGTTGTGGTGATTGCATCATCAAAACTTATTGGTTCTTCAACAATATGCATGTCTTCCATTTCTATTAACAGTATATCCTAATTCCTTTAAAGCAATTCATTGTCCTGAGTAAACTTTACAGGTGTCTTGTTTGAAATGATCATCGTAAGCTTCTGTTTACATTTTTTATAGCTCCTTTCTTTGAAATACGTTTTTTAGAAACATCATTTTTGAATGAAGTGCTTTCTTTATGGGCAAATGTACTATTATACACAATATCTATTTTGACTGTATTAAACATAGGAGACGCGTGTTTATATAACTTTTTAAAAATGTAATCAAATAGTAATTTCTTCATTTATAAAATTTGTTAGTTTATTGTCTTGATCGACAATTGTAACAACTAATTCATCAACATGATAAACTATTACAGAAAGATATATCAATGTATTTGGTTTTTCAATTTTCTGTATCCTGAAGCTACAGCACATGTGAATTCGGGTAGTGTATTTGTCAGTTTTCCATTCATATATTATCCACCTACAATATTAACATTTATGCGACATACATTTAGCGATAATATATTAACCTGTTTTACCTATTTGTGTAATTGATTAGCTGGATATACTCTCCTTTTGTAACCTAACATATTTGCAATTGAATTGTCTTCCATGAAATTGATATCAACATTACTAAATATCACACTAGTTAACATATTTGGATTTCCACGTTATCAGAATTGTACATTCTCAGGTAATGTTGCTTTAATGATTGTTTCTAAGTCATCCAATTTATAATATCCTACTGGTATCACAATCTCATATTTTTTCACCATGGTAAAATGTAAATGATTGATTGTCTATATTTATGTTTGGGATGCTATTGTAACGAATTTGGTTAGACTTATTTGACATTCTTCATCTAACTCCAAAGTTTTGAAATATACCAACCGCAATTGCGATGAATTTCCACTTAATTTCAATGTAATTCACATATTACTAAACTGTTTTACTAATACACTGACTTATATATCCTATTTATATTCAAAAAACATAAACATAAATTGCCATAATTGGTTGTTTTTGGTAATTTTTCCATTTTGTAATTGTATCTTAATTCCATGTTTTTCAAATAATTGCCTATTTCAATTGGAGGACATAAATCGCCAAACTGTAGTAATACAAATTGATTTAAGTTTTTAATTGTTGCAACCCAATGTGTTCCTTCGTTTTGATTCGAATATAAATTAAAAATCATACATTAGCAAAGGTTTGGTTTCTTTGGTAATTTGTCGCTACATACACACCTCGGAAATAGATTACAAATACATTATTGTTTTTGTTTGGTAGTGCACGTTTTGGAAGACTATTTAGGACTTTCTGTGTTTCTTTTTATGTTTCGAGTTTTTTTGTCCTTGACCAACTTTATATGGTTTAAGATACATTCCTTTACCTCCTGATTTACTATTTAGCAAGAGCTGAAATGTCTCCCGTTAAAGCTCCAAGAGCTGATAATGCTGAAAATATGAATGGTAATATGCCTCCTTTCTTGGTTTTTCATATTTTTTGTATATTATGCCCATGCCTCTCCTTCACTCACGTAACTTTGTCAACGACATGGGCGCCTAGCTTTTCACGTGTAGATGTAGATGGATTCTTCCTTATATTTGCTGCTTTATCGGCAAGAATTGTATCTCCTATATGTCTTTCTTTCAAATCTTGTTCGGTCGTACTATATTGTGTTCTTTACAAGCGTAATCCATAGCATTTATTCTTTGATTGTTGCGAGCGAGATATTTTGGAAGATTAGTTCCGGGTAGGCAATAATTGTATTTTGGTAAATGCAATTTAAATGGTACTTTGTTAATCAATGTATTCAATACTCCACATCCTTTTTTGTTATGTTAAGTATGGGCCATTGTTTTCAACTGAATGCGAATCTATATATAGACCTACATTTATAGTTTTTTTGTTAGTGTGTTACCTAATACTGTAGAAATTAAGGTTACGAAACAAAATGTACATCTACTGGTAATTGTAAATACGAAAAAAAAAAAATTGAACAGAAACATGAAGTTATTTTACCTTCAAATATATGTTGTATAATAAGCGGTCCTTCTTCATGTGGAAATATTTGTGTTATTATGTCGCTGTTGGAGCATCCAAATGGATTTAAATTTACAAATATATATGTTATCTAAAACAATACAAGAGAAATATCAACGATTAGCAATTATTTTGTCATTAATTGAAGGAATGCGATATTTCCCTTTTACAAATAAAGAAGCTATTGTGTCTCCGAATGAAGCATTATCCAATTCCGTATTTATATTTGACGATTTTTGGTGCGAACTGCAGGGTGTTGGACATAGTAGTATAAAACACAAACATTACAATACCTGTTTAAGGAGAAATCGCGATGTGAGTGGGTGATTTGAATGGAAATATATTATTTAATGTGGGTATAGCTGTAAAAGATACCACTGTGGTAAATAAACATTATGTGGAAGACTTAAATACCATTACACTAAATGTATTTAAATCGTAATTGACCAATATGCAAGATAAATTAATAAACATAATTGAAACTATGACAATAGTGTCTGCTAATATTAGATATATTTTGGAAATATTGGCAAATGTGACTGTGTTGCATAATATAGAAACTAGAACAAACAAATTTTTGGAACATTTAAAAATAGTGATTAATGAAATGGTAAGCACTACGATTACAAAACAATTTGATACACAAATGGACAAAATGATGCAATATATGTATTGAATTGATCAATAAAACATCTGGTTAGCTATGCAAATGGAATTGAAAAAGCAAATTGACGATTTGAAATCTCGAATAAATTATTTTAGTAATGATTTGAGAGTTAAAACTTTGATTAAATTATACATACTTTTGAGTAAAGTCAATGAGATTGAAAAAGTGCAAATTAAACGATCTAATACAGTGGCGAGAAAACCATCGACTTAATTCATATATAAATAGCTGAAAGTTAATGAAGACAAGGAAATATGTCCGACTCTGCTTCAGAATTACATAAAGTTGTATATGCTGTAAAGGTGAAATATTTACAAGCTAAACATGCTCGAATGGAACTGGATGTTTTGAATGAAGAAGTATTTAGACCTGTTACGAGTAGAATGGATACATTATATTCCATGCTAAATATATTTCATGAAACACCAGTGGAAATTAAATCAGAATAACCTATAAAGAAGAAAAAACTGACTTAATTAACACAACATTATTTAGCTACAAAACAAACTTCATCTACGTGCGATATGGTATTGGTGTATATCGACATGGAAATATATGGTTTCTGGGAGATTCGGTAATTAAGTTTTTGCCTGAAAATAGAATTCAAGTAGGTGATTATGTTACTGATGTTAGTGAATGATTGATTGAATTATTTTAAAAAGTTCCCAATATTTATTCCGACATCGATTTGGAGAAATATAATAATCTTGTTTGTTGTACAAATGCAAATAACCGTTTAAGTGATTATGAAAACCCTCCGAAACTACATCCATAAACCGATATTGATGGAAGTGGAATATATAAAGATAAAATTGACAACCGATTTTCTCCTGCATACTGGAACAATCATAATGAATTGATCGATAGATTAAAACTTCTCATTGCTTCAAGAGAGTCTGGGAATAATTCACATATGAACGAAATTGTTTCTATTTAAGAAGAATTGACTGAAGACGGTTATATTATGAATGAAGTTTAGTAAGATTGCTCAAGAGTTTCATGCCCCTGAAAGGATAAGATATCCTAGTATAACAGTTATTACTAAAGGCCTAAATGATCTTTTTCAAGCAGTTTGTGTGAAATAACATTACTTTCGAAAAATAATAAGGGATATAAATATATTTTTTACTGTAATAGTCATTAATTCAAAATAGGGCTGGGGCATACCTTTGAAAAACAAACTGGGCAACAGGTTACCGATGCAATGAAGATCATTTTGAAAGAGAGAATGCAAAATTCGCTCCAAACCTACAAACGATATGGATTATTTTGTGTACCATTCTGGAAACTAATGACTGAATATGGTATTAATCACTATACAACAAATTCGGAGCTTAAAGCCAGTGCTGTGGAATGATTTAATGAATCGAGTAAGCAATTAATATACGAGCATTTCATATCGAACGGTGCCTATAATTGGGTTGATGTTTTGCCTGAAATACTTAAATTTTATAGTTCCAGATATCATAGAACTATCAATATGGTGCTCAAAAAAGTCATAGACAGTAGATTGATGAAAACTGTGTATAATAATGTTAAAGTAATCGACAAAAGAAAACAGAAGTTCAAATTTGATGAATTTATATGTATCTCGAAGCAGAAAGGAATCTCTGAGAAAAAATTTATGGTGAATTGGTAGTACGAAATATTTAAAATTATTACAGTTAGAAATTCATTTCCCATAGTGTATGATCTAAAAACCTATAATGGTCAGCCCATAAGAGGTTGTTCTTTCGAACACGAATTTCAAATGTCAGTTCTCCAAATGCATATTTGATTGATAAAATCATTAAAAGGAAAAAAGATATGATGTTATTCTTGGTATTCGGTTAATATTTCTGGTTTGCTAGGAGTGGAAATATTTGCATTGTTGATTTTCCTTTTCTTGGCTTAATGGTTGTAAAATTGTTCTATACCTAACATGTAATTATTTGATTTCCTATGTAAATCGATGAAACATAATATTATGACACGTGACTTATAACAACAATTTTTTGTTAAATTATTATTTTTTATTTTAACTGGAATGTGGGAAAGTTGTTAAGAGTATCATTGGTTTTTTTTGTATCCCCTGAGGAAGAAAGACTGAGATGTGCACCAAAACGATATATTTTCTAGGTGTGCTTCTGTGAGAATGTCTTTGTAGAGTAAAATATAGCATTGGAGGGTATGTCTTTCAAAGTGTTGGGACTTTCCAACCTAGTGATAGTTTCTCGACAGTGGGACAGGTGAGTGAAAGTAACATTCATTATTACCTATTTGATTTTGAAATTATTTCTCTGCCCTAGTGGACAGGGCTGGGACATGACAATAGCCATGGGAAAAAGAGTGTGCTATTACTGTTGGTGACTGTGTGGATGACTGTTCAGGAAGGGAAGGTTGTCGGCTCGCTGATTGGTTAGACTTTGTTCACCATCCGAAGCAGTTAGTTAAATAGTATATAGCTTTCTTGGTGGCATGAGAGCTTGAGTTTGTCCTTGCTACGTGTCAGGAGAAGTGGGAGGTGTATTGGCAAATATATGTGGTGTCGAGCAGACTGAGGAATGAGAATTCGGAGTATTTTTCTTTTAAACTATATCGAACATGCAGTAGAGAGGTGTGGTGATGGAAGTTCGACATTGGCGGCTAGATGAATGGCTGCTCGCAAAGGGTATGAGAAGAGAAAACACGACGGGCAACATAATTCGTATTGCTCTGTGCATCGTGGAGTCAGTTGGTCAAGGGTGGCGCAGGAATGCGCAGTAAAACTCTGCAGGGAAACTTCACCATGCGCGTGGGAATGGAGGGTGGGAAACGCGGAGGCAAAATTCCGCACTGAGAAAGGGGGTGGGTTGTCGTAGGACGGTCTCTGAAACTCTCCCCATCCTTGCCAGCTCTGCCTCCATGCCACTTGGGGCAGAATAATATATTGCCTTCTTGGTGGCACGACATGAGAGTCTAAGTTTGTACTTGCCTACAGCACTGGGGAGGAGTTTGGGGCGAAATGGCGAAATGTGTGGTCTCAGGCAGTGTTAAAAATTATCGTTATTTCTTTAACTGTGTCGTGCGCACGGATGAGGAGACGAGGTGGGCAGAGAAATTACTTTCTCATGGGAGTCAATAATTCTACCCAGCCTGCCTCGTTGGGTAATGCAAGTCATTGAACGTTTCCTAGCCAATACACTTCTCAATTCGTTTATTAAAGTCTGGCATGTTCTGAAAATCTTAGGTTTTTATTTAATAGAAACATTTTTGTTATTATTCATTTACGGGAAATGTGTGCAATAGGCGAGTCAGAGTGACAGAGATTATCCGCCAGTGTACACTTTTCTGAGAGCAACAGTAGTGGATGTTATTGTGTGATATAACGAAGTATGTGTGTCGGGTTTTCGCAGTAGTCTTTTGCAATAGGCGAGTGTTGTGATGGTCGTATGAGCAAGCGAAAGACACACTTTTGAAGTGATTGTACTTATGGGTTTTTAAAAACAGACATTTTGGGTGCTCATTCATTTTTGCAAGGTGTTCCTTTGTGTGTGTTTTGAGAGGCGGTGGGGGTGAAGTATGCGTGACTTTGTGTGTATGTTTGTGTGTGGGAGAGGATTTATGATGGGGGAAATTTTTATGATGCCTGGAGATTTGGGCTGTGTGGATAAGTGCGGGAGGCCATTAAATTAAGGGGGGAATTTTTAGCTTGTATGGGTTTGTAGATGTAATTTTGATTGTAAATTGTGTGTTTTTATTGATTCGGGAAGTGTGAATTTATTACACCAGGCTTCGTGGGTGATAAGTGAGTTGTAATTTTGAACGTGAAAATTCGTTTAGTGTGATTTAATATGCATGTGGCTAGCCCTTGTTTCATGTAATTTATTCGGGTGTTTGAAATATAATATATTTTGTTATGGTATTAATATAAATTTTCTGTTCTGTTCTATCATGTGTGACATGCTCGGGGTAATTTATTTTAATGAATTTGTCTTATGGTTATCACAAGTAATTTTTAATATCTCATGTCTATATTAATACGATTTTATGCTGTGTGTGGCAATCACATGATTAAAGTAATTTTCTAATGATTCGTACTTATTTCAGTTCACTAATTGAACTTAAATCGTAGTGGTCCAGAAGTGACACGTGTGCCCTCGCTCCCTCGCTAATAATCAATTAATCGAATTGATTATCTGCTCCTTACTCGCTAAGTGCCCCAGATAATACATACATGCCCTTGCTCCATCCACACCTCACTCATCTATTGTCCCAGAATATACATGCATGCCTTCGCTCCATCCACACCTCACTCTCTAAGTTTCCCAGTGTGAGTGTGTTCCACTAACAAATAAAAAATAAAAAATTTCCTTATGCCACCCTTACACCAACATTAACACCTATATAAATAATTACAACCCACTCTCTGTTCAGTCGACTCCAGAAAGTCACAGAGGACACGTCGATGCTGCTCCGCCAATATAAGCCCTAGCCCTTTCAACAACAATGAAAATCAAAGAAATTTCATATAAAAAAATTTAAAATATTAATTACTCTTATTAATTTGATTAATTATTCAGTAATTAATCGACTATTCAATTAGAAACTGATACAATATTTGCTATATCGATATGTCAATATAACGAACAATCAATTATATGCTCCATCCATATGTCATTCTGCAAGTGTCCCAGAACATATATGCTGTCTCTAATTACTTTAAATGTTTTTTTTTTAAACAAATAACTTTTCATAAAATGCACTAGACATGTTTTAAAAAGCAAGTAAGTGTTGTGCTTTGTTTATATATTTCGCAACACATGCTTTATTTTAAGTCGTTATTGTATATTATATTATTGTCTTCTTTATTAACATATTCGCAGAATTCCAGTAATGATCGTAGAAATATTACGTCCATTTTAAGCATTTAAATTATATAAAACATTTTCTGTTAATGTAAGAATGTATTGCTGCGAGTGTTAAACAAGTGACTGTCGACAACGTCCGGATTAAAACCTACGAAATGACAAATGACAAAATAACGAATTTGTTCTTACGGACACGGCCTTAGCTTGACTGTTAGTGATTGGCACCGAGTCATTGTATTCAACCGATATTAAGTGCAGAAATAGTTATATTTTGTAATGTACGTAGTCTGAAGTAGAATATCGCGACTCTCTTTGTTATGTCTAGTTCTCATGCTTTCGTTAGTGTTAACATTACGTATAAAAACTACAGTGTCAACGTTTTTCTCATTGTTATGAGTCCGAGGTTTCAGGGTACAATATACAATGATGTGCTGTGTTACACTCGTGTAAATATAAACACACACAGCTGCCAACTTTTCAGACAATATCCACTTATGCACATCACTATTGTAAACGTGGAACTTACAGAGACAACAGTTGTATTGTCACTCTAAAACAAACATCTTTTAGAGTTGAGCCTTAAACGTTATCATTAATGTCCTTTTCCCGCAAAGTGCAGAAGGTTTTCTGCTCATACAGCGTTCGCATTCGTCTACGTACGTAAATGTTTTACATGTTTCAGGAAATGACATACGCACGTACACGGAGAAACGAACGTATGTACGTCTCGCGTCCTTACGGCGCATAAGCTACTATTTTGAAAATCAATTTATATGCAGTTTATAATAGTTATTCTTAATATTTATTTTTATAAAGAGTGGAGTTGGAGGCCTCACCTTTTGAGAAACGCCACATTCTATCCTTCAATGATCTAGAAGAGCCGGGATAAATATACCCAGTATTCGTCGTGATTTGTTATAAACCGAGCGTGACATTGAATTTATCCTCCTATATAATGAGACGATCTCTGTCTGTCCGCCTTTAACACTTGCAAATCCCTTGAAACTCGACAGACGTTCTTCAAATTTTGCAGAGCGAATAGTCGGGGTCAAATACAGGTCAAGTTCGAATTTCAGCTAGATCAGTTTATGCGATCATGACTTTTGACCTTAAAAACTCATTTTTAAATTATGTTTTCATATGAAAGTTTTGTATTAATGCATAGAGATTATTGCACACAGATATGAAGTTAATGTTTACTCTAAATGTATGGCTTATAAGTTGAGTTAATTTAAATATAATTTTATATCTCTATACTATTCGTTTTCAGTCATTGTATGACTAAAGCCTGGTGGTTGAGGGGCAGGGCATGTTGGATGGTGGTGGTGTGTGTAATTGGCCGGGTTGGGGGGGGGGGGTTGATGGCGGTTTGGAGTGCTCGGGGGAGGGGGGTGGTGGGTGTATGGGAAGGAGGGATGAATGTATTCAATTTTTTTTTTTTCAGTCTTTGTATGATAACTAAATTTTTTAACATGGTAACTGTTCTAGGAACGTGACAATACTAAAAACACGATCACGGGCTGGGTCCCATTGTAGTTAATATGCAGAGCAATGAGAACACTGCCAATGTTTTTAAAAGGCAAGGCATGCATGAGTGAAATGTTATATCAATATCCAATATTTAATTTTTATTTATACCAATATTAGTGTTAAAAGGAAATTTACCTCTAGTTGTTACCAGTTGTAATGATACATTATCGATAACTGCGTTTACAGACTCAGATATATATATATATATATTCATTCCTTTCTTGTAAAATGTCTATGATTGGTTAATAGGAACACTTTCATTGTCATGCGCTTTCCATCTACAGCTCCTAATGAATTGATAATTCTAAAGCTATGCGCCTACGTTCCAGCACATATTCAGTATGTGTTTTCCGGCAAAATGTTTGTTCAGAATCTTATCAGCTAACTAGTTACTGTAAAGGATGAAAATAAGTATGTGTATCGGAATGTATCACGTATCGAGGCGAGTGGATTATGCTTATATACACCAGTGCATTCGTAGGTTCGGACACAGCCTTAATGACACTCGAATCGACATATTGGACGAACTGATAATTTGTACGAACTGTCACCTATGTAGTATGTCACAATCCCAAACTGTAGACATTGTGTTCAATTGTAGACCGTCGTGCGTCTGACATACATTTCTCCATTATTGAACAATTATTTTCTGTCAATTTCCTTTCACATAAGAACGGAACGAAAAGTTTACTATGATGTATGACATCATTCATGATTAATATGACGTTTGCAATTATAAATGCTAACAGTACTTGTATTTTATCATGAACACCTAAACTATAGTAAAATGATACATTATAATTAAAATCAATGACCATTATATATTTATAATTTATTTTCGCACAGGTAAATAAAACAAACAGTAGCAGATATCGCTGCATATTTCCGCAAACACATAATTCTACGACATAAACGAAACACATGCCATGGTCGCCACTAGTAAATCATGAGTTGGGTATTCACTGCTGCAACGAATGCTGGTAACTCGCGTGTGACAGGCTCGCCTCTGGCATAACTTGAACAAACACGTGGGTGAGCCGAGGCCGGAGTTATAACATACTTTTACCGGCTGCGGAATTGGCAACACCGCGCGGATGACGTCGTCGAGAATGCTAGCGCTCCTCTGGATCAACAGCGGAACTAACACATAAAACTGGCGAGACTGTTTCCTATCCCATGCCCACTCTAGAGTATATCTTTACCCAATGCATAAAGTACAAGGCATTCAGCGAAAATACATTTTCAAAACCAAATTTTCACAGTCTCATGTCTCCTTTAATATTCTGTTTAGGCATATGGTGTCCTACATATTGTTACCCACTCGCTGCTTCGCATTCTGAGCGAGCGAGTGGAAGTGAAGGACAGCAGTTATACGACAGCGGCGGCGGCAAGTCAATGGAATATTTTGAATTACACCTGAGCGATAATTCAAGAACCACGTATCTATTACCAAAAAAATGAGCCAACATGACAATCCTTTTGCTGCGCACGCTGCTGACCTTGGTTGTATTAAGTTTATGCGTCTATCTCAGGTATTTTATAGTGGTTTACTTCCCTACAATCAGTCCGCATGACTTGGGGAGCGTCGAACTTTCCAGGCCAAGGCCAGCAGAGTGTAAATAATGAGACGGGCCTTTGGGCCGGCAGTTGAGTTGTAGTTGTTGAATGGATGAGTGGCCGAGTTTCAGCGATAGACGAGCGGGGAGAGAAGTGATCAGCTGAAGGGAAATCTGTGACTGCGAGTATCGGTGCAGTGAAGAGTGCAGCTGGCAGGCTGGACTATTGGACTATATGCGTGAGTGGAAGATATTACAAATGAAGGCAACAGACAGACTGAACGTGTTTTAATGATGAGTATTAGTTCATTGCCTATAACGAAATTGCGACACTGAGAAGGGCATTTATTAAAATTGAAATAGACATTAAATACTGCGCTCTCTGAGAAATAAAAAAACTAAGAGTGGAGATATACAATTTAATGCTGAAAATTGTAGCTGTGTGAATAAATTGAAAATAAACTGTTGTTATTTTATTTTATTTTCATTAAGACCCCCATCCCTCACGAACTCAGAAACGCCCCTCCGGCGACTTGTAACAATATTTTCGACTTTATTTTTGATATGGAATCACCTCCCGCAGTTTGGGCGTTTAATTTCCGAACACCCCGTTTCCTCAAAAGTAGTAGACATTGGATGATCCAAAATAAAAATAAGGGGGATTAAGCCCCTCCCTTGCAGCGTGGTTTTACGATGGATAAGATGAGAAAATTATTAAATACGAGTACAATGTTAATATTGCAGTATCGATACATTAACTGTACTTGGTATACACACAGGAGATATTATGAAGTATTTTGATAGCCTGTCCACAAAGTACTTACAGTACACATATGTATCAGTGAAAGTTTATGCTTACTGGTGGTAAGTATGTGACTTGATTGTGTTTCACATTGCTTTGCCCCCTCCTTAAAGTCTTTAAGTAATATTGCCGCGACCAAATGTATTACGCTAAAAATAAAATGAAGAACAACGTATTTTGTATTACTGCGACATTAAAGTACTTAGTGTCCAGCCAACACCAATTTACAACTGACTTGATTTTGTAAAATGTTGGATACTAGTGAACAGCAATAACCTTGTAAAATTGATCCACTATTTTTAAACTTTAAACACAGTATGAGAACTAAATGTTGCTTAGACTAGTTCTCAAGCTTTACAAAGCAGTTTACGTATGCCAAATATGCAAATATTTCTAGATCACAAAGTGTTTCCACATAACGAAAGAGAACTACACGTCGTCGTTATATTGTGATGAATATCCACATCATAAAACACACTAGAACATGTTAAAATGAAGTATTTGGTAGGACGTCAAATACTCAAGGCGCGGGTTCTATTGCCCTCTCGGCCGAAATGTTTTTCTTCTTTGGTAATATTAATTTTTGTCAGAAAAAACTGTACAAAATTTATATTTTTTAAAGTAAAGATAGTACAAGCAAAATTTTAACACACCGCCTAAATGTTGACAGTACAGCATGGAGATACTGCTGTTAAATAATTCTTAGTATTACATTAATATTAAAAGCTTAACAGTATATTACTTTAACAGCAATTTTAGTTACTGACGGCTCAAAGATAATAAAAAATTACTGTTGTATACGCTGTTCACGATAAAGTGAGCAATTTTGACGACCTAGTAACTTTTCCTTTCGGCCATTTTTTAAATCCTTAAACTATCTTTTTAAAATAAATATTGCCTTGTAAGTAATAAACACAGGGTGTATATCCACCGCACTTGGATGTTAACGTCTAAGGCTAATATGAAATATATTTATTTACTATTATTCTAAATGAGGCGGTTTTCAAAAGTGCTCACTTTACCGTGATCAGTCAATACTGTCGTCACAACATTAGACTTTTATCTGAGTAAAGGATCTCTTGGTACGCCAGTGGTATCAAATACCAATAAAGGAACTCCTACAAAGCTTTTTATCCAGCTCTTTAACTTCCGTAGCCCTATCACAGAACATGAAAGTATCCAGAAGTGAAATGAAGCACTGGTTCCTTTGATGTGTTCGTACCCATTGCGCGAGGCTCTGTAATGGGCATTGTTATCAGGCTAGCTAGTGCGTGTTACAGGATATTCCTTATTGGTTGTGAAGTAAATAGGAATTATGCGAATTAATGAAATCTGTGAGCAGTGAGCACAGACTCGTAAAGCCCTTACGTTGTGCGCTACTGAAAGTAATGTGGGACTAATACAATTCTGTTTTTCAATACTAAGAACCATGTGTGTGTGTGGCAGAGAACAGAAAGATGAAACACCTTTATACTTTTAGGAAGTCTTATCCTTATATACTTGAAGTTGTAGACGTTGAATAAAGGGTAACGTCCTTTAATAAGCATAAATGAGACACAGACACTAAAGACAATCGGAATTCTACTCTACCAGCAGTGCTACAATGACAACGTCTCCATAGGTGAAGCATATGTTTAATGAAAAATGATTTACTTTATGCAGTGGATTAAGAACAAAATTATATTTCCTCGATATAAAAAAACAGTATATATAGTTTCCCCTAACATGTAGCAAAATACCAATCTTACTAAGTAATCAGGCTGGCAGCGAAAAGTCCTAAACAGTGGCAAATAAAAATGTTCTTGAGCAATATCAAATTCTAGTTTAAAATTGTCACACAACACTGTGTTATAATATATGCCTGGCATCAATCTGAATTAAATCGGTAAAACAAAAAAAATAAATAAAAGCTCTAATATGTTTTTAACGTTGAAGGCATTGACAAGAGCAATGGCTGTAGAGTAGATCCACTTTCTTCGACGTCATCCAATAAATCGAATAAATTTTTTGCCAAAGCATCTGGTCTGTTCAATAAATCATTAAAATAATCCCAGTTAAAACCTGTAAGTTCTCTGTTAAAGTGTTGGGTAGATAAGCCAAGAAAATAATCATCATACGAGCGCGATATGGTAAAGCGAACCGAACTGACAAAAAACTGGAAACAGTGGCAGGGGGCGTAGAGGCTAAAGCCCTATTTATAAAAATGTCAAGTTCCCAGGTAAACGGCCAAGAAGCGTGATTTCTCCTTTCCAACGAGAAGTCAAACGGCCAAACACCCATAACAACTATTACATTCCATAATATTAAGGCGTCACCTCATATTTCTGTAAACATTAAAATTAACATAATTTTTTTTCAATAAATCTTATCGAAATCAACAAACGTGTTATGCTTTATGATCTAATTTAAGTAAATATGCTCCCATTTTCTTAATAAGTATATATTGTTAATCATGTTTATGCTAACCATATACATATATTATATGTGTACGATTATTTTTCAATATGGTTAGAAATATATTTTATAAAATATTTTAAAACTTTTCGTAAAGGCCGAAGTGCATGTGGAAGTAAAACTTGTTTAGTAAATATTTGTAAATTTTTTATATATAAGTCATGTGAATTTATATTTTAATGTCTGTATATTTTCCTACACAATGGAAGTTAGAAAGTGAATATTAATTTTATAAAGTAGAAAACACAATATTTTTCCTTGAGAGTTAGAATTTATCTAGGGAGACATTTTGACCTTGGTATACTCTACGGTTAAAGTCGTTGACCTGAACTGTCCCTCCCCACAGGACGGACTAAGGTCTTTGGTAGCTTGCTTTGTGAAAATAAATACTATCCCCAGGGTACTATAAAACCGAAATGCATTCTGAGGGGGTTTGTTTGGAGTCATGCTGGCATACTCTGAGATCTTGGTTTTTGTTGTTGGTACTGTTGGAAAAATAGACTTGAAGATTTATGACTCTGAAGTCACGCCACTAAGACCATAGATCTCTTAATGTAATGGTTTTTTCACATCTGGAGATATTGGCAAACATCTCTTTAAATCTGAATACAGTTGTATTTTCTTCCGTGTCAGTAACAGCTAATTCTTTAATGATCAATTTTTCTGGAGATTGAAATCCTTGTACATTGCAAAACATCTCGTCGTAGCTGTGATTCGTCCCCTTCTGACTCAATTCATTATCTTCACCAGTTTATCTCTTACATTGTAACTCACTAATCTATCCTGAATTGTCAGAGCGTAATTTTGTGTAATTGTCAGAATTGGTGCATTTGCAATTATTTCAATTAGTGAATCAATTATGATATTGGTAATTGTGCCATCTGGCTTGCTTACATCAGATACAAATAATGTTCCTCTGGTTTTAAATTTGAGCGGGTTCTAGGATCGGTGAGATGATTTTTTTATGATCCATTTCCTGAAACTTTGAGTACATATTGTAGCAAATAAGGAATTTTCCATTTTCAA
Organism: Dryococelus australis; assembly: GCA_029891345.1. Taxonomy (NCBI): domain Eukaryota; kingdom Metazoa; phylum Arthropoda; class Insecta; order Phasmatodea; family Phasmatidae; genus Dryococelus; species Dryococelus australis. The sequence goes on along the minus strand of CM056998.1, from coordinate 69,857,848 downwards.
AGTTCAAATGTAACTCAATATAGGGGTAAGCTTGACTGTTCAGATACAGTTTAATATTCTTCATATCACAATTATCGAATACTGATCTATTAGCTTTTAAATTGTTTTGTCAGTTTGTTTGAAAACAAATAACGACAAATCGTGGTTTCTCAGATGAAATACTTGATATCACATTCCAAATGACTTTTTGTGATGTTGGTAGTGTTGGAAATGTCTCTAAAGCCCACGATCTGAATGCAATATCTATATTCTTCTCTTTTTCGATAGATTTTAAAAACTTTACACGTTCACAAGTGTTAATTGCAATATGTGGTATTAGCCAATCAACAGCTTGTAATTCAAATATTACACCTTCCTCGTTATTAGCCATATCATATATGGCATTCAAATATGTATTGCCATAAAGAATAACTAATTATTGTTTAGCATTTAATATTACATATTTATAGTCCTCGGCAAAGCCCAAAATAATACTTAACTGTATAGTGACTTCGTATTTTTCAACTGTGTTTATTTGTAGTGTAAAATTATCAGCATTGCTCCACCCAGCCATACACCCTGTATAAAGATCGTTTACAGTTTCCAAGAGATAGTTCTTCATCGTGAAAGTAATTCCAACATCTTGTGTTTGGTCTATTTCTACACCATTGTGTAAGTATGCAATTCTATCGAAAAAAATGAAGTATTCCATTTCTCTCTGTTCCTGTAGTTACTCGATTAGTTGCAACGGTGTCTTTTTAATTGTTCGTCTAAACCTTAAACTTGATTTCGATGGTAATGTGTAAATATTGTAATTTTGTATAGCAATCACTATTTCCGATGTAAATGTCTACAGACCTGCTTGAAATGGTTCATAAACATGCATTTCCGTGATGGTGATTGCATCTTCATAAATGATCGATTCTTCAACATTAAGTATGTCTTCCATTTCTATTAACCGTATATCCTAAATCCTTTAAGAAAAATTCATTGCCTTGTGTTAACTTCACAAGTAACTTATTTGAAGTGAGTGTTTTATGCTTGCGTTTACGTTCTTTTATACTTCCTATCTTCGAAATATGTTCCTTAGTGACATACTTCTTAAAAGAACCGTCTACTTTACATCTGTATTGGGTTTTGTACACAACACCAATTTTTTTATTGTAATGCACACAGAATGCAACTGTTTATATAGCTATTTAAAAATATAAACAGACTATAATATCTTTGTTTCTAAAATTAATCAGTTTACCATCTTGATCGACATTTGTAACAACTATCTCACCAACATGATTAACAATTACTGACAGATATATCAATTTATTCGGTTTTTCAATTATTTTATATCCTGGAGCCACCACACACATGAATTCATGTAGTGTATTTGTCAGTTTCCCATTCAAATATGAACCGCCTACAATATTTTCATTTATACAACATACATTTACCGGTGATATATTAACCTGTTTTGATGATTTGAGCAATTGATTAGCTGGATATACTCTCAGTTCGTAATCCAACATATTTGCAATTGAATCGTCTTCCAAGAAATCGATAGCAATGTTACTATACATTGCACTAGTTAACGTATTTAGATTTCCATGTAATTGGAAATGTACATTTTCAGGTAATGCTTTGTTTATGAATGTTTCTAAGTCATACAACTCATAAGATCCGACCGGTATCACAATATTGTAGGTTTCTTCACCAAAGTTAACCATAAATGTTTGGTTATGTATATCGATGTTTGGTCTGTTGTAAGTAATGCCTTCGATTAGACTTATTTGCTGTTTTCTATCTAACTCCAATGCAGGGAAATATGCAGCATGCAAATGCGATGAATTTCCACTTCATATCAACATAATTGACATATTACTAAAATTATTAATATTACACTTATACAGTATGTATACATAGAAATGTCATACAAGTAAATTGCTATAATATGGGAGTCAGTCCATGTATTTAGATTCTGTTTGCTGCAGAATATTCACAAAGGAAGGAAGTTTTGTCACACAACTTCCACATGTGCACCTTTTGTAGCTCGGATAATGTCTAACCGATAATCAATTTCCATCCATGTGCGTTGTAGCATGTCAGGTGTTATTGTGTGATTCTGTGCCTATTCTCTTGAAGATTAAATACAGGTGTCGCATATACAATGTCCTTTATGTAACCCCACACAAAGAAGTCAAGCGGCGTCAGATCGGGTAACTGTGGAAGCCATGGGATTGGGCCATCCAGACCAATCCAACGACTGGGAAAATGTCTGTCCAGAAGTTCTTGCATACGAAGTGCCTAGTGTGGAGAAGCTCCATCCTGTTGGAACATGATTAGTGGCTGCAGTACCTATAGCTGCGGGAAAAGAAACTGTTCCAACATGTACACAATGAAAGTGACGATGTTCTCTGCAAAGAAAAACGGGCCGACTCTGCGGTAATGCAGAAGCCCACAACACACATTTAGTTTGGGAGTGTCTCTCTTATGTTGCCTGATGGCATGTGCCTGTTCCGATCCCCATATCCTGACATTGTGACGATAGACATGCCCAGACACATGAAATGCAGCTTCATCAGAAAACAGAATGCATTGCAGAAATGTATTGTCATTGACTATTCTCTCCAGCATATTCACTGTGAACCACATACAGCTTGGTTTGTCTGTGTCCTTCAATGCCTCCACGATTTACAATTTGTTTGCATACAGTTTCAAGTGTTTGCGTAGCACTTTGTGGATTGTTGTGTGTGGTATCTGCAGCTCCCTTGATGCACGGCAGGTGGACTTTCTGGGACTTCAAAGGAAAGTCGCATGGATCATCTCGACTTTGTACTCAGCAATCCTGGTTCGTCCTGGTGGAGGGAGTTTCGCCGCACTGCCAGTTTGCATAAATCCTTTGTACCACTGTTTAATGTCTCATTGTGAAGGTGTTTCACGCCTTCTATACACCCTCCTAAATATTTCGCTTACCTGCGTTGTTGATTTTGTCTCTATGTACCACTCCACACAACGATCTTTCTCATGCATGGTAGCAATTTCGTTCAACTATATGCTTCTACATTCTACTTTCACCATGCAAATCACAAACTCCTGGCTTCTACGAATTTGCATCAAAATACAGAACACAAATATTATAAGGGGTTTCTGATATACAGCCATTTACTTTTGTAACATTTCTATGTGTACATCTTTTATATCCTATTTATAGTCAAAAAACGTTAACATAAATGACCACAACTGATTGTATTTGGTAACTGTTCCATTTTGTAACTGTACATTAATTGCATGTTTTTTTAATAATTATGTATTTCAATTGGAGGACACAAATCACCGAAACTGTCGTAATTCAATCATTGATTTACATTTTTAATTATTACAACCCAATGTGTTCCTTCGTTTTGTTTCGAATCTAAATTAACAATCATACATTAACGAAGATTTGGTTTCTTTGGTAATTCGTCTCTATAATATACACACCTCAGAAATAGGGAATATCCAGTTTCATTTAAAATACATTAATATCTTTGTTTGTTAATGCACGTTTTGGAAGACTATTTAAGACTTTCTGCATTTTTTCCCACGTTTGGGGATTTTTGTCCTTGTCCAACTTATAGGGTTTCAAATACATTCCTTTACTTATTGATTTAACTACTCTACTAATTGCCGAAACTCCTCCTCCAAGTGCTGCCAATGTTTGAAATAGCAATGGAATGATTACTCCTTTCTTTGTTTTTCGTTGGTTTTACATTTTAAGCCCATGCCTATCTTTACCTTTGGGCGCATGACTTTGTCAACAACCCAGACATCTAGCTTTTCTCCTGTTAATGTAGATGGATTCTTCCTTATATTTGCTGCTTTATCGGCTAGAATTGTATCTGCTATATGTCTTTCTTTCAAAATGTTTGTTCTATCATAAACTATATGGTGTCCTTGACATGTATTATCCTTGATCGTTCCGTACCAAATGTTTTGCAAGTTTATTACCTGGTCAGCAAAAATTGTATTTTGGTAAATGAAATTCAAATGGGAATTTATTAATTAATGCATTCAATACTCCATGTCCATTTTTGATATGTTTAGTACGAGCCATTATTTTCAACTGAACATGAACCTATATATAGACTTGCATTTATAGTTTTGACGTTAGTACATTATGTTACATTATATTATGTTGTTATACTGTCTAATTGTGTAAAAATGAAGGTTGCAAAACAAGATGTACATCTGCCTGTAACTGTAAATAGGAAAGAAAACATATTTGAACAGGAACATGGTATTCTTTTACCATCAAGTATACGTTGTATAATAAGCAGTCCTTCTTCATGTGGAAAAAATTGTGTTATTATGTCGTTCTAGGAACATCCAAATGGACGTAAATTTGTAAACATATATTTGTTTTATAAAACAATACAACGAGAGAAATATCAACGCTTAGCGAACATTTTGTAGTTAATTGAAGGAACGCGATATTACCCTTTTGCAAAGAAACATGATATAGTGCCTCCGAATGAAGCATTACCCAATTCCTATTTGCTTTTGACGATGTTTGGTGTGAATTGCAGGGTGAAATACAGCAATATTTTGGTTTTGGTTAACATTTAAACGTTGAGTGTTCTTATCTATCACAAAGCTATGCACGTATACCAAAATATAATTTGTGCAGTAATACAAATATGGTAATTGTGTTTAAAATGAATATTTGTTTTTACGGTTAGAAAGACAACTACGGTCTTTTAGTGATTATACCAACACTTCCCCTTAAAAAGGTAGATATTTGTCTAGTTTTGACAGTTTTTTTTTTTTTTACTTTCAGGCGAAGAACAATGAGTATTTCAAAGTTTGAACATAGCTGTATAGAACATAATCATTACAATAGCTGTTTAACCCAAAATCACTATGGGAATTGTGATTTGAATTGACATATACTACATAATATGGGTATGGCTGTGAAAGATAGCAATGTGGTGAATAAACGTTACGTGAAAGACTTAAACACTATTACGGTAAATGTATTTAAATCACAATCAAACAATATTCAAGAGAAATTATTAAAGTTAGTGCATTTGAAAGATAATGCTTATAAAAAGATGAGTATAACTGCAAACATTTTAACCAATATTAGTAATGATTTGCAGCGTAATGAATTTAGAATAGAAGAATGTTTAAATAGATTTAGTAAAACTTTAATAATATGACAAACACGAATGGAACAAATAATGCAATATATAAACAATGAATTCATTAATAAAAAATTTGTTTGAGTTACACAAACCAATTTGAGAAAACAAAATAATGATTTGGAAACATAAATACATTATTTTATTAATTATTTGAGAGTTAAAACTATAAATTAGATGTTGTTTTAAGTCAAGTCGATATGATTGAAAAAGCCCAAACTACGCGACCTATTGCAACAGTTAAAAAACCAACAACTTAATTCATATATAAATATATTGAATTTAATGATATAATCAAAACATGTCTGCTCTGCTTCGGAATGACATAACATATCTGCTGTGAAGGAGAAATATTTACAAGTCAAACAAGCTCGTATGGAAGGGGGAATTTTAAACAAAGAAATATTTAAACCTGATACAAGTAGAATGGATACATTGCATTGCGTTGAATTCGCCTAATAAAACAGCTTTGGAAATTAAATCGGAAGAATAACCTTTAACAAAAAAACACAGTTATTTAGCTTTAAAACATAATTCACCTATGTGGGATAATATCTTAGGTGTTTATCGACATGAAAACATCTGGTTCCTTGGAGTAATAACATTTTTTCCTGGCAATAAAATTAAAATAGGTGATTATGTAACTGATGTGAGTCAAGGATTGTTTGAATTATTGCAGAAATATAGAGAATTTGTTGGTCGTACGAATGCAAATAACCATTTAGGAGATGAAAACCTTCCAAAACTACATTTAATAGGAGATATAACCAGAAATGGCGTATATAAAGATTAAATTGACAACCGGTTTTCACCTGTATATTGGAACAATCCCAATTAATTGTTTGATAGATTCAAATGTCTCATCGCTTCGAGAGAATCTGCTAATAATTCACATACAAACGAAATTGTTTCTATTATTAAAGAGCTGACAGTACACGGTTATATTACCAATGAAGTTTAGTAGTATTTCTAAAGAGCTTCACGCCCCTGCAAGGATAAGATATCTCAGAAGAAGGGTTTTTACTAAATGATTAAATTATCTTTTTCAAGCAGTGAAATGACACTGCTTTCCAAATACAATAAGGGCTGCAAATATATTTTAACCGTAATACACATTTATTCGAAATATGGTTGGGGTATACCTTTGAAAAACAAAACTGGGAAACATGTTACCAATGCAATGCAATGAATATAATCTTCAGAGAGAGAGAAACCCAAATTCGCTCCAAACCGACAGAGGAACCAATTTTTTTTCTGCTCTGTTCTGGAAACTAATGATAGATTATGGTATTAATCACTACACTATGTATTCGGAACTTTCAATGTTGTGGAACGATACAATAAATCGATTAAGAAGTTAATATATAAACATTTCACTTCAAAAGGGACTTACAAATGGGTTGATGTTTTGCCTGAAATAGTTGAATTTTATAATTCCAGATATCACAGAACTATCCAGATGGCTCCCAAAGATATTAAGGATAATAGTTTTATGAAAACTATTTATAATATATTAAAGTTATCGACAAGAGGAAGCAAGAGTTCAAAGTTGGCTAATAAACACATAACTCGAAGCAGTGAAAAAACATATATGGTTAATTGGTCTTAAGAAATATTTAAAATTATTTTAATTAGACAAACACATCCCAGAGTGTATTGCACAGAAACATATGATGGAGAGCCCATAAATGGCAGGTTTTACGTGCATGAACTGAAAAAAGTTAGTTCTCCAAATGACTTTTTGATTGATAATATCATTCAAAGGAAAAAAATACATGTCCTTGATTAGATGGAGGGGTTTTCTTAAAAGCACTCGACTCCTGGGTTGAGAATAAAGATATTAAAAGATTGTAATACAATGATTGTAAAATTATGATAGTAAACAAAATATTTTAAATCATATTTGATGTCTTATTTAATATACCTATGGATAGGTGATGGATGTAGTATTTAGTCTGTAGTCAATCAGCTTGTTGATTGGAATATAGTTTCACTAGATTAACATTTAAGCGATAATCCAGTGTTGTTAAATACTTTTAATTATACATTTCTTAAAAAATATTCCCATCTTATTTATTTCTTACTTTGATCTTTTTTTCGAAAAATAATTATATGCAGGGGGAGTGTACCATTTTCAATAACTGGCTGCCTGCGATAAAGGAAAGGGAATATTTATCCTGTATTGACGATCGTATACAATGCTTTAGAGAAAGGATAGAATAATGAGTGAGATATGCGAAAACCTGTCAGTGATCATTGCTTGTTCATAGCAAGACTTTCATTTAGTTTCCCTTAAACATTCTGAATGGGTTTAGACAACCATACACGCAAGCTTGGGTTCTGGTGTTAGAAAAGAAACCTTCATAGCATAAAATTTGGTAGAAGTAACAATGAAAAAATTAAATTACTTTTCGGAAAATTTTATCTAACATTTATAAACATTCTCACATCGCTATGCGGGATTTGGTGGAAGAGGTGTAAAAAAAAAATTATAGTGATAGCGAAAGTTATTCGGAAACAATAAATTGCTTTTCCATAAATACAGTTACATATCTACTGCTATTATTTTCAATATAACTATCAATATTAAGGGAATAATTTTTCAACAAAATTAATTAAATATTTACTTGATGGAAATAAATTTTAAAAAACTTGAGATTCGAAATGCGAGAATTTTTCAAATATCCCCTGGCACAAAGGTTTGAAGGCTGTTGACCAGCTCCAGGTATGGTGAGTCAAGTGAAGGAGCACTAGGGAGAATAAGTATTCCTCTCACAGAACCGGACAGGGCAGATTTTTAGGAGGGTCCACAATTCATGAGTATAGTGTAGTTTTGCAAGCAGGGTCTGTGCAGCACCTTCTGTCGACAGGGCAGTGCTCCAAAAAAGTGCTCTGACCTTGAGCGAGCCATGGGCAGGAAGTCTCTTTTCCCACAAATATGTGGTCTGGACAAGGGTTGGGGGGGGGGGCAGCACCAATATGAACAGTTTCAGCTGTCTGGTGCCATCTTAGTTCTTCACAAACACTTTTCTTGGATAGATGTATACACCAGCTCTCCCAACTTCACCAGGCAGGTCAGTGGACCAAGGGGTTCGGCAGTCAGCAGGCTTCGGAGATTGTAGGCATATCATATGCCTGAGTGTTAGCCCCGATTCTCATTTTAATATCATTTCATTTTTTATTTTTTAAATTTATTGTGAAAAAATAACCTATATAGCATGTTTATCATGTAAACCACGTTTCTGAGTTCAGTCAACGAAACTTGCTAACATTTTCAACTATCATTTCAGTAACTAGTGTCGTGAATTTCACAGACTTAATGAAAAAAATTAGTATGCCAATTATTTTAAATAATTAGAAATAATATATAGTTCATTTCTATAAAGTGTTGTGGGATTAAGCCATCCGAGTCTCCTTACACTTCAACAGAAAAAATTTGTGTTAAAAGTGAATTATTCTTTTTCTTGCATTAGTGAAACTTTCGTTAAAATTCAAGGTAAGTTTAAAAAAATAATAATTTTCATTCCGTTGTCTGTTGTAGGACGAATAGTGTATTCAGAGTTTTTGTCATAAATTTCAACTCAGACGCGCTCCACGTATATAACAGCATAAAAGCCAGCACACATCATACCCTCCAGTCATTCATTCACCAGCTTCCCAGGTGGACGGATGTGTTTTGGGAGAGCTCCTGGTGCAATTTCATTGTGTTTTTTAATTCATTTAGTGATTGTCATGTACTTGTGTTTGTTATTCCCTTAATTTATTTGGAAAACATTCGTTTTTTATTCTCATTCATTTACGAGTTTTTCACCTCAGTCTATAATCAATCATAGGCCGACACAGGTTATATGTTGACATAAGTGCTATGTCCCAGTCAGTGCTGCAGTGAGCTCCTGAGGGAAAGGACGTGCAAACATAATTTTATCCAATTGTCACGTAAATTGTATTCACATCTCTTTCCGAGTAGCTATATTCTTAGTCGCCTCTCAGGCACTCTCCACATATCTAACAGCTTATAAGATGGTGCACATCATAAACTGCAGTCATTGCTTCAGCCATCTCCTGACCAAACAGACATGTTTTAAACTCATGTAAGGTACATGCGAGAGGTGTCAAGTAGTGTGACTTTTTTTACATTTTTTCAAAATACCTTATTATTGTGAATAGGAAGACTGCCATTTAATTTATAGCGACATTTTTGATTCGTTAATTCATTTCATACTGAAGACTCATGTAAATGTGATAATTTAGCACTTGTCAACACCAGGTTATTCATACATAGAAATATATCTCATTTTCAGACTCAGAAATTTGTCTCATGTGTTAACTATATGTAACATTTTTTCTTTCTGTTTAATTACCAAAAAATTGTCCATCTCCTACCACCATTTACAATTAATATCACTACCAACTCACAAAAAATTTCACTTATGCCACTCTTGCACAAAACTCGTCATATATATACCCTGTCCTCAACACGCCACACCTCAGTCGAGTGCCAGAACTCCAAAGTTGAGGATTTAACAGATATGCTGTCCAACCCAGAAAAATAAAGAAAGAAAATAGTATATTTGACCCTTAGTACACTCTTGCAACAATCACAAAAAAATTATAAGATTAAAATTGGAATTAAAATTTTTGGTCGGATTTAATCGGATTAAAAATTAACCCTTTCCATTACATTTAACCCTTTCTATATATTTAACCCTTTCAATCAATTTAATTATCTCTTTCAATCAATTTAATGAACCCTTTCGATCAATTTAACCATTTGATATCTATAAACGTGGCATCCCCTTTGTTTCAGAACCCATGCTCCCGTACTACTTCTGCTGACCCAACTGTCACAGAGTCACAATTGATGCCGAAAGTCAAGCGCTTTCTAAGATATGTACAGTATCTGCTATTTAAACATGTTTTGGTGTCGTCTCTTTTAAAACGGATTAAATCAGAAATTCAAAACACACTGAATTATCACTGTATTTTCAACTATTATTTTGTTTTTGTGTGTATTCATATGTCCTTATAAAATATTGACTGATGAATATTAGGCATTGACTTTCGCATGTTACGGATGGCATTTAAAACTGTTATATTTAATAACAATTTTTCTTAATCATTTCATTGGGGTAGGATGTCGTATGTAGGATATTTGGCGGTTACGCTTATGGCAAATCAGTACGAGTTGGCAACCCTATTACGTTCTGAGGAAACTAGTATAATTCATCATGGGTAACAGACGCAATGTGCCGTCACACGCCTTTTTCGCTTCGGGACGCAAAGTACGGTGACACCTTCATCGTTATCTCTCTACAAGCTGACGTCCTGCGTATGAGATCGGCGCGAAAGAAAGACTTATCCAAAGGACCTTTTACAAACTCAGATCTGTCTGCGCAGAACATGTTTGCAGCGACCGTCTGCACAGCATGGTCTGCATTGTCCCGTTGCAGTCACACGTTCCGACCACATGCGCAGCTTTCGCACAGTCCTGAATTTAGTCCAAAGGTGCCGCGTAGTGATGGGGTAATCGCTTGTAAAATACTCGATATTCGATTACTGAATGATAATCGATTAATCCATTACTTCAAAACAATTCGATTATTCACGATTTTCAGCTGTTAATAATTTTAAAAAAAATTGCTTCAAATTGATTCAAATTTATTAAAAATTTAAAATATAATTTTGAAACAACCAATTTTTGAATAGCAGAAATTATTAAAAATAAACCGAAATTTTCTTGGTGAGAATAGTTTTAAACAAATTTATATACATATACAGTATTTGTGGTCAATTTTTATGTATGGATTAGAACAAGACAATCAATTATTTTTACCGATTATTTATTCGATTGAAAATATTATCGTAATCGATTCATTCGAATTACAAACGTATGCGATTACCCTATCACCAGTGCCTTGTTCTTCCTGGTAATCGCCAAATTAAGTAAATTTACTCATAAGACTATTCTTGCGTCAGGTGTTATAGGCCGCGATTTTTATTCCGGTCACTATATTCCTTATTCTTATCCTTTACTTTCCAAACACAAGGCAAATATTTGTACAGTTCTATTAATTCTAACATGAATCCACGTGTTCACTTAACTCAAATCTTGCGAAGCATCACCCATAGCTGTATTTCAATAGGAAATGAACACCATAGCACAATACGTCACCGTCGGATTGAGCTATTCGTCTGAAGCGTGGTCTGTGCAATGTTTAGATGCCCAAACTTGTCTGTGCAAGGTCTGCGTTAATTCTAACTCCGCCAGATCCGAACAGGCCGAGAACACAAACTGTGCCACAGACAAATTTTATCGTCGGTGATTCATTTATATGCTACGACTTATCTGCGTAAATACGGTCTTTACAGAGAGAGATCTGTGTAAATATCTGAGCGTGTAAAAGGCCATTAAGTTGTCTGTGGACTTGTCTGCGCATGTTGTCATTTGTCCTGTCCTGTGATCAGGTTCGGGGGAAGGGTTATCAGGATGGTCACTGAGATGAAATATCTCGGTGTCATCCTGGAAAGTCGTCTAGCATTCCATGCCCATGTTCGCTATGCGGCGAACAAGGCGGTAACGATGTTTCATCGACTGAGGGAAGTGGCACCTGCGAACTGGGGGCTTGGATACTGGACGTTGAAGCTGATGTATGTCTGTCTTCCTGCCCATCCTCACGTACGCGTGTGGGGTGTGGTACCCGGAGGTGGAGCGTGTTCATGGAAAAAGGGCAATTAATAGTGCTCACAGAGCTGCACTCTTAGGGATCACTAGGGCCTACAGGACAACCTCAGGTGACGCTCTCCAGCTTATTGCTGGGAGATCCCTCTGGATCTGCTTGTGGTGCAAATGGGAGTCATTTCTCGTAGAAGAAAGCGGGGAGTAATTTCCCCAGCTGATTTGAAAGAAATGAAAGAGGCCACACTAACAGCTTGGCAGACCAGATGGGACCTTAGTACTAAGGGTCGCCTGACACACGGCCTGTTTCCGTGCGTAAGAGAGAGGCTGAGACTGGAGAAGTGGCTCGAAGTCGAGCACTACTCCGCTCAGTTCTTGACCGGGCACGGGAACTTCCGTGCGAAGTTGTCTTCCCTGGGTCTGGTGGACAGTATGTGGTGAGGAGGATACCTCCACTCACGCACTGGAATGCCCAAAGATAGAGGACGTAAGACTGGAATTTGAGGGGATCCATGGACCTCTTCGTCTCGGGCCCGTGCTACAGGATAGGAACAAGACAGCCTTCTTGTTAAAATATCTGACAAGAATAGGAAAGAGAAGGGAAGAATTCGACGTCTGGTGGTCCGGCTCTCGGTTGAGTAGCGACTTGGACTTGTCGGAGGTGGACAACGGGAGGGATGAGACTGGGATAGATGTTGAAATCCATATTGGGTGACCACATCTTCCCAGTCGTAATCTTGGCGGAAAGGGGTGGACAACTAACCCCCCACACATACTGAATAACATGGAAAAACCTGTAAGAGTGCATGGGATGAAACCATGAGAACCCCCCTCCAGGACAGAAGTAAAACCGAAAAAGGGAAATGAATTACCCAGGTCTACGTCTATAATGCGAGTTATAGACCTAGAAACACACATGATAAGTGGACCTAGAACCACGCAAGATAGAGAGCCACCTGGTTGGCCGTGTTCGTGGAGCTAAGTGGTCTTTGTGCGTGAGGGCTTCGCTCGTGTTACTTGTAGCATGAGCAATCTTAAACGTGACAGCAGACGGAGCACAATCTGCGCCATGTCCCGAGCCAGGGAGGTTTGGTCAATGGGAGTACCCATGGAGGAGATACTGACTGAACAACCTCGAAACACCGAGGTTGAGAGGGAAGTGTTCCTCCATAAAGTATTAACGAGGAAGTCAATGGCCTCTCCAGAAGAAGCCAAAACTATAGAAATTGCCTGGCCGGATGAGAAGAACATGGTGGATGCCGTTGTACAGGCCTGGCCTGCACAAGCAGATCCTAATGACCAGCAATGGCTCTACAACGACCTAATCAGGGGGGCGATGTTAACGAAGTTGGAAGATCCGACGACGTTGACATCAGCACTTGCCCTTATCATAAGGAATATGGAGGGGGGCAATAAGATTCTTTTTCCCAGAATGGAGACAATATACAGGCTTGTCGTCGCCCAGGCAGGCATGCCGACCACACCAACAGAGCTGGTCACTCTGGTTAAGGAATGCTTCTGGCGTAGGGATGAAAGATTCGTAGAATCTGATGCCCTTCAGGATGCCATCCATACATATGGGAGGCGTACCTTCGATTACAGTAAGCCCTTCAATGGGTACACTGTGGTCAGGTACTAGTCCTTCATTTTCGGAGGACATCCTACCACCAGTATGGTCACGCCACACAGAAGTGACACGCCCCTCCCTCGGGAGGGGCCAGGCTGGGTGGTGGAAGGAACTGGGAGGAAATTTCGATAAGATGGAAATCTTTCGAACCGGATGGAGCAAACCTGGAACAGAAGATATGAATTCCTCCCCATTGAGCCTCCAACCACCCGGCCAGTAGCAAATACACAGGAAAAGACATACATGGAAAAGACGACATGCCGAGCAAAGCTCAGGCGAACTTTTACTGATTTGGACAAAGTTGAAGGTACATGTTTGTGTTTTATTTAGATTGGACAGTGGCAAAGCGGAATGGCGTGCAGCAATGGTTTTATATGAGTCTGTGTGTGCATGAGTGCCGATTCGGAATGTAGTTTTGGGTTTTCGAAACAAGCTCTTTGCATCAGGGGGCGAGGTGGTGGGGGATGTTACTGGTTACCGGATATCCCCCGAAACTTAGCCCGTCACAACCCAGATGCACTGAGTCGAGAAGGCAGTTATGGGGATACCATCATGCTTAAATTCAACTCGAGAAAGGATTTGCGCTGTCGCGAATTGTAGTTAGTGTGTGAGTGTGTAGTTTAGTAGTAGTGTTCTTTTCAATTTTCGGACAGCATGGCAGTTTCAAAATTGCAAAGTTCCCGATGGTTACCTGAGATCAAAAGAGCCGATTTAGCTTTTTGTTGTGGGGGCTAAAGTAGCTTGGATAGAAAGTAGTGCTCCAGGTATGACCTTTTAATAGGTATCGGCCACCTGGAGAGGAGGTTTGGAGAGGCCAGCACCGGTTCCACCAGGAACTTTGTCCCGCTCGCCCCAAACACACCCTCTGATGTTGATTTTCTTAGTCTCCATGGAGATATTCCAGTAGATGAAAAGGTACCTTATGTTGATACATGTGGGATACCCATGTTGACAGGGAATCAGACTTATTGTGGTGTCCACCAATAAAGGAATTAGGAATTTGGATGTTACTGAGGGAGAACAGGTTGGGACTCTCCAAGATTTCCCTCAGGTTTACTTCAATTTGCAACACCAAGTACCATACTAAATGGTATAACAACATTGTATTTTCCATGCGGGTTTATTTGTGGTGTAAAATTATTAGCATTGTTCCACCCAGCCATTAGTCATGTGTAAAGATTGTTTACAGTTCCCGAAAGATAGTTCTTTATCGTGGAAATAATTCCAACATCTTGTGTTTGATCTATTTCAACACCATAGAGCAGATGTGCAATTCTATCGATTAAATGAAGTATTCTATTTCTAACTATTCCTGTGGTTACTGGATTAGTTGCACCGGCTGTCTTTTTAATTGTTCCACTAAGCCTTAAACTTTATTTCGACAGTAATGTGTCAATATATTGATTTTGTTTAGCAATCCTTATTTCTGATGGAAATGTGTACGGACCTGCTCGGAATGGTTCATATACATGTATTTACGTATTTGTGATTGCATCTACGTTGCTTATTGGTTCTTCAACATTAAGTAGGCCTTCCATTTCTATTAATGGTATATCTTATTTCCTTTAAAAACAATTCATTGCCCTGTGTTAACTTTATGGGTATCTTGTTTGAAATGAACATTTTATGGTTTTGTTTACATCTTTTTATAGTTTCTTTCTTCGAAACATGTTTTTTAGAAACATAGTTTTTAAATTAAATGCATACTTTATGACCATATTGACTATTATACACAATACCCATTTTGATTGTAATAAAATTAAATACATGTGTTTATAAGGTTTTTTAATGTAATTGAATTCTAAATTATTCGTTTATAAAATTAATTAGTTTATCGTCTTGATCGACAATTGTAACAACTAATTCATCAACACGATTAACTATTACTAGAAGATATAGCAATGTATTTGGTTTTTCAATTATTTTGTATCCTGGAGCCACAGTACATGTGAATTCATGTATTGTATTTGCCAGTTTTCCATTCAAATATGATCTGCATACAATATTAATTTTATACAAAATATTTTAACCAATAATATATTAACCTGTTTTGACGATTCGTGCAATTGATTAGCTGGATATTCTCTCCATTTGTAGCCTAACATATTTTCAACTGAATTGTCTTCTGTGAAATCGATATCGACATTACTATACATCACTCTAGTTAACATATTGGGATTTACACATAATCAGAAATGTGCATTTTCAGGAAATGTTGTTTCAATGAACATTTATAAATCATTAAATTCATAATATCCTACCAGTATCAAAATGATATAGGTTTTTCACTGTCTGTAGAAAGTAAATAATTGATTGTCTATATCGATGTTTGGTATGCTGTTGTAGGTAATGTATTCGATCATACTTTTTCCCATTGTCCCTCTAAATCTAAAGCTGGGAAATATATCGAGCACAATTGCAATGAGTTTCCACTTAATATCAATGTAATTGACATATTTCTAATATGCTTCAATAATACATTGACTTATATGTCCTATTTATAATAAAAACACCTCAATGACTACAATTGATTGTATTTGGTAATGGTACTGTTTTGTAATTATATCTTAATTTTGTGTTTTTCAAATAATTGCATGTTTCGATTGGAGGACTTAAATTGCCAAAACTGTCATAATACAATGATTGATTTACATTTTTAATCAATGTAACCCAATGTGTTCCTTCATTTTGTTTCCAATCTAAATTAAGAATCATACATTCGTGAAGGTTTGGTTTCTTTGGTAATTTGACTCTCATATACACACCTCGGGAATTGGGGAATATCCAATTTCTTTACAAATACATAAATCTTTGTTTGTTAGTGCATGTTTTGGAAGACTATTTAGAACATTCTGTGTTTCTTTCCACGTTTGGAGTTTTTCATCCTTGACTGACTTTATATGGTTAAAGATACATTCCTTTGCCACTTGATTTACTTGTTTTAGCAAGAGCTGAAATGCCTCCTATTAAGGCTCCAAGTTCTGATAAAGTGGTAAATATGAATGGTAATAATCCACCTCTTGGTTTTTTGTTTCATTTTGCATTTTACACCCATGCCACTTTTTACTTTTGCGCACATAACTTTGTTAACGGCCCAAGCGCTGAGCTTTCCACCTATTGATGTAGATGGGTTCTTCTTTATATTTGCTGCTTTATCGGCTAGAATTGTGTCCGCTATATGTCTTTCTTTCAAATTGTTTGTTCCATTGTATACTATGTTGTGTTCTTTACAAACATTATCCAAAGAATTTATTCCTTGATCGTTCCATACCAGATGTTTTGCAAGCTTAGTTTCTGGTCCACAATAATTGTATTTTGGTAAATGCAATTCAAATGGTAATTTATGAATCAATGTATTCAATACTCTGCATCCTTTTTTTTGTTATGGTTAGTATGGGCTATTGTTTTCAACTGTGTGCTAACATATATATATATATATATATATATATATATATATATATATATATCAGTATGTTACCTAATACTGTCTAATTGTCTATAAATGAAGGTTATAAAACAAAATGTTCATCTGCTGGTAATTGTAAATATGAAAGAAAATGGAATTGAACAGAAACATGGTATTCTTTTACCACCAAATATATGTTGTATAACAAGTGGTCATTCTTCATGCAGAAAAACATGTGTTATTATGTCGATGTTGAAACGTCCGAATGAACTTAAGTTTGAAAACGTATATATGTTTTCTATAACAATTCAACAAGCGAAATATCAACGAATAGTGACTATTTTATCGTTAATTGAAGGTGAGATGTGGTAGACATTCAAATGTCGATTGTTTTTATCCATCACAAAGTTACGCATGCATTCCGAAACATAATTCACATGACAATGCGAATATATCAATTGTGTTTAAAATGGATAATATGAATCTACAACATACTTACATTGATCACATTTTAGGTGATATGACATTTACAAAGTTTAAAGAAATGTGTTTTTACTGTTGGAAAAACCAGTACTGTTTTCTGGTAATTATACCAACACTTCTCCTATATAAAGAAAGATATAGGTCTGTATTTGACAGTTTTTTACTTCCCGATGATGAATAATGAGTATATGAAAGTTCAGACTTAGTGGTATAAAACATAATTATTACAATAACTGTTTAATAATAAATAACAATGGGAATTGTGATTTGAATGGATATATATATATATATTACACAATGTGGGTATGGCTGTGAAAGATACCAATGCGGCAAATAAACATTATGTGAACGACTTAATTAATATTATGTTGAATGTATTTAAATCACAATCAATCGATATATAAAAGAAATTGATAAATATAATTGAAACTAATTGTCTACTAATATTAGCTATATTTCGGAAATATTGGCAAATGTAATGATTGTATTGCAAAATATAGAAACTAGAACAAACAAATGTTTGAAACATTTAAAAACGTAATCAATGAAATGGTAAGTGCTACGATTACAAAACAATTTGATACACAAGTGGATGAAATGACACAATAGATAAGAGTTGAATTGATAAATAAAACATCTGGTTTAGAGATGCAAACAGAACTGAAAAAACAAAATGATGAATTGAAATCTCGAATAAACTAGTTTAGTAATGAATTGAGGGTTAAAACTGTGAGTAAATTAGACATACTTTTGAGTAAAGTCGATAAGATTGAAAAAGCACAAACTAATCGACCTAATACTCTAACGAGAAAACCATCGATTTAATTAATATATAAATTGTTGAAAGTTAATGAAAACAAGGGAAAATGCCTGACTCTGCTTCAGAATTACATAATGTCATATCTGCTGTAAATGCGAAATATTTACAAGCTAAACATGCCCAAATGGAATGGGATGTATTGAATGAAGAAATATTTAAACCAGTTACAAATAGAATGGAATCATTACATTCTGTACTAAATACGTTTAATGAAACACCAGTGGAAATTAAATCGAAAGAATTAAATTTTTTTCCTGAGAATAGCATTCAAGTAGGTGATTACATAACCGATGTTAGTGAAGGATTGTTTGAATTATTATTTTAAAAAGTTTCGAATGGTTATTCTGACATCGATTTGGAGAAATATAGGGACATTGTTCGTCGAACATATGTAACTAAACCTTCAGATGATGAAAATCATCCGAAACTACATTTACTAAGCGATATTGTTGAAAGCGGAATATATAAATTTAAAGTTAGTGATCGGTTTTCTCCTGTATATTGGAACAATCCTATTGAATTGGTCGATAGATTAAAACTTTTCATTGCTTCGATAGAGTCTGGGATAATTCACATACAAACAAGATTGTTTCTATTATTGAAGAGTTGAAAGAAGATGGTTATATTACCAATGTAGTTCAGTAAGATTGCTCAAGAGCTTCACGCCCCTGCAAGGATAAGATATCATAGAAGAAGTGTTATAACACATGGTTTAAATGATCTTTTTCAAGCCAATTTGTGTGAAATGACATAGCTTTCGAAATACAGATAAGGCATACAAGTATATTTTAACCATGATATACATTTATTCCTAATATGGATGGGCTATACCTTTGAAAAACAAATCTGGAAAACAGGTTAGCAATGCAATGAAGATTGTTTTGAAAGATTCCCACTTCCGAAAATCCGAAGTCAACTGGTTACTTCAGACCAAAAATTTTCGCCACTAGGTAAGCGCTAGTGTCACTCGTGTGTCAGATGTTCCTTATTTTCTATGTCAAAAAACAAGATAATTGTAAAAATAAAAAATAAAAAATTAAATAACTACTTAACTAGGCAAATATATATATATATATATATATATATATATATATATATATATATATATATATATATGCCTAGTTAAGTAGTTATTAGTAGTTATATATATATATATATATATATATATATATATATATATATATATATATCTTTGATTAATCACATAGCTTAAAAATTTTAATTAAAAGTTACATTTTGGAACATTGCGCACCTAGCGGCGGTTATTTTTCCTATGGCAAACACTCTCATAATAATTCGCGTTATTTTCCTAACCTGAGTAAAATAAACATTGACCAAGTCTAGAAAATTACACCATAAAGACAACGCACCGCATTCGTGCGCACTCAGTTACATAATATTTTGCATAAGAACTATTTATTTCTAGGCAATACCAATACATCAATCTCCTCACTGTTTTATTGTTGTTAATTATAAATGAAATATTATAATTCATAGATAAAAATGAAATAATAGTTCATTTTAACCAAAAATAAGGTACTTTTATGTTAACACAAGTATAAAACGCTTTTGATACGGGGCATGTTTAGGAAAAAATCAAACACGTCATGCATGGGGTGACTTTTCAAAGGTTCGATTAAAAACGTGAGAAGAAACTGCAAATAGACAATATGGCAGTTCGTCGCTCATTGGTTCCCTTTGTGCACGGGAGGCAGAATTCGGTTTCGGAATATTGGAGGTTTTACGAAACGTCCTGATGTCAGCTGAACCCACGGTTCTTCATTCGGCAAATTGTTGGTCTTGTTGATTGCTTTATCAATTGCATGTTGATGTTGGTACGGTCTACTCCACGGCGGCTATGGGGTGTAACCCGTGTGTTGCGTACAAATGTGCAATGTAACCGTGAGTATTATATTGTTAATTACGTTAAAAAATATGAGATAAGAGAGATATGGAGAGCTCATAACATTTAAGACTTCAGTATCCGTGTAGATGAAGCTGAGAGCGGCAGGAACGCTCCGAGAGTAACGATAGGATAATCGCGTGTACAATAGTGGATTATGCGATTATTTAATTATAATTGATTAATAGATTATTTTGAAACAATTCGATTATTAAAGATTTTGATCATTTTATACATAAACAAAACGAAACATTGCTGATGCCTACATGTTTCACATTTATTAAAAATATAAAGTATAATTTTGACACAACAAATTTTCCAAATAGCAGAAATTATCACAAACAAACAGAAACAATTTTTGTGAGAATGATTTTAAACAAATTAATTGAAATATACAGTATTTGCGGTCAATTTTTATGTATGGATTAGAACAAGAGAATCGATTATTTTTAGCAATTATGTATTCGATTTAAAAAAAATCTTAATCGATTCATTAGAATTACAAAATTATGCTATTATCTTATCATTATCCGAGAGTGTCCTCCGGCCAACGCCGTCTGCCACGTTTGTAAATCGAACATCAGGACCGCCTCGTGTACACCGCGGCCACTCTAGATAGTAAAATATCAAGAAAACCTGCAAACTGAAAAATCAAAGTTGGTGTCGCTTGCAGCACTTCACGAAGGTTTCGCGGGAGAGCGACGGGCATGCATCATTAAAACCACACTAATGATTACTGAAAGCAGGATATTCTGAGTTACTGTGTATTTTGGCATAAAAATTATGCTAATATCCCTGTTGGCGCGGTTATAAATCGCTATGAGCGAGACAGTCGTAAAAGAATTGGAGGTAGCGGAAAAAAAGCAGCTAATTTGGCAGCACTGGTGCGTCGATCCAACGTGCAGTCGAGGGCAACGTTCGCGCATGCGTCGACCCGAATGTAGTTCCTGCGACCGCCACGCCGGTTGGGAGGAGCGCTAGTGATCGCTAGCCGCGCCAGCAGACGACAATATTCACATCCGAGCTGCAGTATGTAGACCTAGCTGATTCGCAGCATTCGCCTGGTGGATGACTATAATTGCCTGCCCGCGGCTGTGAGTAACTGACATCCACGCGATAAGGTACGTTTTGTGATGATACTGTGACGATTCTTAACCGTAATCTACTGCACTCTCTTTTATTACCGTTTCTATTTTTGTGCCGTTACCCAAGCTCACTAACCTCTTCATAACTAGGTATAACCAGATAAAACACTGTTCTCGTGATACAGTCTTTTATTTCATATTGCATTAA
Source organism: Dryococelus australis (assembly GCA_029891345.1). Taxonomy (NCBI): domain Eukaryota; kingdom Metazoa; phylum Arthropoda; class Insecta; order Phasmatodea; family Phasmatidae; genus Dryococelus; species Dryococelus australis. The sequence goes on along the minus strand of CM056998.1, from coordinate 69,836,487 downwards.
CTGATTAACGTAACCTGCACATAAAACTACAAAACTGCTTCAGTATATCCGTACACCTTCCGGTTTAGTAATGATGGCAGTGATATTGTGTGTTGACTAGAGTTTAGAACATTTATCTATTTATACTTCAGGGAATTTACCAGCGGCGTTTATGTTTGATCAGCTGGTGTTATCACAACAAAAACACACATATAGTCGAATGGTCGGTACCACGTGTCATGTACAGTATCGTTAAGTAGGTTTCACATAGTTATAATCGTAACGTTAAATGGGTAAACAAAGTGTGAATTGTCTTGAAAAGTGCTTCACTAACTTTAAGGGCTACGGTGGTTATCTGATAGTTTTACTCTGTAATCTTTTATTTAATCTTTTCTTAAAATTTTCTCACACCCAATTTATATTTCATATTCACGGCTAAATATACGCTGTATAATTTTATTTATTATATTTAAAATATTGTTGCGTTTCGGAGGCCAACTTTGTGTCGCTGGTGGCGGCTTACATATCGGAATAACCATAGTCACCTAAAAATGGCACCCGTATCCTAGACTTACCTGGTACTGAAGTCCATAACCTTGTATAATTGTTATCACTTAAATGACATCAGAAACGGAGCTTGCCTCTAGTTTATTCAAACGTATGACTTGTCTACAAACAAGTTATATTAGTCATAACTGAAATAACAAAGAAAATCAATATAATGCTTTTTTTAAATTTTTTTTTCGATTTTGTTCATTTGCTTCCTGATTTTCAGTTCTCTCGAGTCAAGACAACTTAACTACCGACATGATATTGTTATTATTAATGTTCCTAGCGTAAATCACGGTTTAGTTAATACTAGTGACCCGCCCCGGCTTCGCTCATGTGCGATTTACAAATATCGCTTTGCTTAGGTTTACAGCAAGTATATACACTAAATGCTTAAGATAGCTAATATAGAATTAATATTACGTTGTTTAAAAAGTCTTCGTAAGAAAACCCCTATTTTTAAAAAGACAAAAATCTTTACTGTGGGTCATCCTTAAAAGATACAAACATACTGTCGTGGACTTTTTTTGTAGACCTTTTAGAGATCTACAATTATGTAGTACATTATTTTGGTGTATACCTTATGGTTGTCAGCGTAAGCCAAATAAGCACGCGAAAAGCAGCTTTTCCAACTTAATTAGAAAACGTCGACATTTCTCTACTATTCTTACATTAAATATATATGTGATATATACCTAAGTATTCTCAAAAAATTATCTAAATGATAGTGAAAACTTCATCAAATTCCATCAAGTATTTAGAAGCCTTACGTGTATACACAAACACGTGCGGCCTGCCGACTTTGTTTTATATTAGCCTACGTATAGATATTCAGACACACTTTTTTTTTTTCACAAAAAAAACGCCGAACTATTAAATTTCACCTAACAAACTTATTTTATAGACTTTGATACGCTATGCCTATGCTACTGTATACTTTGGACCGCACAAGTGTAGTTGATCTCAGCACAAGAAGTATAAAGACAAGTGGCATCTCTTTTACTGCTCCGAATCATCCCGTTACAGAATCGAAAGAAAAAAAGTTCCATTTAAACAGCACAATAACGCATTTATTTTAAAAACGTATAAAGATATATACTTACGAAAACTGTTCAAGTGGGGAAAAAAAACAGGTTATCTGGTTGTTTTAGAAAACACAACATATTTGTAATTGCAACTACTATATATGAAATATCGACAAAGAACACAAATATAATAAAATACTACTAACATGAACAATTTTACACTTAACAGGTACCTACGAACTGTCCAGTTGGGCGAAGACTACTTAAGTGACTTAAGTCATGGCTTAATACGGCAATTTTTATTACAGTTCATTTTGGCTCCGCTGGTATTCTGAATTTTGGCCACTGTGTCACATATTTTCAAAACTTTCCATGCGACTCTTTACATAGCGAAGCTTCTAGAAGAAGTTATATTTTTTGATAGTTTTTAAGTAAATTTCGACTTTACTTCTCGGTATCTCTCCAGCTAACGAATGAGAATTTGCACCTCATTAATTCCAGATAATATTCCCGTGTAACTATACTTTCTGCGTGGTTCTGTGATCATTAGGTCGTCAAGAGCAACACGATGGATACCCTTCTCTTACCCTACTTCTTTTGTGTATAAACCTTCATTAGTGTTGCAGTATGCTCTCTTGTCAACTGCATTTACAGAACCGGTGTAATGAACCATGCAGCTTGCGAAGTAGTCTAAGTCGAGATCTTATTTTTTTATACACAGGATACGAAGATATTATTAACACGAAAATAACCCGTGGTTTACCATGAAAATATTTCATTTATGGATAATTTTCACATCACTGTAAATACTTCACTTGTATGATTGCGTTAATATTTTTTACGTTTATCTCAACTTCCTGCAACGCTTATTTTCCTGCTTTGCCCAATTATATATTAAAATGAATTCTTGTACATGTTGCAGCGTATTGCCAATGCAAAAAGGCAGATCTGATTAGATTTAAGGAAGCTATGGTGTGAGATTTTGATTTCCTCGGTAAATAACCACCTATCAATTGAAATTACTTTTTCTTGTGTAGTACTCTAAGACATGAGCGTTTTGTACGTTAGGAACGAGAACTGTGTTTATAATAATTATTATTACCAATGAGAGATAATTGCCGTCGAAATATCTGTGCACTGGGTACGACGTTTTACAGACGTTCCCTCTTTCATTTCGTTACTTTAATGTTGTCTGCGTGAGAAAATTCTTCCAAATTTCAATGGCATAATGATAAATTCGTCTACACTTGTTATTAAGCTTCCCGATTCATCTATAAACAGTTAACCAGAGTAAAAAATGTGTCATACAATAACAAAAATAGCAAGACGTTAATGGCATAACAAATGAGCCCACTTCCTATACCTGGGTGTAAATACATTTTATTTAACGAAGTTTTTGAAAACTTATATGGTAGGTAGGTTTTTACGTCTCGTCGAAAGCAATATCATTATATATAGAACCAGAAACATATGCAACAGTACTGAGACAATTACAAACACACTTGCGCCTTATCCGGGACTCTAACGAGAAAAACTCGTATCACAAGCTAACGTCCAAAAACTGTACTATGAGGTCGGATTCAGAACATCAACTTCAATTGTAATCAGTTTAATGTTTTGAACTATAGGGTTTACTAAACTTAAATATTTGCCTCGCCGTCGTTTTGAAAATAAGTGCCCGAGCCACTTAAAACATGTAAATTTACATGGTCTACCGTAGCGCTACTTGTGTCAAGAATTTGTTGGAAATCGTTTTATTGGTCCCTGACATATGGCATAAAAACTTTATTTTACTATTTGATGCCACATTAGAAAATTTCCTTTAAAAGGTTATGTATACAATTCTTCTGTTAGATCCAGCCAGTATAAAAAGTTTGGCTGAATATGATTAAATCGTGTAATAGGTACGACAAATATTTATTTTGCCGCCATTTTTACAAACAGTATCTGATCCGACTCAAAGAATGTAATTTTACATGGCCTTCTGTAGCAGTAATGGCCTGCGAAATTTGGTGGAAATTTGTTTAATTGTCCCAGAAAATTGGCAAAATGTTCAAATTTTCCACGCAGCAAATGAAAACAGGGCAAACGCTACAATTGTGGCACATTTGGTTTTTACGAACAGTGCGTATTACCATCGTTACGTAAGATACCGATATTGATCGTTTATAGATCATGTGCTGAGGAACAGTACGTCTCACGTTCTTCAAAATAAGTTGTTAGTTAAACTGGACGTTATCTCTTCCTTGTGGCATTTCTCTCAATAAACGTGCTTTCTTTGTAGCAAGTTTGTATAGGTTGTTCGCGGTAAAAATGAGCAATTTCAAAAGCTCTGCTTAAGATATACTTGTTTACGCCTTGTGTATTCTTCCGCCTTATGTGAAATTAATATTGCCGTGGGCCTCATCACTTTATTAATACGCCAGTCAAGTGGAACTGTAAAATTATTACTATATAGTTGATTCACGGTATCTTCAGCCTTTTCTGAAGCCCTGCTAAAGTTCTACTTCCAGAATATTCCTCCGCCTCGTGAAAACCAAGCGTACAGTCTGGAAGATTACACCAGACGGACAGCGCACCGGATTCGTGCGCACTCTATTGTAGCAGTATTTTGTATAAGGACTATTTCTTACCAGTCGCTACCAACTCACATGTTTTCTCACTGTTTTTATTCAAATTATTTATAAATGAAGCATTATAATTTATAGATGAAATTGGAATAACATTTCAATTTAACAGAAAATAAAGTAACTTTTATTTTAACACAAATATAAAACGCTTGCGATATATGGCATATGTTGGAAACAACCAAGCGCGTCATACATGGGGAGATTTTTCAAAGGTTTGATTCAAAAAGGCCGAAGAAACCGTGATTGGATTATAGTAAATATTGTTCAATTCTGCTAATTTTTAAACTCCGTTGCATTAAATAAAGAGAAAGCGAAAGAAATAATTTAAGTTATCGCTAGTGGTTGCCTAACATTTTTTATTCGACGTTAATATATGGAACTACTTCGCAACCATCGTTACCAACTTTAAGGGCGTATGTCATTCAGTACGCCCGTTTAGATATACGCAGGTAGGGACGGTGATTTTTTTTCTAAGGTTGATTTCAAAAGTGCTCACCTTATCGTGAACAGCCTTTATCTAAATTCGACCGACAATCTTCGGCTGCAGGTTACTCGGGGGAAAAAGGCGTGAAAACATACCCACGACCTATGGCCTGAAGTGAATCATAAGGTCGCTACGTACCTGAAGTTGGGTCTGAGATACTAGTCTATTACAAATATTGGAGGAAATATTTAAAATGGAAGACTGGATGTCTGGATAATGTGTAACGGAACAAAGGTATGCAAACACCACAACATATGCCTGACGTCATCAAATTATTTCATGGAAATAATCATAGTTATTGTACCCTTGATCTCCCTGACGCGATAGCATACCTGGGGTTTAAAAGGCGGATTACTAAGCCGCATGTCACTATTAACGTTACACATTATCTAGACACTCAACACTCCATCTTACAGTAGATATTTTACCCAGTATTTGTGAGAAACCGAGGTTTCAGGTTCGACTTCAAAGATGTGTACTGCCTTCAGGATTCACTTTAGACCACATGCCTTCTTTTTTCTTGACTAACATACAACCAAAGTTTGTCGATCTAATGTAGATACATCCTGTCAACAGAAAGAGTAAAAAGCAAGGGATATGAGAATATTAAATGACTCTTTGCCTCTATTGATTTTGATAATCAACAGGGTATTTAATTTGGTTTTCTGAGAGTCTTGTCGTATAGCAAAAACAACTTTTAAATATTTTATAAATAATATTTTTTGTATTAATTTTTTCATATATGCGAGCTTTCTCAATGCGGATAGGGTAATTGATAAGAGTCTTACACCCTAGGATAGCTAAGTTTGCTTACACCTAAAACAGCGTACACATCTAGTATATGTTTTACTCGTGCTTCGAAGCTAGGACTTCTCACATCGAAGGCTTGTGTACTAATCAGCTATACGATGGAAGTTGACATTTAATGAGTGACATTCACACAACTTTAATTTTCACTTCCAAAACGCTCTTGGCGGAGCAAATGACGCGTGATTTAAAAATAATATTTGGTCTGATGATACAGGTTTATTGATATACTCTTCTTGCGATATAAGACGTAGGCTCTTTGGAAGTTTGTACAAGTCTGCGGTACGCGATATTGTTCGGTAATCCAGTGATATTCAACTTAGCGCAGGTTTTAATATGAGCATTCCATTCTAACCACGGTCTTGCTTTGATAAATCTTAGATTTTGGATTGAATCAGTGTTAAAATGTCGAACTTATGAACTCTAAAGAAAAAATGTATTTTATTCGTAAGATTTCGGACTTACGAATTTTGCGAAATATTATCTCATATTCCCCTCTTCAACTAGTAGATATTACGTGTTATTAAATTCCTAGGAAATATAAATGGATTCCAAACGTTTGTTTACATGATCTCAAATCAAAATTACCACTATACTGTTTTCGTAACACACAAATAAAATGAATCTATTCACTAACAGAAAATGAAACAAAGTAAGTTGAAAGGCACTCTCTTAAATTATATATATATAAAAAAATCTCCTCAGCAGAAATTACCTCACAAAATTTAAGCAACAGCCACAGATCAAAATGATTATATTAAATGTTCTGCTCTGCGTGATTACACGGATGTTTTTAACCATATCACGGTATTTTACCCAATATTTACTAACTGATTCCTGTGTGTTAATTATTTTTTGTTATCAGTACGAAACAAATATGTAAAATAGTCATTTTTTTTCATACGATTATCAGAAAATTTTGTATTTTGTTTAGGCGCGACATCACGTGCAATTTGTACAAATTGGACTTTTTTGACAAAAATATTTCATAAATGCCTTTTGTCATCGCTGTCTGTCTACAATATTTCGATTTCTTGCTGATTTAAGGTTCTTGGAAAAGAAAATTAGATAATGCCGCTCTAGGATTTATGCTGTTTCCCTATCCCTGTGGTACGTACACAAACGTATAATAATAATGTCACAAATCATAGTATAAGATTTAAAATATCAATACTTTCTCGTCTTTTTACAGCTACCAAATGAGGCAAAGAAAATTCAGAACATTTGTAAGAACTCGTGAGATTTGTTGTTTGTATATACCGAGACGTCGTCATTCTTGCCCTGAAACCGAAGTTATGGTGCGGAAACGGAGAGGTGAGGCCTGTAACAAGCAGGTGAAAACGGGGGCGGTTCTGCAGCCATTTCCCCTTTCCCACGCCTGCAGGAAGCGTGCCCGCGCTACGTGTCCTTCCAGGTACACTTCCTCTACAGTCGCAGACGTTAAGGCTGTTCACGATAAAGTAAGCACTTTTGAAATCAACCTTAGAAAAAAAGTCACCGCTCCTACCTGCATTTATTTTAACGGGCGCACTGAGTGAGATGCGCCCAGTAAAGTTGGTAACGGTGGATCAGAAATAGTTCCATATATAGACGAATAAAAAGTGTTAAGGTAACCATTTGAGATAACTTAAATTGTTCTATTGGCTTCCTGTTTTATTAATGCGTCGAAGTGTACAAACGAGCTGCTTTGTAAAATATTTACTTTGCTAATAATTTCAAAGTTTTACGTGATCTACCCACGAATAAAGTGATGAGGCATATGGCAATGTTAATTTTACATAAGGCGGAATAATACACAACGTGCATACAAGTATATCTTAAGCAGGGCTTTCAAAAGTGCTCATTTTACCGTGAATAGCCTATAATAAACTTCCTTGACTCTCATTGCATATGTTTTACCGCGAGACAAACCATTGCCTTTAAAATGTTTTGGAATGTTGGCAGAAAATCAGAAAAACGAGTCTCGCGTATTAAGAGTGGGCTGGACTCCCGCGTTGTTTGTGAAATAGTTGTTTGCGCGAATACGCGTATTTCGGTAAATATATGTTCCGCAAACACGAGTTTTTTTTTTGTCAGAAAAAAAAAAAATTCTATGCTGCTATTTTTTTACTTTTGTCATATTAAGTGTATTTTTGGAGAGAATAATTCCTGACAATAATAAAATATTGCATTTTTAAAGCTTGTCTATGCAGTTTCCTTAAACTGCAAGAAAAAAGTACAAAGATGCAGGCGTAGTTTAATCTGTGGGCATTCATCGCGTGTAATAAAACCCCACTGTCACAGATGTAAGTACAGCGTCACGACGGAAACACTGCACGCCTTGCGCGTAGGAGCGATGAGGCGCTAGGCGTGCGTGTTAGTGTCGCCCGTATCGCTCCCTCGCTTCTTGACCTTGGACGGGGGGATCCATCCCACACTCAGTATCTTATTGAACTTGTAATATTTTATTGGTGACCAGACCCGGTTTTATAAACAGGCACGTGCCCAGCGACGCAAGTGGTTTAGGGCGTAACGTCTGACAAGAAATAATTACAAAAAAAAAGTCTGATATAGAACCCTGAACAAATATTGTAGTATCGTAAATCTGCAAGATACGCGCTTGACATGCATTTGCACGTAATGTTCATAAGAGGGTGAGAGCGTTGGCTGGTAGATCTGGACTCTGAACGTAGGGGAGGGGACGCTTGATCATGGAGTGCTCAGGGCTTTGTTGACGTCAAAATCAGGCGTGTTGGTGAATTTTGAACTCGCTCTATTGCAACAAGAAATGTCGTGACAATCAAACATTTATGTTTTTGACGATTTCGCACTGGTGTTACTTGACAGATAAGAACTGTAAATACTAATTTCTAAATGTGGAGGATACGAAGCAGGGCTTTCACAGTACGCTTTTAACCACAAACCTGCAATAATTTTGCATCCAAGTCGTCCGTGGTTTGTTTCCCGTAGCGCTTTAACTTTTTCGATGTTTCATGGCAATGACGATGTTTACCTATATCCAAGCACAAAAAAAGGGGGGGGGGGCACGTTGGCTGACAGCCTGGCCACCTCCCGACAAGGAGGTGCGGGTTCAATCCCCGGCCGGATCACTCCGGATTTTCGCATGTGGGAATCGTGCCGGACGATGCCGTTGGTCGTCGGGTATTATCGGGGATCTCCCGTTTCCCCCGCCCCTTCATTCCAGCGCCGCTCCATACTCACCTCAATCACCCTTATCGGCTCTCAAGACCTCGAAGTTAAGAGCCGTCCAAATCTCTTCACTTCACTCCAAGCACAGGTATCACTCAGACCTTAATGCGTAAAAATAAAGTAGTGGTGGAGAAAAATGCAAGGATTTGAAACGCACTTGTTAAAAAATACTGTAACAGTATTCTCCTCGAATAAGGATATCAACCTGAAAAAAACCGCCATCTTCTCAAGATCGAGTACGTGACCTATACGACAACATAATAATTAATCCTGATAGCAGCACGACCCAGTTACACTTCCCTCTTTCGAAGACTATGGAATTGTGGGGAGCCCAGGAGTTCGTTTGAACTACCGACAAACACAAATAGTTTTTTTAACTCGAACTCCTCGCATGATGACCATACGGCTACCCACGGGACACCAATGCTTGTCCAAGGCAATGAGCCATCCATTAGTCCCCTCTTACTCGCTGCTGATAAGATTATAACGTGAATTTTAATGACGTAGTGGCAGACACAGTACTCATAGCCTGTAGAGTAAATGTCAAGCGTGCCAACAGCTACATTGCCTGCAAAAGCTCCCTCAGTGTGATTGAAAAGTGATAGAATATCAGCCATTCCTTCCGTATAAAAAAAAAAAAAAAAAAAAAAAACTCTTAGGCGAATTGTTTATGAATTCATTTTGAACATTCATAACAGAATATGTGTTGTATACCAACTAGGCAAAACACAACTCAGTGTAAGGCAATTTAAATGACGATTTTTCATGGGCGTACAGCTTCCTTAATAATCACACGACGAGAAAAGCGGTACTTTTATTTTCGTAAGCGATACAGTGCTGAAGTTTGTCACCATGTTTTAGAAACACATTGTATACAATATTAAAAAACAAAAATATAAAATAAAAATAAGTTGCACAAAATCCGGGACTTTGGAATACGCGTGTTAAGGCCACAATCCTTCTTTTCTACAGCTTTTGCGAGAGTTATTTTTTGTACCCAAACGGGATTCCGATATTATAAAATCTTCGTACAATTTCGTTACAAATTGTTTTCATTATGTAGTCTAATTTTTTCAACACAAAAAAAATTAATTTGAACTAATCTTTAAATAAAAAAATTTTCGTTAGCTAATTAATTGAATAAAAGTATCCCTTTTTGTGTTGGAAAATTATAGTACATAATAAAAACAATTTGTAACAGAATCGTGAGAGGATTTTTAAATATCGGCTCCCGTTTGGGTACAAAAAATTAATTCTTGCAAAAGCTGTAGAAATGAATGATCGTGGCCTTAAACCACCATCATCGAAGCGTGGAGTGAGGTATGCTCAGAGGAAGAAGGAACTGTAAACAGAACTGCTGAGATGTGAAGCAACTCGCGACTACGTAGGCAATGACCCGAGGTTATCTATGTAAACAACAGGCTGTTGTTCGTTTATCATGAGTATTTTCTCCTCTTTCCTAGCATTCCCCTGTCACTTAGCAGTGTTAATTTCATGTTAGTAAGATACTAGCAGTAAGTAGTGTACCTTATTTAAAACAGTATGCCTTCCGATATTTAAAAAGGGTTATCTGAAGTTTCCGGTGCCTGAATTCTGTGAGAGGCACTATACAATACCCAATTTATACCACCTTCCGTTATACCCATGGGCACAACAGAAGGCATACGAGTTTCTATAGCAGAATAATAGAAGAAATAAGGCATCAGTACATACCCACACATTACCTAAAACTCTAACAGAAAATTGAAAATGGCAGACAAAACAACTCGCAGGGGGACAGGTGTAGAAATGCAACAGGTGCATCCAAAAGTACGAAGACTATTTTTTCCGCTGAAGACTGCATATGTATGTACGGCGGACATTTACGCCACTCATTAAAATATTAACAAATTATTTAAACAGGTTCGTAGCCAGAATAATTGGGTGGTGGGGGGGGGAGGCTACATATATATAATGTTGGACAAAATACGAAAGATGTAATATAAAAAATAATGTTAAAATATTTTTTATAATCAATGGCCTAATATACAGATATGGAACCACAAAATGCTATAAACATCCTTCATGTTCAAGTGGGATCACACATTTCTTGTATTAAAATTAAAGTTGTCATTTTGTTTTCAATTTTTTATTTTTGAATATTTTATTTTCATTTTGGTAGGGATTATATGCCGATACCACCCTCTTCCCTCTTTGACACTGTATTTACATGTGTATATTTAATGAACATAATAATCAACCTTGTGCTTTCCAAAATTGAACAAGCTTTTACGGTTATAAGGCCAAAAGAAGGCAAAGCTATCATAATATTGAACTGAAGGTTTTATGCGTGACTGTAAAAATTACGCTACACAGATCAAATTATCTACTTTAGAAAACGATCGATTTGATATAGCCCACAACCACAGCTAGTCGATTGCAGTGTGCTGTTACTTACGTATTGTTGCTCTTAGACAAAGTGATTATGGAAATAAACGTTTTCTAACAAAGTTATAAACAGCAATAATGTATAAATTAAAACAATTTGTTAAACTATAGAGATTTGAACTCTTAAGCTTAACACTGCTGCGCAGACCCGCGCACCAACCCACTGAGCTACACACAGCTTACGAAATACATGTGTAGTAATGTACACCAACATGACAAAAGGCATGGAGTAGCACTATGTAACCGAATGACTCATGGTGCCACTGCTGCAGAACGACGTTGCACTTCCTAAACCGGTCTCCGTTGTGAAAAAGTGGCCGTGTATTTCGGATTGACTATTGTTTACATGCTCATGGCAAGGTTGCGTGAGTTATCAGAGTTCGAACGGGGCATGATTGTGGGTGCCAAAAGGGTGGGACACTCAATTTCAGAAGTTTTGGATACTTTCAATATTCCTCGATCCGCAGTGTAATGTGTGTACTGGAAATATCAAAATCAAGGCAATACGATCCACCGTGGACAACACAGTGGCCGTCTAAAGTTACTTGATTATCGTGACCAGCGGAGGTTGGGTAGAATTGTCCGTGCTAACAAAACTTGAACACTTGCTCAAATCACAGCCACATTCAATGCAGGAGGTTTCAGACGCGTATCTAGCAGATCTGTGCAAGGTGCATTAGCTTCAATGGGATGTGGAAGCAGAAGACCCACCAGAGTGCTCCTGTTAACAGCACGACACCGGGCACAACACTTCACTTAGACTCGCGAGGTTGCTAATTGGACCCTGGAGGAGTGGAAAGATGTGGCCTGGTCCGATGAGTCATGATACAGGTTGTTTCGGACTGATGGCAGGGTTCGGATATGGCGCAAACCCAATGAATTCATGGTTCCCAGTTGTCAACAAGGCACAGTGCAGAATGGTGGTGGTCCTGTAATGGTGTGGGGTGTGTTCACATGGCTTGGGTTGGGTCCACTTGTCCTGGTACCCAAAAAACTCAATGGTAACCGCTACAAAACTCTCCTTGGTGACCATTTTCAGCCGTTCATGGACACCAGTTTTCCTGACAACGATGGGATATTCTAACAGGGTAATGCACCGTCTCATCGGTCTGCAGATGTCCAGGACTGATTCGAAGAGCATTCTGGAGAGTTACAGCGAATGGAGTGGCCAGCACGTTGCTCCGACATGAACCAAATCGAGCATTTAGGGGCATGTTGGAGAGAGCCATTCACACCCAAGATCTTTCACCTAGAAATACAAGGGAACTTTGGGCAACTATTCAGATAGCATCGCTTAACATCTCTTCAGAGGTCTTTCGTCCACTTGTGGAGTCCATGCCACGTCGAGTTACTGCACTTATTCGGGCTAGAGAAGGCCCTACACTTTATTAGATGGGTATCCCGTGACTTTTGTCATGTCAGTGTATACACATCACCTACATTCATAGTTATCGCGTATTTTATGAAGTTGTGTTTATTGTGTTATTATGACCGTGTGAGTAATTTGCAACGTTTCCCGTTACTTACGCGCCCATTAGGTTTCATTTTGTACATACATACGTTTTACAGAACCCGTAATCGTTTCGTAAATAGACATATACGGCTTGAGGTAATTACTCGGGTGTCCACCATCTTGTCTGTATCAGTTTCGTGGGTATAGCATACATTCAGAACACGTTCTACTGTTGTGGAGTTTGGTCTGCGAACGACAGAGATGGAGCATGAGAGAGAGAGAGAGAGAGAGAGAGAGAGAGGGTAGATGTCACAGTGGCAATGCTGCCGACTTCCCCATGCAGTCGCCACGAAAACTGACTAGTGCTATGTGGTGTTCATACCACGAACTACAGATTATTTAGTACCTGCTTGAGTGGTCAGAAACTTTAACCTGGGGAATTTAAATCTATGTATATCTTTACTCAGTGGTACAGATAACATTTAATATAAATTCTAAGTTACGTGAACAATAAAAGAGAAAGATTTTACTTCCTTATGTAGTTGTTTTACATTTTATTTATTTATTGCAATTATTTTTTTAACGCAGAAAATAGAGAGAATCCGGCACACATGCGACACTAGCGCTTACCTAGTAAAGGAAAATTTTAGTTGCCAAACTAAAGGTATTGAGGTTCCCAACCTGAACAGAAAAAATCTTGGACATGACCTATTATTAGACATAGCGTTATAAAAGGAAAATAAAATTTGTCTTTTTTTCACCCTTACTGCACAATACTGAATGACCATAGGGATCACAGAACTATTCATTACAGAAGCCATTTGCATTTAACTTTCTGAACAATGCCGTTTATAATTTTTACGATACCACAGAGAAAATGTATCTTAATATCTTCCTCCGAAAGCAGGGTCGTTAAAGCCCTGCCTAAGATATACTTTCCTCCCAATTTTTTATTCTTCCGCCACAGTGAAAATTTACATTTCCATGTGCCTAATGACTTTATTCATGCATAAATCAAGTATATAAACCAATAGAAAGCACTTGACTTGCCATTAATTTAAACACCCCACTCGCAATACAGCGTTAAGGTTTAAGAACTATTTTACTTGAGTCGCTGCCAACTTAACTGGAAGCTTGCAGTTAACGGACAGTCAATTTTTTCAATGTTGATTTCAGAAGTGCTCTATAAAAAGCCTACAATTCACAACTATTAGTGGTATACGAGTATGGTGCTTTTTAGACGACTCTTATATATATATATATATATATATATATATATATATATATATATATATATATATATATATATATATCGCCAACCCCTTGCAGAGGTAGCTAAATATATGAAAACAAAAAATCACTTTTTCTATGGAATTTCTTCAGATTACCAGTATTTCAACAACTTCTACTCGCAGAATGGGCTATGTATTGAGTGACAGTTCACTGTATTGTGGTACGCATGTTGCAGCGAAGTTCATCGATGTGAGAATTTTAACGATGCTGGTTGCCATTTGTATAAAATGCTGTGGCTATCTACTTCGATTGGACTCACATAAAAAGAAAACTTATGCCTAGCATTATACTTTATACTAGAATTTCCGATGAACGACGCAACTGTGAGATAGACTGATTTTTGTATACTGTGCCTGTCCCCAGCATTGGCTCAAAAACTGCCAAGAGAACTGTTACATTCACGTGTTTCACTAATGGTGTGCCGTTTGTTTACATTCGATTTGACCGTAAAAGCAAGTTTTCACGAGTAACACAACATTTTGCGCGACTGATTACATTTCCTCTAAGATTCAAACTTAAGTTTTTTGCGTTTGGTTTTCCCAACAGAACAGTGCTTTCATGAAAACATTATTTGGCGTAACTTGAATGCATCCTAGTTTTACAATAGGCGTATTTTAGCGATTGAATCGGTAACAGCGATGTGATTTCGCTCTCCCGTTCACCGCTTTGTCGTGAACGCAAGGTGACCGGGGTAACCAGCGTTCACCAATTTTGGCTAACGCAGTCAGGAGCACGTTAATAGAATTGTTAACCGGATGTTGATGGTTTCTGCTCATCGTTTTGAAGTCCATGTTTCATTCATTGTATTTGCAACTTACATTACCACAGGCTTGCCTTTTAATGTTCCAAATGGATGAATATTTGGTAGTTCGAAATGAAGATGGTACCTTATTTTGGAACGAAATTTGTAAATTTTTATTAAATGTGTCGGAGGTGAGTTACAAACGTGGGGAACCTTAATATGTACTCAATGTACGAACTTTTGGTTTAGTTATGATATTTCGAGTCTTAGTGAAGTTTTAATATGTGTTTTTCTTCGTTGTAACTCGAGCTGGATTTCTGACATGTTAATGGTATTATTTTCAGGTGAGAAATATATGTTAGTCTCTGCATTCAATTATATTAACACTTCCGTATATTCCGTGTCTATTTCTAACACAATTACAGCGATTGCGCAGTTTTGAAGTTCCCTTCAACTGAGGTTCGCCTTCTGTGTTTACGATAAGCATTTTCGCGATGTGATCATTTCGTTGTGAACGCTGATGACCAGCCTGTTACAAATTCAATAGCGAAAATATACCTAACGGTTCATATTTATGTAAATGATATGCTTGGTTTGATTCCAACCCACGTGGTTTGAACAATTCAAATGACAAACTGTTGAATGTCGGGACCCAAAAAACGATTACTACGCAATTGTTCTGGTACTGATCAGCCCGCAGCCCATCCGTGGACGTAACTCACATACATGGTAACTTCGCGCCGAAGGCGAAGGACAGTTATGGTTGTGAATTTTGTGAATCACACGTGACAAAGAACAACCAGCACTTGCACAGCAGTCCTGATTTCATATCTGGACGTACCGATCCCGGTGTCATTATGTCGTTTGCTTTTGAAAGAGGTGTCAGTAATTCGGTTTCCTTTGAGGTCTGTTTGGTTCGTATGTCGGTTGGTAAATAGCTACAGTAATTTCCAAATACTTGTCGAAAAGCGCGTGTGCCTGGTATTGTACGTTAGCCCGATATTGCGCGGAGCCAGCCGCGGCAGCAGACTTTTTGCGGTTTTGCTCATCCACAGTTCTTGAAAAAGGAGATAGGCGTTGGTTTTACTAGATGAAGGGGGGAGGGGGTGGGGTGGCACTGCGAGGTGTTCCGGATTAGTTTCCTTGCGATAACGCATCATGCCGTATATTGGGAATTTAAAGGTATGTTTAATTTCATGCTAGCGAAAATGTTAATGAAAAACCTTATTGTTACTTTCCTTCCACAATAACGCACGTGTCATCTGTGTTAAATTAAATTAAGTTTATCAAGCATACGGGGGAAAAATACAACTGTCCCAAGTTACCTTACAAGTAACGCTTTCTGAGGTATTCAAAGCTGATGAATGTAATTAAAAATGAGATGGTTATTGAGCAGCGCCAGGAATGCAATTTTTTTGGAAAGGAGGGGGGGGGGAGTTTCCCGAGGAAACCCGTGGACCAACCGAATCGTCCAAGCACAATTCCCTCATGCGAAAATCTGGCAGTGACCCCGCGGGGGATCGAACCCGGAACGGTTTGGTTGTTGGAGAGCGCTGTAGCAGTCGTTCGACCATTGCGGCTCTCATGTAACGCGAATTTCTCTTGCGACATCACTTTCTATAGGACATATTCATATTCACGAACTGCAGCAACTTATATTATCAGTAAGGTGTCCTACTACAATCCATCCCAGGATAGATACTACACTTCGCCCGTATTTCCCGCTTCAGCACTTCAGTTTGCCATACACATATAAGATTTGCTAAGTACTGCAAATGTAGCTACCGCACGTAATATATGTTAAAATACCGCCAAAAAAAACCCTTTGCATTACGCAATTGTTTTATTTATATGCATCTAGTTATTATAGAGTGGTAGCTATGTGTGCTTTGAAATCTCTGGAGAGAGTTCTATAGGCTTACTTCACATTGGCGAAAAAAAAAAAAAAAAATTACTCAAAGGATTGATTCTCTGCATGAATCCATTATCGGTATCGCAGATTTTGTTAAGAAAAATACTACCATTTCGAAGTCCGTGTTTATAAAATATCAGTAAACTGGACAAGCTATTGTATTTCTTACAATCAAAAAGTATACAGATTTTAAAATAATTATTTTGGCAACGAAAATGTTAAACTTTATCATTTGTAAATATGAGTTTAACAGCATACAGCTAACAAGTTCTAAAAACTATTACCACCACATAAGTAGAGAATTGTTTTATTCACGGATCTATGGGAATGAGAACACTCTTGTGCCAGGACAGTCTATGAAATTTTGCTTCAGCATGCAGTTTAAATTCCCGCTCACATGAAATGCTGGATTAAAAAAAAAAAAAAAAAAAACACAGATATGTCTCCAAAATCTAATTTAATTGCTTACGAAAATTATTTGTATCTTGTCAAGATACATTTGATAGATGTCTGGATAGTTTGAGCTATAAACTAGAAAGACGTTACATGTATTTTTTAATTCGAAATTCGCGTAATTTTTGTACATATTTTCACAAACCTAAGCAGAATATAAAATGGCAGAATCTAATACGCTATCCACAGTATTCAAAAATAGCTTTCTTAATAATACTTTGGTGGTGTCACCCGGATTTGCGTATGTGGGAATCGTACCTGGGCGATGCCATTATTGGGCGGCTTTACTCAGGTTGAGTTGAGATGTTTGGGCGGTCCTTTGTGGTCTTGAGAGCCGAAGGGGGTGAATAATGTGGATATGAAGCAGAGCCGGGATTGGAGGGTGGGTGAAATGGGAGATCCCCGAGAAAACTCGCCGACATGCGGCATCGTCCCGGCACGATTCCCACATGCGAAAATCCGTGGACCAACCCCGCCAGGAATCGAATCCGGATCATCTTGGTGGAGGTGAGCACTCTAGCCACTCGACCACCGTGGCCCCGCTTTACTCGGGGTTCTCCGTTTTCCCACCCTTCATTCCAGGCATTGCTCACCTCTTGCCATTCTTAATCGGATCGCAAGACAATACATTTTTAAGAGCCGTCTAAACATCTCAACTCAAAATTAAAAATACTTCCAGTTGTAAATAATATTTTGACATAAGTTGTCACAATTCAAGGAAATAAATTTCTAAACAATTTATTGCTGTTAATTTTTTGCGACGCAATAATACACACATGTACACATTCATTCTGCCTCAGGTCATTCACATTTAACAACAGTTCGATATGTTTCAAACATGCATTTACTCAATAATGAGCAAAGGTTTTGCTAGCACTGTAAATCTTCTTACAAAAGGATATGCTGTGTTTCATGTTTATCGTTTTATTACATGTCAAAACTGCTCTTACATAATTTAGAAGTTCGTTGAACGAATAAAACCTGCAGTTATTTGTTCGGACACATCTTTAAAATACGAAATGGCATTTGTAAGATGCAGGATTGGGGGGGGGGGGGGGGGAATTGCGTTTGTCAACTCACCTGCTCCCCCCTGGGGAACCGGACGTTACTATCCGCCCCCTCCCCTCCACTAGAACTGTCGCCAATGCCATGAACAATCGTGAAGATACACAGCAGGAAACACGACCCCTCAAATGGTCAGCATTATTTACTCCACTCACATTATTTACTCTGCTCTTTCATGCTGAAGGGATAGGATAAAAGTGTCCTATCTCCAAGCAGTGAGGTGGTATATTTTCGGCTCAAACATGATGTTGCAGTGCATTATGTGTATGTATATAAATCGCATTTGTGTAAAAATAATTCTTTCTATAAACCATCTACTATGACCGAAGGTGACACATAACTGTTTTGGTTTTTACTTTTTCGATATTCCGATTACTTTATTTTCTGCAACTTGTGATATTTGCTCTAGTATAGCCCTTTTTATAATTTAAAATTGGATATTACTAATAATTTTAACGACATTTTTGGAACAGGCATTCCTAATTTTAGCTTTCCTTAATGGCACATCAAAATCTCATTCTTCTGAATAAACGTGTTTGACCTCTATTTGCTGCCGCGTTGACCTCTAAAACAGCGCTAAATGATGCCCTTTATCACCCTCTTAATACACTGTCTCCTGAGCGGTTAACCAGTGAGGACACTTCAAAATTAATCAGAATTTGCTTTAGCATTCATTATATTTCCTTGTGAACCACAGATTTTATAATATGACCCAAGAACCACAGTGTGTTAAGGTTTTAACGTGTCAGTTTTCCACCTAATATATTTCAAAATTCAAACCCATATATATTCAGAGTGCTGAAAGAATAAATATTCTTTATTTTACATTAATTCTGGACATTTTCTGGTGTGTACGGTTTCAGCATACAAAATTGTTGTTTGTTGTATAGCTTTTGTGAGACTATCTGTAAAAATCATGATTTTGCTATTGTGAATAACACAATTTACAAAATCAACATATTGGTAGAAATTAAATAACGTACAATGGGGATACCATGGGAAATAAAACACGGAAATAATAATGTTCAAAAAATATAATGTATTAAATGCGTTAGAATATTTTAATTATATCGTACTCTTTGTTTAATTTATTTTATATTTTTAAAGCTATTTTATAAGCAATATATTTACAGAGAATTTTAAAGAACATTATGATTTCCTTTATTAAGTTTTTCATTTCTTATTTACGTAACCTAAATGTGATTTTTAAAGTTGATAACGCTATACAATGTTGCAGGAAAAAATGTTTTCTTGAAAATGGCACTATTGACAAATTATACAAATTAAACAATGTTTAATAGCAGCAGTGTAAAAAAAAATTCTACTTTGTCTTTCTTGCACCTTTAGCATGCAGTAGGCTGAACGATATAAGGACCATAAAAATCTTAACATATCCTAAAATATTGCTTATACGTTCAAGTTTTTAAGTTAGTCGATTATCAATTTTATGTATTTTACCTTGAATGTTGAAGCTAGTAAGTATATTTATACTGTGTGATATATTACAAACTGGCAATCTAACATAAACTGTGCCTTTCATTTGAGAATTGCAACACCACCAAGTCGTCATTGTCACGTAATATTGTCAACGTCTGACTTCAGCCATCATGAAAAACAGCAATTCTTTCTTCTCCCACAATAAAAACTGTCTGTAAAAAAAAATAGTTTCCATTGCGAAGGCCACGGTCAGATTTGTCCTGCGTTATTACAATAATGACAGGGGACGAGATTGAAGGTTGCGGCGTCATAACACCATTGCCAAGGCCACGTGACCGTGATACGTGTATTGCGAATTGTAGCTTTGCGTGTGTGTGTGTTTGGGGGGGGGGGGAGGCGGGAGGAGAGCTCAGGTTCGACTTGCTGCATAGAAATTTATATTTCGTCCACTAGTACACGACACACACACACACACATCACTAATTACACATACATGCAAATTTTGATAATAAACACGCAACGATATGTAACTTAAATATTAAATTATGTTTGAGCGATATAAATGAACGAAAACTTCGAAAACAAAATTAATTTGATTTATCTCTAGTTGCAATGAGGAGGTACTTGACTTATTACGTCTATGATGCGGGGAATTTGTAAACATACACTGTAGTAGAAGCATATTTATAAACTAAATAAAACAAGCAAATAAGGCTAGCAAGGACATTTCGGCTAAGCTGGAACGGATGCCGTCAGATGTCACCAATATTAGTACATATATGAGACTTCACCGATTGGGGATCAACAAGGATTGCGTTAAAACTCTAACCACCTTAGATAGATTCATTAAAAATAGCCCCTTCCTTTGCTATTTAAGTCAGGAATTTACAGCGCCAATACGAACAAATTTAAATCTACCACACGTATTAAATTTTCATTTTACGAACATTTCGAAATTTGTTGCACGATATTTCTCGTAAGTTGCATTTCCAGGTTGCCTTAGCAATGTTTTCACTTGCTGTATATTTTGAATACTTTCAATAATTCTTATTTGCCATTAGCTACCCAAGTTAAAAGGGAATTTCCCCTAAGTAAAATTAGTACTAAAATGAGCTCCAGGGGTTGTATATTTTTGCAGCATCTTTCTTTGAAAAATTATTCTGGATATATGGAAATAGTCACTCTCATTCAGGCATTGTGCAGCGAAAGTTTTGCTCCATACTCCTTTAAACTGTGTTTCAAGAAAGTTTTGCCAGTACGTAAACAGAGACGCGACAGTATGCTTTCTCGGACAAAAAACTTCAAACAATAAAACTTCCATGAAAGACAAATTATGTAAACCAGTCAAGCACATCATTCGCAGTTTGGTAAAAACCTACAGTCAATACCATTTCTTTCTATATGTTAATGTTATATCAGTTACTAGTTTAATGGGTATAAACATAAAATATTCCGATTGGATTTGCTGCTAATTAAACATTTCACTTTAAATCAGACGTTAAGACAAGTAAACTTGCAACTGAGCCTACGCCCGTGCGCATTCGCCAGCTTTTCCTACAAGGATGAAGTAAAGCAACTGCCTATGGAGCACTGCACCGGACTATACAACGTGAAGAATTCGTAAAAGAAAATGAGTACAGACACCATAAAAATTGTCAGAAAAAAGCGATTTATGTTGTAGATGAAAGAAGAATGTATGTATTTTGCAACGTTATAAAATATTTTATTAAGATATACGTTTTAAATGTAAAGTAATCGATTAAAATAGTCTGTATTTGTAACACAATTTAAGCATATTTTCATTCTGGAGGCTTCAGAAAGCAGAATTTGCAAGAAAATCTTCGTAATGGAATATCGTCACAATGTTTACTATGATTGTATGTAAGGAAATTGTAATAATAATGTAGAAAATGATTTTTATAATTGATTTTATGTGCGTCCATTTGTCACAAAGATACATGGTCGATCATTTTTTTTATATTTAAAAAGTATATTTTAGTAAAATATTTTATAATGTTGCAAAACATATACATTCTTCTTTCATATACAGCATAAATCGCACTTTTCTGACGATTTGTATGGTGTCTGTACTGCTTTTTTTTTAATGAGTTCTTAATGTTGTATAGTCGGGTGCAGTGCTCCATAAGCAGTTGCTTTACTTCAACATTGAAGTGTATCTATTCTCATCCGACCTCCAAGCCTGCTAGATAGTTTTGGCGGTCTTAAAGTTCATAACATTATATGATGATGGTACATTAAGTGTTTTTCAGGCGACGCGCGGTTACTGTTGCAGGCGCGTCTGGCAGTCTGGATGGATGAAAATTTTAATGTGGTTTTGTGTTTTTTATTTACGGGCTAGGTAACTGCATCGCGCATCGTTATTTATAGATTGTGTTTGGATGCCCATGGTGAATTATGGTCTCGGCATTTATATTTACGCGGTGTAGTGATGGTGTAGTTCTTGCTTTGGATTTTGTCATTTTTGGCAACTTGTATTGAGGCACGTTTTTCCTTCATGGCTTGTATCAGGCAGTGGTCGTTTGATTTGCGTTGGAATATTTGAACACACCGCCTCCATGGTTTTCATTGTTGTCTGCCCACCTGCGACGCATCAATTGGAATTTGATACTGGTAGTTATTTGTGATTGTAAAATGGAAATTGTCAACAATTGGGTGCGTGATTGAGACACGTTACAAAAAAAAAATATTTATGGTTAATCATTTTAATTAAATTGGGTAACGGTTTTGGGTGTTAAACTTCTCAAAGTGTTGAATGTATTTTTGTTACCTTTTGGCACATGCATGCAGCATCTTTGATAGGTCCGGTAAATAGGACGCGTGCCTGCTAATTTGTATGAGTTATAATTGACGTTTTGTTCTTGGTATTTTTAATGATTTCCTATCTGAAAGCTGTAAGATAAATTTGTTAGAAATTATGGTGTGCAGAGTTTAAAGCTCAATCAAATGGCTACAATGATTGAATGTTAACTGAGCTGCTAATAAACGTTGTTCGAGTAATTTACATGATTGAATGTTATCAGAATTGTGAATTATTATAATATAAACAAATTAGTTTATATGTTTTGAAAGGATGGTTTAGTGAGTGTGTATAAGAAACAAGGCTTGATCGATTACTGTTTGATGTTGAAGATTGTATTTTTAATACTCAATAATATTATTGTGTTAAGTTGTATTTTATCTCACGAATCTGTACCCGAAAGATTAAAATAAAAATTTGTCGTCGGCTTCTCGATATTTTTTATTTATTTAAAACACGTGTCATGGCACATTATAGTAGCCTTTCCTACTACTTCGGGCCAACTAAAAACGCAAATACTCAGTAGGATGATTTATTTTCTGTTGAACGTTTATGCTGTCATGTCGATTTTTCTGACTGGCACTCTAAAGATTAGAGCCTTCACTTTCACTGGAAATAATTTATCATCCTTGTGCGTACACGTATTGCAGACCTGCAGTACAACATTATAATCAAGTAATCATATTTCGTCAATTTAGCGACAACGGATAATCTCCCGTGTATTTAACAAGTGATTTTTCATGTTCTCAGCAGCGGTGCGGGCGTGGAAGTAGTTAGCAGCATATATCATAGCTACTAAAACCACACCACTACTTTGATGTCAGAATTTCCCGATTGTTACTGGATTTGAATGTATACTTTGAAACACGGCCACTGTCAGTTTTTATCCCTTCACGGCTTAATTCAAAATTCGAGCACTAGTTTGGTTTTGAAGTGTTTCGGAGCCCGCTATAGCGATTTATCGGGCCACCTGTTTTCCGCGAAAAGATTTCAGGACTCCTTGTACTCCAAAACACTAGAGCTAAGATCCACTTTCGTGATTGGATGGTTTTAACTGTCACACTTTGCAGGTGTCTTCTCACGAATCACAGACACTCAATGTCGGAGTTACCTAATTCTGATTGGCCTACTCATGTAAGGAACTGTATCCGACAAAAAGACACGTGGCCAATAACCAAATGAATACTGCGCGGATGCCATAGGAGATTGGTGTCTAGCTTTGGCGTAAATCTTTTCGCGAAAAACAGGTGGCCCTAGTGATTTCTCCTCTCCTGTGGCATTCTTTGCATGATAGAGTTACGTAGAAAGCACAGCAACAACCACAATTTTTTTTAAAATACGTTGACGTGCCTGTAAAAGGAATAAACATAGACAACGACTGTCGAATGCAATGAGAATGGCCTCGTGAGTAAAATTTTTAAAATCTCCAAACGTAAGGAAATTAAATCTATTCAGAGTAATTTGGTGGAAGGAAGATTGCAATGACTATGGTATATCCCACAGGAAACATGTACAGGAACATTTCGCGTTTTAAACGATCTGTAGGCTAAACTCCATGATGCTATGTATTTTCGAGTCTCAGCTTTCTGTTCATTGGCTGCCCCAGTGTGTAGTCAGTTTTATCTCAGGCCAGGTGGCACGGGATTCGGTACTTGTTTACTTCCAGGCCTGTTATTGGCTCACAGTTTACCTGGGCGTGTCTAATAAAATGTGGTCCCATGGCAATCAGAACAGAAATACACATTTTTTAAAGTCTAGCTTACCCTAAAATGAATTCACGAAATTGTACAGTCCCTACGAATAACTTGGTATTCTTCGGGTATTCCATGTTGCACGTTCCGGTATTCCAAACAAAGAAATTTCTAGAGGCTGTTCGCGGCAAAGTGAGCACTTTTGAAAACCCTGCCTAAGGTCTACTTACGCTATAAAATGTAAAATTAACATAGCCATGGGCTTGGCCACTTTATTCATGTGTCGATCAAGTAAAATTGTGAAATTATTAGGAAAGTAAATATCTCACAATCTTGTTTATTCTTACTCTAAGACGCATAAAAAATACAGAAAGTAAAACAAATAATTTCATTATTCTCAAATAATTTACTAACACTTTAAATCCTGTGTTAAAACATGGAACTACTTTATCTCAGTTACCAACTTTACAGGGCGCATGTAAGTCAGTGTGACTGTTAAAATTCATACAGATAGGGGCAGTGACATTTTTCAAAGGTTGAGTTCAAAAGTGCTCACTTTACCGTGAACAGTCTATATCTGGAAATCCTCATCGATCATGTGGTTCATAAATAATCAAGAGAAGGATGGGGGTGGTGTGGAGGGGGGACGGATGAGTTGTAAACGCACACGTGACGAACCTGTGGTACCAGAACGTTACGTAAAAAGGGCTCAGTTGTAGCTTGCTCCATACTGCGAACATCTAGCTTCATTGAGTTGTTATTGAATATAAATAGCCTGTTTGTCAGGAAACCGCAAGAATTGGCCAGCGATAAAATTCCTTCGTCGGCAACAGTAATCCGAACATTTGTCAAGTTTGTAGCGATGGTATATAGAATCACTATGTAAGCAGTAGCGCTTGAAAGTATTTTAATCTTTGACGCTGCTCATTAACTAATGCTTCCGGAATAAGCTGATTTGGCATTTCCAGAGATAAACTATCAGTGATGTGGACATCCACGCTGAAAATAAATTGAAAAATAAGTGAAATTGAAATAATAAAAATTGTGCCTACAGATCTACAAAGAATAATTCAAGAGTAACAAAGTTTATCGTAATTTATCGAGGAATGTTGAAGCCCTTCTAAACTTCACAAGTAATTCGAAGAAGGCCAGGATTCAATTAGAATAAAAGTAAACTTCAAGGAAATCTAGATGAAGCTTAGTTTTTATAGGACTGAATGATCTAAAACGTAATACATTGTGAGAAGTAATCGTGAATACTTCATTTTCAGTGCAACTTTCCCTCCCATTCATTAATTTGTCGCTGTAAATGTTATAGCATTATATTTCAGTAAAATTGTCATGAGAACAGGATATTGTTACAAGTTCCCAGGTGGGCGTATTGGAGTTTTCGAGGGATGGAGATCTTACTAAAATAAAATAATTACATTTAATCTTCAATTTATTTATAACGCTATAAATTACATACAGCTTTTATT
Organism: Dryococelus australis; assembly: GCA_029891345.1. NCBI lineage: Eukaryota > Metazoa > Arthropoda > Insecta > Phasmatodea > Phasmatidae > Dryococelus > Dryococelus australis. The sequence goes on along the minus strand of CM056998.1, from coordinate 69,811,055 downwards.
TACATCATTAAACAACTCATCTCTACTAAAGGCTGTTCATAATAAAGTGGACATTTTTAGAAATAAACGTTAGAAAAAAAGTCATTGCCTCTGCATGCATATATTTTAATGGGCGCACTGAGTGACATTCACCCAGTAAAGTTGGTAACGATGGATGGAAAGTAGTTATATATCTTAACGTTGAATAAAAAGTGTTACGTAACCATTTGTGACAACTTAAAATTATTCCTTTTTTTTTTTTTTTTTTTTTTTTTTTTAAATCCACAGAAGTATAAATATTCGCAGATTTGTAAAGTACTTCCTTTTCTAATAATTTATAGTTTCACTTGACCGACGGACGAATAAAGTGATAAGGCCCATGGCAATGTTGATTTTACATAAGGCGGAGGAATACACAACGTGCATTTAAGTAGATCTTTAGCGGGGCTTTCAAAAGTGCTAATTGTACCGTGAACAGCTTATAGTAGCACTTGTTATCCTCACTGATTGTAATATTTAATGCCAATCCCAATTATAATTAAAGTCATTATCAATGTCTCTATATTGGTAACAGTCACAGAATTCAGACTTATTATTTGCACTTATTCAATCCAAGTGTGTATTGCCACCATTCCAAATGTCCGCCATTCACGCATCCAGTTCAGTAGTCTGGCCTGCCTGTCTCACCCTTCACTGCACCGATGCTCGCAGTCCAGAGACTCCACTCTCACTGGTCACAGTCGTCGCCAATCCTAGGCTTCGTTGTCTTCGCACACCTGGCTCTCAAGAGTGGGATGGGCCTCTGTGAGAACCCCGCGTCCAAGTTCAAGAAGCGAGAGAGCGATACGGGCGACACTAGCCCGCACTCTTAACGCCTCATCGCTCCTACGCGCAGGCGTGCAGTGTTTCCGTCGTAACGCTGTACTGTGCAAATTATATCTGCAACATAGGGGGTTTATTACACGCGATGAAAGACCACAGATTAAACTACACTCGTATATTTATACTTTTCTCTTGCCTCTTAAGGGAACTCGATAGGCAAGCTTTAAAAATGCGATATTTGACCAATTTCATAGTTTTTTTCTCCAAGAATACAGTTCATATGACAAAAAAATAGCTGCATATATAGTTGTTTTTTTTTTTTTTTTATCTTTTTTGACAAAAATTCGTATTTGCAGAACATTTATTTACTGAGATCCGCATATTTCACAAAAAACGTGGCGGTTCGTTCCACTCTTAAGGCCGTACAATCCTCCGAACTCTAGACTTTTGGCTCGGAAGGACCATCGCAGCTTAAATATACTCGTAGGCCCAATCCGGAAGGTTCCCAGCGCCCCGAGTCTCGCTGAGAGAGTTTAAGGCGATGCCCAGAACATCATTACAATGATAACCCCAAGAATTAAATCCGCTCGACTACGGAAGCGCACGAGTCCGATAGCCTTACCGGGCATACACGGCGGCACCCCTGTGTAAATCCCCGCGAACTCCTCGGGTTACCAGTCATCCCCTTGAAGCATTGCCCTTTGCACGCTTGAGCGGGATAGGGCAAGGGATGCGGTGACATGTAGCAATATTATATCTTTAAATAAATGTTACTTTAAATCATAAGCTTCCCATCATTAGACAGCTAAACAAATTAATTCAAATATTTATCAATGTAAGTGTAATAGATTTGCTTGTGCGCCAGCCAGTGCGTTTAAAGGTTGTTCACGATAAAGTGAACTCTTTAGAAACTAACGTTAGAAAAAAGTCACCGCCCCTGCCTGCATATATTCTAACAGGCGCACTGAGTGACATTCTCCCAGTACAGTTGGTAATGGTAGCTGGATAGTAGTTCCATATTTTAACGTTGAATAAAAAGTTTTAGGTAACCATTTGTGATAACTTACAATTATTCCTTTCGCTTTCTGTCTTTTTTTAATGCATCGATAAGCAGATTTGTAAAGTATTTACTTTTTTTAAAAATAATTTCACAGTTTCACTTGACCGACGCATGAATAAATTGATGGGGCCCATGTCAATGTTAATTTTACACAAAGCGGAGGAATACATAACATGCATACACAAGTAGATAATAAGCAGGGCTTTAAATGTGCTCATTTTACCTTTAACAGCCTATAAGTGTGTTTTATTGATATTTTATATCTGAATTTTCAAAATAAACTCCATCTTTCAGCTTCAATAGCAAATGCTAAGTCATTCGGAGCAGAGTACCGTACCTGCTATCCTCTTTGCAACAAACTGGAAAATTGTCACCTCAGTGTATGAATATTATAAGTAATTACGAATGGTGGAGATTTTCCTCATGCATCCGTGGTTAACTCTCTTAAACTTGTTAATGAAACAAATGTCCATTGGAATCACAAAGGACGGCACCCAATTAAAACTCTTCGGTAACCCTGAAAGCTGGTAATAGACACATCGATGGATGATGAGCAAACCATTGAATTTTAGTGTTTAGGTGCATGCTCATTCGTCGTGCGAGGGCGCTGTCGTCGGCATTCCTGTGTGTACCTGTGACGTTAATAAACAGAAGTGGGAGTAACGCATGTGATGTAATACGCGCGATACTTGCCAAGTGTGATTGATGAGCGCCTAGGATGTCAAAAAGACGCGTACGACGGACGCACGAACAGCTAACGGAGTTTCGGAAAGGCTGGGTAGTTTGGCTGAAACATGCTAGGTGCCCGGTGTGCCGACTTTCGCCTTATTTGGATCGTTCGGACTTCACAGTCAGACTACGTTGGGTGTAATGGACGCTTTGTCTTTAGAGACGAATCACACTTTTCTTCGGGGACAGATGACCTCCGTGCAGGAGTGAGGACTGAAGTTGAGCGCTAAGTCTCTGCCTCGGTCTCCAGCGATACACTCCCCCCCAGTGTGCCGTGGTGGTCAAGGGTTCCATCGGATATGAGGGTCGCTCGCAAGTGGCGATGATACGGATGAGACCGTGCGCAGCGGTGTGCTGAACGCATCCCACGGCTCCATGTGCGATCTTTCCTTACTAAGAACCCGGGAACCAGTTCCCAGCAAGGTAAATCTCGCCCGCACAAAACGCTGATTTCCCACAGTTGTTTGCATCATATTCCAAAACTTCCTTGACTTATTATTCATCTGATTTCCCGCCCATCGATGTAGCACGCCTGCTTCTTCCATGTCAAAGTGTTCGTGGCGTGCAGCACAATTTGCAATAACTGTGGGGATATTCGCCGCAAAATAACATGATGTGTTTTTTTTTATTCCCCCCGATTAACTAATAAAGATTTTTTCTGTCATCCAGTCTACGGAACGCTAACTTTAAGTGCTTCCAGGTGCCAAAAAAGAATTTCTTTATTATGTAAATTACAAAACTAATTACGGGATTTGTGAAAGTTTTTAATTTATAAGTTTTAACGTACGAATTTCAAAGTTTTGCGTTATTAGCATATTCGGCTACAGTTAAAATTAAATGTTGGAGTCGCCAAAATAACATACGGAAATCTATTGAAATCTTTAAGCGGTTCACCCATAATTTTGTTTTAAGTGAAGTGAAGAGATTTTGGAGGCTCTTAACAGCATTTGGGAGGCTCTTAACAGCGAAGTCTTGACTGTGACTGAGGTGAGTATGGAGCGGCGTCGGAGTAAAAGGGCGGAGGAAACGGGAGATCCCCGAGAAAACCCGCCGGCCAACGACATCGTCCGGAACGATTCCCACTTGCGAAAATCTGATGAACCAGCCGGGGATTGAGCCTGGTTCGCCTTGGTGGGAGGCGAGCAGGTTAACCTCTCAGCAACTCTGGCCCCTTCTCTTTTTAGATTTGTTTTTGTTTACCAGAAGTTAAACCCTTTTCGGAGCAGGCGAACAATGTCCCAGAATTCAAACAAGATTATTTGTGGCTTTCCTAAGACTTCAAGGAAACACTTCTGCTGAAATCAATCGTGGTATTTAAATCACTTTTTAACATATTTTGGCACAAGTTTTAAGGTTAAAATGTTGATAATTGTGATAGTAAAGTACCTTGCAGTTGGCCTAGTTTTGAATTGATTTGGCATTTTTATCAAATTGTTTTTTATATAATGTAACAACGCTTTGGCATTTCGTCATAACATTAAAAAAAATTAGGCACTTGAACACCTTTAAGCAGTAATATTGTAGTAACATATTTGTTTTGTCTGTACCATCTCACTAATACAATTTCATTTGGATTCAGATGTTCCTTCTTTGCACGTAAAATGTCATATCACTGAGTGTAACTGAATAGGCACTGGCATATTGGTAATTTCCCATACTACGCGTAAGTTCTGCAGAGGACAAATGGCAAAAAAACCTGCATAATAATTCTTGCTAGTCATCTTGGGCAAGCTACTAAAACTTACATCAGTTTGTATAGCGAAACTTACTTTAATTGTGATTGAACTTGTGATCAATGAACTTACTGTGTTCCTTTTTTGGCTTGATTTGAATTTAATTATTTTTTTATCATTGCTTAAAGTTGTATGAAATTATTTCGTGCCTGAAACGTATGTCAGTTACAAGCTTGTGGTCATCTTACTTATAATACACAAGATAACGGAGTTTAAAGTTTTTTATAAAACAACAAGTTGCTGCTAAAACTAATGAGCCTACTTTCCTTAATATGGGTGCAATTAATTTTTAAATAATTTCTTAAAAGCTGAGTTGGTAGGAAGGACTTGACTTATCTTTGCAAGCAATACCTTTAGAAATGAAACCAGAAACTTACGCAATAGTAGTGAGACAATTCCAAATACACACACGCCTTACCCAGAACTTGAACCCAGAATACCTCGTACTATAAGCTAGCGTACAATTCACTGCATTACGGAGGTCGGATTCGGATAATCAACATCAGATTTAATCAGTCTAATGTTTCGAATGATAGGGTTTACTAACCTAAAATATTTGCAGGGACTTTATTTAAAAAATAAGTGACTGAGCTACATAAAACATGCAAGTTCGCATGACCTACCGTAGCACTATTTATGTGAAGAATTAATGGAAATAGGTTGTTTGGACACTGAGATATGACATAAAAAACTTTATTTTCTTATTTGATGCTATCGTGCATAATTGCCAGAAAAAGAGGCTGTATATGCGATGCTTCTAATGTATACTGTCTACATACAAATTTTGTTGAATTTGGTCAAATTTTTTCATATATATAGTGCACACAATAAATGCAACAGAAGGCCATGTACTCATGATTAAAATGGGTCAGACAACGATGTTTAAAATGGCAGCTTGATAAATTATTTAGGTAAGTTTGATATATATGTCAAACTTTGACATATATGTCAAACTTACCTAAATGATTTATTAAGCTGCCATTTTAAACATCGTTGTCTGACACATTTAAATCATGAAAGTTTACATGGCCTTCTGTCGCATTTATTGTGTGCACAACTTGGTACAAATTTATTTGAAATGTTATAGTGTAACATTTGATGGGACCGGTTGATTGGTCCTCGAGACATGCCATAAAAGCTACATAATTTTCATTTGGCGATCTTTGTAAATGGAGGACAAAAAAGCAATGCAGTAGCAATTTCGATAATTGTATACTTCCAATATACAAAATTAAGTTACAATATATTACATAGTTGCGTATATATCGCCCACAAAACTAAAATGATTTTATAGCTGCCATTCTGAAAACAATTGTATTCAACTTAAAAAATATATTTTTAATTATGAACTACCATAGAACATTATCTCCGCCAAATTTTGTAAGAATGGGTTGATTGTTTCTTGAGATACGAGATAAAATCATTATCTTTTATTGGTAGGGCTGTCTTACAAAATGGCAGAGAAATAAGGCTCTGCATAGACCAATATCATGGTTATAATAGGTACTGCAAGCACACACAGATAAGTTGGGATTTGTTTCGTTAGCAAAATATACTTAGCTAAAATATTTATACAGCCACCATTTTGTAAACAAGTGTATGACTTAAATGAAACATACCATTTACACCACCTGCTGCAGTACTACTTTTTGTTTGCCAAATTTGGAAAGAATCTGTTAATTGTTTCCCGTGACATGACAAAAATCTTTATTTACTCGCATGATACTATCTTACAAAATGGACAACAGAAGATTATCTACCGTAGGTACATACAGTTGATATTTGTAATATTTGCTGCCAGCATACAAAGTTTAGTTCAAATTGATTACATGGCTTTGACGATCTAGCATTCTAAGCTAAAAATGGCTACATGGCCACCATTTTGAATATAATTGTCTGACATTCTTAAATTATACCATTTGACATCATCTGCATCAGTACCACTTGTTTGCCATATTTGGTATAAATAGGTTATTTGATAGTATATATGATGCTTGTAATAGATACTTTCAATATACAAAATTTGGTCGAAATTGGTTAAATCGCATGGCAGATATACTAAATAAACTTTTGTATGGCCGCCAATTTGAAAATAAGCAACTAGTCTAGTTCAATCAAGTACGTTTACATGGCGTACCAGAGTATTGCTTACATGACAAATTGTGAGCGAATTGGTTGAATAGTTTTTGAAATATAATGTAAAAAATTATTTTTTAAATTGGTTCTATTTTTCAAAATGACGGACCAATAACACTATCCATCTCGAAATATAATGATTACATAATGGGCTTCCAGTATACAAAATTTGGTTAGTCAGATGAATAGTTCCCGAGATATGAGATTTCAACCAATATATTAGTATAGTTGCCATTTTGAAAGCAAGTACCCGACGTGGTCGTAAACTATAAAAGTCTGATGTCCTTATTATTAAGTATTATATGTGTACCGAGTTTGGTGCAATTCGGTTGAAGCGTTCAAAAATTGAAAGGGACACACACACACACACATACATCTACACATGCATACACACACCCATACACATACACAGACAGGAAAGTGATCTCATAAAATTTTCTTTCCTTCGTAAAGTATGCTAAAAAAGTATGAAGCAAATCCTAGTGAATAGCCCTTATGCTTGGGGTAGCACAATAGTTGAAATTAACCATTTAAATCTTCGTTCTTTTGAACAATGTTATTTTTATCACCTTTGAACAATCGTGTACATTTTTGCGTAGGACTGCTAATTTTGAGGTATTATTAGTGTATATGTTATGCGCATGCACATCATTCTTGCATTGCGCCGGCAGTGTGTCTGCTGATTTGGATGTTCGTACCGTGCGATGTTCCATTGTTCGCTAAACTGATTGGCTTAATCTTTCGTCTTGTGATTCAGAACAGCACTACTATAATAATGTATTACTACGTTACCGACCTTTTTGTCCTCGTGTGTATAGCAAAGATGTATCCAATACCAATCATTCTGTCGACTGATAATATTTTTTTCCCAACCTACTCTAATTTGAGTATACAGACTGTTCACTGCAAAACGAGCACTTTTGAAAGCCCTGCCTAAGATATAATTGCATGCACGTTGATCTTGCGTTAAAGCAATACGATTGGTAGTTCGCGCACGATAGCCCCAAATATGGCGCTTAGTACTGAGACCGCTAGCAGACAGTAAAATTGGTGACATTCGTCTATTCGTTCAAATTGGCCCCGGCAAGCATGCACCCTGGTGATCAATAAACATAAAAAATTAATAGATGCTGATCACTTAGATTTAATTACACTCGTCGCATTGAGGGCGTGTTCTATAATTTGCTGGGACTGCCGGCCAATCTCGAAGCCACTTGGGGGAAGCGCTGAAAAAGCTCTCAGGCTCTGTTTCATGCCTGTTTTGAGTAGTTTTAGCCCGCTTATTCAGAGAGATTGTTTGCCAAACTTTCGTATCAATACTTAGCATTACTAGTTACTAGTTTCGTATTACTAGTGCGTGCCGGCGTTCTTTTAAGAGTTGTGCGACACGCATGATGAGGAAAGTAAATTGTTATTAGCCTGTTTCCCAAAGGAAAGAAAGGCTTATGAGTAGGGCCACGGGTATCTCGCGAATTGATTCGGAGACGAGGTAGACTCAAAACACTGGCTCTTTTATCCTTCCGTTGTAATTGTACGACAGTTCTTCAGACAAGCCCCGTTTAACTGTGAGCCAGTAATAATCAGGAAGCAGTAGTGTGAGTGAATGTTTAATAGTTCTGTACAGAGTTCTCACTTTATCACAGTAACCAATAAGCAAACGATAATGTCTCGAGTGTATAGAGGGCTGTCCAGCCTAGCTTGCTGCCAACTCAATCCGCGGAATACTCGGGGCTCTATCACTTTCCTGTCTAGGTGCCTGTGTACGTGTGTGTATAGGTGTTTGTATGTGTGCCTGTGTGTCTGTGCGTGTGTCTGCCTGTGGGTGTGTTTTTCCCTTTTCAATTTTTGAACGCGTTCGCCGAATTTCACCAAACTCGGTACACATATAGCACTAAGTAAGGACACCTGACTTTTATAGTTTTCGACCACTCCGGACACTTTCTTTAAAAATGTCAGCCATTTTAAAATTTAGGGTTATGTGTCATCTCAGAAACCATTCAACCTATCTAAACCAAATTTTGTAAGCTGACATGGCAAGGTGTAAGCATTAAATTCAGAGGGGAATATTGTTGGTCCGCCATTTTGGGAGATAACGTCACATGAAATAATAAAGCTTTTACGTTATATCTCGACAACTACTTAACTAACTTTCGCCATACGTATGTAATACTATGATGGGCCAGGCAAATGCAAGTTATTGAACTTAACTAGGCACTTATTTTCAAAATTGAGGTCATACAAATATTTTAGGTTTATTTGGTATAACTACCATACCGTTTGACCAATTTAAACCAAATTTTGTACCCTGACAGTATCTATTACAAGCATCACTTAAGAAAAACAGCAAATACTTTTGTCTACCATTTTGTAAGATAGAGCTTAATGAATTAACAACATTTTTGTGTAATATATTGGGAAAGAATTGACAGATTGCTACCAAATTTAGCAACTAGTAGTACTGCGGCAGTTGATATGTATAAATATGTTTCAAGTATATCAGACACTTATTTTATATGTTATATCGTCGAAACCATGTCATTAGTTCCAATGAAACTTTATATCCTGGCTGTATACATTACAACCATCAAATGTGTCCTCACAAAATATGCCTTTGCCGCCATTTTGTAAAATGGTATCACATGTCAAATTAAAATTACGCAACATCTTCGAAAAACAACCGATTTCAACCAAAATTGGCAAATAAGTGGCATTTTGACAGGTAATGTAAACTGATAAACTTTGAGGGGTCAGACATACATATTTTAAAAATGTCCACCGTATTAACATTTTAGCTAAGAATTTTTTTATCGACGAAACTACAAAACAAATTTCAACTTAACTTTATATGCTGACATTATCAATTATGTCAGTCAAAATTGTTTATGCAAATCCTCATTTCTCCGCAATTGATAGCCCCACATGAAATAATATCAATTTAATGTCGTATCTCGGGACACAATCAACTGATTGATTTTAAATTTGGCGAAGAAGTAGCACTGTGGTAAGCCATGTTAATTTATGTGGTATAAGTCCCATATTTTCCCAAATGGTGCCTATATAAATTTTTTTGCGTAGTGTTTTATATAGATACATATATATGTGTGTATATATATATATACTTATATACTAAACGATGTAACATATATACATTTAACTTTGCATATTTTATTTATGACAACCATCGAATGCGATAATACATAAGCTTTTTGTCCTCCATTTATGAAGATCTTCACATGAACAGTGGAAGTTTTATGCTATATATCGAGAACCAATCAACCTATTCATACAAAATTTCAAGAAATATTGCTACAGTAGGGTATGTAAATTAACATATGTTTTGTGCGAGAGGCTTGTTCTGATATGGTTTATGTAAATAATTAAGATTTATTTGTTATGTCTATGAAACGTTTCAACAAAATTCAAGCAAATTTTGTACACAAACAGTATTAATTAGAAGCATCGTTTATAATTAAAAAGAAAACCTCTTTTGTCGTATTTTTGGCAATATAGTGTCAGGTGACTATATAGAACATTTTGCCGTATTAACGGGATAGTTCAACTAATTTACACCAAATTTTGCATGTCATGTAAAGTTACATGGTTTAAAAATGGCCAGACATTTATTTTCAAAATAGCGGCCACAAAATATTTAGATATCTATGTTTGGCATATATATTTAACAATTTAACCAAAGCCAATCAAACTTTTATGCTGATAGTATCTATTTGAAACATCCTATACCGAAACTCTTTATAGGTAGTTTTTATAAGAAATCAATTTTAAAAATATAAAGTTTTTATGTTATATCTCGGATACCAATCAAGTGATTGCCACCAAATTCTTCACATAAGTGGCGTTTAGTTAGGCGATGTAAACTAGTGTGCTTTTAGTGGTTCACACATTTATTTTCAAAATGATGGCCGTATAAATATTTCAGATTAGATAGCCCTATCATTGAAAACATTAAGACTGATTACATCCGAAATTGATGCTTCGAATCCCACCTTCATAACGCAGTTTATTGCACGCTATTTTAATTTACGTGTTTTTCTGGATTCTAATCTCGGGTATGTCACTCGGGTATTTTAATTGTCTTGGAACTGTTTCACATGTTTCTGATTTCATCTCTAATGACATTGCTCTCAATTAGACGTCAACACCTACCTGCGATGTAAGTTTTTAAGAATTTCACTCAAATTTATTTCCAAAAGTTATCAGTAACTTATTGTTTTTATAATGATATACTGTTAATAAATATTATAATCTTTCCAAGCAGATGATGTAACTGGAATTTGGGTAAAATAATTTTGCGCCTGTATGAAACGTCGTAGACGTGTCGTCTCAATGGTTGACTCAAAATCGACATACTTCGGGAACCCTACGGTCACCTTACCGGCTAGCGGGTTGTGCGAGGTCGTGGAGCAAGACAGTAAAGAAAAGGCGCGGATTGGAGACGGATTATAGGCATTTCGGATGTCTGCAGTGATTATTTTTGTCGTCTGGGATTGGGAGTGCCGAACACTCACCGGAAACCTGCATAGCCATTTAAGGGCCTTTGCGGATAATTTGCCACACGCAGAAATGTCGGCAGGGACATGTTCGGTGTAGTTCTTCCTCGCGGGCACATGGCAAAGAGCTGTGGCGACATGGAATTAATTTAGTATATCCGTTGAAAGTTCTCTCATCACACTCCCGGAAGTTATCCAGGGCTTAAGTTTCCAAGGGATTTCCAATGGATGCCGAAAACATACAGAAAGATTGGCAGATGATCCCTGTAATCAATGCAAGCATACAGATGTGCTCGAATGTATCATATTGGTTTAGACTCTAAATTTTCAGTTGTTTTTTCTTTCTTACTTTGATCTTTCCCTTCGCCAACCGTCAGCGGTGCTAGGTACTGAAGCCTTTGTGGGGGTTGGGCTTTCTCGAGTGTGAAGACTTTTTTGTGCTGGTCTGATGGTAGAGAGTGTAGTAAATTTGCTCCTTATAGGCAAGGCAGTCCTTTTAATCATCTGCTTGGTTGCCTTGGCAACCAACTCAGGTCCTTCTAGCACTGATTATCTGCTGTGTACAGATCGGAGTCAGATGTCCTTGAACTGCAAGCTCACCTTGTTCAGTGTGACACTCGTTGGCAGCTGCTGCAACACGCAAGTCTCACGTGGTGTTAATTTGTCTTCTATGCTGGTTTTTTACTGCTAGCCCGCAGAGTGCGTGAAGGTGGTAAATTGTTTGGTTTTTTATATTGCTTGGTAGTTGGCTGACCATGACTCTTGGTGGCATTTCGTGTTCCAAGACCAGCAGGCTGAAACCTTCCTAAAATTTTTCGAGAAGTTTAACTGAAAGCCTCTAACCTTCTAAGTTTATCAATAGTTAACTACGACTAGGACACGGGTCTTTGTTTACTAAATATAATTAAAATATGCATGTAATTGTGTACTAAAAAGCAGGAAAATATGCACCAAAAATAAATCAATATATACCTAAGAAACAGATAACTTTATTCAGACTTGCCTATTTATATTTACCGTTCACTGCAGAAAGTAGCATCACAATAGGTAACTAGTCTTTCAATGTTTTCTACAGACAGACTGCGTATATTGTTCGTTAAAATGAGTTTTCGGACTGAGAATGGTCTTATCACATCAACTGACGTGATTAGACAGTATTTATATACTTGTGCCGAAGGTTCAGAACATTCATCTGACAAATATATCCTCATTTCACTCAAGCACTGACTAACTGGCTGAATTTTTTTCATTACTGGATTAGAATTCAATACCATTTTTAACTTGCATTTAATATTTTGTCCAACTTCACCTGGAGCGGAATTCATTGAACAACTTGCTTTCTGAAAGAGTTCGAGTGTGTCGTGAAGGAGTGCACTACAAGAATGTGTGCTCTCAGTGGATTTTGAAAGTGTAGAAAATGTGCATGGATAAAATTTACATCTTGATAAACATCATCACTTTCAAACACTATTTTCACTTCGCGGATACATGCATACTTATCATCTTAATGTTTTATAATCACCTCTTTCACTCGATACTCGATAGAAATCCCCATGATAAAATGAAACGGCAGATAACCATTTCTCTCACCCAGTTAGGACAGGTTCAAATGGCAGAGGAACCTCAGGTAGACAATCTTTGTGGAACTAGACACGAGCTGGTGTCTTTAGAAACCGTTCTTCCCCACTTGCAATTAAATCGTTAACAGCTGGAAACAGTTCGCGTATTTTTTCTCCAATATGGTACAATCGGTGCGTTAAACAGGTTACGTGTTTAAGATTTAGATAAAATACTTAAAGGCACTTTGCTGCTTTCAACATAAAGGCTGTTCATCATAAGGTGAGCGCTTTTAAAATCAACCTTAGAAAAAAAGTCGTTGCCTCTGCCTGCAAATATTTTAACGGGCTCACTTGGTGACATACGTGCAGTAAAGTTAGTAACGATGGATGGAAAATTTTTCCATACCTTAACGTCAAATTAAAAATGTTAGGTAACAATTTGTAGCAACTTAAATTATTTCTATCGCTTTGTACTTTTCTGAAATGTATCGAAGTTTAAAACAGAGCAGATTTATGAAATATTTACATTTATAATAAATTTAAAGTTCCACTTGATCGATGCATGAATAAAGTGATGAGGCCCATGACAGTGTTAATTTTACATAAGGCGGAAGAATAAACAACGTGTATACAATTTGATTTTAAAGGGGCCGCCTACCTGACGCCACATGGCACAAGAGCGAGCGAACGCTAAGGGCGACACTGGCACGCATATCAAGTGCCGTATCGCCACTATGCGCGAAGCTCTTAACTAGCGCACAAGCTTTTCGTCGAGACGTTTTTTCTATAGGACTTAAAGCTGTGACTATATTATTTTACTGATGGAAAGTTTAATGCAAAGTTCAATGCAGGATTGTATCTGCGTTTCGCGTAGATTCGGTCAGCACATTTTGATACAAGGCCGTCTGAAAAGGCTCTTTTTAGCTGTGTTGGAAGGCTAGGAAATAGTGGTTCTAACATGCGTAGTGTCATGAAAGCAACATTCCATCATCGCCTATAGTTTGTTTTCTTTTCGTAAATTAGCGCATTGGGCGCACGTGGAATAGTTTCGTTAAAAAAAAAACGGATTTCCCAACACACTGCAACACGGTTTTAGCGCCTAGTAGGCAGCCCCCGTAATCAGGGCTTCCAAAAGTGCTCATTTTACCGTGAAGTCTTTATAAGACTCTCCACCTGTGATTAAAACAAGCAACTTAATATTATTCTCAATTTCAGGTGGCCACAGCAGTCGCAAAGAATCATTTACAGATTTTGCTATTATGCTATGTGTATTTTTATAGTATTTTGCAAGCAAAAGATGAGGTTTACCGGGTTAATCTAGACTAGATGTAGATTACCAACTACCAAATTTGCTATGTCCCTATCCGCCAAATGAACCGTCTCTCATCTACCTTTATCGGGACACAGTTCGCTCCTGTTCCCTCCCGGATTGACTCCATAGTAGAGCCATACAATTGAGATAGATCATTTTTATAAGAGTTGATTCACCTGGAATTTTTTTTATTTACAAAATATTTCTCCCGAAATGATCGCAAAACTGGGTTGTTTAATTTATTCCATTGAATTCTGCTGCACACCAAAGCTTTACAAATAGCAGCTGGAAACGTATTAACACAGGACTTGGGTTTTACCTGTGTAAGAAGTTGTTGCCTGTTCTTCCCCTCCTTTGCCATAAAATGTGCATTCGTTCTTGAATGTTGTTCGAGTTGAAATTTCTTTCCACATTTTTCTTCCTTTGAACCGACTCAACAGTACACGACTACACCATGTGTTGAACTGTCATTATTACCTGACACTCACTGATTTCTTATTAAACATCTACTGCTCTATTTTTCCTTAGGCAGTTTCATGACGAATTTTTTATGCATGCCATTTCTTAAAAAAATGTAACACGTTAACTGTAGACCACTTCTCTGAACACCAACTCTCCAAGGCTACTTACTGTCAGCTGTGGTGGCCAAAGGAAGCCGGGAAAATCCCACCTGGTTCCGTCATAGAGGTTGGTTTACGCCCACGGTCATGTGGTTGTCTACAGACGTGTGCATGAAAACATGTACGTAAGAGACAAGGATATGTGGTTGTTCACAATCGTTTCGTGTTCAAAGTGTCAAGAAATTAGGTTCGCTTTTTAAAAGTTAGAAGTAGTGGGAATATACGCCAGATGTAATTTTTTATTAATACATGACGAAAAAATTAAAACATAAATGGGCTTTCTAAATTAAATATCAAAATAAAAGAAGTGAATAATTTATTTTCAATTATTCCTTCATTCCTATTGGCTGGATAATTCCTGTACCCGTCGGGAAATTAAAGATCGCCTGGGTGGTAAAAGTTAGCGCCGTTAGCCTTTTCCCTTAATTCAGAGAGTTCAAAATAGCAGCTGGTAAGGGATGTCAAAAACAGGCAAAACCGATTTTTTTTAGAGGTAATAGAAACCATCCTTAATTCCAAACAAATATGCCGAAATACGATGTTACGTTTAGAATATGCAATCGAAGTTGTTGCATCCGCCCGACATCTTTTCGCCCCGACTGCCTAGGTATTACGTATTACAGGTATTTCTCAATTATAGGCTATTCACAGTAATGTGAGCACTTTTGAGGCCCTAGTTACTTTTTTATTTCAGTCGTCTTTTATCTTTTAAATACTTTTGTAAATAAATGCCGCCAACTCCCATTTATTATTTTAAAACGAAGGCTTTCGTATACAGCCACGCGTCTCAGCTTGCTGCACCAGACACTGCCTGATCTCAAAAGTCACCCAACCGATTGTAATATTTGCCCTACGACTCCTGTCGTTGATACTGCTTTAATTGAAAACCGTAACTTGGTCGCGTGACCCGGGCCTTTGGCCCCAGTCGACAGTTTTAGGTCAGAACACATATTTTCGAGATGACAAGTAGAGTGGGTTCGAACTCCCACACAGGACGAAAAAACGTCCAGCCGGTGCACACGGCATGTCTGTACAATGGTCGTGTACCTCCTCCTTACGGACTCGGCCCATGACGCCCTCCAATACGAATATTATACTTGTTATGATACCGCCCCAGTTTCTGAGATCACGCCAATAGCTGGGTGTTACGCGATATTCAGCCTTACGTCGGCTACGGCCTTCGTCCCACCAAAGCCTTAAGGAACTATTCACTATACGGTTGTGTAACTCTGTATTTTCGTTCATTGTCTGTTACTTATTGTTGCTGTTAACTTCGTGTAACGTACTCGCGTTGGTAAACTTTTCTACTTTATACTTGTCGGTGTGCTCATTGAAGCATACGTGTGTATGCTTCAATGCTACTCGGGGAGTAACCAACCTGCCTTTGGCATACAACTTCAATAACTCTCGAAATATTCATTTGCGTATGCACATATGCATTTTCGAAAAATCCGGGCCCTACGAATGACACTGTCAGTACAACTGTGTTGGTGGTTTGCTACTTCTTTCGCTCCCAAAAGAACCCAAACACTGTGCGCTAGTTTAGATTCTACCGTATTACATACATCCCCTGAGAGGCTTTGTTTTATATACGAAAGTTAAATATCATTTAACAAATACTGAATTATGTCTTAGCAGAATTGAGAATTATTTTCACTTAAAACAGACCACAAATTGTTTGAAAAATTGTGGTTGGTTTTTATGCGGAAGTAAGATGTATGACTGTGCTAAGACTGTCCACAACTGTTTCTCCCTCTTTAATTATTGTATGCGCTTAAAACTACAAAACACCAAAAATTAAAATAATAAAAGTTTTAACATACAATACTGATGATTTATACAACAAAACTATAGTCAGTCTCTTATCTCAATTTCGAAATACTATAGAGCATTTTGTGGTAAAACATATGAATTAATCACATCATTACTTTATGTATGGACACTGGGCCGTATATTTTTATTTTACAGGCCATAAAACATAAAATTGACAATCCCAAAAGCTACTGCACAGTTTCTTCGGGTTCAGTCAAGTTTCAAGAAATCGCATCGAATTCTACGGTCACACAGTTATGAACATAAGAAAAATTACAAATTTCAAAGAAGGAACTTTCGTCTGTAGCTTTAAGGGCGGTAACAGTACTATTTATTTATTTTTGTTTTACAGCTCATCTTAATTTTCTTGAAGAACGCACTGTAATTTTTTTTGTGAATGTCTACTCTACCTTGTGTATATTTGTGAGACATTGTTCAGCGTATAGATTTTAATTCAGTGAAGATTTTTTACTTTACTGTTAGCAGATATTAAATATGGTTCTCTTTCAACACGATTTGTATAAATTTGTTACAACGCATATAGAGGTAAGGGAAATAATTCCTCTATGCCAGTTCGTATCTTGTCTATCATGAATTTTGCCCCGTACCATCCCACTAGGGGAATGCAGCCATATTTTGACATCGCTCATTTCAAGGGTTGTCACTCCTGTAGTAGGTGCTCCTTGACAAAAGACATTTTGCAATTTACATTTAAAATAAATTGAAATATATTAGAAAAAATCGAAAATCCAACAGCGCAAGAGAAGTTATTTATTAGGCAGTTCAGGATCATGTCGAAATAGGTTATAAATTTTCACCATATTTCGTTCTACAAAAAAAGAAAACGTTCTATGCAACTGAAACAGAATATTTGGTATTTTATGTTTGACACGAATAACGTAAAATTACGACTCAGGCGCTTCCGATTTGCACGTACTTTGTTTGTTATATAGCTTCTAATAGAAATCGAATTAGTTTTTCATGAAGAACTCTTAAAATCCATAAAAAATACCACCTTTTAATTATTCGTTTTGAAAACTAGGAAACATTATAAGAGGCGAAACAGATAGAATGATTCTTGACAGCAACTAATTACGATTATGAGTTGAGTTGAGAGATTTTGGCGCTCTTAACAATGAGGTCTTGAGATACGATGGGGGTGAAATTAGGTGAGAATGGAACAGCGCCCGAATGCAAGGACGGGGGGAACCGGGAGATCCCAAGAAAACCCGATGACCAGCGGCATCATCCGACACGATTCCCACTTGCGAAAATCCGGGGTGACCCGGCCGGGAATCAAACTAGTTTGCCTTGATGGTGGCGAGCAGTCTAACCGCTTAGCGACCGCGGTCCCCTAATTACGATTGTGTTTCATGTAGGTGTCTTAAGTGTAAATTACTTCGTAGCGTATAACTGATTAAAGGCTGTTCACTATAGAGTGAGCACTTTTGAATTCAACCTTAGAAAAAAGTCACTACCCCTACCTGCATATATTTTAACGGGCACACTGAGTGACATTCGCCCAGTGAAGTTGGTAATGATAGATGGAAAAAAGTTCCATAACTTAACGTCGAATAAAAAGTTTTAGGTAACTATTTGTGATAACTTACATTATTTATTTCGCTTGCTGTTTTTTTATGCATCGAAGTGTAAAAATGACCAGATTTGTAACATATTTTCTTTTCTTATAATTTCACAGTTTCACCTGACCGACGCATGCATAAAGTGATGAGGCCCATCCCAAAGTTAATTTTCCATAAAACGAAGGACTACACAACGTACATTCAAAATATAACTTAAGCAGGGCTTTCAAAAGTACTCATTTTACCGTGAACAGCCTATACATAATATCCATGGTAACTTAATTTGCAAGATGCACAGAGAATCATCACAGTACCGTAATTGTAGACACTTGGAGTTACAACCTAATTGTCTTGTTGCGGATTGCATGACCGTAACTTCAACACACGTCGTAATAATTTATTCGCACAGCTGGTCACGACTGAGAACACTTTACTTCCACGGATGCCACGGCTACCATTGAAGTACGCTTACACAAAGTCTGTAAACCACAGTCGAAACATTTGACGTTACTTAAACTGTGTGACTTGCTTGCTGATATTTCATATGCTACTAGAGAAAAAGTTCAGTACCGTGTTCTGAATCAAACCAAATTATTTCTAATTTATTTTTGACATTCTCTAGTTCTGTTACGAGGAATTGGCTTATCAGAACATGAACCGAAAGGGCGAGAAACTGGTAAAGTAGGCAGTAAGAAACTATGGCTGCGGATAGAGTTGGAACAATGCAAAGGACAAAATGATCCACAATATTATCGTTTGGAACTAAACTCACGACCTCGGATGCGAGCTAGGAATGCCACTGTTCGTGTCCAAGACCTGCAAATTTGAATTTCAAACATAATTACATCTATTAAGTACTAGCTGACCCGTGTGACTTCGTTCTCATGATTGTTTCTTAAAGTTATTGAAATAAAGTCTACTATAGTTTCATAAAAGGTTTGTATGTTTAAAATACTAATATTTTTTCTTGCGGGTTTAATGGACTTATTAAATTACACCCTACCATCGAATCGCACATGTTTTACATTAACATAATATTTAGGACTTTTAATTGATCTAACCACTTTTTTATTGGGTTCTCTAGCCACTGATTTCCTGTTCCCCCCCCCCCCTTAATTGGGTTCTCTAGCCACTGAGCTACTGCGGCCCCACTATTGGGTGCTCTAGCCCCTGGCCAGCTGCGGTCCCACTATTGGGTTCTCTACCCACACTCACCTACTGTGGCCCCACTTGATGTATATCTATCCACTAGGTCCCTGCGGCCCCACTTAGAATAACTCTAGCCGCTGGGCCACTACGGCTTTTCGGAAGGAAAGGTTTACAGCCCTTAGACAAAAAAAAAAAGGAGAAATGATGAAATATTTTTTTAACAATCCTTTTTTTAATGCAGTAATCCTAAGAAAAGCTTAATCCAGTACCTATTTACATCCCTGATCAACATTTTTTCCGGAACAGTTTGAGATATCTCAATGAAACAAAGACTAAATTGGTCCTGGGGTTATTATCTATATAATGCATAATTTGATGTTAATGCGTTAAGTGGTTTCTGAGTTAAATCCGTTCAGACAAACAGACACAAAGAAAATTAACATTAGATATGGCTTAGTTATCAATTATTCTATATGAAAAATAATTAAAAGTGAAGAATTCGAAAATCACAGACAGGCACTTCTATTTTATTTAGTAGTATAGATTTGTATGCAATTTTTGGATTCCCTGATATTGCAGACAATCACAAATCGTACGGAAATTTGCAGTTGCCAGAACTTAACAATCCAGTCAACTTTTCTCCATATTAGAAAACTCAAAATCTGATAATTATTAAGTTGTAAGTTGTCTCTCCAGTGACACTTAAATAATTATTTTGAGTTTTACACAGTTTATTTTTAACCATGCAAATGTCACAACACTAAATATGTTGAAAAGCGTACAATAATTTAAACTGTAACTAAATGAAATATGCATAGGGAAGCGACAGCTAAATGCGTTTCTTGTGTGGTCATACGGGGTAGCCTTGTCATTTCGTATTTACTAGGTAAATAGACAACGACGTAATTGGTTTTACAACTAATTTTGATGATTTTATGACACTATTTAGGTTATATTGCTGGATGGGCGGGGATTAATCTTTGTTAATCATGACATACATTTTTTCTCTAAAATATTGGCAGAGTTCCAAAGAAATTCATGTTATGACAATTGTCAGGTGAATTTCAAGTGATAACCGTACGGAGCTCCACCTACGTGAAACTAATATTTAGGGACCTGCAAAACTCGCGTTATTTTTTGGCATCAAGCTAAAATTCACTGTACTGTATAGGCCCTGTACTCGAGCAAACGTCTGGCTACTGGCCATATATGAAGTCACTCACTTTCTCAGAGAGCATTACTTGAATGGGGCACACGATTGTGAAGTGTTCATATATTGGTGCAGGAACTACCTGGTGCGTGCCAATAAAGTAGGGTCCAATGACAAACGTATTGCAAAGGTACAATTGTTTTAAGTTTAAACTGTCCTCAGATAATAACGCGAATTTTGCAGGTGTCTGCTAACATCGTTCGTTTGGCACATACAAGGAAGGTAGCGGCAAGTGTGATAATTGCTCGCAAATCAAATTTCTTCGTCCAGTTGACTTGGAGTATTGCACTCGTGCAGCGTGCAATATGGCAGTTCAGGCTGTAACCGTAACTCCCAATAATATAAAAACAAAGACGAATGTGTTCCACACACACACCGGACTACTTTAAGTTTTTGTACCTACGCATTTTTCTGAAAATGATGTATCTTTTGTTAATTTTATGTTAGCGATGAAACAAAAAGAGTAACAAAAAAAAACAATAACACAATATATGGATGAGTACCACGAATGCAGTAGAAACGAGATAATATAAATAAACACATATGTAACCAGAGGCAATGATACAGTTAGACAAACACCGAGACAGAAACAAAAGAAGACAGCAAAATTAGGCAATGAAGATCGAATCACAATGTGAATTCAGTTGACTGTTACTCAACGAATTCGAAATTTCCTCGGGCGCTATCAGTACGCTCATCGTGGTTTATGTAAAGAGCACGAGTTAACTTTATCAGGTAACGCCGCAACATGGTTTACTTGCTGTAAATATCGGCAGAAGAGATCGGAGCAACGTGATCATCACTGGGATATGTTGGTGCATGTTTCTGGGTCAGTTGTTTCTGTTGTACGTGCACGTAGACGCGCGACAATGACACGAGAAACAACTGCTCTGTAATACATAACACATCGTATTGAGGCTCCTCCCAGACAATGCAGAGGCGCGGCCGTCATCTTTTGTCTCCGTGCCATTACGTGGCATCGCTCCCCCCCCCCCCCCCGGTCTTCTCCGTTTACATGACCCGCGAGAAGGGAGAAAACAATAAAGAAAAAAAAGTCATCCTCGGTTACACCAGTCAGCACACACTGCGTCGACAGAGGAGAGAGGCAGGACTGTCAAATTTGCCCCGTCATACAATACGTTGTTCAAAACACGTAAAGAGTGTTCGTGATAAAGTGAGCACTTTCGAACTCTACCTTGGAAAAAAAGTCACTGCTCCTGTCTGCATAATGGCGCCCTGAGTGACGTGCGCCCAGTTAAGTTGGTAACGATGGATGGGGAAGTAGTTCCGCATGTTAACGTCGAATAAAAAGTGATGGATAAACAATTCTGCCAACTTAAATTATTTCTTTCGCTTTTTTTAATGCATCGAAGTGTAAAAATGATCAGATTTGTGAAATATTTACTTTTCTAATAATTTCACAGTTTCACTTGACCGACGCATGAATAAAGTGATGAGGCCCATGGCAATGTTAATTTTACATAAGGCGGAATAATACATAACATGCATACAAGTAGATCTTAAGCAGGGCTTTCAAAAAGTGCTCATTTAATCGTGAATATCCTTTATATATTCGGCTCACTAGAAACTTATGAAATACCTGTTTAAACAGCCCTGAAAATAACATGTGATAGCCGCAAAAATTCGCTCTGGCAAGTGGTGACTGAAAAATTATTTTCTATTGCACATTAAATTTATTTGGTAATTATAGACTGTTTATGGTAAAACGAGCACTTTTGAAATCCCTGCTTATGATCTTCTTGTATACACGTTGTGCATTCTTCCGCTTTATGTTAAGCTAACATAGCCATGGGCCTCATCACTTTATTCATGCGTCGGTCTAATTAAACTGTGAAATTGTTGAGAAAGTGAATATTTTACAAGTATGCCCATTCTTACACTTCGATGCATTTAAAAAACAGAAAGCGAAATAAATAATTTTAAGATATCACAAATGGTTTCCTAACACTTTTTATTCGACGTTAAGATATGGAACTACTTTCAATCCATCGTTATCAACTTTACTGGGCGAATGTCACTCAGTGCGACTATTAAAACATACGCATGCAGGAGCAGTGGCATTTTATACGGTTCATTTCTGAAGCGCTCATTTTATCGTGAACAGCCTTTACAAAAGGAAGTGCATTTCGTAAATGTATAAGTAAATTCTCATGATGCGCCCGCGTTCATTTAGGAAGGAGGGGTGGCTGGTATTAAGGGGAGTCGCCTGCCCTACACCAGGGAACGTCTGTCGTTAACCCGCTAGCCAGAATAATGAGCGAGATTAGGGACGGGATGCAGGTGAAGCAGCGGAGGAATGAGGACGGAGGGGAAAATGAGAGCACTTCGAGTAAACCTCCACACCACCGGTGTCCGCCACACACCACACATGAAAACTCCTGGCCAAAAATTTCCCATCCTCTGGAGCCTGGGGCAGAACCGAGTAGATGAGAGGCCAGAGTCTAAACCATTAAACCAGTAACTAGGAGCGCCTGTTTTTCGCGAAAAGATTTAACGACAAGTGATGTTCCGACTAACTTTAGTTCAGAACCACTTTCGTGATTGAATTCATTTGAATTCTTACGCACCTTATCCGTCAGTCAGCGAACCACGGACGGTCGGTGTCGGAGAAACTTAATTCTGATTGGCTCACTCATGTAACAGACTGTCTTCACACAAAGACAAGCGGCCAATATTCAAATGAAGACAGCAAGTGCATACGTAGGATATTGAAGTCTAGCCTCCGCGCAATTTTGTCGTGACAAACAGGTGGCCCTACCAACAACTAGGATTAGGAAAATTTCCCGAGTTCAATGATCTGCTAGCTATATTCCGCACTGTTCTGTGTACGCTCAAGCCCCAGATGTTTGTTCATTAGCTGTTACCCAGAGATTAGCCGGTGTTACTACACACCGGCAGTATGGCACCTGCCACTTGTTTCCTTGCAAGTATTCTATTGGGTTAGAGTCGTCCAGGGCGTGTCTAATGAACTGTGATCCAGTTGGAAAGGTGACTTCAGTGGATACGTGCTGGACGTCTATCTTGTCTTGAAATGAATTCGCGAAAGTTTCCTATCTCTACCAATAACCATTTTAAAAAATCGCCTTCTTGTAACTGCATACACTGATAAAAAAAAATCCTTCATTTTACGGAAAAGTGTTGGTAAAAATTTCTCCAGAAATCTCCGTAAACTCTCCATAAATTTGAGGGGAACAGTTGGTCTTAAAAAACGGTCTTCCCGTAAACTACACAAAAAATTCCGTGAATTCATGGAACCTCTCCGTAAATTTGCTGGTTATTCTTTTTTATTTCCAATTGTAAAAAATAAAATAACGAAAAAAAAAATCCTTAACATTTGTTATGCGGCTGTTCTACTGCGCATAAAGACATTTTGAGCCCGAGTCAAATGACTGAGGTTCTAAGATTAACCACTCACCTACGATTTCTTTGCAACTTTGGCATTTATATTGTAGTACCATTAGCAAAATGTCTAAATTAATTTAAATTTGGGGTATTTTAAGTATTGCTAAATGTTATATACGCACAGGGGGATGTGGGTCAGTGACTCCCTCGGGAGGAAGGTCTCCGGGCGTTTGAGGCGGTGTGTGGCAGTACCATGCTATAGCAGCCGAGCCCGGTTACCGCACTTGACCCTGCAAAGGGTGGATGATGCATCTCTTACAGCCCCTCGTCACTCATGGTGACTCCTCGCGCCTCCCCTGGGTAACGCAGATTGGATTCCGCCTCCCGTATATCTATGGGAATCAGTTTTCTCGTGACTGGTAAGGGGTATCTGCCATGATGTCTTGGGCGGACAGTTGGTACCTAAGCCCGACAACTTACAGCTGGATTAAGTCAAAACAAGGTTGATACGGTTTAATCAGTTCTTAGCGCATTTGTATTTATGAGCCATCTGCAGACTCTATCTTTCAAAGCTTCATCCAGTCTGGTAAATCAACCGGTTCAGATTAGTTTCGAAATTGTGGCGTGGCAGTTCTATCACCTGCCAATGCAAATAAAAACTGCTGATTTTTGTTTGTTTTAAAGCGGGGCGTGCCTAATCATCGGGTAGTTTGTTTTATTCGCACTCGCTCAGCTGTGACTCAGTTTCCAGTCTGCTATGAGTATACCCGGAAGTCACTTAATATGCGCACGCCACTGAAACGCGGCAGGTTTTTGCTTCGGAAACTGCCGGAACCTACCGGAACAAAATGCTCACAAGACGTTTCGCTGCATGTGAAGCAAATCGCTCGTGTCACGTGACCACAGATGTGGGTACGCAGCCGTGTACTTACGCAGAGTTACACAATGAGTTGCTTCTACATGCTTAGGTCCAAGCGTGCTAGTCATGCGCGTGGTTGACTAGCACTTCGGTGTGTGTGTGTGTGTGGGGGGGGGGGGGTTCGAATCCAAGTAGCTGCTGTGGTAGCTGTTCTTAGTACGTCGTTGTACGTTCTCATTCTGCGCGAATGCTAGAGTAGATTTTCTCAAAACATAATATACTCACTGGGAGCACCCCACAAACACCCAAAACCCTCACTGATTAACTGAAGGAAGATTGCACACGGCCAATCATCGAAACGTCCGCGAAAACGGCCAACGGTTAGCTAAATCTTCCGTACCAGTGGCCATGCAAGCTTGCGCGGCATTTTTCAAGGTAACTTACATAGTAGCATACAGGCTTTGCAGGCTGATCACGGTAAAGTGAGCACTTTTGAGGCCCGAGTTACTTTTTTCCTTAAACAATAAATACAGTGTATGTATTTCATCGGACTCAAAAGTTAACTGCTAGGGCTACAATAAAATATATTTATTGACTATTATTCCAAATGAGAGGGCTTCAGCGAGTGCTCTTTTTTTTTTTTTTTTTTTTTTTTTTTTTACCGTGAATAGCCTATAGTCACTAGTACCATGATTCCAACCATTACTGCCCAGGCGCCAAAGGAAGCCTCGGTTGGGGCCAGCCTGGCCAGTCAGTGGTAAACTTTAACGTTCCACGGTACTTGTGAGTATTGCCATAGCCAAACGGGAAGAAAACAAATTCTCCCCTCTCAGGTTCACTTCATCTCTGCACCAAAGACTCAACTACCATCCCCCTCGCTCTCTTCGAAGGCCACTGGGCTCAGGTTTCCCAACCGCTGCTCGTACGTCATCGCCAACTGTCGCTGCCACGGCCCTAGGCAAATGCTCGCAAGCAGAAGCCCATCTGACTGGTGAATGAGGATATCACTGGCAAATTGAAGGGCCACGGAGGCTGAGCGGTTAGACCGCTCGTCTCCCCACGAAAGCGGACCGGGTTCAATCCCCGGCCGGTTCACTCCGGATTCTCGCAAGTGGGAATCAGTGCCGGACGATGCTGATGGTCGCCGGGTTTTCCTCGGGGACCTCATATTCCCCCGCTGCACCATACTCACCTCGCGTCACCCTCATCGGCTCTCAAGACCTCGCTGTTAAGAGCCGGACAAATATCTTCACTTACTCACTGGCAAATTGATCGCCTGGTACAACCACGAAGAGGCGGAGTTATCTTGCCAAGGGCAAGTTCCGATGAGCGGCACTTCACAGTATCTTCTACAACAACTAGTACCATTGAAATGTACGACGGTGGAAACTGCTTCCTTGTCGTTCCCAATGCGAGTAACGTATTCGAGGTCTGCCATCAAGGGTGTTCAAGAGTTTAAAGACTGTTCACGATAAAGTGACCACTTTTGAAATCAACCTTAGAAAAAAGTCTCTGCTCCTACCTGCATATACTTCAACGGGCGCACTGAGTGGCATGCGTCAAGTCAAGTTGGTAACGATGGAGGTAAAGTAGTTCCATATCTTAATGTCGAATAGAAAGTTTTAGGTAACCATTTGTGATCATTCTAATTATTTGTTTCGCTTTCTGTGTTTTTAATGCACCAATGTGTAAAAATTAGCAAATTTTATATGTTTATTTTTCTAATAGTTTTACAGTTTCACTTAACCGACGTATTAATAAAGTGACGAGGTTCGTGGCAATGTTAATTTTACATAAGGCGGAAGAATACACAACGTGCACACAAGTAGATCTTAAGCAGGGCTTTCAAAATTGCTCTGTTTACCGTGAACAGCCTGTAAACATATATTATCAATTTTTAGCGTGTTATAGTCCATTAATGGTTAATCCCATATTTTCTGAGCCCTGCTACCTTCAGTCTATTCCTTCGCATCAAGATAACAAAGCTTAACTAAATCTAGGAAATTACATCAAACGGACAGCGAATTCAGTTTAATAATATTTTGCATGAGAACTATTTCTCACTAGGCATACATTTCAATGCACACATTTCCTCTCGGTTTTGTCCATATTAATTAACTATAAAATATTGTAATTTATAAATAAATGATATGTAAAATTAAATTTAACCAAATGTAAGATACGTTCATGTTAACAAAACTAAAAATGTACTCGTGATACAAGACGCACGTAGGAAAGAACCAATCGCATCATATATGGGGTGATTTTTTAAAGGTTTGATTTAAAAAAATGAAAGTTACCGTGAATATAGACTATAAATCCCTTTCCGTTGTGATATGAATTAATAGTGTGAAAATGTATGAAAATGAAAGAAAATTAAATTTCAGATATTAAGTAAATAAAAATGTCGAATTTTGAATTTATATATTTTTTCGCTTAAAACCACAAAAATTGAACCTAAACAATAGTTAGCATACAGCTCGAAACCATTTTTCATGTTATTTGAATTTCATGGAGACTATTCTGGGTGATTTGTTGTGCGGTTCGCCCGTATTTAAATTTTAACTTTTAGGATAAAATTGATAATAAAAATAACCTGAAGGTACACGATATGCCATACGTGTGACTTCAAGAAACGCGTTAGGGGAAACTTGACTTTACACTAAAATAACCTTTTGACATTTGTACGATTCAGGGTTTTAATTTCGAAGTCTCATATCTAACAAAAAAAAAAAAAAAAACATTATGAATGTTCGTTTTCAAATGATTCTATATTATTATCACGCTATCATCGATACCGTATCACGAAACCATAAAATATCCCCAAAATGCTTGTAGGAAATAACGTTAGCTTTTAAAAAGCCTCAATGAGCGTCTCACTCTTAGATTGCAGTGTGCGATGTAATGGACATTCACTCTCTATTTCCAATGCACGATTTCTGTCGTTAATGACGTCCTTGATCGTGCGGGCGCTGTTGCCTGATAAGTTATTTTTTTGCAACTTCGAAAAAGAAAACTCTCTAAGTTGATAGGGTTTCTCACATGCTTGAGTTTCAGAGGAGCCGCTTAGCTTTGCGTCGCAGGATTAGATTCCTTTACGAATTGGCAGGGAGGTAAACAGATTAAAAATTTCTCTTAATCAAGCCGTTTCCTTCACCGCCCATTTGTTTCTCAGCTCGCCAGTTACGTCACAAAGCTGAAGTAATCTGGCAACAGCGAGCGCCATAAGCCCTGCACTGCAATCTAGGCGTGAGACGGACTAGGACAGTTCAACTGCCTACGGCGTCGCAGTGGTGTAGCAGTCAGAATACTTACCTCTCATTACACCAGACCGCGCGCGCTATGCATGTGGGAAACGTGGTGGAAGTTGCTGGTGGCCAGTTGGTTTTTCCCGGGGTACTTACGTTTTCTCCGCCCTTGCATTCCATCGCTGCTGCTCCATCTCCATATCGCTTCGTCTCAATCGGTGCTAAAACCTTCACTGTCAAGCGCCGCAACAAATATTTCTCGCTCTCGGGACCGCTGACCTACAAGACCAAATGCGTGTCTACTCATAAGGAAGCATTACTTAAAAATACTGTTTCAAAATATAGAATACCCCCCTCTTTTAACTTTTTGATGCCGTTTGGCGGCCTTGGCATGCGACCTCTTTAACCGACTTGCTGTATCACTGCTGCTGCTTACGCAATTACTGCAGGGCACTAAGCCAAGTCATTCGCCAGTTTTCGTATAATAATGTGAAATAGTAAAATTATGTTTACTATCGAAGATACCATCTAGTGAGGGCACGATCTCTTTTATGTATGAAAACATTAGATTATATACCGTGATGAAATCATCAGTTGTTGGCACATGAGATTGAAAGACGCAGTTAGTAATGTGTGCTGTAAAACTTGCAAATCTAAGCCATGCTCTAAGACAGGGTTAGTACCTCTCGAAGTTACTGCAGTATTTTACTCTGTCTCCGCACTCACCTCGCTTCACCCTCATCGGCTCTCAAGACCTCGGTGTTAAGAGCTACCCAAATATCTTCACTCACTCATTCTTTAAGGGTCAGTGAGCTCCAATAGTTCCCAAATGACGCGACACAGTGCCACGTCTGTTGTCCAGTTATGAAGCTATTTCAACGTGAATCTCCTTTTCTTCCTGTCCCAGATAAAATCTTAATTTTGCTTTATGCAGAGAAATAGAATTTTTATATTTGGTTTGCCTTTATACTTGTGTTTTCATCATTCTCACTTGTACCACGGGTCCAATAGATAACGTATGATTGGCTATAATTATTGACATGTATGCGAATAAGTCTTGTAGTGTGCACGAATTGATGTGCACACATGAAAATAAACTAAGTACTGGATACTATTTTCCTACTGTAAACAGTTCAAACTACATGTAAATCTGCTACCAGAGCAATTTATCTCCTGCCGTGTACTCTACGAATGGGAGCGTCTATGCATTACATAAGCCTGCAGGATTCGTACTTCCTGTCTGAAAGTGTGGGTATATTCCCAGTATATTATGTGATTGAGGCCTTGTAGCTCTAATAAGTCCAGAGGAACTTCTAGTTCTGGTTCCAGTTGGGCCAGCCATGGCAGTTACTTGTCACAAGCTGGGCAAGGCCAACTTGTTCAGTTGGCGTGACCGCCCAAATTTTATGAACATGGTAACTTCAAGGTTAAATTTCGTGGAGATTTCGTGCGCAATATCTTAAGCTATAACTCTGTAAACATACAGCTACACATCTTTAATATTCTGCAAGGGGAGGGAAAGACGCAGAATATGCAGCCAACTTCTTAAACATAAATTTAATTTATCTGTTTTTGCACGTCCATAATGTTGTCAAATGCAGGAAGCAAAAATACTGCTTTACTGGTGCGATTTTCCAATAAATACAGTCTTAAGTTCACTTCAATGCCTTGGTAGTTAGGTAACGCAGGTCAGCACTGGAGATGATATTTACTCCCTTGCATTCGAGGTATTAACCACTGTGCGGAACAGTATCGAAAAAAGAACGCTGCACAAATATGCTCAACTAATACAAATGGAAGTGTATATTATATACAGTACTCTGCTAACTAACCGGCGAAGCCGCTACGCCAGCGTGGATTTAGGCCGTGAAGGTTGCCACACCTGAACCACGGCCATTCCTGCACTTTTGGTAGCCCTGCTTAGTTGCTCCTTCCTAGTAGTCGCGTATCCTTCTGTCACATATAAAAATTAACACTGCCGTGCATATAGGCCCAATTACTAATATCGATATATAAAAAATAAAGCCTCGTGAAATGGTTAAAAACAGAATTATTCTCATATATTTTAATATTTTTGCCTAATCAATAGTGCCAATAATTTGATAAAGTTTAGGCCAATTATGTTTTAGTCGAATTTAGGGCGATTGTGTTATTTCATGAATTTTATTTCAGTCAAGTGTTCATGTATTGGAGTTAGTACAATGTTAACTTCGCTTCCGAGTCAGGCAGGAAGCTAGTTGCTTGCTGCAGGCATACAGCTAGGGTTCGTCAGCCTTTGTACTTTTGTATTTTTATGTAGCGCTCTTAGCCACAAGGGCCATTCCGTGTCTACGATCGCCCAATCGGTGGGGGAGAGGGATCATATCCTTTCATCACAGGTGTCCCAGCTTTGCACCTGAGTCGATCAGATCCAAAGCCCCAACCTGATTCACAAGTACAGCAAAGAGCACCCCACCACAAGGTTCAGAGACCCTCGTACTAAGATACCAAGCGTGTGATCTGGCCAGGGTTCTATCCATGCCACTAAAGCCTCTCCAGGACACAACCGGAGAGGGTTGCCGTTCACCGCCCGGTCTTTCTTTAAGAGTGGGAATCTCTCCAGACCTCCTCCAGCATGCGGAGTTAACCACTGCCAGCACGAGTCTAACCTCAGTGTGATCGGAACACCAGAGCGAATCTCTGGTGGGGCCGAACCAATCAGCCCGTGTTCCTATTTATTTCCCATGGTACTAGTGGGTTTTCAATGACAGACCGCTCAACCTATGGCGAGCAGCAGGCGAACAGAAGCAGAACCTTCCACTCATTAGTGCACCAGAGGGCACAGCCCACACCTTTAGGCCGACTCCGGTTGTAGTTGAGGACAATTTAAAGCCTCACCGGGCATAGGCCTTACACCCATTACACCGTATTTAAAAATGTAGTATATTTAATTTTGTAATTTATCTTTAATGATCCTAAGCAGTTTCATCTCTTCCCTCCGAAACGGGTGAGTACACATCGGTCTTTCTCCAGTAATATGTGTCATGTTTTTTTTTTTACTGTGGGACAATTAAATGATTTTCCGGATTTTATTTGTTCAACTCTTACAAAAACTTTTATTACAAATTTTGGTCAAATTTTCCAACTGTTCAAGTTTTCAAGTATTCAAGTTTTAAGTATTTCAATCGTTTGACAACTACTTGCTCAGCTTCCCTCTATTTGCCGTCCGGAGCAAGGTTTAATCTCCAGTGTCACTACACCTGGAGAAGTTTCACCACGTGATAGCTACATGTAATTTTTTTTTATCTTGGTATCACCTGGACCACGTTACCAGTTATCACGTCACTACGTAACTACGTCATGCCCTATTAATTACTTATGAACTTTTTTATTTTTATAATGCATGTGACGGAAAATGATGATCTAAATATCTATCTGTCATTCATGAAATTTTAGATGTTAAGCATTTTCCAAGTAAAAGAAAATACGCATTTGTACTGCAGATTGAAGATAGGTAGATTGCACGGGGTACACTCCAAGTTTTTCAAGGCTTCCAGGGCCATAAGCATTTCACGAATTTATTTATTTTTATACTGCAACTACTCCTTGGATCTTTAACTAGTGTTGTTTATTTTGTCTACGTATTTAATGTGGTTAGCTAAAAGATTTATTTTGAAACTGGAGATTAATTTATGCATAAATAGTATAAAACGAAGTCGCCCGGCCGCGTGTGTCTGTGTATTCGGCTAAGGCTTCTAAACTACTTCATGGATTTTTGTACGGTTTTCACCCTCATTTAGAGAATTTCTTGAGAAATTTTTATGTATACAATACATTAATATTTAAGGCAAGGATAGTAGAGAAACGTTGACGTTTTATAATAAAGTCGGAAAAAGCCGCTTTTCGGGCACTTACATCTCTTATTCCTCTCGTCCACATCCAGTGAAGACATCAGCCACGATCGCCCATTTCTAAAACTTTTGCGAGAATTAATTTTTTGAACTCAAACGGGAGCCAATATTGTAAAAATCCTCTTACAATTTTGTTACAAATTGATTTTATTAGTCTAATTGTTTCAACAAAAAACCGGTATACTTTTATCCAATCAATTAATTAACGTACATTTTTTTCTTTAAGTTTACAGGCGTGAAAACAACGTATTGTAGGTAACATGTAATAAAAAACACATTCGAACTTTCTTTTACGTTCTCAGGGATTTGAATGAGGAAAGAAGATTATGAAATTCGTTTTTATATGCTTTATATAGCGAACCTTTTAAAGCAAGGAACTTGGGTTGCTGGACTATTGAGAAGTCCTCTAAAAACATTGTACCCTTTTTCACCCTCTTAGAGGTTGAAAATTGAAACTTCTTTTGTATTTATATAGGCGAGAATTTGAAGTTAAGAGCGTATAGGCTAGATTTTGAAGCTAAGAGCATAGTGATATCTCATCGGGTTAAAGAGTTATCGAGAAGTTTTCGAAAACACATTTCTACTCCGTTTCAACTTCTTATGGGCTAAATTAAAAAGAATTTTGAAATAATGTTTTAGGTATTTGTATAGGCTTAGTTTTGAGGCTAAGAGTATGACGATCTCTCGTCGGATTAATGAGCTGTTCAGAAGTCCTTTAAAACACATTTAAATATTATTTTTGCTTTCTCAGTGGCTGAATCGACTAAAATACTGAAATAAGAGTTTAGGTATTTGTATAGGCTATCTTTAGGAACTAAGCACACAACTATATCTCGTTGGGTTATCGAGCCATTGAGGAGTCTTTCAAAATATATTATACTCCTTTTCACCTCATGGGTTGAATTTCAAAAAATCCTCAGTTGGATTTCAGGTATTATTTTGGGCTTCCTTTTGAAACTAAGAGTGCCTGCACCCTAAGTGTAAGCTACCTTCTAAATTGCCATGATTTTACATCCAACGGTTTGGGCTGTACGTTAATGAGTGAGTCAGACGGAAACTTAATTTAATACATAGAGATTTGTTGTAACTCGAAGCACTGCTGAAGTTCTTTTTTTGGGCTACTCGCTACTTATACTTCCAACACACGTATACAAAACGTAATCAAGTCTAGAAGGAAACGCCAAGGAGAATCCGTATTAGCGCGTTACGTAGTTACCACCGAGTAAATGGTAAGTCGAATACTTTAGAAATCAACATTCAAAACATAAATACCACCTGGAGGAAATACTTCTGTAATGTTGGTAATGAATAAGGCATAGTAATTCGATGTCTTAACATCGTGATGATATTCTATTTTTTAAATTATTTGCCATTGGGGCTCGTTTCTTTTGGTTTTAACACTCCAGGACATGAACTGGCATAAAATCCACGTATTTATTTGCGTTTCTAACAATTATAATAGTACTGGTTAATATATGCATCGGTTATATAAAATAACTCAATTACAGCGTTACACGTGGCGCAAGGATGCATAATCAGCCCAACAATCATGGTCATAAATGTTTTCGTTTTGGAACATGTATCCTTCAGTGCGCATATAAACGGCAAGAGCGAACACAAGTATCCTCCTCATCGTAAGTGAAAAGGGTTCCCTGCTGGTCGCTCTCGAACTTGCACCACACTCTATAATGCTGAATGGACGACACATGGCTGGTTGCCAGGTGCCGAACTTAAAATAAACCTAGCACATCACGACGGAAATACTGTCTCGTTATGGAGTGACGTTACAGAGGTCGTGGATGTGAAGCTTTGACTCTCGTAATCAACCTTCGAGGCGTGACAAGCAAATGGAAATAAAGTGTACTATCAACCTCACTTACAATAATACCGTTGTTAGGAAATGCAGACGCTGGCCTGTCGTAATCGAGGAAGTCAGTCAATCTAACATGGAGGTAGAGTTCGACCTGGTGTAGAAAATGTTGAGGAAGTTAAGAATCTGGAATGAAGGTGGAGGCGACAGACTTGGCGTAAAAGACATCAAGAAAATCGAGAGATTGAAGAGAAGATGGGCTGGGCGAGGAGAATAATAGGCTAGTACGTGTAATGGACTCTCAGCAGAACGGTTACCTCTGGCTACACACCAAAAATATAAATCAACTAAGTAAGCTGAAAATGCCATCACTTTCTTTCCTGCGAATTTGGTAACCATTTATACAATCTGAAAAATATCCGATACCATAAAGCAAAGGAATTATGAAACAAAAAATAAACTTGGTGCCTTGCAGTTTTGCTTTATGGTACGGTAGCAGGGTCAGCTTCGTTTTGTCGAGTAGTAGTGGTTTTTTTTCTGTGGCTGTTACCTTTAATAAAATCAACTTTTCCGTTTGACTTATCATAACGAAATGCGACTAATGAGAGTAAAATATTTTTATTTGATAAAATATGTTAATACATCCATTTGTGAAGCTAGCTTACTTGTATAGTTCTTATAAATGGGAAAAATAATTAACCACTTACAATTTGCAGTAACGAACAATACTTTACTGTGAGAAATAAATAAATAATTCACAAAAATCAGAATAAATACGTACCGTAGAAAAATGTAGATAGGCTGCGAATTTCGCTATCGTCGACTACTATACAGCATGGTTTGTTTTTTTAACACAGGCGATTATGTAAAACAAACAACGCAACAAGGAACTTTTAACAAAATGAGGTTGCCCACCTGCAAGTATTCCACTGCCTTGTTAACAGTTCTATGCATGAATCCCTTGAAAACGTTTGGGTTTAAGATAATGAAAAACAAAACACGGTATGCTTTTTTGAAAGATAACTGTGTTCTGTGTCACAAAATTTAATACAAAAAAACTCTAACCACGCCAATTTTCCTATGGAAGCTGAGTATTACGCCACACATTAGCCATGTACATTCTGTTCCTCTTTGAATCTTTCTGTAATATTTTCAATGAACCATGAGTGTTTCCGCACAGCCTTCAAAGGTATTTACCACCTTGTTTTCAACATACTTTCCCATCACGAATCTGCATCAGCGATTTGCTATTATCAATCCCTTGCTTACTGTATAAAATCCAAGCTAACGATACAAAACGCAAATTTATTAGCAAAAACAATAAATATACGTAGAAGAATAAATATCACTGGAAAACCTCGATTAGCAATAAACACACAACGGAATTGCACTTTAGAAATGTAATTTCAGTGTTAACAGTTTTCTCCATTCTAGAGATACATAATTAGGAAAAAAAAAAAAAAAAAAAAAAAAAAAAAAATAGCGTTAGTACGTTAAAGCTCTCAAAGGACTGACAACTCCTAAAATAAAGTACACTGAACTTTTAACATCCAGATAGGTTAGTAAATAAATTGTTGTTTTCACTTCTCCGTGCTAAATGTTGCACTAATAGGACCAAAGGATGGTTGTACACGTTAACGTATTACCAATCGCTCCCATGTAACTAGTTCTGGGGCAACTGTTTCGAATTCACAGCATCAGGTAATCAACCGCAAACCACAATGTAGTTCCCGGTAGCTTAACTATGCTCAAATTGTTAAAATGTTTTGTATATTCTGAAAATGATTGACATTTTTGCATCATCGTATTAGATAGAAGTCAGACAAAATTGTAAAATTGGCTTCAGCTTCAGATATTTTTGTTACTATAACTTAGTTTAGAAATCTTTCGAAAATGCGTCACGTGATTCGTGCATAATTTGTCGTCGTTTTCTCTACAATTTACATTAACATCTATTTACTGCCTAGCTACGTATTATATTTGTGGTGATTGCAAGAAGCATTTCAGCCGATAAACAAGAATAAAGTCCTCACAATGTCAGCACTTTAAAAATATTATTTACCTGGCAGTCAATAGATTAATATTAAACATGAGGAACCAAATAATATGGTCTCCTCGAAAAACACCGTACCGAAAGTTTCCATAACCACTATAACGCTAATAACTTAATCAGACGTGAAATGGACATCCTCTAAATGTGTTGGATGACGATCATAATTTTTCTGCGATACCACGGCTACGATGAAAATATTAGTATAGTGCTTCGTACAATGGAAACAAATAATTCAATGTTAGTGCGAAAAATTTAGAATGAAAGTGGGAAGTTTGGTACAAGAGTATGAGGGCGCGGAGCCTCGGAGCTGTTCATGATCTGTCATTCCGGTCCCCCCGAGGCCATCTTGTCAGCCATATTAGCTGTCGGTTACCTTGACCTTTGATCTTGACCCGGTGAACTTTAACGTTGAAAACCCCAAAAATACCTTACCACCCCCCCCCCCGCCCCAAAAATTATAAAAATTATATTTAAAAAAGTATAAAATATATATTTGCAATGTCTTAAATTCTTTTTTTAAAAAAGCTTGTAAAATTAACATTTCGCGTGTTTGTACTTAGAGGGGAAGGAAAGCCGGAGACGACCGGCTACCATGTTGTGATGTCACTCGACCGCTATGTTGGATGTCGGTGACCTTGACCTGGACCTTTGACGTTGACCCCATGATCATGACCTTGGTTGACAATAAAAACAAATATTCGCACAATTGTTTTAAAACTTCCCATAAAATTATAAAACTGCTAAATAATATTTTTAAAAATAAAATTTTCTTTTAAAAAATGTATTTGAAAGCTTTATAAACAATTAAAGTCTTGAATTATTTGGCTTAGAGAAGGCGAGGGACTGGAACCGACTAGCCACCATGTTATCATGTCACCCAACCCCCATGTTGGACCCAGGTGACCTTGATATTGACCCATGACCTTGATCCGATAACCATGACCGTAAATTTCATTGAAAACAAACACTCGAAAAAATTGTAAAAATGGAATAAATTCATAAAAGTCAGCAAGCATATTATATTACTGGCTTCTGCCGCCATCTTGGTTTTAGGTGACCTTGACCTTTGACCTTAACCTGGTAATATTTGACATTGAACCCACAAATTCGTCAGAAATCCCAAAAATTTCCTCCAAAGGTATAAAAAATATTAAAAAATATTATTAGAATTTATTTTTAACAATTTATTTTTATGAACTTATATTTCCGGAGGCTTTCCACAGCACCACGCCTAGCAGACGACTGACCCAACTACAATCAGGTGGAATTTATGACTCCGGCCAACATTTTATATCTGGATGACCTTCTCCTTGACTTTACATACTTATGTGACCTTGGTCACGTGACCATGAACTTGGATAAGCTTGAACCCAAAAATAAATTCTAAATTTTGTAGTAAAATTCAAAATATTCCAAAAAATATATTTAAAAAATAAAAAAAATTACGTAAGACTTGTTTTTTAAATCACTTTTTCGATCACTCTCGCAAACTTTCCATCAATTATTGCCGCAATCAGCACCACAATCAGCAATCCACGCCAATTCACACCAATTCATACACCAATCCACATACTGATCCACACCAATCCAAACACAATTCACACCAATCCACACCACTCCATACCACTCCATAACAACCCACACCAGTCCTTAGCAATCCACTCGGCAATTTGCTCCACAATCCGCTCCACAGTCATCCTCCGCAATCCACAGCAAACCATACCAATGCTTCTATCAATCCCAATTCTTGGATCAATTCCAATCTTTCGATCAACCCCAATCCTTAGCAATACTTCTCCGAAATCCACAGCAATCAATGTCAATCGTTCCACCAATTCTAGTCCTTCGATCAATCCCAATCCTTCGATCGATCCATTGATCAATCCTTGCGTATAGAAATTACATTATTTCCTGAACTTTCTCCAAATTTGTACATGTCGACAGAATTAATATTTTGTATACAGTTAACTATCCATGCATTTTTAAACTAAATTCTTATCATCATAATATATGCAGATCTTTCCATTAATAGCCGAATGCTCATAGCACCACTTTAAAGCTGTGAGGGATAAAAGGATACAACACAAAAAAAAGGGAAACCAATTATCTTATAATAATAATTTATTATTATTTTGTAGTTACAATTTCAAAAGAAAGCAGTTTATCACATCATACGATATATCCCCGAACCTTCAGTTTACTAATGATTGAAGATATCTCGTTAAAGTACATGAGATCCCTGCATTTTTTAAGGTCGATCGAATATCTGAGTATATCAACAAGTTCATTCGGGTCTTCCGGAAATAGCTAGCCAGTATTTTCTGCGCCTTCTGCCTTCTTCATGTCGCTGGTTGCAGCCAATTTGTTGGAGCAGCGCGTCAGTGTATCGAGAAAATCGCAATCATCGTCTTCAGCACTATCACTGTCTTCATGTTCATTTTCGTCAATGCTCTCTTCATGGTCATCTTGATTTCCTGTTTTGTATTCTATATTAACCTACTTTTCCTTGCAGTAGGAGTTGAATGATCATCAGTATTTAGAGCCGACGTCCGTTTATTTTGAAGTTCGTCAACTTCATGCGAAAGTCTTGCAAGTGTACATTCCGCACAAAATGACCCTAACTCACTCATTCCAACTTAAGCATTAACTGTCTCATCATAATCACCCGTCGTATCGGTACCCATTGATGTAGCAAGAGGTATTGCCGGCACACTTGCTGAATCTCAGTAGACGAATCCTTGCAGATCTCTGTATGTTCTTTCAATGTACCGCCTTGCACAAACTGCATACGACCAATGTCGTAATGGTTCATCGCACGAAAAGGGCTCTTCGTACAGGCTGTTCTCTCATGCCGACGAGCAGTTTGACTATAGGTGAAAACTCGATCGCAGAATCAGTTCTGGCGACAACCAGTTTAGCGATGATGCATGTCGCGGCTTGATGATCGTTGAGATCAAAGTCAGGATTTCGTATTCGCAATTCATCTTCGCGTTACGATGAGAGAGCACTTCCAAATCAATGTTCACCTCGTGGTGCCAGAACGTCAACTGTTATTTTTTATATATATAAATGATGTACTTTTTACAGCAAAGAGCCTAGCTTGTGCCCACAAAAGGCCTTCCACCTTTAAATTTATATGTAAGTGACTACTCGGAGAAAATCCACATACTCGTTCGCCCCAGAAGTCAGACACTCGCAGGTTTATCAGGCGCGATGGAGTGAAGCTTATACCGGGACTCATTTACGAGGAAATCGAGGATTGCTCATAGTGTTCCTGGAAAACGTGATCCGCGATGTAGTAACCTACATAGAACACGTCAAGAGGGAAACCAGTCGGCTACTGTAGGGAGCCATCTTTGATTGCCACACCTTTCACCAGAGTGTGTGAAGTTCTACTGTTCGGAACTAGGAACACCAGTATCGATGCGGCCATTTTGAGTGTGTTGATTCCACTTGTCGCCTGTAGGAGTGTGCTACATCGGTAGTGTAGCTACCAGGAGTACTAGGAATTTTTTTAGGTTGGTAGCTATTTTGGAGGCGTGCTGTTTTGATCCGACCACCATTCGGTCGCCAGTCCTGTCGTTTAGACCACACGATTACCATTGCATGGGACGTGTTAGGCGAATAAATAAATTAAATACACACATCGGCCTGTGCACTCGCCAGATAAAAAATATGATATCGCGAATTAAATCGACATTGTTTTGTTAGGATACGAAATAAAGTAAATACTCGCTGGGCTATGCACTGACCAGACAATAAAATTGCTATCGCGAAAAAAAGAGGAAGTTTAATGTCGAATGTACACACGGGAAAAAATGGCAGGCACCACATGTGCAGAAACGTGCACTTTATATGTGTAAAAGTTACATATACATTAATAGCATGAAAAAATACCATTATTCTAACAACCAGAAAATAATTATATAAAAGTTATATGCATCCATATAGAGCCAATTGTGCAGCAATGTACATGTGTCTCGATCATCTGCGAGATCTCGCACTTCTCTATCTTACGTGTAAAAGGAAAATACCATTTTTATAACTTTTGTAAAACAATTATGTAGGTTATATTCACCCATACAGAGCCAGTTGCGCAGCAAAATACTTGTGCCTCGATCGTATGCGAGCACTCGCATTTTTGTAACTTATGTGTAAAAGCACATATATAAACAGCGCGAAAACATACCATCATTTTAACATTCAGAAATTAATTACATAAAAGTTGTATGCATCCATACCGAGCCAATTGTGTACCAATATACATGTGTCTCGATCGTGTGCGAGCATCCACACTTCTATATCTCCAGCTTGTCCCTGCATTCGAGCACACACACTACAGGGTATGGAGCATAGTCGCCAAATTGCATTCACACAGTAAACAATTTCCTTTTCTGTAACAACTAGCCAAAAAGAGTGTCTGCACCCTTTCCAGAACCAGTTGGCCGGTAATGCTAAGAAACATCGATGCGAGAAAGGACTGGTGCCATCACTGGCCGGACCCAGAGTCAATTAAGGAAAGTCGATGCTATCGATGGGCCGCCCCCATCTTGCATGCAGGTCGCCTTGAATAGTAAGCAGCATGCACCACATTACCGCCGATCAACAACTTATGCTACCAGAAATAATGCCCCTGTAGGAATGTGTTACAACCAACTCAGAGAGGTAACTTAAAATACTAATGGTTCTAACAGACAACCATCCACACGGATGCAGGATGACTGCTGGCTGCAACTGTAATGAATTTTAAGTAACATTTACCACTGACTGCTGGCTGGTATCCTCATGAATATGCAATAACACACGCCACTGAATATTATGCAATGCCTGTGAGAACAGATGAGGCACCCAGCAAGTCTCCAAGAACCTACATGCATCACATTATTACAAGTGAGACATATGGCTCAATCTCAGATCTCCCAGGAGGTCATTAACGACCATGGCCCACAGCTCCACTGTGACAAAGGATGAGGAGCAGGAAGTCATTTAACAACTGAAGTTATCAGACCTTCAGGAAAGATAACAATCACCCAGATGGAAAGAAGTATCTCCCATCCGAAAAACCTCTATGAGAACACACTATGTGCTCATCCTGCAGACATACCTGGCAGGAAATAATCAGAGGTGTGAGGTGCATGGTCATGGTCCATCCATACCCAGCATTTGTCCGCAGCATTAGCAGCCTGGAAATAAATAAACACAGTCATGATCAAATAACAGAAGGAGGGTCGGTGAGACCATGAGGAAATGAAAGAAAATACAGAGTATGAATAAATTATGCAACACAAGTACATATACTACAAAAAAATAATTTGTTGGTTACACATACAGGTACAATCGCAACTCTTGTAATGCTGTATCCAGTTACCCATTGGTAAGTGCCGAGCATTCTATCCAACTGTTGTAATGAGAAACAAATCCCAATCTCTTTACAAGAAGCAGGTTGCCTGATAGTCGAATAACTTTTTCAACCAAATAAATGTCCAGAAATATGGTAAGTTGTTTCTCCTGATCATAAAACGAAACTTTGAGTATAGTTCCATCCAACTCTTCGAGATAATAGGTCCTGTGTACATAATGGTGAATTTTGACAACCTTGTAGAATTCAGTGCTCCAGTTTGGAGTGTATGATTTTGCTAATGTTCCTTTCACTCATGATATCCCGACATAGTCTCCACCCTTCGCCATAGGGCTGTGAGCATCCCATTTATTCTCGACCTTTAACACAGTGTCCAGCAAAGAATCATCCCGAAAATCCACTGGCTACATGCACATAGTGCAGTGTACTCGATGATTGTAGAATGATACCAAGTGAAGCAACATTTCCAGCCACTTGTAACTTCCTCGAGACAAAAATTCTCGCCACATTACAGTCTTCAGTGTACAATTAAACCAGTTCAAAATATATGCCTTCATACCACTATGCATGATGTAGTGATAAATGTTATTCACAGCCATTAACAAATAGAAGGCAGGATTGTGGAATTATCTGCCAAGATCAGTTTGCAAATTTTCAGGTGCTCCTTTCTTGTACAAAACAGTCTTCTTAGCATTGCTCACATTGAAGCCATGCTTCTGATGAATGGGTATAGCCCACATGTACTTACTATATCCATATATCAACATTAACATGTATGTGAAACATTTATTAAGAATTGCACACGGTATCATTTCAACTAGGTCAGCCTGGTATATTTTTGCAGCCCAATGACAAAGTACTTTCCATCTGGGGTAATTACATTGTGCAGGCAAGTCGAGCTTGGCAGCGATCTGCACACTATATATTATTTTAATATATGTACCCACCTTCATGCAGTTCTTCTAAAACATTCACAATATGTTTCATGTGGGAAATATTGCTCTCCAAGATTATTGGCATGTATCCCTCCTAAACTGCAGTTGCCATCTTAAGTAGACGTAATACAGCTATTCGATGCATGCTTCAGGCTGCTATGACTGAACTTGGATATGGCATAGTTCATTGTTCACTAATGTGTTATAATGAACTGATCGAATCCCCTTTGGTACCTGCCCTTATGAGGTGGGAAATACTTAGCTATTACAAGGAAACAGGGAGGTTTCACCAACAACATGAGCACATAATTTTAACCCTTCAAATTACATAGCTGTATTAACATGAT
Source organism: Dryococelus australis (assembly GCA_029891345.1). Lineage (NCBI taxonomy): Eukaryota > Metazoa > Arthropoda > Insecta > Phasmatodea > Phasmatidae > Dryococelus > Dryococelus australis. The sequence continues at coordinate 69,768,979 of CM056998.1, read as the reverse complement.
CGGAGTAAACATGCCGTGAATTCCGGTCATCCATGTGGAATAGTATGAGGAAATTAGCATTGTTGTGCAGGAGCTGTTTAGGCATATGTGAATAAGTTTGACATAGGTAAATCAAATCCACTGCTACATGACACCCATGTTGAAATAGTGCTGCATGGGTGACTGCTTCTCACAAGCTACTTCATCGAAAACAAATACAGAGTTTGGCAAAGCAACACTTGGCGGTATGACTTCTTCACTGTCGCGACATGAAAAATAGCAGAGGCCATCTACAGCTTGAAGTATTTGTGCTAGCCATAGGTACTTTGGCTGTTATAGCAATTTAGAATATAGGTAAATGGTCTCGAACCAAACACCATTGGGTTCCACCAAAAGGCTGAGAAGCATGCATGTCTTTCCACATTCGCTTGGTTATGTTATAATACCTCGCACATTGTTTGGCAGCAGCTTCCCATGATGTGATTCACAGGAGATAGTTTTGTCATCAACGGTGATGCGAACAGGAAGCATTGTGGGCTGTGGCACTATCTCCATTGAACAGATACATGAAGAGGTAAACCATCAGTAATTATGACAACAGGACCATGTTCGAGACCTAGTCAGATAGCCACCCCATGCATGTATTTATGCCCGAAAGTTAGCTGATGTGGACTGCCAAGTTGGAGGTCGGGTGATGTGGATGGCCACACATCATAAAACAATCATATAAAATAGGTATACGACCAAGTTATGCTAGTATGTCATACTGTGGGGTGGGAGTAAGACCAAGAGGGGATGTGGACTGGTGAATATGCTGGTCAACAACCTTCCTTTCGAGTCACATATTCCAGGCTACAAATACTGCAGGCCTGGCATGTGACTAGCACTGCTATTGAAGCATGGCGACATCACTGTCAATTAGTTGGACGAGGTGCACAAGTCACATGACATCACCTACATGACCTCTAGTAAGTTGGAAGATAGGCATGCAGCCGACACCATTCTTGCAGAAAAAGCCAAGTCGATAGTTAGGTCACTCAAGTCCAAACTCGGCGAACGTCTACCACCTGGGGTGTGTCCAAGATTTATAAAAAAACTTAAGTCAAGAAGGGAATGGATTTGCAGTTTGGAAGAAAGAAAAAATTGGGAAGACACAGAGGAAACTTCGCAAAGTTGTAGTAGGGAAGTGAGGAGGCACCTTGCCCTTCATCCTGGCAGCACTCGGCATCCTTGGCAGCCTTATCGGTGGCGCAAGTGGCATAGCGAACGTGGATAACATGGCCAAGGAAGAAAATAAGCAGTTGACCGAAGCAATTAGACATAATAGACATATGAAATGCTCACTAGAAGTAAAAAATCGGCAGTGGCCTGTACCTTCGACCTTACTGTGTAGGTGGTGGCAGGGGAAAGAGGAAATGAAGGACCAAACAAAAGTGGTGATCTTATGGTCACTGCCCAATCTTCCACTCACAATGATAGATGTACAAAAGTTTGCTCATAAATTAAAAATAACCTATTCTGAGGTGTGTTCATGCTCATCCACCTACTGCACAGTTCGAGAGGAGTAGAGTGTGTCATAGTAAATCTAGATACAAGCTGCGAGCCAGGGACTCATTGGACCATCTATAATAGTATGGGAATATGGCAGATTACTTTGAGAGCTATGGTAATTTAACAGCACCACCAGAACTAAAAATGTACTTCAGAACCATGAGATAATGTTATAACTATGAAGCAGATCAACTACCATGAGAATGGAACTACAGCCCCATACGCCTGCACTTCCCTGCAAGGTAGATCTACAAAAACGAGGTTGCAGTACTTGTAAGCATCAGTCATGTTCATAACCCTGATTGTCAGGCAATAGCTCGGATTACGCTCCGTGCACTTTCTTCCACTGAACCTGGACAGGGTGTGGCCCATTGTGCTCACAGATTTTCAAGCCTATTTCTCTGTACCGAACACAGATGATGGCAATTGTATGTTTTGTTACTTCGAGGATGGTGAGAGAGCTGAGGTGCATGTAGCCACAAGTTCTTATGAGAGTGAAGATAAATATGAGTACCTTAAGCACACACTGGAGCCAGAAGTGATGTTGGTGCTAAAAGGTAATTCTGATATGCTACACAGCGAGATGTATTGTACCACTCAAATATACTTCAACAGGAAGCGACAACATTGCTGCAAATGCTCGGATTCACGAACATGAAGTATGAAGAGAAGAGAATGCATGGATCCACCCTGTCAGTAAATATTTCCCCCCATTAACATTATAAAAATAAACTGTAATTTGGTCACTGGATTGTACCTCAACGGCGATCCCAGCCAAACACTACCCGAATTTTCCGCAATGGTACCTCCAGGCTTTAAGCCTGTGGACGTACGGAAAACACTCATTTATGGTATAGTCATGACGGAGTGCGTACAGGAAGTGGTCGTCTCTATAATAGACTAAGACAGCCGTTTGATTAATTTACGAGGTGAGAAAATAACATCATGCCTACATTTACACAATGATGTGTCTGAAAGTTAAGCAAGTGAGTACTAAGGTAATAAAAGAAGCTTACTGTGCCAGACTGGAACTTAGTACAAGGTGAGCACCCAGCTTGCTAACATCTGAAAATTAATGTTTACTTAGAAGATTGGGACTGACTGTCAACAAATACGGATGTGGAAATATTAAATGTAGCCGAGTCAGCAGGCTTTGAAGATGCAATCACCAAGGGGGGAATCCACATATACACATTTTATCTGCCAGGTATGTACAGCCAAGGTATGAATCCTGGTACAAAACCAATATATATATACAGTGCGTACGAACTGAATGGATGAAAAATGGATGCAACAAGCGATGTTGGAGTTACAGCCACCATAAAGAATTATCTCTTATTGATGCACAACCAATTGTCGGCTGCTAAAATGTCAGGCTGGGGGATCGAAGAGTTCCAAGCAGGAGCTAGTTATTCTTCTAGCCTAAATGCAAACAAATGCGATCCTAGATACTGCTGCTGCACCAGAAGCCATTTCACTGATGATACGATCCATCGAATTGTTGCTACCACATGTCCAGGTAAAAGTGTCACAGCGCATGAAATTCTTGAGATATGTGGAGAAAAGGAGGGACGTATATAGTTCATTTCAACCATGGAGTTTAGAAATGTACCCGAATGCACCACACTCAATGAGCATAAATTAGAATGTTAAAATAAGTTCCAGAAGCAAGAAACCTTGCTACACATCAGCAGCACTTCAGATGGGCAAACAGAATATCATCAACGCAGACTGCATGAAATTCGATTATGCGAACATAAAGAACATTAAAGTATTCCTCAACTCTGACTGTTACCCATATTGAAAATTAATCATAGATTTCAAGAACAGTATGTACATGTACCGTACCAAACGTACACCGACTTTTAGAGATTGTACTATGGACAAACATAGTCATTGATGCTATAACCTGGGTTATAGTAGCATCTAGTTTACATATAAGACCGGTGACATGCAGTACAGAGGAGAGTGATAGCATCGTGCTGTGTCTGTTGGCACACAAGCCTAAATCGTACGAGCCTGGTCAACAACTGATCGGGTGTACGACATATGGCAAGTGTGCCATGTTCTACATGTGGGAAGAAATGCCACTGCCCTGCACAGAGGATGAAGTTCTTACCACCACATGCCTGAATGGCACAGTGGCATTCCACATGCTGGGCTATGTGGTGGCTGCAGCGGACCCCACTTTGGCCCAGGATATGGTACCACAGCCAGCAGCAGCAGCACCTCCTGTCGACGATGGGGCTGCGCAGCTGCAGACAGTTGTCTCCACTCCCATGATGTCATCATCATAACCAAGGCATAAGAGGACCACGAAGACAATGGTCTTGGACATCGCCACACAGCTGTGTTGCTGGCAGTGTAGCAGAGATGCACCCAAGTCGCCCACAGGTGTCGCAATGACATCGAGGCGACCGGCACTGCTGCTGTCATAGTTGTGCTCGTTGGTGATGGCAACAACGATGTGCAGAACATTTGTCCTACACGTAAACTGCTACCACACCTGCACAGCCATGCCTGCCAGCAGCAACAGCAGCAGCTATTCCAAGCCTCACTACAGTGCCTGCCTCTAAGGTTAAAGAATACCTCCACTGACTAATGAATAGCATTACCAATGCTCTCTAATAGTGTGCCATATGCTGTGTAATGTTTGTTTATTGAATGTATATGTGTAATCACACACATGCTCCATTAGGTTCGAAAATAAATATAAAGTGTAGGTTGTCATTTCAGTGTAAGTAGATATGTAGCGAGAGAAGCTCACATACATATATATATATCTGTAAAGCCATTTTTTGTAAAAATCATAAGTGAATGTATATAAAGAGGAGTTTGTACTGGTAGTTCATTAAAATAAATAAATATATATATGTGTGTGTTCATAAATAAATGTATCTATTTACAAACATACCCAATATGTGTTCTTTATTCAACATTTTCTATCTGTCTGGAGTAAAGTAAAATACATACCGAAAACGTAAGTACCTGTATAGTAAAGGTATCACAAACCCCCTCCCTCTATTCCGAGTGAGCATACAATATATAAAATGCCCACCGACCTGTAGTCCGTACACATTCTCTTTTGATCAGCGAGCTCGTTTGTTTGCTGCCACATGCTGTCTTGACATATGCATGTCGTCGTTACCCATACTTCGCATCCAACACCTGTGGTAAGTGTATCATTATCATTCACATCTCGGTGCTAGTTGTCTAGTGGACTTAACACATGTACTTAATTTTGTTTGCTCATATGTGTACCTGCACGTACATGCTGGTCGTGATCATACAGTCAATAGGTGAGCGTGTGCACAGGAGGTGAGGTCGCGAGCATGAGCGTATAGGGGAGGATGGTTATGAGCCTACCTTCCACTTGTGAGCTGGTATGCCATTCAGTGGTCTATGTCGGGGAGGGGAGTGATTAGACTCAATGAATCTTGCAGGTGGGCTCCCTTCCCATGCCTTTTCATGGGGTGGGGATATTACATCCTGTTTGGTCACGCCCCCATCATAGGTGGAGCCGTGTAGGTGAGAGCCTACAAAAATGCACCATCCCTTCAGGACTTAATGCTCGCATGCAGGCCTATGGTAGATGCATGTCTATTAACAGTACATTTTGAATGTATGTTTTTACCACCATACAACAGTGCAGCATGCACACTCTGTACTGTACATGACTGCCACTAACATTATTAGTAATAGGAGAAATGTACAAGTGGTGGTGGTGATCGAAGTTAGATGTTTCACCTGGGACAAAATAAAAACTAACATTCTCCCAGACAGTGTACTAGGCTAGCATGCTGCATTCATATGGTGTGAGACTCTACATTATGAGGTAAGTATGGAGCTGCGACAAAATGCAATGGCATAGGCAGAGTGGGAGCACCCCAAGTGAAACCTGCCGATGTTGCTCGCATGCCGCCTACTCTACATGTAGCACACTACAGATCATGTAGTAGTGTGAATTTTAGGTGATTAATTTATGTCCCCTTGTGCATGGGAGGGTAATCGACCGATACGACCCACCCTTGTGTGTGCCGACCCATTAGTGTTTGCAGCTGGAACTGACCATGCATACCTGGCGGCACAGGGTAGGTATGATGCCGTGACGTAATGCAATGGCATGAGAGAGTGGGAGAACCCCGAGTGAACTTTTTTAATTTGTAAGTTCCCCATACTGTGTGTCTGGGTACTCGATCGATGTCTCATGCTCGTGGATGCTTTAGTCTAGATGCGAGGCATGGAAACATCGTGTTTTCAGGCTAGCTTAGCAGTATGGAATTTGTCCCATAGGTTCCCTCCTGGTAGTCCGGCATCGAGCATTCCTTAGCATGTTCTGCCAGAACGGCCAGTCGAGACGTCCTTCATCGTTCTGTTTTGTATGCAGTTAAGATGAATTCAGGCCATTACCCCTTTCAGTCTTTCCCTTCTTTCGCATCATCGTCATAATCATCATCATCTTCGCAGTCATCATCCATTTCTTCATCCTCATTACCTAACACACCTATGATGCAGTCACCACCACTGCAGTGTGGATTCTGTGATCGTGCATTCGCAGATCGGATGAATGGATTGTGCCATGAGCGTAACAGTCAGCTTAACCCCATCAGGACTGCACAGCATATGTGTGATAGGTGTGGGAAGTCTTTTACTCATGCCGACGAACTTACCAGACACCTTATAAGTTGTACAGGTCTAATCAGGCAGAACATTTCGACCCATAGCAAGTTCTGTAATGAGGATTTCAACCACGCTGTACATGTGCGAAGACATGAGTGTGGCTACTGTGCGAACCCCAATCGCATGTCTTTGGAATGTGACAAGAGCGGTAGGCAGTTTACAAGAGCAGATAAACATCAAGCCCACTGTGCCAAGTGTGATGGCACCACTACGCCACCACTAGCGAAATGAGTTCGCATGGCTGTGGCATCTGCCTCCCAGCTAGGGCCATCCAATTCGCCACAGGCCTGCTCACAACCCACTAGTCACCCACTGATAGTTCCCAGTATCAAGGAAATAAATGACAATGGATTTCTGGAAGCAGTAATGGACTTCAAGGGCAACTTAAGGACTTACGTTGATATGAATACTAGTGCATCGGAGAGAAAATATATGTACTTATTACTACTCCATGCAGCAAAACCTCATCAACTAGTTAGTCGCAGAAATTGAAGCTAAGGGTACAATAAAGTTTAATTTTTAGCTGGATTATGAGTATGGCAAGCCCGAGCCTTATGATGATGAAATGGACCAGAGGGCCTTCAAGTCGAATTATACATCATTATTTAATATCTTCGATGCTGATCAAGCTGTTGACTCCAGTATATGCAAGATCTGTCAGGAGGCTGAAGAGTGCCAGGGGAAGTAATGTGGATGGATGCATACTGCCATGAACAGATTACAACTGCGCCTTAACAAATTGGACCCGCTGAGATCTTCATCATGAATCGATTTGCCAGCGACTATCAATGTGAAGAACATAGTTATTAAACCTCAGAATATGCATGATCATGAAAGTTCCAGGTTGGCCATTCTTGCCCTATTTGTGTAAGGGAGGGGGGCCCAGCACATTAACTATCACTACCACGAACTGGAGGGGAAATTTAATTTTGATGGTCTCACCTTCCCAACCCTACTGAAATGGATTGGTATTTTTGAGTGACGTAGCCCGGCCTGCCCATGAACATTTATGTCTTGTACGAAGGACTCAAAAACATACCAGTGTATGTAGCCAGAGTGGAACAGGCTCAGCAATTGACCTGCTGCTTGTGTCAGATGACACAAACAACCACTATACTTATGTTAGGGACTTGTGTCGTCCCATCCATTCCCAGGTTACTGCATGTAATGAGAGTATTCGTATCTACAAGTGGTGCTTCAAATACTATGATGATGATCCACGAGTATCGAAGCTGATGGTTCTGCAGTGTCTCGAGTGAAACTCACATGTAGCAGCACGTGTATAAATGCCTAAGGCTTCACTGGATGCAAGAGCAAGCATCCTGAAGTTTAAAAACTATACAATTGCAGACAAGTTACCCATTGTTGTATATGCTGATTTCGAGGCTGTACTCAAGCCAGTGTATACCTGTGCTCCGAACACAGCCCATGCATACACTAATGCTAACTTGCTGCACGAGGCTTATATTTACTGCATGTATTAATATCTAGATAACGATCGGGTACCCGCACACCTCACTACTTCACTGCCGACTGAACCAGTTATATATGTAGGGGAAGATGCGGGCAAGCATTTTACAGAGACAATTGTGGCTATTGGGAAATAGATGGACATTTATGAAACTTCTACAGCTGAGTCCACTGACGAAAACCCAGCTGGCCATGTACTACCAGGCAAGAGACTGCATGTATTGGGGTACTACATTTACAGAGGTGAATCACAAAGTCAGAGACAATGACCATTTTACAGGGCAATACATTGGACTGGTATGTAATCAGTGCAACATTCTACATCGCCGACAGAAGAAGCTGGCAGTATCTTTTCATAATCTCTCCTATGATGAGAATTTTGTTCTTAAAATGCTGGCATACGATACCCAGGATATACTAATTATCCCACATAGCAAAGAGGAAATGATTGTTTTCCAAACAGCTGGGTGACCGATTTGCCATTCAGTTCGTCGATACGAATCGCTTCATGGCCGCAATTCTAGCTTCACTGGTGCAAAACCTTCCTGCAGACAAGTTTATAAGTACAAGGGAATTTTTCAGCTCAGATGATATTCCACTGGTGATATGTAAGGGAGTGAATTGAAAAGTCTTCCAACATATAATATCACGACTATCTATATCATTAATTTCCTCAGGCGCAAGATCCTTTTGGGTATACAACTTCCTAAAGAAACACATTTATACCCTGAAGACCAAAACGGTACAAAAACATCAATAAAATATAGCTCTCTTCTACATCAACAATCTTAACAGTCCAGGACCTATCGTCCTTATAGACATCCTTAGAAAAAGAGGTAATATTCCGATATACCGTCTTAGGATTATACCTAGAAATGCGATTCTGCCGATTAACCATTACTGATCTAACCTCTCTAATGACAGGGAGCGAAATAAACTTCACGAACAAGTCACAAACGTTATATAACCACACAACTGATAAGACAAAAACAATAGATAATATAAACAGAAAGAGACAAATAACGCAGTGCAAAGATAACATAGAATTACGCAATATCTTATCGCCCCACCCACTTGCACTTCGACTTGCCACCTCAAGTACCAGATAATGCATTTATACAGTGTATTGATTTGAAACACGGCAGATTATAGTAATATTAGATGCTGCTGCCTGCGTGTAATCAGAAATATTCTAAGTCCATAACCTTAAAAATTCAATACTCAATCATGCCTAAACCACTAAACCGAATTAGGTCCAACAAACTGTAATAACATCACAATCACTCCAGCAGCAAACAATAATTATATCACAGTACTCACAAATAAAAACCAGATACAGTATGAAACATTCTGTACATTGGATCTGAAATGAAATGTCAAATTACAACAATACCACAAAGGTGTATCCTTTCTAATGAGTTCCTTTTATGAACTATAATCTCACTGTCAACTATCAATTACGCATGTGTGTATCACTCTTTATGTATTGTTTGGTGCAAGGCGTATTGGCGGGGTTTGTATATGAACCAGATATCTGTATTAAAACATATATGTATCATTATACCAACTTAATGGTAACATAAAAAATTATTTCCTTAAATCTCAGATAATAACTTATTACCATTACAATTAAAATGATAATCAAAATAAGGAAAAGAAAAATAACAAAACCAAAACCGATCATTATGGCAAAAAATATTTATTATGTATTACAATACAATCCAGCATGATTTTTAATATGTACATCACCAGTTGTACCAACCAACTTCCGATTCAACCAAATCTGATCACCAATTTCCAACTTCATCTTCTTACGCGAAAACATCAACGCATTACCATATACTTTAGTAACAGCAGTATTATCGGCCTTCCTTTCGTTAATTGCAAAAGTCTTCCAACATATAATATCACGAGTATCTATAAGCTGCCGCATTTAGAAAAATCAATATACTGTACAAATGGGTTATCTGACACTTGCGATAGTGGGTCGAAGTGTAAGTGGATGGTGCTATAAGATATTGCATAATACGAAGTTATCTTTGTGCTATGTTATCTGTCTCTTTCTGTTTATGTTATATATGGCTTTGTCTTATCAGTTACGTGGTTATATAAAGGCTGTGACTTGTTCGTTTAGTTTCATTCGCTCTGTGTCATTAGAGAGAGTATATCAATAGGTTCATTAGCAGAATGACATTTCTAGGTATAATCCTAAGAATGTATATCAGAATAGTTTGTCTTTTTCTAAGGATGTCAATCAGGACGATATGTCCTGAACTGTTAAGATTGTTGATGTAGAAGAGAGTTATATTTTATTGTTGTTTTTGTACCGCCCAAACCGCTCAACCAAATTCGGTCCAACAGACTACAATGTCATCACAATCACTCCAGCAGCACAATAATGACAAAAAAGTGCAAATTAACAAACACAATAATTATATCACACTACTCACAAATAACAACCAAATACAGTATAATAAATCCTGTATATTGGATCAGAAATAAAACATCAAGTTACAACGACAATACACCGCAAGAATGTATTCTTCCTAATGAGTTCCCTTCATGGACTATAATTTCACTGTCAACTGTAAGTCATGTATGTGTTAATGAATCATAATGTACTTGGTTTTTATTTGTGAGTACTGTGATATAATTATTATGTTTGCAAATTGGCATTCTTGTCATTATTGTACTGCTGGAGTGATTGTGATGTTATTACAGGTTGTTGGACCTAATTCGGTTTAGTGGTTTAGGCATAATTGCGTATTGCATTTTTAAGGTTATGGACTTAGAATATGTTTGACTACACTCAGGTGGCAGCGTCTAATATTACTGTAAGCTGGCGTGTTTAAAATCAATACACTGTATAAATGTGTTATCTGGTACTAAATATGGATTATTGCGGCAAAAAAAAAGATTTGTTATGTATTATAATACAGCATAACCAAGAATATGCACATGAAAAGTTGTATCAACCAACCTCCGATACAACCAAATCTGATCACTTTCCAAATTTATCTTGTTATGCAAAAACATCGATGCATTACCAAATACGATAATAACAGCAGTATTATCGGCCTTCCCTTTGTGAATTGGAAAAGTCTTCCATCATATAATATCATAAGTATCTATATAACTAATTTTCTTACGAGCACGATCCTTTTGGGTATGCGACTTCCTGAAGAAACACATTTCCAACAGACCACTACCTCGCTTAGCAGTTATATCTTGAAGACCAAAACGGTACAAAAATGTCAATAAAATATAACTCTCTTCTATATCAACAACCTTAACAGTCCAGGACCTATCGTCCTTATTGACATCCTGAGAAAAATACAAAATATTCCGATATGCCTTCTTAGGATAATACCTAGAAATGCGATTCTGCCGAGGAACCATTACAGATCTACCCTTTCTAATGACACGTAGCGAAATAAACTACACGAACAAGTCACAACCTTTTTATAACCACGCAACTAATAAGACAAAAACCATAGATAACATAAACAGAAAGAGACAGATAACATAGCGCAAAGATAACATCGCATTATGCAATTTGATTAATGATGTTGATTTTGGTTTTGATAGTTCTTTGCCTAATAATTCTGATTCTAAAGATTATTATGATTTGTTAACAATGGAGGCAAGAATTCGTATGTATTATGTATTTGGGTTTTCAGTTCTTAAATAAATAGCCGTTAATTTTGGTCAATTGAATGCCTGGCAGGAGTTCTTATTTGACCTTTGCGGATGTCGCCGTATTCCTTACCATGCGCAAGCAATGTGGGACATATTCTGTTGCGAGTCACTCGAGATGTTGAGCCTCATATATTTAAAGGTTTACATCCTCCTTTTAGCTAACATCTTCGAGAATTTCCGGCACCTGTGTTTGGAAATATATTAGCTTGACTGTGCCTGCTATGTGAGACTCCCGGGGTTCTCGTTTGATGCCATGCTGCATATGAAAAAGTTGCAACTCGAGCTGCTGGGAGACTATGACAAGTACCTGTTCCTTGAGTCGGCCTTTAGAGGGTGTCTCACAGTGCATGCTGTGGTACTGTACTGCCAACAACAGGTACATGGAAGGTGAGCACGATACCAGAAAGCTGGACACATACCTGCAATACTTCGATGCTAACAACATCTATGAATGGGCGATGAGTCTGCCATTGCTGCTATGGAATTTCAGGTGGAGTGAAAATAACATTGACATCATGTGCGTAACTGATTATAGAGATGTTGGCTATAGCCTAGAGGTATATTGCATATCCTTAAGCCTTGCTTCGCAGCCACAAGGATCTGCCCTTCCTCTCATTGAACCAGTGTCCGCCAGGCTCGAAGCAAAATAAGTTAATTACAATGTTCGAAGATAAGGAACATTAAATCATACACTACAGGACTCTGAAGCAAGCTTGTCCCATGGCCTCCAGGTGACGACGATTCATTGTGTCCTCTTGCAGTTACTCTGGTTGAAAGCCTGCATCGATCTGAATACAGAAAAGAGGAAAGCTGTCGGCAATGATTTCGAAGGTGATCTCTTCAAGCTAGTCAACAACTCTGTGTGTGTCAAGCAATGGAGAATAAAAGGAAGCGACAAAGGATGGAACTGGTATGTAGTGAGATGAGGCTGAGGAAACTCGTAGCCTAAACCATTGTACATGGACAGAACCATTTACAACGAGAAGTTTGCCCCGATATGAGTTGAAAATGAGACTATTTTATTCGATAAACCTATATATGCTGGGTTCTCTGTTCTCGACCTCTCCCAAAACAGTAATGTATCGCTTCCACTATGACATGGTGAGACGACGGTATAGGGATCGATGCGACTTGATATGTACAGCTACTGATAGCTTCATTTATTCTTTTTGCACTGAAGATTTTTACTGGGACATAGCTACTGATCTTGTGCTTAGCACTGAATTCGACATGTCCTGCTACCCTGTCGGTCATCCCTGCTACTCCCCAACCAATGTCAAAGTGTTGGGGAAGTTTAAGGATGAGTGTGGAGGAGCCATTATGAAAGCATTTGTTGGGCTTCGGGAGAAATTGTATAGCTACAAGTGTAAGGGCAAAATAGCTACAAGGGACAAGGGAGAGCATAAATTCATTAGTAAAAACAAGATTCTCTTTGAAGATTATAAGCATTTTCTGCACCAACTATGTACAATGGAGTCATTGTACACACCATTCGTTCTCACCAATATGTTCTCTACAGTGAATGCATTAATAAGTTGACTCTGACATGGAAGGATGATAAGAGATGCATACTGGATGATAGAATACATACTGTACCATATGAATTTATATTGGCAAGAATGGCATTGCTTCCACCCCCACCCTAGTCCCTTATGATTATCATTTTTGATGTTCTGTACATGCACCTCTGAGGCAGATATGTATCATTATATATGTGTCTGTTTCCAGGAAAGCAAAGGGAGTCGGAATGCATAGTAGAAGGTAGTTCCTCGCTCCGGGATTGTCGAAACTGAAGCGCTTCCATTTCCCTCTCCCACAACAAATTATATGTGTATTTTTGATGTTAGTTACATTTATGTGTTTTTTCCAGCGAAATTCTGTAGCACATGCAAGAGCCATATTCATCTTGCTAGGAGTGTTGCTGTTGATGGCTCTGTCTAATTGTGGCATGCTGTAGCCCATGCAAGATGTATATCTTGTCAGGCATGTTACCTGTATGTCGCGATGTGTGTGCTATTTCACATTCCAAATCACTTATGCACGTACTTGCGCACGGGATTTGACGTCTATGTTGGGTCTCCGACCTGAGGTTTATAGCCAATTACTGGGGGACTCAACGCTTATCCTAGCGGGGATTGTGGATGTGAAATGGCATTCGTGTCACACTAGCACTGTAGTGGTAACTGGTGGTCGAATCGTTCTTGCATTTACTCTTTCTTTTCAGTGTGGTTCCTCCACCCTTCTCTCTTCATCTACCTCTACTGTACTCTGTACTCTTCCTCTGTGGCTTTCATTATTCTGTGAATTCTTTTGTCCACTTTGATTTTTAGGAGGGTCGTTTTTCCCATTCGCAGCTTCATAAGCTGCCAGTGCACTATTTTTGCAATACCACTGGTGTTTTTTGTATGCATACATGTGCAAGACTTGTTTGCCTATAAGAAAAAATACCAGTGGTATTTTTCTCGAATAGTGTACTGCCCCAGTCACAAGCCCGCATGGTATAACCTTGGGGACGGTAAAATGTGAGTGCGATGATTTGTAGGTCATCATCATCCTTGCGAGAGTGGTGAGAAATCGACCAAGCTTCTGCTGCTGTAGATGAGGTAGTTTTATGTGTAATTATATATTTTTGTCCTACTGCTAGTTGTTACTGAACAACAATAAATAAATTTTTCCCACACAACACTTGCAACATGACGACAAGCTCTTTATCATGCAGTGTGCATGCTCGAATTCATGGACAAGCTGGAGATATAGAAGTGCAGATGCTTGCGCATGATCGATACGCATGTACATTGCTGTGCAATTGGCTCTGTTTTTCATATGTGTATATTCGACATTAAATGTCCTCTTTTTTTCGCGATGAAAAGTTTATTGTCTGGTGAGCGCATAGGCTGATGCGAGTATTTACTTTATTTCTTCCCCTAATCATTCAATGTCGATCTTTTTCACAATGTCAAGTTTATTATCTGGCGAGTGCATGGGCCGATGCATGTATTTACAATATTTCTTCTCCTAACACTTCCCATCTGATAGTGGTCGTGTGGTCTAGACATCGGACTGGCGACCAAAGGGAGATCGGATCGAAACTGCATGCCTGCTGCATTTTTTAAGTTCGGAAACAGCTACCAACAAAAAAATTCCTAGCACCCCTGACGGCCACTGTTTGACCTACACTCCCCGATGCTAGCGCACCCCTGCATGCGACGAGTGGAACCTACATATACAGAATGGCCGCATGGACACCGGTGCTCCTAGCTACGAACAATAGAACTTCACACACTCTGGTGGAAAGCATGAGAATCAAAGATGGCTGTCTAAAGCAGCCGACTAGTGGCGGGAATTAAAGATGGAGGATATAAAAATAAATAACTTAGCACACTCTGGTGGTGGGCGCAGGAATCAAATATGACTGCCTACAGCAGCCAACTGGCAGCAGGAATTAAGTATGGCTGCCTACAGCTGACGGCGATAGTAATGAAGGACACGAAAATCAACAGAGGAAGTAAAGGGATGGGAGACAAAAAAGAAAATAAAGGATACTGGATGGAATATGAGAAAACTCCAAGGGATAGAACAGGTGAGCGACACAGGAGGGAATGAGAGACCATGAGAAAAAATAACATCGGAAAGTCAGAGTGTGAGAAAAAAGAATTGGAATGCAAGAGCATGAAGAGAATTGAAGGAATGGTAGAACAGGAGGGAAAAGGTGAAATTTCAATGGAAGAAAGGGAAATCCATGATGGCCACCATTGGAAAGGAATGATGGAGCATGAAGTTTTTACGTGACATCATCCAAGATGGCCGTAAGCCCATCCGCAAATCCGCAGACCCCAGCCCCTGCACCAGTTCTCCTATTTCATTCTACTTACCAGATTTTCAATATTTTCTCCGTTAAAAATAAAATGTTGCAATAATCATAAAGCAAATATATACACCTTCTTAACTAAGTAAAATCCTTCTCCATTATTCACGTAGCTCAAAATTTTAATTAAAAGTTACCGTTTGGAACTCTGCGCACCTAGCGGCGAAAATTTTCCCTAGACCAAACTCTCCCATAAGAAATTTCGTTTTGTTCCTTACCTAAATAGAGTAAACGTTAGTATAGGCTGTTCACGGTAAAGTGAGCACTTTTGAAAGCCCTCCTTAATGTCTACTTGTATACTAGTTGTGTAGTCTTCCGCCTTACGCAAGATTAATATTGTCGAGGGCCTCATCACTTAATACATGCGTCGGTCAAGTGAAACCGTGAAATTATTAGGAAAGTAAATATTTTACAAATCTGCTCGTGTTTACGCTTCGATGCAAAAAAAAAAAAAAAAAAAATCATTTCAACTATCAGAAATAGTTACCTACCACTTTTTTATTCCATGTTAAGATACGGAACTACTTCCCATCCATCGTTACCAACTTTACTGGGCACATGTCACTCAGTGCGCCTATTAAAATATATGCAGGCGGGGGCAGTGATTTTTTTCTAAGGTTGATTTCAAAAGTGCTCACTTTATCGTGAACAGCCTTTAGAAGCAATGGTTGCTTATTTCCCCATTCGCGATTGTCATACCCACTGTGTCCATTCTTAATGACCCTGCTGTCGACGATACTCGACGTCACGGTAGAGAAATGTGTGCTTACAGTTCTGCGAAGCACTTTCTGTTATATATTTGTGAAGCAAGAGAGAAAGGAAATTGTGTTTTTAAACTTTTAATAATACAAACTTCAGAAGTATGCGAAAATATATTAACATAAATAGTCGATAAGTTTATGTGTTCGCTTTGAACGTGCCGACGAAAATGTAGGCTTTTCGGAGTACCCTACATGCGAACAGGAATCCCCCTCTTCTGCGTATTTCCAGTAGTACGGTAATGTGGGGCAAGAGTCCTACGACGTCGTAGTTCTCGTAGTCGCCGTCAGATAGCATCAATATTCTATAGGGAATTTTCTAAATGCTTCTCACGCTCCCACCCACTCGACACGGCTGGTCTGCAGAACTGCAATGAGTTATTGTTGTAGAAGAATATATAAACATGTATGTTTCTAGCCTGTATTAATATTTCAAATTACTGGCAGGTCTTTTCCAAATACTAATGACAATCAATAGTCTCCTGTAGGTGTGACAGTACAAATCATACGAGTGCAGAAATACAGCTTGCTGATACTTCACAGCACATTTCAAAGTTTGTGGAAAATAACTGTCACAAACGTTCCAATTATTCCTGCTGAAAGTGGCCATGAAAATGCTCATAAAGAGTTTGCTACAGGTAGATCTACTGACGTCTCCTCCAATGCTTATCTTAGGAATGGGTCCACTCCTGTAAAGTGTTCTGTTTCGCAGGAAATAAATAGGCTATTCCTAAAAATTAGTAATTCACAAAACAGGCAGAAAAATCCAAAACGGTCTTTAATACATCGTCGCCATATGCTAAAATGCTGTCATTACAAAGTGAAATAAAAATAGGCCTGACCTAAAGAAAAGGACCGGAACATCAAAAGTAGTAAGCTTGGAGCCCAAAGGCGTTGGAGCAAAACGCAAATTGACCTTAGATGACAAGAATGGCATTCCAAGCTTGGTGAGGAGGGCTATTTATGTAGTGGATGTGGTGCGATGTACTAAGAGCGTCCATATGTGGGACTGGATTATGTGCAGCGAATGCAGATCGTGGTGGGATTAACCTTGTACTGATTATACGGGTAAGGGCTTTTCCAAATGTAACAGATGCCAAAAGGCCTCTTACCCCCACTGTAATAGGATTCTTGCCCCACATGTGGGACAAATTTCCTAATATGCAGTCATGTGTTATATTTGTTTTGTATGTTTTCATAAATGAATTAAAATTTTATTTGTATATAATTATAGGCAGTGCATTGTCGTAGCATATACACGTGATTTAAACTAAAATACATAATTGCGACACAATCGTCTACTGTTTCCGTAAGTGCGGGCTCTTGCCACACATTGCCCTAATGTGATATAGTTTTTAAGCTGCGTTTCAAATACCAGCTCGCAAGCACAGTTTCCTGAGGATGACTGACACGTGTATGCAAGAAAATATTCCAAGGAGAGAACGCAGAACCCTGGAACAGCGACCTTGGCTCTGGAGCATCTAGGAAAGAAAAGCAACGAACGATCTGGTTAGCGTGCGTTCGACTTTTTCTTTTTGCGTTTTTCGTTTCCTGCGACCTCATCGTTGCGCAAGCCTCGAACCGTTCTCTCAATCAAGCCTCGTCCACAATCGGCGTGGCGTGGCACAACGTAACATAAGGAGCGGTAGAGAAAGAGGCTATTATTTCAGAAAAAATGGAAATTTTATTTTCTTGTATTAGTTATATAGACTTCAGTAGGTTATATTTTTTAGAAGGGACGCAGGGCGCAAGAAAAATTTTGATGTGAAAGTGGGATTACATGGGATAATCCATGTTATCGCTGCAAATGGCTATTCACGGTAAAATGAGCACCTTTGGTAACCCTGCTAAAGATCAACTCGTATGCACTTTGTATATTATTCCGCCTTTTATAAAATTAACATTGCCATGGCCTCACCACTTTATCCATGCTCGGTCAAGTGAAACTGTGCAATTAATAGAAAAGTAAATCATTTTATAATTCTTACACATCGAAGCATTAAAAAAGAAAAAGGAAAAAACTGAAAGCTATACAAATAATATAAGTTATCACAAATGGTTTCCTAACACTTCTTATTCGACGTTAAGACCTGGAGCTATTTCCCATCCATACTTACCAACTTTACTGTGCGCATTTCAGTAGTAAGGACGTGCCGGTTCTACATTTGATTGGTCACCGGCAGATGCAGTGCCATAAGATAAACCTGGGAAAGGTCTCAAACAGGAGGATACTAAACTGGTGCTGTTCCCTCTTCCTCCTCCTCACTTAGCATCTCACATAGCATAGACACCGTACCCGACATACAACATTATGGTAAGGTCATTTAGCCCCTAAACCCTTTCTGGCAAAAGTTTAGTTTGAGCTAAGCCCTTTTGTAAAATGTAGTCATAATTTCCAAACCATTGAAGATGTAGTAATCAAATTCATAACATAGGCATCGTACCCGATATCATTTACAGTGCTAACGTCATTTAAGCCCTAAGACCTTTCCGTCAAGATCAATTAAGCATTTAAGCCCTTTTGAAAATGTAGTAATAATTTCCCAACCGTTGAAGATATACTGATCAAATTCATAACATAGGCATCCTACCCAACATCCATCAAGATGCTAAGGTCATTTAAGCCCAAAGACCCTTCTGGCAAGGTAAATTATGCATTTAAGCCCTTTTATGATCATACTCACAATTTCCGAACCATTGAAGATATAGTGATAAAATTCATCATGTAGGCATCATAACCATTATCCAACACAACGGTAAAGTCATTTAGACCTTAAGCCCTTTCTGACAAAGCCAATTATGACTTAACCCCTTTTATAAGCATACTAACACATAAACTCATCTGCCAAAGCTACTGACATCAAATTCATAACATACACATAAAACCTAACAGCAAACAAGACAAAAAGTGCAAACACACCTAAAGCCCTTTTATAAGCATAGAAACTCACAATTTCCCATCTACCAAAGCTAGTCGTTAAATGCGGACTCTAATGACTGGTGAGCAGATTGCTACTGAACTCGATTCCCATTCAGGATACTTACATTTAATTCAATTTTATTAGTGTGTACTTTAAACAGTGAATGACGAGAGAAACCCATTAAATTAAATATATTGGTATAATAAGCAATGGATAACTATGCAAAAACGAACTTCCATATTGGTTAGAGACCCATGAATTTCATTCCGATACAAAATGCATAACAAGTAATCAAATCTCGCGAACATTGCTTAGGGAATAGCTTCGCTTGTGAGGCGAGCTCACACTTATACAAAAACTCCTCAGACTCCACTTACACCACAATCTATGCCAGCACCACAAACACACACAAACACCTACACATACAATCACACAACTCAACTACACTTACCTTCCAACGAAAAAAATTTACAATTATATTACAGTGCCATATACATCTCAAATGAAACAAAACAAACACACTCATATTATGACAACATTTCACCTTATAATACTAACATCAAACCAACAGACTTAGTTTCCAACCCTTTCCAACCAGTTAAGCTAACATTAACTTTAATTTGCATACCTTCTCCATCACATCGTGGAAGTCATTTCATTCGCCTTGTACTCAATAACAGATATTACTAAAATATTTACAATAAAAACACCGATATGTTCCATCTAATGTTAGGATATTCGAATAATTTTCGCATATAGAAATAAGCTCAGTACTCAATTTCACAATTTATTTATATGTATTATAACACTATCTACAACAATCAGAAAACATTTTTATTTGGTGATAACATCTTCAATTCACCTTTAACTCAGATTCGACTTAAAAATTTTCTCCTTATCAGTTAATATAAGGAAGAAACTAATATAAACAATGCTATTCCATACACTTCTAATTTTATTTCACACAATAGTCAAAATTACATACATAATTCCATTCAATAATATTCTCCACTCAACAAAACATTTGTGTAAATAATCCAATCATAAATATTACAACCTTAAAACCATTTCATAAGACTTACATTACCTACAAATATATACAATTTCCATGAAAGACCAAAAATAACATTACTGCATTTCATTATGTTTACATTTAACTATATGTTTGTCTAATACAGATGTCCTGGTAAATATAATCATGTACATGCGATACACCGATGTTCTATACATTCAGGATATTTTAAACAATTGCTCATCATGTGAGAAAGCATATTATTACAGAATGTAAATAACTTCAGACAAAAGCGACACTGATTTCCAGAAACCTTTTGAGTTATCCACCCCATCACTTCCATCGCAAGGTAACAAATGTTTTTCGAGTTGGGTATGATCACTAAACACCAAATGTAATTTACTACATGAATATTTCTTTGTAAGTATGTTTCCTAAACAATAATTTTTGTTTTAATGTCTTCTCATATTTCATTGTAAAGTAAATTCCTACTCACTAGTTTTACACTGGAAACGAGCTTGTGTACTCTGTTCCGAAATATTTATCAATGATGTAATTAATTTTCTTGATTGCAAGGAAATTTTACATTCTTTCTCATGTTTCTTCTATGCATTCTCTTTCTTAAACAAATGTAGACATTTTCCACATTGGTATACTTTCAAAATAGGATTCTTGGAACATACTTGCTTATCATGATGATGAACATAATATTCGGTAAATATTTCTCCATAGAAACGACATATGTGTGGTATTCCCATTGATGTATTACCTTTGTATACTGCTACATGCCTTGCTAATGCATATTGTCTTGTAAGTATATGTCCACTGATTGTACAGCAATACCTAACACACTCAGGATTTATTACACAATTACTTTTTTCATGGTGCGGCATACTGTGAATTTGCTTAAAGTTTTTATTGCAGTCCTGACAGTGTACTCCAAGGGATGGTTCAACCATTGGAGTGGGTAAAACCACAGCAGCTCATAACATGTTGATCTAGTTTATCACTAGTTCAAAACAAAGATTGCCATTTCAAACATCTATGTAGATTGAGTGTAGGTTTACTATGGCAGTATCGTTCATGAGAACATAACTTTCCCTTACCGAAATACTCCTTATCACAATAACAACAATTATGCCTCATATCTAATGCTTGTGCTTGATGCGAGGTTTCTTCTGAAGAATGCAGAGCCGATGTGTTCACCCCTATCATCCTAAACAGACTAAGATAAATACCTTAAGACAAAGAGCTTCTATACCTTTAGTAAATGTAGTAATATACGAGCTTTTTGTGCGATGAAAAAAGGTTTAATTGTGTAAATACTTGTTATGCAGATATTACCTAAGTATCCCAGGAGGATCGAATCAAGTGTTAAAAAGAGCAGATCTTTACAAACATTCTTTCATTAAGGGCTTCTTATGAAATAAACAAGATTTGACTGCTATGTGTGAAGTATGGGATAACACAATTTGAGTCAGATAAGTGATTTAATTGGATCTTAATTTGGTTTTAAATGATGTTATATAGTAAATTATAAAAATGGAATCTTGGTGAGGCTTTTTTCTTTTTGTATATCATTATACTTTAGATTAAATATGTGTGATAATGTTCGCGAGGTGTGATTACTTGTTATGCATGTTGTATCGGAATGTAAGATATGAGTCTTGAACAAATATGAAAATTCTATTTTGTATAGTTATCCATTGCTTATTACACCAATCTATTTACCTTGATGGGTTTCGCTCGTCGTTCACTGTTTAAAGTACAAACTAATAAAAATGAATATAATGTAACTAACCTAAATGGGAATCGAGTTCAGTAGCAATCTGCTCACCAGTCATTAGAGTCCGAGTTTAATGACTATAGATTCGGTGGATGGGAAATTATGAGTTTCTATGCTTATAAAAGGGCTTTAAGTGTGTTTGCCCTTGTTGTTTTGTTTTTTGTTGGGGTTTATGCATATGTGATGAATTTTATGTTTGTAGGTTTGGTAAATGAAAAATTATTAGTTAGTATGCCTATGAAAGGGCTTAAGGTCTGTTTGACCTTGTAGTCTTGTTTGTTGTTGGACTTGATGTGCTTGTTATGAATTTGATATTTGTAGCTTTGGTAGATGGTAAATGATGAGTTACTATACTTATAAAATGGCTTTAGGTGTGTTTGATCATCTAGCCTTGTTTGTTGTTGTGGTTGATGTGTATGTTATGAATTTAACGATTGTAGCTTTTGGGGGATGGAATTTTATGAATTACTATGCTTATAAAACGACTTTGGGTATGTTTGACCTTGTAACATTGTTTTTTGTTACGGTTTATGTTTATATTATGAATTTGATGTTTGAAGTCATCGTAGATGAGTGCTATGAGTTAGCATGCTTATAAAAGGGATTAAGGCATCATTGACTTTGTCAGAAAGGGCTTAAGGGCTAAATGACTCTACCATTGTGTTGGATATTGGATACGATAGAAATGTTATGAACTTTATCACTATATATTCAATGGTTCGGAAATTATGAGTATGATCTTAAAAGATCTTAAATGCATAATTGGCCTTATTAGAAAGGTCTTAGGGCTTAAATGATCCTAGTATATTGATGGATCTTGGGTATGATGCCTACATTATGATTTTTATATCTATATCTTCGATGGTTCGGAAATTATGACTACATTTTACAAAAGGGCTTAACACGTATTAAACTTTTACCAGAAATGGTTTGGGCCGAATTACCTTACCTTAATGTTGTATGTCGGGTACGGTGTCTATATTATGTGAGGTGTTAACTGAGGAGGAGGAAGAGGAACAGCAACAATTTTAGTATACTCCTGTTTGAGACCTTCGTTATGTTAATCTTATGGCACTACGCTTGCCGTGACCAATGAAATCCAGAACCGGCACACCCCTACTACTCATGTCGCTCAGTGCCCCCATTAAAATATATGCAAGTAGGAGCAATGACTTATTTCTAAGGTTGATTTTTAAAGAGCTCACTGTATCGTGAACAAACTTTATGCCGGTTCATTTTCGTATGCGAACGAATAACTACTAGCTGGTTAAACACAATTCTGTTGATGGCGAGGAAAGATGTTCGAGGTACACATGGAGTCAGTTTACGATTTTTTTTTTCGTGTATACAGAACTCATTTGACCAGAGTGGTATCCATGACGTCCCGCGTTCTGATTGGAGAGCGTTAAAACCTTCCATAACGAAATGAAAAATAGATATCTTTACGCCGGTTGTGCCACCTTACCGACTGGTTGTACACGCTGCACCCATTCTTTACTGCCATGCGTTATGTTAACGCCACACCGATTGCCGATGAGGCCTGAGGGATCGGTGTGTTATTGACTGTTCTTTGAAGAGGGGAAGGCTGTTGGCGGGAGGGAGGATGAAGGATATAGCCGTGACCACTCCTTACTCTACCAGTGTCTTGACGCCTATCGCGCGTACGCTGAGTGTGTTCAACATCTCTTTTTTACATTCCTCTACAGCCGACAAAACTACAGGCGGAACTGCAACTACTATAACATACGACGAAGCCATTGGAAGAAGAAAATCACTACAGAGTAAGAAGTAAAACTGGTTAGTAGAAGTGTTCCTATTATTAAAGTAAGACATATTATCCTCTTCAGTTCGTACAATTCTGCTATAGTAAGATTTACATTGCCATGGGCCTGATCACTTCAATCATACGTCCGTCTAATTAAAGTGTGGATTTAATAGAAAAGTAAATATCTCACAAATTTGCTAATTCCTACTCTTATATATATTTCAAGAACAACAAGTGAAAGAAATCATTTCAGAATTCACAGATGTTCACGTAACACTTTAAATTCAACTCTAAGACACGGAGATACTCCCCCCCCCCCCCCTGTCCCCTCGTCTAACATTACAACACTTAAAATATATGTAGGTAGGAGCAGTGACATTTTTCAAAGGTCGATTTCAAAAGTATTATCATTAAACCTTTCACACATACAACACTGCTTTTGCCTCGCTGCTTCCGGCGACGCTGAGATAGATGACTACTACTCTGTTAGAAATTACGAGCTTCAATCGAAAAACTTCTAACCCCGGGAAGGTTTACGCTTACTTTACTTTTGAAGTAATTTAGTTTACTGACTCTTCTAAGTTAATGTTTCAGCCCACTTTACAAAAGAAAGATAGGCTAATGATATCATTTTTCCGCCTGTATGTCTGATTGTATGTGTGTCCCACTGAAAACTTTTGAACCCGTTAACCGAAGATAATCAATCCCAGTACACGTATATTACTTGTTACGGACATCAGACTTTTGTAGTTTTCGACCACACCGGATGCTCACCTTTTCAAAATAACGGCCATTTTAAAATTTAAGCCGTTATGTCATATTTCGTCAACCATTTAACCGATTTAGCCAAAATAGGTATGTTGACAGTACACCACGTAAGCATTGAAACTATACAGGGATATTGTTATTAATCCGCCATTTCAGAAGTTAACGCTAGGCTACATACAAATAAAGCTTTTACATCAAATAGTTTCGTAGAGTACTTAACCGATTCCCACCAAATTTGGAATATGAGTAATACTATGGTAGGTAGGGCATGTAAAATTTTGTTTTTAAATAGGGAAGGCACTTATTTCCAAAATGGCTGCCAAAAAATATTTTATGTTAATTTGCTATACATACCGCACTGTTGGCCAATTCCGGCCAAATTTAGTATGCCGAAAGTGTATATTATAGACATAGAAGATGTCAATAAATATTATTCTATAGCCCCCCATTTTGCAAGACAGCGTCGCATTAAAAATCAAGTTATATATCACATCTTGGGAAAAAATTAATCGACTATTACAAAATTGGGCAAACAAGTAGTTATGCGGCACGCCATATGAAGTGGTATGTTTTTAATAAACCAGGCACTCATTTTCAAAAT
Source organism: Dryococelus australis (assembly GCA_029891345.1). Taxonomy (NCBI): domain Eukaryota; kingdom Metazoa; phylum Arthropoda; class Insecta; order Phasmatodea; family Phasmatidae; genus Dryococelus; species Dryococelus australis. The sequence goes on along the minus strand of CM056998.1, from coordinate 69,744,124 downwards.
GGCTGCTACAAATATTCTAGCTTAGTATGTTATATTTACAAAACCATACAAATCATTTCAATCTAACTTTGTATGCTGGCGGTAACTAGTACACTAATAAAATGTTTATACATAGAGCCTATTATTTTCCAATTGGAAGATAGCATCACATGAAAAATAAAGATTTGTCATAATGTATCTCGGGAAATAATACACCGATACCTACCAAATTTGACAACCAAGTAGCTATAAGGAAAACCATGTTAATTAATATTTTTATTGAATTGTACGCTTATTTTCAAAATGACAGCCATGTTAAAATTTCAGTTTTGTACCTATATCTAAAAACTATGTAACAAAAACTTAATTTGGTAACTCATAGTATATATTACAATCATAAAATATGTCATACAAAATTTCGCACACTAGTAGCGCTAACATAGGGCATGTATACTTGCATGATTTAAGTGACTCGAATACTTTATTTTTAAAATAACTGCCCTCGAAATATTTCATGTTAGTGAGCCCTGTCTACCGAAGCATTAGACTTTTTTACATTCGAAGTTGATGCTCCTAATTCTACCTCCGCAGTGTAGTTGGTTTGCATGCCAGCTTACGGTTCAAGGAGTTCTGGTTCGAATCCTGGGTAAGGCATGTGTGTATTTGTAACTGTCCACTATTGTTGAATATATTTCTTGTTCAGTTATGTAGAGGAAAGTAGGCTCATTAATTATGTCCATATCGGTACCTTCTTGTTATGTGTAGGTTCTTTTATCACGGTATTTTATACGGATTGCAGCTATGGATTACGCTGTACATTTTCTTTGAAAATGCGAACTTTAAAACTATCTAGTTAACGACGAAATATAGCGAAAATAATTTAGGTGCTAATGATTACCTGAATATGAAATGTATTAAGTAAAACCTCAACCCCGTACAGTCGCCAAAGTGCGTAATTAATCTTGATTTTTTTTCTTCTGAAAGCACTGCCTTTGACAACATTTCGTGATCGTAGCTGAAAACTTTAAGTATAAAAAGTACCTTTTGGAACACTGCGCACCTAGTGGTGTAAATATTCCCTGTACCAAACTCACCCGTGATAAATCTCGTTTTGTTCCTGACCTGAGCAGAATAAACGTTAATACAAGCAATGGTCGCTTCTATCCCCAATCGTGATTGTCCGAGCCACTGGCATGGTAGGATTGGCTTATGAGATTACTTTCCTGTCTGCGTGTGTTCTCCCCCCCCCCCCCTAAAATCTTTTGAACCCGTGCACCCAATTTCAGCAAACTCGGTACGCATATATTAATTTAGTAATGAAATCCGACTTTTATGGTTTTCGACTATGCAACCACGCAAAGTACTTTTTTTCTTTCAAAATGGCGGTTATTCAAATATAAAGGACACTATGTCACATCTCAGTAACTATTCGACCTATTTTAACCAAATTTTGTATGTTGACAGTCCATCATGTAGGTATTTAATTTATCAATATATATTTTTTTTTTGTTCGCTATTTTGAAAGATAGCGTTACATAAACAAATCAGCCTTTAAATTATATCTCGAAAACAACTCAGCCGATTACCACCAAATTTGGCATTGTAAGTATTACTACGTTAGGTCATGTCAGTATATTCATTTTAAATAGATAAGACACTTATTTAAAAATGATGATAATACAAATATCTTAGTATTTTTTTCTGTATGTAATATATCGTTTGACCAATTTTGACCAAACTTTGTGTGTTGAAAGTATATATCACAAGTAGGCCCTACCTAATGTGCCTACACAGAACCGCTTTTTCTGGAATTCTTTTTAAGGCAGTGTCACATGAAAATATAGATTTTTATGCCATATCTTTCGAAACGATCAACCGATTCCTCCCATATTTGGCAAACAAGTAGTAATACTTCCGGTTATATAAACTAGTATGTTGTAAGTGGATCAGACTCCTATTTTTAGAATGGCGGCCATACAAACATCTACGAAACCATGTACCCAATTTTAACTTAAATTTGTATGCTGGAAATGTATATTTTCTTGACTGAATCTTCACAGCGTAGTAGACATATATTTAAGTAGCCGGCACAGGAGGACTTAGGAATTTTAGTACATGCTATCCAGCAAACTAAATAAAACATGTGCACCAATTTTAACATTTAGAATATATTTTTACGGGTTTTTGATAAAATTTTGTTTAAAATGTCTGGGTTAAACGAGGTCTTGAAGCGCGATGTACATGAAGCAGCGGCAAAATGCTAGAGTGAAGGAAGCGGAAGATCCCAGAGAAAACCCGCCAACCAGCAGCATTGTCCGTCCGTCCGTTTGGTTTTTCTTGAAAGAGTATTTTGCTTCGGATTTAAAGTTCTAAATGACACTGAAGTGCAGAAGTAGTCGAGTTCATCAAAAAGAATTTTAATCGCGTTTAATTATTTTCGTAGTTGTTTTTAAAATTAACTGATAGACTACAGTATTGTGCATTTCATACAAATGGGGTAGATTTTGACAGTTCTAGAAAAGTAGCACGGCCACAACGTATCCTTCCACCGTAGCTGTTTTGTCACTGAAGAAAAAGACGTTTGTAAACATATGTTTTGAGTCCAATGCACACTTGCATTTTCTTCCTTCCTCGTGTTTCCTGTCATGGCAGGTACTGAAAGTCAGTCTGAGGTTAGCTAACTTCCATCCAGTAATTAATGTAAGATATTATAGCTATGTTGGCATTCTTACCTGTTTAATTTTTGCATTAAAAAGTTAAATTTGTTGAAGTTATGTTTATTCTATTTCGAGGGAAAAAGAAAACAGGGGTCATGGGGAGGGGTGGGGGGAGGCGACTTTCGTTTAACGTATTTCTTGAAACGGCATTATTTTGATGTTCTTACGAGTGTGTGGCATTTTGAGTTGCATATTTTTTCAATGGAGCAGTGGAAAATTTTGCTTGTATGGAAATAACATTTAAATTATTTATTTCGAAAATTTTAACTTTAATGAAAAAACAAAACTCGATACATAAGTCGCTGTTCGTATTCGTACAGATGCAGCAATATATACACGCCCACACTTTGACCGAAGTTAACCTTACACTCAAATTTACGATATAGACAAATAAACAAATATTATTCACTCACTACAAAAGTGTGAAAAGTGCGGCTTTTTCAGGCCACGTGCATTTCAATAATTACATTAACGGTTTGCAAATACGTTTACAGGACACGCAAACTTACTGTTTGTAAAATTCGCAACCTCTTGAACACGTGTTTTTTCTATGGCAATCCTTGCAAGTTTACACTAAAGTCACGTTCGTTCGTCACTAGCATAAAGTAATTTATTTGCAGAATCATTCAGTAAAATCAACACTGCTCACGTTTCCTGAAACCAACAAACTGCAACTTAGATACGTAACTTATACTCGTGTCACTTCATTGCGGACGGCAGTAAGGAAAGTGGTGGACCTAGCAGTTTTAACGAAGCGGTAAACACGTGCCGATTATTATTACTTTTAACTCAATAAAACGCAGTACAACGGTACCTACAACCAACTATGCTTGAAAAAAGCATATAAAAATATGTAACTACCGATTAAATATTCCGACACCACAAACAAGATATTCGTATAACAAACACGATGAGGAGAAAGCGCACGCCAACGGCCGTTGACGGGGCTGGAAACATAAACATGGCCAGCCATTGGCTGGAAACGTTTACTGTTCGTACGTGTCTACATACTCTGTCATATGTGCTAAACATATTTTTAAAGTCCAGTCACAAATAGCTAAGAAAATTTAATATTGCTTTTGAAAGATAATTTAAACCATAAATGTTGTAAGTATAATTGAGATTTTAAATTACGACTTTTAGTTCTGAGTACTGTTTTCTTCCAAAGCCATCATCAAAATAGCCAACTTAACAACACGGATACCGCAGTAGTTCATCAGCTGATACAATAATTTACGAATGAGAGCATTTACTGTTTACATAGTGAATAGGTTGGTTACACTGTCTGTCAGATTTTACCCCACTTATATGAAATGGACAATACGTATGAAGCGACGTGTATAAAACAGTAAATACTGTTTAGTTGTTCAAATTTGGTATATTCGATATGTGGGTACGGCGTGTCCTAGTGGAATTTTTCTGGAGTTTGGTTTCGCAACCAGTGCAAGGAGAGGCAGAGAGGGGGATAATTATTATGTGGTTGTCGCGGTCGTTAAGCTGTTTTACTTCCATTTGTCAGCGTCCGGATCGCACAGCGAATACGGGGTATAGGGGGTGTCAGCTGTGAAGTAACTATCTCAAATTCTCAAATACCAACTTAGCATTTTTTTTTGCCTGTATAAATGAAAATTCAAACGGTTTTCACTAAAGTTAGCTTATTGTTTGCATAAATAATACTTGTTTGAGTACGTTTCTTCGGGAAAAATTATAATGCGAAAAGGGTATATTATGATACGTTATGTATATATATATATATATATATATATATATATATATATATATATATATATATATATATATATATATATATATATATATGTATCTGTGTGTGTGTGTGTGTGTGTGTGTGTGTGTCACCGGGGAAAGATCTTATAAGTTACATTTTGCTAATTTTACAGGAGAGCAGTTTTAAGTTTAACACTTGTTATGCTCTTCCATTGTATGCTGTATCTTTTGAATCATTACACTCTTTCCCATGACTGAAAAACAATAATTAGATGGATCCATTTAGAACCAAATGATATCACCATCCAGAAACCTAAAAAAAATTGACAAGTAAGGTTTTCCGCCTAGTGGTACATATATATTATACACATTATATATGTATGTATGTATGTATGTATGTGTATATATATATATATATATATATATATATATATATATATATATATATATATATATATATATTGTTACAAGACGTCTGATGGGAGTATCTGAGTTCGTGAGTGATGGAGATCTTAATAAATTATAAAATAATAAAATTTGATTTTTAGTTTGTTCACACAGCTATTTTTAAAGTATCAAATTATTTATCTACACTATTACTGTTTTTATTTCCAGTGAGAGCAATATCCAGTGCCTATTTCACATATAATTAACATTGTTATTAATGTCTTTTGTGTGTCTGCCATTTAACTCATACTCATCATTAGCGCACGTTCACTCTGTATGTTGCCATAATTTGTAATGTATTTCACTCACACATCCAGTCCAATAGTCCAGCCTGCCAGTCGTTCTCTTCACTGCTCCGATGCTGGCAGTCGTAGACTCTCCTCCCACTGGTCATTTCCGGCGATACTCGTTTCTCTCGCTCGTCGCGCGATCGCCCAGATTCCTGACGCCCATAAAATTTTCATTCCAATCATCAACTCACCGCTCCGGAGGCCTGCCGCACTTTCGTACTCGCCGGCCTTGACCTGGAAGGTTTGACGCACCCAGAGTCATGCTGAGTGAGTCTAGTGCAGTAAACCGCTAGAAATTTCTTTAGATAAATGCAGAAATGCAGTCTGCTGAAGGTCAGGATCGCGTGCCGCAAAGGGATTATCGTGTCGGCACGCTTTTCGTAACAAGATATGCGCGTCTCGGATTATCGCTCTCCTGTCATTCAAACATCCCTTCTGACTCGCCGCCCGATATCATATAACAACTCTGCCCTTTTCTTCCACTCGCTCGCGCGGGACGGGCCAAGGTCAATGCAGACCAACGACACGTAACTATATATATATATATATATATATATATATATATATATATATATATATATATATATATATATATATATATATATATATATATATATATATATATATATATATATCCTCAACGCTGCCTTACGAACCGCCCACAGAACGTCCAGCAAACAACGTGGATGTTTGTTTACATATGGTTTGCAGTGGACTGAAGCGTAAAACGTCACAAAAAAGGTATTACTTCCCAATTCTCTTCAAGTGTAGACATTGCTCACAAGTGCTATTTCGTCGCAAACAAAATTTTCGGGCCGTATATTTTTTTCATAATGGCGTGTCAAAATTGCAATTCTAGTGTTATGGTACGCACAAATGACCAAAACTATCTCGCTGAACAAATTGAGATAATTCCTACTGAAATAAAAACATGTTTAACTTCAAGAAATCTTAAAGAAAAAAACTATAAAAATTAAAATAAGGAATATCAATGCATATATTTTATTTGTTGCAGTAAACGATTTTACGTGAAATAAATTTTGCTAAACGAATCTTAAAATTTATCAAGATATGGCCTTTCAGTCACACTCGTTATATTTTCTGTAGACGTTTTCGTTTATATTATTTGCGCTTCCCAGAAATTCTAAAATTGAGATCTTGATATCTCTTCCTAATTGAGGGATTATTGAACGAGACAATACCATGAACACAGTCACACAGATAAGTTAATTTTAATTAAATAACTATTATGTTATATAATTTGAAAGTTTCCAGTCGTTACTTTTTCTCGGGATTCATCTTTCGCAGACGCGGAGAGTTGCTCAGCTTCGCGTTTTACGACGACACAATTCTTGCAGTCGATTCTGTCACGATCGCTGGGGAAAATTTCCTCACGGCAGTTGTAAGTTCCAACCACCCACAGCCCATTATGTCAAGGATAACGAAACGACGTGGTCAGGGGGGGGGGGGGCAGATCTTTATTAATTTCACCTTGAGCTTTATGGTGCATACTTACTGTACCCGCGCCTCGACTCTGGGGTCAGTGCTTGGAAGAGTTGCATCGTAATCCCCTGGCATTGCGAGGAGACGTCAGCTCACGAGAAGCGAAACAGCGTGCTCCGAGATGAGCTATCGTCGACTTACCCTACTGGGAGATCTGCCTGGTTGGAGGTTTGTTACTGAACGACAAATTCGGTGAAAGATTAAAGATTACGCCATCCGATGCATCGAATGTAATATTGGTACTATGAGCAAGGAATTCATTTGGCACGAGGAGTTTTTTTTTTTTGTGCAGTGTGTCACTAAGGGACTTAAGAGCGCGATAAATAGCTACAGTAATTTCCAAATGCTTGTCGCATAGCGCGTGTGCCTGGTATTGTACGTTAGACCGATATTGCGGTGAGCCAGTCGCGATAGCAGACCTTTTGCGGTTTTGCTCGTCCACAGTTCTTGGATAAGTAGAGTGGCGTGGGATTGACGGCGGTGGGGTGGCAGTGCGAGGTAGTCGGGATTAGTCTTCCCACTGTGTTTTGCTCGGAATGTATTGATATATATTAATTTATAAATGGCGAAAAAAAAAATCTACGTATAATAAAAGGTAATGTTGGCGGTAGATTGCATTTGTCTGTGCGAAGAAAACTGAGTGTACTAGGAACATTAAACACAGTGTTTATGCAATATTAGCAATTTGCCCAGCATAAAAACGCAATACGCAGATACAGATATGAAATTTTACAATATTGCCAAGTGTAGTCGCACTTCCATGAAAAAAAAGTATATGTTACATAATTGAAACGCTAGTAAGCTGTGCGTAAATGTCAAGAAATTAAATGTATTTTTTTTCAAACACTAAGTAGGCTCATTTTTTAAAAGTATGTAGCGCTATTCAATAAAAACATATTTTGTAATTTGTGCTTTTAATATTTTAGTACTTCTAACAAACTTTTGTAAACAAACGATAACGTCTCATGCGATAACTTGGGCATTTAAAGGTATGTTTAATTTCATGCTAACGAAAATGTTAATGTAAAACCAATTGCTACTTTCCTTCCAAAATAACGCACGTGTCATTTGCGCTCAATTTATTTTAGTTTAACAAGCATACGGGGAAAAAAATTCAACTGTCCCAAGTTACCTTGCAAGTAACGCCTTTTGAGGTCTTCAAAGCTGATGAATGAAATTAAAAATGAGATGGATATTGAGCAGCGCCAGGAATGCAATTTGTGTGTGCGTGGGAAGTCGTCCATGCACAATTCCCACATGGAAAATCTGGCAGTGACCCCGCCAGGGATCGAACCCGGAACGATTTGGTAGGAGGCAAACGCTCCAGCAGTCGCTCGACCACTGCGGCTCTCATGCAACGTGAATTTCTCTTGTGAAATCTTTTTCTATAGGACATAATCATATTCACGAACTGCAGTAACTTATATCTTATTATTAGTAAGATTCCTATAATCCATCTCAAGATAGATAATCCATTTTGCTCGGATTTCCCGCTTGTGCACTTCAGTTTGCCATACACATATAAGATTGTCCAAGGATTGCGAATGTAGCTACCGCACGTGATAGATGTTAAAATACCACACAAGAAAACAATTTGCAGTACGCAATAGTTTAATTTATATGCATCTAGTTATCATAGAGTGGTATCTATGTGTGCTGTGAAATCTCTGGAGAGAAAGTTCTATACGTCACATTGGCGAAAAAAAATTGCTCAGAGGATTGATTCTCTGCATGAATCCATTATCGGTATCTCATGTTTTGTAAAGAGAATATTACCATTTCAACGCCCGTGTTTATCAAATAACAGTAAACTGGACAAGCTATTGTATTTAGTACAGTTAAAAAGTATACAGATTTTAAAATATTTCTTTTGGCAACGAAAATTTTAAACATTTTTTTTTGTAAATGTGTGTTTTTACAGCGTACAGGTAACACGCCCTAAAAGCTATTACCACCACATAAGCAAGAGAATTTTTTTATTCGCGGATTTATAGGAATGAGAACACTCTTGTGCTAGACCAATCTATGAAATTTTGCTTCAGCATGCAGTTTAAATTCCCGCTCACATGAAATGCTACATTTAACAACAAAAAAGAAACCTTAATACAGACATTGTCTCCGAAATTTCTGTCTGGATAATTTGAGCAATAAACTAGAAAGACGTTACGACATGTATATTTTAATTCGAAATTCACATAATTTTTGTACATATTTTCACAAACCTAACCAGAATATGAATGGCAGAATCTAATACACTATCCACAGTATTCAAAAATAGCTTTCTTAAAAATACTTCGGTAGTGTCACCCGGATTTGCGTATGTGGGAATCGTACCTGGGCGATGCCATTATTGGGCGGCTTTACTCAGGTTGAGTTGAGATGCTTGGGCGGTTCTCTATGGTCTTGAGAGCCGAAAGGGGTGAATGATGTGGATATGGAGCAGAGCCGGAAATGGTGGGTGGGTGAAACGGGAGAGCCCCGAGAAAACTCGCCGACATGCGGCATCGTCCCGGCACGATTCCCACATGCGAAAATCCGTGGACCAACCCCGCCAGGAATCGAACCCGGATCATCTTGGTGGAGATGAGCGCTCTAGCCACTCGACCACCGTGGCCCCGCTTCTCTCGGGGTTCTCCGTTTTCCCACCCTTCATTCCAGGCGCTGCTCACCTCTTGCCATCCTTAATCGGATCGCAAGACAATACATTTTTAAGAGCCGTCGAAACATCTCATTTCAACTTAAAAAATACTTCCAGTTGTAAATAATATTTTGACGCAAGTTGTCACAATTCTAGGAAATAAATTTCTAAATAATTTATTGCTGTTAATTTTTTGTAACGCACACAAATTACACATTCATTCTGCCTCAGGTCATTTACATTTAACAACAGTTCGAAATGTTTTAAACATGCATGTACTCAATGACTGAGCGAAGGTTTTGCTATAGTTATATCTAGCACTGTAAATCTTCTTACAATAGGATATGCTGCTCTTAATGTTTATCGTTTTATTACATATAAAAACTGCAATTATCTAATTTAGTGAACTTGAAGTTCTACAGAATTGTGTAATAATTAATTAAAGTATTAAACTAAAGTAGGATTTTCTCAGGCTATGATACTGTCTCATTGTCGCACCTCAGCATCTTTTGTGACGAAATGGCATTTGTAAGAACACACTTTTGAAGGGGGAGGGGAAGAGGATTGCGTTTGTCAACTCAACTGCTCCTCCCTGGGGAGTCGGACCTTCATATCCCCCCCTCTTCCCCCCCCCCCAATCACAACTGTCACCAATGCCGTACACAATAGGAGAAACAACCTCTCAAATGGTCAACATTATCTACTCCGCTACCATCATGCTGAAGGGATAGGATAAAAGTGTCTTATCTCCAAGCAGTGAAGTGGGATATTTTCGGGTCAAACATGGCGTTGCAGTGCATTACGCATATGCAAATAAATCCCATTTGTGTAAAAATAATTCTTTCTATAAACCATCTACTATGAACGAAGGTGACACACGTAACTGTTTTAGTTTTTTACTTTTTCGATATTCCGATTACTTTATTTTCTGCAACTTGTGTAATTTGCTCTAATGTAGCCCTTTTTATTATTTTAATTTGTATATTAATAAGAATGTTGACGAATTATTTAAAACAGGCATTCCTAATTTTAGCTTTCCTTAATGGCATGTAAAAATATCATTCTTCTGCATAAACTTGTTTGACCTCTATTTGCTGTCGCATTGACCTCTAAAACAGCTCTAAATGATGGCCTTTATAGCCCTCTTAAAGTGAAATGAAATTTTGTCGGCTCTTAACAGCGAAGTCTTGAGAGCCGATGAGGATGATTGAGTTGAGTATGGTGCAGCGCCAGAATGAAAGGGCGGGGGACGCGGGCAGCTTCCAACGACGATCACAGGCGATGGTTGCCCAGATCATCACTCCAGTAGCAGGGGACGTGTGCCTCTCTACCGTGTGGCAGGGTTTGTATAGGCTTTTCACGGTAAAGTGAACACTTTTAAAAGCCTTCTCATTTGGAATAATATTCAATAAATATTTTTTATTTTAACCTTGGACGTTAACTTCCAATTGCGGTGGAATATACAAACTGTGTTTATTACTCACATGGCAATAAAAAAAGTGGTTAGGACAAAATATGTCTGAAAGGAAAAAGCAACCAGTGCTTCAAAAGTGCTCACTTTACCATGAACAACCTATACATCTGCGATCCTCCATACTCCTGCACGGTAGTCATCCATTCCCAGAGAAAAACGTGATTCGTCGCTAAAGATAATTCTTCTTCAATCCGAAGCATTCCACGTCGCTCACAGCTGACAACACTGCAAATTAAGACAGCAATATTGAGGCGTTAAACTTGTAAAGGTCTTCCAGATAAATGCTGTTCACGGTAAAATGAGCACTTTTGACAGCGGTGGTTAATATCTACTTGTATACACGTTGTGTGTTCTTCTGCCTTATGTAAAATTACATTACCATCGGCCTCATCCCTTTATTCATGCGTCGGTCAAATGAAACGGTGAAATTATTAGATAACTATATATTGTACAAACCTGCTCATTTTTACACTTCGATACATTAAAAATACAGAAAGCGAAAGAAATAATTTAAATTATCACAAATGGTTATCTGAAACTTTCGTTCGACGTTGATAAATGGAACTACTTTCCCCTCTATCGTTACCAAATTTACTGGACATATGGCACTCATTGCGCCCGTTATAATATATGCAGGTAGGGGCAGTGGTTTTTTCTAAGGTTGATTTTGAAAGTGCTTACTTTATCGTGAACAGCCTTTATAAGATTTCCGTGTGACGGATGTCTGGAAATGCTTTAGGTAGAGATATAGCACCGTAGCGAAGCTCTCGCATGTGGCTGGATGGTGGACGAGGAAGCCACTGGCTTCTCTTTGTGCCTGTCTGGCAATAAAACATTCCGCCGTCCTGTAGTTTGTCGGGATCGTCCAGAGCCGGTACGCCATGGATGGGTGCCTTAAACTGTCCATCGCACCCAACACAACCTGACCGTTAAATCTGGTGCACTGTCCGCCCTGCCTTTTCTCAAACTCCGTTAGTTGTTCGTGCGGATGTCTCGCGTGTCTCCTTGGAGTTCCCAACGCTCATTAATGAGGCCTGGCAAGTATCATGTGTGTCACAACACGCGTACCATCCCAAGTATCGTTTTTTGTTCGCCGCAAGAAGGGAGATGGCGGCGCGTTCGTACAACGTAAGTCCATGCGTCGTCGCTCGAAACTTAAAATAATTTGTATACCATCCATTGATGTAACTGTTTACTAACATTCACTTCCCCCGACTAATTTTGTATGGTGCGGAATTTTTTTATAGCACTGAGTGTTTACACACACACACACACACACACATATCTGAAATATCAGTGAACACATTGCTCAGTATTTGGGGCGATCATGTCCTTTTCGTTCTTATTCCACAATGCTCGTTCGCTACGTACATAAAAAAAACGGTCGTAACTGATTGACATAAAAAAACGGTCGTTATTGTTTGACTTTAACCAGATATCTGGCAGGACTACAGGGTTAAATCGAGTACTGCAATTGTAAGGATTACAATAAAATTCGTGAAGAAATGTAAAGTTGTCCGTCGATATGGTTACGGCTTCGACGCTGATGCTGCAAGCGAACAGTGCAGAGTTATTCAGCAGTTCTTCATAGCTCGTCATCCTTGATATCAGTCATCAGCAATCTTCGTCAGTGTCACCACTACCACAAGCAGGCGTGCAGCGTGATCTCCCACTGCTTGAGCGACATCTCAATGACGCGGCGTCCTATTTAGACAAGCGCAGCGCGGCAACTGCACCGCAAGCTGCACGAGGCGCGTAATGAGCGAGCTTGAATGGCGTGACGCAAGCGAGCGATGTCTAGATGACGCCACTGCCCAGTCTCACACTGGAATTTTCAAGTTGAGTGAGACTAGAAGCTGCTTAACAACTTCACCTTAAGAGGACTATGTAGCTGCGCGTCCAAGGTGAAGAAGCGAGGGAGTGATACGGGCGACAGTTACACGCACACCCAGTGCCTCATCGCTCCTACGCGCAAGGCGTGCAGTGTTTTCGGCGTAACACTGTACTGTGCAAATTAGATCTTTAACATAGGGGTTTTATTACACGCGTCCTCAGATTCAACTACGTCCATATTTTTTGTACTTTTCTCTTGCCGCTTAAGGAAACTGCATAGGCGAGCTTCGAAATGCGCTGTTTGGCCATTTTCACGATTTTTTTCTCAAATCGTACACTCAATATGACAGTAAAAAACGAGGGCCATTGATAATTTTTTTTATCTTTTCTGACAAAAAGTCATATTTCCAGAACTTTTGTTTACTGAGATACGCGTTTACGCGCAAACAACGATTTCACAGAAAACGTTTCAGTACATAGGACCCTTAAGCACTGGCGGGAGTGAACATCGGATAAATGGAAATACCTCGAGAAAACTCAACTTCAACGTCCGCCGGTCCCCGCAGACGAAAATCGGGTGTGTATCTACCGGGAATCGAACCCGGTTTGCCTCGGTGGAAGAGCTTTGCTCTAGTCTAGCGAGCACTGCGGGCTCTTTTGAAGTGAGAATGTTGTTATTGAAGGTGAGTGGCGGTTCTTAGCAGCGAGGTGTTGACAGCCGATGAGGGCGATTGAGGTGAGTATGGAGCAGCGCAGAAATGGAGGGGCGGGGATACTAGAGATCCCCCAGAAAACCCGCCTACCAGCGGCATCGTCCGGCACGATTCCCACATGCGAAAATCCGGATTGAACTCGGATCGCCTTGGTGGGAGGCGAGCAGGCTAACCGAGCAGCCACTGCGGCTCCGATATTTATTTAGGTCATTTGTGTAAGTCCTGAAATAAAATTTAATAAACGCGATTATTGTGCACTTTCAAAGGCCAGATCACTGGAACTGCTCGAAAAAATAATATCATCCTATATAACAAGTAGACGATCCCTGTCTGTCTGTGTTACTGTCTGTCCGTCTTTAATACCTCGAAGTGCCTTGAAACTCAAACGAAGTTCTTCAAATTTTGCAGAGTGAATCCTCAGGGTAAAATACAGGCAAAGTTCGAATTTCAGCAAGATCAGATTACGAAAACATTACCTTTTACCCTAAAAACTCATTTCTTAATTACTTTTTTCCTATGAAAAGTGCTGTATTAATGCATAGAGAATATTGCATAGAGATATGAAGGTAATGGAATATAATTATTGTTTACTTTAAATGTCTCACTTCAATGTTGAGTTAATTAAGTGGGGCGACTGAAAAGTATCCATTCAGAATGGTTACCAATCCGGAAATTTTGCATCCATACTTTCGCAGAAACATCCTGAATGGTAACCGTTCCGATTTGATTAGCAAAGCACTGCGTTACTGAATTCCGAAAAGTATCCATTGTAGGAATGGTTACCATTCCGGATTTTTGTACCGACATTCACATCCCAAATTTCCTGAAAAGTGCCCAAAGTCGGAATGTTTACAATTCCAGTATGTGTGTAAAACACACACACACATTATTTCTCAATGCAAATAGGCTACACACGACAATCATTCATGGGGAAACTCCAAGCTTCGCTGATGCATGACGCTTCGTGTCACCACCTAAAAAAAATTGCCAATGCGCCTTGAATCACTGATTTGGGAATTTGCTCCCCTGCTGGCGCTGGGACTCTGGCCGGTGCATAATGTTGCTTGTACAGTATTTTTTAAGTGCGAGAGGGTTACGCTTGAAAATTATTTGTGGGGAAACTCGAAGCTTCGCTGACAACTAAAAAACACACATGTTGGAATTGCAGTCTGTGACACCAACATTTGAATTAAAATATCTCTGCCTCCAAATACATATATTTTAACGTAATCAATGGCAATGTTGGCAGTGTATTTTGAAATGTGGCTCTACGAGCCGCAGGCAGAGTTTTATGTAGTCCTGTTGGCATAGAACTATAATTTGAATACTAACATTTCAATTTTTTTCTGTGCAAAAAATTCACAAACGTTTCAGCTGTCAGTTTAATATTTTTAAAAATGTTAATATCTTAAGTGAGTAGCCTATGCTGACGCGAATACAATTCAACGACAATTATGGCCCTATTTGTCAACGCGCTGTTACTTGTGTGCCGTGCAGTTTTTACCGGCTCAAGAGTTTTCCATAAAGTCGTTTGTCCTGAGTTTGTCTTTTTTTGAATACCCGACAAACCAACATTCCGAACTTCTCCGCACAAGTCGGTTGTTTCAGTGGTGTTTGCCCTTCGAGATTTTTTTTCTTCCCACATTTTAAGTGTATGAAAAACTTCTTATCCGACAGTTGCTTGGTCTAACGTTTAAATTAGCGGCAACCTAAAAACGTTTATTTTTATTCTTCACGCAGAGTAAGAACCGACTTAGGTAACAGTTTAAGTGGTCTAACAATTTTATAGCATTACTTTGTCTACATATGGACAATTGGTCTTTAGGTCCAAGTCGATTTTAATTCTACGCTTGGCGGACAGATACACAACAGGGAGAAACAAAGTAACTGAGCAGGGCTTTCTAAAGTCTTAATTTTACCTTCAACCAATTAAGGTGTTCTTCAGCACTGTCAGGAAAAAGTAAGTAAAGGCTGTTCACGTTAAAATGATCACTTTTGAAATCAACCTTCGATAAATGTCACTGCTCTTACTTGCGTGTATTTTAACGCGCACTTTGCGACTGGCATGCGCTAAGTTGACAACGGCGGATGGAAAGTAGTTACGTGTCTGGATGTTGAATTAAAAGCGCTATGTTAAAATTTGTGAATAATGAAATAATTTCTTTTACTTTCTGTTTTACTAATGAATGTAAGTGTAATAATTAGCAAATTAGTAAAAAAAATTACTTTTTTTATAATTATATAGTGTTACTAGATTGACGTATGAATAAAGTAATTTCAAATATTGTAGAATAGTTCTTAACATGCATACAATTAGATCTTATGCAGGGCTTTCAAAAGTGCTCAGTTTACCTTGAACAGCCTATAATCAATTTTTCCAATTAGTATGAATGTTTTTCAGTTACAGATAAAATTATTCAAAACACTTTTCTTACATTAGTTTTATTTTTAGTTTTGAAGAACTTCCTAAATAAGTGTTCAGTTCAGCACCGTACGATTTGAAGAGAACCTTATCATTCATTCGAAAGTTACTCTAGTCACGTCTTGCTGGTGTACTGAAAGTAAAATTCGGGTGATCGTATTACGTCCTCGAGATCACATGCAATTCGAATCAACCGTTAACTTGGAATTTGCTGGCACTGCACACTACTTTTCTAGCTCTAAGAAACGGCGATATTCTTGTTGATCGTTCTCTAGCCTTACACACGATGTTAGCAGAAAGTGAACGGAAATGACTGAGAATGATTACCACTGCTGTCTAATATCATAGTACAGGAACGTATAGGTTATTCACGGTAAAATGAGTACTTTTGGTAGCCCTGCTTAAGATCTACTAGTATGTACGTTGTGTATCCCCCCGCCTTATGTAAATTAGCATAGCCATGGGCCTCATCACGTTATTCATGCGTCGGTCAGGTGAAACTGTGGAATTATAAGAGAAGAAAATATGTTACAAATCTGGTCATTTTTACACTTCGATGCATTATAAAAAACAGAAAGCGAAAGAAATTATTTAAGTTATCACAAATGGTCAACTAACACTCTTAATTCGACTTTAAGTGATGGCACTATTTCCCATCTATCATTACCAACTTCACTGAGCGTATGTCACTCGGTGCGCCCGAAAAAATATATGCAGGCAGGGGCAGCAGATTTTTCAAAGGTCGATTTCAAAAGTGCTCACTTTATCGTGAACAGCTTTTGAGTTGATGCAACTGAAATTAATAGCAATTACTGGAAGCAGATCTCGGGATTCACAAACGATTTTTGACTTTTAGGATAGTTAGCTCACACTAATTGTTACGGTGTCTGCTGAATGTGTTTAAGCTTATTAAATTATATTGTCCTCTCAAGTAACTTAATCACTAGTTCATATTAACAACTATGTTCCTGAACAGTTCATTGCTAGTTATTATCTAAGCATAATTTAATTCTCTATACACCTCAGTTAATTTCGCCGAGGTGCTTAAACTACGCCGTTGGTAGCGAAGCTTCAGGAAAATGTTTTCTCGTATAATTTAATAGATTCGTAGTTAAATGGCAGTTCCTCCCATTCAAACATGTTGTGTTTATACGTATAATGTATGGCCTGATTCGAGCACCCCCTGAAATTGGAGCTACCAAATGTATTCAATTACAAAGTATTGACCAGTTGCAGAAAGTTAGTTAAACTTCTGGATTTAGTGTTATAAATAAAAATGAAAGGACAAATTAATGATTTACTAAAATAACTTCTACCCCCCCCCCCTCCCCCAAACACGCCATCGCTGAAACTATAAAAGTGTTTTCACAGGGCGTTTGCAGTTAATGTGTTGTAATTAGAAAGAAACGTGGCGTTTGTTGTTAGTAATTATTTCTTGTAAGCAAAGAGCAGTAGTCGCGTTGTTGGATGACTCATAGTAATGTCAAGTTACAAGAAAACAACATGCAAATCGAGTCACACTATTATGACCATCAGACAATACCCAGAATTACCGTACTGTGCAACAACTGGCGAAAACTTACCCAGACAGCCTGTTGTAATTCAGTGGGATACTGGAAGTATGCAGTGCATCCACCTGCCGAGGGGTGCTTGGTGGAGGATCCGTGCAGCGAACACGACAGTCGGGGTGGTTTTACTGCTGCTAGATTGGGTCCACGTCTAGGAAAGTAACTGCCTATGGAGCACTACATCCGGCTATACAATGTGAAGAGCTCATAAAAAAATCAGTATAGACACCATGGAAATTGTCAAAAAAAAGTGCGAATTATGCTGTGTATGAAACAGAAATGTATATATTTGCAACATTATTCAGTATATTATACACGTAGTATATTATTAATGTCTAAACCAATTATCTGCAGCTGCTGTCAGTGCCATTGAAGCATATCAGTTTGGGACAGCAACTCAAAACTTCCTTATGCT
The DNA here is from genome assembly GCA_029891345.1 of Dryococelus australis. NCBI lineage: Eukaryota > Metazoa > Arthropoda > Insecta > Phasmatodea > Phasmatidae > Dryococelus > Dryococelus australis. The sequence continues at coordinate 69,726,400 of CM056998.1, read as the reverse complement.
GGTGGTTATACGACGTGGCTGCCCGGTCTTATACGACGTGGCTGCTCGGTCTTATACGACAGTGTCCAAAATAGCTACTCACGTCAATACTGCGACTATGTTCGTTTTTTGTTTCTCTTATTTTGTTTGTGGGAATGGTATATTGTTAAAGATTCCGGGGGGGGGGGGATGCATATTCCCCTTCCCCCTACCCCTCCGACTGCGTACGCTCCTAGCTTTGTGTCCCTTTACACAACAGGATTCGCTGTAACGTCGTTTTGGACAGACGTCTGGTAGTCCCCTGGTTTATTTGGACTGCGAGTTGCTCGAATGTAATGTAATGTGTTGGACCACACACTTTCACGGTCGAATTTTGCCCCTCGCATCAGTTGCACACAGTGCTCCACAATTTCGACAGCGCGTATTCGCATCGCAGTATCGTCTATTGTCAAGTTACGGTGCACTTTAAGCACGTTAGCGCTCGAACAGTTCACGAATTGCGCTGTTTCAGAAATACCACCACCCGTATCTCCAGGAAACCAATTTATCATCGCCCATTTTACCCCTGAGAGCAATGGTAGATACCTTTGCAGAGTGCCTACAGCTCATCTCACATACAGTACCTACATGCCAAGCTGTCTCATGGCATGTGCCTTTTTCATTGGCTACGCGCTGCTGATATTTGCAGATGTCATAATATTGTGACTCGAAAATGCCAAGCTACTCATTTAGTGTTGCTTTGGGTGCAGCACAGTTGTAGCACACCCATAGAGTGGTACGGTTTCGCAGGACTAATTGGCATGCACCGCCTTCCGATATTCGGAGATTTCACTGGCCAGCTATTTCAGTAATGTCAGCTACTATTCCAATACAGCTGACGAGCGCAGATGACCAGTAGTACTCGTTTCCACGAGCCGTTGGATGGCACCCTGCGCGAGGCTAGATTGACTACTGAAAGCAGTGAGTTTACTGCAGCTACAGAGATCGTACAGTACCAGTGAAACAAGTTTTATACTGCGGGCGATTCATGTGTCTTAGGTTCTCCTAGATATTAAAAATTATACATATAGCATCGCCATTGAATACGAAAGTCTCTGTTGCAATTCCGAACAAAATAATACAAAAATAAACTCAAAACAGAGTTAATGTGTTATAAAAATGTATTTTCTTCAGTCAAACAATTATCAGTATGTCTGTATGGGTCAGTAGTTTTTTTAAATCAAGATATAAATATAGTTGGTCTGATAAATTTATAATTCAATTACTTTCCTTTAATTTTGATTAATTCCATTGCCGAACGTTCCGAAACTATGAACTTACTAACAAAATATTTACTGTTTACTGCAGGCTATTATTCCCTTACTGCTAAAGATCACTGATGAACCATCAATGATTTAAATTCTCGTCAGTAATGGGAAGCAGCCATTGTCAGGGTATATATTTAATACCAGTAAGTACAAATATTTAACTAACCGGTTGCAGTAATGTGACATTTGGCACTAAAATAGTTTATTTCTCTACTTTCATGGGGGTATAGACCCAATGGAATTGGAATGTAGTCATGCATCATAATATTTTTACATGTTTTGATGTTAGCATTTACCTCTTCGCTGTGTGGTACAGAATGTCAAAGCATCCAATTGAAGATGTGGAACTATGTAACAGTAATTAGATGAAACCTCGTTAGCCAAGAGGATATTAAAGTCCTGAAAGACGATACTGAGAAACATGTGGTATTTAGCCGGACTTTGTATGATGTAAGTCGTAACGCACTACACCGCTGATGCTGTAAACATCATTCCTAAGACATCGTTTTTTCGTCCTAAATACACGGTAACGCGAGAGGCGTACCACTGAGACAGGTTTTGAAGATTTTCATTTTCTGGTAACGAAATTTTTCAATAGTAATGTTTCAGGTTTCTTTCTTCTCATATTTAATTAGATGTTTTATGTACTTTTCAGTAATTGCAGAGTGATGAACATTTGTAAGACGTATCTATTGGCTTACACCAACAACTTTCAAGAACATTACTGCCAAGTACATTAAGAGTATGCGCCGATGATTCCACACACACGCGTCATTATCACGTAGTATGTTCAACATATTTTTTCTTAACTATTCGTATACTAGACCTGTGGATTTATGCATTCACTTTAATCAATGTGTAAATTGTTGCTGTCCATTTGTCATTTTAATGTGTTGCTGCATTCAATTTTCTTTGTATGCAAGTGCTTATTATAGATCAATTTATTTATTTTAATGAGCTGAGACTCAATATGTAATTTTCCTCTCAGGTACTTTATAGGTTATGCACATTTCTATTTATGATTAGTAATGCGGATAATGAAACATATTTTTGTGTTATTGTAGATCAATATTATTGTGTTATTGTAATTTTTATTTCTGTAATCATTGCCTTGTCTCTAGTCCTGCTCAAGATATGTACATAGTCCTAACATGAAACCACTGATCATTTTCAGTTTCAATACTATTTGAGCTATCATACTTCTGTTTCGACTCTTGTTAATGTAAGTTTTTTTTTTTTTTTTTGTTCTTTATGTTTACGATGTTTACGTATGTGTATACTTTGTTATACCTTGTTAAGTGTAAGAGAAGGCATTGAAGCTTTAACTTTGCCAGTATAAGTAAAGCCGAAATAAATAAATAAATAAATAAATAAGCAAAGGTGGGAGATATAACAAGCGAGAAGGCATGTAGAGAAGTTGTAAGATGTTCGGGGATATAAAGTGAGAGGAACGTCGGAGAAAGCTGGGAGGAAAGATACATGAGGATCAGCGCAGTGGAACGGAAAATCATGGAAGCGAAGCTCTAGGACTTCTCAGAGACGGACGAGAGCAATCAATGATTTCCGGAAGAAGTGAATCAAATTGGCAAAGTAGCTATTTGCAATAAGTGTGTCAAACAAATTAACTCTGCAGTTTCAGAACGAAAAGAATATGGTAATTATAATGATGAAGGAGAAGAAGGAGAGTGTTAGACATTTCTTGTCACCGCAGTAAGCTGCGTTCGTAGGTGAAGTATAACTAGGCTTTATATATACTGATTTTTGCTGTCAACGCAAGTCGTGCAAAATTTGTACGACTCAAGTTACTAACCCATTGGCTTGATTTTATATTTTTTTCGGTAATTTTGCTACCGTTTTCATCAGTGATATGGACAATTTGCTTATCTCGATTTTCACGCTTGTTTGTAACAAAGAATCAGTACTGCAGCAACGAAAATTATACGAAAGTAATCATAATTTGTTTTAAAAACTGCGCGATATCTTAGATTGCAGTTTAGTTTGCAAGGTCTACGATTCACGATAACAATGCACGACACTTCAAATTTAGATCACAGCTAAGTACGCGGCTGATATTGTATGCCATTAACTACATATGTATAAATTCAGTTCCGTATGTAGCTGGCGTGTGTGTGTTTGCGTGCATATATACGCGTACTAATAAAATAATGAGTGCTACGCATGTGTATCGCTTTTGTTTTAAAAGTGATTTTTGCCGACTGTGTAATTATTGAACACTTTTTCTTCTTCTTTTTTTCCGTTATTTGTTAGTTCCGGTATTGCGTAAAATCTACTGGACGGACTCTGATCAAATGTTTACTGTCAGATATGTTTCAAACCAACGTAAATACGGGGAGTCCATTAGAGAGCTGAGATCCCGCTGTTGTATTCCTTCGTAATCTTGGTTCACCTTACATTATTAGTGTTGTTACATTTCATTGTTGGATTGCACTCTATGTGTACACACAATAATGTTTTGTCTATAATGAGTCGAATATTGTAGTAGTTGTTAGACCGTTGTACGTGTTGTTCACACTCAGTATTTAATTTCTGTAAACGTCTCGTGTAGCAGGCTTCGTGATGCTGTTGAATACGAGTATCACTTATCTGAACTTCCTCTTGGTCCAACATAGCGTGCGTGACATACACATTGTTGGTCGCAGTCGCGTGCTCCTATACTTCCGTCATAGGCGAGTTCCATCACACACTAGTGTTATCGCTTTGCGTTCGTGACTGGATCTGTTTCTCATGAATTGAAAATGCTATACCAGTACTAGGTCGCACAATGTATGGTGATTTGCCACGCAGGAACTGGATGTGTTGATAGTGTGTCAGATGTGGCGGAAGATTACAAGTTGTCTTAGTGGAACAGGAAATATTACAACTGTTCAAATTGACGAGTGCCCGAGAACAGCGAATGTGCCACAACTGAACGGGATGGCTGTTGTGGTACTTCCGGCAAACAGCCGTATCTTCCACCAACCCACGAAACGTAAATTTATAAAGCTTCCAGGGATACACTTAATGAGTTTTGTATTTATTATTATAGTGTAGCTGGCTAGCGACTTCAGATTAGCTATAGGCTGTACAAGGTAAAACGAGCACTTTTGAAAGCCCTGCTTAGGATCTACTTGTATACACGTTGTGTGTTTTTCCGCCGTATTTAAAATTAACATTGCCATGTCCCTCATCAATTTATTCATGCGTTCGTCAAGTGAAATTGTGAAATTATTATATAAGTAAACATTGTACAAACCTGCTCATTTTTACACTTCGCTGCATTAAAAAATACAGAAAGCGAAAGAAATAATATAAGTTATTACAAATGGTTACCTGACACCTTTTATTCAACGTAAAGTTATGGAACTACTTTCCACCCATCGTTGCCAACTTTACTGGGTGCGTATCACTCAGTGAGTGTGCCTGTTAAAATATATGCAGCCAGGGGCAGTGAATTTTTTCTAAGATTCATTTCAAAAGTGCTCACTTAATCGTGAACAGCCTTTAGCTTCCTTGTAGCGGTGCGGAGCAGTGGAGAGGTTTTGGGTGGTTTTTAAGGGCGCTGCTAGTTCGGGATCGGCCAAGCGAAAGGCTAAGTTTTTACATGTTAAATTATTTTAGGTATGTTGCAACACCCATAAAAAAGGTTTTCATGAATATAATTAACCTGTATTATTGTCTCGTTTTTATCGCTACACATATTGTCACTTAACATTTTATGTAATATTTTACACACGAGACACTTATATGATTTAAACTGTTTATATAAATTTAATTTATTTATATTAAATTTATTTTTCCTAAGACGTAGGATTTTTAAAACTTAGCTGTATGGTGGCAATATTTTATGTTTAATTTGGATAGGGTAGTTAATATTTCGTTGTGTATTTATTTTTATATAATTAATATTAATTTTTTAGTGTGATCTCATTTTTGTAAGTGTTTCTATTTATTATTGTATTGTATCTCAGTTCCGAGCTCACGTATTCTTTGGTTTTTCATCATTTAGGCCGTTATAAGTGGTTCATGTGTGTGATTTAAATAGGTTTGGTCTCCATTGGCCCACAGGTTATTGATTGGCTGGCGCCTTAGTCCTCCTTAAGTTAGCGCCAGCCAGCAGAGCATAACGCTCTATTCGCTAGCAGCAGCCAACTAAGTCAGACGTAGGCCAGGATCTCCCGCCTGAAGTGGAAGGAGAGGTAGGATTTAAAATTAGTTTTAGGGTGTGTAGACGTTTCCCTGAACTAACTTTTAAATAATCTTTGCAACGAGCAATGGATTTAGAGTTAATAGTCGCCCATTTGCGAGCTTTAGTGGTCAGTAAATAGCTCGTTAGAATACGCCGTCTACGTACGTCCAAAGCTGAGCTCTACGTATAATCACCTTATCCTGCTAAACACTTTCCTGCGGGAGCGTCATGACATGTTCGTCTGGATACAATTTTATTCATAGTTTTGATCAGCTCAATTTCCGTTAGCGTGAGCGAGCAAGCGGCGCCATTTTGATTTTTATAAGTACGTAAGATTCCAGCACGTTTACGCCCACTACAAAACTTGAGATTAGAGTGACTTTTATCAGAGGTAGACTGTTTAGTGGTCACACGAATTTCAAACTAGCATTAGCTACAGAAAGCAGTTTAACCTATCATTTTTGAAACAAGTATTTTCAGACACTGGTAAGTTATGTTACGCAACCGTCAACGGGTCCAAGTACGCTAGGAATGACCACGTTTAACTTTGTTAGGATAGTGTTGTGTCTTTCTAGCTTTGATTATATTGCCACCAGGATTTTTAATTATTTCTTATATCAAACAATTGCAAATACAAGAGAAATTAAAAAAAAAAAAAAAGGCCAATAACTAACTATTATCCACAGAGCGTATGTGTCGTGTCGTTTTCTATGCTGTAGTGTTAAGATAACCTGTTTTTTTTACCAAGTGCATAACCTATGTTTTTATTAGAGTTTTCAATTGCCTGCTTGCGTGCCTTGCTGTTACGTACGTACACAAATGGTGTACGTGACAAATGTTCATTTTATATAGGGTGCTATTAGTAATAAGTTCGTTCATTTACATACCTAGGACTGCACTATTCATTTATACAGAGCAGCCAGGTATAAGTTTACACTTTTCCACTGACTTATTGCAAGTCAGATGTTCAGCCTGGTCACACTAAGTTTTATATGTGCTGTTTCATTGTGTATGAAAATCACAGTGTCCATGAGAGTGAAGAATGAATATATATATATATATATATAAGGCAACACACTGACACTAACATATATACAAAACTGCTCATGAGTGCCATATGCAATTGGTCCTGTCTGGTGTTGATGAAAACGGTAGAATTAATCAAAGTACAACATTACTAAATATTCAGTAAGCAGCGATCTCAGCAAACAATTATTTACAAGCTGAATATTTTAAGTGTACAACTTATATGCAAAAAAAAACCAGCAAGCGAATCTGCGCATGGTAACTGGCATACACTTCACTGCAAGTAAACTCATACAACATATGTGAATATAGTGAACTTAAAATTTCAATTTATTTCATATTGGCTATCCCAACGTGGGGGCCTAGCGTGTATTCTACAATTTTACACAGCACTACAATATTTCATATTGTGAAAATAATCTACAATTCAGCATAATATTTCAAAGTCTCAGTCACATTACACATTATCGCTTTCAAACAAAAAACTCTCTGTGCCCTTTGAAGAGAGCAAGAGAGCAACCATGCTTCAAGAGAGCAAGTAGGAGTAAATAAATAAGAGTTGTGTTTTGTCGAATCTATAAATTTTAATTTACCCGCAATTTTCAGGGCAAAAAAAAAATTACAAAATCGTTTTATACCAATGTGGCCTAGGTAAAACATTGACAATGTGTTTTTGTTCAAGAGCGATATCTTGAAGGGAAACTGAAACACGCCTAAAATCATTTAACATGGACTCTAAATTCGAATCAGTGGAAAACCACTGATTGTTTCAGTGACAAAATTTCACTGATTGAATTAGTGACGCGAAACAATTCCACTGACTGAGTAAGTGATTACCGACTGCTGTGGTGAATTTAATATTGTTTTTATTGAATGTAGCCAAATAATTACGTGAAATAAACATATTTAAGTAGTTTACTATTTATATTGCGCAGTTTACCGTAATCTAAAAAAGTAAAAATGTTTACGAAAGTGGACGCGATTGAACTCGAGCATCCTTTCCACTCTGCTGTTAAGTCGTTTCCTTGCCATCTGCGTTACCAAGTAAAGTTGAAGATTAGGATATAAATATGTGTTATAGTTTTACCGAATTCATGAAAATTTAAATTTGCCCTTCATTATTTTTCGTTTTTGGTTTAACTGGTACCGTTAGGATTGTTAAAACGAATACTGTATATGAGTAGTCTCTTCACGATATTGTATGCAGTTTAAACCTTCAAACAGAGCGCTGTGATAATTGCATGAATACTAAATGAAAGACGTAAGAACGGAATAAAAGGCTGGATGTTCTGTAACAGTGTAATGTGGTGTGCGGCACTCTTAAAATTATGTAACATGTAGTGTCCTCTGGAGTAAACACAGTATCACAATAGCCCATATGTTGGAGTGACCACTTTATATTCTAAAAATGTGCAAAACATAACCGAGGCCAACTCAGTGTAATATCCAGAACATTAATTTATGCACTACATGACAAAATATAATATTATGTGTATTGGCAATACTTGTGATTCAGTAAGCGGATAAAATGAAATAAATACTGTTCCAAAGAAATCTGTTTATACTCGGCTGTGCTCAGTTTAGGACACAGTATGCAAGATGCGTAGAAACTCATCTTTGACAACACCACCTTCGTTACAAGCAAACGATTATTTGCCACACATACAGCTGAGAAACTTAAAGTAAACAACTACACACCTACTAAAGCACGTGTTTAATTATTTTCAATTGAAAATGTGTAGCGGAGGGATAGGATGAAACGTGCATATTTATAAGAAGTGTCAGGTGTGTCAAATCCAGCTTAAACTTATTTATTCAAAATGTGCAAATTCGAAATATCTGTTTCATATAAGCTGGAAAAATAGTTAAGAAAAATAAAAAATCCCTGAATGACAATGAGAAAGAAAATGAATAATGTTTAAACTAAGCCGCCGTTGGGAAGTAATCATAGGTAACGATTATATTTCAAAATCCTTACTTGACAATTAACAGTCTGACTTATGCACTTGAAATTAACGTAACTCTCTTAAAAATAAAATGTCTTGAAAATAGTTCAGAAAAAATGAAACTGTCTCAATACGGCGAAACACTTGACTTTCTCTCTCAGGTTAAATTACGGTTAAAAATGGCTGAGGCATATTTAGACGCCTTGCCAACATGGCGTCCGTAGAATGTTCTGCGGCAATGGCGTAACGTAACAAATTCCAAGATGAAATAAAATATTTACAACTTGATGAAAAACAGTTCTGTAGTTAAATACCAGGTTGTAGATGAAGGCAGGTCTGTGTAACTCGTAGAATGAACGCAGGTAGGAAAAAAAATGTAGATCTAGGTGCGGTAGTGCTTTACGTGGCTCAACGGCTCACGGACGTCACAGGTCTAGCTAGCTACCTGTACTCCTAAACAGCTGCTTAAAATAAAAATCTGCGGAGTGCTTATTCTATCAAACTCGACGCAAAACACAAATAAAAAACTATTGCTAGCTGTTAGAAACTAGAACACCCTAACTCTAATTAAAATTCCTTCGCTGCGTCCAACTGTAGGACGCGCGTCCTAGCTTTACGTCTAGCATAGTTGAAGGTTGGTGGCAGAGAGAGCGAACTTTCAAACGGCTCGCGCATCCTAACCCTATGCTGAGCTCTTCAGCCAATCGGAGTACAGGATTTGAACCTGTTATCCAATCGCAAGGCTTCCTGACTAACGATCTAAAATAACACACTCCAAACGGCCCAAATCCCTATTCCATAGAGTTAAGGGTCTCGTAGAAGTTAATCAAAAAATATACTAGAAATTCCCTGAAACATTAACAATAAATATGAGACCAAAAATAATCCAAAATACTACGTTATTAATTAAAAATACAAACAAAAGAAAATATAGCTATATAAATCAATTAAACATTAATTATTACCATTCGTACATCTACGTTTAAATATTCTAATCATATAAAAATGCCAAAAATAAAAATAATAAAAATTACGAAAAATCAAACATATGTGAAACATAGGTAAAATTACAAATATTATGCATGGCGGTGTTCAATACGTGAAACAAACATTAATTATTACAAATAGGTGCAGATAGTAAAAATGTTGTGTTACAGTTCATATTACCTCATAAAATGGTGTTTTGTAAGACGAAACACATTTTAGAAAGTATATTGTATTGGTTTTATTAGTTTATTCGTTGTTATTTCACTTGATACACGTTGTTTAACGGCCATTTATAAACGTTGTTTGACGGCCATTTTTACACGCTGTTTAACTGATCCATCAGTAAAAAAAACGAACCACTGAAAAACAGTGAAAAAAAAGAATGACTGGCGAATCAGTGGCAAATGTCACTGAATCAATATGTGAAAGAAATCTGGCATTTTATTTCGCTATTCATCAGTTAAATTCATTGAAGTGACTTGAATCAGTCAGATACTGTTTACTGATTGAAACAGTGAAAAGTGAAATTCTTACTGATTCAGATTTACAGTGTGCAAAACCCAATTTTTTCACTCAGTCGGTCCCGCACTAGGGAGCGCATAACATCGCGGCCTCGAGAGCCGATGAGGGTGAAGCGAGGTGAATATGGAGAAGCCTAGGAATGCAGCATGAGCCGGAGGGGGGGGGAGGGAGATCCCGATACAGCCCGCAGGCCAGCAGTATCGTCCAGCACGACAGTCACGCGCGAAAATCCGAGAGCGACACCCGCTGGCAATCGAACCCGACTCGCCTTGGTGGGAGGCAAACGCTCTAGCTGCAGCGTCACAGCGCGCCCCCTTGTGATGGAGACATACTATTGGGACAAGCTTCAGGCTCCGTTGTGGATGTCAAGTCCCGTGTAATTTCACTGCCTCGGAAAACTTAATCTGTTTTGTTATAAGTTGATTTGTAGTCTTACTGTAGTCTATTCGCGGATTCCTCGCACTTTTCGAAACAAACTTTCGAAAAATCACCCCAGGTATGAGGTGTTTGTTTGTTTCAGAAATATGTCATGTACCATAATTGTTTTGTGCTTCCGTTAACATAAAAGTATCTTACTTTTGGTTGAATTTAAGTTTTACCTGTATTTAATCTATAAATTGTAATATTTAATTTATAATTAATATGAATAAAGACAGAGATAAAACAGGTGTGTTGGTAATGCTTAGGAAGAAATAGTTCTCATGCAAAATGTTACTGAACTGAGTGCGCATGGATGTGGTGCGTTGTCGCTCTGGTGTAATTTTCTAGATTTGTTGAACTTTGAATGCATAAGGCGGAAGAATATCGTGGAAGGAGAAGTTTAGATGGTGTCTAGAAAAGTTAGAAGTAACTGTTAATGGACTATGGCTACAAAGGGCTCTTCTGGAAATATAATCTTTAAGTAACCATTGAGCATATCTAGATTTTTCACATGCAGGAACGAATTTATATTTGTTTAACTAACAGAGTTACGTTGATTATATGGTCACTGACTTACAAACTAATATCATACAAGCTTTACCTAGGACTCGAACCCAGAAACTAACTAACATCAACCATTAACTTACCCGGGACTCGAACTCATAAACGTACTAATATGATATTTGCCTTACCCGATATGGTATATTATTTACTTAGTTATGTAAAAGTGGTTAGAGTGCTCGCTTCCAGAATATTTCCTCTGAGTTTTTTCTTTACAACAGAATTTTGTGTTAATGCAACATACCTTTTTTGTTTTTTAGAACATTTAAGGATCTCTCTGTCGAGAAAATATTTCTCTTAGGAAAACAAGTTCACTTTTTACTAAAAAGGAACAGGTCAAATAAAAGTAAAAATTAATTTTTATAAGCTAAAATTATTGATAGAAATATATACAAAAACAGCTATTTCACAAATTTATGTACAACATTTTTTTAAAGACTATATATATATATATATATATATATATATATATATATATATATATATATATATATATATATATATATATATTTCAGGCAAAACTATTTCAGGCAAAATATCAACCCACTTATAAGTTCCACTCGATGTGAAATGTTTATATATTAACTGCTTAATCAATTTTTGTAACACTCCACAACACTGGCTTTAAACTCCGAATACATGCATAGTCATTAAAGCCATATTAAGTCATTAGTTTCTGGAATGGTGCAGAAAAATTTTAGATTCCTCTATCAGTTTGGAGTGAATTTGGCTTTCTCTCTTTCAAAACGATTTTCATTGCATTGGTAACCTGTTACCCAGTTTTGTTTTTCAAAGGTATACCCTAACCATACTTTGAATAAACTTATATTATGGTTAAAGTATATTTGTATCCCTTATTGTATGTGGAAAGCAATGCCATTTCACACAAATCGGCTTGAAAAAGATAATTTAAACCATGAGTTATAACCCTTCTTCTAGGATATCTTATCCTTGTAGGAGCATGAAGCTCTTCATAAATATTGGTGAACATAATTGGTAATATAACCATGTTTTTCAACTGTACAATAATAAAAACAATATTGTTTGTATGTGAATTATTCCCAGACTCTCTCGAAGCGATAAGAAGTTTCAATCTATCCACCAATTCATTAGGATTGTCCCAATATACAGGAGAAAACAAATCATCAACTTAATCTTTATATATTACAGTTCCGACAATATCGGTTATTAAATGTATTTTCGGGTGATTTTCATCTCATGAATGAATGTTAGCATTCGTTCGACGAATGAGTTCTTTATATTTCTGTAAATCAGTTTCGGAATATCCATTTGGAAAGTTTTTGAACAATAATTCAAACAATCCTTCACTGACATCAGTTTTGTAAACACCTATTTTAATTTTATTGTCAGGCAAAAACGCAATTACCGAATCTCCCAGGAACCAGATTTCGTCAAGTAGATAAACACCAAATGTCGTATCACGTGTAGATGAAGATTGTTTTAAAGCTAAATAATGATATGTTAAATGAAAAAGTGGTTGCTTTTTGTTCTTCTTTGTTAAAGGATTTTGTCCATTTAATTTCCAAAGCTGTTTCAATATGCTTATTCAATGCAGAATGCAATGTATCCATTCTACTTGTAACAGGTGTATATATATATATATATATATATATATATATATATATATATATATATATATATATATATGTTCGTTTAAAACATCCTGTTCCATATGAGCTTGTTTCCTTTGTAAATAATTCTCTTTCACAGCAGATATAATGTTGTGTAATTCTGAAGTAGAGGCAGACATATTTGACTATATCACATTAAATTAAAACTATTTGTGTATGAATTAAGGCATTGTTTTCTAACTGACACACTAGTTCGATTAGTTTGAGATTTTTCAATCTTATCAACTTTACTTAAAACAACATATAATTTTATTATAGTTTTAGTTTTCAAATCATTAATAAAATAATGTATTTGTGTTTCCAAATCATTATTTTGTTTCCTCAAATATGTTTGCATAACCAAACCAATTTTTTTATTAATCAATTCATCGCTTATATATTGCATTATTTCTTCCATTCGTGTTTCAAGTTGTTTTGTAATAGTATTCCTTACCATTTCATTAATTACAATACTTAAATTTTCTTGCATTTCTGCATGTTGTGTTGTAAAAACTATGTTTCTCATATCATTAAAGTCTTTATTAAATGCATTTAAACAATGTTCTATTCTAAATTCATTGTTCTACAAATCATTACTAATATTAGTTAAAATGTTTGCCATTACACTCGTGTTTTTATAAACATTATCATTCAAATCCACTAACTTTATTAATTTCTCTTGAATATTGTTTGATTGAGATTTAAATACATTTAGCATAAGGGTTAAAAGTCTTCCATGTAAAGTTCATTTGCCGCATCAGTATCTTTCACAGCCATACCCATATTATGTAATATATGTCCATTCAAATAACAATTCCCATCGCGATTTTATACATATAAATATTACGGACAGGCCATTGGGCGGTTTTTACAAACATTAAATTGCAATAAGCAAGTTCTCCAAATGAATATTTGATTGATAAAATAATTAAAAGGAAGAAAGATCGGTCTTTGGGTCGGTGGAGAGGATTCTCAAAAGCACACGATTCATGGATTAAGAATCAAGATCTTAAAAATTGTAATACGTTGTTTTGTAAAATTATGATACTAAATAAAAGATTTTAAATTATATTTTATGTTTTTTTAATTTAATAAACCTTTGGATAAATAATAGATGCAGTATTTATTCTGCTATCAATACAGTTTTTTATTGGATTATCATTTCATTGTATTAACATTTGAGCGATAATCCTGTGTGTTTAAATCACTTAAATTATACATGTCTTTAAAAATCATGTAAATATTCCGCACCTATTTATTTCTTAATTTATATTACTATTTTTTTAAAAGAATTCTATGTAGGCAGCGTTTGAAGTTTTACAAAACCGATGTCTATTACATATTACAAACGAAAGGGAATATTAATCCTGTGTTAACGATCGATATACAATGCTGTAAAGAGAGAGGATAGAAGAATGAGTGAGATAGGACTAAATATAGGTTGATGTTCGCAGTGTGTTTGTAACATCACTTTAATCTAATCTCTCTTAAATATCAGTAATGAGTTTAGACAACCACACACACAAGTTTGGGTTTCGGTGTTAGAAAATAAATGTTATAATTTCATTTCCTTCATAGAATTAAATTCGGTAATAATAATAATAACAATAAAATAAATTAAAATACCTTTGGGAAAATTTTCATCAAAGATTTAAAGTTTTCACTTCGCTATGTGGTATTTGGTGGAAGAGGTGAAGAAAAATAATTTATCCAGTTAGCAAAAGTTATTCGGAAACAATAAATTGCAGTTACGTAAATACAGTTACATATATACTGCTATTATTTTCAATCTAGCTATTAATGTTAAGGGAATCATTTTTAAGCATAATTTCTTAAATACTTATTTGATGGAAATAAACGTTCAGACATTTGAGAGTATAAATGCAAGAAATCTTTTCAAACAGTCCCTGACACAAAAGTTAAAAGTCTGTGGACCAGCTCCAGCTATAACAAGTCAGAGGAAGGGGTGGGTGGGGAATAACTATTCCTCTCACAGAACCAGACAGGGCAGATTTTCGGGAGAGTCCACAACTCATGGGTAAAGCATAGTTTTGTAAACACATTAACACTTTGGAAGAGTCCAGCTTGGTGTCTTAGGGGTGTCTGGCAGGTGGAGAGGCCATGATGTTGATGGATAAAATATGTGTTCTGGACTGATGGTGAAGGGAGGGGTTTGGGGGCTGCATGGTCTTGGAAACAGCAGTCCTCCGAAAATGCACTATGGGGTGGTGTAGGGGGAGGGGGTGCATGGCGCTAAACAGGTTTTTGTGGTGTTGGATCGATATCAGGGTTTGAGGGGAAGGGAGGCTGCAGTCAGGATTGACATGAACAGTTCTCGAGGGGTCGTGCCATCTTAGTTCTTCGTAAACACTTGCCTTGAATAGACATATATACCAGCTCTCTCGATTTCACCGGGCGCAGCAGGCTTCGTGACGCGATATTGAACATCACAGGGTGCGGCGGCAAGCGGGTTTCGGAGAGTGTAGGTGTATAATACACCTGAGTGTTAGCCACAATTCTCGTTAAGCAATTCTCATTTTAATATAAAAAAAGTTATAGCTTTTTTATAACTTTTTTAATGTATCGAGAAATAAATAATTTATCGGGAACTAAATAATTTATTGGGAACAAAATAATTTCAGTGTAAACCCCGTTTCTGAGATCCGTCTACGAAACTTGGTAGCATTTTTAACTATCGTTTTGGTAACTAGTGGCGTGAATTTCACAGACTTAATGGAAAAATTTGTACTACATTCGTTATTTTAAATAATTTTTCTTCGATCAACTTTTGTGAATTTAAAATAAAATATAGTATGTTTCTATAAAGTGTTTAGAGATTAAGCCATCTGAATGTTCCTACGCTTCGATGGAAATTTGCGTGAAAAGTAAATTATTCCTACAATAGTGAAATTTTCGTTAAAAATATGGGTAAGTTTTTTTTTTTTTAATTATCGTATCGTTGTCTGTTGTAGGACGAATAGTGTAATCAGGTCGTTAATATTAGCTTGGTAGGAAAATAGGTTCTGTCAGTCGAATTCAGAGTTTTTGTCGTAAATTTCAACTCAGCCGCGCTCCACGTATATAACAGCTTATAAGCTGGCACACTTCATACAATCCAGTCATTCATTCACCAGCCTCCCGGGTGGACGGATGTGTTTTGGGGGGTTCCTGGTTGCGATTTCATTGCGTGTTTTTTTTTTAATTCGTTCAGTCATTGTCATGTACTTGCGTTCATTAGCCGTTTAATTTATTTGGAAACATTTGTTTTGTATTTTCATTAAAATTTCAGAGTTTTTCACCTCAGTCTATAATCAAACATAGGCTGATGCAGGTTTTGTTTGCCCTCAACACAGCTTATAAGTCAACGTAAGTGGTATATCCAAGTCAATGCTGCAGCAACCTCCCGAGCGAATGGACTTATATCAAAAGTTTTCTTTTAACGTGTGGATTCCATTTCTAAAGTTTCTCACTAGTCTCACAGGCGGACGGACGTATTTTAAAATAATGTTAGGTATGTGCGAGAGGCGTCAAGTAGCGTAATTTTTCAAATACCTTGTTGTTGTGTTCGTTAGCCGTTTAATTTATAGGGAATTTTTTTTGCTTCGTTAATTAATTCCATACTGGAGACTTACATAATTGTGTTGGTTTAGTGAGTTGGCAATTGTCGACACCAGGTTATTCACATAGTTGTGTTCGTTTGAAATTTGCGATTCAATGAGTCCTTCGTGTAATTTATTCTTTTGGAATAATACTATTTTTCAAAGTCGCCTATCTACCAACACTGTCTGCAAGCAATATCACTAACAAAATTTATACTTACGCCACTCTTGCACAAAACCCATCACACACACACACACACACACACACACACACACACACATATATATATATATATATATATATATATATATATATATATATATATATATATATATATATATATATATATACACACGCACACACACTCACACACCCTGTCCTCAACACGCCACACCTCACCTCATCGAGTGACGGAGCTCCAAGGGCGAGGACCTACCAGAGCTGCTCCCCAACACACGAAAAGAAAGAAATAAAATTGGCCCTTAGTACACTCTTGCACCAAACACAAAAAAATCGGATAAAAATTAACCCTTTCAATACATTTAACCCTCTCAATTTTATTAATTGTATCTTATTAACAAATAATAATAAATGAGTATGACGGTGGACCCAGGGCGAGGCAACACTCTCCGAGTGACGGGCTTTCCAGCTTGGACCTGTAGGTGCCCATCATCCCTGAACATGACATGAAATGTGGCCCTAGAATGGAGCGGCGCTGGAATTCAAGGGCAGGGAAAACGGGAGTTCCCCAAGAAAACCCGCCTGCAAGCGGCATCATCCAGCACGATTCCCACATGCGAGAATCCGGGAGCGAACCCGCCGGGATCGAACCCAGATCGCCGTGGTGGGAGGCGAGTGCGGTATTACTATTAGCCGATTAAATGTTTTTTGATCGGATTAAGATCTGATTAAGGATTAATCCAATCAATCAATCCGATTAATCCATCAATTAATCCCAATTAATCCAAGGTGAAGTAAAACCCGTGCGCCCCTATACTACTATTGTACCCGGCTTCGGCAAAGAGAGATTATTTCTCTGGTAACTTCTCAGTGATGTTGGTTTTGTTGATTAAAATTCTCATTATTTCATTACCATTTATTGGAATTGCTGTTCACTAAGAGTATAACTGAATTTTTGTCTTGCCCGTAAATAATTACAAAAAAATTCTAACTTACTCTTCTATGAAGGACTTCTGGGAAAATATCTCAATTTATACAATTTTCACATCAGCAGAATAGTAAGACCTCTTCATATTAGTCTAATTATGAATTACTGTATTTCACCTTGCTGATATGAACATCATTTCGTCCATAAATGTATTATAGAACTAGTGATATTATACATATTTATGGCAGATAATTCTCGAACTAGTTCTCTACTAAGTACAAGAAAATGGTGACTTAATTATTCTTTTCCTTCAACTTTTTCATACATAGTAACCCTCTGCAAAGTTTTTTTCAGTTCATTAGATTAACATAGTATAATATTTACGCTAAGCAGAGGCATAGACTAATGTAACTAATTGAATTACATAAATAAATTTCAAATGCAAACGTATTATTACTATCTGCATAATGACGTGGGATTAAAATAAGATGTTGGTCATCTTTCCTCTTTCATGTACCGTACGTATAATTAAAAAAATTCTAAGACAAATTTGAACAGTAAAGTTCTTAGACTGCTTAAAATACTGTAATTTATACAATAGTTTTGTCTATAAAAGAAACACATTCAAAGTTAATTTACTCCTTACAATGTTTTAGTTGTCAATGCTTTTCAAATAGGATTACATGAATGCGCACTCTTTGTTTCATAACCGAGAAAATATTTCCTCTTAATGAACGATGCGTTTGGAATAACATTTATTGGCATAAATCATAGACAAAGGTTTATTACGGTTTGTTCAGTTAGTACAAACTATTTTATCATAAAGGCTACAGAAATATTTTTACTGTGTTAATACACAGCTGACGAAGCCAGCATAATATGGAAAAAACATATTTACAGGTGGCATTAACTTTACATATGATTCGGAATTCTATAAATAATACATAACCCGACAAGATAATTAAAACCTTTTTATATAAACTCTCAATATTTTACTGTGAGTTTCGTGGGCTTTTTAATTTGAACACCTAGGCTTATGTAGACCACAAATTCACATAAACTACCGTTAAACGCGGCAAGGATGCTTACACGCAGATTAACTGGGTGAAATTTGTGAAGTATATGGCATTGTTTAATTTTTATTATTTAATTTTATATTTTATAACAACTGTGTATATGCTTTCTTTATACCGCGGATCAGTCCATTATGTCGCGACTTTGAGCAAATAAAGCTATAAAATGTTCTTATAGTTTCAAAATAAAAGCACTCGCCTAAAATTATTGTCTTGTTATACTTTGTTAAAATGTAAGTATAAATGAGTATTCGCGAAGTTGTGCCGAGTGTTATAAATTGTATGAGTAGTATATTTTGTGATGTGTGGTTGTATATGAATTTCATGGGCAAGGTCTATTTTGTAACATTGAGGATAACTTTTCCGTGCCTCTGCGAACACCTCCGTCCTCCATTGTCATTCACATAACTGAGCACGCCGTGACTGATGTTTGTGGAATAGACGATAGAACCGCCAGACCTGCGCGCGCATCCCTTCCCCCCCCCCCCCCAACACCTTGTACAACAAACCTTTCTGCCACGCGCCCAGAAAGGCACACATGCACAGACGTCTGCCGACTACAGTACGTTTGACCTGTTCCGAGAGTCAGGTTGCAGACAACAGGTTTTTCGGGCAATCGAGGTCAGGGTTACGTGTTGTGCGCTACATGCTACTTTCGCACTGGCTCGTCGCGAGGTCGCTTCCAGAATGAATAAAACGACATTCTCCACGCTAGGGTCACACCGCAGCTTGGGTCAAGAAGAGGTCAGCCACAAGATCCGTTATATCTGCTACGTCGTTCAAGCTCGCACTGTAGCCCTCTAATTCGGCGTCTTCAAGGGAAGTTACTCAGTTAAAACTATTCATCCCCATCACCTGCCTTACGATTTTATGATTTCCTATTTCCTACCTCTCCTTAAAGCTACAAGGTCATATAGTTTTCCATTTGTGTCAGTGAAATGAGTTTCCAGATCTTGAGGGCACATGTCGGATATGGTTCGTAACTATCTAACACGACATTAGTAGCGCGAAGAATGTATAAACTTATGTATATAAATACTGAATTTAATCAAATGTTAAATTTTTTGCTTATTTTGTTGAACTCATAATCACTTCCACTTATATGCCGGAAGTTAAATATGGTTGGGAAAAGAATGGGAGGAGGTAAGCGCTCTTACTATCTAAACTACTTTAACCTACATTAAAAAATTGTACATGTACCTACGACTAACCTGGAATTCGATACCCAGACTTTGTGCTCTGGATAGGTCTCTTTCATTTTGTATTGTTATTGGTATAGTTTCGTAACTTACTTTCTAGACTCAGTATATGAAAACTAGTCGTCTGAGGTCTTAGGCCATATCATAGCGATTGTTTGTATTTCCATGAGGTTTTTTTTCTTCGAATTTTGTTATAATATCTGTAACCATAATATAATGCATTATTTATTTAATTTTTTCACCTCCCGGAAGAAAATACGAATAGGAAAGGAATCAAGCCATATAAATTCTAGACATTCTATTAGATAATTCTGTTAACAATACTAGGCTGTGATTTTGCATATGCTCTGATTTAAAACTACTCTAACGTTTGTGAAAAATGCAGCACCAAAAAGGATACATGAGATCAAAATTAACTTTATACCACATATTAGGTACCTACATGACAATACACAATTGATTAAGATTACAGACGTGCACATGAGCTCTGTCCTTGAGAATTCAGTATGGTGTGAAGCACCTATATGCTCCAATCAGAGCCCCTAAACATCGTGTTATGGAATCAAAGAGGACCTGGATATGTTCCCGGGAAATCTCCCTCCGCAGGGTTTGTATGAGAGTCCTCAAAGCACCATCAGTGATTGTTGGAGGTCCGTGACGATCAAGTCACCGACTAACCATATCCCAGACATGTTCAATGGGCGACATGTCAGGTGAACGTGCAGGCCAAGGACACGGTGGTACCCGTCGTTCATTAAAGAAGGCTTGCACATTCCTCGCTACGTATGGCCAGGCATTAGCCTGATGAAATATGGCACTTGGAGTTACCTGAAGGAGGTGCAGTACTACGGGCTCGGAAACCTCACTGATGTAGCAGTTGCTGTTCAGGTTACCCTCAATACGTAGGAGTCGAGATCGCATGTTGTATCCAATGGCGCCCTAAACCATCACACTTGGCGCTTGTCCGTTATGCCGCTCCATAATGCAGACTGCTAGATTGCGGTCTCCACAGCCGCATCCAACACGTATGCGGCCATCACTGTAAGACAGGTTGAAGCTGGACTCGTCCGAAAACCTTACATTTTGCCACTCAGCGATGGCGCCGCTCACATGCCCGTTGCAGTCTGAGGCGTTTGTGGTTTTTGGACAATGGAAGCCGACGCAATGGTATGCGTGCCACCAGTCTAGCCCGCAGCAGACGGCGTCGAACCATCGACGGAGACAGGTTCACACCCGTTGCAGTGCTCCAGTATAGAGCCAACACTGTGGATGAGGCTGGACGGTCCGTTACGGCCATTCGGACAATATAGCGGTCATCACGTGATGTGGTCACATTGCATGGTCCAGTACCCGCTTGTCGCTGCGTACGACCCTCTCCTATCCACTGGTTCCACACACGCATCACTGTCGTAGCAGCATGCCCTGTACGAGCCGAAATGTCACGGTATGACAAACCCGTTTCCCAGAGACCGATCATTCTTCCCCGTTCGAACTCACTCACACGCTGATATGGCACCCTTTGACGTCGACGAGGCATACTGGCACTTACGTTAACTTCGTTTAATGGCTCTTCACTGACTGAGCTTGGCGTAGCACAGACCTTTCCTGTCACACAAGAGATTCCGCTACTGGCCCTACGTGAACACTATCTCTCTGCAATCGTATTCACTTATTGCTGGTAGACTGTTCTACGCATCCTCTGAGTTTGGATTCATTCGGGCCATTATTTATGGACGTTGCATTTTTCACAAACAATAGTGCAGTAGTGCGTGCTTTTTTTTTTTTTTTAACACGTACCTAGCCCCCTTGCGAAAATAAAACAAAATACGTTGAATATATATTACTATTATCTGATTTTGGGTACTAATATAAAATAGAATTATTTTAGTTGTATTTATTTTTAGGATAGAAGTACACGAAAACAAGTCCTAATATTAAACGTCCTAATCTTTTGTTCGAGGGTAGTTTTTATCTGCGATACTCAAAATAGTCAAACTCAAATTTTGTCACGTTAGTGATCCGGGAAGTACACAGCAAGGGAAAATTTTTTTTTTGCACAATGTTAGGCATAAATACGAATTCGCCTGAAATTCTCTAATAGACACGCGTTAGGAGGTTCCTTATCCAGGCTGCCAAATGGTTTACGGGATTTCTGTGGAACATTTTTGCCTAAAGGATTCTAAGTAACTTCTTGCTCTTAAAGAAATGTCAACTTCCTGATCCTCGGGTATAGGTTTTCCGGTACATAATGTAGGGACATGCATTGAACATTTGTTATCCAGTAAAATGACAGGATATCTCGCAAACTCTCACGTTTATTGTTGCATGACGAATCAGCGCGCCAGCAGTTGTACCTCGTGCAAGCGTTCGGTACACGTACAAACACTGTAAAAATATTGGTAAAATTACCTGACAAGTGTAAGGTAAAAATCGCAAACTTGTGTGGGAAACATAGTTTTCCTTACGTGTATGGTAAAATTGACGCACTCTGGAATAAAATTCACGTATATGGTAGTGAAAAATCCCATACATGGATGGGAAAATAACTTTACGACGTGTGGATCTCCTAGTCGATTTGTAACTATTTGGTGATTGTATAATATGTATTTTTACCTTAAAATTAATTTTATTGTCTAGTCATACAAGCTGTCCAACATGACTCTTTATATGAAAGGTATAATTGCCTCACTCTAGAGTAAAGTTCACGTACATAACGGTTTAAAATCCCATAAATGGATGGGAAAATTGCATTACGACGCGTGTATCTCATCAGCATTGTCTCAACAGCTAAGTGGGAGGACAAGCGGAAGAAACAATCCTGTAACACAATAACATTCACTTACTAAGTCATGTTGTCGTCGTCGTGTAATGGGTATCGCACCGGCCTGTCCTGATAGAGGGCCATGGTTGACGCCCACCCATCGGCAAGTGTCGAGGATTTTAGAGTTAAGATTTAGGTTACCATTTGTCAGAGAATTTGGGTAATAAAAAAATAACAGTGTGCAATACCCCGTGTGTTTAAAAATATAATTTTATAATACAATATATTTAATACTGCCTTACTTGTAATTTACATTCACTCCACATTTGACAGGTAATTTTACGTTGCATGTAGAGGTAATTAGCTTCCCTTATATGCAAGGGAATTTTGCCCCAAGATTTTTTTAACAGTGAAGCGTTGCTGTTGGCGATACTATACCTAAGACACATCACACGTCAGCGTGCTTTAAGTGCAAACGTGGGAAGAGAAACTTTTCGAATTTCAGTGTGTTGAAAGACTTGTCTGGTCGCACGTCTCGCCCGAGTCGCTCTCCTAAACAGACGACGACACGACACATACAAATACTAACCTCTTCCATTGAACATGCTCTACGTCTGAGTTCGCCGACAGCAAGTATTTGTTATTTTATCGCGAGACGCTGTAGTTGTTTCTAAACGCGAAAGCTGAAACACGCGTTAACAGTAACACAGGTAACGCGCCCCAGCTGAACGCTGTTCCGTATTTACCACGAGACTTTCTAAAATCGATTTTACAGGGAAAGTGGAGGCAATGCGGGCCAATATCTGCAGCCTACTTCCCCTTCTAAACGGCACCGCAGCAAAATAGCTAAATGGGAACACCAAACGTAGTAAATAATTTGAGAAACGTATCCGTTACCTTTATTTTCATAAAACAAGGTACCCTCATCACTCTCGATTCTATCAGAAATATACCACTCCAACGTCTCCACAAATCATATACGAAGTTGTACTCGCATACGTGTATAATACGCTCTACACTTGATCCTTTCTCAGGTGGCGTCAGAAATAGGCTATACGGGCAAGTAACAATATCAGTGGCTATACATTATGTTCACCATATTTTTTTTTGTTGGTAAAGTGTTTGGTCGTATTTGATATTTCAGGCAAAACAAATTACTTAATTAATTTTTATTTTCTGTGATAAATGCAATTTAACATAAATACGACCAATTAAGTGAAGAAGCGGTGAGATGTTATATCCGCGTTTTTTGTAGTCAGCTTCCTGAGCTGACATTAGAAAGCACTATAGTGTTATTTTTGATTTCTGAAAGGCAAGTTGTATTGGAAAAATATCTTACTTTAAGGATTTGTAAATCAAAATTAAGCAGTCAAAAGTTTTACCTTTGTTATAATCATAAAAACAAAATTTGTCACGTTGAGTGAGGACTGCGTAGAATCGCGCGCGGCAGGGGCGGCGCCGAAATTTTGAGTTCGTTTTGCCGCGTCTCGTCTCATAAACTTCCGCGTAGTATAACTTTTGACTAGGAGAAGCTATGACGCTCGTTTAAATTTCAGTCGACAGCTCTCGTCAATATAAATCGATTGCGTGCATAAAAACATTTGTGTGGCATGGTTACGGTGAAATTGTATGAGTTTAATGTAAAAAATTACGAAAACTCAACACAATGTTGGCCTATATATACTCGTCAAAAGTCAAGTTGAAATACAGAAATCGTGTACGGTTGGAAAGAGCATCTCAAAAGCAATCCAGTGATACCCATAAAACCCAATATGATCGAGAGAAACGGTGCCGGGAACATAAAATAAACATCAAGGCGCCAGAGTGTGTTAACGTAGACGTATTCACGCAATACAAACGGCCGTGTCCCGAACACAGCCGCACCGCATTTTTTTGTTTCATCGCGACTTTCAGAAAATGTTTCGTTATTTCCAATACCAAGGGAAATTTCTTTATTTCTAATCGTTTTAAAAATTGAAACGTTTACCTTTATTACAGTAGTATACCTGTTATACATGCTTAACTTTATCGTGAAAAAAAACGTAAAGTTCTGTAATAAACAATATCTTCTGTCATTCTACAAATGTAATGCACAGTTTTAGGCAATGCTTGAAAAATCAACATCATCGAAGTTTCGATTCCCTTATAAAAAACTCGTAACTATATTTTTATTTGTTTATCGGTTTTTCCACCATGACAAAACAAAGAATTAAAAAAAATGTATCCAATCGACAGCGAGGAAATCGTATCGTCAGTAATGCTTAAAAATAATTTTCAGCGAAAAACAGGTACATCGACTTATTTATAATGAACATTTAGTTTCAAATCTGGGTTGAATAACACACGGGTGAAAATTATTAATAACAATTTTGTTTCCAACAGTAAAAATACTGACTTCGAAATCACCGTAATTATGGTTTTTCTTATTCGTTTCTCCTGTAAGATAGCAGTTTTTGGAATCGCGATGTGTTCTCATGAGGGCAATTATTTTGCTCACTACAGCGAAAAGATTTTATCACGCTGGACATGCGAACAAGATAGTTTTTAATTGCCAGCGATAATATGCTCAGAGTCTCTATTTATGATGTAGTTTCCTCACACAATAAATTCAGTACGACGTAGACGGAGATCGTAAGAGCATACCTTTCTTAAATTTAAATAAAAACATTTTTTCAGGCCGTGTAACGCAAATGTAAAGGAATGTAAAACTTTTAACTCTAAAAATTTTAAGAGCTTTGTTAAACTATTTATATTTTGTAATGTGTACTTATTATAAGAACCAGTACCAAAATTTTAAAAATACGTTTTTATAGTTAAAATACAAACCTTGTTTGAGCCTTCATAGACGCAAAGAAGTTGACTGTTTTAGAAAAGTTTCAAATTCCAATTTTTAGGAAATTCCAAGTGAAAAATAATTCAAACTGAGCACATTAAGATTTTTGAAAAGAAACAGCGCATATCTCATCTAACTCGTCAATACTAACTCGTTTCTAAGGAACGCCACGTTTTCGGACGGACCGAGTCAACGTTATGTCATACCAAAAATGATTTGGTGTACTAATATTGAATCCACTTTTAGACAGACAGTTTATGTTTGCTGACTCATCCACGTACCGCAAAAATAAAATTACTAACACAATTGCGTTTTCCAGGAAACCTGAGTGGTCGGATTGGGGGGGGGGGGGGGGGATCTCATCGCACTTCCTGGAGGTTTCCGATCTGATCTCTGGCGTGACGTCAAATCTTAATTTCTTAACCTGCATTAAATTAGACGCTACTTATACCAGTTTTGACTCTGTTAAGCGTAGCAGCTATTTCGCGTATCTATTACTCAGGCACAACAGCCTTGGTTTTACGCTGAACCATTGTGAGTCAAGCAGAGGCAGCTAATTAAACGAATTATTTCTTTAGCATATGTTTTATTGTCTACTTAATCATGGACCTTGTCATATGCTAAGCTACATTCGGAGAACTATCATTATAAACGAAAAACTTTTTTCGGTTTTTTTTTTGTTTAGTTTTATTATAGTTTCGTCATAGTTCAAATCGACGCTTTTTGCTGTTGGACTTGTTACTGAACGTATCACTTCAATAATAATCGTTGTATACAATCATAACTCAGCTTAAGACATTACGCATTTAAAAACCAATCCAGCAGTTTTCTGAACTTCTTGAACCGAGAATATTACCACCAAGGAAATATAACTTTGCTTAGACGCTTATATAAAAGTTATTCCTACTGATATCTTAAACATTTTAATTGATTCACTGAAAAATATGCGATATTACATATTTCATTCCAGTTGTGTGACATTTAACTCAAATTTATTTCTGGCAGAACGCTCTATTTTCCAACTGGTGCACTTTCGTATAAACGTGCCTTTTCAATACTCCACTCATAATTACCCGCCTTTAATGTTATGTCCATCACAAAACCGAGTTACAACGAGCTGCGTCCGTACGTCCCCAGTTATCTCATTTACGCGAAATGCAACTATCATAATCTGTTCATCATTTAGACCTGTTATATGCAACTTTTATCCATATCTGTGCCATTTTTTGTACTTCCGGGCGATAGCTTTATCTTAACTAATTTTTCGAGTTGTTCTTTTATTTTGTATGCGGTTTTGGTTTATTGTTCAGTGTTCCTATTATTTTTCTGTGCGTTTCTTTTACCACTACTGATATGGTGTCACCTTGATTTTATTTTTAAAATCATACGGTTTCTGTTAATTTCCAAGGTGTTAATATGAGAGAGTTAAAAAAAAAAGCCCTCAGAGATTCTCTTGATTGTCGAACACCATTGCTATGCATTTATAAGAAACAGAAATTTAGCTTTGAAGTGTGCTCAGATTTTCGAGTCTAGAATTATTACACGCGTGTTTGTTTTCTCTCTCTAGGAGGGCACAATCATGGGCGAGGACCAGCAAAACATCTTCGAAGACGAGTTGGTCGCAGACGCAACGCCTGCAGACTTCCCGCAACACACAACCGTACCGTTGGCTGCCACAGAGTCCGTAGCAGGGGCTGACAACAGCAGCAGCAGCTGCGTGGTGATAACAGAGACGGAAAGCAACTGCAAGAAGACGGATCCTCCAGCGACTGCAGCTGTGGCAGAGATCATCAAAGATTGTACCCCGACAAAGAAATGTCTTGCCTGTGCTCTTAAAGATGCTGAGGCCGAGGGAGAGGTACAGGTGGTTTTATTACATGGCTTTCAGTCGTATGGTTTTGTGATGATACGATAACTGGGGCGTCTTAAGTCCGGCTGCACCATCGTGGTTCGAAACTCGATTCGCGATCGGATCTAAGATCGACACAGAAAACTGTTGCACCATTCGAGTTCAGAGCTGGACTGAAGATCGAGATGAAGTTCATTTCGAACCGCTGAAATTGGCGGTTCGAAATCTCGATCCGAGATCAGCACCCATCGTCGACAATGTAGTTTGAAAATATGCCAACAGATAGAACTACGTTCTATTGTTTTCTTGGGGAATTAAAACAACACTATACACACTTGAATATTATTCAGTGAAATTCGTACAACAATAATTCATTTAAAACAGATAAAACATCGCACATCTAGTTCTATCTATAGCGAAAGATACGCCTACTTCCATGACTTCATATATTACGAACCGATAGCAAAATTTATCTCATACTTAATCTCGATCTCTCACTTTGAAACCAAGATCGAAGAATCGGAGATCCAGAATTATGAAATTTTGTTGGTGCAACACTTTTACATTGGAACCAAAATCAAACTGGATCCTGGCTCGGAACTAGGATCATTCGGTCTCGGATCGGGGAAGATGTCGGTCCAACCGGGAATTGGTATTTTGAAGTAAATTACATTGTCGAGGCCAGTCTTCTACAGAGAAATTTAAAGTCGGTGAAAAATATAATCATATCTTGGGCAACGAAATGAAAATTTATCTAACCCCCGCTCCACGGGAGTCCGGGTACAAGTTGAAAAGTGATTTTTCGGACTTCTGTACGCTGAGCTAGGAAACCCTGCGATATACCATGTTTCAGACCGATATGTTATGCTTAACGCGGCGGCCTAGTGAAAAGCTACGGTTTTATTCATTAAGTGATTTTGGCCGTGTCACACGGCCACCTCTCAACGTATCACTTTGAAATGTAAAATATTTGTCAATCTTTGCCCGGCCCACATTTCTACATACAGCTTTTGTAAATATCCTGAAATTTGTAGGTAGGCTATATTTATGTTTACTGACTCAATAAAAACACAAACTCTTATTACATCACGCCTACGTGCTCTCTTAAAGCTCTTCTTTTCAAATGGCACAAAGTGTTTTTTTGTTTGAAAGCAATACTGCGAAAGGTAGTTAAGACACGGCTAAAATTATTTCCTTCCTTTCGCTTGACCAGCCCCGCACTGGCAGCACCCTTAATAGAGCATAAGGTTAGGCATATTGTGCGCCTTTGTGGCACAGAAACAAAGAAGCGCTACAGTGGTATGCTCATCAAAAGCCTCTTAGCCTTTATGCGCAGGGTACTGATCTTGCGTGTAGTCTAGCAGCCGTTCTTCATGATCCGTAATGCTTCCAAAAACTAACCCCCTACACAGCATTTTTAAATTATGATTATAGGCTATTCACGGTAAAATGAGCACATTTGAAAGCCCTGTTTAAGATCTACTTGTATGCGAATTGTGTATTCTCCCACCGTAAGTACAGTTACCGTTACTATGGGCCTGATCGCTTTATCCGTGCTTCGGTCAAAGGCAACAGTAAATTTTTTAAGAAAGCAAATGTTTTAGAAATGTTTTTATTCTTATACTTTAATGTGTTAAAAAACTAAAGGTAAAATAAAACATTTCAGTATTCACAAATTTTAACTTAACACTTGTAATTTAAAGTTAACGCATGGAAACTATTTTTTCTCCGGCGTTGCCAACTTTACTGGGCGCGTGGTAGTCGGTGCGTTCCTGTTAAACCATACGCAGGTAGGGGCAGTGACATATTTCAAAGGTTGATTTCAATAGTGCTCACTTTACCGTGAACAGTATTTGTAAAGGCATTCTCTAAGTGACAGTGATAATTTCAATTGTCTGCCTGGATTTTTATATCAAACAGTCATGTAGAAAACACCCAGTTTGTCAATTTGAAACTTAGAAAAAAAAGCTTTAAGCGAATATTTTAGAACAGAAAACATTAATTTGCAAGTGTTTCTTGAACGCTATTCATACCAGCTTTCATGGCAGACCGACCAGTAGTAGGTACACAATTAATCCTGTATATAATATCCTGATCACAACTGAGCTATGTATACATGTGTTTATGTCTCATGTGACTGGTGCAGATACCGGAGTACTTCAGCGTCCTCCTGGAGGGAATGGACGCGTGGGGCGACTCCGGGTACTCGCTGGACTCGCGACCAGACTGGTTCGACGAGGCCAAGTTCCACCGCGGCCAGCAGTTCTCCCACGACTACTTCTTCGGCCTCATGCTCGCCGAGATGCTGTCCCTGCTGGTGCTCTTCTCCTTTAGAGACAGCCTGCAGCCGCTCATCTTCACGGGCAACTCGGACACGCCGTACAAAGCCTTCCGCCGCTACCTGTCAACGGTGTCGCGCGTGCGCTCGTGGTACGACGGCGACCCCTGGGCGGCGGACAGCGCCGCCAGGAGGAATCTGCGCGTCGTGCGGGCCATGCACACGGCGGTGCGGAGGCGGCTGAACGCGACGCCGACCCCCGCGTCGCGAGAGTTCACCTTGGACGGGCGCGGCGAGCCCCTCTGGAGCACCCTGCTTGCCGACATCCAGGCCGACTTCCGGTCGTCGTGCCCCTTCGGCGCCTCCAATCTCGTCAACAGCAGGTCGTGCGACCGCCGGCTCTTCGTCAACCAGGCGGACATGGGGTTCACGCAGTTCGGCTTTGTCGGGCTGATGCTCACCTACCCGGAGAGGTTCGGCGCGGCCGGCGCCAGCGAGGCCGACCTGGAGGGCTTCGCGCACCTGTGGCGCACCTACGGCCACCTGCTGGGGATCGACGACCGCTACAACTTCTGCGCGGGGTCGTTGGCGGAGGTGCGGCAGCGCTCCAAGTACATCCTCCAGACGTGCGTGCGCCCCAAACTGCGAGACGTCACGGCCGATTGGGAGCACATGTCGCGCTGCATGGTGGAGGGCATCAGCTACTACGTGACCGGCATCTCCTTCGAGACGTCTCTCTACTACCTGACGAGGCTGCTGGACGTGGAGTCGCCGCGGCTGTGGGCCGCCATGACGGCCTGGCAGCGCTTCATGTTCTACGTCATGTGGTTCGTCATGTGCTTCGTGCTGCGGCTGCCAGGGTCGGGCGCCTTCCACAACTGGTTGCTGAAGCTGTCCATCAAGAAGGCGGAGACGGCTTCGCCAGTGCGGCTGGCCAAGCTGGAGAGCAGGCACTATCGCTACCAGGACTGCAAGCCCACCGTCTGCACCAGGCTGTGAGCCTCCGCCTACACTACCCCGAGCTCTGCTCTCGTGTCTAGGAGGGAACATTAGCAGTATTATATATTCAGCTAATTAAAAATATTCATTATTAACTTTTGAGTGACAATAACTTATTTATACACATGTTATGTTAATGAACTTTTCTTGCAGATTGTTCATAGAATGCAACGTCATAGTACACTTAATGTGTTTACAGTTTAGGAGGCCTTTATAAAAACTTTATGAGCATTGCAGGAAATTTAATTTTAAATTGTCTTTATATTAGTAACAAACTATTTTCACTTATTTACCTGTAGTATGTTATATGTAAGATTGTGTTTTAAAACAATGAGAACGAAAAACATTTTTAAAAACATAATATAGACATCATAAAATTTTTTAGTGTTACCTACTTCATTGTTGGCTAAAAAGCCAGCTCACAATACAAGGTTGCTCTTGGACTTTAATCCTGGGTAATTCTTAAGTGAGTCTATGTCGTATGCATATACAT
The DNA here is from genome assembly GCA_029891345.1 of Dryococelus australis. NCBI lineage: Eukaryota > Metazoa > Arthropoda > Insecta > Phasmatodea > Phasmatidae > Dryococelus > Dryococelus australis. Next base: position 69,695,642 of record CM056998.1, on the reverse strand, counting down.
GTGCGTGCATATAGTGTGCACATGCAATTATATTTTAGATATGTTTATACTCAGGTTGTTGTACAGAAGGAGTACCAAAAAAATTAGCATAACAATGTCATGTGTGGCTGTTTCTGACCGTATCCACAGTTGTAATAAAGTTGATAACAGCATCTCCAAAAACTTAGTTTTAAACATTAATTCGCTTCTTCTTTTATTTACTCACTAATGTCAATGTTTGTAAAGCAGCTTAAAATGAACTTAATAACATACAAACTGTTGTATGAATCTCGCCATATGAATCATGATTAATTAAAAAGGCATAATCAGATACAAACTTTGAAATCAAAACTACGGTAACGGTTATTCATGTGAATACTTTAAATTAATTTTGGTGAGGTGGTATGTACAAACTTATTTATGGTCACATCGTCCACAATCTTTAAAACATTTGTAATTATAATATTTTCAATAACTTTTTTTTCTATGGCATGCCTAAGTATTTTGGAAATAATGTGCAAGTTTTTTTTCCACTGACCACTCCAACCAAAATGTGTCAATTAATATTTTCTGTTGTCACTGGGTACATGCTGAATGTTTAATTAACAACTATCATAATGCAATACCAAAAGTAGTCCTTACTATTTTCCCCACTCTTCATTACACAAGCAATTTTAAAACATTGTGGCTTTATTTATATTCAGCGTTGTTATCCACAAAAACTGTTCCTATAAAATTCTGCATTTTTACACTGCTTCACTTTGTTTGTGTTTTTTTATATTTTTATTTTTGTATTTTTATGTTAACTTTTTCCAATGTGTGTGTGTCTATATATATATATCTGGAATTCACACATAATTTTTTTAATGAATTTTCAGGAAATGCCTGTCACTCTGCCAGATATATATATTGTTAACAGCTGGAATTCACACATAATTATATATATACATAATTATATATATACACATAATTATATATACATAATTATATATATATGTGTGAATTCCAGCTGTTAACAATATTGCAAAGGCAAAAAACTACCCAAATATCTGATTTGTTGTTTTGTCCAGTATAGCTGTCAGGAAATTTCTGTAAATTCAACTGCAGCCTACTTTAAGTGGGAATAGTAATTCGAAACGAACACACATGACCAATACTTTAATGATCTTCACCTTCGTGGCAAACATAAAAGAAGTTTGTTCTCATCTCAACTATGGCACAACATAAACCAATTAAAAATCAACAGAAACTAACAAAACACAACAGAAACCAACAAAACTCAACAGAAACAATGGAAACAACTAGAGAACAACAGGCTGCATCGGGTTTGTTTCCTGGAACAAGACAAAGTCTTATCCATAAAGTGGACATGATCAGTAGAGTCATTTCAAGTAGATTAGGAGGAGGGAGAAATGGTTCTTGATAGGTACTTGTTCTACTCCCATTTCACGTTCTTCTAATTCCTTTGTCGGGTGTATCCAGGAGGGGCCTGTGGACTCCTTTTCGAAACCCCCCTCTCCTCATTATCCCATCATCGGTTTTGGATTCCTGTTATTGGGGAAACTGTTGTTCTCCTTCTGTGTAGGTCTTCATGTGTAGATACCGTCCGGGAAGAAGGACTAATACCTGACCACAGTGTACCCTTTGAAGGGTTTGCTGTAGTCGAAGGTACGCCTCCCGTATGTGGGGATGGCATCCTTGTATATCTCAACCTCAGAAAATCTTTGTCCTCGGTGCCAGTAGCACTCCCTGAGCAAGCTCAGGAGTGCATCCTTCTGTGTGGACAGACCCGCCTGGGCGACGACGAGTCTGTCCATTGCCTCCATGCGGGGAAGAGGATCTTCTCTCCCCTCTTCATCTATTTGACTACCATGGCCAGGGCTGCCATCAAGATATTATGTTCTTCAAACCTTGACAGGTATCTTCATCTTATTATCTCGTACAACCATAGTGGCTCGTCAGGGTCACTATGGTTGTACGTCAGGGCTCCCACAGGCCATGCTTGTACTGCTACATCCGCCATGTTTTTCTCGTCCGGCCAGCTTATGGTTACTGTTCTCTGATTAGGGGGCTGTCTCATTCTGTCTTACTAGTTGTCTATCCCTGTATACCTCGGTTTCCCTCGGTTGCACAGTTCTGACCTCCTCTATAGGTATTCCCTTTCTTTTGCCTCTCTGGCTCGGTTCATGGTGCAGACTGTTCTTAGTCTGCTATCCCTTATTAATCTGTTCATGTTTCGAGATATGCGGGCAATAGCTTCCCTGACGAAAACCACAGGGATCCATGCAAAATACCATCCATCATCTGACTTCCCTGTTTCTTCCTGGCCATGGTTTGATTCCTTTTCTAAGTCTGCAATTGTCATTATAGACATGGATTTGGTCAACTCATCTTCCTTTTTTACACTCTTCCATCCCTTGTCAGGCAGCAACCAGGAGGGGGTGTATGGACCTCTTTTCGATCCCTTTCCCCCACTGTATTCCTGATTCTGATGGTGTCTTCGTATGCACAGGAATTATGTCGTGCTATGGGCTATGTGTAGGAGGGCTCCCTTTACTCTCACCCAAAACCAATACCTTAGGGAATATGTGTTCATCCATTCTGGCCATTCATGTCATCCAGACTGTCCCTATCTTCTCACTCAGATTGTGGTTCAACCACCAGATGTCAAATTCCTCATTCCTTTTCCCTACTGCCATAAGACATCTGACTACCTCAGTTGCCATGTTCTTGTCTCGAAGCATGGCCCAGAGGTCTAGGGTCAATGTTTACCCTCTAATTCAATCCTGAAACCCTCTATTTTGGGGCATTCGACTGCATGGGTGGAGGTATCAGGTACCCCATGCACCACTCAGTCGGGATGGTCGACCAATTCCATAGATTACAGCTTTGTCTTGAAGTTCCCATGTCCGGTCAAGAACTGCACAGAGTAGTGACCGTTTTCAAGCCACCCCATGCACAGTCTCTCCCTGACATCCGGGAATATCTCGTGGGTAATCCTCCCCTTATCTGAGTTATCCCATTTGGATTGCCAAGATGTTAAATTTGTTTCTTTAATAGCCTTCAGATCGTCTGGGGGAATTACTTCCACCCATTTTCTCCTTGCTATTTCTCTTCGCTCCTTAATAAGGATATCTAGTGGGCTTTCTGGGGCTAATACTTGCAAGGCATCATTTGAAGCCATAATGTAGGCATTGGTCACCCCTAGAAGTGCTGCTCTTTGTGCACTTTCTACTCTCTTTTTTCCGTTGAACCTTTCAACCTCTGGGTACCACACTCCATAGGTGTAGATTTGTATCGGGAGGAATATACTCTTGTACATCAATTTCAACGTCCGGTAGCCGAGACCCCAGTTCTCCGGAGCCACAGCCATGAGTCTCCGAAACATCACACAGCCTTATTCGCCGCATAGCGAACATGACCATGGAACACCAGACATGTACCAAGCATCACTCCAAGGTACTTCATTTCTTCCACGAGTTTTACAACTCGGCCATTACATCTCACAGTTTGACCTCTCATGAGGTTTCCCTTAGCCATTAACATGTTAATTTCCTCGACAGAGAACTCCAGTTTGAAGTTCCCAGCTCATTCATATATCTTTTTCAGAGCACACTCAGTTTTATCTTCCAACTCGCTCCTACTCCATGCTGGTACCAGGAGTAACTCATCATCAGTGTATCCATAAACCACACCACCATCCGGGGAGGGGTTTCAGCCCAAACAGTCCTTCGAAGGTCATGTTCCATAATATTGGATGCAGCATGGAGCCCTGTGAGCGTCCCTTGCAGAGCACATTCTTCTCCCTGTGTACTCCCATTTCTAATTCACAGGTTCTATTCATCAAGAAGCTCTTATCGTAGATGTTCTTGGGGCACTCCAAAAAGTGTGGCCACCATGCATTGCCAAATGCACCAGACATATCCAAGGATACCGCTAGTACATAGGTCTCTGCATACAGTCTTACTTAATTCACCATATCAATGACTGCCTTTACATCGTACGAAACCGTAATGTCTTGGGTGTAACCTCTGGACAATGTCTAGGTAATCAATCAGCCTCTTGTTCAGTAAATGCTCTAGTATTTTCCCCATTACTGACAAGAGCGTTATCGGTCTCTATGATTTCGCTTTTCTCGGGTACTTCCCACCTCCTTTACACAAGATTTTCAGGAGGCCTTTCTTCCACTCTTCAGGGAATGTACCCATTTTGAGGCAGTCATTAAACAGAACTACCATCACATTTTGTATCGAATATGATTTGAATGCTGGGTTCTCAGTATCAATTCTTTGATCGATCATGGTATACACCTCCTGGTGGTACTCCGATTCCCCTATCCTAGAATCGTCTGGTGACAAAATCTCCATCAAATGCTTCGCGTTCTCCTTAAAGGACTGCAAAATATGCCCGTCATCCTCAATAGCTGGAAGTTCCTCTGAGTATCTTTGCTTTCTATCACCATCCAGTAGACCAGACCCTAGGGGTCCTCATTTCCTCAATCCATTATAAGCTCTCTCCAAGCTTGTCACCCTTTCTTCCTCAATTTTCTCCTGTATTCCCCTCTTGCGACATTGTAATGCTCTACTGCTCTCTGCCTTCCGTTAGTCTCATAGGTTCTTCTGAACCTTTTCCTTAAGTTCTTTACTGTTTTATACATTATTTCCAATTCGTCATCCCACCAGGGGCGATGAGGGACTTTCCTGGAAACCCGGGGAATTGTTTCCTCACAGGAATCCATTATTATCTTTACCAGATTTTGGGCTCTTTCAACAATGGTCATCTCGTCCATTTTCTACATATAGGACGTAACCCCTTTAAGCATTACTTTGTCAAATAGGGGCCAGTTTTCCTTAACCGCTGCATGTCTAGGCTCACCTGGTCTATTCATTCCCTTACCAACCATCCAGATGGTGAACAGGATCATCTTGTGATCACTTGTTACCTCATCTGATGAGACTCTCCAGTCCCCCAACACAATCAACTGCTTGCGCCATCGCCACAGTTATATGGATATACGACTCGGTACCGTGTGCAGGTGACAAGTAGGTTGCTTCGTGCCCTGGTGTATTTTTAACCTGCAGGTTTCTCTCGAGTAGGTACCTGTTTACCTCCTTCCTTCGTCGCATGTCACTGGAGAATTCCAAAGCTCCGATTTGGCATTGATGTCCGTGCCAAATACATTGCTCTTCTCCTTTGCTCTGTTTAATATTATTTTCCATTGTTCTTGATGTTTTCCAATTGGGTCTTGGGGTCGGAAGTATGACGATACTATCATACTCCTCCCTCCCATTTCCAATTAAAATATACGCATGATGTGTATTTGACAGAGCTTCCACCAGAATATATGTTATCTCAGAGTTACATACCCATATCCCTGCCATTGCCTTATCTCCATATATAGCAAAATGACCTTGGAGACTTGGTATTTTTCCCCTGTGCAGGTAGGGTTCCTGCATCAGTACTATGTCCAGATGTTGCTCCATCACAATTCTGTACTGTTCCATTTTTGGAACTGCACCCCTCTGCATGTTAATCTGCCCCAACCATGGCAGTGCGATCCGACTAATCGTACTGTATCCTTTCGACCTCCAGAAGGCGGACGTCGTCTCGGGGACCTACTAGTACGTGACCTCACCTTGTGCGTGCGGACACGCACGCACCAGTTGAAACCCCGCTTAAAATGGTAAGAGAGCAAGTCACATATCACATTTGTTTCTGTGTACCGACGGTTTAATTCTAAGGTACTTTGAAGATAATACAGAGATTAATACTCCCAGTTAAAAATGACAATGATCTGTCAGAGTCGGCGTATGTACCACACCATTTAAGGCAATGTAGTGCAGCTACCTGACGTCTGTGCGTAGTATAGATCGCCCCAAGTTGACGGAGCCAAATTATGTAATTATAGTATATGGTACTTTAAGGACAATCCAAGCTTTGCCCCAAATTCCTCAAATTTTCATCGAAAATCAACCAATTGATGCCAAATTCAAGCTATTTTTAAGCCAAAATCAAGTCCTTTCCAGTAACCCTCGACTCAAAACCCCTCAAAAATAGCCCCAAAAACACCCAAAAACCATACAAAAAAATAACTCTCAAAATAGCACCAAAAAGAAAAAAAAACCCATAAAAACACCCAAAAATCATCAAAAATGCCCACAAAAACCACCAAAAAACATCATTTTCAAAACGACTTTTTACCCACACGAATAGTGAACGCAATATTTACGCCCAAAACCAAACATTCTTACCCCAAAATCAAGCATTTTTAGCCCAAAATCAAGCAAATTTACCATTTTTCCAAAATAAGCATTCTGATTTTTTATTTTCAAAAATAAGCTAATTTAAGCCGAAATTTCTCGTTTTTCAAGCAATTTTTTTTTTTTACTTTTTCTAGAAATGCCAATTTTGCAAGCGAGTTATCTAAATAAAGCAAATTTATGCAAAAAACTAGCAAATTAAGCTAAAACTCAAATGAAATATGAAAAAAAATTGATAGAATTTAAGAGATTTCAATACCATGCCCAGATCTTCCATTTTTCTTTTCTTTTAATCCTTTATACATTATAAAAACCCTTTTCTCATTTATTAATTTCAAAGCATTTTTATCAAATATATTTAAATAGCGATCAGATAAAGTAATTTTATACCTATCATCTAGAATACAATTAATTTTCTTACCGAATTTAAATTAAAAAATTTAAAAATCTGTAGCAGCATACTATTAATTTTTATTCTAGATCTTGTAGTTTAGTCAATTCAAGTGGATTGTTCAACTTGTTGAGCAGAGACTCCATTTCTGTTTTGTGTTATTTATAAAGAAACAAATTATTGGAGAAAATATTTTTTTCATTCTCTTAATAAATTAATTTTCTTAACAAATAAAAATAGAAAATAATACCATATCTAAGCAACGTAAAACATGCGGCGAAGTATTAAACATAAATGTTTTTCACCACATAAGAACACCAAAGATAAGTATATTAACACCTGTAAAAAAGTTATAGAGAATATGACAGAACCCCCCATGCCTTTAAAAAAAAAAGAGCAAATACTATGCGACTGTGGAAAATATTTTTGTAAGACAAATTTGAAAAGTACAAAAATACTAAATCACACAACACAGATTTAGATATTCTAAATTAAATTCAACATGATGATTATTCAACTAAGACATGCGAAGTATATAAAGAGAGAAAACCTACCGATTAATTTTATCCTCATAAGGCTACTTTAGACCAAATTACAACAAAATGTAAAAACTGTTTTAGTTAATATGGTAAAAATCGCTATGCCTTAAAAAAAGAGAAACTACTATGCGAATGTGGAAAATATCTTTATAGTACTCAATTCGAAAAACACAAGCACAGCAAATCGCACAATACGGTAGTAGGTATTCTAAATGAAACTCAACACGATAATTACCCGAAAAAGACATGTACAGTATGTTATGTAAATAAATATATAACATTATTTTCTTATAATACAACTTGCAAGGACAAACATATAACTATATGTAAATAAATGTTTTAGTGAATATCTTAAGAATTATCGTCTTAACAAGAAGTTACCTAGTTAAAAATGATATCATTATTATTAATGATTTAGGTACTTGTTCGTTTTATTCTTATATTTTTATTATTCTCGTATTTCTCATTTTTCAAATTATAATAAAAAAGTTTTTCTTACTAAATAAACAAATAGCAAATCTGTGTAAAAGGAGAGTGACCGAGTTGAGAATTATAGATAGAGAATAGAAAATAAAAAAATTATATAAATTACATAAAGATGATCTTATTAGAAGTCTTATTCAAAAAAGAGAACATAAATTTAAAAACTCTATCGAGAATCTAAATGATTTAACAGTTGCGGAATTATGAACTAAAGCTAAAAGCTTTAACATGAATAAATAAATAAATAAATATATATATATAAATAAAATATATATATATATATATATATATATATATATATATATATATATATATATATATATACAATTTAAGGAAATGTAATTGAATTACAACTCTTATACAATTTATTAGAAATGAACAAAGAAAGAATAATTTTACAAAATTACCATTTTTGGGATACAGAATAACCAGAAAAAATAAAAAACTATTAAAAAAATGCTCCCCTTTTCTGATCAGATATTTCTACCACCAAGATATAAAACTAACAAAAATTTGCCCTTTTCATTTCCCGAAATTAAAGAAGAAAATAAAAGTTTAGGCCGAATTTTTCCTTTCAAACAAAAATTTTTTAATGAACACGTAGAAAGAAGGCAGCCATTTTAAATTCGCGAAATTAGTCGTAATTTTAATGATGCTTTCAATATTTGGCAAACCAAATACGGTATTCGTATAAATAATTTAGAAGGAACTCCAATCGAAAAAATGAATGCTGCTCGAAATGCTGTTCACGCAGCAATGAAAGCAGTAAGAATATTAACTGGTTATAAACAAGGCGATCAAGTGAGAACATATGGTAATAATCAGAATTTTTACCACACTATTTCGGCCACAAGAAATAATAATTTAAACTCCGAAAATTTACTTAAGGAAACTGAGAGAGTAATCACATCCAACGAAAATGTAGGCATAAATGAAACTACTTTTGATATTGATGTTTATAAAATTCCAAGAGGGAATAAAAGTAAACAAACTGTCAATTTAACTAAAGATATAAAGGCAAATAATGTAGTAATAAAATTAACAACGGTGATAATTTATGTGGTCCTAGAGCAATAATTACAGCTTTAGCATACAAAACTAATAACATTTTGGATAGAGAATTAAAGAATAATAAGCTTATGTATATTAGAAAAGGACGAAAACTACAAGGAGAATTAGCTCGTGAACTTTTTAAAAGAATGGGAAAAAGTTGCGAGATTGGTTTTAGTTTAGAAGATATTATGGATGAAGAAAATTTTCTGAATATTCAAATTAAAGTTGTTTCCGCTGCACATTTAATCTCAATCATACATTCTGGAACTAAAATATCTACAACTATTTATTTATGTTGACACAATGAACATTATGTTGTAATTAATAGTATGCAATAATTTTTAGGTTGTGTTTATTATTGTAAAAGTTGTGGCAAACAATACAAAAATGAAGATCAACACGAATATAAGAAAAATAAAAATCATATATGCAATTTATGTAAAAACGCACAACACGAAAAAATTTTGGAAGGCGGAGATCGTATTAGAATATATGGTAAAAAAAATGAAATATATATTGTTTTGGACAGGAATGTTTTACTAATCACGATGCTGTGTGCAAGCCAGTTTATAAGTAACAAAATATAGCTGAGAAATAAAAAAAAATGTTGGAATTGTAAGGAATTTGTGAAAACTGATGAACATAAATGTTATATGCAAGAGAGACAACAAAGAGGGGGCATTTGTATAAAAGATTGTACTTGTACTGGCAAAAACTATTTAAAAAATACGAATTGTTCTTACATGGAAAAATACTCCCTTTTTCGACTATGAAGCCACACAAGATACTGGTTTTCATACACCAAACTTTATATCTGTACATGATTTCAGTGGTAACAAAAGGTATTTTAATAAAACGATAAGTTTTGCGAATGGGCAATATCTGTAGAAAATAAAGGATATACATTTATTGTACAAATTCTAAAGGATACGATTCATATTTTATTTTGCAATGTTGTGTTAGAAATAGTATAAAACTTAAAATATTGAGTCTAAATATTAAAATAATTGATATTATATACTTTATTCAATGAAGTCTTGGAACATTTCCAAAAACTTTTGGGTTAACATAACTTAAAAATGGACATTTTCCACAATTTTTTAATATACCAGAAAATCACAATTATACTGGAAAAACACTAGCTACAAAATACTATGGAGTCAATACAATGAAGAAAGAACAACTAAAAGACTTTTTTAATTGGTGTGCTGAAAAAAAAAAAAAGAAAATTATATCTTCTATTTCAAAAAAGAATTTGCTGAATATTGTGATTCTGATGTTGATATTTTACGATGTGGATGTCTTAAATTTAGAGAATCTTTTCTAGAAATAGCAAATATAGTTCCATTTTGCTACATAACAATCGTAGGTGTTTGTATGGCTGTTTATAGATCACCTTTTCTTATGAATAATACTATTGCAGAAGTTAAAGATGATAAAAAATTAATATTTAGTAAATAATTTCGTGGTTAAATACATTTCCAAATGTTCGACATGCATTAAATGGCGGAGAACTTACTATTTGTGGAGAAAACGTTGATGGTTATGACGACAAAACTAAAACAATATGTCAAAATATCATGGTTGTTTTTGGCATGGTTGTCGTGATTGTTATTTACCAGGATACCATCAATATAATTGTTTCAATGAAAGTATGGATGATTTACTTACTAAAACAAACAATCGAACGACAATTTTAAGACAAAATGGTTACAAAGTAAGGGAAATGTGGGCTTGCAAATGAAAAAAATTAATATTTTATAAAAGTAATTTTAAAAAAACTAAAAATGTGATAGAACCATTACAACCTAGAGATGCATTTTTTGGTGGTAGAACCAATGCTTCAAAATTAAAGTTTCAGGGAAAAAGTTAAGATATATAAGTAGTTTATATATAACAGTGATGTTTTATGATTATTATCCAGTTGGACATCCTATTAAAACATTTAACCCTAAAAATTACAATGAAAATTGTTCTGAATTGATCAAATGTAAAGTTTTGCCACCACGAAATTTATATCATCTAGTACTTCCCAATAAGCAAGAAAAGCTATTGTTTACTTTATGTTCAAAATGTCTAAAAATTTAGACCATGCAATTGTAAAGTTGGATTTTTGCTTAAAATATGCAACCACACACAATATTTATAAATTAATCTTGTCAAGTTATACACACAAGTTACACATAATATTTATCAATGAATCTGATCTATATTCTTACATTTTTTCTTTAGTTTTTCATTTCCTTATTAAAAAAGAATACTAGTAAAACGACTTATTACAACTAGCCAATTTCACTTGTGCATAAATTCACATATAAAAATGGAGTCAATTCTAGACATAAATAACAACAAACTTATTTGCAAAGTTAAACTAGTTTTTATGATTATTGGTGAGGAAAATAATCCTTGGTTTAATGGCACTGATGTAACTAGACTTTTTGGAGTACAGAAAACCACGAAATGCTTAATATTATAATTTTGATGATGAAAAAAAGAACTTTACTGGACTTAGAACCACCCCTAAAATATGGATTGTTTCAAACATGAAACCAAATGCTATATTTATCAACAAATCGGCACTGTTTAAGTTAATATTTAGATCAAATTTGCCTCTAGCTGAAAATTTTACTAAATGGGTAACTATAGAAGTTTTGCTATCAATCAGATAACATGTTGAATATAAGATTAAAAAAGAAATAATGCGTTTATACAAAGGCCAAAAAAGAGATTACTAAAAAAATGAACGATATTAAAATTAAACATTTAAAAAATATAAATAAAATTAAAGATGATCATATTGAAAATTTAAGAGAAACAGTTGATATGGCTTTCGATGTAATAAACCGCAGAAATGGGGAAATTAGAGTAACGACCCCACATTTTGTACCACGAACACAAAATCAAAATTTAGATCCAACTTTCTTTCTTTTAAAATTATTTGACGGTGCTTGTAAATATGATTACTATGTCATTACAACTCAAATAAAATATGTTCAAAGACAATTGCACCGAATTAAAAAAAATCATCCAAACTGTGTGCAATTATTGAGATTTGGTTATGTTCCAAATTCCATAAATTTATATCAAAGAATGAAAAAAAATTTGATGGTCACTTGAGTGTTTTTGTAACTATTTTAATATTGCTGAACATAATTACACTCAACAACAATTAATTAATGATAATAATGAACTTTGTCGAATTGAGTATGAGGCAAATTTTTATTTTAATATTAAAATTTATAAAATTATTAATCTAAGAGTTATGTGAAGTATCAAAACCTAACCATTTTACATAAATTTTATCGCCTTTTGTTCTTAAGACTCTTTCAACAAAATATTAATAAGGACAGTTTGTTTTCATAATTTCGTATTCATAAAAACTGCCTTTCATTTCTTCACCATTGGCATATTTCAGTTTGTAAGTTGGCACATCGTAATTTAAAACCTCAAAAATGGTAAATATTTCTGTTGTCCAATTAGCTGTATAGTCCTTTTCAAAGAGTCGTTTACTTTTACTTGCGCAGACAATATAGCCAATTTTGTATTTCGGTTTAGTAATCACATTCACAAAATCGTGTTGTCTTAAAATTTTTTTAATTTTTTAACTAACTTCAATTTGTTTCATACCAATAGTATTATGTTTTGAATTATTATATTATTTCACTAAATCATCTAATATATTTACCCATTTGTAATTTCCATTTAAAGTAATTTCTTCCACATTTTATTCTTCATTGTTCAATTATATCTTTCTACACAACTGGCTTTAAGTTCACTGTATGTTGAATAATGATTATTGTTATATTTTTGCAAAAGTTCTTTAAATGTTTTACTATAAAATTCTAAGCCATTGTCACTTTGAATACCAAGCAGTTTTCTTTTCACAATATACATTCTAAGGCATTTGCTACATTTTTGGCTGTTTTGTCTTTAATTGGAATAGCAAATGCATATTTTAAAAAAAACATCGATAATTGTCATAATATACCTGTATCCAATGTTTATATGCGATATACCTTTTAAATTTCCAGTATCCATCTCTACAAGACTAATTTGCCGTAAATCAATTCCATACGAAAATTACTTTTTTTTCTTGGAAACATTTTTTGTGCATGTGTATATAGTTCTTACATTAAACATTTTTTTTCCTTTTAAGAATGTTGATTTATTATACTTGCATATAGAACATTTACTTTTCTGAACTAATGGTCCATTTTTAGTATTTTCGTTTTTATATTATTATTTTTGGTGACTTTCTTGCACTTCAAACACCAAGTGTTCTCCATTTAAGTTAGCTATATATAATCTTCATATTTCACGAATACTCCTATTGTAGTCAACATTCCATCAACAAAATAATTAGATAATTTTTTTTTATTTTAAAAATTAAAAACTCACCCCTGTTAACATCAAAGGGCTTACGATAATCTGTTTTTGTAGTTCCCTTAATAACCGATAGAGCATCTTCAGGTAAATTATCACAAATTATATTATAAACATCCATCAAAAAATAAATTTACGCCATAGTCTATGCGAAAAATATTATTATTTTGATTCCACTTTCTATGTAAATGAAATATATGAAATTTCCTTCCTTAGATTTTTCTACTGATTGGTTTAAATTTTGTAATTTATCGTCTATTTATTAATTATTGTATCTTGAATCTATATCCTTTTTAATGCAGTGCATACTGAATCTAGATCTGATGTTAAGGCATAATCAGAAGCAATAGAATTGTATATTGATTCTATATATTTTTTAAAGCATAGTCAGAAACAATAGATTATACTTATTTTATTAATGCCTGCTTTGCATTATTTATATGTTTTATATAATCAGCAGTAGTATTGCTGAATTATATATGTATATACTCATTTTAAAGCATAAACAGCTATTTGTTTATCAAAAAATCTTTTATTGAGTGCATCATCTCCATGTATGGGATCAGACAAACTAGTAATTCTACGATGTTGAAAAGAAATATAACTGTTTGTATAAACAAATGTTTGCTTAGTTGATTTCGAAATTTATCAACTATACCTTTACCAAAAAATATTTTATTTACTGCATCTTTATCGTCTCTGGGATCATTTCTATTAACAATTCTATTACAGAACCATTTTTCTTTATTCAAGCCAATAACTGTTTCTTTTCTTATAATTTTCCTATTTATTATGACGCTCCAGTTTTAATATATTATATTATCCACAACCACAAGGAATTTTGGTTGTATTAGATAAACGATCGGTCCTGCAGTTGTAGAAAAAATACCGAAAATAGCAATTTAAGATGTTTCAGACCCTTGCGAAGCTCTTGAACTCAAGTACGTACCAAGGCTGGAATTACCCCAATCCCTGAAAAATCTGAACAGCAAACAATGACAAAAAAAAAATGCCAGCAAGTAAAATTCATTGAGCAGGGCAGGAGTATTATTATGTAAAATGTTCAAAACAGTATGAAAACTCATGAAGTATGTAGAAAACTTGATTTTTATTAGTTTACTTTTTTTTTATTCAACAAACAACGTATTATTGGGAAAAATCACCATATGCAAAAACATCTTTAAAGAGTTACACAATAATTGGGATGTGTATGTAAATAGCTTTACAAATATTCTCGATAATTACCCGCAATATCTTCTGCCACGTGCAGCTACATTTTAATACTTTCCAACTTATAGGAAAATTCAGGTACAATTAATTTTAGGTTTACCAACCAGTATAATATGTCTGGTTAAAACCATGCACAATCAAAATTCCTCTAAAACCATTTTAAAAGTCTAATATATATTTTTGACTTAATATTTAAATTCTGGCTAACAGGTCATCCAAAGGCTATGCTAAATAAACTATTTTTGTACATGTGAAATTCCAACATGAGAACATGTGATATATATATATATTAATTGACAATACTTTTATTTTTCTGGCTAACCGACCTTCCAAAGGCCACAATAAGAATATTTCTACTTTTAATTATTTCTCTTGGCTACCTGTACATGGTTCAGGCAAAAACTCATTAATTTAAAATTGCTATTCCATCTCGCAATTAACTTTAACATTTAACCTCACAATTAATTTTGACATTTAATATCTTGTGTTTTCAGTGAATGGCAACAGTAAAAACATTTTAAAAATATTAAACCTCCGGGCTTGTTGGACATGCCTGCCTCTCAAAATTTTATACTTCACAGAGCATTATTTTCAAATATTCCTCGCATCCCACTGACAAAAAGCAACTGCTCACGAATGGCGAGCCTTAAATTCCGAGGAAAATTCCCTTTTTGAAAATCATCAGGTTCCTGATCAGAAACGACTGCTCAGAAAGCATTCTAAAAACTGTAAGTCGTTTTCTTGTCAGATTCCAATTAGAAAAATATTTGCAAATCATTAGTACTTTGAAATTTAAGCCCTTTCAGGCATCTATCCTTATGTCAAAGTGACGTCATGACCTATTCTCGCTTGAAGAACCTAACATTTTTAGGAGGTATATTTACAGCTTCATGACTTATACAGATGGATGCTCCCTCGAGGCCGAACATCTGACCTCGACAGAGCATTTGCATACAGTATATACACAAAATCAACTTAATTACCTGTTAAAGGGGTGAACGCAATTCAGTCCCCAATAACCAACCAGTATTATTATAATTAAATGAATCCGCCAATAGGGGTGTATTTGCCCAAATAAGGAGACAACATATGTCACTCGCCGGCAGAAAGATTGTCAGTTTGAACTGCATGCTAGCTATGGCGCATGTGACGTGACAGCGGGTGTCACGTCACCAGCGAAGAGGGAACGCTAGCGCTCCACGCCCCTGCGCACGTGGGAGCTGGAACTACAGCCCCCAGTGTTACCAGAGCCATAGATCACACCTGTTGCGCCGACGCAGGGCGTAAATCAATTATTAAAAAGTGCCATGAAAACATGTTTCCAGCCGCGCCGGGTCACATCAGATTCAGCGTGCAGCAAACAGGTTTGCAAAATTGTAATTTTAAGTATATTCCACCAAGTCCAATATATGAATTTTCATAATTCAAACTTCCCGTAGTTTTCCGTAAGTGCAGCAAACGAACTTCGAACGTTGTTGTGTTGGTCCGGTTGAACGGGGGCGGACAGGAGACAACAAAATCACGTAGTTTTAGATGCAGTTGTTTCATGTTTTTATACATTTTAGCAACTATCCTTCACTACATCCCTACGTATTTAACCGACACCAGTGTGTGCGCGCAATCCATCAACAGAAACATTTATCAAAGCTTATACCTATGATGAAAAAGTGCTGGTTTTTAGTTTCTTCGATAGAAGACGAATTACGCACGCAAAGCTTAGGCCTTCAGCTATAAGCACTCCTATCAATAAAATACAAACATGGACAACAGAACGGAGCATGTGTTCATAAGAGCACCTGGTCATCTAGGGAGTACCTGGGGAGGGGGGGGGGGGGCTGGAGCACGACCGACGTCTGGCGCACCGTTGCCACACTGCCGTCGAGCTCTCATGTTATACGGTATATCACCGTGCTGTCGCTAGACCGGGGGTCGAGATCCCCATAACTCGTAGCTACTATACACTTGCATACTCCGGCTTCGACTACAGCCGGCAATGGGCCCACTGTAATCTGCCCTAGGTTTTGGCTAATATTGATATTTTTTTGTATCACGGAAAGAATTTTGACTTGGTAACTGTGTGGGAATATTCGGGATATTTGTATTTCCATGTTGCCTTAATTACGCTGCTGCTTTATTCTAATCTCATCAAAACTCATGAATATCCTTTACTCTAATCGGAACGGACTTTCTTTCGAGTAGGGTAGCCAGCTTTGCTAGGCAGCAGTCTCCCTACATTTAATCTATGTGACTACTTTGCTTCACACCGGCACATTCTACATAAAATAATACATTTCTGTTCCAGTCACTTAAAAAATGCGTGTTTAAAGGCAAACTAAAATATTTTAATAACTACATAATTATTATTCGGTTATCACATCACTGTTGTATACTTATATTTAAAACCACATATTTAATCTTTTGACTACTTAATAAGGCCGTCCCGCACACAAGATTATGTACAAAATTTTGCCCGTGCAGTTCCAGACGTTGCATGCAAGATGTTAACTATGAACAGGAAAACTGCGTAATTTTGTGAACTGTGCGGAGAAGAAGCATTGAGGGCATTGAGGCTAAATACTGAATAACTAAATGCGAGAGCATTAACTGTATCTATGCGCAGTTTCTGTGGCTTGCGCAGACTTGTCGGAGCGTGTGGATGCTTCATCCGTTCTCCGCACGCGTGGCTTAGTTTTTCTCCGGCCATATTGTGTCGCGACACTGTTCACAGAGCTGGAACATTTTGTCATCGCTTTGTTCAAAGAAATTAGCGGTTTTCGATACCTCTTACGTGAATTTCTAACAGAACTCTTAGCACTCATAGTAAAAAAACTCTTAGTGTTTCTGGCGGTTAAAATAAAAGGAATATAGGCCTATTGATGACAAAAAAGTCAGACTAATGAGGTTTTTATAAAAAAATACAAAGAGTTTCACGTTGCGACCAACAGAGAATCAAGCACAAAAAAAATTCTTTGAGGTCCGTTTACAAAAAAATATTTTTTTAAAATATAGGACATTAAATCCGCTGGGGACGATGCTGTGTACAAACAATTAACGAGGCACTTCTATTTTTGGGGTGTAATAAGGAAATCCGAATTCATCTACGAACACGATGGATGACGGGTCTGTAATATTCACTGAATAAGTAGACCAGGTAAAAATTAATTTGCGCCTTACCATTTCAAGCTTTACGAATACGAAAATCCTTAATAATAAAATCGAAGGAAAATAATCGTTGCCACTATTTTTCAACATAAATAAATTTACAGACATTTAGCATTACATTAAAAAAAACACTAAGGCAGGCAGTAATACAAACAAATCTTGTCATACAACAGATCTATCACTGTTAAAATATCGTTTAAAATTATATCTCTTAACATCTGTAGCACTGTTCAAACTTTTCCCTTCTATCCTGTGGTGTATATCATGCATGAATTCGAGCTCATTTCTTTCACCCAACTCAAGGAAACAAGTTGTTTATGACACTGCAAATCAAATCCTTCCGCCACTTACTGGGAACTCTTGTTTGTACACAAACAAAGCCAACGTAAATCACAAAATTTATTATTTTTCCGTGTAAATAGGAGATTCCAACCAGACCGGAATGAAGAGGGTGTTCAAAATCATGCACACGCTGGAACAAACAGAACAATGGAATGTGGGAATATCGGATACTGAAGTGTTCAGAGGCAAGTTACCGAAGGCATACGGCAATGAATTTGAACACAGCTCCTGTCAGCAACCACAACCGTGAACCAATTTCTGGACAAACTTGAACTCACACCGAGAGTAAAGCCATCAAAATATTTGTTTGCGTATGGCCAAAAATGTATTCAGTTGCCCCAACACAATATTTTGTTCGGTACACGAAACTTTAAAAACAAATAATTAAACTTGTTCCTCTAACGAAATACACGATTGAATTAACAATATCTCTGTGTTGGGCCGGAAGAAATTAGGCTGTTAGCAAACCATTTGGTTGAATCACCTATTTAAATTTGTTTGGTTACTCATTTCATTGTCTTCGTTCAAAAAATAGCTCGAGAATGTGTTTGTATTGGTGGTACGTCATCTCCTTGTAGCGACAAGTGACCGTGCGTTTTTAAACCCGGCCCAGGTAAAGGCAATAGCGAACAAAGTGCCAGTTGCTTTCTCCGCATGCTTTTCTCTCGACAAATCCAGTGAGTGTTTCGCCCAGGGCGATTATGCTTATCTTGTTGTGTGGCAGCCCTTTAGCTAGCTTGGTTCCTGGTCCGCAGAACCTTTAACCGGGAATGTGCAGCTTGAATGGTTGATTGTTGATCAGCGTATCGACGACCCCGCTTCCAGCTACGGTCTTACCTCTTCGAGGCATCGCGGTGAACTGAGCGAGAAAACTATAAATACGACCCTTTTACACATTTTTGCTTCAGTATCATTCTAGACTTGGAACAATACGGACGTATCGCATATTACAATATGACATTTCAGTGCGAATTCTACCAGAGACGGTTTACTCGGAGTGATAGTTTGAAGAGACATTATGTTCTTTATGTCATCAAGAGGCTTGTATATGATACCTCCTCCTCATCTTCCTCCTCCTCCTCCTCCTCCTCCCCCAATGTATGACATAAACCAAGCAGACGAAAACATTATACAGATAGTCAAGCAACAAGCAATATGTCACTCTGCCCATACGAACTCATGCCGAAGATGAAGCTATCTCCCACGGATCGCGACATGGAAGCCTATTTCCGGATACAGTGAGGTGCATCACCACTGGACCATCAAACTGAGGGAAAACGTTCATACTACTGAGCCTGCTGGAAGAAGAGAATGGTCCCCAGCAACCGAAATACCGGCGATTGGCACGAGTACCACAAGCCATAGAAGGCATAGGTTATTTCCCATGCAGTGATAATGAAACCGTCGTACCTCCGAGCGAATCACTGTCAAACTCGATATCTATCTTCGACGACATTGCCTGCGAGAAACTAATTTGTATTCAAGAATATCTTAACATGTGACGACATTCATACATGGACTGTGTGTACCTCGAACACACTTATACGCGCATACCCAAACAGATGCTTCGCAATAATGCTAATGTGTTGGTGCTGTTTCGCACGGACGACACTAATTTATGCCACGTTTACGACTATCACGTTAATACGGACATGATACTATCAGATTTCAACCATGTGTGCCTTGTGCTGGAAAGAGAAATACAGTTTTTTGACGGTCGTATAGGACTGTCCCCTATAAAATGGAAGGTAGAGGTGCGGATTCAATCAGTTCATCGCCAGCTGTCGACATGAGTTACAGCATATAAAAATCTAGGCAAAGTATCCTCAAGCTGCGTCCTCACAATGACGAAGATGGAGGTTGTCTCATACTAGGAAATGATGAAACGTGTGATGCTGGTAGAAGAATAATTCGAAATGTTGGCGATCCAGAACGATCCGGGGATGCTACTAATAAACATTTCGTCCTCGAAACTGGTAATGAAATCCTCGCGGAACTGCGCAGTATGTTGGCTGAACAAACGGATGTGAATAATTGGTGGTGCTGGGAGGACCTCCGGAAATGTAAGTTTTTTTTTTAAATAAATTTTTTAAGTTTTTATAAATTTTTGGGGAAAAAAGTGAAATTTTGAGGGAAGTTTATGGGAAAATGGAAATTGTTATTGAAAATGGTCGCCGGTGGACTAAAATGTTTAAATAATTTTTAAATAATTTAAAATATATTTTATAAAAATTATTAATAAATATCTTAATAATTTTTACTAATATATGTTTTGGTATTTTTTTGGTATAATTTTTGGAAATTTTTGTGAATTTTAGTTTTTCTTTTGTGGTCGAAGGCCATGGTCATAGGTCATGTGACTGAAATATGGTTGATAGGGCATCGGAATGACAGAGCATGATGTTGGGCGGCTGGATATTGGGTTTTTTTATAGATAAATTTGTTTTAAGAATTTTTTAATTTTTAAACAATATCTTAATACAATTTGCAGGGTTTTATTGAGTTTTAGGATTTGAGGTCACCGGGGTTAAGGTCAAGGTCATGGTTCAAAGGTTATGGGTCAGGTCAATGACATCCAAGATGGCGGATGGTGCCGTAACAACATGGTGGTGGCTGAATCTTGCGATACTGCGCCCCACTCCGTTGGTCGTCAAGGAACCAAACCCTACTACTCATTAGTGAGAATTATGACTATTAAAGGCGGTTCAAGATAAAGTGAGCACTTTTGAAATCAACATTATAAATATGTCACTGTCCCTACCTGCATATATTTAACGGGTGCCCTGAGTGACATGCACTTAGTAAAGAGGGTAACGATTGATGGGAAGTAGCTCCGTATCTTAACGTCGAATAAAAGTAGTCAGGTAACAATTTCTGATTACTTAAATTATTTCTTTTTCTTTCTGTTTTTTAATGCATCGAAGTGTAAAAATGAGCAGTCTAGCCACTGAGCAACACGGCACCTTTGGTAGTCAAGTTACTGAATCACCACGGCATCACGGGTATTCTATACACTGATCACCGCGGCATATCGGGTAAAC
The DNA here is from genome assembly GCA_029891345.1 of Dryococelus australis. Classification (NCBI taxonomy): domain Eukaryota; kingdom Metazoa; phylum Arthropoda; class Insecta; order Phasmatodea; family Phasmatidae; genus Dryococelus; species Dryococelus australis. Next base: position 69,674,779 of record CM056998.1, on the reverse strand, counting down.
TACCCACAAAAACCCTTGGCACCTTGGGTTGTCTACCCACTGAGATACCGTGGAACCTCGTGTATTCTAACCACTGAGACACCGCGGTACATCGGGTAGTCTAGCCACTGAATCACCCCGGCAACTTGGGAAGTCTAGCCAATGAGTCACCACGGCAACTCGGGTAATCTAGCCAATGATCACCACGACAACTCAGGTAATATAGCCACTGAGACACCGCGGCACATTGGGTAGTTTAGCCACTGAAACACCGCGGCACCTCGCGTAGACGATCCACTGATTCAACTCAGCACATCGGGTAGTCTAGCCAATGAATCACAATGGCGCCTCTAGTAAACTAGCCACTGAAACACTGCGGCATCTCGTGTAATCTACCTACTGAGACACTGCAGCACCTCGGGTAAACTAGCCAAAGATACACCGCGGAACCTCGGGTAATCTAGCCACTGAATCACCACAGAACCTCGGGTAATCGAGCCATTGAGGACGCGGCAACTTTGGGTTGTTTAGCCACTGACACACCGCGGCACCTTCCTGGTTGTCTAGCCACTAAGACACCGCGGCAGCTTTACGTTGTCTAGTCACTGAGACACCGCGGCAACTTGGGTAGTCTTTTTTTTTTTTTTTTTTTTATTTCATTAACCCTACCTAGCAGTATAGCAATCAAGGGTATTCACTTCTATAATGACTACTACAATTTAACAAACTGTATATAAGTTATATAAAATCACAGTTTTTTTTGTGGGAGGGTGGTTGTTCGTCTGGGCGCCCGTAATTTAAGCTACAAATTATATTTCTATTCAAAAGCATCATTCACACTTCCTAGGAAGGTGGTGAGCTATTCTGCCCCGACCGAGACAGCTCCACGACGGGTATCCTTTCGGACGCCGCCCGTTTCAACGCCCCCTCCCCCCCGGAACATACCAGGGACCGGGATTCCCATGAATCCGCCCCACGCGACCAGACACCGTAGGGCCCACACACAGCTAACTAGCCTTTCGGTGGGTCCGTCATGGCACCCAACGGTCGAATGGCACCGCCCACAAACCCGAAGGCCCCCAGTCCCCTCCCTATCTGTACTATTCTATTTTGGTCTTTTTATTTTTTTCCCTGGCCCACTATTCTGCTCCAACCTAAGCATCGTCCAGGACATCGAAGTACCCCTTCTGGACACCCAGGTCTTCGTTTCCCGGCGGACGAGGGAATGAAGCTCCGCTACTACGGACGCCCCTCCCCCTCCCTTTTTTTTACACAGTCACACGTACACAGACATCAACCAACATATTATTACAAATCACATCTTTCCCTAACTTAGATTGTCTTCCCGCAGTTCCTTCCATTCTTCTCTCATCCGTTTACTATATTGTCTTTCTTCTTCTCTTTCTTGCTGCTTCTCCTCCTCTTTTTCTCTCTTCTGTTGATCTTCTACTTTCCTTCTCTGTTCTCCTCGCCATTTTCTTTCCTCTTCTTTCACTTCTTTTCTTCTCTTCCTCTTATTGTTCTTGTATTTTTCTCCATATTTCCTTCAATCCTTCTTGCATTCATTTCGTATCTCTTGTGTTCTTCTTCATAACTTTTTCGTGTTTGGAGCTTTTCAATTTTTAATATTTACTGAACATTTTTTTTCTTATTTAAACGAGAGAGTTATTTATAATTTTTATTTAATTTAAACTATAGTAGACTAGACAAACACAAACACTCATTCAATAATTCCTTTAGTTCCAGCACACTCTCATCCGATCCCTAGACTACTCAGTCAAATCATCATTCAGAGTTTTTACCATATCATATAGTTTAATAATACTTTCATTTATTATTTCTACAATTTCCTTGTCATATGTATTTTTTTCTGGCCATTTTTCATTGAAAGGTTTTAATTTCTGTTCTAATTCTTTCCTTTCTTCATTAAACATGTCACATAAGTACAGAATATGGTATACCGTCTGAGCTCCCTTTTCACATTGACAACTGACATGTTCTATTTTATTTCCTTTAGCTAAATATTCTTTAAATTGACAGTGTCCCGTTATTACTTTCAACACGCTATTATTTATATTGCTTTTACTTTCCTACCATTGTTGTATTTTCAAAATATAATTTTTATTATTTGGGCCGGTTTCTGTTTCATCGTACTCGTTTTGCCAACTTATAACACTTAGATTATAGATTTCTTTCTTTAATTCTTTTAGTCTAATAGGTTGATTATTTTTATTATTTTTCGAACCAAATATTATTGTGCTCTACTATCTTATTGTATGTATTTCCGTTGTATTCTATTTCGTCTACTTCATTTTTGATTTGATATATCATATTTCTTCCATCTTTTATACTATAGTATATTGGGATTTCTTTACTAACAGTTATCGTGGATACATATGATGTCGTTGGTGTTAAATTCATTATTTTTATCAATACATATCTTTCCGATGCTCTTAGTATTCTTTTAATGTGTGTACTTTCAATTTTATTTTTGTAACAAGTGCTAGCATATTGTATACGTCCGCGAATGACACAACTTTTGAATCCTCATTATTGTTTTGTACAAAGTAATTATTTATTACTAAATTCCATAGACTTGGACCTATTACTGGTCCTTGCGGACATCCGCGATTTATTTCCTTTTTTAACGTTATCTGATTATCTTGTACTATTATATTCCGCTTATTGAAAAAATAGCACCACATAATTTCTTTCCATTTTTTCCTTATTGGTATTTTCTTAATCTGTTCTTTAATGTCTTTCCATTTCACGGTTGAAAATGCGTTGCTTATGTTTAATGAAATTCCAATCAAAAATTTTTGTACTTGTTTCTATTAAATTTAATACCTTATTTATCGTCTGTTCGGTTGAATTTTCTTCTCTAAATCAAAATTGGTTATCGTGAACCTTTTTTCTATTTCTGATTTTATTTTACTATATTTTATACTTTCGTATATTTTGCCCAATGTTGATAAGAGACATATTGGTCTGTAGGATGAAACCTTTGTTTTCAATTTATTCTTACGTTTGTATAAAACATACTATCCTTCCGGTTTTCCATATTTCCGGGTATCTGTTTAATGTATAGCGTTTATGTAAAATTTGCGTTAGTATTAATTTAACCTTGGGTAGTCTAGCCACTGAGTCACCGCAGCATCTTTTGGTTGTATAGCCACTAAATCACCGCTACACCTTCAGGTTGTCTAGTCACTGAGACACCGCGGCAACCTAGGTAGTCTAGAAACTGAAACACCGCGGCAACTTTAGGTTGTCCATCCACTTAATCACCGCTGCACCTTGGGTAATCTAGACACTGAGAAACCGCGGCACCTCGGGCAAACTAGTCACCTAACACCATGGCACCTCGGGTAATCTAGCCACTGAGACACCGCGGAACCTCGGGTAATCTAGTCGCCTAACACAACGGCACCTCGAGAAATATAGCCACTGAGACACCGTGGCACCTTAGGGTTGTCTAGCCACTGACACACCGCACCACCTTTATGTTCTCTAGCCACTGAGACACCGCGGAAGCTTGGGTTGTCTAGCCACTGAGACACCGCGGCATATTTAAGTTGTCTAGCCACTGAGACACCGTGGCACCTTGGGTAGTCTAGGCAGTAAATTACCGCTGCACGTTTGGTTAGTCTAGCCACTGAGACACCGTGGCTCCTCGGGTAGTTTAGCCACTGAGTCACCACTGCACCTGGGGTAGTCCAGCCACTGTCAGCGCGGCACTTTGGGTAGTCTATCTACTGAGTCACCGTTTCACCTTTTGGTAGTCTAGCCACTGAGTCACTGTGGCACCTTTTAGTTGTCTAGCAACTGAATACCCGTGGCACCTTTTGGTTGTTTAGCAAAAGAATCACCGCGATACCTTGGGTAGAGTAGCCATTGAAGTACCGCGACATCTTGGGTAGTCTAGCCAATGAATCATTGCAGCACTTATTGGTTGTCTAGCCACTGAGACACCGCGGCAACTTTTAGGTTGTCTAGCTACCGGGACACCGCGGCAACTTGGTTAGTCCAGCCACTGAGACACCCAGGAACCTTTTGGTTGTCTAGACACTGAGATACTGCGGCACCTTGGTTAGTATAGCGAAATTCACCACGGCACCTTTTGGTTGTCTTGCCACTGATTCACCACTGCCCCTTAGATAGTCTAGCCACTATATCACCGCGGCACCTTTGGTTAGTCTCGCCACTGAGACACCGTGGTGCTCGGGTAAACAGGCCAGTGATATGCCGCAGCACATCGGGTTAATAGCCAGTGATACACTGCGGCACCGCGGGTAATCTAACCACTGAATCACCACGGCACCTCGGATAATCTAGCCACTGAGACAACGCGCCAACTTTGGGTTGTCTAGCCACTGACACGCCGCAGCACCTTTAGGCTGTCTAGTTACTGAGACACCGCGGCACCTTAAGGTTGTCTAGCCATGGAGACACAGCGGTACATTTAGGTTGTCTATCCACTGAGACACTGCAGCACCTCGGGTAATCTAGCCACTGCGAAAACGTGGCAGCTTTGGGTTGTATAGCCACTACATCATCTTGCCACCTTAAGATTGTCTAGCCACTGTGACACCGCGGCACATTGGATAGTCTAGCCACTGATTCCACGCCACGCATTTAGGTTGTCTAGTCACTGAGACACCATGGTACCCTAGGTATCCTAGCCACTGGAAAACCGCGGCAACTTTAGGTTGTCTATCCACTGAAATACAGTGGCACCTCGGGTAATCTAGCCACTGAGACACCGCGTCACTTCGGGTAATCTAGTCACCTTACACCACGGCACCTCGGGTAATCTAGCTACTGAGACACAGTGGCATCTTTGGGCTGTCGAGCCACTGACACACCACAGCACCTTTATTTTGTCTAGCCACTGTGACACCGCGGCTCCTTTGGTTGCCTATCCACTGTGACACCACGGCATCTTTAGGTTGTCTAGCCACAGAGACACCGAAGTACCTTTTGGTTGTTTAGCCACTGCTATACTGTGGCAACTTGGTTTGTCTAGACACTAAGACACTACGGCACCTTTATGTTTGTCTAGCCACTGAGACACCGCTGCACATTTAGGTTGTCTAACCACTGAATTACTGTTGCACCTTGGATATTCTTGCCACTACAACTCCGCGACACAATTAAGTTTTCTAGCGACTGAATCACTGGAGCGCCTCAGGCAATCTAGCCACTGAGACACCGCGGCACCTTGGGTTGAATAGCCATATAAATTTCACCACGGCACAGTTTGGTTGTCTTCCCACTGAATAACCGCTGTCACTTTGGCAGTCTAGCAACTGATCACCGCGGCAGCTTTGGGTTGTCTAGCCACTGAGACACCGTGTCATCTAGGGTAATCTAACCACGACACCGTGGCACCTCTGTTAGTCTGGACACTGTATCACCCCGCCACCTACGGTACTGTAGTCACTGACTACACCACGGCACCTGGGGTAATCTAGCCACTGAGACACCGCGGCACCACGGGTAATCTAAACACTGAATCACCGCAGCACCTCGGGTAATCTAGCCACTGATACAACGCACCACGTCGGGTAATCAGCCTGTGAGACACCGCAGTACCTTGGGTTAGTCTAGCCAATGAGACACCAGGGATCCTTTAGGTTGTCTATCCATTGAGACACCGCGGCACCATAGGTAGTCTAGCACTGAGAGACCCCAGTACCTTTAGTTTGTCTAGCCGCTGATACATCCCAGTACCTAGGGTAGTCTCGCCACTGAGACACCACGGAACCTCGGGTAATCTAGCCACTGAGTCATCGCGACACGTTTACGTCGTCTAGTCACTGAGATACCGCGACACCTTTAGGTTGTCAAGACACTAAATCACCGCAGCGCCTTTACGTTGTCTAGTCATTGAGACACCGCGGCAGATTGGGTAATATAGCCACTGAGTCACCGTAGCACCTTTCATAATCTAGCCACTGAGTCACTGCGGCACCTTTTGGTTGTCTAGCCACTGAATCACTGCGACACATTGGTAAGTCTAACAAATGAATCACGCGACACCACCGATCCCAACAAAATAGCCAAGCCCACCCCCAATAAATTTCAATAAACCTAATACACAGTAAGTAGCAATACTTATAAATATGAGCGGAATAAAAGTTACGGTAGGCTTATTTGTGTGCATGTTCACCTCAATATTTTAAGTTTGTATAGCAAAAATGAGCGACACGAGTTGCGTGCTTGATTTTAATGTATCTTTTTCGTTGGACTGGTTATTCCTTTGTTATTCGAACTGAGATCGTCCTTTTAAAGAAATTACCCAACACATATCAATAACAAACATTTAAATACTATAGTTCATTACCCCGTGATTGTAACAGTGTTAAACACAGTCGCGGCAAATTATTAACGTGCGTTACGCGTAATACTAATGTGCTGTGTTGTGGAAAACAAATATGTTAATGTAATGTAACCGTAAGAACTATCGACAATTCAGGCATTTTTAAAACGTCATAAAGCTGACCTAAATAATGTTATAAGCCTAAACTGTGAATATTCGCACGAAATGGTTTTGGAAATAGACCTACGACAGAATTCTTTGAAAAGCTGTAAACAGTAAACAACACATTTGACAGGTATAAAAGTAGAGTCACATTTCAGTGTTTATGTTTAGGTGTAGCGAAAGTATACGAACATGTGCACACACAATGTCATGTAAACATTGATTTTGACAGATGCTACCAGTCACATGGTGATGTTTGTTTACATTTGGCGGAAGGATACGAAACGGGCCTGCAAGTAGATATTTAGCAGGGCTGCGAGAAAGTTGCTTCCAGCGGGGAATGGACTATAGTCAGTGATACACCGCGGCACCTCGGGTAATCTAACCACTAAATTACCGCAGCATCTTTAGGTTGTCTAGCCACTGATACACCGCGGCACCTTGAGTAGCATAGCCACTGAGTCACCGCGCCACATTTTGTTTGTCTAGCAATTGAATCACTGCGACACATTGGTTAGTCTAGCAAATGAGTCACGCGGCACCAATGGTTGTCTTACCACTGAATCATCGCGTACCTTGGGTAGTCTAGCCACTGAATCCCCGCAGCAAGTTTTGGTAGTCTAGCCAATGATTTCACCGCTGCATCTTTAGATTGTCTACTTGCTGAGACACCGTGGTACCTTAAGTTATCTCGCCACTGAGACACCGCGGCACCTCGGGTAAACTAGCCACCGTGTCACTGTAGCACCTTTAAGGTTGTTTTCTTATCGCTGATACACCGCGGCTCCTCGTGTAATTTAGCCACTGAATAACAGCGGCACCTTTAGGTTGCCTAGTCACTGATACACCGCGGCACCTTTAGGTTTTCGAGCCACCGTGACACCGCCGTAAATTTAGGTTGTCTAGCCCCTGAGACACCGTGACACCGTGGGTAGTTAAGCCACTGAATCACCGCAGTACCTCTGTAATCAAGCCACTGAGACATCGCGGCACCTCGGGTAATCTAGCCACTGAGACACCGCGACACCATGGTAGTATAGCTACTGAGTCACCGCGACACCTTTTGTTGTTTTGCCACTGAATCACCTCGGCACCTTGACAAGTCCAGTCACTGAGTCACCGCTGCACCTATTGGTTATCTAGATAATGAATCACCGCGGCCCCTCGGGTAATCTTGCCACTGAGACACCACGGAGCTTTTAAAAGAGAGTTACTGGAGAAGAGGAGAAAGATTCCTGGAGTCTGAGATCCTCAAGGATGCTATTCGTAGATACGGGAGGCGTACCTTTGACGTCAGGTATTAGTTCTTCAATCCCGGTTGGCAGACTAAAACAAGAACAGGATTCGCCACACCAAATGTGACTCGCCTCCCCCTAGGGGTGGTGGGCCTGGTCCACCGGGAGGGGGTGCGAGGGGAAGGGGAGCCAATAAGGTGCTGGTAAGCCCTTAGGATGGTTGGAAAGAACAGTAATGGAAGAAAACAGCAGAACATCCCCCTCACCCGGCCAGAAATACCGACCAAGACAAAAATACTCGGATGTGACATAAAACCCCGGATGTGACAATCTGGATGCGGCTGACGAATGCAGTGCATCAAAATCTTAAAAATGACAAAATGTGAGAGAACATGTATGAGTTTTATGTTGCAGGACCAAGTCATGGAGACCTTCAGTTCAGACACAGTGAATGTTAGAGTGTGTGTGTGTGTGTGTGTGTGTGTGTGTGTGTGTGTGCGTGTGCGCGCGCGCGCGCGCATGAGTGCCGTATCGGAGTGAGCAGTTGGTTTAGATTAAAGATCTTTGCGTTCTGGTGCAAGGTGGCGGGGGATGTTTCTGGTTACCGAGCATCCCCCAAAACTGAGTCCGTTACAGCCCGAGCGCACTGGGCTGAAAAGGCAGATAAGGGGTATACCGCCATGCTTAAATTTAACGGTGAAGGACAAAGCGCAGTCGCGAATAGTTAGTGTGTGTATCAGTAGTATAGTGTAGTTTTCTTTATTCTTTCGGACAATGACGGTGTCAAAATTGCAAAGTTCCCGGTGGACCCTGAAGATCAAAAGAGCCGATTTAGCTTTTTACTTGTGGGGGGTAAAGTAGCTTGTTTAGATAGCAGCGCTCCAGGTATGGCCTTTTAATAGGTTTCGGCCACTTGGAGGGGAGGTTTGGAGAGGCCAGCGCCGGTTCCACCGGGAAATTTATCATCACGGCACCTTGGGTAGTCTAGTAACTGAGTCAACGCGGCACCTTTTGGTTCTGAATACACTGAATCACCGAGGCACCTTTACGTTGTCCGGCCGCTGAGACACTGCGGCACCTTGTGTAGTCTAGTCACTGAGTCACCGCGGAACCGCGGGTAGTCTTGCCATTGAATCACCATGGTCCCTTGGGTAGTCTTTTTTAAAATATTTATTTCATTGACCTTACTTAGCAGTATAGCCATCCAGGGTGTTCAATTCCATAATGACTGCTACAATTTAACATACAGTATATTAGTTTTATAGATACACTTTTTTTTTTTGTGGGAGGGTGGTTGTTCGTCTGGGCGCCCGTAATTTAAGCTACAGGATCTATTTCTATTCGAAAGCATCATTCACACTTCCTAGGAAGGTGGTGAGCTATTCTGTCCCGACCGAGTCAGCTCCCCGACGGGTATCCTTTCGGCCGCCCCCGCCGGAACAGGCCACGGACCGGGATTCCCACGAATCCGCCCGCGCGACCAGACGCCGTACGACTGCTACTGGCTCCTGCGCACTACTGGCACTGGCCAACAGCGTGAATGCCTGGTCACGGCTTATTTGTAACCAATAAGAATACTAGGGGCTTAATGGAAGTTCGTCCCTCTATTTTCCGACCAATTATGAAACAATATAGTTTATGGCGCATATGAAAGCATCGTACTAAAACAGCACAAAGCTAAATAATAAAAATGCTAAATTTCAGAGGCGAAATGTGATGATGCGTCAGGCAACCTTACGCGGCGAGCGGCAGGGTCGTTAAGTGACTTTACAGCTTGGGCTTCGAGGAAGAGTAGTCTATGTTCAAACACACTTTCCCCGTTCAGTGCTACACGCGATGTTTCATCCAACCCTGTTGTTTCTCCATTTACGTCGGATGCGTTGAAATAAACGTGACCAGTGATAATTATGAAGTAAATAAATACAATAATTTTAGCTTTATTAGTATTTTACTTTAGTGAATAAGCAGCTTGATGTTTTGAAACATCGTGCTCTAACGATAACACTGAAAATATTTTGTACGAGTTTAATTCGACTCCAGACGGGAATCAGTGATAGTAGAATTATTCTTGCTTTAAATATCCAGGATTTGTAGACCATCGCAATGACGGATTGGTTACCGCGGTTGCTAGGGCACTCCCTGCGAGAAGTTCTAAGAAGTTAGCGGGAAATATTAATCATGATATTATTCATCTAATACAGAGATATGTACGCTAAGCTCAAATAAAAGTATTTTTCGTACATTTCCCCTTATTATTTATAAAGGTAATATATAGATGCGGCAAATAATATTTTATGAACAGTGGTACGGAATGAAAGTTCTGCCGAGAGTAATTTGAATATGAAAAGGTAAAGAGAATGTGAACAAGTAAAAATATGAAAAGTGTGAATCACTCATACTTCGTGGTTTTTACAGTTCTTGAAATTTGCAGGCAAGTACTCCTATCAAAATTGTAGTCTCTGATTTCGCCTAGCTGGGAAAACTATGTATTCTTTAAAATTTTTTATTGATTAAGTCACTTTAACGTTGTTAGCAATATCAGACGAAATAATGTTTTGTGATACCAATTCGATTATGAAATTATGTGTAAATGATTAGAAAACATGAACTTACATTATATTATTTAAAAAGGATTCACGAGGAGTAACCGCCACTAATATTGCTTATTTCTAGAGACCTCCAAATTCGCGTTATCACGCAAGGACAGACTGAACTCCAAATTACTGTGCGTTGGAGTGGCAAATCTCTCTTAAAGAGATCAAGCAGACACGGGACGTTGGTTACAGTACAGCGGCCTACGAAACCATGAACTGTGGTCACTTTGTTTATAAGGCAGTGGAGTCTACCGTGTCACCGTAAAATAACGCGAATTTTGCACGTATCTACGAGTCATTTGGATCAAAAATTGTCATATGAATGTGGGTCCTATTCCCAAAATTTACAGACTAATAGGAAAAATTGGAAACGCAATACAGTGAACAGCTCCACTAGATTATTGCGTGTGGGGATGGATGAAAGATATCGTGTACCATAGGACAGCACAAACACGTGAGGAGCTGCTTGCGTGTACCATATATGCCGCTACAGAGACAGTCGCGTGCAGCCACGTAGAGAGACACGTGTGGTTCATAGGCGTGCCGACAATTATTCGGAAGTAGACGGAACATGTTCTGTAAACGTGTTATATTCAATTTTGATGCTCAACTGTAAACAATAGCGTCTGCAATTACATAAAAGTAGTTACTTCGACAAGAGTTATTCTTCTTTCTTCACCTTTCCATTTTTTCGAAACACCTTCTCTGTAAATATTGAGAATAGGACCCATAATCATATGACAATTTTTGCCCCAAATTACTACAGTAAAAAGCCCTGTGAGTGGCGGTAACTCCTCGTGAACCATTATCTATGTTAAAATGTACCTAATATTTAAATTTTTCTGCATTATTTGCGTTTGTATTTATTGTAAAATTATAGAATATATTTTTAAAAAGTGAAGAAAATCAGTTGTTTGACTTTAATTTTGGGAATATACAACTTGCAGAGGCGGATTTAGGGTTCAATATTTAAAAGTGGATATAACTTCGGAAAATTTGTTTATTTTTAATATTTTTACTTCATTTCATCGTGTAAATAATACGTAATGTTAGTAAGGCTATCGTCATTCAAATACACACGCGAATGGGATACATTGTTAACATACCGTAATTTGCAGTCTATAGTTAAAATACTACAACAGTTATATAGACATCTGGATCAGGTGTGGATGCCAGCTTTTGACAGTTAGAAGAAAGTAGTGTCGATATTGTGGTTGTGCTAACATAACCTTCATTCATACTTAGGTGTCATGATACATAAAGCCATACTGTTTGTGTTTATATTAGCTATTGGTTACGTTTCCCAAAAAAAAAAAAAATACTCCCTATGCTAGTGACAGTGAGGTTTCACTGTTTTCAACAAAAAAACATTTCTCATAAAAATATAACTATTTATAAAAATGGTTGCATGTTTGTATTTATTCCTTCATTTCGCACCGTGATTGGGCTACGCACACAGATATGTGTATTATGTGTGTGTGTGTGTGTCTATATATATATATATATACATATATATACAGTGAGAAATCGTCTCATTTGAGATGGTTAGGCTGTTATTATTTAAGTGTTTAGAGGAATGCACATAGGAGAGGAGTGGAACAAGTAAATCTGATTTAAACATTAAACATGAATGACGATGATTTAAACATTAAACCATTAAACACGAATGACGACATCGTTAAAGGATCGGATTTCGGAACCACGAAGTTGCTTATAAACAGGGCACAGCGTAGTGGCTGAGGAGCAACTCCGCTTTGCATCATGATTAAAATATGTAGATCAAGTCGTATCACTTTAAAAATTCTAAAAATTGAAGAATCCAATGTTGTTCTTTTTTTCTGAATAGAGAGGAATGCTGCTGCATTCTTTACGCAATCCCTTTTTTCCGAGTGTCTTTTCAGTCCTAAAATGCCTACACATTTAATTGTAAGTAGTTTTAAAGCATGTTGTTGCAATTGGTAGTATACGATTGAATCGAGCTTTCAATGGTAGAGTGTAATGAACCACCCACAAAATGTACGTTGTTTGCGCAACTAATTTACATACTTTATGTTAATATTTGTCATTTCTATGCAACGTGCTATGATTTTTCACTATGTAAACGTTTCTTTCTACGCATGTCACCTATGTAATTTTCCATGTATTTTGCACCTGTATTTAATTGAATATTTTTCTAATTTAATTAATTTTTTTTTTTTCATTTTTATTTTGTAAGGATATTTATTTAGGATGTATTGTGGCAATTTAATTATATTCAAGGATAGGGTATTAGCAAGACTTTTTTGTTTTAATAATTTTATTTATTTTTGTGGTCTCATATGTTGTGAATCTTTCTTACTATCTAAATTCTCTGTATTCGTTCCGAGACCCAGAGTTCTGTATTTTTTTTTTAATAGTCAGGACGTGGGAATTGGTATGTAGGAGGTGTTAGGTAATATATAGCTTCCCACTGGCTCCAAGTTCGAATCCTGGCTTCCCATTGGCTGGAACCATAGGTCCCATTTTTAAGCTAACTTCAGCCAAGAGAGCTTAGCTGTCTCTCCAACTGACTTCCGAACCAACTAGATGTATAGGTTAGGACTCGCTCCTGAAGGTGTGTGTTGAGTAGGGTTTTAACTATATTTTGGGGTGTCTTAACTTCCATTGTTTAATTTTGTGTGTTAATTGTTGCCAGCAATTTGAGAGCACATTTTGCTAGGATAGTATACAGGAGTTTGGAGCTATACCACCACCGCGTCTGTGTTAGAGACGTATTTTACTCTACGGTGACGAGACCTATAATATATAACCCTGCACGTGCGAGTTCTGACGGCAATGTTTTGTTTGCAACAGCGAAGTCGTCCTACTCCTTAAAGAGCACCGAGAGCTGTAAAACGTCAGTGAGATAAGTCTACAATGTACTGAATGTATGTGTCATATGCAGCGTCCGCCATAAACCTTCTAGAAGGTTTCTCCCCTATCGGCGACGCCATGTTGTCTTTAAGCGTACTGAGAAACCAGCTTTAAAACTTTGCCTACTGTTAACTGGAGAAAGGATCTACTCCCCTGAGCCAGGCACACTGAAGAATTGAGATTTTATTGAATAAACATATTTTTGTTTATTCTTTCCCCAGAGTAACATTAACGTTAAGGGATTTTTACATGAGTGAACTTAAGCCTACGTTTTTGCACAACATAGGGATTTTCATTAAGTTAGGTACGGCCACTCCCGTGTCAGATAGGAATGTTATGTGTTCTTGTTAGATTGTGTAAATTGCCACAAGGGTTTTATTTAGTATTAGTTCTGATAAAACAAGTAAATAATAATAATAATAATAATAATAAGGGGGTTTAAGAATTTTTTTTTCAATCAATTTGGACGTTAAAAATAATTTAATTTTGATGGTCGTCTACCTTCTTTTATTTTGTTTATTCCTGTGTCTCCCCATGTTTATAAAGAATTTTCTGGTTAAACTCGATTGTGAATTGAGAGTTCCCGAAGTGTTATCGTGCACAAAGTATGCACGTAGCCGAGTTACAGTCCGACGTATGGTATTCATCTGGTAAGTTGTGTTCCTGCCGGCCATTTTACAGACCAGTAAATGAAGACTGTGGGATTGGTAAAACGCATTTGGTCGAGCATAAATTATAACAAGATATTTATGCTGGTTCGCTACCTACTGGTTTATATTTCATAATTGTAAGCTGAGGAAAGATTCAACTAAAGTACATCACACTTTCTCTCTCACTTACTACCGTGGTACAAGTATTTTAATTATTCGCAGTAATTGGTTTGTACCTACACCCAAGCACTATTATTTTGAATATTACTCCCTGTATTGTAAATGATTCAAGTGAGCCAATATTTTCACATATTTGCACAGGCTAACGAGCGTACAAATCGTTCGTTCATTTCATTCTTTCATTCCCACCACAGACTGACGCACTTAACGCGGGGCCTTCGTAGCAGCTTACACCTCACTGTTTTACATGTGTAATGTACTACACTGTGTAGCTACCTTTTATACCACATCACGACAGTAATAACAGTCAAGAATCCTCAGAGGTGGTTGCATATTAAAACTTAGAGAATCTTCATCCAGGATTATAATGGAATTAGCGTTAAGGTAATTCGCGGTAGCTTTTTAAAGAAGTATTTAAAAAAATCAAATTATTATTAGCTAATAACGCTAATTGTACACACTAATTAAAAAGTTCCCACCACATTGTTCGTAATGCCGAAGGCTTATTTCTGAAAGGCTATCTTGATAGTCGACACACCTCAACTCTTGACATCATCTTTGCCCGTTGGCACGATGACAATAAAACCTCTATTTATAGTTATAGTGCCTTGTATCAGAGTGTTTTGGGCAAATAGCGGCGCCATTTACCGACGGTGACCGAGATTTCACACAGGCAATACTAGTTAAGTATTTCAGCCCTCACCACTCAGTTGTTATGATTTGTCGTACATTTAATTTATTGTAAAAGGCCATGATCAGGCAGGCCGTTCAGCTAAGGCCCGTTTAGACAATCATAACACTGTGAAAAATATAACACTAACACCAAGGAAAATATTTCACTGTGCCCCCGCAAGTAAACTTTCTCACAAAACTTCAGAACTATTGAAATACAATATTCGGAAATAAACTTCCAAAATGACATAAATATTTATTCAGCTCTTCCTGCCTCATATTGTGCAGGGAGAACGGAACCGTGATGAATGCGCTTTACAGTTCACAATAAGAAGTAATCGCGCAATTAGACTTTAAGCTGCAGATTTCTTATAACATATTACAGTGATCTATTTATTCACCGTTTTGTTGCACCAGTTCTAACTGGAACATGATGCGTCCAAACTGTAAAGTAATGTGGTAAGCGCATGGGGCGTAGTCATGGATATGCATCGACAACAAATAGTATATTAGTAACTATCGACTACACTGATGAGCTATTACGTTATGACCACCCAAGGCAAGGAAGGTTGGCCGATGGAGACGTGGCCTATTTCTAGTGGAATTTGTGACGTCAGGTCCTAAGGCCGGGATTACGATGACTTCATGTTACACGAAACACGCGTCACGCTATACTTTCACGTGTACTTATAAGTGTTGTTTTTGGGTGGTGGGTATATTATAATGCTTCACATAACCAGTAACCAGTTCGTACCAAATAAAAATTCCGGGGATTCGTTGTGTTGCTTTTCCGATTGAAAACTTCGAAAATTAAAGTTATGCAGTAGTATTTGTGTTTTAATATTGATGTGGCAAGAACAGGTTGCGAATTTATGGCGCTCGTGATTTATACAGACGTTGAAAACAATTAAGACATGCCTAGGAGATAGCCATAACCTACAGAGCGAAAAGTGTCTGGGAGATGAAGACGTATTTTTCGTGCGTATAAAGCGTATGTAATAAACTCTGGTATTCTGAGAAAATTAAATTGTGTTTAATGATATAGGCGTACTAAAAATTGTAAGCCAAATGGTAAACATTCTGGATCTCATGCACGCATTTTTACATCTCTGAGAAACATAATTAATAAACTGTGGCAATATAAAACTCCTTAAATATTTACGAATTAAAAAATAATTCTAGCCTAACTTCTATTGCTCCTTTATCCTCAGTTCCGGGAGAGAATTATGCACGTAGTAGATGAATTATAAACGTGAGCAGACGACATCGCGATAACAATAACAAACTCATGAAAAGCAAAGATAATACAACATAAAAAGCAAAAATAACACAACATCGTCAGTTTTGTGATTGGCCAGCGAGATCACGTGGTGCAGAGTCACGTATCACGTATCACGCAAAAGCTATATATTGACAAGCTTTCCCATCACGTGAACGATACGTGAAATAATCGTAAATGGTCTCCTTGAAACACATTAGTTAAGGTGTAGTCAACTTATATGAACGTGTAGCTCGTTACTTGATACGTGAAACGTGAAGTCTTCGTAATCCCGGCCTAAACATCTTGGGGGGGGGGGGGGGTCGGTCTTATTGTGGTTGAAAATAACGTGCTATGTTGGCTAAAAGCAAACTCGCCACTGTGGGCGAACCGAACTTTCAAATGGTATGCAGTTTTGAGGATCTGTACAGAAATGTATCACGCTTCTTGCGGTATGCTTCAATTTATTCTATCTTTCAACACATTTCTATTTAAAGACAAACTTATTTAAAGACTTTTCGCAGCCTTTGAAAGATTGAACTCGAATTTTCAACACGTGGTAAACGTTTTTTCCTAATTAGTTCAGACGTGCAATTCCTGCTTACATAATAGGCCTACATTAAATTAAACAAATTTTCTTAATATAATCAATATCTAACGCACAACTCACACTATATTAAAAATTCGTCAATTCTTGAATAGTTTTTTTTTTTTTTTTTTTTTGCTGGTTTGCAAAAGCTGGGCGTACTAGAGAAACTTTATACAAAACCAGTTGACAACTCTATTCATTACAAATAAAATAAACTACTATAAAGAAAAATCATTAGATTAAGGACATGACTGTATTATATTAATGAAATACATACGCTCTTGCTAGTAATCTAGCAAAGTGAGGGAGAAACGAGCACATTACATAAGTGTTTTACAGTAAATGCATTCAGTTTTTTCTTTCAATTTCTTAATCTCATAAATTATGTTCTTAATTTAAGAAAACGTAATGAATCAGCATAACTGTCAACTATACTAGTACAAGCACAACCTGTGCGAAAAACTACAAGATATTTTAAAAATACGATGCTAATACATTACTTAAATTACTAAATCAAAATACTTTACATAAGGAAAATTATCTGTATGCAAAAGAATAAACAAAATGTAATAACGTAACAAGTACAAACGTACAGCGATTTTCAAATTAAAAAATACAATTCGTATAGTAAAATGTCACGCACAAGAAAGCAAAACAATATTCTTAAATATAATTGCACAAACCTACACGACGTATAACAATTGCAAATCAAAAAAATTATAGACAAGAAAAACTGTTCTCTACGAGAAAGCAAAATACTGATCTGAAATACGTAAATGCAAGACTTAGCAAATTAACAATAGGCCCAACAATATGGACAGTAATGTCCTGTATAAGAAAGTAAAAACAAACAAGATGATGTAAATATCTTTTCGTCATCTCAACTCAAATCGAGAAGCCATATAAAAGTCCCAAATCACAAAATTAATGAAACATATACTACATTAAAATTACTAAAACGTGAGTTCACTTTTTAGTTAAACTTGACTCACTGTTTGCCAAAAGCAAAGTATCAGCAGCATATTAACAAGAAATACATTCGGCTGCAAGAAACGATACTCACGTTAGCAAAATTTTCCGATGTGAGTCACTCGCAGTAAATTGATAAGATCTCTGAAAGAGAGGATAAACAAAGGTGTGCATGCATCTACCCGTGTGCTACCTTGCAGGTTGGTGATTGAGGGCTATTTTGGGTCGGTGCAGCTTTAGCAAAATGGTGATAGACGGACAAAAACGGGCAGCTGAAACTTTACACACTTATTCTCTACGTATAAAGGTACATTTAGGTAGTGATATCGTCTGTTCGTGGTATTCGCTCTTTTCTTAGTATGTGTTTCATTACAAAATTAAACTAAATGTAGGCTGTTCACGGTAAAATGAGCACTTTTGAAAGCCTTGCTTAAAATCTACTTGTAAGCGCGTTGTGTATTCTTCAGTTTACGTAAGATTAACATTTTCATGAGCCTCATCACTTTATTCATGTATCGGTCAAGTGAAACTGTGAAATTATTACGAATGTAAATATCTAACAAATCGGCTCATTTTTACATTTCGATGCATAAAAAAACAGAAAGCGAAAGAAATAACTTAAGTTATCAGAAATGGTTTATGTAACACTTTCTATACGACGCTAAGATACAGAACCACTTCCCATCCATCGTTACCAACCTTACTGGGCGCATGTCATTCAGGGCGCCCGTTAAAATATGTGCAGGTAGGGGCATCTACTTTTTTCAAAGGTTGATTTCAAAAGTGCTCACTTTATCGTGAACATCCTTTACACGGTTTTCTTCTGATGGTTGTAGTTAAATAAAAAATCAAAAAAATGGATTTGGAATACACCGTTTTGAAGCTTAAACATGAAATTAATTTGAAGAGAAATCTTAAAATGTTATATTGCTTGAAAGCCAAACGAGGGATTTTTAATTTGTGGAATTTCCTACGTAAATAACAGATGCCATATTATACCGCACTTTTGCAAGTTGAGGAATTTTTGGAAAAGAGAAGAATGGACCCATTTGGTTAAAATTTAGTGGAAACGTAGGTCATTTGTAGAAGGGAAAAAATGCTCATTTTGACCTT
Source organism: Dryococelus australis (assembly GCA_029891345.1). Lineage (NCBI taxonomy): Eukaryota > Metazoa > Arthropoda > Insecta > Phasmatodea > Phasmatidae > Dryococelus > Dryococelus australis. The sequence goes on along the minus strand of CM056998.1, from coordinate 69,656,164 downwards.
TGTGCGAGAAGGTTCGATTTTGGGTCATTTTGGCGCAGACAACTACATTTCGAACCACTGTGCACCGATCCCGAACCGAGGGAAATTGGCCCTTTCTGCAGCTCCATTATCATAAGCCTGGATGCCTAAATCCCTCTCAAATTCTACAAAAGCCTGTGTGTGAGGTGTGAGCGATTTGCGAGAAATCTCTAGACGCCCATCTTTATCCGCATGACGCGAAGTGCGAAGAAGTATCTGGGCCAATAACTCGCGCCTGTAAAAGCCTCTACTGGCGTCTGCATTGGCCGTCTTGAACGGCTGTAGAGCTTGTATTACCCGGTGTGTGATGACGAATGCGAAGATCCCCAATCGGAGCGAAAGACGACGGGAGACAGCGCGTGCATATTGGCCGGCGGCACTACGAGAGCGGACAAGTGCGATTGTAATGTGTGTAGATCAGAGACTGGGACTGATATGGGTGACGGACATGGGAAGTATGTAAACATGGAGTAAGGGACATGTCAATGAATATTTGCTGTTAAAGAATGGGGATTAACTTGTCTATAGGCTGATATAAAGACAGCCGATGATAATTTAAAGTCTGGTTAGTTGTTGCGTAAATTGTGCTTATTGATAGAAATATTAAGTGTAAAATAGGATTTAGAGAGTCGTTTTTTTGTAAACATTAGCTTTTTTAAAGCGTGTACGTAAACAAGGACAATTAAGGCTAGTGCTGTTATTCAATTAAAAATTAAGACCTCCATCCTATCCCGAAATTGTGTACGCCACTGGCAACTTGTTACTTTACACTTATACTCCTCACCCAGTTGTTTCTCTTTTCCATCGTTTTCATAAAGCTGCACTTCAGTTAACCAAACACTGTACAACATGACGTGAACGCCCTACTTTACTGTAAAATTATGCTTCATGGTATTAACGCTCTCTTCTGTATAAACTACGTGTTCTTCCAAATATAAGTTTTACTTCTACAGAGCATGGTTAAGGCTCTTCATTTGCCTAAATTTTTCTTCCGTGTTCTTAAAATATTTCACGGTTTTATGATGTGATACCAGTAAATATTTGATAAAAATGTAAAATAATTTTTAAAATAATTTATACCTAATATTTAAATATCATTTTAATCATTTTAATTTGAAATTTTGTAAAATACAAATTTCAAAATGTTATATGAGCATTACGTTCGATTTCAGCTGAAGTGCTTGTTGAATGTTTAGGAACACCACGAAGAAATTTGTTTGAAGCCTGGCAACTTGTTCCCCTGCAGTTAGGGTTTAACTTCTAGCGGTTTCGATTTTTTTTTGTTAACATAAAATGACTTTATGGTTTGTTGAAGCCGAGTGGTGATCTATGGAGCACTACAGCCGATGTGACGATTTGGGAATCCTCACATTTTTTTTTTTAGTATATATATTTTAGTGTAATTTTTATAGTGGTTGGTATTACCGCACTGGTAACTTCTAGTATGTTTGTTAATGATTGCACTATGTCCGGTCATACATTTATCCCTATTATTTAATCATTTGCTTATATAGGCTATACATTGTAATTATTTTATCTAACATTTAATCGTAGTCACAATTATATACTGCGTGATAATTATCAATGCGTGTTATTGCTGGGTAACGTTTGTGATATAGGGTGTGAGTCGATTATGGCATTTGTAGTTCCTTATCCCGCCGCCTTAATGTAAACAGCAGGACGCCACGGGGCTGGGGCTTCGTCGGTGGCGCGGGCGTGCGGCGGACAGCAGTAGAAAGCGGTAAGCTGGCAGAGTGTGACTTCGGCGTGTGGTTGAGTCAGCTGTGTGCGATAGTAGTGCAATATCGCGGGACTGAATTATAATCGAGCGGCCGGAAAGTGTCTGTTGGTCGTCGCGGTAGATAACGCACCGAAAGACCGATTATGCATGTTACCAGCCAGGGTCGGGTTAGAGAGAATGGACTGTGTGTACGTAACGCCGGACTGCGACAGTATTTCCACAGCTGCCGTCTTACTTGCATTTGGATTGTGCCCATACTATACGATAGTGAGCCGAAGGTGTCTTGTCGGATTGCGACGAAATGTTCCCGTGACCCGAGCGAGGCGTGGAATGTAAAGTAACATTGTGAAATAGGGCTCCACTGGACTAGACACAAGCTGGCGTTTGATATTGCGTGAGACGCAATCCTCCACGGAAAACGTGCGCAAAACTGACTAGAAACATAAACGGGTTGTATAACGTAATCCGAGGGCACGGATTTAAGGAGAAATGAAACAATTACTGGACTCTGGTGTGTAAAACGTATCGAGGTGAACCCTGACTTTGTGATGACGGCGGACGTGTTAGAAGTTGCGCCCTGTGCTACTGGACGGTCAACCTGACAAAATTGTCGGGCTGAATAATGGAAGTCATTTTGGCCGAGGATAAAACCTCGACCGTTCCGCTAGCCAAAAACTTCGTCGGGTATGTACGTCCCCGTCACGGTTGCCGCGGTAAACTTAATATGAGAGTGACTGTATCGCGGAAGAGCGGCGAAATTGATGTTGAGTGCCGATGGAAATGAAGACCGCGCCTGCGGGGCGCAAATAGATGAGCAGATTTCCGAGAGCTGAAAAGTACGACACGACGACGTCGCGGGTAGAGGCGGCCCGACAACTGCATTGCGTCGTGGCCCGAATGGTCGGGCAGTTTCCTTCGCATCGTCAGGCCCGTGGTAGGGCTGCTACCAAGGTACTGTGATGACAATATTGCTATTTCTTCTTATCGGAGTGCGACACGTGACGCCGGGGTTAAGGCTCGCCAGCGGGCGAACTCAGTGGCTTCTCTGCGGTGGCTTGTAATTAAGAATTTTTGGAACTAGTGTAAAAGTGATTTGTACATAATATTACGTAGAGTGAGAACGAACTTTCCGAACTGGTGTAAGAGTATTTTCATGCAGTATTTTAAATGTGTTAGCCAGAGATTTTTGCAATGCCACGTGAATTAATGGATTGTAATTTAAAAATTAAATTAGTTGCCACCAAAAGTCTGAATTTGGGAAACATTCTTTCGTGCATAACTGAAATGGACTTCTATCGCTCTCTGGTGTATTTTACTAGCAATTTATTTATAAGCTCATACACTATCGTGGACGAGGTATGGCTCAGATGGGTGGTTAATGTTGAGCACGTCTAACTTCATCCAGGGGCTGGATTGGGGATTGTTGTTGTCTGGGTGATAGAGTGAGGCACACTACCAGCAAGATAAATGCATACATTTTGTATCGCTAAATAATATTACGCTAGAATTTCATTCTTTCAAAGAAAAAAATAATATGAGACTGATTGTAAGTGTAAATTAGCGTGCTTTCTGAATCATTCAGAGCTTATAAAAGCTTAAATTTTGACAAGTCTATTAATAGACTTTTAAATTAAAAAAATTCATCCAGCCCTAATATTTTGCAATGTAACGAAATATCTATATACACTTTCGTACAAATGAAAATAAATTGTACGTTGCTGACAGTTCTTATATTGTATTTGCTACTTTATAACGAGTTGTTCATGTTGTAAAGTCTGATGCAGGGTTTCATAGATAGCCATTTTTAAAAATGATTTAATAACTTCTGAGTTTTCACTGAATAGATGTAAAACCTCTCCTAATAGCAGCTGAGTAAATATTTTTTAAATTTATGTTCTGTATTAATATCATGCTGCCACAAAAATCGAAGTACCGGCTTACAAACACTGAGAAAATTATCTGAATAACTGATATTTAAGCTGCATGTATTGTCTGTAAGACAAACGTAGCACCCAAATTGGGATGATATTACTAACCACTGCTTGAGGCAGTACGGGTTCTCGGTTTACAAGGAAGGCAAAATAAATTTTTTAATTGTCACAGATTTGTAAATAAATATCTAATATTTCAGAATTTAACAGGGCAATGGCAGTAAAAAAAAAAGATTTATTTTTTTAAATAAATGTTTTCCTTATTAATGAAACAAAATGGAATCACTTATCAAAAAGTTAAATAATTCATATGATTTGACTAAAACACAAGACCTCGAAATTAATCAATGTTATGAAGCCACAGAATTTAAAATTTTATGAAAATAGGTTTGGCAAAAAAATTAGTTGTATTCTAGATGGTAAGTATAAAATTACTTTACCAGATCGGTATGTAAATATGTTTCATACAAATGCTTTAGAATTAATAAATGAGAAACAAGTTTTTATAGCATATAAATTTTTAAAATAAATGAATAAAGGAAAAACTGTGCATGATATATAATTCTCTTAAAATCTACAAATTCTATTGATTTGACTTAAGTTTACATGATTTTGGATAAAATTTGATTAATTTAGATTGCTCTCTTGCAAAATTAGCATTTCTAGAAAGCGTGAAAAAGTTGCTTAAAATCGAGAAGTTTGCATGTTTTTAGATTAAATGTTCATTTTTTAAATTTACATGAATCCTGCACGGCCATTTGTAAAAAAATTGAAAAATTTGCTGGGTTTTTAGCTTACAATTACATGATATTGACTTAAATTTCCTTGGTTTTGGTGATAAAAAATTCAGGCTTCTAGAAACAAGAAAAAGTTGCTTGAAAACGATAAAGTTAATTGATTTAGTTTTAATTTGTTTGATTGTGAAAGTTTTTGCATCGAATTTCCGTTTTTGAGTTTTTAATTTGGTTCTTGTACTCTTTTTAAAAATAACAAGAAATATTTTTTTTTTTTTTTTCCAGCTGGAATTACCTATTCTTATTGCGCTGCGCTGGCACTCTCATTTACCGTCTACTAACACCTGATTTATAGTACGTTGCTTGAACGTACTGTAGCGTTTTTACTGGGATAACTACTGCTACTCTTTACTAAGTGTATATAACACGAGAATAAGAAACAATGACACAAGGCAATTACAAAAAAAATACTAATTCTTTTATTACACTTTCTCATACAAAATGATTTCAAATACTTTAACAAACAATACTGAACAATTACTAGATCCGAAATATTTAACAAATAATGCAGAATAATTCTCGACTCATCCAAGCTAGAGCTAAGTTATCAAATATTAAGGCTGTTATTTGGGGGCCATTATGGTTCGCTGCGCATAGGATCGTTTCCGGATCTATCCTGCACCCAGAATGAAATATCTCCTTATCACTGACATTAGCGACACTGGGCCGGAGCTCCTCCGCCTCGTGATGTGGTGTTGTCGTGGTGTAGTTGGCCGATCTGGTCACCTCTCTCCAAGACGTCAGTATCTCAGCTCGCTCTGCAGTGTTGCCCTCAAGCTGCTCGCGCCGACCTCCGGCGTCAATGTGCCCTCGAAGTGGTACCGACAGAGTGAGTCATTCATTGGGGGTGTCGTCATGCACCAGCGGTCTTTTACACCTTGCGACTGGCCGACATACAGGGATGCCTTCTGCCACCCCTCGCTACTCTCTAACTCCCCTCACACCAAGTGCGCCAGAACAGCGCTCCATCATCAAGTTGCGGGTTCGAGCCCCGCTCCAGCAACAGTACATTAAATTTGCATATTTCTGTTTACTATTTACTAAACACATTTCTTTTCTGTGGCATTTACTATTTACGTAAGTATAATGAGTTGTTACAAAGCTAGGTAATGCTGAATATTATTCACACAAGTAATCTTTTTGAGCAGTACACTTGCTACTATTGTAATTATACAGGTACATAAAAAAAATGTTATGTACTTTGATAATGATTACACTGTCGCCAAATTTTTCCGCCTTTATGTTTTTTTTATTTATTTAAAGTTAATGATTTTACGGAAGTGATGAGCTAGAACTGTTACTAAATTCTTCCGCTATTTTTCCCAACTTGTATCTATGTATTTGTGTTTCAGTTATTGATTTCCAGCATTTAAAATAAATTAGTTCGATCATTTATAAATGCCTTAGTTTCACAAAAGTATCCTACATTGTTATTTATGAATAAAATATTCAACATACTGGTAGCCTTGACGTTGACTTTGTCACGACATTATTAAAACAAAAACGTGGAGTCACTACTTAACGACATGTGTTGAATCGCACTTATTCTCAGGTATTGTAAATATAAACTACGCGTACAGAAAATTTTTATAAATAAAAAGAATATTGAGCGGTCTCTAACGGTGTGGCAACCACATATAAGACCCTTTTGCTTTCGCAGTACATTTTCTGTTCCTGGAACCTTTTCCATTCTCCTCTTCGCCAGACGCTGCTGTGTGTGATGTGTCCAGTACGGCCGGATGGCAGGCAGTACGACCGCATGATGCGTCAAGCAACGGCGCGATACGGTCGGGTGACGCGAGCAATTCTTTTGGCTTTTAGGCATTTGTTCTTCTATTCTGGAGGCCTTTTCAGCTAAGGGGATGCCCTTCACCTTCCATTCCCATTGGTCGAATAATGTAAGAAACAGTTTCCTCCCAGACATTTCGGAAAAAAAAAAAAAAAAAAAAACACTCGATTCGTCAAGAGAAAAACACGCCGGGAAAGCAACTGGTCTGTTGTTGGCCACTGGTTTTTCCTGGGGTGTGGTTTAAAATCGTACGGTCACTTGTCACTACGAGGACGTGCCGTACCACCCCCGCACACAGCTAACTAGCCTTTCGGTGGGTCTGTCATGGCACCCAACGGTCGAATGGTCCCACCCACGAACCTGAAGGCCCTCAATCCCCTCCCTATCTGTACTATTCTATTCTGTTCTTTTTATTTTTTCCTCGCCCACCGTTCTGCTCCAACCTAAGCATCGTCCAGGACATCGAAGTACCCCTTCTGGACACCCAGGTCTTCGTTTCCCGGCGGACGAGGGAATGAAGCTCCGCTCCTACGGACGCCCCTCCCCCTCCCTTTTTTTTTTACACAGTCACACGTACACAGACATCAATCATCATATTATTACAAATCACATCTTTCCCTCACTTAGATTTTCTTCTCCGCAGTTCCTTCCATTCTTCTCTCATCCGTTTACTATATTGTCTTTCTTCTTCTCTTTCTTGCTGCTTCTCCTCCTCTTCTTCTCTCTTCTGTTGATCTTCTACTTTCCTTCTATGTTCTCCTCGACATTTTCTTTCCTCTTCTTTCACTTCTTTTTCTTCTCTTCCTCCTTCTTGTTCTTGTATTTTTCTCCATATTTCCTTCAATCCTTCTTGCATTCATTTCGTATCTCTTGTGTTCTTCTTCATAACTTTTTCGTGTTTGGAGCTTTTCAATTTTTAATATTTACTGAACATTTTTTTTCTTATCTAAACGAGAGAGTTATTTATAATTTTTATTTAATTTAAACTATAGTAGACTAGACAAACACAAACACTCATTCAATAATTCCTTTAGTTCCAGCACACTCTCATCCGCTCCCTAGACTACTCAGTCAAATCATCATTCATAGTTTTTACCATATCATATAGTTTAATAATACTTTCATTTATTATTTCTACAATTTCCTTGTCATATGTATTTTTTCTGGCCATTTGTCATTGAAAGGTTTTAATTTCTGTTCTAATTCTTTCCTTTCTTCATTAAACATGTCACATAAGTACAGAATATGGTATACCGTCTGAGCTCCCTTTTCACATTGACAACTGACATGTTCTATTTTATTTCTTTTAGCTAAATAATCTTTAAATTGACTGTGTCCCGTTATTACTTTCAACACGCTATTATTTATATTGCTTTTACTTTCCTACCATTGTTGTATTTTCAAAATATAATTTTTATTATTTTGGCCGGTCTCTGTTGCATCGTACTCAGTTTGCCAATTTATAACACTTAGTTTATAGATTTCTTTCTTTAATTCTTTTAGTCTAATAGGTCGATTATTTTTATTATTTTTCGAACCAAATATTATTGTGCTCTACTATCTTATTGTATGCATTTCCGTTGTATTCTATTTCGTCTACTTCATTTTTGATTTGATATATCATATTTCTATCTTTTATACTATAGTCGATTGGGATTTCTTTACTAACAGTTATCGTGGATACATATGATGTCGTTGGTGTTAAATTCATTATTTTTATCAATTCATATCTTTCTGATGCTCTTAGTATTCTTTTAATGTGTGTACTTTCAATTTTATTTTTGTAACAAGTGCTTGCATATTGTATAATATTATGGTATAATGCATTATATGTGGTTTTCTTATTTTTATTATTATAATTTTTGGTAATCCATACCGTTTGTTTTAATTTTAAAAATATATTCTTAACTTATCGGGTATATATTTAACATGTGAAACAAAACTTAATTTACTATCCAAAATAATGCCCAAGTATACTGTTTCCTTTTTAACTTTTATTGTTTGTTTGCCATACTTTATCACTGGCGGTCTTTTATCTAATTTTCCTTTTAAAATCATGGCAACTGTTTTCTTTACTGATAATTTAAGTTTTTTCTCTGTCATCCATATTAAAGTTTTATCGATTATTTTTTGTGTCCGTTTTCCTATTTCCTTTCTTGTATTACCTTTTATAAAAATTATATAATCGTCCGCGAATGCCACAACTTTTGAATCCTCATTATTGTTTTGTACTATGTAATCATTTATTATTTAATTCCATAGACTTGGACCTATTACTGGTCCTTGTGGGCAGCCGCGATTTATTTCCTTTTTTAACGTTATCTGATTATCTTGTACTATTATATTCCGCTTATTCAAATAATAGCACCATATCATTTCTTTCCAGTTTTTCCTTATTGGTATTTTATTAATCTGTTCTTTAATGTCTTTCCATTTCACTTTTGAAAATGCGTTGCTTATGTTTAATGAAATGCCAATCAAATATTTTTGTACTTGTTTCTATTAAATTTAATACCTTATTTATCGTCTGTTCGGTTGAATTTTTTTCTCTAAATCCAAATTGGTTATCGTGAAGCTTTTTTCTATTTCTGATTTTATTTTACTATATATTATCCTTTCGTATATTTTTCCCAATGTTGATAACAGACATATTGGTCGGTAGGATGAAACCTGTGTTTTTAATTTATTCTTACTTTTGTATAAAAATACTGTCTTTCCTGCTTTCCATAATTCCGGATATCTCCTTAATGTATAGCATTTATTTATAATTTTTGTTAGTATTGATTTAATTGTTTACCAACTTTTATTTATTACTTCGATTGTTATCCGATCGATTTCCAGTGCTTTTTTAACACTGCATATTTTTATTGAATTTTCAATGTCTACTTTTTTAATTTCTTCAGATTCTTTTTTCTCTTCTTATTCCAAAGTATGCATTTCTATTCCTTCTAATGGTACTTCAAGATTAGGTAGTAGTTTATCCATCATAACTTTATATGGTTCCTTAATTGTTGTCGTGTATTTTCCCCTATTTTTATGCTACTGATGGATTCCTTTTTCTTCAACTTCTTCCTTGCCAGTTTATCTACTAAATTCCATGGTCCCTTTCTCGATTCTTCTTTGACAAATTCAATACATTTATTATTCATGTTTATCCTGATTAACTTTTTATATTCCCGTCGAATTTTTTTGTAATCTTCCTTATAAATCAATTTAGCTCCTATATTTCCTGCGTTCATCTGTTACTATATTTCTCATTATTTTTAGTTCGTTATTCCACCAACAATTTATGTTTCTATTTCTAGTTTTATTTGTTGTTTCTTGTTTATCACATACGTAAACTATTGCTTCCTGAAATGTATCTATTGTTTCTTCAATTGTATCATCTTCCATTCTGTCATCTATCTTCTTAACAATGATTTTTTTTTAATTCTTCATTAACCTTTTCCCAGTTAGTAACTTTTAAATGTAATCTTTTCTCTATTTTGATTTCCTGTTGAATTCTAATTTCTATCACGAAATTTATTTGGTTGTGATTGCCTATACTATGGTTTACTATCCAATTTCCTAATATCTGGGTGTCGCTTCGAGTGTTGCTGACTTTACCATTGACAGTAGCAAACTGTGAACGCATTTTCGAAGTTAAAACTGATCAAGAATTATCTTTGATTTACTATGAGTGACGAACGGATCTCATCGTTGACGATATTGTACATAGATAATGACATAGCTCGCAAGAGCGACCTTTCTTCATCTTCAACCAAATTTGCTCTGGCCAAGGCAAGAAAGGCCCCATTTTTATAGGGCAACGAAGTGTACATATATGTGCAATTTGATTTGTATGGTAACATAATGTACTTATTGGTATATATGAGTGAATCGCGTCTACATCGATGTTGCAGAGATCACAAGAAAGTTACATGTCTAATTTTGCCAGGACAAAAAAAAAAGAGAATCTGTTATGGACTGTTCCTAATACAAGTTAATTTTACCGTTGCATAGTAGTGATGTCTGTGAGAATTATTATGGAGTCGCAGTTCTGTACTAACAAAGTTTGGTGACAGCGACAGGATATACGGTGACTTAGGCAAGCTTGTGATAATAAAATTAAGATATTATGGTGATTACATAATTTTGAAATTCTTTTTTTTTATATCATCATTACTTAGTAATGGAAATTTTATTTTTGGTAATTTTTTTTTACGAAATTGCATTTATATTAGAATAATTTTAATTTTAAATGAGAAGAATTGCGGGGGCGAATTAATTGCCCCTTGCCCTGGGAGCCGAATTGGTTAAGGCCGGCCCTGAATATACCCACTCAAACACCGTGGCTCTCTGAGTAGTCTAGCCACTAAGACACCGTGGCACCTCGGGTAGTCTAGCTACTGAGACACCGTGGCACCTCGGGTAGTCTAGCTACTGAGACACCGCGACACCTCGGGTAATCTAGCCACTGAGACACCGCGGCACCTCGGATAGTCTAGTCACAACCAAAAACAAAAGGTGTCGCGGTGACTCAGTGGATATAATAACCGAGGTGCCGTGGTGATTCAGTAGCTAGACTACCCGAGGTGCCACAGTGATTCAGTGATTCGTCTACCCGATGTGCCTCTGTTACACAGTAGCTAGAAGAACAATAGTTACAGTGGTGAATAAGTGGCTAGATTACCAGAGGTGCCGCGGTGATTCAGTGACTAGATTTCCCCAAGGTGCTGCTGTGATTTGGTGGCAAGACAAACTGACGGTGCCGCTGTCTCTCAGCGGATAGACAACCCAAGGTGCCGCTATGTCAACACAAACTAAAGGTGCCACAGTGATTCAGTGGCTAGGCAACCAAAAGGTGCCGCGGTGATTCAGGGGTTAGATGACCCGAGGTGCCGCAGTGACTCAGTGGCTAGATTACCCTAAGTGTCACGATGTAACAGTGGCTAGACTACCTAAGGTGCCACTGTGTTTCAGTGCCTAGACAATCTGAAGTTTCCGCAGTGATTCAGTGGCTAGTTAACCAAAAGATGCCGCGGTGATTCAGTAGCTAGGCAACCAAAAGGTGCCGCGGTGATTCCGGTACTGGTCAACAAGAAGGTGCCTCGGTGATTCAGAGGCTTGACAACCAGAATGTGCCGCCATGACTTAGTGGCTAGACAACAAAAGGTGCCGCGATGTCTCAGTTTTCTATATTACGCGAGGTGCCATTGTGTAACAGTGGTTAGACTACCCAAGGTGCCGCGGTGTTCAGTGACTAGACAACCAAAAAGTGCCGCGGTGTCTCAGTGGCTAGACAACCTAAAGGTGCCGCTGTGATTCAGTGGATAGTCTACCCAAAGTGCCGCGGTGTCCCATTTGTATGGTGCTCTAGCCACTGAGCCACTGCAGCTCCACTTATTGTGTGTTCTCTCCATTGAGTCACTGTAGCCCCAGTGATTAGTACATCCTCTAAGTGGGGCCACAGTGGCTAATGGCAAGCGCAATCTTCAGTGGGGCCACACTGGCAAAGGGGCTAAAGTGCCTTCCTAGTGGGGCCACAGTAGCTCAGTGACTATAGCGCCAATAAAGTGGGGGTCACAGTAGCTTAGTGGCTAGAACACCTTGCCATTGGGGCCACAGTGCTCAGTGCCTAGAGCAACCTCCTTGTGAGGCCGCAGTGACTTAGTGGCTAGACCACTCTCCTAGTGTTGCCACAGTGGCTCAGTGGCTAGAGTACACTCCACATGGGGCCACAGTAGTGCAGTATGTAGAACACTTTCCAAGTGGAGCCACAGTGATGCATTGAGTAGAGCATTCTCCAAGTGGAACAACTGTCACTCAGTGGGTAGAGCACTCCCTAAGTGGGACCATAGTGGTTCAGTGGGTAGAGCACATATAAAGTGGGGGCCATAGTGGCGTAGTAGCTAGAACACCCTGCCATTGGGGCAACAGTTCTCAGTGGCTAGAGCACCCTCCTAGTAAGGCCGCAATAGATTAGTGACTAGAACACGCCTGAGTGGGGCCATAGTGGCCCAGTGGCTAGAATAATCTCCAAGTGGGGTCTCAGTGCCTAGAGCACACACAAATTGGGGGCCACAGTGGCTTAGTAGCTAGAGAACGCCCAAGTGGGGCCATAGTGGCTCAGTGGCTAGAGTACTCTTCAAGTGCGGCCATAGCGATTCAGTGCCTAAAGCACTCTTCAAGTGGGGCCATAGTAACTCAGTTCCTTGAGCACTCTCAAAATGGAGTCACAGTTGCTGTGTGGCTAGAGCACCTTCCAGGTTGGGCTACAGTGGCTAGAGCAATATTCTAGTGGGGACGTAGTGGCTCAGTGGCTAGAGCACCCATAAAGGGGGTTGCAGTCAATAGTTATTAGAGCCTGCCCAAGTGGGACCATAGGGGCTCAGTCGATAGAGCACTCTCTAAGTGATGCCACAGTGGCTTAGTGGCCAGAGAATCCCTAAATTGTGGGCCGCAGTGGCATAGTGTCTAGAGCATGCCCAAGTATGGCCATTGTGGCCCAGTGGCTAGAGAAATCCTCAAATGGGACCATAGTGGCTAAGTGGCTAGAGCATCTTCGTAGTGGGGCCACAGTGACTCAGTGGCTAGAGCATCTTCCTAGTGGGGTCGCAGTGCCTCAGTGGCTAAAGCACCATACTAATAGGGCTGCAGAGGCTCATCGGATTGAGCACACTTTAAGTAGAGCCAAATTGACTCAGTGGATAGAGCACCCTTAAAGTGGAGCCACAGTGGCTCAGTGGATAGAGCACCCTTTAAGTGGGGTGACTTTGGCTCAGTGGCTAGAGCACAATCCAAGCGGGGCCATGGTGGCTCAGTGTCTAGAGTTATATTCTAGTGGGGCCATATTAGCTCAGTGGCTAGGGCACCCAAAACAGGGCCACGGTTGCTTATTGGGTAGTGTATCCTCTGAATAGAGCCGCAGTAGCCATGTGGCTAGTGCACCCCAAGGGAGGCCACAGTGGCTCAGTGGTTAAAGCTCCCCAAGTGGGGCGACAGTGGCTCAGTGGCTAGAGAACTCCCAAGTCGGCAACAGTGGCTCACTGGCTAATGCACCCCATGTGGGACCATGTGGCTCAGGGGCTAGAGCACTCTCCAAGTGAGGCTGCTGTGGCGCAGTGGCTAGAGCACCTCAAATGTGACTGCAGTGACCTAACGATTAGAGCATTCACAAGGTGACATAGTGACCTAGTAGCTAGTTCACTACCATATGTTGTGAATTCATATAGTGGCTAGAACACTCTCAAGTGGGGATGCAGTAGAGTAGTTGCTAAATCACTTCTTAGTGAGGTCTCAGTGAAAAAGTGGCTATGGCACACCCAAGGAGGGCCGCAGTGACATGGTACTAGGACACTCCCAAGTGGGACTGCAGTGATATAGTGGCTAAGTGGTTAAAGATCTCACATTTGGGGCCACAGTGACTTAGTGGCACTCCTAAGTGGGACTGCAGTGATATAGAGGCTAGAACGCTCTTAAGTGGAGCTGCATTGGCATAGTGGTTAGAGCACTCCCAAGTGGGCCACAGTGACCAAGTCGCTAGAGCACTCCCAAGTCGCATGCAGTGATATAGTGGCTTGAACACTCTCCAATGGAGCTGCAGTGGAGCAGTTGTTAGAGAACTCCAAATGGACGGCAGTGTCACAGTGGCTAGAACACCCCCAAGAGGGTCCATGGTGGCAAAGTGGCTATAACACCCTCCAAGTGGGGCCACAGTGGCTAGAACACCTACCAAGTAGGGTCACAGTTGTCCAGTGGATAGAGCATCTTCCAAGTGACGCCACAATATGGCTCAGTGGCTAGAGCACCTTCGAAGTGGGGCTACAATGGCTCAGTGGCTAGAGCACCCCAATTGGGACTACAGTGGCACAGTGGATAGAGCACACTCCAAGTGAGGCAATAGTGTCTCCATGGCTAGAACACCTGCCAAGTGGGGCCACAATGGCCCAGTGGAAAGAGAACATTCCAAGTGGGGCCACAATGACTCAGTGGCTAGAGCACCCATAAGTGGGGCTACAGTGGCACAGTGGATAGAGCACACTCCAAGTCGGGCAATAGTGTCTCCATAGCTAGAACACCTGCCAAGTGGGGCCACAATGGCCCAGTGGATAGAGAACATTCCAAGTGGGGCCACAATGACTCAGTGGCTAGAGCACCTTCCAAGTGGGGCCACAATGGCTCAGTGACTTGAGCACCCATAAGTGGGGCTACAGTGGCACAGTGGATAGAGCACACTCCAAGTCGGGCAATAGTGTCTCCATAGCTAGAACACCTACCAATTGGGGCCACAATGGCCCAGTGGATAGAGAACATTCCAAGTGGGGCCACAATGGCTCAATGGCTAGAGAACCTTCCAAGTGGAGCCATAGTGTCTCGGTGGCACGAGCACCATTATAGTGGGCTATAGTGGCGCAGTGGTTAGAGCATTCAAAAGTGGGGTCATAGTGTCTCAGTGGCTAGAACAACACCCAAGTAAGGCCACCGTGGCTCAGTGGCTAGAGCACAATCCTAGTGGTGCCATAATGGCTTAGTGGATAGAGCACCCAAATGTGGGGCCACAGAAGCTCAGTGGCTAGAGCATCCCCGAAGTGGGGCCACAGTGGCTCAGTGGCTAGAGAAATATTAAGTGGGGCTTTTGTGCTCAGTGGCTAGATTACCATCCTAATGGGGCTACAGTGGCACAGATACTAGAGCACACTCTAAGTGGGGCCATAGTGTCTCCTTGACAAGAGCATCATTCTAGTAGGGCCATAGGTTCTCAGTGACAAGAGCACAATTCTAGTGGGGCCGTACTGGCTTAGTAGCTAGAGAACCCAAAAGTGGGGACATAGTGGCTCAGTGGGTAGAGCATACACAAGCAGGGCTACAGTGTCTCAGTAGCTAAAGTACCCTCCGAATGAGACCACAGTGTCTCATTGGCTATAGTACCTCAGAGTGGGGCTGGAGTGGCTCAGAGGTAAAAGCACCCAAAAGTGGAACAACAGTGGCTCAGTGGCTAGAATAACAGCAAGTGGGGCCACAGTGGCTCAGTGGCAGGAGCACAATTCTAGTAGGGTCGCAGAGGCTCAGTGGTTAAAGCACCGAAATTGGGGCCACAGTGTGGCTCGGTGGATAGAGGACCCTCCAAATGGGACCACAGTGGCTCAGTGGGTATGAGTACAGCTATGTGGGGGCTAAGTGGCTCAGAGACAAGAGCACCGCAAAGTGGGGCCACAGTGTCTCAGTGGCTAGAACACCCTAAAATGGTGCTATGGTCTCTCAGTGGCTAGACAACACTGCAAATAGGACCGCAATGTTTTAGTGGTAAGAGCACTCTCAAGTGGCACCAATGTGGGGCAGTAGCTAGAGAACAATTATAGTTGGGTCACAGTGATTAAGTGGCTAGAGCACCTAAAAGTGGGGCTACAGTGGCTCAGTGTCTAGAGCACCCTCCAAGTGAGGCCACAGTAGCTCAGTACCTACAGCACATTTAATTGGGCCACAGTTGCACAGTGGCTAGAGCATCTGTATCTGGGGGGGGGGGGGACAATATCTCGAAGGCAAGAACACCAAAAATTGGGGTCATAGTGGCTCAGAGGCTAGAGAACAGCCCAAGTCTAGCCGCAGTGGCTCTGTGGTTAGAGCGCCCTCTAATTTTGGCCACAATAGCTCAGTGGCTAGAGAAATCTCAAGAGGAGCTACATTGGTTCTGTGGCTAGAGCATCCTAAAGTGGGGCTGCAGTGGCTCAATGACTAGAGCTCACAAAATTGTGTCCACAGATGGTAAGATCAATTTGAAGTGGGGCTGCAGTATCTTAGTTGCTAGAGCACCATTCTAGTGGGACCACAGTGGCTCAGTGGTCAGAGCACCCAAAAGTTGGGACACTGTGGCTCAGTGGATAGAGCACCTTCCAAGTAAATCCACAGTGGTTCAGCAGCTATAGCACATTCCAAGTGGGGCCACAGTGACTCAGAGGCTTGAGCATCCCCAAGTGAACTGCAGTGGCTCAGAGGCTATAGATCCCTCAAGTGGGGCCACAGTGGCTCAGTGTCTATAGCACCTCCAAGTGTGTTCACAGTGGCTCAGTGGCTAGAGTAATCTCAAGTGGCGCCACTGTGGCTCAGTGGCAAGAGCACCAATCTTGTATGGCTGTAGTAGCTCACTGGCTAGAGCACTCAAAAGTGGGGCAACAATGGTTCAGTGGCTATAACACACCCCACATGAGGCCACAGTGATCAGTGGCTAGAACATCCTCCATGTTGGGCCACAGTAGCTCTGTGGTTAAGAGTATCCACCAAGTGGGGCCACAGTGGCTCAGTGGTTAGAGCACCCTCCAAGTGAGGCCACAGTGGTGCAGTGGCTAGAGCACCCTCTAAGTGAGGCCACTGTGGTGCAGTAGCTAGAGCACCCTCTCCAAGTGAGGCCACAGTGGTACAGTGGCTACAACACCCTACAAGTGAGGCCACAATTGTGTAGTAGCTAGAGCACTCCCAAGTGGATCCGCAATGATATAGTAGCTGGACTACTCTCAAGTGGGAACATAGTGGTGCAGTGGTTACAGCACTCCCATGTTGGGCACAGTGACCATGTGGTTAGGGCACTTTCAAATGCGGCAGCATTTATTTAGTGGCTAGAACACTATCAAGTGAGGCCACAGTGACTTATTTGCTAGAGCACTCCCAAGGGGGGCAACAGTGATATAGTGGCTAGAACACTCTCAAGAGAGGCCACAGTGGTGCAGTGGCTAGATCACTCAAGTGAGACCACATTGGTGCAGTGGTTAGAGTGGTACCAAGAGGGGCCTTAGTGGCTCAGTGGTTCGAGCACTCCCTAGAAGAGCGAAGTGACTCAGTAGCTAGTGCATTCCAAGTGAGGCCACAATTCCCCAATGGCTAGAGAGATCCCAAGAGTTACTGCTTTGGCTCAGTGGCTAGACCACTCCCTTGTGGGGCCACAGTGGCCAACCGATTAGAGCTATCCGAAGTAGTGTCACATCCCTATATTACATATGTGAATGTTTCAATGAGTATTGTACAAAGAACTTTACCATTGTTCTATTGGTTGTTAGTTTTAGCTATTTTGGATGGTATAACAATATATTCCTTTGGCACAATTCTTGGGTTCGAGATGAGTGGAGCTATAAATAGAAAAATTTATATCTTTATGGACCACCTAGTGTCAGTAAGTCATCTGCTTATTTGTAGATTTTAAGCAGTGCAAATGTTTTTTATCCTTAGTCTGATAAGTTCGCTTTTGTGTATTTAACAAAAGATTACGATGTTATTGTTTTTGAGGAATTTTATTCTAGGTATAATTGCATGGATATGATTAAGCATTTGTGTTAATGACTACCTGTTCTTTTACCTGTTAAGGGGATACTTGGGTAATGTTATCAGTTGGTGTAAACCAATTTAGTTTATTAGTTATGTTGATCCTCTTAATGACGATTGGTTTTTGAATCGTGTACATGTCGTGCATGCGAATGAGTAGTTCTGGGAGATTTAGTGTGGTAATGCTGCCACTGGTGTTGAGTTTATATTTCTCCTATGACTGCTATCGTGTCGTTCATGTTATCTATGAAATTATCTTATCAGTTGCATGCTTTTGTGCACGAGTAGCGTAACTTTGTGTGCATTCAGCTTACGTCAGCGTCACTGTTCCATTAGAAACGTTGTTGCACCGAAAAGTCCATCAGCGTGTGGTGATGACTGCGAAATTTTCAGTATGTTTCCGGAGCCAGTTGATTAGTCGAAAAGAAATTTCTGAGCTGTTTTTGTGTGTGTGATGGTGGATATTCGTCGATGAACCTAAGCTGTTCCGCGTTTGGCTTGTTTCCAGTGTCTTCGATGACGTGACCAAGGAAATCCAAAGTTGTTTTTCCTACTTTTCTATTGCGCAAATTAAGCTATTGATGGCTAGTCTCTTCAAGACAACTGACGAGTGGTGAAGATGTTCTTCCCAACTCGATGACCACACTACCACATCATCCATGTATGCGAGTGTGAATTCGAAGATGAGACCGTCCAGCACTCTGACCATAATCGCCTGGAAGGTGCCAGGTGCGCACTTAAACCCGAATTTAATTGTGCAAAATTGGAATTGCCTTCCATCGGGGTCAGTGAAAGCAGCCTTTGCCCGGTCCACTAACTTAACAGGGACTTGCCAGTACCCACTTTTCAGGTTTAGCGAGGTCATGATTTTTATTGGCCGAGTGAGCTAAGCACATCCTTCATGCTTATATATGGTGGTAGTGTGCTTCGTGTCACCTGATTGATCAGGTTGAAATTCACACAGAATCTCCAGGTACTGTCTTTTTTCGGCACGAGCGTAATTATCGAGTTGAACTGGCTATACATGGGTTCAGTTACACCACCGTTAAGCATTTCCTGGATTTCTTGCATAATAATGTGCACTTTGTGTGGCAGATAGCTCTGCGGTGGTGTACATAGGGCCTTCTTCCATCAGCAGTATCTTATATTCAGCAATTGTCGTGCAACGCAAGGCATCACGTGTGGCAAAAACATCCCTACATTCATTTAGCAATCACTGAAAAGCGCCCTGATGTTCCGGCGGTATGTCATTATCGATTTCCCTAAGGATGCAGTGGTTAAGCTACCAGCTAGGTGCCGGTTTAAGTTATAAATAATGCGCCGCTATTTTGTGTAAAAATGTATGCGGCATGCCGCGGGTTCAACAATAATGTTTTGTTCAGTTAACCACAGCACTCCAAGAATTATATCCTCTCTGGTGTAATTATAGCTGTTGTTATGGTATCTATGTCATTCGCTCATATGGTTACCATGGCTTGCCCTAGTGCTGTGCTACTAAAATTGGTTAGTGACTAGTCTAATCACATGGTTGGTATTCACAAAATGTAGTTGCAGAAAATTGTGTGAAGCCGCAGTGTCAATCAGCGCATTACAATGTTGACCACTGACAGTTACCAAGTATTCGGATAAATTGTGATTTGCTGCTACTAACCTGGTTGTGAGGGCTTGTTGTGGTTTCATATCCGGTTGTTGGGATGGGACTGGGGTGTATGGAACATCTGGCCGCCTTACCCCCGCTTTCTGTTTCCCAGCCAGCTGCTTGCATTTCCTTTGACATGGTTCAGATGAGGGTTGTTGGAGCACACAGGATGTGCCAATTATACACTTCACTGTCACAGTACTGACAGGTTCGGGGTGGCGGTTGACTTTTATCCCATCTGTGATTTTTATTCTCTGCACTGTTCGATGCATTGTTTTCTTTTTGATTGTTTACACACTGGTTTTGACTATTGTGGGGTCCAGAATTTTAGTTATGAAATTTGTCCCGGTGTTGGCTGAAATGTTTTGATTTTTGATCACTTTGACTTTCGCTTTGTCCTTTGCTGGTTCCACTCAAGTGCTCGTAGCGCAATCGTGCAGCACCTGGATCACTGTATGGTTGGGGCCGGTTGCGCTCTAGGATTATCGCTGTACACATGAGTTCATCCAACATACCATTTAATAGCGGTACCAACACAGCAAGAAATTTGGACCATACAATAATAGCCACTACTTCAAGTACCTCCCATTCAGGCAGGTGTGGGTGGAATAGGCGAACCAAGTAAATTTTCCACATGATGAATGACGTCAGTGATTTATTTACCTGCTTTCTTCCAGTGTGAGCTTACTCTGGGCCTCTGAAGTGACGTGAAAGCTCATCCGAAGCAACACTGGAATGACTGGAGAAATTCGCTCCATTGCAATCCGTAGTGGTTTAGCGAAAGCCTCCAAGAGCACCCATCTCCATGGAGTTGCGCTCCGACACAGCCGGCCCACTCCTCTTCACAGACACCGTATCTTTTCAAGCGAGCTGTGCAGTCACTTAAAATGTGACTGGATCATCATTAGTCGTCCCAGCGAAGGTTGGAAATGTTTGAAATTTTGCCAGTGGGGTGGTAGCGATCAGTCTTAGCAGTGTAGTTGTTTTGGTCGCGATAGTTTCTGGTTGCCTTCCGCTTCCCTGCAGCTAGTTGCTGGCAGCTGCTGGTCCGTAGCTGCATTGTGCGAATTACGTCCCGGATGGAAATACTGGTGTCAGATAAAAGGCCAGTACTTGTGGGAGGTATCAAGCGAAAGGTATGAGTGGAGAGATGCTGTGGTCAAAGCTATATGTTGCAGTGTTGACTGTGAGCTGGGCATGTTTTTGTTGACATGCGCCACTTGCGCACTGTAGGCGTGTGTGACAGCTGTTGGTTTATATCAGCCGCCGTCGTGCAGTCGTGATGCATGAATCCTTCCCATCGTACCATCAGTCTCTCGCCATGATTCAGACATCACTCATGCACGCGCGCTTCACAAATACAGCACTGTGTGATGCCACTGCCTTCACCTCACTGACAGTCCACTTTGCTACAGGTTGTTTCTTTCTGATCAAGTCCCATGAGGAAATTGTCCCAACTGTAATGCGTGTTTTGTGGGTTCGCGTTTGCACTGCACAGTTTACACGTAAATGTTAGTCCATTATGGTCACAGTTTCGCTCCTGTTCAGGCCCTCGTAATGATATTGTAGCTGGCAAAGGGTGCAACGAAATGTTATTGCCCCTTGGCCTGCACACAATAAACTTCTACACCAATTTGGTTGGTTGTAATTTTTAGTACATGGGTTCGCTGATTTGGTTGGTTGTCTGAATGTTGCACTGGTTTATTGGGGTTCTGTTTTTCTATTTCACTGCCACTAGTCTTTCCACTCGCGGTTGCTCGCGACATGGCTGATGGACAGGCTGGGCTTTCGGCCGCAACGACAGTGTTGAGTACCAAGTTCATACTTGGCCAAGACATCCTATGGGATTGGGTGCAAGCATTGAAGACACAGTGGTGCCGGTGCACCCATGTGTATCTTGTAAGCCATGGTAAATACGTGTCCGGTGCGGGAGTGCGGCAGGGTGATGGAGGGAGGGAGCGCCTTCCCCTTACACAGCTGACACCTCTGTGCCTGTTAGGGGGGTGGAACCGACCGACGTAGAAATAGGGGGTATGGGGGTCAGAGCCCCTCACATGACCCGCTGCCTACAATCGAAATCCTCGAGCTGGTGTTGGCGCTGTAGCATGAAGGTGAAGAGTGCAGGGGTGCAGTCTCCTTTGTCCAGAGCTGATGAGGTGGTGGGTGGGTTGGTGTAATTTCGCTGCCCCAAGATGGCCGCTCTCCTTCATGTGCACACTCCTTTTGTTCTAATGGAGGCTACTCTGCTGTTTTGGCACACTTTCGCCATGCCATGTTGCACACCATTCCAGGCATCTGGAATATGTCGAAACACTGTTGTTGGTCCGTTGCAGTTGTACCTGATGTTTCATTTGCAGTTGGGCGGGAAATATTACTGGATAGTTCAGTAGAAAAACTTTGACGGAAAATTTTGGGCGATAAAATTTTGGCAATATTTATGGTTCAGCTGGGTTAGGATTTCTACATAAGGAAAACTACGCTACATGGAAGGGCGACTTTTGAAATGGTGTGGAGCCGGAATAAGGGGTGAAATGGAATTTCAAGGGCGGTGAATTCATAGAAAGTAAAGTTTGGAATGTGTTGATATTACTCTACTAGGCGCCAGACGTTGCCGCGCTGCAGTGTCGATGATGATGAGGCTAGAGAGAATACTGCTCTCGGGGTGCTGAGGGCCATACACCAGGATGTAGGTTCTCCTTCGTTGATGCATGTAATCCCTTGTACTTATGTAAGGGCCTACTGTATATTTACTTACTGTGTTTTCTAAATGGTAGGCTTATTACAGGCTGACCTACATGTCTTAAATTATGTTACCCAACAATTCACACTCATAAATGGGTTATACACATGTGATGAACTTTTGGAGGGCTTATAAGGGACCAATTCTCTGACATGGACGAAGGCCTCGCTAATAAAAACACATTGGTTACTGACGGAACATAGTTTTACTTGTTGAAAATACTACATTCTTCCCTTGGGAGACGCTTTACATGCTGGTGCCTGATTTGGCACGCCGACAGGGCATCACGGTAAAAGTGGCCCAAAGCCAGTAAAACTTACAGGTATAAGTTGTGCTTCCCCAGGCGATTCAATAACTGGGGAAGTAAGGGGAGGTATCTCCAGGGCGGCTGAACGAACGAGGTTCCGGTAAACTTAATACTATTGCAGAATTAAAGTGATTAGTGAAACAAGAGATGAATGCCGCCCGGAGCAGGCGCATACACACACACACAACTATCCACTTCGAGTACGTGCAGACTACTGATTTCTCCACATGGTGTGCGCTGCTCCCTTGGCGGTTTAATGCTGCAAGTGAGAACTATTTTCTAACACTTGGCATGAAAACTCTGGAAAACAATAACACTTGCAAAACAATGGCACTATAAAATAATTTGAATTACCGTAAGAACAAATAAAACATGACCCTAATACAACTTGTGTGAATGAGGTGTGGGTGAAACACGTGAATTGAAAAACACCACAATTGCAAACAAGCATAAGATGAACAAAATAATTCTCAATAATAATTTGCATGGGCGTCTCTTTATTCCCCTTATTAAGGGGATTAAATGTTGTGAGCCGTTAAGCCCTTTTGTGGGCGAACTACTTTACACTTCGCTCTAAATTGCACTTCGTTGCACACAGTTACACTGAATCTCACCCCCTACACTCGCCGCACTGTTGCACTCGTGGCATCAAAGAGCAATACACTGTAGAGTACCGATGCATGTTGTGGCGGTTGAGAGGTGCGTAGCTGGGTCAATGGTCTGGAGGTGAGCACACGTCAAATTGTTCTAACAATTTTGCAAAACATGTACGAAAAGTGATGTGTCCTCTGCAATGTCAATTTAACATAGGTATGGCATAAAGAATCATGATAGGTAGAAATCAGACTTTTTAGGAGGGCTTTCAAAAAGGCTTATGTGCCAGCCCAGCCATTACACTCATGTACAAAATTTTGGATTGCAACAAAAAACAATAAATATAAATGTTCCAAAATATTTGTCCAAACTCCTGGGTTCCATTGTTATTTTTTCCTTAAGGTTCTAAAAATAAACATACTCTCAATAAGAATTTTTTTTAATGATATTTTACTGCTATGCAGAAAACTGTATAATGTAATGTACTGCAGCAAGAAAAGAGATCTCAGAAACACTCCAATACTGTACATCGGAGATGATTTGTTCGACAATTTTTGAAAATAACCATAGCTCATAACTGTGGCAAAAGAGCTCAACAAGAGGCAAAGAGACTTGTGCTTATGAGGCAGAAAACTTTACGGGCCACTCAACTTGCTGCCCTGAAAAATGACTCTCATAATGTGCAACCCTTCCAAGGTCTCTTCAAGAACAATTATGATCCTAGTTCTGAGTTCAGTCATGTGCATAAATTTTCCAATTTAATACAATTTTGTGTCGTACAGCTTTTGTACAAACACTTTTTCTTGGTTCTAAAAATAAATTGGAAAAGCAAACACGATAATTGGAAGTAATTCCTATGACATAATTTTTATGCGAAATAAATTTTTAATTAGGTACTGCTGTGAAATCTTAGCACATAATGCACAACATATGTAATTAAAAATCACCCAATGCTGAGAGTTGGTTTAAAATGGATACATGTGAACCCATGCATGTATATGTGCTATGCTAAACACATGCACAGCAGTGAAAACACACCCACCAAATATCTTAGGAGGTGTCACTGGATTAATCACACCTTAAACATAGCCAAACTGGCAACACACATCCACCCATAGATTGAATGCAGCCCTCGGCTCTACACCACAACTATGAGAAAGAAACTGAAACATCTGAAATATAGATAGTACCCTTCCAGCTCCAATGTGGAACTGGCAAAGTATTTTGCTGTGAAGAGATGATAAAATTTGTTTACTGCAGCCAGTCTTAATACTACTATACTAGACTTTGTTTCCCGCGTCATCTAAAATCAGTTGTGCATCCTCTGTGCATTCACTCCAATACAAACTTTACACTTCAGGGGAAGGGCTCAAATAATGCTTATACATATTTGCCTACACAGGGGTTGCAAACACAGACCTAAACCCTTAGACCGATCATACATCATCTCATCAGCTGATGGTCAGGGCTGGGATTAGCCTCCATGCTCCTGTTGCTACAAGCTGTTGCCCCAGTTGAGGTGACACACTACCAATCTTAAGATAGGCAGTGATGGGCCTCTAATAGGTGTAGCTCAGGTCCGAGCAGCTATGTTACTACCAGAATCTCCAGTCCCTTCCCATGTCACAAATTACTAGGAAAGGATGACGGCAGCCAGGTTTCATGTGCTTCGTCCTCTTAAAACAACAAGTAAAAGGCACTAGCTCCTTTCACCCTCTCAGTACCAGAATCTTGTGTGTCTAAACCTGCTGGGAGATTGTCCTAAGGATGAGTACCAGCTAGCCCAGATCAACAGATAAATGTTTTTGCGTAACCAGTAGACATGCTCATGTTCTCAATTCTCCATCTACAGTAAAATTCTGTTACTATGTATCGGTACTACACATTAATATATATTTCACTTAAACATACTATTTTCAATTTCCACCCAAATACCCTACGTCAACCACTGTATGTAAAAAAATTGGTTAAATATGCGAATTTTAAGTTAACTTTCAGTACCTACAACATATATTACATTACTCTGTGGTTTCCGAAATGGGATTAATCAAAGGTCAAACGTGGGCTTTACTAAACAGTATTGATTGTTTAACCATTTCCAACCTAAATCAGGTTTTGTTTACCAAATAAAACATATAAAAATCATACTGACTGCAGTCACGTTCAGTATATTGTTTGCATAGCTATATGCTGCAAACAACAGATTCTCACTGTCAACCTGCAATGCTGTTGATTCTTGTGTGTCAACCTAGAGTAACTGTGTTGACATGCAGTGCGGCACCATATTGACTTCTATTATACATAAAAATGTGAATGCATAAATGGAAAGCAGTATAAACATGTTTCAGTACTGCATCTCATAACAAACAACAAACTTCCTTACAAGAATAACTTCGTAAAATTGTTACACTCATAACAATTAAACTAATAAATTTTTACTCCTAAAAATATTATAAATTGTGTGTCAAAGTACATCCTTAACCCCCCTCCCCCATTGAATTGTGAACACAGAATTAAATCGTAATAATTTTTATATGGACTATCTAATAAAATCAATGGCTAATATATAAAATTATTCTTCAGAAGCATAAAATTTATACCCTTTTGACACCAAAAATATTTATTTACTTTGAGCAGCACATTTTACTAAGTGCAATCATTTTCAAATACTTCTAGCAGGAAGAATAATGCAGATTTGTTAATGAAATAATTTATTTCAAAAGATAAACGTCTTTTGAATAAACTTCCATCAGTGTTATTTGTTAAGGGTAAGTGGCATGATTTTTTCAAAAGAAACTAAATCGTTAAGGATTTAATAATTGTGTATTTACTGACACACATTTTTAACAATGGTGATTTTAACGACTTCCTCTCCATCCCTAGGTCAATTGTTGCGGAGTTGGAGTTAACTTTATCCCATTAATGTGTGAGATTGTACTGTCTGCCTTGCAGATTGTTTTATTCACTGACCCAACCGTAACACTGCTTAAAGTTAGAGAGTTCATTTACTCTCCGCTAGAAAGCTCTAGTAGTAATTATTGCTTGTCTTTTGTTTCGCAGTCCCTTCCATCCGGCCGGTGACATCACAGAGGCAAGCCATGCATTCGCACCCCCCTCCCTGCAACTACCCCTTGCCCTAGCGCCACCAGCCAATCAGTAGCGGACAGCGGCCCGAAATTATTATCAAAGCGGAGCCGACCCGCGTCTCCAGCAGCCCACAGTCCTAGCCAAAACGTACGCCGGAATAGCCAAATGGCTTGGTGTTGGGTGGCTGTGATGCTACATTGCGAAGTACCTCAAGACACTGAGACCTCCAGGAGATCTTCTCTCAAGAACTCTTCTCTTAAGAGTCCTTTTCTCAAGAAATATTCTCTCAAGTGTCAAGAGAACCGCAACCTGAAGAAAAAAGAAGAAGAATTTTCTTCATATTGAAGACACTAGTTCCTCCCTCATGCGAAGCTTCGTGCACTTGCAGCATTACAGGTGGAAATATACTCCATTACAGTCTATGGCTATGGAGGCATGCTCGCTGCGAGGTAGCACAGCTCTAGATTAAGCACATATGTCCCCGAGGTCATATGTTACTATAAGGAGCTTAGGTTATTTTGAAATTAGTTTAATAATTAACCCCATTACTTTCACAGGCTGTACTGTCTCTTCTCGGATATAAAATAAACCAGTAAGTGTTGGCCCAGCTGTCGCTGGCGCCGATGCTTACCTGCAATTCACCTTATTCTCTTTAATCTTCAGGTTCTAATTGGGAATCGGGGGGAAGAAGCCCAATAGCGCCACTTCCACCTCCATACACCATAAACACCTCTCTGGTTAAAGCCAGTGCCACTCCCCCTTGCTGAGCCAAGAGAGAAATAATGTTCCCGCCCCTTCTCGAGTAGATTTTCCAACTCTACTAACACGAGCATGTTACACACACATACACTCTGTCTCCCGTAGCATTTTTATTTAATGTATGAATAATTTTGAATTCTGTTCTGTCGACTGGATTTTTATAGTGCCTATACCGGTTTTTCCTAGTCTCTTCTAGTGATATCTTAGCTATATGTACACTTAGGGAGGTAGTCATGGCCCCAATTGCAGGTCATGGCTACCCAATCGCTCTTTGCCATGATGCATGTCTCCTTGCATGATTTCCTATCCTTGTAGGCGTAAGGGTTCTAGCCCTAATATGCATTAAATCCCGCCCTACCCACCGGGTTTTCACTTAACACTTAGTGATAGGGTAGTTAGAGAAACAATTGTATCCAACAGCAGTCTTCATTTGCAGCGTCCGCCGCCCGGGAAGTGACCAGATTGTAAGCAATGTTAGTTCCTAGAACTCACCACTCAGACCTGACCAGATTGATCTCACCGCTTCCTAGCACTCGCTCCTCAGGGAACCCCTGTTCTACGTTCGTCTAGCAACCATTTCTCAGGACAACACCCCATACTTCGCTTAAGCTCCATCTACGATTGGGTTAGACTGCGTCAGTTAGGAGCAATCCGCTTTGTACCCTGCAAAGCCTGCGACCTCCTACAGTTACGGACATATATGTACAGGACCTCTCCTTAGTCTTTTCCCACTGCTAAATCCTGTCACGTTCCTTGCTAAGTCATCCTGCTATGTGTCGGCGATTACATTACGTCATTACCTACAACATATTCGTACAACAATGCAAAAGTTTGTTGCCTAGTCTACAGCACCTCACACTGAAATTCACTTTTGTTGTTGTCGGTTGCCTCTACCAGCCTTTATAATTTGTACTTGTAGCTTTCCGGCTGAAATTCGCACCGCTGACCAGGAGCTAGAGTGCATTCACCACGTGTTTATTTCCATCAAACGAAATAAAACGAGGGTCAGTTTTTATTTTGAGTACCTTCTTTGTAGACTTAGCACCTTTCTGTAGTTACCCTCGCATAACAGGTTTACAGGCGATCCTGGGGAATTTTACTCAAACGAGCTTGACACTATTTTCTACCCAACACACACTGGCTTTGGCCATCCTTCACTTCAACCCTCTGGGATTGAGGGAAATGAGGAGCCATACAGTTATACTGTATTAAGAACAGCTTTTTGGCTTAGTGATAGCTGGTCTCTTTCGAGTGGACTAAGCTGAGAGAGACTTGTCCCCGCTAGGTTGGGAAGATTGGGACAGGGCCACACACCCACATGTGTATCTGAACAAGGTGAGGCCTGACTTCCCTCGTGTATTGCAGTCTCCGCCAGACTTGGGAATAAGGTGTCTACCTGTCCACTACCGCCCATGGTATCACACATATCACTGCACAAGGAACCTGCAGGTGTGGTACAGTAGTAGGAGGGTAAATTCCAAATCCCAATGCCCTACACCCAGAGGAAAGGCTTGAAGGAAAAAGTTAGGCAAACACTCTAAGTATTAGGTAGATCACACAAATATCAGCCTTCCCTAGCCAAGCAGATAGCTAGTTTGTCACCTTAAGAACAAGCGCAAACACTAAGACACCTGCAAGACCTTGTGGAAGTACCTGTGCCAAGCAACTTATTCACACCACCCGAGATCACCGGCCCCATCGAGAAAACGGGATAGATCGTAGAGTATCTGCACCAACCTGAACGGTGAACAACCTCCCACGCCAGTAATAGCCTACTTAGTGCCTGATATTATTCATTCTACACCTGACAAAGCCTCTGAACTCTCTACCCAAAGTAGCCACGCCATTCCCAAGAGCTGCTCCACCCAAATGTCGCCCAGGTATATCTAAGACAGTGGTGGCACCGAGATGCCGAATCGTATTGCCCACACCTGACTTCGTGCCCTGCCGCATAGCCATGCGACCAGTTTTGTACAACGGGAAGGTGCCAGCTCCCAAGCAAAACTGAACCCCCTTGTACATATAAAAGCGCCTGGATCAGCCTCTATACAAAAAGACCCTGGCGTCCACTACAAAAACAATATAGTGAGTATATATTCCCGGTACATCAAGTGTCATTACAAACCATGCATTACTTCATGTTTGCAGGATGCAATTTGTTTATTTTCATATTTTAGGAAGTACAGTTTTAGTCATGCATTAAAAAAAATATGTATATTTTTTTTTGGAATTACATATTAATTTTATTTACTGAAATGACTAATTCTGTCATAATTTTCCGGCATCGTATGAAGGTTTAAAAATAAGACTTTCGATATAAAGTACATACTTCCATTACTATGTATAAAAGTTGATGCTTTATTCATGTAGGAGCCACGGTGGCTGAGCAGTTAGCCTGCCCGCTTCCCACCAAGGCGATCCGGGTTCAGTCCCTGGCCGGGTCACTCCGGATTTTCTCGTGTTGAAATCGCGTCGGATGATGCCGTTAGTCGGTGGGGGATCTCCCATTTCCCTCGCCCTTTCATTATGGCGCTGCTCCATACTCATATCAATCACTCTCATTGGCTCTTACGACCTCGATTTTAAGAGCCCTCCAAATCTTTTCACTCACTTTATTCACGTACATTAGAACGAGATTTCACTGTACTCCGTAGCATTATTCATGTCGATTCCCTAAACAAAATGGGGAGGTAGAAACCACTCATATTTATATAACACTCCAACATCAGGCCAAAAAGGTGCATTGGTGTGCATATAATAAATCTGAGTATGTCAAAACCCATGCCATATTTTGCAGCCCAAGCCTAGTCATGACCACCAGATACATGGCCTTGGATGAAATTCCTCCAGGTAACAGCAACTGCTACAATTCTCCTGCATATACTTCAGAAGAATATACATTTGAACACAGAGTGCTTTGAGAACACACACACTAGACAAGCCTCCTGAATATCCACCTTTGGTGCTACTGATCATCCTAGCTCCTAAGCTCCAACAGCATACATGCCAGCACACTGTAATTCAAACAGTGCTGAGCCACACTTCCATACCTTCACTCTGGCAAATTATCTGGTTCACTACACATGGAAGAGGAGGAGAACCATGTGAGAGACTGAATCGGTATGACCACATGCACATACTACTGGAAACCCAAGTTCCCAGTGCGAAACAGAGAAAATTCCTGCCACTTGTCACACTGCTTACCCGAAACTCGAACCTGGCTCCCCACATAAAATGATAGGTAGAGGATTGAGTCACAATGACAAAGGAGCAAGCAATTGTGGTGTGCATTGCTCTGCACGACCGGAACTTTGACTAATTTGACTATGATGCCATCCGCAGAAATCAGGATCTTAGATCAAGTGTGTGCTCAGATCTCCCCCCCCCCCCAAACATTGTTCTTTATCCAGTCTTTTTGCTCTTCCTCTTTCCCTTCGTGCATGCATATCCTGATTATAGTTTGCTTGGGTGGGGAAGGGGGCCACTACTTATACAAAATATTTTTGCATTTAGCGACAAACTCTTAGATGTATTCTACTGACACTGATACTTATTCTGCATAAAGCATCACCAAGCAGAGGCGAGTCATGGTGTGAGTACAGCTTGCTTCAGACGAGTCAATACAGATTTTTACCGATACCAGTACGAACAGATACTTCCTTGCCAATGCAGCCTATATCTGATACCAATACAATGGACGTATGAGTAATGAACTTGACGCGTTCCGCTTATACAACTAATTTAATATGACTACGACTCATCGCCTAGAGTACCTTTTCCACCAGTACAGAAGTGAGCAACACTCTGCCTACACTACAGGCAGCAGGAACTTTGAGTGAAGATTCCTTCTCACCTGAAGAATACCCAACCCGGCAGGCACGCCCCCCACCCATCTCCCCAACCCCTTTTTTCCGCTCGGAGACGTCAAGCTGCCCAGAAACACTCCGACGAGGCACGAAGCAGAATCGCTGACCAGAGTATTCCCACACCAACCGGGGCAGGAGGACGTCATGCATTCCCCGCACCCCGCGCCGGCAGCCAACAAGCTTCCACTATATAAGTCCGGACGCTGCCGAGCTCGGGCTCTTGGCTGCTCGCTCGTTGGGAACTGTCCGCCACTTCAGGACCAGCGAAAGCTAGGTGCATCTGCGAAAGCGATGGGACCATGGCAGCTTGGGTGCGGCGACTATCCGAAACTCGTCGCGTCCCCAGGTGGTGGATAGGGGATCCCCAGGTTCTGAGGTGGCTGTAAATAATCAGGTACCAGCCCGCAAATCAACTGGCCGGTGCGAGAGCGCCGTCGTCGTGGACGTCGGGAACCTGGGCAGCTCAGTACGAAATGGCGAAGCGCATCTGCTGGGGGTGGCCCAACGATCAAGGCGGGGAGGGGGATCTCAAAGTGCTGAACAATGCGAAGTGTAGCGATCCTCACTGCTAGATTCTGCGGGCTGCCGACTGCGGGTGCGTGATGAATGGATTGGAATGCATCGGACCTTGGAAGCACCCCGATGTCAGCCTTCACTCCTGGGCCAGCGGATTCACCACCACCACTGGTAGGCCCTGGATGTCTCGCGTTTCCTAGACCGACGGGCTATTTTGGAGGAAGGGGAGGGGGTGGCTCCCCGAAAGAACTCTCCCCACCTTCCCCCATGGAGTGGAGATCCTGGAATTGGCGCGGAAGGGCGAAAATGGAGTCAGTGTCATGACTGAGCTGTCCGATTTTTCCGAAGCACTCGACGAGATGCAGGGGGGTCCTGCATCCTCAGTTGCTGTCGGTACTGCAGTGCTATTCGCCTACACGGCAGTATTGACAGTAGCTCAACTTCAAGGGCGCCTGCGCCTGCGCCAACACGAGGATTGGCATCGGCGCGGGAGCTGTTCTGTCCCCCGTAATACACACCAGCTGAGATCTCATTTCATTTCACTCCGCATAAAACCAACAGAAGTCTTTCTTCCCGAACTAACAAATACCCTACTTTATGCAGCCCTAATCCAGTTAAAAGGAATTATTTTATTCTCGGCGACTGTTGTACAAATTTTCCACGCCACTCTCCTCTTAGCCTGATTTACTACGCTCTTCCATCTAGACACTTTTTCTTTCGGGGTGTGCACATGGCTACAATTGCGGCCATGGCATTATAACCCTGCTTAGCCAAGATGCATAAGCCTATTATAATAATTAAACTCGACATAAGGCGTAAAGGCCTTGCCCTGAGACGCATCCCATTCTCCCACCGACTTAGCTACCTACAAGCATGCTGGAGAGCACACAGAACTGCGAAAGTGCCCACGCTGGCATAGCAGGATTTGAGGGCTCACCAGAAAAAAATTAGCTCGGGAGTAATTCTTGTTCCATTTCTTGTATTATCCCACAACACTGCTACCAGTGCTGGGACCGCCTGAGATCTTCGAAGTAATGAGAACGCCCCCTGTGGCTACTTCACCGTCGACGACCAGTCAACCCGACAACCAGCGAACACACGTACCAACACGTTAAACTCACTTTGTCTCCTCAAGACATCTTCTTTAGACAGATTAGTAGTATTATATATTTTATCGTTAAGCTCTTCCTTTCCCATTCTCAAGTAGAACCAGGTTGCCTACACCTGGCCAGCGTAGTAACCTTCAGCACTCAATTGCCTGGTAGGAGGTAGCACGCGTCGCATGTTTATTGAGACTTCAATAAACATACTGATGTATCCTACTTCTCAGCTTTTCTTTATTAGAGTATCTGTCTGTTTACCCACTACATACAGGTTGCTACATACACCTTTGACGACGACCGGGGAATTTATAACTACCGAATTAACATCAACCACGGGCGCCCTTCAGGGGTTCGTCCTATTTTCACACACCCATTAGACGGCCAACTGTTGCTTCCCAAACTACCATAGAATTGCTTCCAGTGCCGGTGGGGAGGAACAGAGGAGCCACAACCTGTAGTAATACCTTCGCCCAGAGAGGGGATACAGTCTCAAGTTATTGCCTTATCTTACAGCACTGCTTCCAGTGCTGGGATATACCGTGGCTTGAGATCTGCCGTCCATTCCTGTGTGGACACACTTCCAGTGGTGGCATTGGTGACCCAAACAGCTCCAAGTCTCTGATCAGCTCACATAGCATGGGGGGTCAGT
Source organism: Dryococelus australis (assembly GCA_029891345.1). Taxonomy (NCBI): domain Eukaryota; kingdom Metazoa; phylum Arthropoda; class Insecta; order Phasmatodea; family Phasmatidae; genus Dryococelus; species Dryococelus australis. The sequence goes on along the minus strand of CM056998.1, from coordinate 69,623,339 downwards.
GGATACTTTACAGAGCGTGGTCAGCAAACCAAAACTAGATTTACACTACAACTTGTGTTCAGTATTCGAGTCAAGGTATACCCAGTAACCTGTGAGTGAGGACCTAATGCCTTTCAGCCAAACGCACGGCCGCAGGCATAGGGAGCGACACGCAGCGCGTCTTTCCGCCAGACAGTTGAGTGCACTTCTTTAGTATACACCGGAAAGGCAGGCGGAACAGAACCACGCCGCCCAACTCAGGCATGAGTCAGTATCGATCGCTCCGGTTGCGGTATTATTATTTTCTCTGTGCATGCGCATTCGCCCGTCGTGCCATCCTGTGGTAAGAGGATTGTTGACCGGTACGGAAGTGTAGTTCGGTTGGGATAACATCCACTTATTGACAAACGAATCTCACCTGTGGAACCGTAACCACGGAGTGGGCCAGGCTCGTTCCGACTGGACCAAGTACACCACCAACACAGCACCCAAGAAGTAGGAGTGAGTGAGTACTAGCCAACAATCCTCGCCTCTCGTCGCCTGGCTAACTCAGTCACCCCACTTTTGGTCTAGCGAACAGAATCCTTAACTGTCGTGACTAGTAACCTATCCTGTCATACGCCAAGAGATTTTTTGGCGCCCAACGTGGTGCATCAGATGAAACGCTGTACGCAGTAAACGACACGAACTAGACCAACCATACCCCGAGAGCCAAGTGTCGAATCAGTCCAGCGGATTTTGGGGAGTCCTCGAAACACCCCGTGGCGCTCTTAACCACGCCAGAAGTGCTCCGCCTCAAGTACCTGCCACGCAGGAACTCCCGGCATCCTGAACGTCGAGCTCAGACAAGAGTGCTTCGTCCCAGAAACAACCTGCCACGCAGGAAGACCCACCCATCGGGACGTCGAGCTGCCACGCCGGAAGTGCTCCGTCTCAAGAACCTGCCTCGCAGGAACTCCCGTCACCCTGGACGTCAAGCTCGGATAAGAGTGCTCCGTCCCAGGAACAACCTGCCATGCAGGACAACCTGCCTACCAAGACGTCGAGCTGCCATGCCGGAAGTGCTCCGCCTCAAGATCCTGCCATGCAGGAACCCCCGCCAGCTAGGACATCGAACTCGGACAATAGTGTTCCGTCCCAGCCTCCTGTTACACAGGAAACTCTGCTACCCAGGACGTCGAGCTGCAACAGACGTGCTCCACCCCCAGGTCCTACGACGCATTAATACTCGCAGACCCGGACGTCGAGCTGCCACATTGGAAGTGCTCGACCCCGCCATCTTGCTATGCAAGCGGCCGCTTTCATCGAGAACGTCGAAGCCACCCACTAACCCTCAACAGACACATCACCCGCAGTGGAGGTCGAGGATAATCTACCTTCCACTGCCTCGCCCCAGGACCTGACCACCGAGACCGTCGATGCCACCCACTACCTGGTATCACGACGAGCTGTGCTACCCGCAGTCAGAGTGGAGATCTTTCTCCCCTGTCAAAGAAACATCCTGCCCTATGGGTAGGAACCCGTGAAGTCGGGGTGGAAGGCTTGACACTCCCCCGCATTGCCTCAACATCCCTTGAACGAGTGCGCTCCCACTCTGTTGTGGTAGAAGCAGGCGCCACGACGCCTCAGGCTGCTCCACGACGCCTGATGCTCCCACGTACTGCCAAGGCCGCCCACACGCCTGGCCGGTACCGGGAATCGCCATGGTGACCCACAACCAGGTATATGTGGCCATAACCTCTGCACGGTGCCCTTCGTCCAAAGGGGAGGCCCGTTGAAGGTGAAACCGAAGATCGCCAGTAAGTACGCGAAGTTTAAAAACAGTGTAGGAGCCGTAAAACGCTACTACATGCACGTGGCAAAAGGACTCGTTATAAACCGGTCACGTGCACCACAGTTAATTTAGCCGCAAGCCAAAGACAGTGATGTAAGCAGAACAATTACATTTAGGCTAATTTAAATTCAATAGTATCCAATACAATTAAAATATAATTAACCAACGAGGTAAATGAACCAGTAATTACTCGCTCAACTATGTGCTAATTAATTTTTTTCAGCCATAAAAAGCTGTACATCAGTAACTTTGATAGACATTTTACATCTCATGTTCAAGTGTTTCAGTGGCCAACAGCCCACTTAAGTAGGTAGCAGTACGAATGGATGCTCACTACAGTGACAGTAATGGCTACCAAAAGTGAATCATGTAAAGACGCTCACCACAGTTTGTCATTAAGTTGAAAACAGAGACTTCGACATTACAATAACATTTTAGCTTTTTCTATTTTTATAATGATCATCCATAAATCTGACTTGATATGTAGGTAAACCTATAAATGTCACAATACATTTTGAAAGTGTTTAAGCGAAGACCGCTTCCATGAAGAATGGAGTCGTGTAATAATGTGTTTTCAGCACTTACAAAAGTGAACATTTCTTAGGAACTTGCCTTAAACATTCCAACGAAGATACACAGTGTACATATTAGCTGTTAGCCCTGCGATACAAGATGGACTCCCGCAAGGGATAGGTTAGTTTTTTTTTTTTTTTTTTGCTTTCCAGCATTAAATCTGAATTGATGTGTAGGCACACAATTAAATATCATAATACGTTTTTAAAGGGTATATGTAAAGATCACCTATAGTCCATTCCCCACTGTAAACAACTTTCTCGGAGCTCTGCTAAATATCTGCTTGCAGGCCCGTTTCGTATCCTTCCGCCAAATGTAAACAAACATTGCCGTTTGACTGCCATGTAGCATCTGCCAAAATCAGTGATTACATGCCATTGTGTGTGTACATGTGTTCGTATACTTTCGCTACACCTAAATATAAACATTGAAATGTGACTTCTACTTTTATACCTGTCAAATGTGTTGTTTACTGTTTACAGCTGTTCAAAGAATTCTGTCGTAGGTCTATTTCAAAAACCATTTCGTACAAATATTCACAGTTTAGACCTATAACATTATTTAGATCAGCTTTATGACGTTTTAAAAATGCCTGAATTTAAGATAGTTCTTACGGTTATGTTACATTAACATATTTGTTTTCCACGACATAGCACATTACATGTAATGAACGTTAATATTTTCCCGCGACTGTGTTTAACACTGTTACAATCACGGGGTAAATGAACTATAGTATTTAAATGTTTGTTATTGATATGTGTTGGGTTATTTCTTTAAAAGGCCGGCTTCAGTTCGAATAACGAAGGAATAATCAGTCCAACGAAAAAGAGACATTAAAACCAAGCATGCAACTCATGTCGCTCATTTTTTGTCATACAAACTTAAAATATAGTGGTGAACATGCACACAAATAAACCTACCGTAACTTTAATCCACTCATATTTTACTGTATTGCTGCTTACTGTGTATTAGGTTTATTGAAATTTATTGGGGCTGGGCTTAGTTATTTTGTTGGGATTGATGGTAAATCACGTTCCACGACTGTGTTTCAAACACTCAAGGCAAAGGTATAACATTGTGATAAACACATGTGGATGTAAATAAATAACTCCGTCACAAAAACAGTTCACATTTAAAACGTATAAATATTTCACATCAAATATTTGAAATCACGGACACGCACAGATCCAGCATAACGATCACCATGCAGCCACGCTACGCTATTTCACATGCAGCGGTTAACGAAACACACCATAACAGTATATTTATTACTGCCGGGGAAACACAGTTTTATCACAACTTCGTAACTTGTTTAGGTAGGTTTAAAAAACACAACGTCTTCAAACATGATGTAATTTGAAGTATTTTTCGGAGCAAGTAAAATTTCTGCTTCCGTTTGGTAAAAAAACCAACACGCCATGTCGCATGCCATGGCTCGTCACGTCTGCCAATTTCACTGAGTTTCTGCCCTGCCATCATATATAAATATATTATAATAAGTATTCAAATTTAAAAAATCATTATTTTGCTGTAATAAGTATTAAATATGTTACAATTGAAAACAGGTATATTATTGTTGCTTACTAGCGAAGTGAAACGAGAGAGAGAGAGAAGGAGAGAGAGAGAGAGAGAGAGAGAGGAGAGAGAGAGAAGAGAGAGAGAGAGAGAGAGAGAGAGGAGGAGAGAGAGAGAGAGAGAGAGAGAGAGAGAGAGAGAGAGGAGAGAGAGAGAGAGAGAGAGAGAGAGAGAGAGAGAGAGAGAGAGAGAGAGAGAGAGAGAGAGAGAGAGAGAGAGAGAGAGAGAGAGAGAGAGAGAGAGAGAGAGAGAGAGAGGAGAGAGGAGAGAGAGAGAGAGAGAGAGAAGCTTTCTCGCTCGATAAAACAAACAGGGTACCATTACGGCCTACTCTCGATATATTTTGCTGTTATATTAAACTGTATAAATGAGAAGTGTTGCCAACAGGGTTAGCTAAATATTTAAATAGGCACAGTTTAATTTACAAATAGTATACTAAAATTCTACGTTAAAATAATATTTTAACGGTGAACTATTTCTTACCGGCCGTTGCCAACAGGTGGCTGCTCTCGCTGTTGTTAATCCATATTTAAAAATAAATAAATATTAGAAGTTATAGAAGATATTAAGGTAAAGTTTCATTTATTCAATAATACAGTACTCTAAAGTTAACCACAGTGTTATATACTTGTGGAATACGGGTTATTGAAACAACAGGTTGACATGTTATTCCTAGAGTGTTTTTTCAAAGGTTGATTTTTATAAGTCGCTTCCAATCGGGAATGGACTATAAAAGAAAGAATGCAGTTTTGTAGGAGGGCATTTGTATGTATATGCTTATAGTTGTATGGGTTTTTGTTTGCAATATCTTGTGCACCTACTAAGTAAACACTCTGAGCATTAAAGCTCCCCAAATATGGTGCAACGTATTTTAACTTCCATTTCGAGTGTTTCTGTGTTAATAAAGCATGTGATGTACTCGCTTTGTATTCGTTTAGCCGATAAACCCAGGTATTGAAGGGCCTATGGTTGGCCACCTCGCAATCTGTCACACGTAACTATTTAGCTTGCTAACAGGCACAAAGGTTCCCTGGAAAGAGATTCCTTTTTTGTTCTTAACTCACTGCAGCTAGCTGCAGGCCGACACCACTTCACATCTCACACGTTTTGCTTCACCGGCCGGCCGCCCAGAAGAGCACAGAAAACGCACCACAATACTGGTCAAGCACCCTAACATTAAGGGTCCCACCTACCTGTCTACGAAAAAAAGAATTTTGGTGCTACCGGCCACAACACATCTACCAACGTGTACCCAGGCCTTCTAGAGACTTTCTAGACTTTCCAGAGAGTAGGCCTACACCTTTCTCCGCCATATTTTCTACAATGAGTCTTTATCGCAACGGTGGAGGAGGGGGATGGGGCGATTTGACGCGTTCCCCTTATACGATTACAACTCATCGCCTCGAGCACCTCTTCCACCACTACAGACGTGAGCAACACGCTGCCTACACTACAGGCAACAGGAACTATGAGCGATTACTTCTCACTTGGAGGGTACGCAACCCGGTAAGCAAGCCTGAGCCAACAAGCTGCCCAGACCTCGAGCAAGGCCGAGCGCCTCTGACGAGGCGAGAAGCAGAATCGCTGACCAGAGTATTCCCAAGTCAACCAGGGCAGGGCGACGTCACGCCTCCCCCGCACCACGCAAGCTTCCACTACAGTAAAACCCCTCCATTAAGACCCCACTTGTTACGACCACCTCTCTATTACGACCCAATCCCGAGGAACCGTGAAACGTTTGGGTCGAAAAAGTCGAAAATTTGAGGCACATCTAAAAATAGATACAATAATCCCTCGCCAACTGCAGTTTCTTGAACCGCGGTTTCAGTTATGAGTGGATTTGTTTTTGTAGATCTTTTCTCCAACCACAAGTTTCTATTATCCACCATTTTCAGTCAATGGAAAACTAGCCCTTACTGATGTTAGTGGTCGTGCATTTCTTAAGCTGCCGTCATAGACTTTCCTGACATTTGTTGTTCCAAGCAGCGTGAAGCAATAAATTACATGCCAGAAGGGGACACTGGTGTAATGTCCGTTAATGCTGGAGGGGAGGGGGAATTGCAGGCCGGATCAGTAAGGATTGTTTGTCCTAGTCACATGCCGCCGCCTCTGCCTTACCCCTCCTCTTTTGCTGTAAAAACAGCGACACATTACACAGACTAGTTTCTTAATCAGTGTATGTATAACTTAGAATTTAATTTTATATGTAAAGTGATTAAAGGTAGGTGTGTGCAAATAGAATGTGTTCTTATAGTCCAAGAGCCGGTGAGAGATCGACTTACACCCATCTGATAACCAGATGAGACCTATTTTTTTTTAAATTTTATTAATTAATGAACACACCTATGATAGCTTGCCTATTGCAAAGCTGTCATGACTATTTTTAATTAAATTAATTTTAATTACTTTTTTTTTCATCACCTTCTCTCTATTGATAACCAACCAAATTTAGTCCCAAATGTTAATTTTCTATATGGAGAATATGCCAAGGTAGGCTTGCTTACTTATTTCCAGTCATAGCTACCTGGCAAGCAGATATGAACAGGTAAATCAATATAGGTAACTACACCGAGCTGATAACCAATAGAAATTGGTATCAAAATAAAGATTATTTAATAACAAATATAATGGTATAGGCTTGCCTGCGAAAAATCGGTCATAGAATATTATTGCCGTGCGTTAAAGTTTTAAAATTGGAGCAATTAAATACGTGCGAGAGAGAGAGAGCGCCCGAAGTCTGTGCGATAGAAGAGGATACAACATAGCAGCTGTGCGAGACGTGTCCATTGAATGTACCCGAGTGCGCATGCTCTTTTACATGTGATTAAGGGAGACGTTTATTTACTGTCGATATTTATATTCAGAAAGTTGCTGCAGTGTGACACCTGCAAAGCTGGGAATTCTGTGACCCGTACTACAGGCTATAGATGATTATCTCTTACAGCGTCTGTCACAGCAGGCCACAGTGGGGTGGGAGCTGCATCTCTCTTCTCACACTTCCCGTAGATGATATCTCATAACAGGGTAGCTTCTCCCACCCGGCCCCTCCCCCTTGTTGAGTGACAGTCAGTTTAGTTCTTACGACAAGAAAGGCAACTGCTGCCGCAAAACCACACCAGTTGAGCCTGTCCGACTCCAAAGTCACCACCTTATTATCCTCTGGTGGTATGGCCAAGCACAAATGAAAATATTTCTCAATATCAGCTAAAAAGAAAATCGGTTCGGATGGGTTCTGATGCCTTAATATCGGCCAATATCTGGTATCGGGGTGTCGGTATCCACTCAGCTCTAACTTCAGTTACTTGATTAACTTAATGCAATGTTATTAATTTTATTAACGAGATGGAGATAGTTGTAACATTGTAGGTTTGTCTATTGTGGTGCCATATTTCTTCCAAACTGTGGTATCAGTCTGCCACTTAGATTTGATTTTTGCATAACTGTAGGCTGCTTCAGTCAGCGCAAACCCCAATTACTTGTGTTTTAGTGTCCTATTTCAGTGAATTGTGCACATACAGTAAGTAACCACCTATAGCACTGCTTGTTCACCTCACTTGTGTGTGTTTAATGGGCCCGCATTTGAAAGGTTCTTCTGCACATAATGTGAACTCTTCCAGTACCGACACTGCACTTGTGGCTCATCTGCAACATTATTATAATACCTACAGTAATACGAAAGAGGGGCGACTTCTCACACATTATTTTATTTCAAACAGAATTTTGTGTGTTTGGGGTCCTACTTTTAAATAAATGTTATAGGTTATCTAATGAATTTTAATATAAAGTGCAATCTAGGGAGGGAATGCACCCCTTGTTGCATTATTGCTTTGTCAGATTTACCATTTTTAAGATTTTTTTTCCAGTGTATTGTGGTTTTTTAACATTTTAATGGCATGTGTGTGGGAGCTTTGGAGGGAATGCTCTTTTCACAGCTACTTCTTCACATACAACAGATGCCTGGAAAAAATATGGGGGATTACTGATTTTTGATTATTTCTTATAGAGTTCAGTATTATGAAGAGTTAAATATGTATGTATTCTATTCTCAAGGTTTATTTTAATGATGAATGTTTTAATATACTCTGTAATTTATTTACATATTTGTAAATCCTTTAATGCTGTTTGTCAAAGCCCCACCCTCACCATCAGCCAGCAGATGAGAAAAGATATAAACTGCAGGATGTAACTAGGAATGACATAAACTTAACACATCCAGTACAATTACTAAATTCTTTCTATAAATTGCAGCTGTAGTATGGAACTAATCAGCACAGCAGTTTGACTGTCTATAGTACTACTCTATATCAACAACATACAAATCTATGCAATAGCAAGTATGAGCTATTCAAGCTGTACTGTGGGAGTCATCGTAGCTCACGTCAGCTTAAATTCATTAAATAGCCTAAATATAAAATATATTTGCAGGAAACAGATTGATAAAAAAAACTTAATTACATATTGAACACAGACTTTATTTACATTTTCGTATACGAGACGAATGACAACAGATAATAAACAACATAACAGAATTTATCATATCAAAAGTTGTGCATTGTACGCTACATCATAACACATAAACATGACAAAACACAAAAAATTAAGTACAAAAATAACTTCAGTCACATACAAACATTGCACTGAGCACTATTTGTGAACATGTTAGAGATACAAAACTCCATACAAGCTGTATCTCACCACAACTGGCAATACACAACATGGTTTTCAGAATAAGATATGTACATTTAATGACAACTTCACTTTCACATGTTTCTGTAGGCAGAAAATTGAAAGAGATGGACAGAAATAAACTGAAATTACTAATAGTGAAAACTAAAGAAAGATAGATCCATATCTTTTGTCCAGCACAAATACTTCCTCCAAGAATTTTTATTTAGCTCGCACAATTTAAGTCCTTTTGAATCTCCAACTGATTATTAGTGATTAATACTGCAATTACTGTACATACACAATTACAGGGGCTGGTCTCTGTACATGCAAACACAGATAAAACAATATGTATCATACTGCTTTCCTTCATGCATTATCTGTAATGCTCTGTAATTAATTTTATGTGCTTGTCTCATTGCGCCAAACAAGCACAGATTTCAGTTCAACACTGTAGACTACAAGCTGAAATCTTGCCACACGGTTAAAACACACTGAATACCCTGTCCATCTGAAATAATTAAAATTAGCCATTAAATTTAGCAAATCACAATTATAAAGGCTTGATCATTAGACAATATGAAAATGTCATATTAAACATTTTAGACTTTTAAAATACTTGTCACACTTTCCAGCATGTCCTGTCTTTATCAATAAGAATGTCATAAGTTGCACTCTAATTATAACAAAGAGCTGCATGGAACCTGATCCAGTACTTGCAATATTAAACACGCAATGAGGAAATTTGATAAAGCCACAGTTTTAATTAAAAAATATTGCAACACTATCAAAAAATAATTACTTCTAGCTTTCATACTAGTCACTGCTGTCTAATTCTAGGATCAAACTATCTTGTACATAATATTAATTCATAAAAATATAAAATATGTATGTGTATTACGTACAAAGCGTGTGTATTTTTCCAGTGCTGTTGTATCATCAATAATCAATATGTCTGCTAAAGGTATTTCAAGATAACATAGATATATTAAATAAAAAATGGTGGACACACACACACACATGCGTGCGCCCACACACACAGGAAACAATTTTCTACTAAAATGCACAATGGTAGTTATGCTAGGGGGAAAATAAATATTAAATGAAAGCTGCATAAACATTAGCTTTATAATATTCCCCTACCATGCTCTATAGAGACCTCGATCATATACAACTTACTGCATGCAGGGTAACTGCAAGCTTGGTCAACCCACACAGGATAAGAGAGGCTGCAAGTTATTTGAAGTAGTATACACCAGTTACATACATTTACCTCAAAGATCACCAGTTACCAGCTACACACTGCTTATCATTGCTTCTATTCAAGGAAATTCCAGCAGGAGTGGATCTACAATTTCAATTTGGTGATGGGAGGTGCAGGGGAGGGGGCATGTCTCATGCAACCTTCCCCCTTGGATCTGTCCCTGGTTCCAGCAGTCACTAAGCATTTGGTTATCCTACATGCGTATCTAGTGCCCCATCGCTCCTATGCACATGGCGCTCAACTGGCGTGCAGTGTTTCCGTCGTGGTGCGTGTACCAATGGAACTTGAAGCGGTGACTCTACCATTTTATAGGTGGAAAATCTGAAGCAAAGTTCAATCCAGGTGCCTATAATAGTTTTGCGTGTTTCCGACCAGTATATTACGAAATACAGCAGCCTTTTTGGCTATGTTAGAAGGCTAGGTAATAATATTTCTAATGTGCGTGGTGCATTGATAGTATGTATTATACGTACCTCGTCTGAAGTGTATTTTCTTCTTCTGTATTGGTCTAATGGGTACACATTTAATGGTTTCATAAAAAAATGTGGATTTCAAACACACTGCAACACTATTCAAATGTCAGGTAAGCTGTGCTCTTAATGTTTTATAATGCACGACTATCTCTTAAGTTGAAGCGTAAATACTGAGAGTCTAAAATTTTTAACAAGACAGGCAGCTTACAACTACTGTAGTTTGTAACATTACCCCACAATGTGCTACTGCCACGTTACTATTTATGAGGAAAACAAGTGTTACAATAATAGTACTGTCAGACATATAATTTTGTTAGAATTAAAAAAATCATAATTTTCAACAGAGCTAACACTCAATTTTGACAGAGAAAGAAAAGCAATCACACAATTTTAAAAACACACTTTTAGACCAGTAATATTTACTAAATGGTGGACAAATATAACAATTTAATACTCCGCATTCCAAAACAAATTCTGTTCACTGGAAATTATGATTCTAGCATGGAAATTATATTTTCACTGATATTTTCCAAATAATATATTAAAAAATCCAAACATAAATTTATAAAAATAGCAAGAAAATTATTTGTTTTTCTGGCAAACAAGTACAATCCCCTGTCATATCGTAACATTTCAATAGTCAATAGTAGTCTTGTAAAACTTTTTGACAAGAGTCAAATTTAACATGTACCTAGGTATTTATAAAGATCAGATGGTAAAATATTTATACCTTTGAGTGTGAGCATAACATTTATCAACATGAAACTTTTATTATATTGCTGCGATATTCTACTCCTTTCAAGATCTATACTTCCAGCTTCTTAAATACGAAATTTGATACTTCACAGTTACATTGTCAACAAAACTTTCACAATTTCACTCAATTATTTTTTAAGTTCTCAAAATTTAACTACATGACAGACAGTTGTGTAAATGAAAAACTAATTTCCACAGTTTTTCTGTTGCAACTTCATGTTTTTACCAATAAGAATTCAAAAAAATTTTATTTAAAAAAATAAGGTACTACACATATTTCAAGTACTCTAGTATTAAATTGTATACTAACATTACACACATTACATTTCTGCTATCCATTACACCTAGGCCCTACTTAAAATGACACAACACATACACACATCTTACAAAATAATTTAACCAAAAAATACTTGTGAAATGACAAACATCTGTAACTAAGTTAATGTGATCTACAATTTGGAAGCAACATAACTAAATTAATTTGCAACTCTTCAGCAAATATACATAAATAAGATGTGCACAACCACTCCAATGTAATGTCATAAATATGACAATGAATGAAAATTATGTGTGCGAAATAGTTATTCCTACTCTTTGCTACGTAATATTCATTTTACAAGTAGGCGGTATTTTCAAAGGAAAGCATAATTATGTGATATATAGGTATATTGATATTCTGTATTTAAATGTTTATATCAGAAAAAAATGTTTAGATTTTCACCAATAAAGCATTTCACATAAGAAATATCATTGTAATTATGAAAACTGTTATGCAAACATTTATAGGAAAGTGGACAGTTTATACCACTAATAGTGAACACAATTCATTATGTCCCATTTCCATTTATCAAAATTATACACAATTTGTACAACCAATTTTCTTAAAGGTTGCTGTAGTTTGATGTCTGTATTTTCACCGCACACTGAACCTTAATACTTAACTTAACAGTTATAAATGTCAACATTATGCACTCGATGCCAAAGTAAACTGTATCATTTACCTTTAGTTTTAATTGCTCACATGTCAAAAATGGGTAACAAAATCTCAAAGCATGAAAAGAGATCTTGAAAACAATATTTTTTTTGCCAGTGAAGTACAAATTAAAATGTAAGGAATTATACATTACACATACCAAACCTAGATTTTTGTGCAAAATGGGTTGTAGCCAACCAAATAGTGATCCTTTTTTTCCTCGACATACAACTGCTCACAGTGACAGCTAGCTTCCTGAGCTTATGAAGACAACTGCAAAGTTTATACAATATCTATGGCAACAAACCGATGTCCACAAGCAAAATTAATGTTGTAATATGCGAAGTGTGGTGTTCGTAATCACCAGCTGGTTAAGTGTCTTTGAAATCAAATGAATATTTCCCACTATAGATATAATGAAGAAAGTTACTCCACTTTATACACTCTGCCACCTACACACATTTGTTTCCTACTGCCGTCATGTCAAAAAAAGACATTTCCACAATACCCCACAAACAGACTGGGTATGTAAGATGAAAGACACTTTATCATTATAGATGATTACAAATTGGAAAATGTACACACATTGGTAGCCAAAAATTTTATGACATAATACCACAAAGAATGGAGACAAAGATGAGGAAACATTATTTACCAATATTTCTCATAATCATGCTCCTAAACTTTTCATGAACAGCCAAAATCACTAATTACATCATTATTTTTAAAATTTAATACAATTTTAAATTAAAACAAAATTCTCAATTTTGTAAATAATTTTAACATCCTCGCTAATCTTTTATCTAACATTAAAAACGTACACACTTTGCTCCTTGTCGCAGTTTTGAGGAGGAGTTCAAAATGTATCTCCATTTTCACAGCGTAATTCAGCTCTTAACAAGGGCAATACTTCGATATTCCACGAATGAAACACAGGCATTGTGAAAATGCTTGAGTTGCGACCTCAGAAATGGCACTTACCCCATATTTTATAATAAATATATTCTAGAAACATCAAAAATTTGGCCAGGAAGCCCTACATCAACAAGGAATAAATATGTTCACAACAATACAATTTTCCGATGGTTTCGGGTAACGGAATAAATTGCCTTACAATGTGGAATAAACAAAAACTTAAGTGTTTATAATATATAAAACATTGAAAAGAACAAAGAACATTTTTAAGTTATGTTATGAAATCTTGGATAAAACTTTTAATATCACACTTGTTCAGTGCTACAATATGTCAAAAAGTAATTAAATACAGTTAACATACATCCACTGTTCTATTACCAACCCCAATGATTGAGGAAAACACATCATTGTAACTATGTATTAAAAAAACAGGTACTTGCACAAGTTTACTACTTTAAGCCAAATCCAAATTAAAGGATTTGAGACAGAAATGAAACAGTACATTGTACTTCCACATGGTAAGCCCTGCTTTTCCTAAGTATGAAAAATGCATGAGGTCAGATGACAATGGAGCAGTTATGGAATAAAGATGGGAATGAAACACACTATACACTACATGCAACTATCAGCTCAAATTTATAACTCACAGTAAGAATGAAATGATGCACTGAGCAGCAGCACACTGACTAACCACTGACTTTTTGACACAATTATTTGCACAACACTGCAATTGTATAAGCTCATCACTGTACAGCTTGCCAATACCTTCAATACAAGCATCAATATTTTATACCATATTTTCTTTTACTGTACAGGATTGGTGTACATATTCCCAGCATTTCAATTGTTTACAGGATATTTCCATTTATGTGGAAAATATTTTAAGTTAGTAGTTAGTAAATACATAGTACTACATACATAAGAAAGGATACAGCTCCATACAACCCAAAATTGTCCATAAGAATCTATCTCTAATGGCCAATTGTTACGATAATTAGCCTGCTTGTGACAGCAGGTGGTGGTGGTGGGTAGATTAGGACTTGGAATATGTACTGCCAGTCCACTTTTGTAAAATGCCTAGCACTGCTGATAATACCAGCTAAAACTAATTCAGTGTATCAAACAATTGATGATGTAGCAGGGGCTAGCATTGTATTCGGGCACATGGTGGCGATTTTGAGTTTCTCTTAAACAAAGACGAGAGCTGTATTACTGCTAGCACACAAACATAAATACAGCTTCAGTTACTTCCCATGTACACAGAAATCGCTTGTGTTTATGTGTTAGAGTTGTTCCTGCCTCTTCGTATCAGCAATAGAGAACGACAACATCGCTAAAATTATATCACCATTACTTACACATTAGATTCCGTGCTTCTATTATGTGTGCTGTGCTTGATCAGACTACATGCAGCCTTTAAGAACTCACATAATAATCTGTACTTGCAGCAGACACATTTTAGGTATATGCATATGACACAATCAATTTGTATACTCCACCACTTCAAAACCAAAATGAGCACACAGATGTTAATCAAGATAAAACATATGTGACCAATTAGGAAAGAAGAGACATGTTGCACGTGACATTATCCTTGAGTTTTCTAGGTTGTGACTGGCAATATGATACTACTACCTGTGTGTCAAACTAACAGATTGAAAGAAATAATTTTACACTAAATTTTTTTTTTTGGAAATATTGTAAACATTTCGGTTTTCATACTTTCTGGGTTTTACACCGTAATACATAATGAACGTTACCATTACAGGCAATTTTCTACATTAAATTTACTGAAATAAATGTAGTCTCAGGTGTTACTGTTACATATAAAAACTTGCACTAATTGATAAATAAATTAAACAACTAGTTTAACTTAAAATTCTACAGCTATAAACGTGCAACAAATTAAAATGCTGCTCACTAAATGAAATACAGAAGCCTCATTCCAAAAAAAAAAAAAACATGATTTCAAAAATAAAAAGTATCACAACAATTAATTCAATCCACAATCAATTTTTACCAACACTTGCAAAGAACGAGGTCATTACCTAAACAGTTTATAAAACCCTAATCCGTAAAGGGACATAATATATTTACAAAACAATACAGCAAAATATTTGTATAAAAAATACTCTTCACAAATATACATAATTTCACGGTCTACAATAAAAAAAATGATTTGTGCCTGCACAACAACATTTTATTCAGTGTTTAATATTCATCTATGGGGATCGCCCAGGGATGCTCAATGTGTCCATACTGAATTTTCAGAAGATGTTTCTTGATGTCTGCATGTATTGCATCAGTGTGTTCAACTGTAGGAATGTCTAAGACCATGTCTTTGTAAGTGATAGACTTAATAGGACTAACTACACATGCAGTTCCTGTTCCAAACAGCTCCAGCAACTGAAAAAAAATTCACAAATGTAAGCACACGTAACAAATTAACTTTTGAACAGAAAGACTGAAAAATCACTACCTCTCCTCCTGCAAGCAAGCAAGCAAGCAAGCAAGCAGAGTTTCCAATATGGCCCTTCTATCAGAATCTTGTTCAATATTGGCATTAATAAACTAAGGTTATAATATATATTTTTTACTGAATTAAAACCACATTAGTGTTGTAATCATTATCATCAGTATATCAGATGCATGTAAGTAAACTAAGTATGATATAACGTCTTACTAAGGTGAGGAAATTTGGGCATCATAAGTAAGTCATTTGCATCATAAGATATATAAATGAGCAGCTAAATTTTTACTGAGGGAGTTTCTAATGCGCAGTTATTAAGAAAACTTTTCTTGCAAACACCTTAACACTTCCTTGTAGGAATTATTATGTAACATTCTCCATGTATGCTACGATGCATGATGCATCAATATTATTGGTATTCAGAAAACCTCAGCTCCATCCTGATGTTTAGCATTGTTGAAATAAGAATTTATTTTACAGTATTCCCCCACGTGAGCTGAGATTGTACTGTATAATATTTAGCTTGTTTTATTCACCGGCCCACCATAACTGTGTGTGAAAGAAGAGTTCATTCTCCACCGCTAGATAGCACTAGTTGTATTATCGTTCGTCTATGCTTCCCTTCCTCCAGCCGGCCGGTGACATCACAGCTGCCAGTCAAGCCGTACTACCTCCGTTCTATGGCTACCCCCTCGCCATCATGATGCCGGCCGATCAGCAGCGGGCACCGCTTGATTTTTATGTATACCGTATTTACTCCTGTATAGCGCACCCTTCCCCCAGCCCCCCCCCCCCCAAAATAAAGGAAAAAATTTCTGGGGTGCGCGCTATATGCGGGGGGAAAAAAAAAAGAGGAAGGGGGATGTTCAGGGAAGTGCGGTGGAACTGTCTGTTGTCTCATCTCTCACTCTTACATCCTTTCTCGCTCTCTCACACTGACCCTTCAGTTATGTGTAGCGTCGCAAACCTACCCCCCCCCCCCCCCCCCCCCCCAATGGCATCCTATCACATCACAAACCAGAGCTGCCACATGCTTACCCCCCCCCCCCCCCGGCTGATCTAACACCAAGATGATGCCGGTCGATAATTCCGCCAAGCCCTCTTTGTTTCCCTGGCAGAGGCTAGTGAACTAGAGTCAGTGGGCACAGAAGGGATGAGGCGACAATTTTTTTTTTAGATGGGTAGTGTGACATTCAAACACGGCAAAAAAGAGAGCCTGTCATTGCTAAATGGAGAAAGGAGAAAAAAGAAAAACGAAGCGGGAAAAGTTAAGTTGTAAGAGCAGGAGGTTTTCAGAATTTTTTTATTTTCGCATTTTTCCAAACATATCACAATCACCGCACATTGATGTAAAAAAGAATAATTTGTTCCATGCTTACTATCAGAACACCATAAATTTTTGGTGCAATTTTATAAAAAAAAAAAAAATTTCCCCCCCGAAACTTGCTGCAAAAATCATGGTATGCCCTATACACAAGTAAATACGGTAAAAGGAGGCCTTGTTTGTGGGGCTTGTCAGATAAAAAAAAACCTCCCGAGGCATTAGGCATTTGGTTTTTGTCTCAAGCACTCGCTGCTCAGAATACGTCACCTGCCTGTCTAGCACTAGCTGCTCAGACACACCCCGTATTCTTGTTTCTCTTCCAGCAACCATTGCTTGGAATACGTTAGGCCCTTATAGCTTAGTGGTCTGACCACTCAGCGACGTTAGTTAGGCGACTCTCTCTATGATGATCCCTGCTAACTCCCACCTTCTTCCTCAACACGGACGTGTTCGAGACAAGGGAACTACTATATTATGGTCCTTCTCAGGACTGGTCCTACCTCTCCTTGCTTAGTCTCCCTATGTCATGTCGAGCTTAGCATACTGTCGTACACCTAGGGAATTATGGAAACAATAGGAGAAGCCATTAGCTTAGCCAGGCCACGCCACACTTAGCACACCACTCACCCCAGTTCAACACCGGTTGCCTCCACCAGCTACCACAACGTACGGACAGCTTCCCGGCCATTTACTCGTGCCGGCATGCAGTAGCAAGTACGTCACCACGTTTCCAATTGCTGGAAATAAACGTGACCTGAACAGAAACCTTGAAAATCACCTTTCCTGTAGACCTAGTACCTAGCTACCAGTGGACTCTTCAAAAAGAAGGGAAAGCAGGTAATCCTGGGGAAGTTGCTCAAGTGAATCAACAGACTCTTCTGTTACTCACCCACAGACACTTAGCTCGGACCACCTTTCCATCTACTACGTGGGTGGAACGGGGATGACTTACAGGTACACTGACTTGGGTACAGCTTGACAATTTGGTGTCCGTCAGCCTCTCCACTGCGGGCTCCCGCCAAGAGACCTGGATGTTCACTGGGTTGGGAAGACTTACCCGAAGCAACACCCACAAGTCTGACCTCAAACCAGTGTGGCCTGACTTCCAGCACATACTGCGGTCCCCACCAGGTGCTGGAATAGGATGTCCGCTGAGTTACGGTCCATCCATGGCTCGACACGTAATTGGGAAAAACAAGTAATCTGCCTTCCACTCCTCGATGGGGAGGGTGTACTGTGCATCCTAATGACCTACTCCAAGAGACGGGGTCTCAAGAAGAAAGCGAGACTGACATTACTTGCCTCTGGATGCCTGTACGAGTATTCACTGGCCTTGGTGGCTCTATCACCACACTCCAGCCCAGAGAGTAGGTCCAGGCTATAAGGCACCTGCAGGACCCAGTGATGCTGAAGAATCCTACGCACCTCTTCAGTGACCCAGTACGCACAGGCAGTTAGGAGATTTCACAGTAGATTGCTGAACTGATACGTCTATCCTCTACTCCACAGCTTCCTGTCGTTGCATACAGGATCCCTGATGTCCTTCTTTCAGCACCCGCTCCTCAGCCTAGGACACAGCTCAACCTGTACTACCCATTGTTGTACGCTCACTCCCTGTGATCTGTCACTCAGATATTCAGAAACGAGTGGTGGCTCCTGTGCCCAATTGTGTTGAAGACCACAGACTTTGTGCCCTGCCGACAGCTAACTAGGCTGGTAATTTACAACGAGAAGGTTCCAGCAGGCAGGAAGGACCAGACCGCAGAGACGTTACAGGAGTGCTCGGTCTAGCTCCTGGCCAAAAGCTGACGGGGCTACTTCTGGTGCAGTAAGTACATGACTCGCACCCTCTGCCAGCATCAAGAGTAGTAATCCTATGTCAGCTAATTTCATCATACTGCACTGTAATGAGTTTATATTTTCACATTTTAATTGAACTAGCCAATAAATAACTACAGGAAATCCACTAAACTGTTTTAAAATTAAAATATTTTAGTACTGAAACTTTTTGTATTTAAGTAAGATGTGTGTGATTTGCAATTTAGAAAACTTGCTCGTAGCACGTACATGTCACATTTATTATACATTCAGTTTAAAAAAGACAAAAGAAGAGCTACACACTCAGTTTAAAAATATGCCAACAGGTAGCAGAAAAATTGACTTCTTTGTACAATACATTTTCATTAGGGATGGACAGATACCCGATGCATGACATATTTAACAATATTAATAAACAACTGCTACTCATCAGTGCAACTGCATCCCTGGCAGTTTGTCTACAGAATTGAGCTACCGTTGCCGCCACCTGTAAGATTGTTGTATCTACCGGGCCGGGACAGATGTCCCAATAATAATATTTATTTTCGCCCGATGAGCCACCAGGACCATACAAGAGGCTCATGGCGAGTACAGCAGTGTGCCATGGGATGCCGCCACAAGTAAGATGCGTAGAGTCCACCGCTCTCCACCACGCTGCTCACCCCAAGACTCTAGGTGCTGGGCTTGCACCTTCTAGCACCCACTCCAGACACCCTATGCCGAGGAGTATAAAAGGAGATGCATCCCGGCCTCCGGATAATCAGTTCTGCTTCAGTTCTCGATCTAGTTTTCTTAGTCCTCTCCTGAGCTCTCATCGCTCCAGCTATTGGTGCCAAGGCTCACACCTCTCTGAATACACCGCTTCCCTTGTGGGGCCGAAGAGCCTCTCCTAAGCTACCTAAGGAAGAACCAGCGGCATCACCAGCTCCACACTGAGACACGTTCAGTCCCTTACGGACACACAGAGAGTAGAGCTCGCCCCAAGGAATTATTGTACACAACACGGACTAGCTACTGCCTCCTATAGATTTGCACAGGGCATATCCCCCTGTTTACGATAGGGTGTTCACCTTCCGCCTAGCCCATGTGGATTTGGGAGATAGTACTTCTACCATCTGTGTTTACTTCCTTACAGTCAATAAGCATTGACCTTACCAGATTTCTAGACTTCCTTCCTTGTGTCATTATTGGAGCTAAAGGAATCAGCAGGAGACCGTACAACACAACAGAACATCCTTGGAAGGCCACCCATTCTCTGCCCCGTGCAGTGAACGGTAGAGCCACACTATTAGGATGCTGTCCCTTGGAAGTTAGCTTGCCGGCTCACCGCTCACTTCATGGTGTCAAAGAGGGGAATGTCAGAGTCCGGGGAGACCAGTGACCACTGGACACTCACCTCACCAGTATTGGAAGTCCAACCGTTCCTTGCACCAGGTGGGAGGCATGGTAGAGCCACGACACTAGGTACACTCCTGGTGGGATCTGCTTGTTGACTAGAGTGCTCAACTCTTCACCACTCACTTTATGGTGCCGAGAGGGTTGCGCTCTGGTGCAGGGAAACCAAACCCATTGGGACAACACTGTGCGGTTCCTGCAACCAAGGCTTTGCAACTCGAGCCTTCTCCACCCCGATGGAGGAGTCAAGAGTCAGGTACAGTGTTGGCGGCAGTAATTGGCACCCACACTTGGACATGCACACGTCAACTGCCTACCTCCTGCAGCCCCGACTTTTGTACCTACTGCCTTACACTCGAGGTGGGGTTGAGAGACGGGCCAAGAAGGCGAGGGCTATCTCAAAGAATCAACAGGGGCTACGTATTTTTCTTAGCGGGTTCAGACTGCTGAATCCACATGAATAGGCTGCACTGCTGAGACACCTAACCATACTTGTACCAACGGTCATGCCAGTGAATCTGTTCGTGCCACCTACCAAACTTGCGGCACTGTTTGGCGAGAGGTCCCCCAGCATACTAGAACCACCACCTAACACCTCAATTGAGTGCCACCCAGGTAGTGGGAACAGGGGCAGTACAGCCACCCCCCCCCCGAAGAGTAACGCCACCCCACTGCACCACCACCTAAACCTGCTGCACGGAAGGTGAAACTCGAATCAGACTTTGTACCAAGTCGACAGCCAACCAGGCCAGTGCTGTACTCAGAGTGGGCCCCAGTCAGTGCCCCGAGACGAATAGCTACCCTGAGATACGACTCGCCTAGCATCAAGTAAGTAACCAGAGACAGGGACATTCAACCAGCCGTGTCTGTCACGCACCATGCTGAATCCGTTATTGATGCATTGGCAGATAAACATATAATTGGCATCAGTCACACTCGGCCATGGTCCAACCAAATTGTTTTATCAATCCAAATTATGTAATTATCATGAAAATTACTGTAACTTGGTTATCTGGCTGGACATGTTTCCACAAAGTATTTTTATTTTTGCAACAGAAAAATCATTTTCTTAACTTTAATTTAATCTTTTAGTGACACATGATTTGATATTACATAACGGATACAGATATGGCTGGCTTTGGTGCTGCTACACATTTAACTCAATATAGACCATATCTGGTGTAATTTGTAAAATAAAATTATATTCAACTTATTATTCTGGTATCTGCTTTCGAGGTAAAAAATTCATTTGTAAAAAAAAAAATACCATTAATATTTTTCACACATTTTGTATGACGAAAAATGTCAACAAACAAATGCAAAAGAAATACAACTGAATATTGATCTAGCACTCATACCATGACACCGTGAACAACTGAGAAAACATGCAGGATAGCAAAGCGCCCCTCAGCGTATTAACTGGTACAAATTGGCAAAATATTTCTAAATATGAGCATATAGCTCTAATAGTTTTCAATAGTATAAAAACTATGAGTTGGGGACATCATAATTTGGCATCGGAGCTCAGAGCTGTTCATGCTCGGTCATTTCAGTTGGTCAGTGGCCATTTTTCCGTAAAAATTTCTATGTTTTCTCTTAAAATTGACTAAATTTCCCTCTAAATTTTTCGTTTTCCTTCAAATACCCCCACCCCCCCTCCCCCTCAAAAAATCACCAAGCCCACCAGTTGCAAAAAAGATCCCCCGAAAGGAAATTTACTATCGATCGGACAAATTTAAGGGGATCATTTTCGAGGGCAGAGCAGTGGTGGCCATATTTGTTTTATAGGCATACTGTATGCCAAATTAATACATGGGATCCAGGATTGGAGTCAGACCTGACTATTAGTCATCATAGTTGTGTCGGTCATCTTAGCAGCTATACTGGATGCAGATGACCTTGACCTTGGCATCATGATTTTTAATAAACTTGAAGCAAAAATTCCCAAAATATCCAAAATCATTTTGGAAATCTCAAATAAATTCTAAAAAATCCCCAAATATTTGTTAAAATTATTTTTAAAATGTTTAATGTTTAGAATTAGAGGAGACTAGGAACTGTAAACGACCAGGTACCATGTTATGACGTCACTGAACCGCCATGTTAGACCCAGGTGACCTTGAACTAGACCCTATAGCATGACTTTGGATGACCTTGAAAAAAAAACCTTAAGAAAAACTGTACAAATTGATTAGACTCATAAAAGTCAGCGTTACATTACTGACTACTACCATCTTGGATTAAGGTAGACGGAAGGTGAACACCCTATCGTTACTTGACCTTGACCTTGTATGACCTTGAACCCAAAAATTCTACAAAATTTGCAAACAATTTCTAAAAAAATATTAAAATTTTATAAAATATGTTTTTACAATTTATAAAAAATTTATATTATTATTAAAAATGTATTTTAAAAACTTTCATTTCTAGAGGTTACCCCAGAACCATGTCCAGCAAATGACTGACCATCCGCCAATCAACCACTGTATCATAACCTTTCCCTACCATACCAATGTTTCTCATTGGTTAATTAGTCGTCAGGCCTCCACACCCCTAACACATACTCATTCTGTGGAATGCACTCCACCAGCCATGTTGGTTCTTTTCGTGTCATATGTTTACATCACCTAGGTGGTACTAGTGTATTAATTCACCCACCGGGCAAGTTGTCGATTTAGTCACCGTGCGACCACGATATTTGTTTAAGTTTTTTAAGTATAGGTTGCGCTGTCAGCACCCTCCATATTGGATTCGATTTTCAACACATAGATGGAATAATTTCTCAATGAGAAACATTGGTAGAGGAGGGAAAGCTTATGACAATGTGATTTATTGGAGGAAGGTCAGTCGTCTACTGGACATACTGCTGGAAGTACCTCTGGAAATGTAAGTTTTTAAAATAAATTATTAATTATAATATTGAATATGTTTTTTTATACATTTTAAAAACATTTTTATAAAGTTTTAGTAAATTTTTTAGAATTTTTTGCGAGTTTTTACAATTTTTTGGGTTTAAGGTCATACAAGGTCAAAGATACCTTAATCCAAGATAGCAGTAGTAGTCTGTAACATAATATACTTGCTGACTTTTTGAACTTAAATCAATTTTTACAATTTTTCTTGAGTTTTTGTTTTCAAGATCATGGTTATAGGGCCAAGTTCATGGGTAAAGGTCACCTGGGTCCAACATGGTGGTTGCATAATGTCATAACATGGTGACTGGTCAGTTACAGTCCCTCATCACCACTAATCCAAAACATTAAAAATTTTAATTTTATATATTTTTTGGATAAATTAATTTTTTTTATATTTGGGGATTTTTTTAGAATTTTTTGAATTTTTTGGGTTCAAGGTCATCTGCATCCAATATAGTCGCTAAGATGGCTGACAGAACTAAGACAGTTGATCAGGTCCGACTGTAATCCTGGATACCATGTTTAGATTTGGCATAACCTATGCCTATAAAACCAATATGGCCACCACTGCTCTGCCCTCAAAATATCCCCTAAAATTTGTTTTATGGTTTGAAAATTGCCTTTCAGGGAATGATTTTTTCAGCTGGGGACTCGGTGCTTTTTTTTTTGGGAGGAGAGGGGAAACAGGTGAAGGGGGATGGGAATGGGAATTTTTTTTAGGGAAGAAGGGGAAATTTTGAGGCGAAAAATGGAAAACATTTGGGAAAAATGGTCACCGGCTGACCATAATGACCGAGCATGAACAGATCCGAACTCAGACGCTAAACGACAATGTCGCCAACTCATCGTTTTTATACTACCCACAAAAGACTTCCCCCAAAATTTAGAAGTTAAAAAATATGGGCGCACTCTTAGAAAACCCGCACATTTGTTAGCCCCAGAAGAAAACACGCTGATACTCACATTAAAATATATTTAAATATTCTTGTAGGCAAGTATAAATATAGAAATTTAATAATTTTATATTCCCATGTTTATATATATACACGCGCACGCACGCATGCATGCGCACACACACACACACACACAACTAGTATGTATAAAATAAATAAAAAAAAAAAAAACAATTTTATATTTATGTATACATAATTACCTGCATGTTTTGTTCTAGGGCGAACGAGAATGTGGGTTTTCTCAGAGTGCTTCCAGTTTTTCACATATAAATTTTATGGTAGAAGTTCTTTTGTGGGCAGAAACTAGGATCTTTACTGTAAAATGAACCACAATTATATAATTAAAAAATTACAGTTGACGTTCTGACACCGTGAGGTGAACATCAATTTGGAAGGGCTCCCTCGTCATACCGCAAAGATGAGTTGTGAATACGAAGGCCTGCTTTTGAAGCAAGTGGTGGGTTAGGTGACATGTTACCACGCATCTCCCAACAATATCCTGCACATGTTTTATTGAATTTAGTTTTGTGGACCATACAGATTAGTCCATGCAACAAACTTGTTCACCTTTAACAGCTCAGCAACAGCTGCTGTACAATGAGGTTTAACGCTGTCATCTATAAATATCTCAGGGCCCAAAAGTGACTGAACCTCTTTGGAAGATGTGAAGCTCTGTACAGCCACCAAACATCATGCCTCCACAAATTATAACTCCACCACCTGTAAACCAGTGTCACTCTATCCATACGTACAGACATCCAGAATCTCTAATGAAACTAAACCTGCTCTCATTCATAAAGAGCACCTGACCCCACTGTTGAGCTCCTCAGTTCGATGTCCCAGAACCAAAGCAAATGCCATCTCTAATGGGTTGGCATAAATGGCACATGCAACTCAGGAATCCCAAGAGTGTCACGCCTTATGGGTATAGACTGCAACATGAATCCTGCAGCTGTAACTCTGTTTACCACATAAAGACAAAGTCAGCCTGGAACAATAGAAGGGCACCAAGACCCTCCGATGAACACCTCACGGTGAACAACTAAAGCTCAATCAGGAACCCAACATCCAAATGGAGAGCTACTGGGTTGCACTAGTGGAAGATAAATCTTCCACTAAAAGTCCTATTACACTGCCAAAAAAGGTTCCATTTTTAAAATATACAAACACTGCTACGGCAACACTGTATGTCCTAACTAGAGAACACATTCACTAATATTGGCATGGGTTCAGTGCAGAACCATCTTGGATACTTATCCAATAACACTCCAACATACCCTAGTGCTACTAGCATCTTAGGTACAGTTAGAGAGTTTACAGAGATACTCACTGTGAAGAGTAAACTGAACCATGAGTACTTGTGATGGTCAGGACAAGGGCAAAGGATCAAGCAGATAGCATCCAGACACTTGGATAATCCCAGTTCCCACCGACACTTGCGTTTGCTGCTCACACCACGTGGCAGGAGGCCAAACACTATTAGCTGCAACTTAACCTTGGTAGCTTACCATTTGGCCAGTTGCTGACATGGATGGGTTCACATCCCATTTCATGTTGGCCACTGACACAGACCACTTCACTTCATAAACTGTGAGATGGAGAGGTACTGTCCACAGTTACTGTTGTGGCATTCGTGGACACCACACATGTTATTTGCTTGGTACCACAATTTTATTCATGATTCACTCTTTCAGTAAAAATGTAGTTTTACATAAACCATACATCCCCCCCCCCCCCCCCCCTCGCTCCAACTGATTACAGTGAAACCCTGTTAAGAAGTTTCCACTTGTTTTCCTGCTTAACCTCTTGACTTAAAAAACCTGAATATATTCAGGTTGTTAATTTTGGCGAAATATTAAAAACCTAATATATTCTGGTATGTTACCAGTAACCAGTAAATAAATAACAATCCCAAAAATATTAGTTAATTGTTTGTAGTTTTCATATCGGTCACTAGAGAGCAGTTAATTGAGAGTTACAATACCAATAGAGCTTATGCCTATCTCGCTAGATAGCAGCATAGTACCCTTTCTTAGTTAGACCACAAGTACATTGCTAGGGTGCTGCGACGTGAATGTTTGCATCTCGAATATTGATGTTATAGCTTTAGCTGCTAGATAACACCCTAGTTCTCGTGGAAGTTAGATCATAAGTACGTCGCTAGAGTACACTGATGTTACTGTATGTGTCTGTAATACTGAAGTTATTTTTTCCTCCATTAGAGTGAAGCTACGTGGTACTTTGCTGCACAGTTTATTTCTATAGCCACCGCAAGTTTGCCACTAGATAGCAGTAAGTGATCGTTCATCAAGAATAGCTTTAGCTATATTTTTGTAACAAACCAGAGAAATAATTGCTTAATTTTACATCACTACGGAGTGTTGTTAGTTTCCGTGGTCGAAATCTGTGTACATATATACACATCATACTGAATATTTCATCAATTTATGTAGAAACCTTTTTTATGTTTATATGTAAAATAGTGTTTATCTGCAGACAGTACTGCAACATAACTGCTTTGTTTTGATGTGATACAGTATTATACAAAAGTTGTGATTGTTATTTCAAAATAAAAAATGGAAAGTGAAGATGAACTGGACATTGAATTTAGTGAATCAGGAAGTGAATCTGCTAGTGAGTTATCATCAGAAGATGAGACTGAGAGTTCAGAATCTTTTGAGGACATCCTGGCAAGTGCTCGACAGTGGGTACAAATTAATACATCTGCCGAACTTCCACCGATGTATCCTTTTATAGGTGAGCCAGCAATTCACTTTAAATTCAACCCTGACAATGATATCTCTCAGTATCTCAACGTCTTTCTTGATGATGAACTTTTGAATATTGTTGTGACTGAGAAACAGATA
Organism: Dryococelus australis; assembly: GCA_029891345.1. Lineage (NCBI taxonomy): Eukaryota > Metazoa > Arthropoda > Insecta > Phasmatodea > Phasmatidae > Dryococelus > Dryococelus australis. The sequence goes on along the minus strand of CM056998.1, from coordinate 69,596,590 downwards.
TGCAAGTGACAAAGATATACCACAGTGGAAAGACACCACAATAGATGAAATGCGAACATTAATTTGCGTAATTCTTCTTCAGAGTATTGTGGGAAAAAAAAAAAAAAAAAAAAAAAAAAAAAAAAAAAAAAAAAAAAAAAAAAAAAAAAAACTACCAGCTGTATTGGAGTAAGCAACCTTCAATTGCAAATCCATTTTTCGGCCAGGACCTCAGCTACAAACGTTTTCTACAGTTAAAGAAATGCCTTCACTTTTCTGATAATTCGGTCTATGATCCTCTAAATCACCCACAACCGAAGCTGAACAAAATCTGGTCAATTCTACAGTACTCCCCAGAGCGAGATGTCACCATTGACGACAGCCTGATGCTCTAAAAGGGATGGTTAGGCTTGGTACAATATATGCCTCTCAAAAGAGCAAGATTTGGGATCAAGACATTCATGATATGTGAATCGCTAAGTGGTTACTTGTAGTCGGACCTATGTCTATGGTACTGTGCGCCAGACAAGAAGAGATATTCCGCCATCATTTTGCAGCAAAAAAATTAGAAAAGGTGAAGATGTAGCTTTTCAAAGAGGGAAAGTGACAGCTCTGAAGTGGAAGGACAAAGAGGATGTTAGCATGCTGACCACCATTCATAATGACCAAATGGTGACAGTTCAGAAGAGGGGCATAAAGAAAATGAAACCAGTTGCAGTAGTGGAGTACAATAAAACATTTGGTGGGGTCGATAAAATTGACCAACACTTAACTGTAAATCCAGTTCCTCGAAAAAGATGAAAAAAATATTATAAAAATATTTTTTTCACTTAGTGGAACTTGCATTGTGGAATGCGTTTGTAATGGTATAAGAAAACTGGTGGGCAAAATAATGCTCTTGACTTTCATGTTGCTACCATTGACAAAATGATTTCAAACCACAAAAAAGCTCCAGGTCGTCCATCCAGCAGCACCAACCCTGCACATCTGACCGGCCGGCATTTCCCATCAGTGATTCCAGCCACAGCAAGAAGAAAATATCCTACAAGACCTTGCGGTATGTGCAGCATTGTTCATGACGCGAAGGGCAAGGAAGCCAGAAGGGAGTCGCAGTATGTATGTGAAGAATGAGACGTAGTATTGTGCATTGTTCCATGCTTCAAGGCATTTCACACCGCGACAAACATTTACAATCAGCTTAAAACTCAAACACTCAAAAGCGTAAATTTTGCATAGTACTGTACTGCATTTTAGATGTTATCAAGCAAATATTTTTACTTTAAAAAATGTTTTCACTCCAAATATAATGAACGAATATATTCGGGGTTTAATTATAGCATTAGAATAATATTTTATATCTCAAGTTTCACTGGATTTGTGACATTGTAATTTAATATACACACTATTCCATGTATATTCCTTTCATTTAACAAATAATTTTTTTCTCTCTTAATTTTGGAAATTTTTAAAAATTAATTAATTGTTTTAATATTTTTAATTTTTAATAATGCAATGACTGAATATATTTGGGGTTTAAATAGAGCATTATTATAATATTTCATAGCTAAAGTTTCACTGGATTTGTATCATTATAATGTAAGTGACGAACTGTTCTATGTACATTCACTTCATTACAATAATAAAAAAATTGGTAAATTTTGGAGCAAATATTAAAAAATAATTGGTAAGTTAAGAGGTTAATAAGTTGAATAATTGTGCACCTTGTCTAACTACACATGTGTAATTTGACCCTTTTAAGAAGTTTTTCTGGTTAATAAGTATTATTTTTCAGTCCTTTCAGAAACTTCTTAACAGAGTTTTACTAAAACATGGAGAATATAAAACATTCAATTATTCCTTAACTGTGATAGGTAATTACTGTTGCACACAAGTCTGCAAAGCCCCACAACATTCCAACTGCAAATGTAATACAAGCAGACCTTCCACAGTTGTGGTGACTTGATACATCTATACTGCATATTAAAAACAACCTCTAAGATAATACAACTCACCCGACCATTTTTCCATAGGTCTATAACCTCTGCCATGGTGATGGAGCGCTCCGTCACCTTGAACTTGTTCCACTCCCGTGCCAAGTCCAGCACAGACTGCCGTGTTATGCCTGGCAGGATCAGGCCATCAAGAGGAGGTGTCACCAACTCCTTATCTGAGGAGGCAACCACACTCAGCAGTGTAGGCTGTCATCCTAAACCTAACTACTAGTATTTAGGCCTATTATACTGTGCGCATTATTTCGAACCAAAATAATTTCTACGGATTTATCATTCTAGGGAGTTTAATTCAATTCAATTATGAAATTTAAATCTAGAATAAAATGTAAACAAGAAAAAATGCAAAGTGAATTTTGACTAAGAAAGATGCAAATTCATACAATTCTATAGCACCAGTAATTATTCTACTTACATTTGATAGATTTGATGGTGATTCACACCAACTGAACAATGTCTTTACATTTTAAAATATTAAATAGGAATGGATTTGGTAAGTATGAAAAACGTATATGCATCATATATAAAATGTGCTAAGGATAAGCTAATTACCACTATTTACTGGCAGCCTTTACTTGAATATATCAAGTACACCAAGAGCAAAGTTTTAGTTACCCATAAATAAGCATTAACAATTTTAACACACCGCAGTTTTGTCCTATGAGATAGGGGGTTAGTGGAGGGGGGACTGAAAATTTCTCAATAGACACTTTTAAATTAATTCTAAACTACAAAAATCTCTACAATGTCAAATTATGATTTTTAACACAACCACCACCACTTCCTTCTGTATATTTTAATTCCAGTGCAGTCAAGTGTATAGATAGAATAAATTTTTGTCCTAGATTCTACAATCTAGTCTAAATATATTTTTAAAACTCTCAACTGAGATTTACTGGTCCACTAAAAATTAAATTCAACCTGAAATCTTACTCTAAACCAAGTTTGTTAAAACAGAAATTATAAAGATGAAAGTTTATGCATTTAGAGATGACACTAAAACACTCACTTTTTTCCGGGAATTAAAAAAAGCCCTTTAAAACTGACAATTCATTAAGCCTGTATCCTCTGTTGTGCTATAACTATATTAAATTATATTAAGAAAATGCCAGCAAAATGCTAAAGTATTTGCACAGTATAATCTTATGTAATGAATAGAGAATTGCAAAAAAATTTTTAATGTTTATTACATTATGACAATACACAATTCATTATTTAAATACACTAACCTATCTGGTTTTGTTTGCCAGACCTCTCAGGTACTTCGAATTAGTTTCTAACATACTTAACACTGTATACACATGAATACATACCTCCCTGTTCATTGTAAAACACCATGAAGATGTTCATGGTACCCACTTCTGTCAGCATATGGTTCTCACCATAGAGCCACAGCACCTGCTGTAAGCCCCTTTTATGCGCTTGCTCCTATTGCCAAACACACAAACCACAAAAACATTTTGACAATCATTTGGAAAGTCGTATTTTTTAAAAGCTTTACTAAAATCCTGCATCTATACCTTTTAAAGTGTTACTCTTAGATGTTCATTAAATGCCTTGTTATAAAAAAAATTGCATACATATTAATTTCCATTCGGAAAAGCACTAACATGGTACACAGTAATGCTGTTTTGTTTGACGCATAACGCACCCCAGTTTTGGTATTTAGACGACCTCAGCTCCGTCCGGATATTTAGCACTGTTTAAATAGGAATTTATTTTTACCATTTTCTCCCGAGATTGTTCTGACTACTATTTAGCTTGTTTTTTTTCACCGGTCCACATAATTGTGTGTGCAGAACAACGAATTCACATCTCCACCGCTAGATAGCACTAGTTGTATTATTGTGAGACAAGTACGCTTATAAATTCGCGCACAGTTGTCTCTCCACCCTCTGCCCATTTTCTACGCAACACTGTTTTCACCTTCTGCCTCAGGAAAAGTATTGATCGGAAGACGTGTTGGAACAAACTACAGAATATGGACAAATAATGCTACAAACTTACTTTTAACACCCATCAACACTTACGTTTATATTATGGAAGCCCACATTTGTGGATTTACGGCTCGTAGTAGCGTAAATACTGCACAAATTAATGTTTCTTGGTGGACTGGCACCGTATCGCATCACAGTCCGCAAGAATACTAACGAGCGCAGCTCAGCTGGTTGGAGTAGAAGGTGCCACCACCAGAGTTCAGCAATGTTCCTTCCCGATGTGCAGTGGAAAAGACATGCCTGCGCGCGCAATTATGAATAGCTAGATTAAATATAATGGAGGTGACGTCACAGATAATTCCAAAAGATGGTTCTTAAATATTTGTGAATTATGGTAACCCCTATAGGGTTTAATTGGGAGAATGAATTTTGCGACAGTGGCTCGCTATTGGCCCCATAGCGAGGCAAGGCTCGTATTTTGTATTTAAGCGATGGCAAATCCTGGCATCGGGGTCAGACGCTTGGCTGCAAGGGAAGTCTCCCCAAATGACAGGCCATGTATTCAGTTTGATCACTGGTTATAAAGAAATGTAAAACCCTTCAGGAGATATAGGAACGTCATTTCGACATTCTAATTTTTCAGTTTCAGTCAGGATTTTTATGGATAAAATGAGCAGTTTAATTATTTTTGCACAACTTATTAGAATTTAAGAAGTGAGTCCTTGTTAAGATATTTATTAGTAAACATGAGAGAGGGGACTTTAATTTTTCTTGTTAAAAAAAATTTAAATTTTCCTGAAGATAATACTTTGTATGTTGTCAGTTTTTTGCTGTTTTTGAGCTGATGGAGTAACTTCATTCATGGTTTTGCTTGGCCCACCGTTTTGGAAATGGGCTGTTCGGGAAGATTAATTGATCTCTGCCAGGGCTTATAAACCAGAGATTTTTCTCAGTTTAATTTTGAAATAGTTGTGGATTTACATATTTGAATATTAAACAGTACAACTGAAATAAGAAATATTTCCCTTAAAATACCTGTTAATGGCCATGAAAAATCTTAGGTGGCCAGGTTGGGAGACATACATTTTTGGTATTTGTTGTAAAAGAAGCCACAGCTAAAATTATAAGTGGCTATCAAAGTTATGGCCAGGTGAAAATTGAAGGATGAAAATACAGGATAAGTCACCCATTTTAAGAAAGTTTTACCAGAATTTTGGAATAAATAATGGAACGTACAGGTGCGTGCACATGTTATTCTAATTTGAATACCTTTATGGCTCAACACTTAGGTTTTAATATAGGGTAATATGGTGAATGTTTTAATTAATTTTGGTGATAAAACCAAAGAAAATACGTGATTGAAAGAGTCCTTTGTGTGTGTGTGTGTGTGTGTGTGTGCGCGCGCGCGCTTTTTTCTGTGAGAAGGCATGTTAATATCTTGTGATAATTATCAGCATTCTTAAAAATTGTAAACTAAATTTTGTTATGACCATTACGACCATGCTACTCGTGTTTCTATTTGGTAGTGTAGATTAACTTTGTGCGATTTAATGCAATTTTTTGGCAGTATATTTTCTGGTTCATTGACCACGTTTAAGCATACTCTATATCTCTTTCCTTATATAACTTTGTTTTTAAACATATTTTGGTTTTTTAAAGTTTTTTTGAAATTGTATATTTGAGGTGTCCTGGGTTTTCCTGGGCCTCAATTGTTCATCTTTGTTTCCCTTCCTCCATCCGGCCGGTGACATCACAGAAGTGAGCAATGCCATCGCTACTCTGTCAACACCCCCTCCCTCCCCCCCCACGCTCTAGTCATATACTCATCCTCATGATGCCGGCCAATCAGCATTGCAGCGACCCGAATGAGTATAAAAAGAAGAGGTCTAGGGCCTCGTTTGCACTTCCAAGAACATTCTGATATTGTATCTAGCACTCGCTGCTCAGGACAAGTCAGGAGCAGTTTGATTTCGTCTCTAGCATCCGCTGCTCAGAGCAAGTCTCCAGCCAGTCTAGTACTCATTGCTCAGACAACCCTTACTTCTTCGCTGTTATTCCAGCACTCATTGCTTGGAATCAGTTAAGCCCTTGCAGCATAGTGGTCTGCCCACTCGGCGACATTAGTTAGGCGACTCTCCACGAAGCTCCTTGCTATTCCCACCCCCTCCTCAACAAGGACGTGTTCGAGACAGGGAAACCTTTATCCTTCAGTCCTTCTCAGGACTATCCCATCCTCACCTTGCTTAGTCTCCCTGTGTCATACACAGCACAGCGTAGTGTCGTCTACGTAGGGGGAACTACGGCAACGATAGGCGAGACAATTTCTTCGCCACGCCACACCACACCACGTTTCACATACACTACACCCCAGCGCAGCACCAGTTACCTCTACTGACCACTTCAATGTATATCGAGCTTCCTGGCCGATTACTTGTGCTGACATGCAGTAGCGAGTACGTAATCATGTTATTTCCATTGTTGAGAATAAACGTGAACTGAGCTGAAACCTTGTGATTCACCTTTTCTGTAAACGTAGTACCTAGCTTCCAGTTGTCTCCTGAAAGGGAAGGGACTGCAAGTAATCCAGGGGACGTTTCCTCAAGCAAACCATCAGACTCAACTTTTACAGCCACACACACCAAGTTTGGCCTACCTTTCCATCCTGTGGGTGGAACAGGGGTGCCACACAGGTACTCTGTTTTTGGGGTAGCTTGTCAGCTTTGTATCCATAAGCCTCTCTACAGCGGGTTCCGCCAAGAGAAACAGATGTTCAATAGGTTAGGGAGACTTCCGGATGCATCACCTATGTATCTGACAAGTGTGGCTTGAATTCCAGCACCTATTGCGGACTCCGCCAGGTACCTGAATAGGGTGTCCACTGAGTTATTGTCATTTCGTGGCTCAACATATAATTGGGGGAAAAAACATGCAGGCTGCCTTCCATTCCTCGACATGGGTGGTGTACTGTGTTTCCTCATGCCCTATTCCAAGAGTCGTGGTCTCAAGGGAAAAGTGAGGTTGACCCTTTGGACGCCAGTACAAATACTCCCTGATCTTGGTAACCTACATCACCAGTCTCCAGCCCAGAGAGCAAGCCCAGATACTAAGTCACCAGCAAGACCCAGTGATGCCGGAGATACCCAATCACCTCTTCAGCAACCCAATACACACAGGGCCATAGGAGCTGCCTCAGTGGACTGTGGAACTGGTCCACCTCACCTCAACTCCACAACCTACTGTCGTAGCATACAGGGTTCCTGACGTCCTACACCACAACCTCCCAGGACACCGAAATCACAGACTGAACTACCCATTGTTGCACAATCATTCCCAGTGATTAGTTGCCTAGGTATATAGTGATAGTTCCTAAGTACCCAACTGTGTTGAAAGCCACAGACTTCATGCCTTGCTGACAGCCAACCAGGCCCATTCTTTATAACAGGAGGATTCCAGCAACCTGGAAGAATCAGACCCCAGAAACCACACAGGAGCGCTCGGTCTAGTTCATGGCCAAAAACTGACGAAGGTACCCTTGGCGCAGTAAGTAAAAGCATGCACATCTCCACTAGCGCCTAGTGTAGAGATCTTGCATCATGTTTTAAACTTAACACACTATTTGATCACCCAATAATCTGATGCACTGCATGTACTATTTTTAAGTTTATGTACTAAATATTATTGACTCAAAAATCCTAGTTTCAGCCATTTTTATTTAAAGGTAAAAACTTTACTAGATTAAATGAGAAAACAACATAGTTTCTAAATGAACCTAGAATGTTTCTTAAAATCTGTCCACAAGCAGATACCATCCATAAATTACTGAAATTTTCTTTTATATTACAGTTGTAGCTCTACACACAACTTGGCAGGAGGGTCCTGGTGGCTGAGCAGTTAGCCTGCTCACCTCCCACCAAGGCGAACTGGGTTCAATTCTTGGCTGGGTCACTCCCAGATTTTCGGATGTGGGAATCGTGCTGGAAGATGCCGTTGGTCAGCAAATTTTCTCGGGATCACCAATTTCCCCCTCCCTTCATTTAGGCACTGCTCCATACTTGCCTCAAACACCCTCATCGCCTCTCAAGATCTTGCTGTTAAGAGCCGCCCAAATATCTTCACTTCACAACTTGGCAGGTGTAAGTATGCCTCAAAGTCATGCTACCAGAAACATCCACTGTTTGCATGTAAACGTTCAATAGATGCAATAAAATTGAAATATTAAAATATTTGGTACCTTAGTAAACTGAAATTGTTCAAAATTAAAAAAAATATTTTTATGCAATAAGGGTGAATTGGACATTTTAAAAATAACTATAAAACTACAATAGGCTACACAGACAGTACTGCAGTCTTCGCAAAACCTAAATTTGCAACAGGAGCATATTACTCAGCTCGGTCTGCCTATTTATAATAAGATTATTTTAAACATTCCTGAAATTATTTAAAAAAACCTACAGGGAAAACTAATAACATTTTTACTATCGCATACACAGTAATGAAAGGAAAGCGACCAAATCACTACAACCATCTGTGAAGGAAAAATGTTTTTCTTTTAAAAATAAAAGTAAAGATTATAATTATAAAAGTGAGATAGTCTTGAAAAAAAATACAATTTCATTTACTTGCAAGAAGAAATTATTAAATTTACTTATTAGCAAAATTAGTTCTGTAATTTACATGAAATAGTGTTAATGTTGCACACAGCACGTGTAAGCATTGTACCGCAGGAAGACAGAAACAGTAAAATACAATTGCTCACATAAATAATATAAGCCACTTGGGCAAATTGTTTCCTGAAAAATCCAATCTACACTCAAATGGATCTAAAAATAGTTCTGACCCACATGTGCCCAAACAGGATAGCAGCACTGCATTACTCATCTCTGGCCTTGAAAGGCCATTACATTGATTGCTCAATCATGGTACCAATAGACTCTGGCAATGTGTGATGAATTTTAAGAAGTCTCTGTAAAGAGTTTGGCTTATCACACTGGCACAGTCTCAAACATGGCATGCAAAAGGAATTTTTATCTGTTCACAATGATTATGTGTATACACATATTCTGGGAAGAAAATTTATTCATTTCTAATTTTTTTTTACTGTGGCATGATGATGATAATTTATCACATCACTTTCTATAAATGCATGTACAGTAATGACATACAATAGCGAGGAAGTGAACGATAAAGAACACACCTAAGTAACAAGAAAGGTTGCAAATATCATTCACACAAATAATGATATTTAACACCTCAAATAATTGTTAAAAATTACAAATAAACTGACTAGTAAATCAAGATAGCAAAACACAACACATGTCTCTACAAGTCACTGGAGTTCATGTAACTGCACAAAAAAACATTGCTAACAATTTCTTTCTCACAAAAACATACAGCTTCAAAAAACTTTGTGTACCTTGATTACAGAAATGTGCATAAAATATTATGCATGTTTATTTTAACACCATTCTTTGAACTATATGTGAAATTTGTGCCCCTCCAACAACTTATGGAAGGTTGCGCTAGCTATGTATTAAAATACTTTATACAACACATAAAAGCTTTAATGGATTATTTACAGTGGATTCTCTATCCATCGTTTCTCAGGGGACTGACAAAAAATTTCAATACATGTGGACTTTCAATGAATGTGGTCTTGAAATGCATATAAATAAAAAATGGGACACACAGAATATGTTGCATAGATGCAGGATTTCAATCCATCCAAGTACAATACATAGAGGTTCAGAGAGGCCATGCGGCCCGCTCAACTTGCATATCAGGCGCTATCCACACGTGTTAAAGGCTTTTGCTGTATTTACTTACTCATTGTGTGTTAATTTTTTCAAAGTGTGGGGCTACCGTATGAGACGGACGATTCACATTGTACTGTACTAACTTAAATAAACTTCCACATAAACATGCACCATATTTTTGCTTGAAATAGGGTTGATATAAAAGAATTTCTATCAGGCACTGACATTAGAGGAAATATCTTTAGTTGTTATAAAGTACCTGAATGTGAATGGTGGGGGCATAATTAGAGCCCATTTTACGGTCGCCACAGCCACCCGGCCAAGCCCTAGTGTGGGTGGGGTCTGCCAACAATGATATGGCATCAGACTTGAAGTAGGAACCAACTGGACACAGGATAGCGAAGAGCATTGCCGAGTTGCACATTGCCACACCCAATGCAGGCTGTAAAACACAACTCATTGCCAGCATTACAGGTATAGGTATTCATACAGGTTAACAGAATGCAATCTTATCAATTGAACAAAACTTACTAATGACAAAGGTTCACAATTTTAGAGAGGATCTAACAAAACTGGTATATCACCATACTTCAGGGGTTATGAAAAAGGTTACATGAATGCACGCAACTATGAACATACAAAAATTTTACCACACTTTCTTTTGGAAACTCTAATCTCACAAACAAACATCAAAAGATAAAAATACCTTAATGATGAGATTTTTAATTGTACACCATGGGATAAATAGATTTTATCTATACTGCCTTCTGTTTCTCTCTCCATTATTTATAAATTAAGACTCCAGGCTTATCTAATTAAAGGTGGGTAGTGGTATGCTGAGCCCTGATTCACTTCACAACTTATTTCAACAACCAACTGTTATTATCCACCATAAAAAACTTAGCTGGTGGACAAGCCAAAATAAGCATCATAAAAGTCATCACAATAAAACTGTAAATATTAACACATGCCATGTTAACAGGCAACAATAATTTGTTCTCACTTCATTACACCAAGGCAAAAGACAAAATAATTTTCCTGTTTCTATGAAACAAGTGAAATTCAAATCAAATGTAAATTATGTTCAAAAATGCAACCCTTTTCCTTGGGGTCCAAACTAAATTCAGCAATACGAGGGCTGATCAGAAGTCATAGCAACTATTGTTTATCTCCCGAAAATTACCCAACACAGGAAATGTACTACATACAGTTGAAAGTGTAAGACATGTAGGTGACTCCACATGGGGTATGGATGCAGGAATATCCGGCAAGGAACGAAGACAAGCATGGCTGCTTGAAAAAATCACTGTTTAATTGATATATTCTCGTAAAAACTGTATACATTCATGTAAACAGGTACGTATTGTACACGTATGAGCTGTTTAACATCCTTCAAGTAGTGGTCTTTGATTGTCCACAGTTCATTGCTAGCGATGAGGTAAACGGGAAATACCATCGGCTGTGTGAGATTCGTCAATGTGTTCCACCTCTCATTGAAAAGCTGTAACAATGTGTGCCCCATTGCTAGCAACGGACAGTGGACAACCTCAGCGACTACTTTGAAGGCTGTTAAACAGTTTGTACATGTACAATATGTACCCATTCACTTGAGTGTATACAGTTTGTATCCATTAAACAGTGATTTCAAGTAGCCTTGTTTGTCTTCGTCCCTTGCTGGACATTCCTGCATCTATATCCCATGTCGTGTCACCTTTAAAATATATTTGCCATACACTTTCAACTGTAAATAGTACATTTCCTGTGTTGGGTCATTTTCGGGAGATAAACAATAGTTGCCATGACTTCTGAATCAGGCCTCATACAACATGACTGTCACTGAATTATGATTTTGAAAATTATTTAATATGTACAAAAGAAGGAAATAGAGTACTGACCAACTTTATGCACCAAATGACCTACACTAAAGGAAAACTGACAAGTCTTTGCTTCAGAAGAGACTGTCAAGAATATCCCATCCCATCCCAAATACTCAAAGGTAGGGAGGGTTTACTACACATCTGACAAAAGGAGGGCATGTTCTGTTCGTGTATTTTTTTATATCCAGTTGGAATTTTCATTACAATAAAAAATGTACGGATTTTCTGTTATTTGGTCAATCCAATAAAAACATCTATATGTTCTTAGACAAACCTCAGAAATGATGTTCACAATTATATTTTATTTTTTTCAATTTCTCATTTTATTTTTATTTTTCACAATGCAGTATGTACAAAAATGTTTTGTTGTGTGAAACAGTTGTAAAGCATAGAAGTTTACATTCCTGGTATTTTAGCATTCACATTATGTTAATTTATAAATGGGAACATTATTTTATTTATATTTTAATTACAGTTTTGAATATTGATTGCTTCAAATACCAATTAATTAAATTATTTTGTCAACACTAGTAACTCCATCCCTTATAAATTATATCTAAAATTCCAACTTAAAAACATTGCATTTTCAACATCTACTACAGAAGCTTACCTGATCACATAACACTATTAACTAATTTTTTTGTGATAAATATCAAAGATTGCTGTATTTACGGTAAAACCTCACTATATTATTTATTAATTCAGCTGCTGAAAGACTGTCTAAACAGATGCGACCTCAACAATTTAAAGCGAGCGCTAGTTGATTGTTTAGATTTCATTGACCCAACAACATCTCAAACAAGAAAATTTGTGGGGAAATTTTTAGTGCAGATTTGAAGCCATTGGGCCATTAAGGAGGAGGAGGAGGAGGAAGAAGAAGAAGAAAAAACTGAATGATGTGATTAAAAATTAAGGTTATCAATTGAACCAAATTTATCATTTTGACGAGACTGGTTTGGTTTGGAGAAATCTACCCGACAAAACACAAGCTTCAAAAGAGAAAACTAACTACGCCTGGCAGTAAAATAAGCAAGGAGCATGTGTCTGTTTTGCTGTGTGTAAATGCAGGTGGTAGCAATTAGCTTAAACAGTTATCGTTGGTAAAAGCAAAAAACTTAGGGCACTAAAAAATATTATAGGCAATCTTCCAGTTCACTATTATAGTTCTTGCAATGCATGGTTTAAAACTGAAATAACAAATGATCTGTTTCTTACAAAGGTTGTACCAGCTATTAAAAAACAACAGATTGAATGAACATTAAAAAATTCTATAAGATGAAATAAAGGCCCAGGTTCTTTTAGATAATGCACCAACACACCCTGATGAGGACAAACTTTGCAGTAAAGATAAGAAGATCAAGTGTATCTTCCTGTCACCCAACACAACATCTGTGTTCCAGCCCATGGACCAAGGTGTGATCTACACCGCAAAGCAACTGCATCAAAGGAAATTTCTCTGTGAAATTCTAGAGGTTGAAGAGCATCCATTGTTGAAGAGGACAGGAGGGGACAACAGACTCTTCAAAATTATACGTCGTACAACATTTGATCCATGACTGACAACTTTGTTGATGCCGTGAGAGAAATCAAACAAACAACTTTGGCAAGAGACAAGAAAAAACTTTTTGATAATCTAGAAAAAATTCCAGAAGTAGAAAATTGTGAGACAGAAGACTACTGTGACACTCTGTAGAGAGGAGGAGAAGAATCAACTTCTTTGGATGATGTGGAGGCCTGGCTTGAAGAAGACAAAGACAACCCTGGCTTCCAGATTTTGACTGAAGAAGAAACTGTCACCAGTGTAGCTGAAGAAGCAGAATCTTCAGAGGATGAGCAAGAAGAGATAGGGGACACTATTCAGTCAACAATTAAGGTGAGCAAAGTAAAAGACCATTTCAATTTTGTTATTTAATACGTGTAATAATCGCCAAATGAAAATGTTTGCATATTACGAACACTTACAGTACCTCCGTCAGATATTAACTGAAGAAATGAGCAGCAAACAAACCCAGCAGAAAATAAATAATTTTTTCACACCAATGAATGTAAGCAATCAACATGAACCAGGACGTTCTTATTCTAAAGATTAATGCAGTGTATATGTTGACACGTGACGCCTCTGCAAACTGGACGTGCACTATGTCAAGGGAGGACAGTTTTTGGCGGGTGCTAAGCCAGGTGCACCCTTCTGGCTTTATACTGTTTAAATCTAGTCAATACAAGGCACAAAGTCGGGTTCGATAAGGATGATCTTCCGCTTCAAACTGTTTGCTTTTAGCTGTGTACCTGGGCAACACATAACCTCTATTGTTTGCCTAGCCTTGGGAGTTCAATGGGGTGTAAATGTGCTACTGGTAGACTGTCGGTCTAGCTTCTGACATGCGATTGCGTATGCCGGGGCTGAGCAACGAGATCAATCTGGAGGTAAACAATGGGGACTACTGCAGGTTGCTTTGGCTTGCTCAGGAACTCTGTGATCCACAGGTGGATTGCCTGGCACGAACATGTCGGTATTTCAGGGAGTCAGTTCTTGTAAGCGTCTGCTTTGCCTTCTCACGAATTCACTCTGATGGGAGTAAGGCATTTGGACTCAACACATTCTCACGTACATGAGGAGATTGCAAGGTTCATGTCATCCTACTAAGAGTCCCCACATGGAACGTCTGCCAAAGTAACGGTGAACTTATCACAGTGCTCGGTGCATAAACGCGGTGAGCACTGGGAGTCAGGCCTTATCGCTAGCAGTCCCTGCACGGGCGCTAGCAGTCCCTGCACGGGGTAGTATGTCCCAATTTCAGTCTTCACAGCTCCGTGAACGACCCCTGCAATACCTAAACGCAGTTGAGAGGGCGAACACCGAATCGACAAACTATCCTGTGAGACCGTGTACCTGGTGGGGCTCTACCGTTCTGCTTACTGTGGTATGCAGAAAGGCTGGCCGTCACTAGTGCATGTGGGTATGCTAGAAGTGTACTGGCTTGTCCGACTAGATTCCCGGTGGTAACCTGCAATCCCCTGCTTGGTGTGAAGACACTGGGAGAAGTTCTATGTCTACAGGAAAGAGGGTACTCCTGAGACAAATAAAACTGTGTTTATTCCTTATTACGTAAATAAACACGTAGTGTCGCACTACCTCCTAACATTTGGCAAGAGCTGCGGGAAGCTTTACACCTATATTAGCCAGGTAGAGGTGACCTGGTCTTAAGCTACAAGGGGAAGGGGTAGATAAGCACTGTGAGAACAACTTAAACTGATCTGACACCCTATGTAATTGTTGCCCAGATGGGGCCGTAGTGTCGTGTGTGTAGATGACATGACTGTAAATAATCTTCTGGGAAGACTAAGCAGGTTGGATGGACATCTCTGGTGATAGAGACCAAGGATAGGAGTTTTCCTTCAGCACGAATGCAGTGAAGCAAGGGGAGGTACAGCAAGGAGCTGGGATGAGCTAAGTTAGCTCGAGCGATGCAGGCTGGTCAGTGTATCCAGCAACTGGTGCGGTGGAGTCATGCATCAATGTTCACATCTTTTTAAATTCAACCTCCATATGTCAAAGGCCATTTTTTATTTTATATACTGTACATACATGTAATAAACACTTTTATAACTAACTGCTGTACTTTCATTGATATACACCCTGCCGCATTATACTCCTATAAGGGTTATTTGTTATTAACTGGACTTTCATTAAAACTGACAACCTTTCACTTCAATTAGTCCATTATAGCGAGGTTCTACTGTACTAACCTGAGATGTCCCTGGCCGAAATTGTTTGGTATTGAAAAATCTCAGAAATAGTACTGTTACAAGACGTCAGAGGGCATATCCAAGTTTGTGAGGGATAGAGGTCTTAAGAAAATTAAAGAACTAAATTTTATTTCTTAATTTATTTACACAGCTATTGTTTACAACCAAAAACTACCCATCTCCACTATTATTTTGTTATTCTCAGTGAGTACAATATGTAATGTTTATCTCAATTCTAATTAAAGTTGTCCTCAATGTGTCTACATATTTTGGTCACAGTAACTTATTTTACACTCACTATTTACATGTATTTAACCTGTCTATTGTCATCATTCCAAATGTCTGTCACTCAGGCATGTAGTTCAATAGCCCCGTCTGACTATCTCTCTCTTCATTGTGCCGATGCTCGCAGTCTGCAGACTTCATTCCCGCTGGTCACCCTTGCAGTCACTCATCGCTTTGCTGGCCTGTCACTTAGCTGTCTTTTTTTCCATCCGGTGCTTAAGATAGCACAATCCTCCAAACTCTAAACTGTCTGCTGAGAAGCACGTCAAGGCCTAAGTAGTCTCGCTGGTCTGTTCTAGAAGGTTCCCTGCACCTCGAGTCATGCTGAGAGAGACTAGGGCAATGACCAGGATAATCTTGCAAACATAACTCCAGAAATTCAATCTGCCCAAGGTCAGGAGTGTGCACATCCCTACAGGCTTATCTGACACAGGCTGCGGCTCATCTTTCTAAATCTCCATGCACTCATTGGGTTGCCACATGCCTGGCCTTGACACACTCCTTCACAAACTTTAGCAGGACAGAGTTACGGAAGTGATACAATGCAGCAACACGTAACAGTATATTTCCACATTATATATATTTTTATTACAATTATCTGTGATATTTAGAAGAATTAATGCAACACTTGCAGTAAAAATTAAGCAAATATTAAAATAAGAGATAATCTAATATATTTTGGCTAAGTATAGAGTCCAGCAAAAATTTCAGTAACTGGTAAGTATGCTGTACAATTTTAGATTTGTAATGCACACATTTCATTGTGTACAACACACAAAGCAAACACAAGCCTAAAAATCTTTCAGCATAGTAGTTAGGTTATTTGCATACTCTTATAAAAATCCTAAAGTATACTAGTCAAGTAAAATATAATTTCTTTTTACAGAACAAGCTTGTGGAACATTGCAATCAGTTGTACTATATTGCACACAACATAATGTCTTGTTGGGCTGGCTTTCTTCTCACTTTCTGGTATTTGCAGTGGCGTAGGAAGGGTTTGCAGGCCGCCCCGGATGTCATCACTGAGGAAAGTGACAAAATGGGAAGAAAAAAAAGGGGGAGGCTCACATTACTATTTTTGTAAAAATAATTGTATTTAAAACAAGTTAATAACTTTGCCTGAAAATTAATTAATCTCAACACAATACGTATTTAAATGCGGCTGAACTCGAAGCTGTGTAGTGGAGAGCATATGGTTAAGTAAGGGAAGGGGGTATTTCGTTCCGCCAAAGTCTGACCCTTGCAGTTTGTACTCGAGCAAGACTAAAGAGCACAAAGAATGTGAAGAAGATAATTAGACAAAGTTATATTAGAAGAAGACAAATTAGCAGGAGATGATATAACAGAAGGGGAACAAATAAGTAGTAATATTTCGTATAATGATGTACTGTTTCTGATAGTCGTAAGTGTTCATTTAATTAAAAGGGGTAGTGAAGGGTATCTGAACAAAGGGTATCTGAACAAAGATGGTCCATTTGGTACTGTTACATGATCAGATGATAAAATGAAGGGTTCTAACCACTAATTAACATATGATTGGTATATTTAAAAAAAAAAAAACCCCACCACCACCCCCCTTGTACTGATTTTGTTGTAGGCTCTTTGGTACTGATAAAAATTTGAGTGGTAATCCATGTCCATCAAAGTTTGACTGGTTTTCAATCTTGGTAGGTAGGAACTTCATCTGAAAGTTCAAAGTCATGTAAACTCTGAGCAACATTTAACTTGTTTTGAAAAATGTTAAACCTTATGAGCAATTCTGATTGCTAACAAAATGACTGATCAAGTTAGCCAGACTGTAGCAGAAACAGAAAATAGGAAATGGAGGAATATTTTGAAAAGGCTCTTAGATGTAACCTTTTGACTCAATACAATGAACCATTCTGTGACCACAGAGAACGTATGTTATCTGAAATCAGAGGAATTTTCTACAGTTAATTGAGCTGATATCCAAGTATCATCTGGTACTAACGGAACAAGAGCAAGCAGGCCAGTCACAGACAGGAAAAATACTTACAAGCTATTTGTCCCCAGCCACACAAAACGAGTTTATCACAGTGCTAAGCGAGAGTGCTTAGAAAAAAGATTTTCTTTGATATAAAGGAAGCAAAATATTACAGCATTATATTTGACGGTACACCAGACACCCGGGTTTTCACTTTTAGTATTTTCATCATGATTTACAAGACTGCTAAAAAATAATCCACAAAATGTATTACATTCATTTATTGTAAAAATTATGTAATTATTATTTCTACTAGTTCATTGTGTTTTTTAACTGACCTTCCTTATACTTAATCTAACTGATTTATTATATTTACCTGGCACAGCAATACCATTTTCATTTCATTTTGCAAATGCAAAAATTGCAAATGATTTGTTTCCTAAATGTTTTTTTCTATCTTATCATTCAAATGCTTTAGGCCAACACCACCTGTAGTGGCTTACATATTGTCAGAACACAAAATAAAAAACAACACAAACAATAAAATGCTGTTTCATAATAGTATCCTCCTAACCAAATGACTTTATGGATTTTTAAATTCAAATTACAAGTATAAATACTCTTTCGGGTGCAATAGGTGCGCATTAGAATAAGTTGTGGTCTTGAATGGTCAAGATTTTTAATTTAATGACTGTCGTGACACACTAACTGCTACCCTAAATTTTTTTTGGTTCTCTTCACTGTGTTTTTTTAATGAATACGGCATGTTACATCTAAATTCAGTAAAAACCTGTCTACAATTGCACTCTCCCAACCTGAGTCAATGGACAAGGATATGCTAATTGGTGCACATGACCCTCTAACATCATGGCGCTGTCCCAACCTCCCATGTCCCAAGTCAAAGCATTCGGAAAACTGAACTTTAGTCCCAAGTTGTGTCATAACATGAGAGAAAAAGAAGACCACAGACACTTTCACGTGCATTAGTGGAATGTTCACATTGTAAATGTAAACAACAAACTTGCATCTTTGATTTTCTCGAGACCAACGCAATGAAATGCTAATAAGTGCAGTCTGTGTTCAGTCTGAACTTTTTATTATGACGGCTAAACATTTAATAAAATTCTTGGATGTCAGTTGCCAAGCTTATTTGAAATAAAACAGTCAGGGCATAGATCATAAAGATAAATAAATATTCAAATCACACATCTTGCAAAATTATACAATAAACAATTCAAAATATAAAAATCATTACGTAACAAACAAATAATGTGCAGGATTTACGGCAATCTAATGTCATATTCTGAAAGCTTATTTTCAGGCAATGCATTTGTAGACTGCGTAAATGTGAAGTCACTTGACGCCAAGATTCGGATACGTCCACATCCTCAGGTACACAGCAACAAAAATGCTGCTTATAAAGATTAAAAACTCAATAATACACAAACTTTAAAAACTATGATATTAAGCACGGTTATTTTCAAATGTTCACAAATTCTCAAGCCATCAATATAATACTGCAACAGTAACAGTACATAATGTGTTATATCAGAAACACATAGCAGACAACACACACCTGCTACCTATCGAGCTTTTAAAGCACTGTGTGAACAGCGTGGGCATGTGAACAGCATGGGCACAGGTGGCTTGTGCCCCAAATCTACCGCACTTCGGCTATTTCCAAGACTAGACGTGCCTTCAGCAAGGAAAAAATATACAGCAGCATGGGCACAGACCACCTGTGCCCCAATTCTGCAATGAGAAATATTGTCCACGCTAAAGTAAGGAGATGCTATTCGCAGCCTAGTGATAGAGAATTTAATGACCAAATACGTTACTTTTACACTTAAATTATGGAAGATAGATTTTTAAAAGAGTATTTATTTGTTGGGGCATGTTACATTTTATTTGGGAGGGCACGTGCCCCTGCACCCATTGTCAAGAGCCGCCCCTGACCAGACATCTCGCACATTGACGAGATGTGTGAAATAGTTCAATATGTTCATATCAAGAACAAAAAATTAGAAGCATAGAAGTCATTTCTAGACTATTTTCAGTTAACTGGAAAGAAAGCGCTCGACATAACAGAAGACATTATAAAGGCAATTGAACAGGATGTGCTGGATATCACAATGTGTCGAGGTCAGGGGTATAAATGGCTGGAGTGCACTCTTGAGTTCAGGTGAAGATTCATTAACTTAATCCTAAAGCACTATTTGTTCCTTGTACAAACCACTCTCTTAATCTGTGTGGAGTGCATTCTTTTGCAATGAACTGTTTCACAATGTGTAACCTTTTTTAGGACCTTAGAAAGTCTGTACTGCTTTCCTTCAGTTTCCACACACAGGGATGATCCTTGTAACTAATGTTGGAATAAAGTCAAGAGACTTTCAGATACAAGATGGAGTGCTCACTATGAAGGTGCAAAACCTGTATGTGCTAATTTCAAGAAGATTGTTGATGCCATAGAAGAACTTGTGATCCCACAGAAACTGTCGAAACCAGAGGAGCAGCTCAAACATTCTGGGAGCAGCTCAATCATTCTTGCCGGCAATATGAAATTTTTGCTTTTTTATGCTTTTTGTATTTCTGGAGTTATGTCTTAGAAGTAAAAGTAAACACCATTCAAAAAAACTTACAGAATGTTGGAATCAGTTTTGGAAAATGTGTTATCAAAATGAGAAGTCTGAAAATAGTTTTGAAAGACAAAAGAAATGAGATCGTTTAGCACTTCCGTTTGCAAAGAACACTTGTGAAGAGATGGATATTCCTTTACTGAAAAGAAGAACCATCAGAAAGAAGAAAATTATGCCTGGAGAAAATGCTCAAGATGAACCACTCATTTTGAATGAAGAATTGAAAAGAACATTTTTGGAGTGCATTGAAAGTGTAACAGGTTACTGTCTTGTTCTCTCGTTGTCGTTCACAGTAAACACCAACGGACTAGCTCAGCGTGAGTTGGAGACTTTTGACTACATAATAATGAAAGTTTGTTGATACCAGGATTGCCAATGAATAAAAGAAGAAATTAATGTCTGGATATTTGTTGTCTTCTCTGCAAAATAGGCAATTGACACTCACAGCTGACAAAAAAAACTAAGACAGAATGGCAGCCTTTATAAAACAAAACTTCTCACTTTGAGAGTTACGAAGACGAGAGAGAATCGTTACTTTTCTCTTCCGGCGCCCTATTGACTCCTCGCACCGACGGAATATAAATTTAATAGATATTTGAAATGTGCGAAATAAAAAAGAAGGTAAAGTCGGAGGCACTGGTCAGTGCGAGTCACGTGATCACACATTGCAGGCTGTCCGACTGACAGCTGACAAACGATCGTACTGCGATGAACTGTTGTAGTACGCGAGAAAAGTCGCGCTTCCTTATATATTGGTAGAAAATTTCCTCATTGAAAACATATTATTTTCGAGCAGTCAGTCAGGTCAGCCAAAGTTGACCTCTGTTATTTTCCTCGTTTCACCATGTTGTGCTTTGCGGTGGCAATGATTTTAGTTTACTAACCCAGTGAAAAGGAAAATATGCGCTATCATCCTATGACATCTGTTACTACTGACGAACTGAGGTAAGAAATGAAAAATGAAAATAAACTAAATACAAACAAGTTGTCATTGCCACAACCTTTCACATCTTACATGAATTACTATCCTTGTCTGAAATATATACAATTGAAATACTTCCGAATATACCAATTTATATATATATATATATATATATATATATATATATATATATATATATATATATATATATATATATATATATATATATATCTCTCTCTCTGCAATGCTACAAAATGTTTTATCAAGAAATCGACACTTGCTGAAAAGACATGGACATGGAAAGTATATAGGCTCGGTTTGCAGTTCTTGAGTCCAAGAATCTGATCACAACTTCAGGAGACAAACTTCCACAGTTAATACAAAATGTAGTTGTAAACTATGATAAACTTTCTGAAGAAGGTATCCTTAGAGAGTTTCCACGACTAAAAAGACATCTACAAGCTGCTGAAGTTTCAAAAGAAGATTCTGTGGAATTGTCTTCTTTAAGAATTTTTGAGTTTGTTGTTGAATATGAACTTTCAGATTATGTACCAAATCTGAGTTTAGCCTTGTTCTTGTTAACATTATATGTTTCAGTAGCATCATTTGAGAGGAGTTTTGCTAAACTAAAATTAAACAAGAGTTATAAGTGCACTATGAGTCAAACTCAGCTCTCTGGCTTAGCCATCGTCTCAACTGAAAACAAAGTAACGAAAGGAATTGATTTTGAAGACATGATTTCAAAATTTGCAAAGAACAAAGTTAGGAAAGAAAGGTTTAAGTGCTTATGCTCACAATGTTAAGTCAATAAAAAAAATAACACCACTTGCAACTGTATTTTATTTTCCCTTCTTTTAATAATTTCTATTTGTTTTTTTTTTTTTAAATGATGGGGGGGGGGGGGGGGCAGGAAATTTCCTGCACCAGGTACTACCTCACCTTACTACGTCACTCCCTTCCAGGTAGACAAAGAGGATATGGTGTTGCTCCTGAGCATCCTTTGAGATGGAAAGATGCCCACTGGGTTATATTTTTCAAATTTCTGCTGGACAATTGTTAATCTGTGCTGCAGTGCGGAATTTGCACCACTTTTCTTACCATAGAGGATACGGGAGCTCCACAATGCTAATTGCATCAGGTGGAAGAATATCTTCATATATTTTTACCACATTTCCTGGGAAGTGGACTAGTTAATAGATGCTGATCAACCAAATCAACCCCTCCCATTGTATCATTGTAGACAATAATTACTTTTGATTTTGTTATAGTTTTAGTACCAGATTTTATTTCAACTGTACCTGCATTGTGGATGGTGCTCGGAAAGATTACAGCCTTTTTCTCTTTCTATCACAGCACCACCACTTTCCGTACTTGAAAAACTAAAATTTTGCTCCTTTTTATTATTATTATTATTTTTGTTTTCTATTCAGTAGGCATTCCTTTTCTGTTCATATTTACTGTGCCATAAGCATCTGTCTTATGAGAGATTAGAAATTCTGAAAGTCGTAGTGATGTATAAAAATTGTCTGTGGTATGACAATGCTCCTTGTCCAAGAATGGTTTCAGAAATCATCATAACTTGAGATGACATAAATTCTCTGAACCTCTCTTTCAACTTTGTACCTTTCCTTGCATATCACTGTTGACAATACATACCCACTTCAATATTCGCGCAACATAAAAATTTTTACTCCCTATATATCTTATGTATTTTACCTATCAATCTCCTATTTGAGAATAAAGAGGTCAAAAAATATCTTTTCTAGATTTTGATAAACTATCCAAATTTGATTAAAGTTTGGGTTTGATGGCTCTAAGCATCATGTGTTTCATTGTTTCAAATGCACATAATGACATTGGGACATGTTTCTGCAGATGCTGAATCAGAAACTAGTGAATATTTTGCCCAATACAATTGTTGATCAGGTAACCTTAAGATACTCTGTAACATTACTACAACCAAAAAGCAATCATTTCTTCCTTTGTGGTGGGACAAGACTTTTTTGATGTTCGTGTTTGTTTGTTTTGGGTTTGATCAGCAAATATGTTGGTTTCGAAAACTATAATTTCCAGTAAATTGTCATTGAAAAAACAAATTGAAATACTGTAACAAATCATCACTTTCATCTAGTTCAAAGTGAGTTGTTGAAATACCTTAGGAATGTTATCTGGTGTTGGTGTTGTGTCAGTGTTGGTGGTTTCTGAGGTGGTGGATGAGGCTATTGAGTGGTGTCAATCTCACACCACAGCCACAAAGCTGACCAGTCCACAGAACTACCAGAATTTGAACTGCACTCACCCTCTTCTGAAGAAGATATATCACAACCAGATTCTTTGAACTTAATGCTTTATACTTCACTGTTACAGCAATCACCATCATTACTATCCATTTTATAGAATCTACAACTGCCAAAAACTGCAACAACTACATCAAGATTAGGTCACAATACAAATTATATGTGTAACAATTTACTTGCAATTATGAAATACTGCATAATCCACTGAGATAATGTTGCACAATCTGGTGAGTACAGATGAAATCTGAGCGATAGTACATGAGACACAATCTAGCAAGCACAAAGGAAAGCTGAAAGATAATACACAGTGCACATTAGTGAACGCAAGCAAAAGCTTAAACATGTTTAACTGGCTCAAACACAAGCAAAAAGGACCAGCTGTCTAGCATATAATTCTGCAGTTAAAACTAAGGGAAAAATAAAGTTAAAAATAACTGACTTAGAAGAACAGTCCAAATCCAAGTTCGCTCGGGAAATTTTTTTTACTATGTGCTTCTGAGTTAATTTGGAAGAATAAGGGAATGGGGTTAGGATCAAACTACATATATGGAAAATTAATGTATTGTTCTCAAGCATAAATGATGAGTGAAGAGATTTGGACGGTTCTTAACAATGAGGTCTTGATAGCTGATGAGGGTGATTGAGATGAGTATGGAGCAGCGCTGGAATGAAAGGGCGGGGGAAATGAGAGATACCAGAGAAAACCCGCCGACCCACGGCATCATCCGGCATCATCCCCACATGTGAAAATCCAGAATGACCGGGCCGGGGATTGAACACGGATTGCCTTTGTAGGAGGCGAGCAGGCTAATCGCTCAGCCACCGTGGCCCCTCTCAAGCATTAATTTTTTTGGCACTAATGAAAATGCATTGTTCTCCTTTTAAATGAAATGTTTTCCAGAGTGAATGTCCTCTTTCTTATCTCAAGTGTGCGGTAATTCTACTGACAGGTTCAACAATATGGATGTCACAGTTAGTGAAGTACTTCTGAAAGCCCTCCTCAGCTTAATTTTTCAGCACTGTGCATCCTCCACATGTGACTGTGTATATTTCAACCACATGTCAAAACTAACACAGCCACAAATCTAAGTAAAAACCAATATTCATTTAACAAGAGAGTGATGCATTTTATCAACAGTGTGTCAGTAAGAAGTTGTCAGAAACATACATTTTACCACTATGCCAATTCCTAATCTAATACATACAAAACCAAATTAAACAACTTCAGAGGTCACTAATATAAACACCACGAAAGTCAAATTCACAGTGAAAATTACTGTTGAAATATTGCAGGAAAGCCATTTTTCCACACTTCAGTTTCAAAAGTGCTCATACAACAATGAACCCCGCCACAGCATCTATTAATTTTCTGCTAAGATGTTAATACTCCATACATTTTTTGAAAAACATCATCCAATTCGAAACTAATAAATGTGAACTTACAGTGCACAATCTTCTTCTCGTACATCTCATTCGCAAAGAACTAGTATTTTGTATCAAATCAATTTTGTGGAACCATAAATTATTAATATTACAACTTCCTGTAAATTAAATTTAATGTGGTTACTCTTGGTTTTAGAGTTCCAGTCACTTAGAAATATGCAATGAGCAATGAACATTGCTGAAGCATTCTCTACTCGAGATACTATAGCAATTTGTCAGTAAAGCAATTCCGATTTAAACGTCCCAATGGTGCAAAAGTATATAAAAAACATAAACATTGAAAACATATAAGCATACACAATGCAAAATGGTAGCTGTGATTGCTGGTGAAAAAATACAAAAACTTGCCAATTGCAGCAATCAATTCACTAGAAATGTTGTAATTACGGACTTCAGCTGTCAGCAATGACAAACATTTACAAAGCAAACAATGCCAAGTACTAAATACACAATACAACAGATACGACTTATTTTAGCAGTAAAATAATCAATAAAAAGGGAATTTTACTCTTTTGCACATGTCGCCAACACTACCATACGAGTTGGCATTATAACTGCCACAACATATACTCAGATGTGCAAATAAAGATTTTTACAATGAACTTTCCAATAATAAACCTATAATTTTATAAACCAAAATTAATTTGAATTTAAGACTAGAATAACTTAACTTGCATAAAAACTTTGCTAGAGGCAGTGTACCATAATATCAAAACACATTTTAATGTAAGTAGTGTTCTAAATTTATTGAAAGCCACATATGATACTGACAGTAATCCTCCCAAAACAAACAGCAGTTCTGCTGCACGCACTCTCCACTCAATTTTTTTTTTGTAATTCTGCACATACACTTATGCACAGTCATCAAAACACATTCTGATTGGTTGCTGGTGAAGATCATATGATGGTAGTTGTGCCCAACAGCCACAAATATATAAAGTTTACCGGACTTAATTAGTCACCAGCCAAAACTGCTAGTAGTTGAAGTCACGACGTAACAATTAGTCAACTGGAGCCTATCAGCCATCAGCATTGCCATCAGCACTGCTCATTCTGCCAGGGCCTTTACTAAGATTTCCATTTTGCATCGCGCTATCTAGCAAAGGCTTGTTGGGTAAGTGTTCTCACCTCACCTGCACTAGAGATTTCAGGATTTTATGACCACTATATCATACAAAATGGTTTTCTTTCCTTGAAGAAAGTATTTAGCTTATCTACAACAAAACACTAATTTCTGTTAGCTGTATCATTACTGTTTGCAAATATTTCCACATTAGTGGATTTAGAAACAAATCAAATTCAAATCACCATTTGCTCCAGAAAATAACCAGCAATAAACATGATAAAAAAAATAGAAATTTGTTGCACAAATAATCTGTGCTAACTGATGATAAGATTGACTCATTAATGCATACAAATCTATTATACTTGGAACAGTGACTGTGCACAACAAGATGAAGTTGTAAACAATTACAACAGTATCTTGAATAAACCTACATGTTGCAATAAGACCTTGGCCTTGACTGCAGCTGTCTTACATGGGAAAACCAAATCAGATAGCATTGATAAACATACAATAACGCAACTACTTAATACATACTATGTTTTGAAAGGTATTTTATAACTTTAATCATTATTGTCTGCACAACTGCAAAGTCACAAACCAAAGTAATACATATTGGAAGCCTGTTATTAGAGAGACTGGTCAATACAAGATGGCATGTGTGGTCACCACGTAAAGACCTACCAGATTACATATGACATGTGTTATATAAATTATCTTATAGTCTATTTGCGGTTTCTTCACACTTTTTTAATTAAACCTTCGAAAAATCACTCTTTGCATGATGCATTTGATTGTTTTATAAATATGACGTGTATCACATGCATTTTGTACTTGCATTTATATAATTTCTTTTTATTAAATTGAACTTTTACTTACATTTTATCTATATATTATATAATTTTACATTCACAATTAATGTAAATAAAAATGAGGAGAAAATAAGTGTGTTGGTAACGTGTAGTAAGAAACATTCCTAATACAAAATTATTAGTGCATACACTTGAGTACGCACGAATGTGGTGAGCAGTCCATTTGGTGTAATTTTCTAAACTTTGCTAAGTTTCATTTGCCTGACATGGAAGAATATATTGGAAGTAAAACTTTAGGGGGATTCAGAAAATATGTAAGAAACTGTGAATGGACTACACATGGTGTGAGCCAACAGTTCCTGGAAAAGTAATGTCCCGCTTCAGTGGCATGTGGTATATTACTGATGTCACTAGATGTCACTTTAACCAATACTTATTCTAAAAGTTATCAGTGAAAAACCATGTTTGTTAACATTGTGGGTTTTCGTAAAGTTGTGTTCAAGCTTTTTTTGCAATTGGTGTCATGACTGACTTTAGGGAACAAAATATGCATGAACTTTTATTTCAAAATGAAAAAAACTAGTAAAGGAGAGCCATCAGACATGATTGTTGTTCCTTACCCCTTTATTTGCCTAACTTCATTGCCAGCAATTTTTTGTTCCCAAAAATGAAAAAGAAGCTCAACTCAAGGTAAAAACAGTGAAACTGAATGCGAGACTAACAGGTTACTGGAGCATATTGAACTAAGTAACAGAAGTTGACTTTAATGGAAGCTTTCAAACATTAAAGTCATGCTGGGACAAGCGCATCGTAACAAGGGACTACTACTTTGAAAGAAAGGAAGCCAATCAAGCTATTATGAAAGTGCACAATATTGTTACATGGATGCCTGAGGGGCGTATCTTAGTTTGTGAGAAATGGAGGTCTTAAAAATAGAGAACTAAATTTGATTTTTAATTTATTCACACAGGTATTATGTAGAGCACTAAAATTCTCTATCTCCCCTATTACTCTTTTTATTTCTCAGTGAGCACAATATTTACTGTCTATTTCAACTCTAATTAACGTCCTTCTTAATGTCTTTTTGGTTACAGTCCATTAACTCATACTCATCATTAACATGTTTACAGTCTATCTGTTGCTATCACTTGTATCATTTGTAAAGGCTGTTCACGATAAAGTGAGCACTTAACTTCATATATTTTAACGGGCACACTGAGTGACATGTGCCCAGTAAAGTTGGTAATGATGAATGGAAAGTAGTTCCATATCTTAACGTCGAATAAAAAGTGTTAGGTAACCATTTGTGATAACTCAAATTATTTATTTAGCTTTCTGTTTTTTTTTTTTAAATACATCAAAGTATAAAAATTACCGGATTTGTATATTATTTTCTTTTCCAATAATTTCAAAGGTTCTCCTGACTGACGCATGAATAAAGTAATGACGTCCATGGCAACGTCAATTTTACATAAGGTGCATACAAGTAGATCTTGAGCAGTGCTTTCAAAAGTGCTCATTTTACCGTGAACGGCCTGTAATATCTTTCACTTATGCATCAAGTCCAATGGTCGAACCTGCTAGTCTCACTATTTGCTGTGCCGGTGCTCGCAGTTGCAGATTTTCCTCCCACTGGTCACTTCTCTTACCACAAGCTTCTCTTCTCGCTCATCTCAAACTCCAGCCACTTCATTCCTTCAACAACTGACTGCTGGCTTGGAGGCCCGACATGTCTTTTAAAGCCGCTGACCTTGACATGGAAGGTTCGCTACGTTTAGTCTAGCTGAGAGAGGCGAGGTCAGTAATCCAGAGCATTCTTCACATGTCTCAGACACACCAGATACCCAAGGTTGGGAGCAGTACACGCTCTGATAGGCATAACAGGCACACTTTGTAAACATTCCTTTGACTTACCGCTGCCACGTCTCTGGTTGCAAGTCATAGAGCACGCGCTTCAATAAAGCATCCAACTATTCTGTCCTTCACTTCCAGTGCTTGCACGGGAAAAGCAGCAAGCACGTAACAATATGTAATATAGTTCTGGGAACTTTTGACTCTCACCTCATATTTGAACAAAACTATTTACTTTTAGTGATCCAATGCTTAAAACTACAGAATTCAACATCCAGCAAGCAGCAAAACCTTGTTCATATCCCACCAATCCCTAGGGGCAGCAAAATAAATATCAAGAGAGAATCCATATACCAAACTGTATCATTCAGCTTTTCCAGACAAATGGCAACTTTATAATACAGTCAAATATTTTGATTTCTTTTTTAATATGTCGGACTAACACACTTCCCCACACACTCCATCCCAAACCACTAACATTTAAATTAACATAAAAACAGGGAGGAGAAAATAAATATCATAATTGATTGGTATAAATTTGAAGTATGAAAATATTTGATTTTAGAAGATTTTGAATATAGTGCAACGTTCTGATTTATATAATTTCTTTTGGCTGTATCCTGGAAATTTTTCACATTCAAGCAGCTTCATTTCAATTTAAAAAAAAAACTTCTCCCATACATAGGCTGCTTTTGTAAGGTTTGTAAACACCAGAATTCACTAATTCCATTAGTCACATGTGTAACAGAAGCAGTAAATTGGTGGACAAGAATAGATCAAAACCCTGTTAGTTATGGCAAATGTCTCAAAGAGCCCAAAATTTTTATGAAGTCTGATATAGCAGTTCTGATTTTTAAAAAACCCAAAGTGATGTTACAATAGGCTTATAACACAGCAAAATTCCTTTAAAAAGATGTATGAAACATTTTTTTAATTAATTTATTTATTATGTTAGCACAACTCACTTTTTACATCCATAGTCACTATGTGAAAAATATTTTACATCATCAGCAATACTTTTCAAAATCTCAAAATAATTTCAGTATATGTCAGCAGTTATGCTATGGTGTTTTTTTTTTCCAAACAATTATGTAAAAAGTCTGGTTTCTTTGTGAACAGTATATCCGTTCTGCTAATTAAGCAAATTATTTATTTCCATTCACAGTTCATTAAGTGTGTGAAGTACGCGTTTACGTAGCTGTGTTGATATATAGGTGCTTTATCAACAACTGGTTTCAGAATACGGGTCACAGCAACGTTAAGTAACATGATACGTATTACCTGCTATTCACGTTGACCTTACTGTTGTACACCATTATCTGACAATGTTCTTTGAAGACAAATGACTCAAACTTGTGATGTGGGTTTTTTTTTTTGTTGGTATTTGCCCTAAAGTTCCCCGAGTTTCATTAAGTTATTCTCCATTCTTTCCTCATTCAACATTCATGGCCAGCCAACACAATAGAACCACCCTAATGCTAGGACAGATAGTTTAGGTGATTTCCTTTTAGCATATGTCTCTAAAATGTATTACTAAATGTGACTTTATAATTGCACAATTACATATTGTGAAGTATGAAGGAATGTAATCGTCCTAACACTACAATGACAATACTGACCAACTAACATAAGTGAAAAAATACAAACAACTGGATTATGCACACTAAAAAAGGCATGCAATTGTGAAGAGGTTTAATTGATACAAAATAAAAGTGATACACAATTGTGCTTTGAAGGCATTATTACACAGAGGCAAGCAACCAATGATAACATCAATGGACTCTGTAAGGATGTACTTTTATATAACTGAGTTATGTAGACCTCTAATAGTCATTTACATGTATTAAACTGTAGCAGGTAAATTGAGGCAATAAATAAATTATTTTCTAACCAAATAAGTCAAGTACAGTTCCCTGTAATTCATGTGTAATTTTCTACAGTTTCCTTTGAATGCTCATGCACTAAATTTATTTGACACTAAATAAGTTACCTTAGGCCTATCCGGATCCTTAAAAAGGTTTTAAAAACAGTTTACGACAGATTCACACCCAGCACTGAACAAAATTCTATATTTAAAATTTAAAAAATCATTAAAAAGAAAAAAAATGAATTATGTTAATTTTTATACTACTCAAAACAACTAAAGCACAAATATGATTTACTGTCATGGAATATGGTAAAATACAATTCTGCTGGGGCAGCAATGCAAAACAATACAAAGCAACTTTGGTGCTCTGTTTTCTGTCAGGGTACTCACATCAATGCCGATGAGTGTGGGCCGGATGTACAGACTGGAGGCTTCAGAGTGCGGTACCCATTCTTGGTCAATGTTCACCAGACGGCACAAGCACTTGATCAGCTCGTCCCCATCAAAAGTAGGCAGGCCTGCTCGGACCGCAGTCACGTTCATGCGCGCCATGTTTAGTTGTGGACGGAATATGCGGATCTTGTTGTCCCTGCCTCGGTATGCCTTCATGCCTTCAAACAGCTG
Source organism: Dryococelus australis (assembly GCA_029891345.1). Taxonomy (NCBI): domain Eukaryota; kingdom Metazoa; phylum Arthropoda; class Insecta; order Phasmatodea; family Phasmatidae; genus Dryococelus; species Dryococelus australis. Next base: position 69,565,543 of record CM056998.1, on the reverse strand, counting down.
ATAACAGTTTACAAAAAAAATTAGCCCCCATGCAATGAGCTTGCATTTATTTCAAACACTGGTAGTAAAAATAACATCCCGTTACCTGATCTTATCACTCCATTTTTTTATTAACCTCTACCCAAGAAAGCAAAGAACTTGCACTGTACCCAATAATTATAAGACTTTTTGTTTCAAAAAATCATTGAAATGTGTCTTATCATAAATTCAGTACAAAGTCTGTGACTTCTTACGCATCCATAATATTCACTATTTCCCTTTTGAAATTTCACCTGATACTGCAATGTACTGAAACCTCTCAGCTGGATACACGGCCTACAAATTAAAGGTTGGAAAACAAAGTAAAATAAATTTTCACAAGTCCTGTTAGGAGAAGACGTTGCCTTTAAAAGATGTTTTGTTTAAAGGATGGAAGTAGAAAGACAAATTCACTCAGTTGATACTAATGTCTTACCTCTACAGCATAGTGCAACACTTTTGCTGCAGGATGTAGGACGATGCTCTCCATAGGCACAATCTCAGGCCGCTGCCATCCGCCCAACGTTTCATAGTAGTGGATTTTGAGCATGTGGTCCGTGAAATTTTGACCAAACTGCAAGGCATTGGTCTCTGGTTTTGGTTGCAACTGATGAGGGCCTGCTAACCGGACAGCAAGGTCCGAGAACTGGAAAACATAAATTACTACAGTAGAATCTCAGCACAAAATCAACAAAGAAACTTAAAATTTTATATATAACACTAAAAAAGTATTTCATACTAAACCAGTATTGAGTAACATGACATTTGGTATGGATTAGAAAGATGTACTTTAAGAGTAAAAAATACTTTAGAGATGCAATCTGTAACGAGATTTTACTATATGACAAATACAACTGGAATCATTGTGTTGATGTTATATATTATTATTAATGGTAATTATATTTTTGTGAAAAGTTACAAAACATCGAACATACATACTGAGGGTTTCAATATTACTGTGATAATTTTATGACACCAAAAATTTAACAAGCTTGACATACATCGGAAAAAAAAATTGCCGAAACTGGTGCATATTTCGGCAAATTTGAAAAATGACCTTTGAACAAAAACCCAGTCAATTAAAAAATTTACTGACATTAACTTGTGAAGTTTGCAGCAAATAAGGATAAATAGTTTCATATATATCTTAACATATAAAAAGTGTAATAATGTGACTTCTGGAACTGATTCCTATTGGTTTCTCCTGTTTCTGATTTATGCATATCAAGAGTAACACCTGGCATAACCGTAACATTGTACACATTCCTGAAAATGTCACCACATTATTTGGCAGATGCATTGGTTCCACATCATTGGGTCCATGGTAACAGCTGTTAGATGTGGTGGAATGGTACACAATGTTCCAAGAGGAGGAATTAATTCATGTTTTCAAAAGTGTTCTATGTTAACCAATTATAATATATATTGTTTTGGTTAAACACTTAATTGCTATTATGAATCACCAAGTAGTTAAATATGTTCAAATTCTGACAAATAAACAAAAATTCTTACCAGGGTGTACTGATTTCCAATGAACCAAATTTATGATTTTTTTTATAAAACCTTCAGTTACAAACATGACTTGTCAATAATGCGAGGCACAATGACACACTATGAAGGTGCACAAATTTCATTGTCTGTGAGTGTATAACACATGTTGATGATGGGTGCATGATACTTAAAAAAATTATCTGTGGTTCCACCCTTTACCATTTAGCATAGAACATCAATGTCAATTGATAATCAGGTGAACATTGGACATTAATACTGATACAAAAATTACAATTTCGTGGCCACCATATAATTTCATTACTTTATCATGGATTTAATTATCACCTGCTCAATTCCCTTACTTTTTCATAACTTTCAAGACCAGTAGACACACTGCCCATAAATTAAGAAAATTGTAACCCAGATGAAAACCAAACCTCACGTATGTCAAATATATCAACCAATCTACACTTCAGATACTGCAAACTATAGGCATCATAAACTTTCCTATGGTAAAGTGGTAAAAAACAAGAAAATATAGTATGCTAAAATGTAATAATTTAAGTTAAGAGTGACAGTTTAGGCATAGTATGCTACGATATTGAAATAGTCGTTTACCTGCACAAATGAATATTGAAAGCGAGACCTTTTACACACCTCAAAAAATGTATTGCACCATCAGGATTTCTGAGCCACTAGTTTGCATACAGCCTAAGTATGGGATGGAAATACAATGTCTGTACAAAATACCACACCAGATTAAATGACTAACACAAAAGAATATGAAAAACTGTCCCTGCAAACATCCTTCAAGAGCAAACATTTTACAGGTGGAGCGAAACTTTTTTGAGGTGTGTATGAACTAAACCACCATAGCCACAGTCTTATATTGCTATCATGAAAATCTTAACCCTATTAAATGTCACCACATGCCAATTGTGTTACTTTCCAACAATAACTCTTGTTTCAATTTAGTTCTTAACTATTAACACACGTAACTACAACAGATCCTCCATTTCAACTAAACCACTTGATAAAACAAAATTACTGGTGCTTCACTTAACATTTTTTAATATCAATATCAGTTTGAAATGTTTCTAGACTAGGGTCATTTCATGCAACTGCAAAGAATGTTCAAGGTTTATAATGTCACCTCCTTGTCTACGGTGTACACAAAAAATGTTCTCAGGTGCAACAACAGATTACTTATGTAATTGTATCTATATACAGTTAACAAAATGTTTTATATTCTTTAAGCTGTAAAAAATATACTACAGTTGACCTTGTCAAAAAGATGCGATTTTGCATTTAAAAAATCGATATATTATTATTACTACAAAATATAACAGCAGTGTTCACATTTACAGAAAACCATAAGTAATCAGCTTTCTAAGAAATTTAAAAATCAGGGTCACTGGTTCAATTAGGTTACCAGCATGTAATGAGTGTGTGAGTGAGTGAAGAAATATTGGCTGCTCATAAAATCAAGGTTTTGAGAGTAGATGAGGGTGAAGCGAGATTAGGTATGGAGCAGTGCCGCCAGAATGAAGGGGCGGGGCAAATGGGAGATCCCCAAGAAAAGCCGCCGACCAGCAGCATCATCCGGCATGATTCCCACATGCGAAAATACGAGAGCAACCCCACCAGGAATCGAACCCGGTTCGCTTAGGTGGTACACGAGTAGTCTAACCACTACACTGGCAAGGCCCCACTGGAATGGCATGTAACTAGGGAATTGAATTACATTTTTAAAAATTCACACATTAATGAAAATTTCAAAATTATATTTTGTGCCACAAAACTTGTTAAATGCTGACTGCCAGCCAGCCATGTTTTGAATTTCAAAGAAAATGCTTCACTTCACTTTTGTAAAATGAATTATTTTGTTGAAATCAAACTGTGTTTAAATAATATTTTAAATTTTTTGGGTGTTAATTTTTAATTGAAATTATTATTAAAATTTTATAGACTAAATTTATACATGGTTTGGTAGTTTTAATAAACAGCTATTGATAAAACATTAAAAACTTAAAAAAAAAAAAACTTGAAACATAGAACATTTTTTTGACAGTTAAATACTATCAAATGTCATGTGCAGGGAACACTCTTGGAAGAGGAGACTACTGCCAAAGTAATGATGTTTGGAAGGAGAGACTTAAAAATGTCTTGTCTTTCTACAGATAAAGTAATGTAATTCAATTATGGAGGGGGACATTAGGTCTGTGGGTCCCAGCACCACCTTTCATTGTTTGTAACAACTATGGTTATCACAGTTCTGTCTCTGACCACTAGAGTATCATCTAATTGATTCATGAGATATCAATTGCAACTTCATTTTACCACTCTCTAGTTTTTGTTTACAAGTAATTCCTATCAGAAGTGATACTTGTGTCTGTGAGACCTAACAGGTGAGAAAAATGTTTGCTGTCTTATTAGGGGAAAAAAAAAGAGGTACATGGAGCATCTAGTAGGTACAAAATATTTGTACCAGATATAGAAATATTAATTACCCATTTCCAGATAGAACCACAATAGCAAAAAACAGCTCAGACCTCGGTCTTTTTTACAGAAGAAATTGTTTCTGCTATTGTGAAGTACACAAAACATTTATATTGGTATCCCGTCAGCTTCTGTAAAAAAGAAACAGAATGAGTGAGTGAAGAGATTTGAGTGGCTTATAACAGCAAGGTCTTGAGAGCCGATGAGGGTGATTGAAGTGAATATGGAGCAATGCCTGAATGAAGGGGTAGGGGAAAAGAGAGATCCCAGAGAAAACCCGCTGACCAACGGCATCGTCCGGCACAATTCCCACTTGCGAAAAAAAAATGGAAAAAAGTTAAACCCACACTCACAGATGCTGGAGAAATAAAATGTATAATTGGTCTTCTATACTTGGCTGGTATTCAACTGAATAATTGTTAAAAGTCCTATTCCACTGGTGAATACGCCATATTACATGAATGGCAGATATGTATTCTGCATTTACACTCCTCAAACACCGGCAAAATATAGCATCAATATTTATTTGATTTTTGATGGAAGAATGAATTATACCTTGAATATGGAAATATGTGGGTAAGCAAACTTCTGAAGAGTTCACCATTAACAATAAACCTCATGACTTTGAGCATATGTGCAAGTCACTGCACAATTTTTGACACAATGTGATTATGGATAGTTGGTTTACTAGTTATGCAGTAGTCAAGGCAATGTTCACTTTGCACAATTTGGTTGTTGTGGGAACAATAAGAAAATATAAAACAGACCTACTTCTGTCTTTTACAAGACCAAAAGGTAGAAACGAGTGTAGTTGTGTGTTTGGACTTCAAGACGATGAGACTATAGTCAGTTATGGTCGAAAAAAAAAATCAGGTGGTAATTACGTTGTCAACAATGCATCATAGTGGGACAACTGACAAAGAGACACCACACCGCCTGTTCAGAAACCAGACATTGTAACATTTTTAATGCAACCAAAGGTGGAGGAGCTGTCATCAAAGCAATGAGTTCTTGCTATGACGCTGCAATAAATTCAAGGAGATTGCCATTACATGGATAAATTCTCACATTATATACAAGACCAATTCAGGATGCAATGAAAAGAGGCTGTATGATACTTCCTGAAACTCTTAGATACTTTCCTGCGGATCCTATGCTTTGTGACAGGCCATTTTGAGTTGTGCCTGTGTTAAGTAGAATATATGTACCATTCAAAATAACTTTTGTTAGAATTTTCCTAGAAAATTGATTCAAATTTCCATTTATTTGTAATTATTAGCATAGTGTGATGTGTGTATTGGTAATAATGATAAGCAAATAGTTTCACCTTTAATATTTTATAGTAAAGAGGATGCCAAAACCAGAAAGGGGTCATAATTGATGGTGACATGGGTGCCAATCTAATCTCTTTTGCGAAGGGCCACTTTTGCGACTATCTTGGGTCAGAAAATTAAAGGAGGCCAGCTTTTGCAGTTGTGTGGAAGGAGAATCTACACGCCCAGAAGGTGGGGCAAACCAGGATCCCTACAGAGACAATAAATAATAATGTGATAACTATTAGTGTTATAATCAAACTGTTGGATATGGAGGTAGATAAATATACAAATGAAAACATGTAGAAATTTAATCAAGGTGCAAAAAACGGGGCACCCAAAACTTACAAGGAAGTTTGTTATTGTTTGCACTGGGAGCATATGATTGGCTGAGACGTTCTGCCATGCTTCGGATCAGCTGTCTGCAGAATTCTGTTGCATTTCTAACACTCACAGTTTGAGAGGTGTCCTGCGTGGTCGGGGGGCTGTAGCACTAGGGTGCGAGGCCTGCAGCTTGTTATAATGTTGATTAAGATGGCAGCCTGGGTTGGCCGCCGAATGGTGTGCAGAGCTTCAGCAGAAAACATTTTATTGAAAAATCGTCCAACATGATTGAATGAGGTCTGCTTACGAATAGCATTTAAGAAAAGTTACACGTCTGTATACGTTTTTCAGTTCATCCATTTATCTCTAAAGCATGTTTTTGTGATAACAAAAGTAGCTCTAACGGGTGTTTTCACTGTCATTTTTATGTATGAACATTCTGGTACAAAACATTTTAAAAATAATACACATGTAGATAAAACCTTTATCTTAATCATTATGTCACAAAATGGCAGAGTCTCTGCTGAAAGTCTCATACAGGCACGTTATCAACGGCAAGACTGCACGCCAGTTGTGCATAGATGCGATGAGAGAGTTGATGCACGTTTCTTGGTCGCCCCTAGCGCTCCCACACTGTTAGGCCTAAGACTTGCAAAATTCCTTCAACCAGCCGGCCACCTTAAGGCTCACTGTCCAAGATCCGCCCTGCAAGGTCGGGGGCATCTCGCAAGGGCACAATATTGTGTTGTTTCCCGCTAGTGGATAGGTGCCCTGAGAGTCCAGGTGCGGCTAGCGAGAAAGTGGTGTCTGCAGTGATTCATTTTATTAATTATACTCTCGATGAGGAAAGTTAGACAAACTATAGCAAACCGACTTTCTGCTTCTGGGCTACCATAATAAAAAATCAGGGTGTTTGATTTATACAACTTCACCTCGTATAGACAGTGAAAATCAATTAATCACTGAGGTGACAACCTAGATGGGCATGTCTTGCTGAAACACAGAACCCAGGCAATGGGAATGTAGACATCACATCTTAGATGAACTACATTATAAATAGCTAATTATGTTCTGTTCCAAAACAATGATATTATCTTTATTTTCAAGAAAAGGCTCGCTTCACGGAAATATGATGAATTGAGCATCAAACCATTACATAAAGAGACAAGACTTCTAGCAAGAAAGTTTGCAAACCATTAACCATAGGATCATCCAGAACCTCAGCAAAAGAAAAGGGGTAGTTGCATTGAGTGTAAAAGACAGTCAAACAAAATACTAAGGTTGTAAATACTGTTTTAGTATAATTTTCCTTATGCATAGTAACATAATTTGCAACATATGTTTTGGGTATGTTACATTTTGTGATTTTTAACAGTATTTTAACATTAATATAACTTGTTCTGTACACTTATCAGTATATGTTGTTTTTTAGTTACTGGGTCTCAACGGACTCAATTATTTACTAATAAAGTCTTTTTAAAGTTCCTATTCCAGGGTTAATCCTTGAAACCTTTGACATTTACCATCATCACGAAAGAAGTCTGGTGAAATGAGATGGTGGTGATTAGAGCGAAAAAGCAGCGAAATGCAAAGAAGGGGAAGGAGAAAATCTACGGACCAGGGGGGAGAAACTGGTATAGGACTTCCGGGTTCAGATTATTTTTGCATTCAAAAACTTAACATTGCAGCAGTGCTGCTATCCAGGCATTAGTTCCTCTTGCCGCCACCGTTGCAGCACGCAGAGACTTCCACCTTGGCGGGCTTGAATACCCCTCCTTTCTCCTTGTCTCTCCACTCTCCTCTTACCCCTCCTTTGACATCACTGATCTAAATGGAGGGGGTTATTGTGTCTTCGAGTGTAAGGGGTACAATTCCCTACAGCCTTCACTTCTTGATCACCAGTGACAGTGAACGGATCTTCACCACTACTGCTGTGGTACCTGTCTGCTCCACCTACTGCTATGATGGATAGTTGAAATATTGTAATATCTTTTCGGTGTCTATTTTGGATAACCGATAATTTTACATAATGTTTAGTTGACAGTGCTTTGTGAAGTAGGATGGGATTTATGATATTTTTCCAGCAATTAATCATTAGGGGGTATGCAGTTTTAGTGAATTTGATTTTGCTAGTCAGCTGGAATTTCTAGTAATTTAGTATGCGATATTTCTCTGAGTTTTTGCCCAAGGTTTCAGAAGTTAAATTCAGCTGAATATTTTGCAGCCGCTGCCCTGTTTGGCTGGCCCGGCCATTTGTACTTGTTTGCATTAACCTGTCCACACTCAGTGGTGGTAGTCGAAACGTTTTATTATTTTGTTATTGTTCAGTTTTATAGATCGGTGCTGTGGTAGGCCCCTTTTAAATATTGTTTGGGCTGCCTCCGATTGAATATTAATCCTTTTTAATGTATAAATTTTAGTGTGTGCCTTTTAGATTGTTCGCCCTTTAGTGAACTGCCCTGGTTGCGGCGAGCAAGGAATTGGGAAAGTAGTACCTGATATTGGTTAGTAACTGTTTTATTGATATTAGTGTTATTTACTCTAGATTAGGGTCACGTAGTGATATAGCGCCGAGTGTAAAATAGGAATAACAATAGTGAGGAATTTGAATCTGACATTTATGTTGGAAATCGCAGAAACATTAAATTGTCTAACTCTAGTCAAAGACATGTCACCCTGACTATGTATTCACATTGATCTGCACTTGAACCTGGAAATTGGTAAGCATGTTCCATTTCGTATTTTAATGATTTTTAGGTGGAGTTTAGGGCTGGGATTGCTGTTGTGAGTAATCATATTTGGCCTCTGATTAAATGTAATTGGGTTTTTAATGAAATTACTCTTTACACTTTGTATTTTGCTGCTTGGTGCAGTTATGTTTATATGGAATTCTCATTAACTTTCAAGACCGCTTGTATTGCCGAGTATTAGAATGGTATTAAAGTTTGTATAGGACTTTATGTTTGCCCTTCTATTATAGCATGGAGTTTTGCTTAGTCTGCCTGTAGTCAGTTTTAACATGATTGTAAATAATTTGGGATGTGCGTGATTGCTACGAGCAGAGGATAATACTATGCTTACTGAATTATTAAGCACACCAGCTGCAATGTTTGCTATTAATTTATTGTAATCTTTTTACATGTATCAGGTGTGATGCAAAGAGTTGCAATTGTAATAAAATTGTTATAAAATGGAATCTTTATTTGTGGTTACTTTGTAAATGAACTACTATAAATAATAAATGCGTTATGGGGGAGGACTCAGGGCTAGGCAACACCTTCCGAGTGACGGGTTTTCCAGATGGGACCCGCGGGTGCCCGTCATCCCTGAACATGACATCAAATGAGACCCTAGGATGGAGCGATGCTGGAATGCAAGGGCGGGGGAAACGGGAGTACCCCAAGAAAACCCGCCAGCAACTACTGAGGTGGTTCAACATCATATTACGTAACTGCACATTTACAACACAGGAGGCCTAATTAAAGCAAAATATAGCACAATTAATGTGCAGAAACCTTTCTTTCAGATGAGCCGCTACTCTCTCTCTATTTGAAGTATTGACAGAAGCTAGTTTACTGTTACCTTGTTGTCACACATCATCTTCGCATGCTTTGATGTCGCATGTTTAGTCTTCTTACATTATTCCAATTGTTGACGTATACGCCAGTGAATTAAATTTTACCCATCTCTTCACCAAAGCCCTACTGTTTAAATGTTTTGTGTTTACAGTAGAATGTGCTCTTAATTATATTCTCCCATTGTAGAAATTGTGATTTGTAGGATTTTTATTGAAACTGATAGCATGTGTATGTCATTCTTCAATATCGCTATTGTGTTGTCTACTTGTAGTTTGAAGTATTTGCTGTATACTGAAAATGTCTTTGTACTTAATAGTCTTATTTGAGCAAGGATTATTATTATGCATGATGTAGTCTACACAAATGGATTTTCATGATAATACAATTTCATCTTTTACTTTTTACACACATTACACCAGTGAATGTTAGAAGGGAGTATAGTTTCTGGGCAGACTATAGCAAAGTTTGAAAGGGTATGTACATTTTGTGCAAAGTGCAAAAAGTTACATCAAAACTGACAAAGTAATAATATATATGTGATATGAAGGTAAATATCATCATAAATAATGATCACACAAGTTAATGAACATTCGTGCCAAGTATAACCACAAATTACTTGACTGTAAAATTAAAACAGCATATTAAATGTACATGTTAGATACTAAAGTGTGCGAGTATATGTATGTTTACCCCTAAATACTGCAATAGGGAAAAGAGGTTTCTACATAGCAACTCTGTCTATGGAAGGATTCCAAATAGTTATGGTGACATGTCTTGCAATGATGGTGTGACATTTCTGTCTTCATCCTCTCCATCTCTTGTCGTTATACCCAGCACCATCACAACCACCCATATTTGTGTACTCTGTGCATCTTAGGATGGTCCAATGCTGTGTTTCATTGTTTAAATAACTATATAAAATGTTTTTTCTTTACTTTTAATGGACTGAAATTCAAATATAAAATATGAGATAGGTAATTACTGTGGTTAATGTATTAGAATTTTCAATACATTCTGGTATTGTTTGAAGTGTGTGTGGGTTTTGTGGGTTTATTTTCAGTGGGACTTTGTTGATTGTAAGTATTGGAAAATTGTATCTCAATGTTTATGTAACAATTTGAAGTCATCAACAATTTAAAATTATAGTTTTTTTAATAGAATGCCATGTAGCATTAAACAACTGAGTAAATCAGACTTCTAAAAATTCAAGGCAAAGCAATGAATATGTCTTTATTTCAAGCTTATTTTACTCAATAGATGAATATATAAATTGTGGTCATTGGTACTGTTGTTTCTGTATATTATTGTCATTGTACAGGATTTTTTGTTTGCATACATTCATTTGTTCCCTTTATTTGTATTATGATGTTAGATTCATTTTAGGCTTACAAATGATATTATTTTTGTTAATACCCTTTCAAATTAACCTTTTAAAACAGTTTTACGTGTACAGAATGCAATGGATTCTAGTTGATGGGATTGGGTCCAGTGTCCTTTGGATATCACTTCCTAGATATTGGCATACTAAACAAAGTAATTATGGGCATTACGAACTGGTTCAACTTGAACAGTATGAATTCAAGCACATAAATTCTATGTACCCTAATTTACAAGATATAATGAAATCATATCCTGGACAGATGTGAGAAAGCTTAGGAGGCACACTGATAAACATCTAAATTAGCAAAATGTGCTTTGCAGCAAAAAACAGTATCGACAAAATGTATTAGCCGTCAATCTATGAAAGGTTGTTATCATGATTATGTAGTCTTAAGTGTGATGTGTTATTTTTTGGGTTAACTCCACCAATATCTTAAAGATTTTCAGATAACAAAAATAATAACAATTATGACTAACAGTAGTAATAAAGTATCATGAATAAAAAATTTTCCTAGAAAACTTGACATTATATCCTTTTTCAAGTCTGTATGTATTTACGAAATTGTATTCTTTGCTTATAAATGCACATTTTAGAGGACAACTGAAAAATCCTGATATCCATATGTATTTAATGCAGAGCAATGATAAATTACACTTAATATTTCATAATACACCAAATTTCTCAAAAGGTCCTCTATCACTACCATAAAATTCTACAACACATTACCATCTAGTCTCAAAACCATTCAATTGTTGAACATATTGAAACAAAATACAAAACGTATTTTACTTAATGGATCACTGTTTTGTCAATGATTTTCTATATATACAAAATCAATATACTGTAATTTTATCTTGGGAAATACATGAAACACACAAGCAGAATTGACAATTTAAATTGATTATGTTTTCTGTTATGTAACCATGAGTAAGTTACCACTGCATGTTGATAATACTTTTAAATCCTTTAAACAAAGGTAGTACAGAAATAATTTGTTTGTATAGAACCTTGTGTATAGTCCATTTCCAGTTTCTTCATGCTTTTTGGATCAAACCTTTGAAAAATCACCCCATTAACATAAAAGTTAATATTATGAGTGGGATGGGCCTCCATGGGAACCCCGCGTTCAAGGTAAAAAAGCGAGGGAGCGATACGGGCGACACTAATACGCAGGCCTAGTGTCTCATCACTACTACGCACAAGACATGCAGAGTTTCCATTGTCACACTGTACTGTGCAAATTAGATCTATAACAGTGAGGTTTTATTACATGAGATGAAAAACCACACATTAAACTACGTCCATATTTTTGTACTTTCCTCTTGTCGCTTAAGGAAACTGCATAGACAAGCTTTAAAAATGCAATATTTGACCATTTTCACAAATTTTTCTCTCCAAGAATACACTTAACGACAAAAGTAAAAAAAATAGGGGTATACATAATTGTTTTTTATCTTTTCTGACACAAAGTAGTATTTGCAGAACATTGAATTACCGGGTATACACGTATTCACGCAAACAACTATTTCACAAAAAATGTAGGGATCCATCACACTCCATTTATAATTTATACTAATAAAACAGAGAGAAAATAGATATATAGCAGAAAAAAAAGGTGGAAAGGGATTGGGGGACGGCTGCTGTGCGCATACGTGCACCTGTGTGTTTCTAATTCTCACCATGTAAAGTTTGTCGCTGCAGTCATTCTCGCAAAGCCAGAAGTTATAAATAAGCGACACAAGTTATATGCTTGAGTTTGTTCTCTTTGAGTAGGAGTAGATGCTCATTGCTACGGACCATAAACTAAAGATGAGGTAGACTGTTCTCGCTGGCTGCGCATAATCAATCTGTGTCCCAACATTGAACTGCTTTTCTGCCAACACGTCTAGTGAAAATGGCGTGGTTTGAATTTTGGGTTAGAAAAGTGATTTGTAAACAAATCCTTTGAGATGAATGTATACTTCATCTAACCAATTTGTAATGCAGTTTGGTAAAATTAAAACTGGTAAAAGCATTTTATTAATATAATAGTGCTTGTTATTTAAAAATTAATATATAAACAAACACGTTCTTCATTGTTGACCATGTGACTTTGGCAGTTGTGTAGCATTGGAGTAGGCCAATGTTGGGTACATGCAAATAAGACAAATAAGTGGTCTACCTCATCTTTAGTCTATGCTACGGACCATCCCACCACGAACAGGGGGCGGAATGCAAGGGCGGCTGAAACGGGAGTGTCTCGTAAAAAATCATGTTTCCCACATGCGAAAATCCACGTGACCTCGTCGGCAACTGAGCTCAGTTCGCCTTGATTGAAGGTGAGTAGCGTTTATAACAGCTGCCTTGCCAAAATATCGCAACACACCTGTGTATACTGGTCATGATATACAGTAGTTCACAGCGTTTCAAAATACTCTTGCCATCATAGCCGAAACTCGATTCAGGCACACCATCGCCAATCTGAGAAAATACACGAACCAAGGACCAAGCAGAATTCAATTAACAAGAATACTTCGCGGCGGCTGTATGGTTTGTTTGAGCTGTAAGATGCAGCATTATCTGTGATCACTGAAGCAACTGTCGGGGGAAAAGGATGAGAAGTTTTTCTTATTGGATTTCAAGAACATGCTGCAGGTAGTTCCTGAAAAAGTATAACGAACAAGGGAGGCAGGAGAGAAAGGAGTGGTGCCAGTTCAGTGACACGGTAAGCCGCGACCACGCATGTGCGTGGTTTCCCGTGGCACGACTGCAGGGGCCGGCCACGCAACGACCGCCCAAGGGTTTCCTGGACTGATGAATTGGGTTCAAGGACTCTCCTCGAGTTGTCGAATATAGCTGACTGACTACCGCCGCGCGGCAATCGGGGGAAGAGGCCCAATAGCGTCACTTCTCCCACCAGAGAGGCGCCCAAACACCTCTCTGGTTACTGCCGGCATCAAGTTAAGAATAAACAAAGCTCCCGCCCCCTCTCTCTTGGTCTTTCCAACTCTATTAACTAAGAGCATGTTTTCCAAACACTCTGTCTCCTGTAGCATTATATTTAATTTAATGGATACAATAATTTTTTTAACTTTCAATTCTCTGCCGCAAGGGTTTTTACGTCTCTCTTGACGGTTTTTCCCTTGCTCTTCATAGTTAAGACTAGCTCTTAAAGTACACTTAGGGAGGTAGTCATGGCTGCCCAGTCCATCTTTTTCCTATTAGGCATAAGGGGTTAGCCATGAGACGCAATAAAATTCCCGTCCTACCTTCGGGCCTTAACTCCACATAACACTTAGAATAAGGTAGTTTAGAAAAAAAAAAAAAAACCTCCGCGCGGCCCGACGGCACCACGCTAGTGACGCAATTGTTAACAGCCAGCCACAGCCAACTCGGCAGCACGTGAAAGTGAACGATCGTGTGAACCGCGCATTTCCGTGGTTACAGTCTCTTAAATACTGTTCACGGTAAAGTCAGCACTTTTGAAATCAACATTAGAAAAATGCCACAGCCCCTACCTACATGAACAGAATGATTCGCAATTAGACCGACAAACTTCGGGAGGTGATTCTTAATGAAAAAGTAAAAGGAAAACATATGCGACACTTTATGCCTCAACCGAATATTAAAGGCGGTATAAACCCTTAAAAAACGAGGTTTTAAACCATGTTTGTGCAAAATATAGGTAAGGAAGTAAAATACAATGACAACTCTAGGAACATTATTGTATATTATCGGGACCTTCAACGTAGAGCCGATATTTTGCACAAATACGGCTTAAAATCTCGTTTATTTTTAAGGGCGCCAGCGACATGTGTATTGCACGTACACAAAAACAGTAGGTTGTTCGATCTCAGGCCTCAAGGGTACTATGTAGCTGCGCGTCCAAGGTCAAGAAGCGAGGGAGCGATACGGGCGACAGTAACACGCACGCCTAGCGCCTCATCGCTCCTACACGCAAGGCGTGCAGTGTTTCTGTCGTAACGCTTTACTGGGTATATTAGATCTGTAACAGTGCAATTTTTTTTACACGCGATAAAAGTCCACAGATCAACCTACGTGCGTATAATCGTACTTTTCTCTTACCGCTTAGAGAAACTGCATAGGCAAGCTTTAAAAATGCTATATTTAACCACGAATTTTTTTCTTTATTAATACACTTAATATAAAAAAAAAGTAAAAAGATAGGGACATAGACAATAGTTTTCTATCCTATCCGTCGAAAATTCGTATTTCCAGAACTTGTATTTACCGAGATACGCGCTTATGCGCAAACGACGATTTCACAGGAAACGTTGCAGGCCCTTAAAAACAGCAGCAGTTCTGGGCTGGGACAATTTGCCTCCGGAAAGGCCTAATGATCTTGTTTTTGGCATGTCTCGGCGTATTCAAGCGTGCCTCGGGAATCGTGGATTTAATACACGTTATTGGAGTTTGCCAATGCATCATTTGTGTTGTTAATGAAACTGATAAGAATTATTTAAGTTGATTTTCAGTTTATGCCTTTTGTTTGTTTCATATTGGGATAATATAAACGAGTATTGTGTTTGTTTCCATATTGTGCTATTACGAGTAGGCTACAACATTAAATGTAAACTACTTTTATTCAAACTAACAGCCTGGTTTCTGATATATGCTATATTATTTGTGAGCAGTAGCTTTTAACGGGCGCACATATCTCCATGCGCCCAGTAAAGTGGGCAACGACGGAGAGAAAATAGTTCCATGTTTTAACGTTGGATCTAAAGTGTTACGTAAACATTTGTAAATTGAAATTATTTATTTTATTTTCTGTTTTTTAATGCGTATGAGTGTAAAAAGCAGCAAATTTGTTTAAAATTTTCATTTGTAATAATTTCGTTGTCACTTTACAAAGGCACGAAAGTGATCAACCTTACAGCAATGTTAATTTTACGTATGGTTGGAGACTACAACAATGCGCAGAGCTTTCAAAAGTGCTTAATTTACCAGAAACAGCCTATATCAAGGAATAAGTAGTAGTCATTTGCTTATGACGTCAATGCGCTTATTTTTCTCACACTAACCTACACGTTCGCCAACCTGCACAGATCATTTGGATTATTGCATTTCTAAATGTATCGATTAAAACGTGCAGGGTTATATAATCAGTGAAATAATATTTAATGCATATTTGATGTTTCAATACATAAAATGCCAAAGTTGGCGTCGAAAAGAGTAGGAAAGCAGACGTATTGTTGCGTGTTAAATTTTTTATTTTTAATAGCAGCATTTTATCGTTCTCGTTTTAGCACCGGATATTTCCCTCGAACCCATATCCCCTCACTTTCAACGTAATTACCTATGAACGCGCGATAGACGCAGATAATTACAACCCCCTGAAAACACCCCAGTCAACCTTTCAAAATACGGATAGCAATGTCAACGAAAATATAAATTTGGTGTCGGGCAAAAAAGTTTACTTGTTGACGTAGCAGGCTACAGAAAATTGCTTCGTCTCGTGCTTGGAAGCTGCGAGCTATAACATTCTTCTTGGAAGCCGAACTACTTTGAAAAAATACGTAAAATTGAGTTCCATTCCGATGTATTCAAGTCGAAACTTAAATTTGTACACGTTGCAGTTAGCGCAAAATATTAACCCGTCCCTACCACTATATTTCTGTTTCTTAATGCGCATTCCTCACACAACGTACAAACGAACAACGAGCAAATACGGTTGCATGCATGACGCTAGTTATCCCTGGGAGGTTGGCATTACTGATCTCTCGAAAGGAAACCTGCTTGCCTTCAGTTGAGGTTGTAGAAAGTTTCAGGGTGTATTTGGCGGAAGTGGCCTTACATTAACACTGGTACATAGTTGCATGGTCGTAAGTACGCGGGAATGGCGATTGGAAAGCACAGCGGCTCCTCCTCGTGTTCAAAAGCAAACATCAATTTTTTTTTTTTGTATTTAAACACTGATCAAATTGCACACAGTACATACATTTGATTTTCAGATTATAAACAAACATCACTCCACACTATTACATAACCGTATGCCAAAATCAAAATGTAATGTTTTTAAAACATACTAATAAGGTAGATAATCATCGGGTATAAACTATTCACGGTAAAGTGAGCACTTTTGTAAGTCCTCTCATTTGGAATAATAGTCAATAAATATATTTTATTGTGACATCAGATGTTAACATTTGAGTCTGGTGAAATATATGCACTCTGCTTATTACTTACATGTATTTAAAAAGTGGCAGGATATAAAATGGCTTATAGTAAAAAGAAACTAGGGCCTCAAAAGTGCTCACTTTACCGTGAACAGCCAATGATAAAAAAAAACATACAGAAAGCAGTTGAAAGGCACTGCCTTAATTCATTTTTAGAAATACTTAGCAAAAATTGCTTAACAAAAATTCAGGGACAACAACAATATTTATTTTTATATATGATACTTAACAATAATCATAAACTGACTAATGAACTAGCGGAGACACGAACAGTAAAGAATTTCATCCTGTGTTGTACTTGTTATGAACATTTTCCTAAGGTGGCAGTGGATCGTCAATACATAATCCATTCACGGTTACTTCACACTTTTCTGAAGCCCTGCTGAGGTTCTACTTCGAGGATATTCCTCCGCCTCGTGCAAACTAAGCTTAACTAAGTCTAGAAAACTACACAAATTACACCTAGTACACCGAATTCGTGCGCAATGATATCATGCATTGTAACTATTTCTTAGTTGGCAGTACCAACACACATGTTTTATCACGTTTTCTATCATATTTATTATAAATGAATAATTATAACTTATTAATAAAATAAAGGTAAACCTTCAAATTAACAATAAATAAGATAATTTCATGTAAACTAAACAAAGGTATGATTCAAAAAGTGCGAAGAAACCGCGAATGGACTATATCGGTAAATCAAATTCGAAACACGCAATCAGAGAATAATACGTCTAAATGTAATAAATGTAACATTCGAAGTTTTAAACATAAAAATACTTCAAATAAAATAATTTCTACGCATAAAAACAGCTTAGATTTGATGTCTGGATCTTGCCGAGTATTAATGTCAAATTTCAAACTAACCTTCCTTATATGACATATAATACCTGTCACTTCAAGTCATATGGCAGTTCATACATTCTTCTACGCGAGGTGGTGTATTCGGTCAGTGGGGTTTCTCGGGGCATTCCTGTTTCCTCAAGCCCTTGCATTTCGCTGCTGCTCCATATTCACTTCCCTTCACCTTCACCTTCAACCTCGCTGTTGACCGCCGACCAAAACCGCTGAACTCCAGCCAGGCTACTAGCAACTTCGCCGGATAGATCATGACGTAGTCGTGCAGTGCATGTCTTAAAGGCGTTGGCAATGGAAATGTTTATTATTTATACCACTTGACGTTCAACACCTTTAGACATCATCAGTAACTACCCTTGCTTGCCTCGCAATAATAAGATGGAACGCGTGGTTTTTGCATAAATGCATGTCAAAATCACAATTTTATTGTTTTAGAAAGTACATATAAGTAATGAAAACTAACTTACGTACATACATGTATAGCCTGTTCACGGTAAAATGAGCACGTTTGAAATCCCTCCTTGAGATCTACTTGTATACACGTTGTGTATTCTTCCGCCTTCTGTAGAAGTAACATTGTCATGGAGTTCATCACTTTATTCATGCGTCGGTCAAATAAAACAGTGAAACTATAAAGAAAGTTAATACTTTACAAATCTGCTCATTTTTACACTTCGAATCATAAATAAAAAAAAAAAAAAACCAGAAAGCGAAAGAAATAATTTTAAGTTATCACAAATGGTTACCTAGCACTTTTTATTCGACGTTAAGATATGGAACTACTTCCCATACATCGTTACCAACTTTACTGGACGAATGTCACTCAGTGCGCCCATTAAAATATATGCTCTAAGGTTCATTTCTAAAGTGCTCACTTTATCGTGAACACCCTTTAGTAATTAACACTGAAACAATATTCCTAGGGCTATTTCAAGAAGTCTGGTAAAAAAAAAAAAAAAAAAAAATGTTTTTGCGATTTTTTAAAAAATTACTGAAACACGGGAATTCTTGCGATTTGTGTCTGCCCTGGAATTCTGGTAAAATAACTCTTTCCAAGCATACGTAAAATTCAATTAAGACAATATTTTTCAGTTTCCCTTGTTACATTTTATGCAGATAGCTTGACTTATTTGATTTGTACATTGCAAAATCAGTAAAATTTTGACTGCCACAGCAGCTTGCAAAAAAAATCGTGCAATCTAAAAAAAAAAGCACGAGAGGGAAAAGTAGTCGCAGATGTCTACCGTTTTACGAATGAGCGAAATAAATATGACTACGTCCGACTGTGCACCTAGCGCGCCACAATGGCACGTCTTTATTTGTGAACGCGTGTAACTAAACAAATAATTACTGAATGCAATGTTTTACTCCCGCTGGTAATATCTATGCACCTCCGTGGCGAAGGTACCACGATGTTACATCCATACTTAACCAGGCTACGGGCTCAGGTCCCTGGTAACACGTGGACGGATGTGTCTGTTGTTTAGAAAGTAAACATAACTAAGTTCAGCATGTAACCCCACCACCATCCTTCCAATTATACTCCTGGCATAAAGCTGCGACTTTTAGGTACAAATAAAAAAAATTCAAGTTCACGCCTTCCAATTACAATTTAACAGCGAAAAAAAAAAAAAAAAAAAAAAAAAAAAGACAACATTTCCTTGTTCCTTCCCAACGTTCGGTAACTAACCAACAGCCTTCACTCGAGGTTGAGCGACCTGAATTCTTAAAAACTGAACTCCGTATCTTTCCTGCATCAATGCGATTGTGTAAACTACTAAACGGTTGAGAAGTAGATCCGATTGACCATAAACAAAATCTGCAATTAACTAATTACATAATTTTGATAACATTCAATTAAATTGATAGATAATTTCAAGATATTTACGCCGTTATGTAATGATACTTAATTCCTTGTTATACACAAATAACCAGGATCATAACCTTACAGGCTTGCAAAAGGAAAGAAGCATAGTACCCATTACTTCGGTAGTCGTTTTGAAAGTGGCGAAAATCGCGGGAGAATACACTGAGTTCGTATATTACCAAAAAAAAACCTCGTCCGAACATAGATAGGCCTACAATTGCGTTTTATAAAGCACGAAATGGCAGCCCTGCTGATTCCACATTCATTTTAAATAAATTAAATACGATCAGGGCCATTTCGTCTTACCGAGGCTAACTACCGAAGGGAATGATGAAGCCAGCGCGCTTTATGTGATTTTGAAAAATCACAATTCTCTACATTTGTTTGTTGACCTTACAAACGTTTATTAGCATTTTGCATGGAACCGAAATTTATAAAGCCGCAAATAACTGCACATAATACACAACAATTGCACTGAGAAAAATATTTTGTTGGGCGAAACAAAGTTAGCTTGGCGCAACCAAATTAATTATTTGTAAAGAGGCGATTAAATATTTTGTTGTTGAGACCAAATTATTTTGTTATTTGGTTGCCCCAACTGTAAGATTGGTTGGTGCAACTAAAGATTCGTATTTTTTTTTATATACTTTAACATTTTCAGTTATCATAAAAAATGAACGCATGGCCAAGTTTTGAATCCGGGCCAATTGCATCCGAACATTGCGCTCTAGCGTCAGCCAAAGTGACTAGGGGAAGCCGGAGTAGTAAGGGACAGGGGTTATAAGATACATGGGCAAAAAAGCGCTCTAAATATGAATTTAATAATGTTTAAAAATGAGAAATAATAACTTCGACATGTTTACTTTATTGCTAACCACTTACTTTGGAATTATTATGCTTTTTGTATTTCTTTCATGCCATGAAAAATAATCTTCACTTAGAACTTAACCTAAAATTCGGGGTTTTTTTTTTTTTTTACAAAAAAAATTTATTTTGAAAATAGTGTTACATATTTGGAAGTGATAGATGTCACTTTTTGACTGAGATTATGAAGTTTGATATTAAATTTTGGAAACCCCCGAGAGCCTTCTATTCGATGAATTCTGGGCTTGTATCCTATTAGTCCGCTTTCGATTTTTGTAGGGATGATAAAAGACACGCGTCTCTTATTACCTCATGGTAATAACTTCAGGTTTGTGCAATAAAAAACTAAGTGAAAAGACAGCGTAAAAGTGAAACAGAGTGACGGTAGTGTTACGACACTTTTGACCAATGCCTAAAAAAGAAAAATATTCGGTGCCTATTTGACTCTGAGGACATGAGAAAAAAAAGCAATTTTAGAAGTAAAGAAAGGAGTGGATATAAAGGCAGCAGCAGCAGCGAAATTCATTGTTCCTGTGTCGACTTTAGGTAAACATTATAAGGACTCTGAAAGAAAAATAGGAGGTGGGCGGAAACAAGAAATCTCGGAAGAATTTGAAACTGATATGGCTAAATATAAAGAAGTGTGTGCAGTCTATGGGGAAGGGATAACTAGAAGTGAAACATTGGAGCTAGTGAAGGAATATGTTGAGCACAGCAAATGGAAGACCCGATGGCGAAACAATAAGCCATCCGATGACTGGCTTAATCTATTTTTCAAAAGGCATCCTGACCTGAGAATCAGAAATGGTAAACAGCTGAGCAACCAACGTGTCAGAGGTGCAGATACTTTCATAGTCAATAGTTTCTACAAAGATCTCCAAAAACTGTACATAAAAGAAAAAAAAACAGAGGAAAGCTGTAGGTACATTTACAATTGTGATGAAAGCTCATTTTCCGATGATCCTAATTACGTACGTGTCATCGCTAAGAAATGCAACAAAAGAGTGTCTAAAAACATAGCTGGAACAGGCACTACTAACGCTAACGTGCTAGCCTGTGAAGCGGCAGATGGCACGAAGATGCCCCCATTCATCATATTTTCGGGAACGTACGTATGGAGTACCTGGATCCCAAAAGACGACTATCCAGGAACAGCGTATACAGCTCAAAAATATTGGATGGAGGGCTCAATTATTTCACATTGGTTTTCCGCGGTGTTTTCAAAGAACATCCCTTCAAAAGAGCACCGCTATGGCAAGATCATCCTTTTATTTGATGGTGTTTCATTTCATGGCATACAACAATAATGTGATCCTGATTAGAGCATCGCAATGGCAAGAAGGTCATACTATTATTTGATGGTGTTTCATTTCATGGCATACAACAATAATGTGATCCTGATTAAACTGCCACCAAACACGACACTTTATGCAACCATTATATTTGACAGTCCCTTGAAAGGAGCTTGGAATGTTCTAATGGTGCAGTGGAACAGACTTCACCCAGGCACTCCGCTGCCCATTTTCACGAAACATTAAGACTCTGTGGGAGGACAATTTCTAACCTAGACTTTTGATTTCTAGATTTCTTCATACTGGACTCTTTCCAGCAGATACGAGCAAATTTCCTGAAGAGGCCTACAACCCTATCAAACTTCAGAGATTCAAAGCAATTGAAAAAGATAAGGCTTTAAAAGATTTGTATGGGACGTATTCCAGTACACCTAGGCCACCGCCTGTTTCCCCTTCCATTTCACCAAAGTCTGATTCATCTAGGGCTCCTATTCCGCCAACTATCCTTCATCCTGCTGAAAAAGAAAGACAACATAGATGAGATTTTGGGTACTCCACTTCCAGAAGAAGGTCAACCAGGATGTTCATCATGGACAGCAGAAGATTGTGTGCAACATCCAACCAAATCTGAGAGCTTCATTCAGTACAAACTTACTGAAAATGTCTTAAAATCCACACCGAAAGTATCACGAAAGCGGAAGAAAATTTCAGATCAAAAGGGGGAAATTCTGATATCAGTGAAGGATGTAAAGCCTGAGGAAAAAAAAGAGTGAGAAGATGCAAAGGGAAAAAAATCAGGAAAAAACATCCAAGGGTGATAAGTCTGTTAAGGCTACCAAAGGCAACAAATCAGTTAAACGCAAATCCCTAGATTCATCCTCTGATTCTGAACTCACTGAAGACCTTACTATGGAAACGGACTGAGGACTTGTTATCAGAACAAGTAATTTCCTCATCAGATGACAGTGTACCTGAAGAACTTGAACCAAGCAGAGTGGTTCCACGACTGTAAATGGACTATGCTGTGTACTATGATTTATAGAGTGGTATATTGGCCGAGTAAGTGACTTCCCAGATGGACTTTATAAAATAAAGTTTTTGAAAAAAGAACTTCATGGGTCCAATTGGCCTCCTCGTGAAGATATTCAAATAGTTACATCAAAATATGTGTTCTACGGACCCATCAATTTTAAACAGGAATACACCTTTCCGGGTTACTTGAGGGGAGTTGCAAAAAATGTATTTTAGAATAGGTAGGATATTTATTTTTAGAGGCCTAGGCCTAAGTGTCCTAGGCCTCTTAATAAGAATCTTAATATTAATTAATTACATTAAGTAACTATTGAGCATGTAAGTTTCAGTATACCTACCCTTTTTATTGTAGAGTGAGCTACATTTAGGTTTCAAATAGGCTTAGGAAGTTTTTAAGTGTTCATTTACTATTTACTTATAATTTTGACACCCTAATAGTTCACTTTAGTTTACCAAAATAATCTGCGAAAAACTGTTTAGTACTTCACATACGATGTATCCTCTTTTTAAATGTGTTTTTGGACTTGTGCAAAAAATTATCTGTCAAACTCATTTTTGTGTGTTAGACTTATGTATGGCCTATGTAGATTACTTAAAGCCTGTAAAAAGTATATTTATACTTTGTTTGATATTTTTATTAGCACAAATGAATTTCAGAAACCGACTTTCAGAAAATATTTTCCAATCATAAATATTTCAAGAACAGATAAAAATATTTTTTATTCCAAAAAATTAGGCGATTAGGAATTTTCTAAATATCCCTCTTATATCACCCAAATCATTTTATATTGTATTTCTATGGACAGTGGGAGGAATGCCTCTTATTACCTCCTGATGGTGTTATAAGAGACTAAGATTTTTCAAAAGTTTCACAAATTTATTTTTGACAGTAAAATGTTATTGAAAAAAATTTCAAAAAAATTGAGAAAGGTTCATTTTATTAATTGATTATAATCTATTTACATCAAAGTTTTTAGAAAATAATCAAAACTAATATGAACATTTTTTCTCTCTTATTACCCCTTGCATGTCTTTTTACCCCGGCTTCCCCTACTGATGAAATAAGAATGTCTTTAAATACATATAATTCAATACAGGGCAATATACGTAAATAAATATTTCAAGTTTTACAACTTTGCTTTTCAGTTTCCTGTTTAACTGGAAGTTTTATTGGGATTTTTTATGCCATTATCAAGACTTAGTAGTCCGGACATAGTTTCTATAAGTTCGTTGTTTGCGCGTTGATGCGTAACTCAGCAAATGAATTTACTGGGAATACCACATTTTGCCAGAAAAAAAAAATTATATATACCTGAACAATTTTTTTATAATGTTAAGATTATTCTAAGATTTAAAAAAAATTCCCGAAGATGGTCAAAAATCCCATTTTTAGAGCTTGTCTGTGCAGTTTGTTTAATAGGCGGGAGAAAAATAAAACTGTACAGTCGTGAGCTTGGCTCACAACCATCCGTCGCTTCGTGGCAATGACAACTTGTTTGTATTTAGTTTATTTTGGTTTTTTCCAAATTTGTTAATTTTCTTTCCTCATTTCATCAGTAATAACAGACGTCTTCAACAACGGGCATCATAGGATGATAGCGCATATTTCCCTTTTCACTGGATTAGTAAACAACATCGCCACCGCAAAGCACAACATGGTGAAACGAGGAAAATAACAGAGGTCACCTTTGGCTGGCCTAACTGACTGCTCGAAAATAATATGTTTTCAGCGAGGAAATTTTCTACCAAGATATAAGGAAGCGCGACTTTTCTCGTGTACTACAACAGTTCGTCGCAGTACGATCGTTTGTCAGCTGTCAGTCGGACAGCCTGCAATGTGTGATCACGTGACTCGCACTGACCAGTGCCTCCGACTTTACCTTCTTTTTTATTTCGCACATTTCAAATATCTATTAAATTTATATTCCGTCGGTGCGAGGAGTCAATAGGGCGCCGGAAGAGAAAAGTAACGATTCTCTCTCGTCTTCGTAACTCTCAAAGTGAGAAGTTTTGTTTTATAAAGGCTGCCATTCTGTCTTAGTTTTTTTTTTGTCAGCTGCGAGTGTCAATTGTCTATTTTGCCGAGAAGACAACAAATATCCAGACATTAATTTCTTCTTTTATTCATTGGCAATCCTGGTATTAACAAACTTTCATTATTATGTAGTCAAAAGTCTCCAACTCACGCTGAGCTAGTCCGTTGGTGTTTATTGAGAACTGCAACGAGAACAGGACAGTAACCTGTTAAAATTTTCTCGCGCACAGACAAATGTTTTTAATGAATGTAATAAATATATTCTCTTTCCTAACGCAATTTATCAGCATTTTCTCCGAAAATTTACAAGTTATCTTCAGTTCATCTCAAAGGTTAAACGTAAAAAGGGAACAACTTCACTGCCTTCTGAATTAAAAAAGAAAAATATTCAGGCAATAAACAAGTGACTGTTTTCCGACAGCCATGTTCAAGGAACGATATTAAAAGGCAGTGGCCCATCCGTCCGTCCGACGAAAGTTAAAGTTTGAGATATATTTGACGGATTGACGGATAGAAAAAAAGTTGCCCTGCGATTGGTTGAATATCACGTGACCGACAGACGGACGGGCGGGGGACTGACGAATGAAACGGACGGTTGTAAGTCCAGCTGTAGGTTAATGTATGGACTTTCATCGCGTTTAATAAAATCCCACGGTTACACAATATCTAATTTGCACAGGAAAGCGTCAACAGCGATAGCACTGCACGGAGGTTCAGCGCCTTGCGCGTAGAAGCCACGAGGCGTTGGTCACGCGTGTTATTGTCGCTCGTACCACTGTTCCTTGAACGCGGGGGGAAAAAAAATCTCATGGCTACGTACTCTTTAAGCATTAATAAATGCACCAATAAACACAGAAATTACAAGCGAACTCTTGAGCCGTATTTTCGAATGAAGGCAATCGAACGAATAGCCAACCAAATATATACGATATCTTTTTGGCCCTACTCGGAGGTTTCGTGTATTCAAGCGTATATTTAGTTAGTCAAACAAAATTAATTTAGTTGCTTTTCAAGTTTTGTTTACTCAACACAATATTTTGTTGGGACTACTTATGTTTGGCCGAATAGAAGCAAGTAGGCCTACGGCTGGAACAAACGTTTCTCTCGGCCCGGTTGCACCAACATCTTCCCCGATCCGAGATCAAATTATTTTAGTTCCGAACCAGGATCCAGTTTGATCTTGGTTCCAATGTAAAAGTGTTGCACCAACGCAATTTCATGATTCTGGATCTCCGATTCGTCTATATTGGTTCCAATGTGCGAGATCGAGATTAAGTATGAGACAGATTTTGCTACTGGTTCGTAATATACGACGTCATGGAAGTAGGCGTATTTTTCACTATAGATAGAACTAGATGTGCGATGTTTTAAGTGGTTTATTGTTGTACGAATTTTACTGAATTATATTCAGTGCCTAAAATGTTGTTTTAATTTTACAAGAAAACAATCGAACGTAGTTCTATCTGTTGGCGTATTTTCAAACTACATTTGTCTACGATGGTTCCTGATCTCGGATCGAGATTTCAAACCGCCAATTTCGGCGGTTCGAAATGAACTTCACCTCGATCTCTAGTCCAGCCATGAACTCGAATGCTGCAACAGTTTTCTGTGTCGATCTTAGATCCGATCCCGGATCGAGTTTCGAATCACGATGGTGCAGCCGGGCATCAGTGTGTTACTGTATCCGATGTGTTTGTAGAGTTATGTTCAATACTGTTGTTCCATATGCCCGAGGTTTTCCTTATCCACTTCTAGATACCGCACACAGCAAATAAACTTTGTTTGCGAGGCGCTGCTTCTTGGAAAGCTCCGAGTTGAACATTCAGTGTTGCAAAGTGAATTTCAAGAACGGTTTAGTGACTGACGTCTAGAAGGCTGTCCGCGACCTTTGACTTGACCGTAACGCGCGTGACGCGTCAGCAAACTACACAATACGAGTGCCTGATGCTGTCGTTAGTAAGCGCGCACACACAAACAGAAGCTTTAACTGCAGAAAATCTTTAAAAACCAAGCTTTTATTTATAAATACACTAGAAAGATAAAAATAATTATAGGAGTAGTTACAGAATTTGTAGAACTTTTAAGACGTGGTCGAACAGCCGTAATAGTAATAAACTTTACTGCAAATTAATATTTCTGTATCAATAATACTTAGTATATAAAAACTTCTAGCGATAAAGATCGTATACATCATTTACGGTAGTAAGCACATATCTTGCACAAGGCTTAAATTGTTACATAACGTATACACCACATATGAAAAAATATATATATATATATATATATATAAAATAATCTAAATTTATTAATACGATATCCATATCCAAGCCCCTCATAATCAATTTCGGTTTAGTATTAATAAGCAATAATAGTCCATTTCGGTTCAATATTAATCTTGCTCGATTTAATTGTCCTGGAGTACTATCAATTTTTACTCCTGATGATGGTAGTGTTCATCTGTAGAAATCACAATAGTTTCTTAATGTTTGGTTAATTTATTACCACAATGTTGAGTCTTTTGATGCGGGTATAATTACTGCTTTATCTAATAGTGTTGTCGATAGTATGTTGTTAATGTGTATTGCTTGAATATTTAGATGAGGTGATCTAACGCCAGTAGTAGAATGGCGTGGCCAGCCATTTCTAAAAAAAACTTTCTATATCTTCAATGGGTTTTTACTAGCTGTGACTAGTTAACTGACGAGTTATGTTTTCCTACGAGCAGTCCACGGAGTTGCGTGACTACACCATTTATGCCTGCTTGCATATACGTGTCCTTGTCCTCAAAATGATTACTATAGTGTACAGCACAGCTAACATTGACACTAAACAACTCGTCCAACAGTTCCGGTTAGACACGGTTAGGTTTCTTATCGGAGTCCTATGCAAATGTAACTTAATGGCATACCATACATTGTAAGTACCACGTTCTACACTGTACGACAGCACATCGCGTTTTCTGTCTTTTAATTATTTAGGTTAAGAACAAAAAAAAATTAATGGCCAATCACAACACATTGTGTTTTTAAACACTACCATGAATAAAACGCGTTTCTGGAGAGTGAATTCATACCGTGCAATGCAACAAGGATTTTTTTTTAATTTTAAAATTTGGTTTTGTACTTAATAAACACATGCATGTGCTGCGCATGTTTATACAATTTGAGGAGTCTAGATAGTATATGGTGAGTCCGTTGAAAGTCGGATACAAGAATGTAGTGCGTAGCAAAACAATAAACAGGAAAAGGGGTCGAATTTTAAACACAGCACGAAGCCATGCAGCCGAACAGAGTAGAACGTCCCTAATGCCCAAGTGCACCATCGTGGTTCGAAACTCGATCTAGTTCGCATGTAAGATTTTCACAGAAAACTGTTTGCACCTTCTTCTAACAGCTTTGGTTGCACCATTCGAGTTGAAGCTTCCAAGCAAAGATGTTATTTCGTGAAAATCTTACATCCGATGTAGGATCGAGTTTCGAACCACGTGGTGCAACTGGGCATTAGACGC
This sequence comes from Dryococelus australis, assembly GCA_029891345.1. Lineage (NCBI taxonomy): Eukaryota > Metazoa > Arthropoda > Insecta > Phasmatodea > Phasmatidae > Dryococelus > Dryococelus australis. The sequence goes on along the minus strand of CM056998.1, from coordinate 69,537,301 downwards.
GAGACGTCCACAACCTGGGCTGGACCATGGCTCTCGTCGCGAACAGAGACGATAGCGACCACAGGAACGCGGCAGGTCGACCGACAGGTGTACACGCCACGACTACGCGGCAGTCCGGAGATCCGGCCCCGGTGTGTGCGAGTTGTCTGAAAACTACGCCACTGCTCTTTTCTGGCTGACGCGTTGGTGCTTAGTTCTCTTCCCCCCCCCCCCCCATCCCCGCGATTAACTGGCGGTCACCATGCGTGTCGTAGCTGTTTGGTATAGGCTATTCGCGGTAAAGTGAGCATTTTTTAAGGCCATTGCAGCAGACATTAACCACTGATAAATATATTTTATTACAGCTTCAGAGGTTAAATTTTGAGTTTGGTGATATGTTTAAACTGTGTTTATTAAAGGCTGTTCAAGATAAAGTGAGCACTTTTGAAATCAACCTTAGAAAAAAGTCACTGCCCGTAACTGCATATATTTTAACGGGCGCAATGAGTCACATGTGTCCAGCACAGTCGGTAATGATGGAGGGGAAATTATTTCCATATATTAACGTCGAACAAAAAGTGTTAGGTAACCATTTGTGATAACTTAAATTATCTTTCTCGCTTTCTGTATTTTTTAATGCATCAAATTGTAAAAATGGGCAGATTCGTATAATATTTACTTTTATAATAATTTCACAAATTCGCTTGACCGACGCACGAATAAGGTGATGAGGCCTATGGCAATGTTAATTTTATATAAGGCGGAAGGGCACACAACTTGTATACAAGTAGATCTTAAGCAGGGCTTTCAAAAGCGCTCATTTTACCGTGAACAGCCTATAGTCACGTAGCAACGTTTATAATAACAAGTGGCGGAAAGATAGAAATTGGCTGAAAAGAAAAATTTAACCAGGCCTTAAAAAATGCTCACTTTACAGTGAACAGCCTATAACCACGGTGCTGCGATCATCATGGGTTAAGCACAGCTCGACAAGAAAAGACAACTATCACCCTTCACTGCGTTCTACATAGACATATTTGTAACACAGCGTGAGTAGTTTTGTTCTGCTGAATAGCCTTAAAAGAACTGAAGCGCACGTACGCGTGCAAATTAAATGTCAGAGCCTTCAACCGCTTCATTTAAGGCGACAACAGCCGGAAAACACATGATTGCTGACAAACTGATACAATTATGTAAAAGCATTGGATGGCTTATTATCATTATTTTATATGTACGATAAACGCTATTCAGTTTATAAACTCTGGACGTGTTATTTCTAACAAACGAACTGAAATAATTTTGCATAATCAAGTTGTTAACAGTGCAGGAGAGAACTGTAGACGAGAAGACAGCGGACGGCTCACTTGAAGAGTTCCTACTAGTAAGATCGCTTGTATTCATAAAAAAGATAGGATAAATTAAAATATAAAGAAATAATGACATGTTATTAACTGCCACTAGCAGATATCGCGTTTATATACAAGTTACTCCAATCTAGAAGGCCTGTATGAGAATGCGCATTTCCGAGAGAAGAAACTTTCGCATACATGACAACAGAAGCGCAAGTTCAACGCTAAGACTGAAAAAGTTTAACAATCGAGACCCCATCCCCCCTTTATGCAACATGTTTTAGAACCAATTTTATATAATTATTTACGTGTAAACAATTTTTCAATTGCAAAATGAATTTAAATAAAAGTAGGCAGGTGAGTAAAACAGCGAGGCCATTAGAGATTGGACAAGTTGCTCTGAAAGAAGCAGGGAGTGGCAATAAATCTGCCATGCCGTGCAGTAAGCACCCATATCAACAATCGCCTGGAGCGATTTCGGGAAACCAAGGAAAGCTGTAATCAGGAACACCGGACCGGGAATCGAACCCACGTCCTCCCGAATGCGAGTCCGAAGGTGGCGCACATCGCCGCTCGGCGACTCCTAACGTACTGGCGGAACTCACAGGAGCAGTACACACAACGAAAATAAGAATATTTCAGTCACAGACCCAAGGGCGTACGTAAGGAGAGAGGGGGGCTGAAGGGGCTGCAGCCCCTCCCCCCAATCTACGATTTTTTTTAAACTTAAGAAGTTATATATGAAAAGTGTTCACAAAACCGATCACAAGATGTTTTAACTTCACGCCATGTTTCCTTACTGAGCCGCCTAGGTAGTAGCACTGTTGTGTTTGTGGCCATCATCCGCAATAGGCCGCGTCCAGTATTATTCTCTACTGTTTTCGTTGCGGGGCCTTGCAGCTAACAAAATGGAAATTTATGTTTATTTTTTATTAACTAATAGGCTTTGTTGAGTAATTTTATTTCGGCGTGCAGCATGTGTTTCGTTGTGTGAAATTTCGTTAAGGAGTGCTGCGGTAATTCATGACGGAGTATTGAAAAAAGAAAAAAAAATTGACGTTCGCAAGTATGTTCAATGGAGATTAATGTTGACTAGGTATTGATTGCAGTAACTAGTGATACAGAGTCCACTGAGGTGCCTGAATCGAGTTATGAAAACTACGCGTCAGGACTCGTCGAAGATCCAGAATCCAGCAGCGACAGTTTTGTTACGGGGAAGATTTCAACACCAAGTACAGGCAACGAAGTTTGTGACGAAGCGGTTAGTAAACCAATGTCCAGCACTGTGACAGTTGTTAACGATATTTCATAATTTGTTGGTGTCACTGCCAAGCTTACAAACATTTAAAAAGTGGACAAACTCTATTCCTTGTGGAAACCCCCGTCAAATTTTTAATTCCCTGCACAAGAAGGAAAGCGTTTCAGACGCCATTTCCAGCGCAAATGGCTGGACGAATACAAGTGGCTGGCTTATTCAAAAAATTAACAGTGGTCTCTACTGTGCATCGTGTGTTTTTTTCTTAGCTCAGGATAAAGTCGGAATGGGTTGTCATCAAAATGCAGTTGCTTTTGTTACAAAACACTTATAATTTGAAGAAAGCTGTCGAATCATTCAAACAGCATCAATCTACAACATACCAAAAAATACAGTTTTGGTTCAAGCTGATAAATGTTGTTGCTGTTGAAAAAAGAAAGAAAAGCATTGACATGCAGTTAGATCACAGTAGGAAGAGATATGCTGAGAATAATCGAGAATGACTGCATGGAATGGTGGAAACCAGTCGATTATATGGCTTGCAAAACATCCCACTAAGAGATCACACCGATTGTGGACGCATTTCCCTATCCATACCTGTGGATAATGACGGCAATTTCCGTAGCCTTCTGAGGTATCGGGCCAATGAAGGGGATCTAGTACTTCAGGATCACATCGAAAATAGTTCTCGAAATGCTATGTATACCAGTCCTCGGATTCAGAACGAGATTATTGATTGTTTTGGTCAACTCATCCAGAAGAAGATTGTCGAACGAGTAAAGAAGAACTGTTTTTAAACCGTTTTAGCTGACGAAACCACAGACGTCCCTCAGGTTGAGCAGTTCTCATTATGTGTAAGGTACATCGATGACTACGAAGAACCTTACACTGTCAGAGAGGATTTCCTTTCATTTGTTCCAGTTTACGATGTGACTAGCGAGGCTCTGGGAAAAGTAATAGAAAGAAGCATTGCTGCTTGTCGTTAGGATCTGGCTCAAATGGAGCCTCTTCCATGAGAGGTCAATTCAGAGGTGTTCAAGCACTCTTAAGAGAAAAGTACCGAAAACCATCTACACCCACTGTGCATCACACTGCCTAAATCTATGTCTCATAGATTTGTTTGAGGTACACATTGTCCGGAATGCAATGGGTGTAATTTCAGAAACATGTACTCTTTTTAGGGCAAGCGCGAAGCGAACAAAAGTTTTAGAAGAGAAAATAAAAGAACTTGGACCAAACTGCAGCAGTAGCTGCATCAAGACCCTTTGTGAAATCACATGGTGTGAGCATCATGAAAGTGTTCTGTTTTTTAAACAAATGCTCGAGCCAATTGTGTCAGCTCTCGAGTGCCTTAGTGAGCTACCAGGTGATCATTCTCAAAAGGCGTCACTTATCCTGAACAGTATATGTACTGCATCATTTCTCACAGCCCTCACCATTGCACCCAAGTTTTTGGGACTAACATATAATTTCTCAAAATACCCCCAGAAAGAAAACCTAGATCTTTTCCTTGCTGACAACCAAGTTAATGAGATTAAATTAAGGCTGTTATACAAAAACTTAGAAATAATGCAGGAAATGAATTTCATGAACTCTTTGTTGATGTGCAGCAAATGGCCTCTTGCCTCCATGTCAACATTAAGGTACCAAGAATAACTGGTACCCAAAGACACAGGCCAAATCCACCATCAACTGATCCAGTGTCTTACTACAGAACTGCATACATTCCTTGTGTAGATGACATGCTATCTTCATTAAATGCGCATTTCTTAACTCACCAAGAGACCATATCTTCACTCCATTTTGTTATCTCCGCATACTGTGATGTGCCATTTGAAAAAATTCGCAATATTCACTTCTATAAAGAAGACTTAAAAGATAATTACGAAGACGATTTCAAGGGAGAATGGGATCTATAGAAGCAAAAGTGGAATGGAATAGAAGAAAAACCTACTTGTGCTATAGACACTTTGGCTAAATGTGACAGATATCTGTTCCCAAATATGTGCATTCTTCTAAAAATTCTAGCAGTGCTTCCAGTTTCCACCGTTTCAGTAGAAAGAAGCTTTTCGAACATGAGATCAAATCTTACTTAAGAAGTGCCATTTCTGAAAACAGACTCATTGGTCTAGCATTGACGATTATCCATAGACACTTGACTTTCAAAATAAGTAATCATGAACTTCTTGACCACTTCATTCAAGTCTGGAGTTGCAAGGCGTCTAAAACTTATTTTGTAGAATTATTTCATCTAACACACAAAAATGTTTAAATGTCTTAATGTTTGTCACTATAACTGAATGTAGACCTGCTGGTATATTGTTTAATATATATATATATATATATATATATATATATATATATATATATATATATATATATAATATATATATATATATATATATATATATATATATATATATATATATATATATATATATATATATATATATAATATTAGTGTTCTGTATACATCTGGTTTTACAAACTGGTAATGATGAAATACTTGATCATTTAATTTAGAGTTGCCAGTGCCAGCCAAACACCTCATTCCTGTTTCGTAGAGTTATTACATTTCTGAAATTAAAAAAAGTATTTAATGTCAGATCTATTACTTATTCACGTTTCCAGTCCAGCGTAATATACATTAATTTTATACGTAGTGTAAAATAAATTAAATATTTTTGTTTAATTCTGACATTAGTAATAGGGGCTGGATAGTCCTAGATACAAAGGGATGCTGCCTTTTTTCATTGACCTAATTAATTTGAAATCAAAGGGGTAATTAAATTGATTGAAAGGGTTGAATTAATGAAAGAGTTAATTTGTGTGTGTTTGGCGCAAGAGTGTACTAAGGGTCTTCTTTATTTTATCTTGTGGGGATCAGGAGCTCTGGTACGTCCTTAACCTTGGAGCTCTGGCACTCGTCTGAGGTGTGGCGTGTTGGGGACGGGGTGTATATATATGGCGAGTTTTGTGCTAGAGTGGCTTCAGTGTATTTTTTTTGTTTGGTAGTGATATTACTCGTAGACGGTGTTGGTAGATAGGAGACTTTGAAAGATAGCATTATTCCAAATGAATAACAGCATTGCATAAGAGAATTCCAGAGTGTTTAAACTAGTTCTACCTATGAATAAATTTCAAATGATCACAATTACGTGAGTCTCCAGTACAAAATGAATTAATTAACGATCTACAATGAATCAAAAGAATGTCCCTATAAATTAAACAACAGTGTTCCTAAAAACAAGATATATGTAACACTGCCTGATACCTCTCGTACATACCTGACAATCTTTTAAAACATGTCAGTCAGCCTGTGAGACTGGCGAGGAACTTCTGAAACGTAATCCACTCGTAAAAATAAATTTATTTATTTACTCATGTAAAAAAGATGTTTAATGTACATCCATTCGCTCAGAAGGTCGCTGCAGCAGTGACTTGGATATAGGACTTACGTCAACTTATAACCTATGTTTCATTATAGACTGAGGGAAAAACTCGGGAGATTTTAATGAAAATACGAAATGGCTAATGAACACAAGTACATGAAAATGACTAAACATGTAATGAAATCACACAAGGAGCTCTCCCAAAATGCATATGTCTGCCTCGAAGGCTGGTGAATCAATGAAGCGAGCTTATGTCTAGAGCCTGGCTATATATACATGAAGCGAGTTGGAGGCTGACAAGTGACCAAGGTTATAGCTACTCGGAAATAGTTGTGAATACAATTGTCGTGACAAATGGATAAAAATTATGTTTATGATGCATGCACTAATATATAAATTAGACTAGTTGATTTAACAACGAATTTAAAAAATGCATTATGAAATCGCACAAGGAGCTCCCCCAAAACACACCAGTCCGCCTCGGAGGTCAGTCAACGAATGAGTGGATTGTATGACGTGCACCATCTTATAAGCTGTGATATATGTTGAGCATGGCCGATAGGCAACTGAGTTGAAATTTATGAGAAAACTCTGTATTTGTCCTACAACAGACAACAAAAGTTTTACTATTGTAGGAATAATTCACTTAAAAATTATTTCAGTCGAAACGTAGGAATGCTCGGATGACTTAATCCTGCAACACTTTATAGAAATGTGCTACATATTTTTTAAAATTAAAATAACGGATGTACTGCATTTTTTTCCCCATTAAGTCAGGTCACTAGTTAGCGCAACAACAGTTTAAAAATCATTCCAAGTTACGTAGACCAAACACAGAAACATAGTTTACACAAAAAATTATTTTATTCCTGATAAACTAAAAATATTTTATATTAAAACGGGAATAGCGGCTAACACACTTCGAAACCCGCTGGCCGACACCACAAATCTGGGACCTCGCTACCCCTTGGTTACGTCACGAAGCCTGCTGGCCGCCTACCCCTTGGTCGTGGCATGGTACCCCGGTAGCCACCCAGGGGAAATGAGAGCCAGTGGCACGTCAATGCAGGATGCAGGTTCTCGTGAAACTAACATGGCAGCAGATAGCTAAAAATCTTCATGTCGCTCCTCACTGCACCCCCTCCCCAACCCCTTTTGCCAAAAAGATAACTTTGTGTGAAAAGACAGTTATTTTCCAATGTCATGGAACAACACCCCTGAGCACATATTTGGCAAGCTGTCCCACTCCCCTCCAGTGCAGAGTACGTTTCTGGAAGACTGACCCCTGCCATCGATCCAACACTGCAAATTCTGTTTAGCGCCAACCACCCCTGCCTTTCGCCCCCACCCCAAAATTCGTTTTTCGGGTAACTGGCCTGTCCATGGAGGGCACTGCAGAGTACCCGCTATCGATGCAAGGTCACACAGTCCCCCGTCCCCTTTAACCACTCAAGAACGTGTTTCTGGAGAAATTCCCAGTCCACACAGGCCTGGTCCTTCACCCCGCACCTCAGAGCGTGCGTTCTGCAACATGAGAGTTGCTTCAGTGAGGAACGGAGATTTGTTTCAAGGCCAAAGCAAGGCTTTTGTGCATAATGTCATGATGGCTCCATCCCTAGGGGCATCAGCGGATTTTAAAAATGACCTGGACTAACCCCCCCTCCACTATCTTGTCTACAAACTGCTGTTTTCACTGGAACACTGAACCTTCCTCCTATTTTTCGAGATGCAAGAGCCTGGCGTACTCCCAGTGAAATAAAAAATTTCACAAATCCCGTAGATGAAACTATTTTCCTCATCACTAAGAAATATGTTCCAAATGTCTATCACACAATAATTAAATTAAAATATAAACTGTTTTAAGTACAATTTATTAAGTTTAATCCAATGAACTTTTTCCCATTTCGAGATAACTTTATTCCCTTTTCCAGCAAACTTATTTCAGTTTAATAAAGTAATCAACGATTCATTTGCATACCAACACAACTTTAAGACATATTTTTTAACTCACTAAAATTTTTTTAAGCAATCAAAACCATGCATCTTTCCACTTATACAAGTTGAACTTAGAACACCATTATTAGATTTAAGCAATACTAAAGTTAAACTTTTTTCAAACAATTATAACTTACATGGAAACAAACTAGTTCAAAATGTTTTTTAAATATTATGTGCAGGTTTCACGTATAGTTTTCCCTGTTCTGAATTTTTACAATAAAATGTGTATATATTTTAAATTATTTCATTTTCAAATTGGTTTCCCTAGAAAATACATTTTCGATGTGATATTACTGAAATACCACATATCCAGCTTGAAATGACTGCTAGCGAAGCTGGAATCTGTTAAATTTCACGTTATTTCAACTGATTTTCCTAAAAGGTGGAATTTAACGTAAATTTAAAAGAAAATAACAGTAATTTTGTATCTGTTTACTATATAATGAGGAATAAATTAATTTTTTCTCAGTGTAAAGTCGGCACCTGCTAAGGTCGCTTTGTGTGCATACACGTGCATGTCCATAGCATGCCCTGCTCTTCTTGGGACTTGTGTTTTAAAAATCGCAGTGTAGAAATAACCAAGGAACAAGGTTTTCATCAAATAAAATATAAATTGAGTAGAGAATTGTACAACCACCCCCACATTATGGACTGATACATGCAATAATAAGGAACACATCCCGCAAATGCAAGGCAGCGGACTTCGATGAGCACCATGCGGAATGTGTGATTGTGAGGTTTGGAACAGCAATTTTTGTGTTTGTAAATTTAATTTAACAAAGTTGTCGTTGAAGAACTAATTTTATCACAAACTGGAAGAACATCTGCCTACACAAAGAGAGAGAGAGAGAGTGAGTGAGAGAGAGAGAGAGAGAGAGAGAGAGAGAACCATACACCAGAACTTCAGTTACAATGGAGAGGTTTGATTTATCACTTCAGTATACTAGTGTTATTCCAGGGTACAGGCGAGTGTGATTTCGAATTGAAGATGAAGATAGTCCACTTCAGATTCAGATGTGCAACATTGATGTTTTTCGTTAATCAGTCCAACAGAAACTTTTAAAGTTTTCGACGTACATTATGGGCGAAATTCTTGCCCTTTATATAATTTACGCCCTGAAGCAAACTATCTTGTAACGAAGGTCAACTAGAATTTGAAGCTCAAAGTGGGTACATCACGAAACACAAGTCCTACCAGAAATTCAAATACATTATGCAGGAGTGTAGTTGCTGCTCTCCCACTAGACTTTGGACAGAACAATGCAACAACAAACAACATATAATATACATCGGTGATCAAGAATTAACTTCTCCTTGTGGCATGTGGAATTGTAAAGTTTGGCTTAGCAAAAACAGTTGAAAACGAGAAAAAGTGGTGTTACAACAGCTGTATAAAGGAGAGCACTCAGTATTAAATTGTCAGTCATGGCTAGAATCTTTGACCCTACAGACATATACAAGGTGCTACAAATTGGATACAGAAGAGTTTTATTTAAACCATATTATGGTACTCTACAAGTTCATGTCTGCAACAATATAGAACATTGGTGCTACACTTTCGACAACAGTCTTGGCATTTGCTTTGGGGTAGGAATAGCATGCAACGATTGTGCTGTGAGATATCTTCGCCCTGACAGTGACTTGCCAACACCATTAGAAGATTTTGATGATTGCCAGTCTTACCGAGGAGCTAGAAGAGGAACAGGGAAATGGAATAATCACCTACCAGCTCCCCAGACCTGATCAGGGAGTCACTGTTCGTTGGAAGGAGACCTGTGATGGGGGCATCCACAACTTTATTTTCGAACAAGGAGGATTAGTTTTCCTGTCCATGTGTAATTTATATGCATGTGAGGTGGCTAATTCAGAATGATGTTCCCAACTAAATACAAGTATGTGTTTTTTTACTAAAGGTTTGTATTCTGTAACTTAAAGCATAGCATATTCACATTATGTTGTAAAGGAAATGTGAGAGTCAGACATTCATTTCAAATATAAGTATTTCTCTCAAGCTTTGACAGCAAATAGTAAACCAACTAGTTATAATTCCACTTTAACCAACTGCAACAGTTCTGAATGTCTTCTAAACCAGTAGATACCACACAGAGTAGATTGTAAGCTTAAGGGCGAGCACGTCATATTGTGAGGAAGGAAAATGTTAGAAATATCTTGTTTATAACACAGACACTGTTTTGTCCTATTAGCATTTCGAAGAATGTGATAATAATCTTTATACTTTATATCATTATAGCAAAAACAAATTTGGTTACACTTATCATACTGAAAGTGATTCATCAAAATGTTATGTGCATCGAGCAATAAAATTAGCAAATATAAAATTTAGCCCTAAAACATGTTTCAACTAGCAAATTTAGAGAAAGAATGAATTTTATCAATAAACATACATTTTTCCTTGCAAAATCTTCTCAGTCGAGTGTTGAATGTCATAGTAGTAACATGGCTTATTTTCACCTTGCAAACCATTATGTCAGTGTCAAACAAGGAATGTCCAGTATAACTTACGCCCTATGGTGTAATGGGCTTCTGCGAGAATTTACAGAGACTTGCAAACAATATCTTTAATTTTAAAGCAATCAATTTTCATATAGGAGATGAAAAGAGCCACAAACTCTTTCAATGCAGTCATAACAAGAAATGTCCCATGTTTTATATGACTGCAAACACACCTCTCTCATCTAGTATTGAAGATTGTACTCACATTATGTTGATCATATCCTGACTTGGTTGAAAGCATCGTGTTACATGCCCCTACTTGTTAAAGACATTTGTGTACAAACAGATAAGAAATGCTCCTTCCTTGAAAGCAGAGTTCAAGAAGGGGAACTGGATCCAACATTAAGAAAATGTATCAAAACTTTGTTCATGGAAGTTGCTAACAGTTTATAAAAATATTTGTTTACAAAGAAAAAAGTTGTCTATATTTTGAATCAACTTATACATGATAAGTGCTCAATCTTACACTGTAGTTGTTTTGAAGCAAGGTGTACTTGATAGTGTTATACATAATTTATTGGATCTACCTGAATTTTTGAAATAATTGTGATATGATGTACTTGATTATGTGTTTCGAATCAACCTGTATTTGTTTGATAATTGTGTGATAATGTTTGTGACAACCTGTAGTAACTTGTGTATGTTTTGAAAAATAATATATTTTGTTTTGTCGAAATAATAATAATAATAATAAATATGTTTGTACATACTTTGTCAATAAACATGTCTTTAAATTAATTTTTACTTTTATTTAACCTATTTCTCATTAAACCTGAACTTACTTTCCTAAGAAAAAAAATTATAAATAAATGACTTAAAAGAAACATTAGAGAGACAGAAAAGTATGTTGCATTAACACGTACGAGTAGTGTAAAGAAAAAATCAGATAACAAACAAACTATTAGTTCACCACAAAATACTATTCAACTACAGATATATTTGGATCTGGCAAAAGGATGTCTGTTGTAAAATATGAGTAATAATATTTACAAGGAGGCTCTGGGTTCGAATCCTGGATAAGGTATGGTTGATAAAAGCTGGGTTCGAGTCCCTCCTAGGTCACGTTTGATAATACTAAGTTTCTGGGTTCGAGTCCTGGTTAGATCATGTATGAATGTAATCTAGTTTCTGACTTTCAGTGACGGGTAGGTATGATTTAATATATAGATTCTGGGTTCGAATCCCAGGTTATATATGTTTGTAACCTTATAATCATAAAAGGAATAGTGAAAGAACGAAACACATAATTAAAAAATATACAATAGCTCGATAATTGTTTATAATAAGGTTTAAACAGAGAATTAAATTGTAGTATTAAATTCATTTCCCCTTGCAATGCAAAACCTTTGTATTGGAATTATGATGGTCCATGTACAAAATCGTTAAATAAGAACATAATTCAAATCTAATCACTTAAAACTGGACAAATACACATATTCTGAGTCGAATTCTAACATATACTTGCTAAATTTCAAAAAATCGCGTAAAGTCCCTTTAAATGCGTTAATTTACTTTAAATTGGGACAAACACATCTGAAATATATAATATGTACGTTTTATACATTTTGATAGCAAATTACACAATATCAATCTTTTCGATAAGGGAGGGATGTGGAGTATAAATAGGACCACCCACTCCCCAGCTCGCCATTTGCTGCTTGAACCTCATGTGGTCAGGACCTCCTACTCCTCTCTCGCGCTCGGACAGCCTGTGAACCATTCTGGACTGCTAGGGGCTACCTGCCTAACCTTGATTATTCAAGGACACCGGTTGTTCAGTTAGATCTGCAGAGACCTGACATGATGGGGTTGTGCAGTGTAGGAACTTCTCGCTTCCGACCTTCAGCCTCACTTCCAATTCACCGCCCGCTGGGAAATTCGCCAGCTTGCTTGGGAATTCGGCCGACTGCATGTCTGCTGGAGTGGGCATCCTGTACTCTAGCCTGCCTTCCTGAACGGGTTAGCGCTAAACAAGCCTGACCCTGGGTTCAGGTCTCATTCAAAGACTACCAGCTTCACTGATAGAGTTAAAGTAAGTGGATAATTTCGGGCTTTTTTAAAATATTATTTTGCGGTATTTTGACAAAACTTTTCATAAAATGTATTAAAAATTGTTTCATTTTGAATGTGTTTAATGTTTTAGTAACTTTTACCACTTTTTCAGAAACTTTTTTTAAAAATTGTTTAACATTTTAATGAATCATTTACAACTTGAATGAAATTTTCTTAAAATCATTAAAACTTTTTATCAAATCGTTAAACTTTTTAAACAAGTCTTTACAATTTGAACGAAATTTGATCAATTTTTTAACAAATTGTAAAAACCTTTAATGTTTTATAAGGAATTTAGTAACTTTCATAGCAAATCATTACAATTTGAATGAAAATTACATAAAAATTGTTCTGAGTATATATTTTTTAGAATTTGTTTATATTTAGTCTTAGTTAATGACAAGTCGAATAGGTGAGTCAGGCGACGTGGTCCCACCGGCTTTTTAAAAATTGTTTGTATTAGTCTTCGTTAATATAAATTCAAATATATATGTGTGTGTGCATGCATGCATGAGTGCAGGGGAAAACTGTGTTTTCAATCAATTTTGGGTAGGTTTTTGACGTATATTTAAGAGGAAATTTAATAGAGTTTAGAGGGAGATACTGAATGACCGCCATAGTACTATACTCTAGACCTAAGGCAGTGCAATATCTCAATTCAAGCCCTCTCTACAATGTTAAATACTTGTAAATATATTTCAATACCATCTAGAATAAAATACAAAATACTCTGAGAAAAAATGAGTAGAAGGCTGACTGCGAGTGTGAGTGGAGGGGAAAGATGATGCGATTTATTTAAAATTGTGTTAGTTTTGCATGGTTTTAAGAGATGTTTAAGGGTGGGTTGTTGTGTGTATGAGGTATGAATAATGGAATGGCTGAAACAAGGGATAACTACGCCCCTCACGCCTAGCATGAGGGTGAGGTGCATAATCTCAGCTCCCAAGCTTGTTCTGGGTGAGCTGTTTGCTAAAGGACGATTGAAAGATGAATGTATGAGCCTTGAGTAGTTTAATGAATTACATTTTTGTGTGTGTGTGTGACGGAATGGTTTGGGCATGTATATTTTAGATTGTAAGAAGTTTTAAAGACATTAAATTTTAATAGTTGTGGGATAACTGAGAGAGAGCAAGAGAGCGAGCGAGAGCGAGAGAGAGAGAGAGAGAGAGAGAGAGCGAGAGCGAGAGCGAGAACGCGTTAAGTAGCATTTTAATAAAATTTAAATAAACTTAATCTTTAAAATGTTTAATTTTAAGAGTGTATATATATCTAGTGTGTTGCTCCCTTGCTAAAATGTTTATACGAAAATCATTATTTGATATTGTAAAATATTTCTACGGTGATAATTCCATAAATTTTTTACGGTGTAAAAGATTTTTTGGTGGAGTAAAATTAATACTTTTTATAGGTATAGAATTCATAAATTTCGTTCTTTATGGCGTAGAATAGTTTTGACAGCATAAACTACTTTGGCGGTGTAAGATTCAATTTAAAAAAAAAAATGTATTTTAAAATTGTAAAGTTTTTAATACCGGGCTCAAAATGTTATCTTGTGTTGTAAACACAGTCAGCTTGCTTTAAAATTTAAAATTGGTGAAAAAACAGGTGAGGCGAGATACGTCAAGGAAACTCATTGTATAGTGACACGAGCTGCAGACCCTTAATTCGCGCCGCAGAGAGAAGTCGAAGGAGTGGCATGGCCGGAGAGGAAGTGCCCAGTCTACATCCCGCTGGAGCGCATGCACCTATAGGATCTGTGTGATAAGCGATACCAGGGGGGGAGGGGAGGTTGTCGGGAGCGACGGGGAAAGATGAGCTTGCCTGAACTGTGGCATGCAGAGCAGGCTGCGAGTTTACTATACCATTCTACTGTCTCATCTGCTCGCGGCCCAAAACTCTGGCCTGCAAGCGCGGTCCTTTACACTGCTCCACACGTCTCACCCTCATCAGCTCTTGAGACCTAAATTTCGCTCACTTACGATGCACCCAATTTTCAGGCATCCAGTACCTGGCTTTGTACGCGAGGTTTTAGAATGACTCATACCCGTATCTTTTGTAAAAACACGTCGCTGTAGTCGATTGCCTTTCCAAATGCACAGTTCCCTTAAAAATTCTATTTATATTATATAATACAGTGTTTATGTTACTATTAATTTCAACTATGAAGTGACGAGGAAATAAAGTGGTCTTATTTTTATATGTTTTCAGAGCAACGAGGCACTTCAGTTTAATTTATTGTGGTGTTGTAGCTAAAGTAGAGGGGGAACTAATGGAAATTTAGTTAGTTATTAAAAATAGGTGAGTGTAAGCGATCCAGTATTGATATCTTGCTTGAAGATCTTTATGTAAGCAATTCAGATTCTGAATCGCGAATGCAAAGACTGTCTACAGTAAGCTGTCCAGACAGTGTCCCTTCGCCTAAGCGGTCACGGGAAAATGATCTATTGGAAAACGATCTCTACTTAAGTGATTCCAGCACAGATTCACTTATGGATAGATTGTTTACACCCAAAGGTCAAAATGTTTCCGCTTCCCCCAAACATGACAAAGGTTGATCTTTTAAATAATGACATTTCTATCGGATTCGGAAGATTCGTGTGATTCGGAGAGTGCTCAGTCCGTTTCACAGCCGACTTTCGAGTCGATTAGAGATATTTCGCCAAGGGAGCCGGAAAATAATTCGG
Source organism: Dryococelus australis (assembly GCA_029891345.1). NCBI lineage: Eukaryota > Metazoa > Arthropoda > Insecta > Phasmatodea > Phasmatidae > Dryococelus > Dryococelus australis. Next base: position 69,522,078 of record CM056998.1, on the reverse strand, counting down.
TTTTCGATTCCACAGCCACAGTGGAAGCTTTACCAGACCTGACATACAAGCTCATGACCACAGCGATTGTGGGAAGACTAAATGACGCGTGGACTTAACAATAGGCTTAAGAGTGACATTGACTTTACTCGTTTTTTTCCAGAGGTGTAGGTTCCTTAATTAAGCTTAATAATGGCATCATCTGACCAGTAAGAGTTTGTCACCATCGTTGGTAATTGGTAAGTAATAGAAATCCCTCACGGCAGAGGAAGGCCCTACAGAAACATTTTATTTTCGAAGTAAAGCACTCCCTGTCCTAAATTCATCCAATGTGGGTTTAATCTATGATGATGATATAGTTACTTACCTCGCAGACAGACTTGAGGAATTTAGTGCACATAGATCTGGCTGGAGACTGCAAATTTTGACATACATAGCTGTACATGTGAGCTCGTTCACCATTGGTGCTGCATACACTAAATTACCAAAGTTTATTGCACATAGGAAAGCTTGTGCTGATGTACACTGCCCGGAGGTAATGTGTTTCCACTATGCCGTAATAGCATCTTTGTTTTCAGCCACACGAAATGTCAGTCATTCCTCTTCATATCCCAAACCTCATGAGGATTTGAACATCGAAGGTATGTTGACAACTGTAGTTATGCAGAATATTCGTTAGTTTGAGGAGAACAATTCTATTTCTATCAATGTCTACTGTGTGGTGGACAAAGATGGCAATATTACTAACGAAATTTGCGAAAAGGGCGGGGTTGTAGTACCCATGTGTATTCCTCCTGTACATCATGACAAACAGGTAAATATTTTGGCAATTTGCCCGAGTGGAAATGCATTTTTGCATTTTTTCTGTATCATAAATTTGTCAAAGCTGGTTGGTAGTTAGCCGAGTACGAGAGCTGATTAGAAACTTGTTTGCAAGCGTTGTCTTTAGTATTTCAGAACTGAGGAGAAACATGCAAGTCACATTATTCTTTGCCAGCAACAAAAAGCTGTTCGCTGTACTTTCCCCACTGAGAACAAGTACTTGGAATTTAAAGAACTCAGCAAACAGCAGAGGTTGGGTTTCGTCGCCTATTGCGTTGTTGAAAGTTGCCTGAATCCCATGTCCATTTGTTTGCCTATGATGAAACTAGTAATACAACTACCATCAACCAACATGTTCCATATGCTTGTAGCATTTATTGGTCTGCTCATATAATCCAAGTTTATCTATCTACTTTGAGTTTGTGGGTACTGATTGTATGTACCAATTAGTTGATAAATTAGTTGAACTTTCAAAGTGGGTTGCAATAATCTACAGCGTGATTGTTCCGGTGAAAAAAAAAACCCTGCTGATGAAGCTAGGTTGTCGGCTCAGAAAATTTGTCACATTTGTAAAGAAATGCTAACCACAGATGATATTGTGGTCGATCATGACCATCTGATGGGCGAAATCAGAGGTCGAGCGCATAATAAGTGCAACTTAAATTTCAGAGTGCCCAAAAGACAACTTGTCGCTATTTTTCATAACCTGCAGACATATGATACTCGCCTTCTCATAAAGCCATTGGCTGAACGTCATGTACCACAACCCGATGGAACCGCAGTAATCGAAAACCCGGGTGATTGAAACGACCCTTGAAAAATGCAACTGTATTACCAAACAAATTCCCAATGGGATTGATTTCAATGAAAAGGTGCAACATTTCAAGTTACGATTTATTGATTCATTCAGATTCATGAGCGTCTCTCTATAAACTTTGGCAGATAATTTACTACATGCGCAATTGAGTATCACCTGCTCGATGTTTCCAGACCACACCAAATTCACATTGGCAAAACAGATGGGAGTTTTTCCTTATGAGTTTGTTAAGTCGCCAGACAGTATGATGTGCAAGTCACTCCCACCAAAGGACGCATTCCATAATCTGATGAGAGGCGAAGGCATTAGTGATGAGGATTACGCTCATGCCCAAGCCGCATGGGATGTGTTCAACTGCATAAACTTGCTGCAGTATGCCATTCATTACTTACGTGTGGAGACTTGTTTGCTGTCAGATGTTTTTGAGAATTTCAGGACTGTATATTTGGCTCATTATGGTCTTGACTCCGCCATGTACATCACTGCTCCATCTCTTTCATGGGAAGCTTTAATGTCAATGACACGTGCATGGCTAGAGCTGTTGATTGACCCAGACATGTATCTTTTAGTAGAACACAGGTTAGGAGCAGCATTAACCTGGGTTTCAAAAAGGCATGCTGAAGCCAACAATACTTACATGGGTGAGGACTACGACCCCAGTATGGCAACGAAATATATGTTATTTCGATGTCGATGTGCTGTACAGTCATATGATGCTATCCAATATTACGATTTGAAATTCTGAGTGGGTTGAGGCCGACATGTTTTCAACGTAGGATTTTTCAAACATGGTGAATGACTGTGACACTTGTTTTTCGCGGTAGTTGATCGGACTTTTCCGGAGGAGTGTTATAACACACCATCTAATCTGCCTTTGGCCCCAGAAAATGACATACTCTCGAACAGCTCGCATGAGAAACTTATTTTAACACTTGCGCCACGGAAGAATTATGTTATACACTGGGAAACACTGAGGCAGTACTTGATGTATGGGGTCAAACTTGACTCTGTTCATTGCGTTTTTCGATTTGAGCAGAAGGCTTGGATGGCTCCATACACCGAAATTAATATAGAGAAACATGCCCTGGCTGCGAACGAATTCGAAAAATTGTTTTTTCGAGTTAATGAATAATTATGTTTACGGAAAAAACCTTGTAGAACATTCGCCAGGAAAGGAACATCAAGGTAGTTTCGACGTATGACATGATCTACAGGACTGCAGAGCTAATAGGACATCCTACATTCTAGGCAAGGCAGATTATCGATGAAAACTTGGTCCTTATCGAAATTTTAAAGAATTTTGTTGCGTTCCACAAACCTTTGTGCACTGGTGTTGCCATTCTTGATCTATCAAAATTAACTCTCTACGAATTTCACTGTCAGTATATGCATAAAAGATTTCTTCTGCCAGCCATACACCTTCTACAATGTGACACCGTTTCCTTGGTATATTCTGTTGCTTGAGAGGACATCTATAAAGTAATTACCCCAGATTTAAAGGCGTGGTTTGATACATCTAACTATGCAATCGATAACCCACAAGGATTTTCTCGCAAGAACAAAGGCTGTACCAGGGTGATGAAAGATGAATGTGCTGGGCAAGTCATCACACTTTTGTGGGTTTATGTCCCAAGCTTTACACATATGTTGTTCGGAATGAACAATGTATGCGTAAGCCAAAGGGTATATAACCTAACAGATTACAGTCACTCAGGTACAAGGATTATCCAAAATTACACAAGGGTTTCGGGGATCCAATAACAGTTATGTTTGTGTGTTCATCAAGTCTACACCGAACACATACCCAAGGCAGTGTAGTAAGGTATGGATGATAAATGGTACATAGAGGCAGATGGAATATCAACCTTACCTTGGGGGCACTACAGGATACATAAGTATTTTTTTTATTTTCCTCCCTTCAGTAGTTTCAACACCACAATAAATGCAGCCCACCCACAACATCACAACTATCACCACCACACCGATGATATGTCCATCTACCACCACCACACGCACCTCCTGTTCCACGACCAACTTCACAGCTAACTATTGCTATCCACAACGTCTACAAATATCTAAAACTGTTGCAACATATCTTGCATCAGTCTACCTTAAGGCCTGTCAAAGTATATCAAGAATACAACTGTCTTCGACACATTTTACAAAATAATAAAAAGAATAAATTCACAATGTGACAAATCATCTACTGGAAACTGCATCCCAGATTTGACCAATGAATGCCCCTCTGTGCATGTCAACGAACATAGCACCCAAATGTGTAATTAATGAAAAAAGTAACTTAAATAGATAGAAAAAGGACATTAAACAAAACAATGTTTTATATTTTGTTAATAATTTTTTATTGTAAATACCTTTTTTATTTTGTAATCTGTGTAAGACAATTCTTGAATGTTGTATCCATAGTATTAGAAGTAGTAACAGTAGTTGAATTAGTAGTAGTTGTAGTAGTAGGTTTACAAAGTAAATAACTTCGATAAAATGTGTGATAGTTTAAATCACAAAATGTTAATGATAAAATTTCTTTTTTTTTTTTTTTATAAAATGTCTTGTTTTTGTTAAAGTGTCTTATTGTTATTAAAAATGATTGGTATTTACATTTATAATATGAATGTTGAATATTGTGTTCTCGCGTGTTTGTTTTAAAGTATGTAAAAATGGTTTATGTATATATTTGTTTAATTTATAAAAATTGTGATTGAAAATGTATTTTAGTGTGCATGGTTATTTTGTCCGACCATTGTAAATATTTTAGTTCTTAAGGATAATTTTTTTGAAAAAATAAAAAAAGTAAAAATAAAATAAAATAAAAAATCAGATGTAAAAATTGAACACTGCGACTTTTTATTTATTAGTTTGAAAAATTCCCCCCTGTAATTATATATCATGTGAATGATTGGATGTGTCTGAAATATGACTGCGTATTAAATTAAAATAAAATGTTGGTAAGTTGTTTGAGGTTTGTTGAAAATATTTTTAATCTAGGTTATTTGTTTGCTACTTTACACAGAAGAAAAATTTTACAAGTTATTTGCTCACAATTTTACGAGGGAGAAAAACTGACATTTCCATAAAAACACACGCTGAAGAGCTGAGGAGAACTTACAAAAAAGTGATGGGGAGAATCTAACACGTCGGAATAAATTTGGAATGGAAGGAACGTACTTATATCTCGAGAAAACTTTGCTGGGCCGCTGGTCAAGTTCAAGAAAACCCTAGGGAATTTAACAAAACTGAAAGTCACACAAAGACCTTTTCAGGGCCAGGAAGAAAGAGCCCTTAGCGTCACACCACAATGTTTCCTGCTGTCCTACAACTCTACAGCTGGGAGAGTCCAGCCAACTTTTAAAATAAAAATATTTTTATCACAGCACCAAGATTACACCTGCTGCAGCTCAACATTCAAAACAGAGATGTTTACTGGTAAAAACACAAGCCATACTTAACACAAACTTGGAAAACATGATTGAAAAATTTCTTGAAAAAATAAAATTCAACTCTATTACTAAAAGTGAAACTTTTGTTAAAAATGTATAATTTCATTCAAGTAGTTGTAGGATGAATACAGAGTTTTTCTCATAAATTTCAACTCAGTCATGATCCATATATATAAATATATGGATCATATATATAACAGCTTATAAGCAGGCGCACATCATACAATCCATTAATTCATTGAATGAGCTGCTAGTTGTATGGATGTTTTGGAAGAGGTGCGATTTCATTATGTGTTTTCTTTATTCGTTGTTAATACAACTGGTCTACTTTATATATTGGTATGTGCATCATAAACATTACTTTTATCCATTTGTCATGTAAATCGTATTCACATCTATTTCCGAAAAAATATAATCTTAGTCGCTTGTCAGCCTTCGACCATGCTCAACGTATATAGTAAGGATATATACATAAGCTCGCTTCATTGATTCGCCAGCCTTCGAGGCTAGAATGATGTGTTTTGGGGGAGCACCTTGTGCGATTTCATTGTGTGTTTAGTCATTTTCATGTACTTGTGTCTGTTAGCCTTTTGTATTTTCATTAAAATATCCGAGTTTTTCACCTCAGTGTATAATCAAACGTAGGTTATAAGTTGATGTAAGTCCTATATCCAAGTCAGTGCTGCAGTGACCTCTCGACCGAATGGATGTATATTAAATGTTTTTTTACACATGTTAGCAAATAAATTAATTTTTCCATGTGAATTACATTTCAGAAGTTCCTCTACGCTCTCACAGGCTGACGGACGTGTTTTCAAAGATTGTCAGGTATGTCCGAGATGCATCAAGTAGTATCACATATATCATGTGTTTAGGAAGACTGTCGTTTAATTCATAGGGACTTTTTTTGATTTGTTGTAGATCGTTAATTAATTCATTTTATACTGGACTCATGCAATTGTGATAGTCACGTAATTGTGTTCGTTCGTTATACTTCTCTCATCTAAATTATATTTCTAACACACAGCCTGGGGTAGTAAAATCACAGTGTAGACATATTCATCTCTTTATGTTTAATTGATTTTCATTATGTAATAATTTCATACTAGAGACTAATGTAACTGCGATAGTTTGAAATTTATTCATAGGTAGAACTTGTTTAAACACTCTGGAATTCTGTCATGCAACGTTGTTATTCATTTGGAATAATACTATCTTTCAAAGTCGCCTATCTATCAACACATCTACGAGCAATATCACTACCAAACAAAAAAAATACACTTTGGCCACTTTTGCACAAAACTCACCACACATATATATACATACACACACACCATCCCCAACCCACCTCACCTCAGACGAATGCCAGAGCTCTAAGGGTAGGGACGTACTAGAGCTCCTGATCCCCACAAAAGGAAAGAAAGAAGACCCTTAATATACTCTTGCACACACAGCATTTTGGACACACAGCATTTTTAACCCTTTCATTAAATTTAACCCTTTCAATTTAATTAGCCCTTTCAATCAATTTTATTAGCCCTTTGATATAAGATTAATTAGGTCAATAAAAAAGGCGGCATCCCTTTGTATCTAGGACCATTCAGCCCCTACTACGGACACGGCTTCAATTAAGGATGTTAATGATCACATCAACTGGAGCTAAAAGTTGTATCAATGTTAACTTGTAAAATCTATTTGTTTTTAGTTAGAAATTGTTCAGATCTTTATTTTTTTTATTTATACAATTGAATAGTTTTTTTTGTATAAATTATTTCTCATTTATGCAACATATGTATTACTAGAAATTCTCCAATAAACTTTCATTACGTTGATAAGCACAAGTTTAAGCCCACCCCCAAATAAAATCCTGCGTACGCCCCTGCACAGACCCATTCCGGCAATGCAGGTGTCCACCGTCGGAGTTCGGTAAAAAAAAAAAAATGCGTGGCAACACCTGCCCGTAGGCCACCATTCTCTGCAGATAGCCATGTTGGTTGCAGCCCTCGCAGGCGGAATATAACAGCATTCGCGCGAGATTTGGAGATTTGGTTGAAGTAGATTCGAAAATAGTTTTAAAAATAATACAATACATTTCCCCCGAATTATTAGTCGGCCAGAAATTACACAACAAAATAGTAATACCGCCGCTGTCATTGTTTAGGAAAAAACACAATTTTGCTGTCTTTTTTTTTTTTTTTTCCCTGTACGCCTGCACTGGAGAGTCGTAAAGGTGGAAGTGCGCCCGACGTGTGTGTCGCTTCAGCTGGCAAATCTGGCCCAACCGCGCATGATGCCTTTGAAACTGACATTCGCGGAATCTGCAGCGTCTTGTTTACTAGTTCCGTCTCTCCCGGCGCAGAAGGCGGGAGTGCAAGAAATAAAAAAGGAGGGCGGGAGGAGCAGATAAAAGACGCACATGACCTTGGAGTACGGCGGCCCGTCGTGGCGTCGCAGCGTGTTTCTGCTGCAGCAGACGGGTAAACAGTTACGGAGGCAGACACACCTCCCGAGATCCAGCCACACTTGGACCGGCCTCCCGCTCTGGCAGCCCGCCAAAAACTCCTGCTTTTCTTTTTTCTTTTTTTTTCAGAGTGGCATTCACAGCGGCGCGGCGGGCTGGCACTCCATGCCGCGGTCCGACGAAACCGTTACAAAACGCCTCCACTTATAGAGCGTATCACTCTTAGATTGCAGTGTGCGGTGTAATGGACATTCACTCTCTCTCTTTCCAATGCACGAGTTCTGTCGTTAACACTGCCCTTGTCCTGCGGGCGCTGTTGCCTGATAGTTATTTTTTTGCAACTTCTACAAAGAAAACTGTCTACATTGCGTGCGCGCCTTCCTATCACAATGATAGTGTTTCTCACAGGCTTCAGTTTCAAAGGAGTCGCTTAGCTTTGCGTCGCAGGATTGGATTCCTTTAAGAGTTGGCAGGGAGGTAAACAGATAAGAATTCTCTTAATCAGGTCGTATCCTTCACTGCCCATTTGTATCTCAGCTTGCCAGTTACGCCACAAAGCTGAAGCAATCTGGCAACAGTGAACACCATAAACCTGTACTGCAATCTAAGCGTGAGACGGACTATAGAAGAGGGCACGTCTTTAGAGGCCATCCTTGGATGGGCAGATGGGGGGGGAGGAGAGGGAGCAAGTGTTTAGGCTTTCTATGATAAACTCCATTTCGGTACGATCAAGACCTGATTTACGTGCTGTATAAAGTATACCGAAAAATCTATAACCCCAGAAGTTTAATATGTTCATAAGTAAAGACTGTTCACGGTGAAATTAGCACTCTTGAAAACCCTGCTTAAGATCTACTTGTATGCACATCGTGCATGTAAATTTAACATTGTAAAATTAACATTAAAATTTTATATATCTGCTAATTTTTACACACTGGCGTATTAAAAAAACTAAAAGTGAAATAAATAATTTAAACCATCACAAATGGCCACCTATCACTTTTTATTCGACGCTAAGATATGGAACTACTTTCCATCCATCGTTACCAACTTTACCGGGCGAATGTCACTCGCGCGCTCATTAAAATATATGCATGCACGGACAGTGACTATTTTCTAAGGTTTATTTCAGAAGTGCTCACTTTATCGTGACCAACCTCAACCTGTAGATATATATTTTACTGGTACGCCAAGTAAAGTTGGGAACGATGTAGGGAAAGTTGTCCCATGTCTGAACGTTGAATTATAAATGCCAGGTTAACATTCTTTTGCTTTCCGGTTTTTTAATGCATGCGAGTGTAAGAATAAGAAAATATGTAACATATTTTCTTTTCTAATAATTTTACAGTTACACTTGGCCGACGTTTGAATAAAGTGATTACCTGAATTTCGATATCGTGCTTTTGGTATATTGTTTTGGTTTCACGGATTCACAAGAACAAGCTGCTAATATGTGCTGCGCTTTGAGTATAGTCACTTTTCGTATGCTGCTATACAAACATTTCATTTCAGGAACAGGCGGTGAAGAACTGACACTATAAAGGAATTGTTTCTGATGGTGAAGGTTTTTTATGTAAACTAAATGCATTAGAACTTATCTGCAACATCTATAAAACAGTTCTCAGAGCTACGAAGTTAAACTACAGCAATACAGGCGGGCCCAAGAACTGTTTCTCGAGAATTTTTTTCTAAGTTTAAGACGAAATTGCAAGCAGCTTCACTTATTCCGCTGACAGTAACAGTAGATGGTAAGAGGATCTCCTATTATAATGCTGTTTACCATGACAGATGGTAAAGCGTGAAAAGAAACGCTGTTAACAAAATCTACCCACTACAAAACAAAATAGACAAATCGCATCTTTGATTTGGGATGTCCATACTGTTACGTGTGGAGTCGTTTGTTTGAATGTATTTAGCATTTTTTAATACGAAGTGATTATTGGCAAGTGGCAAGAGCGTTTTGAGAAAAAGAAAATTGATGTCTCCGACGTACAAAAAATTGATTCCAGGTAAATTTAAGTCCGAGTATGGATGATAATCGATCGTGCAAACCGGATACAGAAGCACAAATTATGAGAATACTGATTGATGTACATCAGAAGAAAACTGTTCGGCATCTGCATAAATTACGGGTGTAGAACAAAATTTAATTAAAAGAAGCCACGTCATTTTACAAACAATTTCAAAGGGACATGAGATTAATAGCAACACGTTCAAGGTTATTTTCTTGAAACTACGAGGATATACGTAGAAATTGTTCTTAGTAGTCCACGCCGACAACAGTGCATCAATTACACAGGCCTGCGATGAAAAAAAAAAATTCGGACGATTTTACAGTCTCTTTTTATACATATTTTGGTGTGCTGAATTCGGAAATGGTATTCACACATCACGTAAGGTTTTTATCCTTCACAAAATGAGGTTATGTAACTGATTAGTGTAAACTGAGTTTATTTTTCATCTTTAAGGAACTTTTTTGCTTCACACCTACTCATTTTGACAAAAAAAAAAAGGTCTCGAATTTTTTTTTTTTTGTGTTTACTTCTGTTACACTCTTCACAGTAACAATCCGAGCACTGCGCACGAGCGGAAAAACAAAACCCGCTCCTTCACGACCAAGAGAAAAAGGGACTACAATGATATTAAATTAGATTAATGAGTAAATTTAAGCATTTCAAAAATAATTTAATAATTTACAAATGTGTTTTGTTCAATAATAAACCTCCAATAATTTACCAACAACAGTAAATAGGCGTATAGTACAAAGGCGGATTGAAATAAATTGGTACATCATAGAGAAACACTAAGGCCAGTTTAGGATTCAGGATTCCAAAAACATGATAGGATAGCATCAATTGTGAAAAAAAAAAAAAAAAAAAAAAAAAAAAAATTCAACGGCCTAAAGTTTGCAGGCCTGTGTTATTACTTTTACGACCCCAGAATATCTTCTCCTTTATTGCCAATTGGGTGATCATAAGATGCACATGAAGTAATACTGTGAAGGGTTACCGACGAACTTTTTCACAATAAAGACGATGGAAACAATTTTCAGTTGGTCCAATCCCATACTCAGTAGCACGAGAAACCTACCAAAGAAGAAAACGAGGAACTTTCACCAGATGTTATATAAAACTTATCCTGCTACAACTTTCCACGATCAGAATCATCGAAGGAGTCTAACTAGTTTCCGATTCAAATTGATATGTTGTGTATGTCACGCATAATGCTTACTATGTGTAAAACATATGTGCTTGTCATTCAAAAATATAATTTGGTATTAGTTTTTTTTTTTACTCGTATCTATATTGCTATTCTTTTCATTATTTCTTTGAATTTGAATATCCTAAATATACAAATATAATCAATGAATACAAAGTTAATTATATTCAATTCAGATTCATATTCATTTGAATCTTTTCTGCTATATTATACATTGGCTAGATCCAAAACTTGCACAACTTTTCAGATACAGATTTGTTTTTGTATCTTCATACGCCATATTGAAGGCACAGCTTTTAATCACCTAATTTTAACGCCATATTCGTAATCAGCGACCTCAAAAATCCCAGTGCCAGAACCTCTAAATAAATTTGGTTTCACTGTTTTTGGCCATGTTTGAGAAGGGGGGGGGGGGATACTCCACTGTGAGGCGCTCCGGGATCGATTGTCGACGGAGTCACGCCCAAAATTGTGCATGTGGGAAACATTCCGGACGTTTGGCGTTGGCCGACGGGTTCTCTCTGTGCATTTCCGTTTTCCCCGCTCTTTCACATTCCGTCGCAGCTCCTTATTAGAGCCTCGCATTCTTCAAAAGCCCGTCAGTCTGTGGATTACCCCTGCCCTGGGATGCAACTGTCTATTCTGACTGTCCTCCTTAAAATAAAATAAAAGAGATTAGCATGCGAATGTCCTACACCAAATCCAAATAATGTAGTTATTCATTTATTTATTTACTTCCTTAATTATTTACTTTTAATCTTCACATAAATATTATGTTCCTTCGATTTGACTTTCGTTTATTTAATTTCAATTTGAAATTATTTGTTTCGCGGAACTTCCAAACAAAATAATTCTAATATTATCTCGGATTGTTACTTTTTTTTTTTGAACACGTGACTATGTGATACGCCAATATCTGATTTCACTAGCCCTGCACTACCCCCTGAGTTACAGTAAGTTTAGTGTTCTCGGTAATGGCCGTATCACAAAGGTGCCGAATTCCGTACAAGCTTCTGCGATGTCTGCTGTAACAAATGACCAGCTAATAAGATAGGCATCATGGCGTTTGTCACCTTTGTCCGGCCGGATACCACTCGAGGTTTGGTAATAAGGCTTGTTCTATTTTCTGTAGCAGACTCCATGTCAGCTTTCGTATTTGGCCAATCACGTTGCAGTTTCCACAAATAGACGTATCGGAACATGGTTGACGTCACCTCTGCAGGTAGCCTGGGTTTGTCTGAAGAGCAATAGCGGCATTTCCGGGGATCAGGCGTAGAGAGGGGAGGGGAAAGGGTAGGCAGCCCCCCTCCCTTCCCTCGTTTGCATTTATTATTTTATCTTAGCTTTGAAAAACTAATTAATTTGTAAAATTACCATGCAAAAGTTCACTTACTCATCTTCAGTTAGAGAAACTACATACAGTAAGTATATGCGACACTTCCACGCAATGGGCCGAAGCTTTAATTCATAGCGATAAAATGAAAACATGTCACAACAACCTAAGAATGTAAAATTACAGTAGACATAAAATAAATTTTCAGGTAGTACACATTCTGTAATTGAACTTATCTAGAATAAATTATTCGTTTAAGACTATAAATATAGAGGGGGCTTATTTAATTTAAATTTGGCGTTTCCAGTAGTTTCGATGTTTTTCGCCGAAACATAATTTTCGTATTTTCATATGAAATTCGCGCGCATTTTCGCATCCTTAGTTATAAGACTGCGAAGTTGTGAATGTGACAGTGTTTTCAACTGCACGTCCAATGGCAAGCGTGGCGAGTAAGTAAAATGAAGAAAGAAAAAAAAAAAGGCGTAGAAAAACAATCCTTTGCCGCTAACTTTGGCACGCAATCGCCGCCAGTGTTACAAGATGAATTCAGACTAGTTTTTTCGACGTCTTGGCACACACCCACCAAACCAGGTCAGCCAACCTACGTCACGAATTCATTCCTGAGCTCTATAAATCTGTTCTTTAAAGGGAATGGTGCATGAAGGCAGTATATTTACCTGATTTTCGATTTAAGTCGTTTTCCAAAGGGTTTGTCGAAATTTTTGACTCGACAAGACGCAAATAATAATTTTCAACGCCTTTTTACGTTGTTAGATATTCACTGCCGTCATCGGAGCACTGATGGAAGAAAAGAAAGAATTTTTGTTTTATCTTCAATGAGTGCTCCGAGAATAACGAACACAGTGAATTTGTAACAATGCAAGAAGGTGCTCAAAATTGTTATTTACATCTTGTCGACTCAAAAATTTTGAAAAATTCGCTGTATTACAAGTTATGAAAAAAATTATATAAATATACGGTTTGCGTACGCCATTCCCCTTAATGAAGAAGTGCTGAACATTGTGCTAGGGATATGACATCTAAGTATGTATAATAATAATCATAATAATAATAATCTGTGTGTTTCTTGTAAACTTTTCCTTTATCCGCCAATGCTACCCAGAAACTTTTAACTGATTGGTGAGATATTGGCACGGTTCAAATTATAGATACACATTTCCCAGGAACCACTGCGCAAAAATCATCCCCATCGCAGGCTACCGCGGGTCTAAGCTAAGCACCTCCAGAAAGTGAGTCATACTTTACCCAATTACCAAACGCGCTCGGTGAAAAGCACTTTCACAAGTATACTCCATTCTCGGTTACTTCCAACTTTTCTGAAGCCCTGCTTAAGTTCTATTTCCGTCAAATTCCTCCGCCTCATGCAAAATAAGCTTAACTGAATCTACAAACTATTACACAAAAGGGACAATGCACCACATTCGTGCGCACTCAGTTTAATGATATTTTCCACGAGTGCTATTTCTTACTAGGCATTACCAACACACATATTTTCTCAATGTTTTTTATTCATATTAATTATAAATGGAATATTAAAATATATACTAAAATATAAATAAAATTTCAGTTTAACCAAAAATATGGTACCTACTTTTATGTTTTATGTGAACTCAAGTATAGAACACTTGTGATACATAACAAAATTAGGAAACCACCAAACACGTCATACATGGGGAGATTTTTCAAAGGTATGATTCAAAAAGTGAGAAGATACCGCGGATAGACTATCAGTACTAATTTATCTATTATTTTCTGGTTGTAATTTTTTTATACTGTGAAAACATATTTAGGTACGAAAATTTCAGAAGAAAAAATTTGTAGTTAAACAAGTACGTAGAGTACAACTTTATTATTATTATTATTATTTTATGACATGATCAGGACACCAGATATCAAAGTCCCTTGGCCCCATGCTGCGTTACAGTGCCTCAAACGCGAAAAGTAACTACATATAATCGATAACCTCAAGAAAACAGTTGAAGGGGTTTTAAAACATACCCGTAATGCCTTCAAGCATTTTTTCAAAGCCAAAATTAAATTTTTATATACAGTACGCGTGCAACTTATGTTGACAAATGACTTGAGGTAAACGAACTTCATATTTGAATATTATAACGTGGTGAACAGAAAGCTCTTGTCCAATTGAAATAAAATATATAAAAAGAATTTGTTAAGTCTTACGCTGTGAAGTTGTGTCACAAAACCACGCCAAGGTTGTTCTAAGAGACGTGTACGGTTATGACTTCATCGGGACGTCACTAGCGCTACGCTAACTTTTTTTAAGTCTGAAGGTTTGTTTCTACTAAACGCATGTGTGTACACGCCCGTTTTTAACATATTACACGCTAGAAGTGATCAGACAAGCAAAACTGCGTCTAGCAACAATGGTAAACGCCGGCGCTACCGAAAATTAAAATGGAAAACAAATGGATGAAATTCAATTCAATTGTCTGTATGAATTCTGTACTCAACAAAATTACAGACGCAAAGGCATATGATTTCGTCGAGGATATATAGTTAACTGGTGATCGAAATTCGAGTCATATATGGAAATTTAATTTAATTATTCTTAACCTTAATTTCCGCTATGCAGTGCAACATAACACTCACAATTATTCGAAAGTTCAACTCAAAACACGAAAAGAACTCGTTAAATTAAAAAAAATTTGGCATGTTTTTTAAAACAATATGTGAGATTCTTTGTAGGAAAAACAGATAACCATATTTCGTCGAAAAGTCTTCTTCCAACTTCATTGTCAAATATGTATATCTAATTCTCGGGGCAGAGGTGGCTGAGAAGTTAGACTGCTCGCCTCTCACCAAGTCGAACCGGATTCAAATCCCAGCCGGGTTTTATAGTGGGCCTACACGAGACTGATTTGACGACAGTCCGTCATGTGGACCGTGGGCTCGCCACTGTGACACGATGTGTTGCCGCACGGACAAATGAAGGTCGTGGCAAGTCACGTCGTCGCACAACAGACCTCGCGGTAGGCACGTCAGGCGATATCTGGCATTGGACCCAAGCTCAACATGAACAAACACAGCCCACGCGACATGTGAGGCTACTACCAGCGTCGCCATACTCCAGAGGACAGTCCAAAAATAATTGCTTCGTAAACTAACAGTGACACCGGCCCATCTTCAAGCTCGTCTGTGGTGCAAAGAACGTGAACACGCCGGAGGCTGGAATGGCGTCGCATTGCCTTCTCGGAAAAATAAAGCTTCGGTGCGGTGCAGTGACGGAGAGGCGAGAATATTGCATTTCAGAGGACGGCATAACCAACCAGCAGCATATGAGTCCTAAACCTGGCGTTACGGTGAAGGCGAGCGTTCGTTATGGGTCCGGAGTTCGCGTGGTGTTGTGCAGCGATCATGGACGGACGGTCGATATGTCCACGAGATCCTCCACACCCATTTGCCATTTATTCAGCGGGTTTCCGAACGGAATTCTCCAATGAGGTAACGCTCGCACGCATTCTGCAACCACGATTCGACAGGCTCTGCGCGGCATCGGTATCTGCTCCGGGCCCGCAACTTGCGACGATCCTTGCAGAACTCCGTACGTAGTTGTACGAGGAGAGTGCCTCAAGACTTAACCTGTACGACAACATGTACTTATCGAGTCACCGCCTGTCTGAGCGCGGAAGAGATTACACAAAGTACAGGACCCTGTGAGAACCTCAGTGATCATGTAGCACAGACGCCTTTGCACCTCGTGCTGGTGCGTTAATTGCATGCAAGTGCCTGTTTAAAATCCATTACCAGACACGATTTTTCCGAAGCCCTGATAAAGTTCTACTTCCAGAATATTCTTCCGTTTTATGCAAAGAAAGCTTGACCAAGTCTGGAAAATTACACCAAAGGGACAATGTACCGCATTCGTGCGCACTACGTGGAATAATATTTTGCAAGAACTATTTATTTCTAAGGATTACCATCACACCTATTTTCTTCCTGTTTTTTTTTTCATATCAATTATAATTGCAATTTTATAGATAAAATATAAGGTTCAATTTCATTATACAAAAGGAATGTTTTTGTGTTAATGCAAGTAAAAAAAGTTTGTGATACATGACATATCTAGGAAACAACCAAGCACTTGGGGTGATTTTTCAAAGTTTTGATTCAAAAAGTGCGAAAAAAAAACCGCAAATAGACAACACAATGTAATTTTTTTTTTTTAACCGGCCCTCAGAGTTTTTCAAATCTTCTTCACAACTGAATTTGTGTGTTATACGAGTTACCGGTATGTGTTCACGTAAGACCAACTTTCACGACTGAGGCCAGCCGGTCGCGAATAGACGACATTATGTTGTTTACAAATCAATGAGCTAATGTATTGTCACCCCTGACCGACTGTTTAACGGTTATTAATTTTTAACACTCGCAAACTCGTACATATTTTCTTTTTCTATCGCTTTCGCCCGTCTCTTTGCTGCCCCCTTCACTCTGAAGTCCTCTATCGGGATGTGCCCGTGGTGAAAATTGCAGATACAAAATAATCATTCTGCTAGGTCACGATTCATGCGACCTTTTAGCACTGACAACATCGACGTAGATTGAGGCGCATAGAGATCCCCCCCCCCCCCACACACAAAAAAAAACATAGCTTTCTCCGGTAGAATTGGAATATTAAGGCACCCTTCTACCTGGAGTTGTTTAGTGCATTTCAGGCACAGAAGCAAGCTACAATTAGATTGACACTGGAGTGCACTGTTAAAAAAAATCCTTCATTTTACGGAAAAGTGCTGGTAAAAATATCCGGAAGTGTCCGTAAACTCTCCGTAAAATTACGGACACGTTGATTTTCAGAAACGGACTTTCCGTAAATTTTTACGGAACCTCTCCGTTAATTTCCAAGTTAGTTTTCTATACTTTCCGTTTAAAATAAAAAGAGACAGTGAAAATGTCCTTGGTTTTCGTTATATGGGTGTTCTACTACGTATAAAAATGATATTAAAAAAATTAAAATATTTTGTACTTAAGCGAGGTTTGAACCCGATTAAAAAAATCGCCAGTGCAAGACTAACCATTCACCTACAACTCTCACTTGAAAATTGTGGTATAACTTGTATATTTCTACGCAAAAGACAAAAGCAAAAATTCAGTTTCTATTAAATGTAGTGTATATTTAGTATTGCCAAATGTTACAGACGCCTGATGCTATTTTTTAATGTTTGAAAGAATAGGTCATAGTCACGTGGATAACCTTAACAGCCGCAGAAACGATAATTTTCTTGTTACAGTGGCGAAGAAAGCTTCGTGTAGAATCGGCATTGTTCGTCCCCGTAACCCGAAGCCAAAGGGAATACGGAGACTTTCCGTATTTTGAATTTATGGACTTAACTCCGTTTTTCGTTATTACGGATTGCCTTTCCGTATATACACTATACATTTCCGTAAAACATTCCGTAAATATATGGAAATTTTTAACAGTGATGAGCATAAAATGCGTCCATCGCTTCCAAAGCAAAACAATTCAGTGTGCAGTCTTTTCGTCGTGCTGCAAGAAATAACTGACGGTATTCTGCTATCATATTTTAATAGACATCTGAAAACACCTTTTTTGGCCACGATGATTGGACCCAAAACAATGTTTGCAACATGCGGGAAGCCATGAAAATTTTACTTCAGACTAGTCTGAACGAGTTCTTTCCGAAAGAAATCAATGCGTGCAAACACGTCCTGTATCCATAGTTGGAACCACGCATTTGAAACACTGCGCCGAAAATCGAGAGCCAGTCAGGTGGGTGGGCACCCCACAACATGCCTTGGAAGTTCGCGGAACTATGGCGACTGTCGAGGCACGATTTGGAAGCTTGCAAGAAATAAAATCTGCGCGCTAACCGTTAAGTTGTCACGATCGGCTTTACAACGCAAGGTCTTGGAATGATCGGAGAAAAACCTTGCTGCTACTGCGCTCCCCCCCCCCCCCCCCCCCTTTTCACACACACACACACCAAGACAGCTCACGAATGCTGGGTGGCAATGATGAGTATGGTGCCGCGCTCGTGTGACGAAACAGCCAATAGCGTTGCAAACTGGCGATCCTTTCAACAGATAGCGATTTCAGATTATGGTCTGGTGGCCAAATCTCATATTTCTGACAAGTCGAAAAGTATGAAATTTCTGTAAAAGAAAAAAGATTTGATGGCGGATCTAATGGTTAGAAGGAAGACTAGGCACTTTCTTTCCTTTGTCAGATTATCGCACTTCTGTCTTCGGGATTTTTCATTTGATAGGATTATATTATGTGCACTTGGCGAGAGTATTGGAATATCTTATGCGTACTATACGTATGTTTTCTTGCATGCGATCATTTCTTATAGGTATTCGTGTGGGCTGTTTTTTTCGAGAATATCGATATGGTTAGGCCACGTACTAGAAAAGTACTGACGTAACCATTTACTGTATTTATACGGCTTGAGAGTACCGTGCGTATTAAAAATATTTCAAACGGATTTTTTTGTTTTTAATTTTAATTTGTTTTAATTCTTCGTGGAGTTTATATATTTACGTATGAATAGGACTGTATATTTAAATATAAGAACAGGTATACTTTGCATTTAATTTGAAGACCAATATTACAATCTAATGATTTTCGTGTATTGATTTAGCACCGACTTGGTACTCACGTGGTTCAGAGCCAATTGCAATGGTAACATGCCTTTAGCCTGTCTGTTCAGAGCCGTGAGCTGCAAAACCTCCCTAGAATTTCTGCGCGTTGCACCTCTATAGGTTATGACAAGCGACAAAAATACATATAGAGAAATATAAAGTTTATTAGAGAATTAAAACAGTATCACTTTATGCGTTTGTACAGAATAGACGAGAGCTCTGCCATCCCCTGGTGGTCATTACGGCTTCCACTTTCGTCTTTCGGCTAACTGGATATAACGAACGGATTACAAACAAGACGAACACTAATTTATGCAGAAAAATGCAATGACGCCTGCACCTACCACCGGGGAAAAAAAAAAAAAGTTCGTAGCCACGACGCTTAAATACTTCTTGCCAGATTTTTCATCCAGAAAAGGAAGTTTGAACTGCATTGTTTCAACCTCTGAGGATGAGGCATTCGGACTCTCGGCACATGGTGTTGGTTCGAGTCCTCGAAGGGAAAGGAATTTTCTAATAGTGCCCCAGAGATCGTCAGGTAAAACAACTAGCTTTTCAGGTGGAATACATCGTGCGCAACCTTTTCTGACCTTCGCAAAACATTACAAACCTCAAGTTCCATTCCTTATACACATTTGCCAAGAAAATGAAAATTCCAAGGCCCGGGAACTACTCGCGGTGACTATTTATAAAAAAGAGGGGGGTATTAAACGTTTGTCAACAGTTAAGTAGCTGTCTGCACGGCAAATTGTCAGTAGCCACGTAGCGATCTGCATAACAAATCGCCAGTCACTGCGCAGTTTAAACGCTTATAGATGCGCGGCAATTGTACTTCAAGGCAAGTCACGTTGTCCCACTTAAGTTCCCACAAGTTTCATTGATGCTATTCTCCTAGACGGAGTCGAAAAACTCTAGTGTTCGAAACTCCGCGTGCACCCTGCCTTAGTATGCCACGTTTGCAGACACTCACTTGAAACCAGCACGAAAACACATCGTCTCCGAGGTTGCCGCCACACAAACTTACTGGCTTTCGCTACAAACGCGCCGCTATTCCATTTTCGAAAAACGTAGTGCATTTCAAACTTGTGTTTTCCAAACGAGCTACTAAAATTAATTATATCTGTCTACTTTCCTCCAATAACATCGCCTTCCGCAACATTTAATTACGCGCTTCCAATTAGATTTCTTATCACTGCTATAAGAACAGCTACACTAAAATAATGTTTACGACATACAAATTAATTCAATCATTCAGCTGGGAAAAAAATCGATTCAAGAAAACAAAAATGCTTTACTCCATTGTATAAAATTATTTCACCCTATACATATTTGCGGTTAGTTACTTCATTAGTGCAGCATTGACAATTTCATGAACTTACAATTTTTGTTACAAAAATTGCAGTGGGCATAAGACCATATATAAGGGAAGGGTTTACGGGAGTCAAGTCCCTCCTTTGCCACTTTGAGGTCGTTCGTGTTTTACAAAATTTCCTCGCGAATATCCAATAGTGTCGGGAATGGAAGACAACTCGTAAACCTATCAACTAATTAAACTCAGCCGTTATTTGTTTTCTTTATGTTTCGATGACTTATATGCCAATCACAAATTCATTATTCCTTTTACAAATTTCTCAGCATTTTATTATTTTATGCACTTCTATTATGACTCTGTACTCTTGAATGTATCTTTTTTTCTTGCATTCCACTAGGATTGCGTCAACTGTCTAAGTAATTTGTTTTTAAGTTAGTTTGTATTTACACTCTCTGTCAAGTGCAGGAAAATGCAATATGTCTAAAGTCGCCATAAAAATATGTAAGTAATGTGTCTGAATACTTGAATTAAACTATGCTACGGCAAAATTAATAAAATCTGCTTTCAAAATTCCATAAATACATGAACATTTTTTCAACGTGTGCTCGTTTACAGCTTGAATTTGTAATGTTTACATGTTGTATCTACGGGCATGAACCGACATAACTGTGCATGCAGACACAATACACGGGAGACGTCACTTCACGTCACTTCAATACCAGACGTTGCGGCAGCACTATCGCCGGGCTCTCAAGAAGACTGCACATTGTGATGCACATCGAAGACTGCACATTGTGCTGCACATCGAAGACTGCACATTGTGCTGCACATCGAAGCACGGGTTTGAAACATCGAAACAAAGCCGACGTTTGTGCGCACATTCTTCTTACAGTTATATTCCTGTTTATCGACACCTGCTATGTGATACAAATTCAGTGACACTTACGTCCTTTGTTTTTTTTTTTTTTTTTTTGTACGCGCATCCGTCATTCAGTGAGAGCGAGCAAAGTGGCGCAGTGATAAACATCCGGACTCGCATTCGCGAGGACCTGGGTTCGAATCCCGGTACGGACATCCTGATTTCAGCTTCCCATGGTTTCTCGAAATCGCTCCCCACGCGAAATGCTAGGATGGATCTCACTGCAGGTCAGAGCCGATTCCGCATCCACGCATGCTTCTCTGATCAACGTTCTGTCTCTAATGACGTCGCTGACGGCGAGACATGAAGCCCTACACACCTTTATCCAGCAAGGAAATCACTCCAAATATAAACTGTTCACGGTAAAGTGAGCACTTTTGAGGTCCTAGTTACTTTTTACTTCCAGTCATGTATTATTCTTTATAGACATTTAAAAATAAATATTGCCATGTATGTAACAAACACAGTGCATATTACTCTGAAGTTAGTGTCTAAGGCTAAAATAAAATATATTTACTGACTATTATTTCAAATGAGAGTACGTTCAAAAGTGTTCACTTTACCGTGAATGGCCTATATATCCCATTCATGCGTACGGTGAGGACCTATGGCTGCTCGAAATTAGTATGGGCTGTTCATGGTAAACTGAGCACTTTTGAAAACCCTGCCTAAGATATACTTTCATAGACATTATGTATTCTTCCACTGTATGTAAAATTAACATTTACGTGGGCCTCGTCACTTTATTTATGCGTCGGTCAAGTGAAATTGTGAAATTATTAGAACAGTAAATATTTTTCACATTTGTTTATTCTTACATTTTTAAGCATTAAAAAACAAAAAAGAAAAGGAAATAATTTTAGTAGTCCCTACTTTCCCTCTACCGTTGCCAACCTTACTGGGCGCATGCTACTTAGTGTGCCCGTTAAAACTTATGCAGGTAAGGGCGGTGACAATTTTCAAAGATTGAATTCAAAAAGTGCTCATTTAATCGTGAACAGCCTTTAGTTTTGTTTCTGATTTGTTTATAATTTAATGCAACACATCACCGTACATATCAACAACCACTATTTTATCAATGCTTGAATATAAAACACAATATTTCACATATCCCATTACAAATACACGACTTGAACAATTCCGGACTACGATATAACATGAAAATAATTAATTTAATAAATAACATGATGCCTGTGGTACAGTAATTATTTTGAAACTACCCACGCACCAAAATTTTAGCGCGAGTTCGAACTGGGTTCGCCTTACTGCGCCGGCCCCTGGAGCTGAAAGGAAGAGACGGAATTCAGTTAACAGAGATTTTGACGGCTCTTAACAACGAGTTCTTGAGAGCCGATGTGGGTGAAATGAGGTGAGAATGGAGCAGCGCCGGAATGCAAGGGCGGGGGAAACGGGATCGTCCGGCACGATTCCCACTTGCGAAAATCCGTGAGTGACCGGCCGGGAATTGAGCCAGGTTCGTCTTGGTGGGAAGCGAGCAGTCTAACCGCTCAGCCACCACGGCCCCGGAAGAAACGGAGTGGTCATATAGCATTTAAAATATCTATGTTATGAAGGGTTAAGAAGGTATTCGCAAAATAAGAAAAACCGCAGCTTAAATTCTTAAAGGATACAATTGGAAAATTAGTCATGCGGTAACTACTTGACGGATCACTGACTACAGGATGTTCACGATAAAGAGAGCACTTTTGAAATCAACCTTAGAAAAAAGTCACTGCCTCTTCCTGCATATATTTTAACGGGCGCCCTGAGTGACATACGCCCAGTAAAGCTGGTAACGATGGATGGGACGTAGTTCCGTATCTTAACGTCGAATAACAAGTGTTCGGCAACCATTCCTAATAATTTAAATTATTTATTTCACTTTCTGGTTTTTTAATGCATCGAAGTGTAGAAATGAGCAGATTTGTAAAATATTTACTTTTCTAGTAAGTTCACAGTTCCACTTGACCAACGCATGAATAAAGTGATGAGACTCATGTCAATGTCAATCTTACATAAGGCGGAAGAATACGCAACGTGCATGCAAGTAGATCTTGAGCAGGGCTTTCAAAAGTGTTCATTTTACCGTGAATAGCCTATATACCGACAGCTTCCAAGCCAACTTGACGCCCCAAAACAATATGAGAATAAGTCGTACATCGGTGCAATTGGCCTACAAAGTTCATATCGGCTCTAGCCAATTAAGTAATTTTACTATCATAGTATACTGTACCTTAAACGTTGTCATTCTTACTATGGCGTTTATCAAAGAATGCTTCAATTTGCTGGCTGTGCAAACGTATTCAGAATATCCCAACTAACGACGCCCTACATGCGGAAACGGTGGAAATGTACTACGGTTTACGACATCCAGAGACGTTCGACGTGCACTGACTCCGACGTGTAAATTATTCACCCGTGGCAGGAGCGTATTATGTTGCTCGTAACTTTGCGTGTGTGGGTGGCAGGAGCTTATAGGTGGCAGCTCTGCCGTTTTCAAAAATTATCAATAAGCCAACTAAGCACATGTTTTGTCACCTTCAGAGGTAAATGTTGCAATATAGCATATTCATGTTTACTTCCAACTTATACCTTGCTAAAGTTTTACTCCTAGGACATTCCTCCGCCTCTTGCAAGCAAAGTTTAACCAAGTCTAAAAAAATTATACCAAATGGGCATCGCACCGCATTCGTGTGCGCTCAGTGTAGTTGTTTTGCATAAGAACTATTTCTTACTAGGCATTGCCAACACACCTATTTTCTCTCTGTTTTTATTAATTTTAATTATAAATGAAAAACGATAATTTATACATAAAATATAAGTAAAAGTTCAATTTTATTAAAAATAATGTACTTTAACGTTAACACAAGTATAAAACGCTCATGATGCATAACGTATTTAGGAAACAACGGAACACGTCATATAGTCCATTCACGGTTTCTTCGGCCTTTTTGAATCAAACCTTTGAAAAATCTCCCCTTGAATGACGTGTTTAGTTATTTCCTAAATACGCCCTGTATCACAAGCGTTTTATGCTTGTGTTCATAAAAGTTACTTTTTTTCCTGTTAAATTGAAATGTTATTAATATATTATCTATAAATTATAATGCTTCATTGATAAATAATTTGAATAAAAACAGGGAGAAAATAGGTATGTTGGTAACGTCTAGTGAGAACAGTTCTAATACAAAATATCATTACAACTGAGTACGCACGAATGTGGTGCGTTGTCCCTCTGGTGTAATTCTCCAGACTTAAGCTTAGTTTGCATGAGGAGGAGGAATATCCTGGAAGTAGAACTTTAGCAAGGCTTAAGAAAAGACTGAAGTTGCCGTGAATGTACTATACCTAGGTTAATTTTTCAAAAGTCTGTTTCTAAAGTGCGAAGAAACCGCTAATAAACTATAACTAATATCCCATTTTTACGGTTGAAATTCCAAAATGTAACACCAAAAGGCGGAAAACCTAAATATTGTCTCAAGTGTCCCCTCGCTGGTTTGACTGAGTGAGGGAAGAGATTTGTTGAAAGCCCATGAGGGTGAGTATGGAGCAGCGCCGGAATGAAAGGGCGGCGGAAACGGGAGATCCCCGAGAAAACCCGCCGACAAACGGTATCGTCTGACACGATTCCCACATGCGAAAATCCGGAGTGACCCGGCCGGGGATTGAACCCGATCGCATTGGTGGGAGGCGAGCAGGACTGGTTTCGGAGTTCATAAAAACGTTCAATGTCTCGATAAATTTTGACGCTGTCTGGTATTGTGTTAACGACATTGGTCCGAAACAATTGTTCTGCTTTGTTGCTATTATAGACTTGACATAACCGAAGATATTCATTCAATTAAGGTCTAGTTGTTATTAAATGCATCTATTCTGATTTTTTTTAAATAAAAGAAGCAATGTGGCTTACTAGTTGCACTACATAGACCCTTTAGTACATCACGTTTTTATATTCACATACAGCCACAGCAAACTAAGAATAGTACATTTTACCATTAAGCTAATGAAAGTTTTGAATATTACAGATGAGCATAATGTACAAACATAATGCAAAAAATATTTCCTTTCCAGCGCAGTCCCTGAGCAGAAAAATAAATGTTAATTGTAACCTAAGATGATCCATACAATAGTGCACATTTAGTTGTTTAATGAACTTGAGTGTGGCGTAAACAGCCACAGAACGTGTGTGCGTATAGTTCCTCGTACCTTTTTCACATACAATTTGCAGTGGTTTCAAGAAAATGAGTAAGGAGAAAGAACTTGGTTCCCAGCTGAGACACCTTTGTTGTAAATTTAGCGTTCACACAATTCTCCTTCGTGAAGTGAGAACAAATCGTAAATAAAAGTCTCGCAACAGCTAAGTATGTTGTAAATAAATGTAAAATTCTAGGAACAGTTAGGAATATACCAAGAAAACCTAAACAGAAACGTTTGGGTCCCCAGGAAGAACGACAATCTTGCGGTGAATAAAACCCAACTTCCGTACAAGCGATCCTAAATTTACGCAACGAATTGGAAATTGCTACCGGTAAAAAGAATGTATTCTGAGACAGTGCGCCGGATGTCATGCAGTCACGGCTACGATGGCAGGGTAGTAAAAAGATGAAGCCTCAAGCTGGTAAGAAATATGCTTCAAGACTGCTCATAGCTAAAGAGCACCTAAATAAGAATCGACGAATATTTTTTTTAAATGTAATCTGGTGAAACGAGACTAAAATCAACCTTTTTTGCCCGGATAGTGTCCAAAGGGTATGGGGAAAAGCTAACACGGCTGATGATGGTACCAACACAATACCTACAGTTAGAATGGCGGAAGTTCAGATATGGTTTTAGGGTATTATGTATGCAAAGGGGCCGGGAATATTTTATTTAGTGATGGCACAGCGGGAAAGTTTGTGAGACATCTGAGTAATAATGCCAAGCTAAGTACGGGAGTATTTTACCTTAATTTTCCAACGTGACAAAGGCCCAAAACATGCAGTCGGCTTTAATAAATAATGGTCAATTTTAAACGTTCCAAAACAATTGAAAACATCTCCTCAGTCTCCCAACCTCAACCCTACTAAACATCTATGGGAATTTCTGAAGTCTCGAGTACTTACAGCAGAAATGTATCTTCCGCGAAGGAGCTGTTAAGAGACCGCGATAGGCGCGAGAGACTGCACAGGCTGTCCACGGTAAAGTGAGCACTTTTGAGGTCCTAGTTACTTTTTCCTTTTCAAATAAATATTCCCATGTACGTAATAAACACAGTGTGTATATTTTACCGCACTCAGAAGTTAACGTCTAAGGCTAAAATTATATACATTTATTGACTATTATTCCAAATGAGAGGGCTTTTAAAAGTGCCCACTTTACCGTGAATAGCCTATAATAGTCAACACCACGCAGCGCAGATGCCAAACTGCAGTTATCAAAGCCAAATGCTACTCCACGAGAACTTTGTTTTCCGGGTTTCCTTTACTGTGTCGACTGTATGAAAAAAAAAATAAGGCATAGAAAAGTGCCTCTTATGTTACAGTTTTGTAGAAATTATTTACTTGTTTATAAAAAATATAAGAAATGGCACATAATGTTTCCTGCTAAACGAAAGGCACAGAACAGTAAAGATATTTTTGTAACATCAAAGTGTATGAAAAAGATAGTGACATACTGCATACTGTGCTGTACAATGATAAACGTGGGTCTTGCAATTCAAAAACATTGGGTGGTGCAGCATTCGAATCGTAATTTCTCCCGAATCTTGAAAGCTCCGCTCCGACTACCAGGACAACAGCAGTCTGCACTATTCATCTGGGAGCTACTTCAACACATTTGTACCGCATCAAGGACTCTCTCACAATTCGCGCGCAACAGCACCCGACAAAACTGCACGCCAATGTTCGACCACGCTCGATATGGACACTACTCCGCTACTCCACAGTTCGATTGCGATTGGCCAACTGGAGGTACATATCTAGGATCCAAGTATCGCTACCTCTGCAGCACTGATGTAAGCACATCCGATAATGAATGTACGGATTAAGTACTATAGACACAGCGAAGCCATTACAACAATTCTAGAGCTTTCTTTCGAATTAGTTTCCTGACTCAGAACATGACACCTCTGTGACTGCTTTCCATACACTCGTGGCGCAATTAACGATGTTCAAGTGCCAAAAAAAAGTTTTTGCATTTTTTATAATTTTGTTGTATTACATAAAATTGCAGCGATGAAAGTAGGGGTAAAATTGGGAAATTAATTTACAAAATTAAGTATGGGAGTTAGGGGAATTTTTAATTTATAACTTTTGCTTACAAATTTAAAAATTTTGCATAATTAGTGTGTTTGGCTGTAGTTTGAACTACCTGTTTACGTCATCAGAATAAGACGAAATGTCGTAAAAACTCTTAGTGCTGTTCTCCCCATACATTTAAATAATAACTAGTTTGAATTTAAAGCGTAATTGCAGACGAACAAAATGCCAGATTTCAAAGAAATTTCTTCGTTGATTTCCTATGACATCAAGAACGACTATCTCAATTTAAAACATTACGTTAGCGTAAATATTCGGAATTTGTTTGACGCAAAGTTTACTGGTAAAGTGCTCGTGACTGTTCTTAAATTAATTAATTAGTTAGTTAGTTAAAAAAGCTGAACGTTATTTTTAAATTTAACCGGCATTTTGATCGAATTTTCTTGTTTCACAAAACCGTCAAATTTCTTGAAACACTGGAAGGAAAAAACGCAGATAAACATCTTTCTAGGAAATAAAAAGTCATATCTTCCCCCGAACACTTCCACAGTGCCATGTACAGTATATAATGCTTTGAAAAAGACAAAGCGATGTCTTGCTGCAGAAACTTGTTTGCAGACCGCACAATGGCGTCACGAACCTACGGAAGCGAACATAGAGAGCTACTTTGCATATGATCAGTCAGCTACCTCCAAAAACGCGAAGAAATTTTGTAAAAGCTGCCTTCCTTCTAGGGTATTATTCATATCCAATGTTTCTTGTGGCGACTTTTCATTCGTCACCACGCCAAACAAGTATGGGCCATGGTTGACGATGGGGCTGAAAAGGCAGCAGAAGCTCCCTCGTTTGGTTATAATGTGCGCGACTTAAATATACATATTACCCGAGTTATTTTAAGAACATTACACAATGCAGTTCGTAAAAAAAGTCTAGTGCCTTGATATAATGATGATTGCGATAGTGACAAATAAAAACCAATTCTAACTACGGAAACACAGTAAGGGGACAAATCAGGGTATTTCGTTATCCATCTATCCCAACATCATGTAATTTATTTTTATTCTGCCGATCTATGAGAAAACCAAAGATGATATAATTACATTCCACTAATGATTATCATCAATAATAAGCTCACAAACTTTTCAGATTCGGCAAAGTTTGGCACCTTGCCATTGTAATTGGACGGTAGGAGTTATTATGGCAAAAGATAAATTTAAACCTAGATAACTCAAAATACACCACTCAAGTTATGCGTACAAATTTGTTGCATATATCCAGTCAAGTTGAACGAGTTCAAAAGATTCTCTCTAGAACTCTGTACAGCGGCTACAAAAGTATTGATCTGAAGGCAGTTGTGGTAGAAAAGTATCATAAACAATACAGAATTAAATCAAAGTACATTATTTCATTCGAACACTGTATAAGTGCCGCTACGATTCCTATAAACCCCAAAGAATCAAGTCAGTCACGCTGTTTTTCAAGCAAATCAATAATGTTGACAGACGGCGCTCGATGACAAACACGTATTGGTCTCGTAAACACGCTGTTGTCAATCCATGCTCCATACGACAAATCTGTCTTAAGAGGTTGTGACACGCCTTATACAGAAATTGTTTGAGCTTTCATTCTGTGCCTATGTGCATACCAGTCAGCACTATGGGACGCAAATCGAAAAAAAAGAAAACGAAAAACTGAGAATTGTGCATTTGTTTAGAAAGAGAATGTAATTCGAGGGCAGATGAGAGACTATTGAACTATTACTGCCGTCAAAGTGGAGAACGATAGAGGAATAGTAAGTGTTGGCTCAAACCATACGAAATGTGCTTCACGAAAGTGGGTATCAGGAAAGAACAGCCACTAGGGACTCCTACATAATTAAGGCTAGTAAAAAAAATATGATTGCTTTGCGCAGGCACATAGAAAGGACACGTATTAGCAATGGAAGAAAATTATTTTTACTGATGAGTATATTTCAGGTTAGATGGACGATTTATGGTGTGGCGGAAGAAGAATTCCGAATTTGAAAAGAAGAAACTGACAGCCAGTTTGAAGCATGATGGTTTAGTGTTGTAAGAGTGCGATTAGCGTGGGTGATTTGAGTTTCATTGGAGGCACAATGGATCACAAGATGTAGGTACATTAACATTCTCAATACTCATCTTCCCCATATTACATCTTCACTCAATATAACTACCCCAAGCCTTGAACACTAAACTGTGGTTGTTAAACAATACCCCACATTGGATGGAGCCACTGCCACAATCTCCCACCATCAACCCTATTAAGAATGTATGGCTCCAACTAGAGACAAAACATACGAAAACATGATCCATCAAAAATTACCCGAAGAATTCCCTTAGAACCGGGTGGGATAAAATATTGCGCGAAAAGACATAAACCTTGGCGAGATCGGTATCACGGAGATTATCTAACAATATGAAGAGGAAAGGAGGGCCTATGAAGTATTAGTGTGTGAAAATGCCCAAGAACGTTCTTTACTTTAGTGCAGACCAATACTTATTTGTGGTCAGAGAAGCATGATTGCTTTCATTTGCAATTTCGAGTATGTTAGAAATGTAAATGAATCACTTTCATGTATTGTATGACAGATCAATTAATAAATAATCAATACTGATAGTATATACCTTTATTGGAATTATTATTACTATTACTATATTTCCTTCCAATTCTCCGACCTCACACTTCCAACTGTAGTAAGACCAATATGCACTTTTAGTAGCCACTGTACATGTTTCTAGCGTGAGTGTACTGCGGAATACAGGTACTAGATACTTCTTTTTTTATTTGGCTGTAACTACCAGGGTTCACGTAAACATAAAAAAGGGCGAAAAACATACCCTTGTTCTCTTCCACTTTTAGACACTGTCGAAGGAGCAACTTTAATTCTGGGCTGGCGGGCCTGGCGACGATGGCCTTCAACACACGTCCCAGAGCTCCTTGCGCCAGTGTTGCCAAACCTACAGGGAAAGGCTTTCGAACCTGACCTTACTGCGCGTCGACCAGTTTGCTCCCCCGCCCCGACATCCCTAACAGTGTTGCGCGGCCACACCCGCCTACGAGAACAGCTTCGGAGACAGCTGCCAGACAAGTGAAGACGTCCCGAGATGTAACGTTGTTCTTGCCCACAAATTTACGACTGCTTTTATGTGATGCTCCCTCCGTAGAACAGGCCACGAGCGTAAAATCTTGTCCCCACGCAGATAAACATTACGTAACCAATTAAAACATCCGGATCACACACACATTCACCGCGGTAAATTTTTCATCGCCAAGAAAACAAGTTGGATAAAATACATTTTCACAAATTCCCCACATACAAAATTTCCCAAGGAACAAAAATGGAAGACGAATAAAGTGCATTTCAAACACAGCTCACAAATAAAGCGATATAGCCATTTTCATAACAAATCATGTCTTAAACAGTAACTGCCTGTAAACATAACGTAGTTATCTATCCGCCAACCTATTTTGGGACGCTTGGTCATGATGGTTGAATTATTTACGTACAAAACTACAGCTGAAAAACAGGATGTGAGGGTTGTTACCAGCTAGGTGGCCAAGCTGGAATATGAATTCCAGAAATTTCCCAAACGAAACCGACACGGGCAGGATCCGAACGTGGAACAATAACAGTCTGTAAAACATCATGTGCACTTTAGCACGGGAAAGCCAGATGATTGAGAAATCACGATCAGGTTAATTTAAAATCTGCAGGTACCAGTGATTTCGGCAAGGGGTGAAGGAGGCGTAGAACGATCGCACAATGTGGCAAGTGTTTGGCGAGTGGTCGTAACTGTCCGAAGTAAAAATCTATACAGACTAAGAAATCAACGACCAAATTGCCCTTCCTTAGGCTACCTCAACATCTTCACACTAACCTAATATAGTGGCTTATATACAAAAGCCCCCCAATTTATTATTAAGCACAAGACACGCTCACCGAAGCCCTACCCGAGACTACACTAAGCCCCTCACGCGCGAGCTGACATGTAACGAATTACTGACAGCCATACCAAGTGTTTTATGTAATCTTTGAACGCACAAAATTAACACTTGTAATTAATTTGCTAGACATTATTTCTGACGCCATTAATTTGTAGATTATGTCACGTCATAAAATGAGTTGTCAGGTAAGGAAAATAAAAAGGACCCAGGGGGGGGGGGGATTAACTGTCTACTGCTAGCAATTCTTCACGTCATCCATCCTTTCAGAGGCCATCCGTTAACGGTACTTTCTTAGTTTATAAATTTTTGGTATGTTGGTATGGAATAGCTTGTGTTTCTGGGCTCGACAGAGAATGGTGTGTGCATGCTTCGCTCACTTCGTGCATGCTGGGGCATGATGCAATTGTGTATGCACAACTTCGCCGAAATATGCCACGCGGTAAGTATTCCACTAATGTTGGTTGCTTAACCGCGGATATTTATTACTGGAATAATATTACTATAAGATGCATTATGAGTAAAGCAGCTTCGCAAATAGGTCGCAATTAACTGGCGAGGTGTTCATCCCAACACATTATCACCATTTATAACTTTTAAAACTGATATCCCAATAGCTGCCAAGCATCTAGGAACATGTACAACAAATGTAGGGTGCATACATCAAGGTCCGCAATGTCTATTTCCCAGTTAAACACAACGGAAACTACAAACTCTTATTATTTTTGTTTGGTATATATATTCTATATCTAATGATTTACGGTGTTACATTGTAGAAGATAATAAACTTTAAGCTTACAACTTTGTCATATGACATTTTAAGCTTCTCAAAGGAATGAAATGAAGCAAAATACAGTTTCGTGAGAAAAAGACTAACAAAAACTTAGGGAACGTAATATTTTCCCTACATATCGCTAAAATAGTATAACATTGATATCGAAAATATACATTTACGGACACTATTGGCTCGTTTCTATTTTAAAGTTAACATGAAACTGGACATTATGTATAAATAAAACTACGATAGTTCATAACATCCTCGAATCTGAATGTTAACTACTGCGATAGCGAACATTATTACTGTAATCTTATTTGTATGTTCAATTTTCAAAACCGGTGCCACAAGATGTTCTCAATTATCACTTTCGTAGAATAACATGCATCAAAGTTTCAAAATATTTTGAAAAATTCCAAATCGATTAAATTTGCTCATGTTTTTTGAGTACGTGAAAATGTTAAACACTGTACAAATTCAATAATTTCTTATAGTTTTCGAAATTTGGAATTCTTTGCATTTGTAGTACAATTTTGAATTGTATGATATATAAGGTAAACATGATGTACTGTATTTCGTATTTTTAAAAAATCTTTACTTTTTTTTTGTTTTACCTGACAAAAAGACAAGTAAAGTATCCATTACAGTATATACATAAAATGTAGCATGAATAAACTGATTTTAGCATAATTTGGGCGACAAGGGATTTTCCCTTTTCCCCGTTTTTTCTAAGCTGTTATTAAAACATTGTACTAAATATTCTACTTCCGAATTCCGAACTGTGTTTTTTTTAACCATCTAGCTTCTCCCTGTACCCTTCATAAACGTCTCTTATGCAAAACTTGCCGTCGTATTCCGTCAGCCCATAAAGCTAAGAGCTTCTTTTTCATAATAAGGGTAACTCGAAGGGGCCCACTGATATCAGGCGACTCCGCTTTAGCACTCAAGTCCACAAGTTTTCGGAAGCCAATATAAAAAAAAACTAGGAATAGGAAACCCTATATAACGGTTTCGACCAACTTTGTAAGCAAAAGATTTGCAAAGTTGCTGCAGCTATATCTGGCGTATTATATTGCGTCGCATTTGCACAATAAGTTAGTGAGTGAGTGAAGAAGATTTGGGCGGCTCTTAACAGCGAGTTCTTAAAGAGCCGATGAGGGTGATTGAAGTAAATACGGAGCGACGCAGGAGTGAAGGGGGCGGGGAAACGAGAGATCCCCGAGAAAACCCGCCGACCAACGGCAACAATAAATAGTCTAATTAACTTAACATCAAAATCAAATGAAAAAAAATCAATATTGCGAAAATCTGGTGGCCCGGAATAACTTAGTAAAAACAATTATGTAGGATTGTGAATTTTTAGTTTTTCTATACTGGCTTCAAAACCATTTAGAATGCCATTGACTTTTTTTTTGCGTCGATTTATGATCTACGCACGCCTCATGGCTATGGAGCTATCGATAACCCTAATAACGAGTGACTTACGTCAACGAGAACGTCACGGCATATAAAATTCTCGTCAATACCCAGCACACACACGCGGCAGCAGCGGACTACAAGCTTCACACATCGAGGTGGGATAACATGCCAAGAGTAACGCGTGACGAAATACGCTGGGCACGTAGTTGCTGACTCTTCTTCTAGGAACTGCTGTATTCCCAGTTTCTGGAGGTCGGAAAATAACTCGAAGCAATTGTGCCCGCGCAAGTAGCGCGAAAATGACGAAACAGAACCACTCAAGGTCGCATAACAATGCATCGTTCATTAGTGCCACGGCGAAAACATGATTCCGTCTTTGGTTGCACGCACTGGCCATTGCTTCGCTCACACAAACACATCACGTGTTTTATATCCCGTCATGCAACAACAGAGTCCGGCGGCGCGGCAAGTGAATCCTGCGGATATTATGGAACTTTAATGCGAAGAATGCAATAACTTGAGAGTTATTTACTTATACAAGATGTATGCAAATTCAACTGACATACCTCGGCTGCAGGTTAATCACAAAAAATAAAATAAAAAAAGGGTGTTTCTCGTCAACGTATTCCGTGTAAATAATCACTCTTATTGCCCTTTTTTCAAATTAACATCCCTGACGCGGTTGCATTTTTGGGATTTATGGAGTGATTTATTAATCCGCATGCCGCAATTAACAAAAAAGTTCGCCTAAGCCCTACCATTTTCGAGTTATTCGTGCTTTACTTTCAAAATAATACTTACTAAAACCTGGCAGGTGGACAACACGCTAAGAACCCAATAACACCATGTTGCGTCTTTATAAGGGAGGGGAAGATTCCAGAGCGAGGTAACAGTAGCACTGTAATGAACTAGTGCTTTAGGTCCAACTTCAAAGATTTAACCAGCCTTAATACGCAAACGTGGTTAATATTAAACACCGACATGTTATGTAAAACGAGTTCCGTCCCACATTAACTGTACTGTCTGTCTCATATAAAATGGCAAGATTTTGACAGTTCAACGAATGTTTACTATTAGTTTATGTATCCTTTCGCCATCAGCTGGTGCGTCAATTGGAGGCTACGCAAAAACAAGGAAATGGGTTTCCGGGAAAAAAAAAACATGGCGTGTTTAGAACATAGACGGACAATTACTGGCCCAATAGAAATTACTAGTAATCAAAATCGCTGTATACGAAATATATGTTACTTTAAAAATTACGCAGAACTCGCGGAAAAACAAAACTATTGGTAACTGTTCGTAAATTTGTTATTTTGCATACGAAACATATTCATTTCAGCTTTATAGCTGGTTAGGTTCGAGATAGAGAGAACAGATTGCGCGCACGACACGGTAAAGTGAGTGAGTCGCACGTGGTACCAACAGATAGCAGCAGGTTCGCCGCCTCTAGATCTTGCTTTTTAAAACTTGACTTTTCTCCTATTACTGTCTCGAAACGACACGAATTTGAAATATATTTCGTCAAGATTATTTGAAACAATAATTCAATATTACCATGCAATATTTCTGTAGGCTTTTAGAATTAATATCAAGCACATATGGAAAGCATGGATGGACAGTTGGACTACGACTTGAAAAGCTGTAAGGCTTGAAGTCACGTTTCATTCGGCTATGAATTGTCTTATTGTGCTTCATTTTGAACACCTACGCATTACTACTTTAGCACGAAGATTAGTTTGTAACACCTACAACCGCTGTTTGTGAGCACGTAAAATAAAATATATTAATTAATCTAGTAACTCTCTGTTATCGCGTATTTTGTACTTGTCTGATGTGCGTCGGCAGCACACTCAGAATAGCCAACTTAATATTAACCTTTGTTCGTTCGTGCATCAGCTGATACACGATTTTGTAAACGGCACATTGTTTGTTTTGT
Organism: Dryococelus australis; assembly: GCA_029891345.1. NCBI lineage: Eukaryota > Metazoa > Arthropoda > Insecta > Phasmatodea > Phasmatidae > Dryococelus > Dryococelus australis. The sequence goes on along the minus strand of CM056998.1, from coordinate 69,486,790 downwards.
ATAAGTCAAGTTGCCACTCACTGTCAAAATCCTGCCATCATATACGAGATAGACAGTAAGTTTCAGGCATACATGGATAAACATATTATAACTTAATTTTTACTTTAGATGCCATGATGTAGACTATGATAAAATGTATGTAAACTAGACAGCTAACTAGTATTTCCACTGCGACTTAAAAGGGGCATTATCCCAGACCTAACAACGTTTTCAATTCAAGAAGTACGAAAAGTACACTTTTTTTCGGTTAAAAAGTAGAAAAATTAGCAACAGGCTCATCTTCATGTGCACATAAAACATTCTGTGAATTTGTTCCACGCACACTTTAACGATTATGACACAAGAAGCAAGGCCGGGAATGACAGGAATGCTGCCAACGATTGTTATTAAAAACAATGTTCGCAAACAACGGGGACTGAAACGCAACGACGGAAAGTGCAGGAATTTACTGAAGTACCAAGAATACTTGGGCCTGGCTGTTTTGTAATATTCCCAACCAAATGGGAGTTCAAGTTGAACACGACCTGCAGACTCGTAGAAAATCACATTTTAACCAAGGTTGAGAACAAAGAAACATGTTTGATACATTCTATGACCTGCTAATCCTAAAAAGAAGAAGCACTGCTTGATGGATGGAGCATGATGCGTGTACACTGTAAGGCGGCCTGGTCCACAACCCAGCCGCCGTCACATGATGTGTGTACCTGCCAAGTTCATCACTCGGATGTGACTGTGTGGTCCGTATTGGCCACCAACCCGAGTATTACCGTTTGTAATACAAGAGTCATCCGTGATCACCCATACGCCTATCCCTCTATTTCTATCACCCCACTCAAAACTTTCGCATCAAGTAACCAATAGTGGTTAGACTACTCGCCTACCACCTCGGTGAATCAGGTTCGATTCCCGGCGGGGTCGCTCCCGGATTTTTACAAGTGGGAATCGTGCCGGATGATGCCGCTGATCGGCGGGTTTCCTCGGGGACCTCCCGTTTGCCACGCCCCTTCATTCCGGCGCTGCTCCATACTCACCTCGCTTCACCCTCATCGGCTCTCAAGACCTCGACGTTAAGAGCCGCCCAAATCTCTGCACTCAGTAACTACCAGCGGGGCCTGAGACGTGCCAGGTGTTCCCAGGATAAACAAAGTGAAAGATTATGTATCAAAAGTCCTGTGAATCCACGCCGTTGACTCATTTGGCAAAACACTTGCTGTGGTCTATTCGCGGTTTATTCGCACGTTTTGAATAAAAACTTTGAAAAATCTCCATGTATGGCGTGCTTACTTATTTCCTACTTATGCTATATACCGCAAGCGTTTTATACATCTATTAACATAAAATTATCTTATTTTTCGTTACATTGAAGATTCACTTATATATTTTATTTTAAAATTATAGCATATACTTTATAATAAATTATAATAATAACAGCAATAAAACATGTATGTTGGTAGCGCCTAGTAAGAAATAGTTCTCATGCAAAATATCATTACAGTAGAGTGTGCACACGAAATCGGTGCGTTTTCCTTTAGTGCAATTTCCTACACTTAGTTAAGCTTAGTTTGCACAAGGCGGAGGAATATCCTAGGAGTAGAACTTTCGCAGGGCTTCAGAAAAGTGTGAAGTAACAGTAGATGAATTATAACCAACGAGTAGACTGTAACGAATATGCGGGACGTCTGTCTTTCAGAGGCCCCGACGAAACGGATCGGGAGCAGTTTTGCCCGTCTAATCCGGAACCCTCCCGACGGAAACGACTAAGGCCCGGTTGCACCAATAACTGTCCTCGACCGAAATTCAAATATCCTGGTTCAAACTTGATCCTCAGTTAGATCCGAGTTCCAGTATAAAAATTATCGCACCATGCGAATGTCTGAGTTCCGATCGTAGGTCTCCTTACCTCAGTTCAGAAAAAAAATGTGACCTAGGATTACGTATGATGAAACTCAGCTTGTGGATGGCTCTCATTTTGTGATGTAATAATGCAAATGTTTGTTTTGAAGTGTAGAAGAAAGCTAGCTAGTTTGTTTCGACATTATCTACTAAGACTAATATTTTTAACTGTATGAGCCGGGCTGAACACACTGCAAAATTCGCCAAAAAATAACTTGTACGTAGGAGAAAAAAATTCGAGAAATCGGCATTTCAAAAAAAGTGCACATGATGATGGAGATGCAAAATATTTTAAGATATTCTACAAGAAAATTTTAAATACTTGTTCATCGCAGTCTTCAATACTGTTTTGGTACGTGGATGTGATGGATAACACGACTCGACGCTGCGATTTTTTTCTCTGCTTTAGTAATTTCAATGTGGCACGAAGTTTACATAAACTATTTTTTAATGTATATAAATCAGTTTTATACTTTCAAAAAAATGTATATACTAGTGACATCTTTATATTTGCAAACTTCTTTTGTTTGATTATATATATATATATATATATATATAATATATTATATATATATATAATAGCGTTTTGATTGTACTATCGTTGTGGATACATACATTTAACCATCGTAGACTGTTACACCAATATACGCTGATACTCCTTGAAATTATTGGTATAAAACATGAGAAACCGTGAAAGTCTGGGAATTATCCACAAGTCTTGCTATTTCCTCCAGAAAAAATTTTTGTCGCGAGCTCAAATTTTCCGGCGTGGTTCGATCAGAAATCGACGAAGGTTCCTGATTCGCTGTTCCTGCTTTCCTTTCTGTATGTTCGGCGTTACAGACGTAAATTTCGTTATATAACTGCAAAATATCTAAATATTTTGAATTAAAGAAACATATCATTTCTGAAGCTTGTGTTACTTAACTTCCAATTTATATTTTACAATAAATTGTAAACAACAGCCAAATCCTAGATTATTACCAAGTTTCTTTGTGGTAAACGCGTATGTTCTACAGTGCTTTAGACATTACTTAGAACTCGGATAATGTCTCCTAAACAACATATTCGGCGGTTCGTAATGAAGTTGTTCTCTATCTCCAGTCATGCACTGAACTCGAATGTACGAATGAACGAAGATAGTATGTCAAGGTCCAAAATGATCTCGAATCAAGCAATGAACTTTATGGTGCAACCAACCCAAGAAAAAAAAAAGTGGCAAAACAACAGCGGGAATGAAGAGCCCGTAGTGACGAAGAACACCCTAACGCCTAGGAGCCTCCAGGATCACGAACATCAAACTGTAATACGCAGATAACGAGTTCGATCCTCAGTCGGCACTCCTGAGAAACAAACCTTTCCGAGTACAATCGAAGGCTGGGGACAATAACTGCAACATATAAACATCAGCCGACAGCAGACACATTAAAAATCAACGCATCAAAGCCGGGTCAGTTAAACGATCTCTAACATGAGATCAACTTACTGTTTACACAGTGGGCCCAATATGTTTTTCCAAACACATTGAACATTTCCTCCCCAAACCTCACTAATATAATCTAATCAAATAATGAAAACATCTTTTAAAATTAAAATACGGTATATATAATAAAAACAACCTTCATAATTATATATATATATATATAATTCATGGTTTATTCACACTTATTGATATAAAATTTTTGAAAAACACCCCACGTATGACGTGTTTGGTTGTTTCCTCAATATGTCACATATAACAAGCGTTTTATACTTATGTTACCATAAAAGTGCCTTGATTTCGGTTACATTAAACTTTTACTTATAATTGTATCTATAAATTATAATATTTAATTTATAACTAATTTGAATAAAGACAGAGAGAAAATGTGTGTGTCGGTAACGCCTAGTAGCAAATAGTTCTTATGCAATTATGACAGTGAGTGCGCACGAATGCGGTACGTTGGCTCTCTGGTGTAATTTTCTAAGCTTTGTTTGCATGAGGCGGAGGGATATCCTGGAAGTAGAACTTTTCCAAACGCACTAAACTGACCTCGCCAAACTTTAGGAGGGCTTCAGAAAAGTTAGAAGTAACCGTGAATGTAGTGTGTGTGTATATGTATGTATGTATGTATGTATATGTGTATATATATATATATACACACCCATATATACACATATAATATCTATGCATACATATATAAACACAGTTGAAAACGTCGAGCAAATGGAAGATCTTGTCTTCTTCAAAACTGTTACAACTTCACCACCTTTACTTTTTTTTTCTTGTTTTTTCAACCACCACTTCTGTATGTACTATGTATTTTACTTTATCTTTATATAATTTATGTATTCTACGTTTTAATTCCATTTACTTATTAGAAGTAACGGGACAATACATGCCAAGTCATACTACAATTTGTATGAGCTGTCTGTAAACGATGTAATTGTATCCAGAAATCACGAAAATATGATCGTTACCAAAGAATGGCAACATTGTAAAACATTTGGAAATTAATCGCGTGCATAAGAAAACTTAACACGTCATAGATCTTGCTTCAAATATTATTTTACTTTGAACACGCCCTAAAACAAGAAAAAAAAAATCGCGATTGCAATTAAGATTCTCCACGCGAGGGAAAAAAATCTCGAGCAAGCATGGTAATGGCGTAATTTCGTTGGCTTCGAACAGGTTTTCAGAACAGTAATCAGCGATGACTTACGGCAATTTTCTTGCAAAACATTGAACTGTCCCAACATACAAATTTTATTCACAACGTATCTAATAATTACTTACAGTATTAAAATAAATTTTTCAAACAACCACACCCTAACCACAAAACTTACTATTGCGTTCAAATACAGTTTTACAAATTAGTGTACTCGCATCTATGGTTTCAATGTAATATCGGAAATAGCCACAATATATATGTATTTAGCGAACTGGCGGACTTCTGCTGTATTTCAGAACATAGCGCCGGGTAATTTTTTCAGGCCTCGCAGTAATTTATACGATGCAGTCATTTCTGTTTCTCTTTTAAGGAAATCTGAACTGTCGCCTTAGCAGCTATCACGTTTACGCAACGGTTTCCACATGGCGTAATGTTAGAATGAGACACTACACTCTAAAAAATGTTTTGTACTTTTACAAGAAAATCCTTGGAAACACAGTAGCAAAGAAAATCCTTTGCAAATCTACAAACAGTTTTTCTAGTAAAATCTGCAATTATATATATAATTATATTTATATAACAAATAATAGGCTTTTATTAAAACTTACATTAATGAGAAGTGTACATAAGATTACTTTTTTCTTCTAGAAAACAAATGTGATTAATTAACAGAGAATAGCTTAAAATAAATATTTCAAAATATATTTTAAGAAAAAAAGATTACACTTTGCCAGCACGCAGACTAGATCCTACACCCCTTGTATTATTAGCCCGCACACTTAACCACAAGATCAACTTGACTTACGAATATATTAATCTATATACTAAACATAGCTGCGAAGTACCTACAAAAATATTAAGGAAGTTGGTTGGTTAAGAAGAATAAATTTATTTAATTTTAAGAGTTCTGTTATTGAGTTGAAAGATTTGGACGGCTCTTGAGGTCTTGAGAGCCGATTTAAGATTCTGTCTAGCTAGGAAACAACAACAGTTAATGAGTAATACAGTCACGTTTGATTGAAATTGTCGTTTTATTGTGATAATTTGAGTTGTTTAAGTATTTTACGTTATTCAAACTTGCAGTACATTTCTTTTTGCCCGCAACTACACTTCACTTCATCCATAGTTTTTGCACAAACAGCTATAAGTATACGGGTTTACATTGTTGAGTGTCCGCCATTTAGCTGAAGCTCGTGGACACGGGTCAGTATAGTACAAATATTTCTTGAGGTATATTACAAACACGGCCTTTGTAGTTTTACAAACGAGTAATTTTAAAAGAGAAATATTTGTACTGTTACAAGCATATGTAAAATTACAAAAATGTATCAATAAAAATTTCGAATTTTTCTACAGTGTACAAAACATATTTACTAATATAGCAACAAAGGTGACGATGTTGCCTTTAACGAGAAATTATACGCTGTTCACGGGCTAAATTAGCACTTCTGAAAGCCGTGCTTAAGATCTACTTGTACGCACGTTGTGAATTCTTCCGCCTTATGTAAATGCAACATTGCCACGGGCCTCATCACTTTAGAGATGCATCGGCCGATTGCAACTGTGAAATTATACGAAAAGTAAACGGTTTAAAAACTTCGTAATTTTTACACTTCGATGAATTAAAGAAACAGAAAGCGAAATAAATAATTTAAGTTATCACAAATGGTTACCTAACACTTTTTATTCAAAGTTAAAATATGGAACTACGTACTTTCGATCCATCGTTACCACCTTAATGGGCGCATGTCCTTCAATGCGTCTGTTAAAATATGTGCCCTCAGGGACAGTGACTTTTTTTTCAAAGGTCGATTTCAAAAGTGCTCACTTTATCGTGAACAGCCTTTAAGAAAAATAATTGCACGAGATATGTTAAAGATCGAAAAACCTGTGCTGTGAGTGTGTGTGTGTGGGGGGGAGGAGGGGGGGGGGGGGTAAGTTTGTGCATCCTGGGGCGCGGATGACGCTGCTCATCGGCAACGTCCGCCACGTTTCCCCACACCGAGGATCCAGACGCGGATGTCAAGGGCCGAGCTTATAGACAGCTGTGGCGGCAGGCCAACGTGCTGAAAGCACAGTCATCGTAACATTGTTTGTGTTTTCATTGGGTTGATGGTTTACCTTTGTTTTTCACCGTCAGAAGAGCTTTTAAAATGTATTACATTGACAGGTTAATAAATAGAAAAAAATCTCGAAAACCTGTAAGTATTATATGTAAATTCTTAAGAGGTCGTTAATACAGTCACGAAATTGATATTTCTACTTTAAGTGAGTATAATTTAATTAATACTTTACATTCAAACAATAAGTTCAACAACTCTTTGACGTATTAGCAGGTATTTGCTGCAGTTTTGTAACGTCAAGGCCATCAAAGTGTGCACAGTGGTGTGGTGAGGTGCGTGCGTCCTTTTCCAGAATAGTCTGAAGATCACCTGTTGCTTCTTCTGTTTCATTCACTTTTAGGGGGAAAACACACCTTTTCAACCGCTGCATGCACAGCGCATGAAGGATGCGCGTGGAACAGAACTACTACTAACACTGCCAATAGTCCCCGAGATAAACACTGCAGACGGCACTTTTAGTTTCGCCATTCATTTTACAACAAGCACGTCTTTCGCAAACAACGACCTTTCCAGCTTATGCGACTAGCGGCTGTGTTGACCAACTTGTTTACGTCAATCAGCAATTAAAAAGGGGAGTTGAGGCGGCAAATCACGCCACAGCGGGAAAATATCTGTCTAGTCCAGTCATCAGTTCGGCCTTGTTATCGCACAAACACTTTCATATCCTACATTTAAAAGCTTACATAAGAGACGAATTGCCCCAGTCATCTATCTAACTGCTCGCCTGTCGGGTCACAAGGCATTTGCCCTACTTCTGCGTCTTTTACATTTAACGCGTTCTAAGACATCTAACACGTAGTGCCCGTGGCAGGTTTGATTTCCAATTTTACGCCTTGACACCAATTTAAATGAACCCCAGCATCAATAGCTTAGTTCAGCCACAATATAAATTATAGCCACGACTTTCAATCGACCGATTAACTTCAGATTCTGGTTCGACACGAATAAAAAGTTGTAAACTTGTAGTGCTTGTGGCCTGAAATTATTCCCAGAGGCGGTGCAAACCTATGAAGGTGGAGCTAAACCGCTCTTATTTACTGCATATAATTAAAAAAAATCTTAAGAACGGATCAGGAAAGTCTGGCCAACGCCATACATCAAGATAACTTAAAGAAATAATAAACGGTGTTGCTCTTAATTTGCATTAATTTCCACGACGACAATTCGAAATTTAAGGAAAAAGGTCGCGTGGAGTTGTTACCCTAAACCATGCCATTTTCAAAAAATGCATGCGTCAATTCCAAAAGCCAAGTATTACAATGTCTGGCGTGTGTGCTACTCGCATAACGATCAGTGTTGCGATCGCCGTACTTTAAGAGGCGCCGGCGATTCCTGAAGAAATTGATGAGAAATACTTTATATTTTACCACACATCCGAGTTCTGAACAAATTATGGCTGTCAACAGACCCTCCAGCGTTGATAAAACAAGGGTCGTTACCTTAATTTCTGCAGTAAATGTAGTGTCCCCGATATTACGGAATGACACTACTAACATTCTTGTCACAGACAATAAAAAAAATATATATCTCCCTGGTGGGAAACCTTCGACCACGCTGCGTAAAAAAAAAAAAAAAAAAAAAAAAAACCCATACAACTAAAGAATTTCTCAAGTGGAATATTATTTCGTAAATCACTGCTGTGTCAAGATGTACTGTTTGAATACAAACAAACGCGTGGTACACTGAGAAAAAGGTTTTTGTTGAATCAAACAAAGTTTGTCTGGCGCAACCAAATTAACTGTAATGGGGCAATGGTACACTTTGTACTTGAAAACATGTCATTTTGTTATCCTCCAAAACCACGATTTCGTTGGTGCAACAAAATATTTATCTGGCTCCATTATCGGTTAACATAAAAAAAAAATTAAAGCCCGACAGATATTCCAAGCTATATCGTTTGTGCAAGAGCCCTGGCAATCTCAGCTACCGTAGCTGTTGACGAAAGAGGAATGTTTATACATACAATTCGAATATTGGACAAAGTGCGCAAATAAACATTTCAAGTTTTACAGCTTTACTTTTTATAGTATCCTGTTGAACTTGTTTTTTTTTTTAGGGTAAATAAGTGCACCAACAAACACTGTCAATATCCTGTCACAAAGAAATACAAACATTCCAGCTGTATTTATGTAACGAAGGTACTCAAATGAGTGGCTAAATAAATTTAAATGGTTGATTCAATTAAATATTTGGTTATCAGTATTCATTTCTTTTAGCCCAACAAAGAGGTTTTCTTAATTAAAGAGTGTGTTTTATCAGATGAACATTATTCATTTTGTTGCTTTTCCAGTTTTGCTTTTTTCAAGAAAATATTTTGTTGGAGCAACTAAATATATGTTTGGCCCTATAAAAAAACATATTTAGCTGTGTGGAACAAGGAACAAAACTTTCTCTCTGTGTATGCTCAAATGTATAAGTGAGATTTAAAACACGCAACAACTCATTGTAGTCTCCAATCCATTTCATGCATCCGTACTAACGAAATATCCCTTACCTAAAAAAAAAATATACTTTTCGAGACATCTGTGTACGAATGCTTTATGGCAGTATTGAAAGTCCTGCCATCTCGTAAGTTATCGTTCAGTTCCAATACTGGGCCACGGCAGACGCGAATTTTCGACAGATTTTCATGTAGGTAATCGTTGTCGGGTTGAGAGATTAGGGTGGCTCTTTAACGAGGTTCTGAGAGCCGATGAGGGCGAAATGACGTGAAAATAGTGTCGTGACGCAAAGGCCGAGGAAACTGGAGATCACCAAGAAAACCTGCGGACCAGCGGCATCGTCCGGCAAGACTTCCACTTGCGAAAATCCGGGAGTGACCCGGCCGGGGGATTGAACCAGGTTCGCCTTGGTCGGAGGCGAGCAAACTAACCGCTCAGCCACCGCGGCCCCGAGGTAACAGTTATCTACACAACTGTGAAAATTGAGGTGTCGTCGGAATTGCCTCGCTTTTCCCCTGCTTCATCCTGCTGACGGGGCCACCCGTACCACATCTCACGTGGCATTCTTTCATTAATTTTGTTCAGGTTGGGTTGGAACAAGAGGTCTGTCCTTAGGTCGGGCCACACCTCTGCTTCAGGGCCCTGCACAGCAACTGCCGCGAATGCAATACATGTCTCTGCAGTTGGCACAGCAGCGTGCCATACACGCGTGTACGTGGTATTGCCTATGTGCCAGGCACTCTATCGCTGCAGCCGAAGCTCTGTGTGCGTTTTATACGAGAACGATGCATCCTAGGCAGTTGCAAGACGCGAGAAATTTTTGTTAATTTGGCCATACTGCTCATTTAAATAGCCTAAAACGCTCATAATTCCTGACGGTAAAATTATTGCATGCCCTATGCAATAAGAGCATGATCACCCTGTTATTTTCATAACGGTGGAAGGAATTAACGGGTGTTAGCTCTAAAACTGAAGATCTCAATAACACAAAACAATGTTCGGAGCATTGAATTTCCTAGTTTAAAAATCCGATATTCAAGGACTCATAGCTTCTTTGATGTTTAGTTTACATTTAAAAATGTCCCATTCCACTTGATTTTGCATAAGGAATCATTTCAGGAAGTTCGTCGGTCCAACAATGCTGTTGCCCTCGGTTAAGTGCTGGCCAAATCTCACTTTCATATTATATTATATTATAAACATTTGCATGCCTATGAAATATAAATACGCCCACAGAACATTTGAAAATTGAGTTTCGAAAGACTTCAAGATAGAGTACCTAAATGGATGTGCGAATAAGCGAACAATTGTGACCACTGCAAAACTGCCACTGTCATCCCATTATTTCATTGTTACGATTCCGGCCCTTGTTTCACACTGTATTTATTGACACCGAAGGACGATTGGTTTTCGAACTACGGACTATCGATCCGTGTAACACATTCCTGTGAGTAATAATAAAATTTAATTACATTGTGTATAGGTCCCGAAAATTATATTAATTCTAAATCACTCGGCCGAAAATCTCATCAGCGTATAATTTGGCAAGTCAGTTACTGCACATTCTGCGAATGCACGAACTAATAAATTAAAAAAATTCAGGCCAATATATCGAATCGTCTAGCCTCATCGAGCTATGTGGCGCAGTGGCATATCTGTGGGCTCGCATTCGGGAGGGCCAGGGTTTGATTTCCTGCCCAGTCCTCCTTATTTCAGTTGTCCGTGGTTTTCTGTAATCACGCCAGGCGAATGATGGGATGGTTCCTTACTACAGGCCATGGCCGGTTCCTACTTGTTCCTGCTTCTCTGAGCAACTTGCTGAGTATCCAAGTACTTCGCCGTCGACGAGAAGTCGTACACAGAGGGTCGTGCTTAGTAGGGGTGGTGGGGGAGGCCTCGCCCGCCACGAAGCGCTGAGGAGGTGAAATAGTGTACAAGAGGCGGGAATTGGGAGAGAATTCTTCGAAAAGTAAATATAAGCGAAGTATAAGATGCCCACGGCAAAGTGAGCACTTTCGAGGGCCTTAGTTACTTTTCCCTTTCAGCCATTTTTTATAGTTTAACCACATTTTTAAATAAATATCGCCATGTAAGCAATAAATCCAGTGAGCATATTCCACGGCACTCGGAAGTTAACGTCCCAGACCAAAATGAAATATATTTATTGACTACTAGCTTTTAAAGGCTGTTCACGATAAAGTGAGCACTTTTGAAATCGACCTTAGAAAAATGTCACTGCCCCTACCTGCAAATATTTTAACGGGTGCACCGAGTGACATGCACCCGGTAAAGTTGGTAACGATGGATGGAAAGTAGTTCCATATGTTAACGTCGAATAAAAAGTGTTACGTAACCATTTGTGATCATTCAAATTATTTCTTACGCTGTGTAAAAATCAGCAGATCTATCAAATGTTTACTTATATAATAGTTTCACAGTTTCACTTGACCGACGCATGAATAGAGTGATGAGGCCGATGGGAATGTTAATTTTACATAAGATGGAATAATACACAACGAACATAGAAGTAAATCTTAAGCAGGGCTTTCAAAGTGCTCATTTTACTGCGAACAGCCTATACCCGCAGCTTCGCGCGCGTTTTTATAGGGATAAATAATGAATTTTTTGTGATAAGTTCTATCCACTGAGCCACTGCGGCCCCACTTAGAATCGCTCAATCCACTGAGCCACGAAGGCCCCACTTGATATAGTTCTATCCACTGAGCCACTAAGTTGTCACTTGACATTGTTCTATCCACTGAGCCACTGCGGCCCCACTTGATATATATCTATCCACTGGGTCACTGCGGCCCCACTTGGGATAACTCTAGCCACTGGGCCACTACAGCTTTTTGGAAGTAAATGTTTAGAGCCCACAGGCAAAAAAGAAAGGCGAAATGACGCACATTTTTTAACAATGCTTTTTACACAGTAATCAATACTAAGAAAAGCTTAATCCAGTACCTATTTACAATAAAAAATTTCCCTGATGGAATGAGATATTTCCCTGGAATAAAAAGTAGCCTATGTCACTCTCCGACCCCCCCAGCTATATCTGTGCAAAAAATCACGTCGATCAGTCGCTCCGTTTTGACGTGAAAGGAGGACAAACACACTTACGCATTTATAGTAGTAAGAATTATTCCAAATGAGAGGGCTTTCAAAGGTGTTCACTTTACCGTCAATAGCCTATAGTTACATATTATTGTTGTCGTTAAAGTTGTGTTTACTGAGTAATGGTATGCGTATAGTAATTAAAATTATCATTTGGGAGTATAGGGGGGAGGGCAATTTTATATTTTCACCCTCGATAATTTGTACGCTATGCGTGGCCCTGCCTACATACCTCTAGCCTCGTTCATATTTGCACAACTTTGCTCAAGTGGGCGAGAGGAAGTACGTATGTTTGCACTGGAGAACTGGAGTCGACTATGAGACAACCGTGGAATCTTGCCACGGCCAACCAGTCCTTCGACCGACCTCGTCATCGGCGAGGACGTGGAAGGAAACCCCCCCCCCCCCCTCGACGGGCATCCCTGCGGCGGGCGCAGACCCTCGGATTAAATTACCGCTCGTGGCGGGAACAGGCTCACATCTACACGCTGTTCACGGCGAAGCGAGCTCTTTTACACCAACCTCTGGGGGGGGGGGGGATCACTGGCCGTTAACTGCACATATACCACAGTACACGCACCGACATGCAGGTTCCAGTTTAGTTGGTGGCGAATTAAGAGGGTAGTATCCATTCCATCTTCGAATTTTCTTACAAATCTTCGTACTGAAAATGTATGACCAGAAATAAAAAATCAAAGCTAGACAAGACATGGACGACTACTTAAAGATAAAGACACTAATCATGTAACAAAAATAAGCGGGACTTAGAAATAAATGTTAAAATGTTCCCTATGTCATGACTAGCTTGGTTTTTAAATATTGACTCCTAAAATTATGTTAATGAGGAAAATACGTAAATCCACGATAGCAAGGATACGTCCCCCTTAAGTAAAATATTTACCAGTCTTGAAATACAAATAGTATACTATTCTAATGTATAACAATCAAATGGGTATTTTATTTACCAGTCTTGAAATACAAATAGTATACTATTCTAATGTATAACAATCAAATGGGTATTTTATTATCATTTTATACATTTTAGAGTACGAATTGACATATAAGTAACTTCCTTGCAATATCATATTTTCACTTGACTGAAGCAACAATAGAGGGATTAGACCAATGGCAATGCACGGCAGTGTTTGAATTGGCACTTTTCGTCTACTATACGGTCACGCGAACTGAATTAGTAAACTAAAATGATGTATCTGGTATGTTATTATCGACTGTTTTCGAACTGAACTCTACTAAATACTAAAATATTAATATACTAAATGGCCAATATACTAAACAGCCTAAATTTCACATACGGCAAAAAGAATACCAAATGTGGATAACATTAGATATTAAGCAGGGCATAAAGTTCTCACTTCACCGTGAACAGCTTATATATGCTATTCACGGTAAAGTGAACACTTAAGGCCCTTCCAGCAGAGCTATATATGGTATACACGGTGTTTATCAGTCAAATGGCAATCTTTATACTAACAACTGGTGAAAGGATACGAATAAGCTGAAAATACGTTTTAAGAACGGCCTTATAAAGTGCCCACTTCATAGTTAACAGCCTATACCAAGCCTGCAACCAGGTAGAGACGGAACACAATGTTAATAATATTCTCAAGGCCACAAGAAACACTGGGAGACCACATCCCCGCCTACCTAGCTACCACGAGCTACAACACGCCACTGCACAAAATAACAAGAACAGAGGAAACAAAACGAAAACAAAGGGCCACCATCTTGTGATGAATCTTTCAAAGTATCACTTGCCTGATGCTTATTTTCAATTCTTGAGTTACCAGGCATTAAGAACATTGTAGTTTTGCACTCTTGAAGGACTCAAGCTGTGAATCTGAGATCATTCATAATGTTTGTAGGAGGGAGGCGCACAAAATGAGATCCGGGGATCGAACCCGGTTCGCCTTGGTGGGAGGCGTGCAGACTAACCTCCCAGCCACCGCGGTCCCTTAGCTACTCGAAATACACTGGCAATTCAAGCGACGTTCCAGGTGAGCAGTTTGGGTTGCCGCCGGGCCTCAGCAGGCGGGGACGTACCCTACATTACGGTGGCCGCCTGGTTGAAGGAATTTTGCACGTCTGAGGCCTAAAAGCGTGGGAGCGCTAGCGACGACCAAGACATGTGCATCAACTCTCTCATCGTCTCTACGCGCAAAGAAAGAACTGAACTGGCGTGCAGTCTTTCCGTCGATAACGCACCTCTACGAGACTTTTCGCGGAGAACCCTGCAATTTCATGACATAAAAATAAAAGTTTTATGCACGTCCCTATTCCTTTTTTAATGTTTTGTACCAGAATGTTCATATTTAAAATGACCATGAAAACACCCGTTTGAACCATTTTCACTGTCACGAAAACATGCTTTAGAGAGAAATGGAGAAACTGAAACACGTATGCAGACGAGTAACGTTTCTGAAATGCTATTCGTGAGCAAACTTCACTTAGATACGTCGGATGGTTTTCTAATCATACTTTTTTTGCTGGAGCTTTGCTCACTGTTCGGCGGCCTACCCAACCAAGCAAACAGCCGCAACTTCAGATGGGTAATCATATTATTCGAAATTTCTTCTCATTGCGTCAATTTTAAAGATAACCATTCTAAACAAAACTAATTTATGCTACTTTCTCAGAGAATTTTGCTATGAAAAAAAAAATTGGGGGGGGGGGGGGGGACATGATTTTTTTTGTTATATGAAAATTTCAACACAGCAACAGTCCTTGAGAAATTTCAATTTTTGTTCGAAATAGTTATCTTTAAATTGATGCAATGAGAAGGAATGTCGTTTTTAACATTGAGTCCCCATTTGAAGTTCGCGGCTGCCGGTTTGGTAGGCAGGGACATTAAAGACTGTTCACGATAAAGTGAGCACCTTTGAAATCAACCTTAGGAAAAAGTCACTGCCCCTGCCTGCCTATATTTTAAAACGTGTGGACTGAGTGACACGCGCCCAGGAAAGTTGGTAACGTTGGTTGGAAAGTAGTTCCGTATCTTACCGTCGAACAAAAAGTGTTAGGTAACCACTTACGATAATTTAAATTATTTCTTTCGTTTTCTGTTTTTGACTGCTTTGATATGTAAAAATGCCAGATTTGTAAAATAATTATTTTTCTAATTATTTCAGAATTGCACTAGACCGACGCATGAATAAAGCGACTAAGTCCATGCCAATGGTAATTTTACATAGGCGGAAGACTACACAACGTGCATACAAGTACATCTAAAGCAGGGATTTCAAAAATGCACATTTTACCGTGAACAGCCTATAGTCGTCGACAATCACAGGAACGTTCCCGCCTGACCAGGGGCAACGTCACGAGCCGCGATCACACGAACACGGGCACAGAACCTGACGCGGCCTGCTGACGTCATCGCGTATGCTAAACACGTCACGTGGCCGGCAAGGCGCGCGGACATGTTCAATATCGGAGCGGGAACCGCCATCGGCACGTGTTCGCTTCCTGAAGGCTGTTCACGGTCAACTCAGCACTTTCGAAAGCCCTGCACACGTGCAAGCTGGGTATTCCTCCGCCTTATGTAAAATTAGCATTGCCATAGGCCTGATCACTTTATTCATACGTCGGTCAAGTGAAACTGTGGAATAATTAGGATTGGAAATATTTTACAAATTCACTGATTTTGAGGGTTTACACAGTGTTAGTAACTACCACGATAGTAGCTATCACGAAAGTGTGTGAAATTAACTGCCACGATGGATCCTTTTTACACACACGATCGAGACACACTGTGATAGTTAACCTCAAAAGGGACATGTCCAACACCACTTGTGTAAACACATTGACAGGCCCTACATTTATATCCTTTTGTCAAGAGGTTGGTTTTTGTACGGGTAGTTAAATATCGTGACAGGATATAAATGACATGTAAACATTATATTGTTTCCGTGGTTTATTATACGACAGTAAATTTGCTGTCAATACTGCCGTGTCATACCTATATAATATACGTCCTGTCAAATCGCCACATAAGAACCGCGACAGATATTAACAGAATCCAAATTATTCTGCCATGTTACTGTCAAAGTGAACACATGTACAAATTAGTGACCCGCACTATCACGATAGTAATACAACAAAAGGTTTACATTACGATAGTTACACGATAGTTGTATGTTCTGTCACTACAGTTACTATCAACTATCTAGCTCGAGCTAATATCGCGACGGTGCGACAGTACCTATCGTACAGTTTACAAAGTGATAGTAATGCGAGAGTAGCTCTCGCGATAGCAACTATCGCGAATTACTGTCGCCGTGTGAAAGCGCATTAATTTACATTCAAAACGTGGAACGCGCGCATAAGAACCACACTGTGTGAATCCTGAGCGAAATTGAAGAAGAAAATGTTAGTGGCAAAATGTCGTGCGATGACATTTTTCGTGCACAGTGTGGCAACACAGAACGTAGTTAAGGCCCTTACACAATTGAAAACTTAACATTTGACTTTACGATTTGTATTTGCTTTCCGACATGTTGTTTCTTATGGAGCTTGACAGAATGGAACTGTCAAAGGTAAAGTCACGCACTCTTGACTTTACGATTTCGAAAAGTTGAAATTTAAATTCAAAGCCAAGCAGCCATTTTGACGAGAATCTAACAGAGGTTATGTAGAAAGTGCGTTATTTTATTGTAGGGCGATTTTAATATCCGTATATTAAACAAAGCTCATTTTAAATTAAATAAATGGCAAACAAATATAATGTGAAGACGAAAAATTTGAATTGGCATATTTTAATAAAGTAAACAAATGAGTTTTTTGTTTTGAAATAAACTTTTATTATAGATTTTAAGCCTATTTTTAGAATAGGCACGTAAAATGCATTCCTGGATAATATCATAATTATTTACATAACAAGATACATATTTTTCCTCCGAAGCTCGCAGAACCGATGTTCAATTGTCTGAACTCTGACTTTACAGTAATTGTATTGTGTATTGGTGGTTTCGTCAGAGGAAAGGAAACGTAAAGTGAAATGCTAAAGTTTTCTATTGTATAAGAAGTTTTAGTCCCATCTCGCACGCCACTGATAACGTGCTACCACTGTTCTGACCATCATATTACGGGCGCGGGTTGCAACCCCGGCTAGTCCGAACAGTTTCCACGAACTCAACTTCAATTGCTGATTAGGGCGCAACGCAACACTTGGCACTAAATTAAACGTGATAAATGGACTTCGAATACTTGTTGATTACACGTCCTAGTATTCTCATGTATATTACGTAAACTCACATTGCTAAAATACTCGGTCTGGCCGGGATTTGAAGGCATGCTACCGAAAAGCTAAGACAGTTAAAACCCTACTCGCCTGTCCGTAAAACATATGAATTTTCAATGCAACAGTAACGTACATGTCTTCTCATTTCAAACGTCTCTGCTAAATGCAATTGACACCTGACCTCAAGGAAGATTCTGTTAACGTCTCCAGAAATTCCTACAGAGGTGCGACCTTGACTGACAGCTCGAAAAAATTATCCTCACTAGACACGTCAATGTTCATTTTTAGTACGAATTACGCAAAAAGGTATTTCAAACAGAAACTTAATTTATACTGCCACTAACAACACATTATCTACGAGTGAGCCGATAAAGGTAATATAACATTGGTGGGGAAAAATCAACACGCAGCGTTATCCATAAAAAAAAAAAGTACTATTAGGCGCTCGTATTAACTGGTGCACCTTTTTCCTGAAAATCTTATTTGAGCCGATTTTTTAGGCCTAGAGTGCCGATTCACATTAAAGTTACCATGAAACTCGTTGCGTTAACTTTGCGTTGTCGTTATGTTCAATGTATTCACATTAAATTAAAGACAGCACAATGTAAATTTTCCACGAAAAAGGGGACTTCAACATAACGCTAAGGTAACGCAGTTTTGACTAAATCAGATCCCACGGGATGATTATTTTCTTTTCTGTTAGCATTTTTATTCCTAACAACTTCCAAATCGATTGTTCGTTGTGTATTATGCCACAATTGCAACAGACGATGTTAGCACTTTCGTTTGAGTTTTTTTAAATTACAAAAGTGATTAACGAGATGAAAATCTCTGGAATTGAATAAAATATTTGGGTGTATTTTAGCATCAATTAGTGTGGGATGAGAATTATTACTGACATGTCGAGGGAAATGTTTTAAATATTATTAACATTTCCCGTATGCAAGTTTATTAGAAAATACATGCATGCATACACTTAACCCCCTATTTTTTTTTCTTCAGAACCCAGAGACAGCTTTGGTGGAATGGAATTGCAACTTAAGAAAAACGAGTCTTCCTTAACTACAATGTGAACACAGATATAACTTTACAATTTTGACAGTGTTAACGCAAACATTACATTAACGAGTCCCTTTTTATAAGCTGTTCACGGTAAAATGAACACTTTTAAAAGCCCTGCTTAATATCTACTTGTATGCACGTTGTGTATTCTTCCGCCTTAAGTAAATTTGACATTGCCACGGACCTCATCACTTTATTCATACATCGGTCAAGTGAAACTGTGAAATTACTAGAAAAGTATAAATGTTACAAATATACTATAGTTTTTACACCTAGATACTTAAAAAAAAATAAAAAAATAAAGTTATCGCAAATGGTTACCTAACACTTTATGTGCCTTTAACATATGGAGCTACTTTCCATCCATCGCTACCAACTTTACTGGACGCATGTCACTCAGTGCGCATGTAGGGTCAGTGACTTTTTGTAAGGTTGATATGAAAAGTGCTCACTTTATCGTGAACAGTTTTTAACTACAATGTGAATCCGCCATTACTTCTAACAATTAAAAAATCTCCCACCGCTGATTCAAATAGCAAGTATAATCCGTTCGTGATAAATGCAAATCTTTTAAGACGATTATGAACACCAGTAGCCGCTAGACAGCAATTTCAATGAAACCTTTGTTGCAATTTAAATGCTACAAAAATTCCCCTCTATTTCCCCCCCCCCCACCCCCATCAACCCAACCTGACTATAATGCAATCATTTCAACTACTATACACAAATAAACTGTAATTACGACGCAAGAGCCATAATATTCTCGCAAAAAAAAATACCGAAGAAAACCTTGTGCGATTATTTTTCAATAGCAATATCTACTCTTAAGAGTGTAAAATCCATAGATGAAAGAAAAATATGCGCAATAACGGTAGTAATATTGTTGGGATTGACCGAGGCGGTGTTCCAACTGGTCAATTACATTTTGATTTATTTAGCGCACTGGCACGAACGAACTAGGCATACAGAAACGACATGGTGTCGCCGTTCTCTTTGAGCTCAGCGAACTTAAAATTAGTGACAGCTGAAATGCCCGACGTCATAATTGTAACGCGTGTGCTGATAGTACACAAACGTTATGAAAGATGTCATGCAATGCCGTATAAACAGTAGTCTTGATTTAAAATAATAATAATAAAACCATCGAAAGTTGAGCTAAATTTGCTGTTTCGGGAAATAACTGGTGAAATTTCAGGGCGACAGTATCCAAGTGTTTGTCAACGCAGTTACCAGGGGGACGGTGGGTGCAAAAAATTCAAGTGGCTCGAAATCATGTTTGCGAAGGAAAGAAAATTATATTGATCATGCTTAAGTCACTTTGTTAAATCAACTCATGTTAATTTTACTAGAATCGGTAAAATTTTATTTGTACAGGTTGGCTCGTATCAAGGCCATGCCATTTGTGTGTTGCGTGCTAATGGAAATGCATTAGTATATGTTAAAACAGATAGTAGTGGGGAATAAATTTTTACACCCATGCTTCCGAGGCGATGTCCACTTCAACACGATATTGTTCAATGGATTTAGAAACACTTATTACAAGCAAAAATAAAAATATACTGGCCACCAAAACGGCAACCTAGTTTCCTTTAATCCCGGCTTATTCCTTTCTGGATGTTTCCCCCCTATGTGGCATTGATACGTATAGAGTCGAATTCAACCGGCAGTTTATAGATGTTCCGCACTTGTGACACAACAACAAGATCATAATTGAATATTGAATTACAATTTTTAAGAAAGCTATTGTTTAAAATTGTAAGTTTGAACAAAATTATATAATATCGCAAATTCCGCAAATGCATGCTTGGCAACATTGAAAATTTTCAACAAAATAGTTTTTGCACTTATAAACGAAGTGTGGGGCTTGCCTGTTAATGCCTATTTGGCATATACGCTGCAAGCAAAGACAATTCCTTATTTCAACGCAATTTAAGTACGCATGTTTTCGACGTAAAAAAAATACAATAGCGGTGTTTTAGGCGAGTTCGTCGAGTTACAATGCATACACGAAATCAGGCCCGACAAAATTAGCCAGTTCCAACGTGAGTCTGCGTAGGAATTAGTCAAATAATACATTTTGTAATTTTGCAAAGAACTATTTTCTTGTAAAGTGTTACGATAACATCCCAGTCCGATAGCCTTGAAAAAAAAAACTCAATTTCAAAGAAAACCCCGAACTTTTCCTGAAAATACGCCTGCCATACAATAGGTACAAATTAAATAAGTTCAAACATAAGGTAGGGACTAAGACGTGCTGGTATTTCAATTCAAACGCATACGTGGGTGCAGAGAAGATGAAGTTCGGAAAGCTACATATACAATAATTGATACTATTTACAATCTGTCGAGGGCCCGGGAAAGTTACGACTTGTAATGCGTGCAGATGTGGGCTAACCTAACAGACTTGGAACAAAACGTGTTCAGGGATTTAAAAAAAAAAAAAAAAAAAAAAAAAAAAAAAAAAAAAAAAAAAAAAAAAAAAAAAAAAAATCAAAGAATCCCGGGGATTTTGCTCGGAGAAAGTAGTGATTCAGGTTACGTGTGTAGCTCTACTTCCATGAATCATTCTAATTCCAGCCCATGCTACGTAAACCTGCAAGTACACGGTTGCGATGAAGTGATCGTTTGCAAGGCAAAGTTAAGACCATACTCTTCACAGTTATCCGACTGGAGCAAATTTATTGAAATTTATAGAATGGCGCTTACACCAAAATGTCTGTCATTAAGCACCCAGAGACTTGAAAGAATGGTTCTGAAATACATTTTCAAAGCAATCGAAACTCTTTTCGAGTATACAAATAAGATATTTTGCGAAGTTGGGAAAACGAAGTACAGCACGTGGAATTTCTCCTCCGGACAGTGAAAAAAGTAATTATCATATTCACTACAAACCTATACGAGTGGGTATTGACGAATCTGACAAAACCAGTCTGCTCAGAGCAAATTTTATGCCGTACAATGATTTTTTTTTTTTTTGCTCATAAAGTATTCCGGTTTTATGCCAAAATGCTAATCCGCGGCACTCCTCCAAACTAACCACTGTAAACCTGCATTTAAAGACAACACACACGTCCATTCCTTACAGCACTGAAACTCAAAGCCTCTCGTTCAGAAAACCGGAAATTGTCATAGAGAAGAATGAATTTCTTTACGTCGTGGCATAGAGTGGCATCGTTGCAGTGGTGTGCGCGTGTGCGCAATGTAGAACGAATATCTCATTTGCGTTGGCGTAGTAAGCACATATCTTGAATATTAGCTCCAAGCTTTTATATACTAAATATAAATTGATACAAACATATTAATTTGCAGTAAAGTTTATTACGGCTGTACGACCATATCTTACAAGTTCTACAAATTGTGTAACTATTATAGTTATTTTTCTCTTGTTAGTGCATTTATAAATACAAAGGTTGTTTTTTACATTTATTTTATTCTTCACTTTTTAGTCTCCAACCATGTGTTTGTATCACGAATATGGCTTTCCCTTGCTAAGAAAGATACCCACGATGTATCGTGATCGACCAGTAGTTCACTTTCATTCCGATACGGGACATACTGAAGGAGCAAACTATAATAATAGTTTTCAGAACCATTTGCCGCTACAAAAAAAAAAAAAAAAAAGGCACGCGCATAACAGCAGTGACACTTCTAATCTCCATTTTACTGTTACTCCATTCTGTAAAACAAACTCGATACGATGTTTACTGCATGTAGTTGTAGAGTTCATACGGCCACCTTCCGGCTCCATCATGATCAGCTCAGTGTGGTACATTCACATTGTATTGTCATGGGAACTCCACATGTATGCGAAATTTAAGTTCAATTGGATAACAGGAAGTGGTTTAGACGTACAAACTAATTAACAAGTCAGGTTAAATAAAGGCTTGTAAAAAGAGAACGCACTTTTAATAATGCTTATACGTATGATGAACGTTAGGCAGGATTTAAAACAGCCCGTCGCGTCCGTTCGTCATACATTCGTCTGTCTCCCAGCCGAGCGATTTACAACCAAACTTCGTACAACCGTCAAGTTCATTGCTGCAAACTAATAAGAACAAAACTGTTTACAAACAGATAAATATTCTCCATTAAAAGTAAACATTTTTGACGGTATTGTGTTTCTAAGTAACTAAAACGCGCATAACCGTACGTAACGGAAATTAATTTATGTAATTTTTTTTTCAAATAGTAGGCCTATATAAAGAATGATTTTATTACTTTTACTATATCACAAAAGGAGCTCTTATTTCCAAACGTCACCATCAACAGGAATCATGTAACTAAATTTCATTTTACAGTTACATAAATAAAAATATGAAAACAAAACACTGCACACGCTACACAGCCTTGTAAAGAACTCGGGATGAAAGCATAACAAAACGTGCACGTTTAGAAGGCTGTAACTTCATCCGTTCGTCCGTTAAAGTTTGCCAAGGTTTTGACGGACGGATAGAATTAATGGCCAACTCTGATTGGCTGTTGGTCACGTGATTCACGGACGGATGACGGACTTTTACTGATTTTCCCGACGATATTCTAGGCACCTGTGCTCTTGGGAAAATCAAGCCATCGGCATTGAGGCATTGATTTGTCCCCTTCATACGTAAGGCGTCAATTTCTTACGGAGATGAGGGCAGTGACTAGCAAAACCGAGTAAGATTCCTGCCCAGGTTACGCATTTTTCAGGCGTGGGAAATTTTCTACCATGTTTTAGGACTAGATATTGTGGTGTCATTAATATCCATATTGCGAGAATATGGAAATTGTAACAATAAGTCTGCACACGTCGTTCATGTAAGGGGAATATTATTAATATAAAAACGTAGTGAAAACATTTGCAATCAGCAATTTATTATGCGATTTGGTGGTACAGATACTCCAAAAACAGTTTTAAAAACCAAACAGAACCTGTTATCTATCTTGTTTATTAAAAAATCATATAAGGGCTCGTCGGCCCAGGGGGCTTATCTAGAAGGGGGTCACAACGGACATAAACCCTAACATTGACATGAAATTTCCCTGTGAATGTATTAAAAGTGAATATAATAATATAATAATTGTTTAAAAAACTAATTTTGTTTTATTAATTACCAAAATTTAAAAGAATGCCCCCCCCCCCCCCCTCAAAATCCATTCCACGAAATAAAAGTCTATACCTGCACCGTACAATGCCAAAATGAGACCCTCCCACTCTCCCTCACCCGCCCAAGCCGAAAGTCTCGATCCGTTCCAGGTCGCTGCATGGAATCATACGCCAATGGAATACGCTGCATGGAATCACATCGCTGGAGCTAGCCTCCTCAGCCCACAGCCCAATTGTATTGTAATTGCGATAATCGGACGAGGCCGCTCGCTGCCGCACAAAGAGTACCAGAAACGCTCGTTCTGAAGGCGAGGGACAGAGCATGCGATACATGCATAAAGGTCGACCTTACCGCCCCGTCTCACTGACACGAGAGCACTTCCCGGTCCGGAGGCGGCTAGATGCCAGCAATCTGTGCCGACCCCCCTCCCCCTCTTTTGCACTCTTGTCACCCCATGACAGATGAGAGCGTCCTTGTGCACAATCAGGCCTCGCTCGCAGTGATGCTGATGCTGCGCCGCTTCCTGTCGAGGATCCCGTCCCCACACAGTGTCATGTCCAGGAATTCCCCCCCCCCCCCCCGCCCCTACCCGGGCGCACCCACCCCCGCTACCTGCATGCCTGGGACACTGCTGCACGCTTAGGGCGCCACCTACCTGTAGCTTTTTAGGGCGTTTGAGACAGGGAAGCACAGGAGCAATAAGGGCGACACTGACACGTATCCATAGTGCCCCATCGCTCCTATGCGCAAGGCGCTCAACTGGCGTGCAGTGTTTCTGTCGTGCTATGTGTACCTATGCAACTTTAAGTGGTGACACTATCATTTTATTGCTGGAAAGTCTGAAGTAAAGTCCAATGCGCATCCCTATAATAGTTTCACATTTTTCCGACCAGTACATTACGAAATACAGAAAAGTGAAAAAGCAGTTTTTGTCTACGTTGGAAGGCACAGGGAAAGTATTTCTAATGAGCATGGTGTATTGAGAGTATTATACGTACCTCACCTGAAGTGTATTTTCTTTTCGTATTGTCTAGTGGGGACACGTTTAATGGTTTTGTATTAAAAAAAAAAAAAAAAAAAAATGCAGATTTCAAACTCACTGCAACGCTATTCAAGCACCAATTAGGTGGCGCTCTCAACCAGTGTTGCCAACTTGGGAGTTCCCTACCTGCACTTTGGAGGGAATTATTATCTAATGAAAAATTTTGGAGCACGAAACGCTTGACAAATTTGTCAAGGTTTTTTTATAAGATGTATTTAATTTGCATTTCAATTACCAACAACTCCGGTGTCACTACTTAAAAGAGAGAAAATATATGCTGCCATCAGTTTCAGCACTCTCAGGAACTAAAGAACTGTAACAATTATATGTATGACCACAAAGAATCTAAGCTTTCTACTGATGACGAATATGTTTTAAAGTAACTATATAAATTGTTATTAAAGGCTGTTCACTATAAAATTAGCACTTTTGAAATCAAGTCACTGCTCCTACCTGCATATACTTTGCGCACTGAGTGACATGCGTCAAGTCCAATTGGTACTGTTGAAGGGAAAGTAGTTCCATATCTTAATGTCAAATAGAAAGTGTTAGGTAACCCTTTGTGATCATTTTTATTATTTGTTTCACTTTCTGTGTTTTTAATGCACCAATGTGTAAAATTCTGCAAATTTATAAAATATTTACTATTCTAATAATTTCACAGTTTCACTTCACCAACGCATTAATAAAGTGATGAAGTTTGTGACAATGTTAATTTTACATAAGACGGAAGAATACAGAATGTGAATTGGATAAATAACACCCAAGTCATAACATTTTATTCTAAATACTTATTTTATATAATAGGTATATTTCCTGAAAAATATATTATGCTCTTAGATGCCATTAAAATAATGACTGTAGGCCTATCTAATACTACCAGGCAAAATATTATTCCTGTGTGCACATTATTTTTCTAATTATGAAGCTCTCAAAATGTAAATTTTTTTAACTCCTTTGTAACAATCAAAACTGTTTCCTGTTGGCTACTGTGTGGGTGACGTAGTTGTACATGTTTTGGTTTAGCCATTTTAGCTTCAGCATGCCAATGTGTAGTCAGCTGGTCGCAGTGGATTACAGGAAAATGTTGAAATAATATGAATGGGGTGAAATTGTTCTAAGTATGTTACTTGCAAAATGCAGGACATCCCAGCCCAAGCCTCGGAGGTGGAATCAGCGAAGCAGCAACCAACATCATGTAAAATTTTAGAGCAAGTCAGTGATATGTCTTTCCACACTTCGTCGCGGATCCTTGGAGAAAAAGTATATGGTGGTCCAAGTTGCCTGATTGGCACTCTACGAAGGTTCGGATACAAACAGGCTTGAGGAGGAGGCAGTGTTACATGTGGCGCTTTTGTCTGTGGACATCACCTTATCTCCTTGGGTACAAGTTGATTATCACCAGTAACTGGAGAACTGCAAGGAAGAAGTACAAACAAATGGGTAACGGTGGATGATTGACACATGCCCGATAAGGCTATCGAGACTTGTGTCACTCCTCCCCTTGAGAAGATTGAATGTATAGGACTATCATTGCAAGAATGTTCAGATCATCGCCTTCTGGTGCAGACCACTGGACTAAAAGCTCAGGCATGCCACTGAGTCGAGAGCCTGGAGCCATATATGGCCTTAAGCCCCAGGTTTGCGGAATCAGCGAAGCAACGAACTTCAACAACTGACACCAGCAGGAGTGAAGACTGCAAGCATTCGTACAGTGGGGAGTGAGAAAGACCAGCAAGACTGTGGGACTGGATGCATTAGTGACAAACATTCGGAGTGATGGCAAAAGTTAGTTTGTTTGAATATGAGTAAATAATTAGTGTGGAATAAGTGATCATAGCAAGTATAAAGACAGAGATTGTGACTTTAATTAGAACTGCGAATTGGCACTAAAAATTGTGCTCAATGAGAATAATATGTGTTAAAGGCTGTTCACAATAAAGTCAGCACTTTAGAAATGAACCTTAGAAAAAGTCACTGCCGCTGCATGCATATATTTTAATGTGCGCACAGTGTGACGTCCACCCAGTAAAATTGGTAACGATGGATGGAAAGTAGTGCCATATCTTAACGTCGAATAAAAAAAGTGTTAGGAAACCATTTGTGATAACTTAAAAACTATTTCTTTCACTTTCTGTTTTTTTTTAAATTCATGTAAATGTAAAAATGAACTGATTTCTAAAGTATTTACGTTCTTAATAATGTCACAGTTTCATTTGACCAACGCATGAATAAAGAGGTGAAGCCCATGGCAATGTTAATTTTACGTTAGGTGGAGGAGTACACAACGTGTATACAAGTAGATATAAAGCAGGGCTTTCAAAAATGCTCATTTTATTGTGAATAGCCTATAATAATAGAGATACGTAGTTTAATGTTGTAAATAATAGACGTAGGTATTGTTATAGCATTCCAAATTCGTTACAGATTTTATTTATTCTATTACCAGCATTCCTAACAAACGCTGGTAAACCCTCAGGTGACATGTAACAATACTTGATTGTACTGCTTATCATGTAATTTTATATATAACCTTGAATTGATATTATGTCAAATCCTGCAACAATGTTAACCGTTAAATTAATAAATGAAATGTGCAATACAACTTTTGTTTACTGTCACTAGATGCAAAATTCAACGATATTCAGAATAGTTGCATAAGTAGATTATTAAAATTACTAAGTCACTGTTACTTAAACAAACAAAGCGAAACATAGTTTTCATTTGCTGTTTGTGTCACTAATCAGTATAACAAGGCGAGCATAAAAATGTATGGGCCCTGCAAGGGTATATAACTAAACAGTGATTTTTTCGAGCCCAATCTATGGGAAAGCAACTCTCTGTCTCATGTAACATGGTAAGATTTTGACAATTCGACTAAAGTAGCACCAAATGTTTACTTTTCATTTATGTATCCTTACGCCATCAGCTGGTGGATCAAGTGGAGGATGTATGTTTATTCAACAAGCTGTCAGCTAGTCCACTTGCCACTATACTGTAATACTAAACAAATTTTAAGGTATTTTAGACTGACAACTGTCTAAAAAATGTGTAAGTTATAAAAGTAAAAATATAAAACATTGCAAAAAATTAAACATTTGCTAACTATTTTTTAATTTGTCAGAGACAGCAAATTTGGGTTAACATTTGCGAGACAGTAATTGTAGTTCTTATCACACTTTGGAAGTCACAGCTAAAATAACTGTAACTAAAAGTAATTCAAGGAACATGTTTGACAACACACTTTTATTTGCCAACAACTCACTAACGATTATTGCAAAGCAGTAATTCTGCTATTACTGATACTAAACAGTTTGAGTTGGAAATATGTGGAGTGGAATAATGTAAAAATTGCTTAAAAACTACTCATGCATGTCCCACTTTCTTCGTTTTATTAACACAATATAGTAACAACATAAAGCAAGGAAATGGGTTTGCGGAAGCACAACATGGCGTGTACTGGAGGTAGACAAACAATTACCAGCCCAATAGAAATTACTAGTCATTAAAATTGCTATACACAAAATATATGTTACTTTAAAAATTATGCAGAGCTCACAGAAAAATCAAACTGTAGGTATATGTTCGTAAATTTGTTATTTTACACACAAAAGCTATTTTTTATAGCTGGTAGTGGTTCGGAAGAGGGCAGACAGATGGCACGCATGGCATGGCGTGTTGTTGTGAGCCAAGCACGTTACTCAACAGATAGCAGCACGTTGGAGTGGGGATATGACGTGAAAAGAACTCCCAAGGTTTGAAGTTGCATTTCATTTCGATACAGATAAGTTTTATTGTGCATTTAATTTTGAACACCTACCCATTACTACATTAGCGCAAAATTTATTTTGTAACACTAACAACTGCTGTTTTATAACCACGTAAAATAAAATGTATTAATTAATCTAGGAACACTTTCTTATTGCGTATTTTCTGATTGTCTGATGTGCATCGGCAGTGCTCTCAGAATGAGCAACGAAATATTAACTTCTGTTCGTTCGTGCATCAGCTGATACAGGATTTTGTAAATGGCACTTGGTTTGTTCTGTATACGTCAAGTTGCCACTCACTGACTGTCATAATCTTGCCAAATTATATAAGACAGAGAGTAACAAAAGAGCAAGTGCCAAGATGGTACTCTAGAGCAGGGGTGTCCAACCCGCGGCCTGCCGTGTCATGTAATGCGGCCCACAATGGCTTAGTTATGTATGAAAAAAAATTTTGTTTTTCAAAAGTAAACATAATTTCACAGGAGTTATGCTTCTATCAGGCAGGTGGTATGTTACATGTCATTAGTAAGTGTTCGCTGGAAACAATCCACATGGTCCATTGAGTGTTTACCCCGCAAATGACCAGCCCGACCTTGAAGAGTAGCAGCGAGAAACAACAGGTGGCTGGGAACTCTCCACACCCTTCCAAAACACTCCCTTCTCCCTTTCTTCCTCCGCCCAACCATTCATCCTTGGGTTGCACATCATTCTCGCCTTATATGTGCAGGTGTTCTGGCAGTAGTTTTGTTTGTGCAGTTGACCTCCCATTGTGATTTGGATAAATGTGGGTGGGATGTAAGCTGTCTATATTGGTAAGATTCTTAGTTTTATTTAACTGTATAACTGTATTAATAACGTGTAATTACTAGTCATGGCTTCCGTATCGAGTAAGAATAGGAAAGTTACCAACGAATGTAGGACATTTCAAGTGCAGTGGCCGAATCAATATTCTTTTACTGACATGAAGAACAAACCAGTTTGTTTGATATGCAATGAGCCGGTTTCAGTTTTTAAGGAGTTTAATGTTGAGACCTCACGACACTAAACATGCCTCTGTGTTTGACAAGTTTAAAGGTCAATTTAGTAAAGACAAAGTGTCTGAACTAAAATGTAAACTTTCAGGTCAGCAGTGGTTTTTCAAGAATGCATCCTCCCAGTCGGAACAATTGGTCAAAGCTAGCTAGGTAGTAGCCAAAATCATAGCAAAAAAATCAAAACTTTTTTAGATGGTGAATTTTTAAAATAATGTTTTGAACATGTTGCTGACATAATATGTCCTGAGAAAAAGTCTCAGTTTGCTAAAATAAGTTTGTCACAACAAACTGTTGCTTGTCATATTGATGAGTAAGCCACCAGCATAGAGAGCATTTTACTATCAAAAGTTTCCAATTTTGTGTATTATTCACTGGCACTTTATGAAAGTACTGGTGTCAGCGACACAGCTCAATTAGCAATCTTCGTTCGTGGGATAGATAAATATTGCAATATACCTGTGCCTCTGAAAGGTACCACAAAAGCTAGTGATTTATTAGAGAAGGTAACTGCATCTTTGAGCCGCCTTGGCTTGATGAATACAAATTTTTCAGGTGTGACGACTGATGGAGCCCCAGCAATGGTACGGAAACGAGAGGGACTAGTGAAGTTAATTCAAGAAGAGGCAACTAAAGTTGGAAATTACTGTTATGCAAGACCATTGTTTAATTCACCAAGAGAAGCTTTTTGCGAAGTCTCTGAAGGCTGAAAGAATAATGGCAGTCGTAGTTCTAAAGGTTTGTACCACAGGAAGTTTCTAAACTTCTTGAACAGCTTGGAGACAGAATTTGCAGATGTAGTTTGCTTTTTCTGAGGTCCGATGGCTCAGTCGTGGGAAAATGCTGAAAAGAGTGTTCGAACTAAAGGATGAAATACAAATATTCATGGAAGGAAAAGGTAAATCAGTGGCGGAATTCAATGATGATGAATGGATGTTTGAATTTTCATATCTAGTGGACATAACTACCCACTTGAACAAATAGAATCTACGCCTCCAAGGTAAAGATCAGTTGATAAATTCTATGTTTGATCACATCAAGACCTTTGAAACAAAATTCAGTTTTTGGGAATCACAGCTAAGAAAAATTAACTTTGCACACTTCCCAGCTCTGCAAAAGCATACTGTTTCCGACTCTCAAAAAATCTGCTAGAATTATATTGGAACTTATGGAACAATTCGACACTAGATTCCAAGACTTCAAGAAGAATACTGCAAGTTTCAACCTCTATTTGTGTCCATTCTCCATAGTGTCAATGACGTTCCAGAGGACCTGCAAATGGAGTGTGATGATCTTCAGTGTGCATCAGACTTGAAAGATAAGTTTAACAACTTTTTTTGTTGGATTTCTAAAGAAATACATTTTGCAGGAAATTTATCCTAGAATTCACAAACATGCCATTTTAATGACTTCATTATTTGGTAACACATATTTGTGTGAGCAAGTCTTCTCTAGGATGAAGCATGTTAAGTGCACGTCAAGATCGTGAATCACGGATGGTCAACTGGAGAGTTCACTGCATGTTGCAACTTCATCAATAGTGTCTGACATTGGAAAACTTATTTGTGGAAAGCAGTGTCAAGTCTCACATTAACATTTTATTTTAGAGATCCGTGTTAAAACACGTTCTAAATTTTAAGCCTAATTCCTTTCGATGTAGGTATTTTCTATAATCAGTATTTTGAATGTGATGAAGTAGTGTGTTTTATTAATAAAACTAGATAATTTGTATTTTTTTTTAACCATGTATTTGAGGTTATGATTTTTAAACTTGGGGCCTGCGGACAAGTCCACATTGAGAGTTGCAGCCCTTTGCACAAAAAGGTTGGACACCACTGCTCTAGGGCTTATGAACCTGCTAAAATAGTAAAACTCTCAAGCAAACAAAATAATTTTTGAACGAGAGAAAACTAATTAGCACTGCTCAAGAAAATTTTGCCACTGCAAATAATATACAAATATGAATATACACAGTAAAACTTTGGAACAAGAATATAAAGTTTTTCTCACCACGTAACACACTTGTATTTTTCTCCACGCAGCACCACACGTAAAATCGGCTACTTCAATTAATTTCTTATACCGTTTTCTTGCCTTTAGGTGTTGAAAAGCCAATAGATTTTGCTGTTTACTTTACCCTCTGTCAAAATTTGTTTGACAGTTGATTCTGAAACTCATGTTGCAACACCTGTTGTTTCAATGATGTATGTAAATTTATACAAATTTTTCTGTACACTGATACGCATTGGAATATTCTATCAATCTCCTGTACTTGTCCTTGCAGCAAGGGTTGACAAAAAATATTTCTCCTATGGGGGTCCATCTTTAAAAGAGGCCTTTCTTACCACGTCAATTCTGCTTCTATGCCCATGCCCATCAGCAAAGGAGACCTTGGTGGCTAAGCTTTAATTTCAGACGTATTAAATTTTAAATATGTTATTGAATACAAAATATTATTACCATAGACCACAGTTCTACGATAACAGTAAAAGCACAGTGCACTAGTTCAAGTTGTATTGGAAATGTTGTGGCCAAAAAAAAAAATAAAGATAGTTGGCCACTTTTAATCAAATTATTATTTCTTTAATGAAACTAGAAATTTAAGGAATTATTACATCATTCTTGCCTAATTAAAGTTAAGCGGCATTACTGTAATTAAACCTGTGTGTTGTATAGTTGTGTAGGAACCACCTTTTTGTGATCATTTTGACAGACAGGAAAATGATTATAACTTTACGTAGTAGTAGTATACTCATATGCCACAATGCCTTGCGATGCATGCCTCATTCTGAATGCATATCTTAAAATACGTTTGATAATTAAAAAAAGAATAAACTGAACAATATTATTATTTTCAAAGATGGTCAAAAAATTACAGTAAAAAAGGAATTCTGGTATAAGTACGATTTGAGGTCCATGGAGTTCATCATGATTCCCATGGGGATCCTTATAATCCTAATGGGGGTTCGGAACAGCACAACCCCCACTGCCTCTATGCCCATGCTCTACAGTGGAGTACAGGACTTAATACACAAGTTATATCCTGACGTAGATGCCATGGACATAATTCATACCATGTAACCCGGGTCCAATGGGAGGGTATGGATGTGGCGAATGCCAGGTAAATGCTACATGCCAGCATGTGTAGTACCAACAGTAAAATTTGGTGGAGGTGGGGTGACAATATGGTGTGTTTTTCATGGAAAGACTTGATCATTTTTTAATATTATGGGGCGCACTAAAGGCAGAAAGCTACAAAGGCTGTAACATTAGGGTTCTTCACATATTATTATTATATTAGTATTACCTTTTGTATTATTTGGTTGTGGTGACTATAAATTAAGATAATTCTCAAATTAAGATTTATTACATGATTTAAGAGAAAGGCACTGTAATTTTGGTTGTCACGAGTTTATTGATGCAGAGGTAATTGTTAATAATTTTGTCATTAAAGGGTATCAAGTATTGCTATTGTTATTGTTCATTTGGTCCTTAAGAGGATAGTAAGTATTGAAATTTGTTAAGCATGTGAATGAAATTTAAGAAAAGTGTGTAACATTGCAGATTTTCAAGGGGTTACATTTGCAGTTAGTCACAGATATAAAAATATATAAGATTACTGAGTATTTACTTATGCTGAAAATTCATTTAATATAATTTCCAAATCCAGCTTTATTATAAGAGTTAAACAAAATACACTATAATATTTGGTTATCTTAATAGTTTATTGACATAGAGATTATGTTTAGCCACATTTCATTTGTTTCTAGATAATATTATAATTTTGTTTATTATTCATTTATTCCCTAGATGGTAGGAAGTATTGAACATTTATTAAACAAACACACTAAAGAAAATATACTAGTTGTCTCTCATCTCGCCATTGCTGGTTGGCAGACAGATGTGGCATGGTCAGACAGCCAGTTAGAGAAAACTGAATTTCTACCTTCCAACTTCAACTAAAAAAAATTACACGTGTCCTGATTGGCTCTTGTCTCGCCATTGATAATTTGATGAGTATATGGCGTGGTCACATGACAGCCAATCAGAATGCAAGTAACAGAAGTGAGGCAAAATTTTTTTTCTTGTTACAAATTTGGCCACCGTCAAAAATGGACATGCATGTGAATACTTATAAAATTATATAATACAATACAATTCAACCATAATTTCTGCAAATGTTTTAAAGTTAATCATTGATAAGAAAAATCAAGTAATAGTTGTTTATTTTTTGTTGAGATATATTAATTTAATTGGGTGTGGGAAAAGAAGAACGAGTCAATAAAAAAGAACAGAATCAAGGCCTTCTAATTTTACTGAAATGTTACAGGACATTTTGACCACCTGTATGTTGTCTATGGTAGAAGACCTGTTTGGAGATGACAACTGTATGTTTCAGAATGACAATGCTCCCTGCCATAAAGTACAGTCAGTCCATCAGTGGTTTGTGAACAATAGCATTCCAGAAATGGAGTGGTCAGCCCACAGTTTCAAGTTCAATTCCATTTGACACCTCTGAGATGAACTGGAATGGCAACTGCAGACCAGAACCCAATGAACTCAACATAAGTTACTACACTTTACAGCACTACACGAAGAATGGTTGGCCATTGTCCCTACAAAATTTTCTGAGACCTAGTTGACACTTCCCAGCAGGGTTAGAGCATTAATAAAGGCCAAGGGTGGTGTTAGCCCACTCCGTACTAATTACCGCTATGGAGCAGTACATCCGAGGGCCACTTATCTGACAATTTTGCATGGGTGTTCGTACACTTTTGACCAGATAGTATACAATCTATCAATACAGTTTGGGTGCCAATTTGCTCTCTTTCTAGCACCCTTTACAAAGATTAAGGAGGAGCAGCCCTGGCCCCCACTCCTAAGTTGTTACACCACTTCCCCTATTAAAAAGTCACTACAGTGCCTACGCAAGAATGTTTCACAAGCTTAAGAAAACACAACATAAAAAGAGATGACGAAAGGGCAAGGACAGAATGTCATGATATTGCAAAACATTAAGCACACTGATAATTTCAACACAATGATGTCAACACAAGAAACAAATCTGAAATATTAGCAGTGTTAATGCCTTATAGGGGTAAATACTTGTAATTTTGTGTGTCACAAAGGGTAATTAGCCAGAATAGAGGCTTCTCTGAAAACAAAATAAAAATTCACAGAAAATGGTATAAATCTACATTACTAATCACACAAAATACAAATTTACTAGGGACATCATGATATTCGCAGTACATACTACGAAATGCAATAGTAAGAAGAGCTATGAATACCAAGGAAATTGTGGGGTAAAACACATAAAATTAATGTAAATTACATGTTATTTGGGTTCCTTAACCACGTTAAATTCAAGAAAACCTAACTTCACGATATGTGATTACAGGTGGGACAGTGTAATGACACAAGATGGTATGTTAAAATTCACGTTGGTTCATCCACTCCCTATGATTCACCTAACGTGAAGTTGGTTTAATTTGGTTAGGTCTTCTGCATCTTACATGGCAAGCAGCAGTAGTATGTAAGACCTTCAATTCACAATGTCACATGCAACACTACACAGCACAATTAAATACATATTACTTTCCACGCAAAAACTTGAGTATAAATTACATTACCCATGTAAATGGCGATTATAGGTCCTTGGTGATTTATTGCCAATAACTCACATATAGGACACGTAGACATCTATTAGATTTCCGCACAGTAATTATAATTTAAAACTTCACATGGACATAATCGCAAAGATACACTCATATTTTTGCACAATAATTTGATTAACACTTCAAATGGAAAGAAATGCAATGAAACATGATTAATAGTATTTTTACATCACAAGCCTTCACACTGTCCAATTTACACGGTACACTGAAATTGGGCACTCTCCAAGCATATAAGACAAAATTGATGCACGTTATTTTCCTGTGTCTATGCACGATTGTTCAACGACTGTATCACCATGATATACGTCAACTGCTTGTAAACAACACCTGTAAATGGTTTTTTGTGTCATATGCTATATGTATTGTTACAAGGATGCCTAAGGAGTGTATTAGAGTTTGTGAGGGATGAAGGTCTTAATAAAATTATAGAACTAAATTTGATTTCTAATTTATTCACACAGCTATTATTTACAGCATTAAATTATCTGTCTCAACTATTACTCCTTTTATTTAACAGTGAGCAAAATATTTAATGTCTATTTTAACTATAATTAATGTCCTTCTCAAGGTCTCTCGCTTTATGGTTACAATCAATTAACTTGTACTCATCATTAACACATGTTCAGTCTATCTGTTGTCATCATATATAATATCTTTCACTCATGCATCTAGTTCAGTAGTCCAGTCTGCCAGCTGCACCCTTCACTGCTTGATAAGTCTACTCGCAGTCCCGGACTTCCCTTCCACTGGTCACTTCTCTTGCCACTCGTTCATCTACCACTTGGAACTCATCCACTCACTCAATCATCAAATACTCCAGAGGCCTGTCACACTTATATAGTGTTCGTCTTGACATCTGGAAGGTTCAACTCACCCCAAGTCCCGTTGAGAGAATAAGGCCAGTAATCCAGAGCATTCTTCAGATAAACGCAGAAATCAATACAAGGGTCAGCGGCACGCATTGCAAAACGACTATCGTGTTGGCTCGCTTTTTGGCAATAGATGTGTTACACATCTATTGGCATCTTGGTTTAGCGGACACCTGTGATTCAACACACTCCATTGTCTTGCCGCCGCCGCCATCATATAACTTTTGTCCTTCACTTCCACTCGCTCGTGCGAGATGCAAAGCGAGATGCAACACTGCCCCCTCCTCCAGCCTCTTTGTCCAGAACAGATACTGCAACCTCCGGACTATCGTAAAGTGCCAGTCGGTTGATGTGGACAACCTTCGGCTTCGCCCGAGAGCCTTGATGACAAATCTGAAAGACAACATCATTGATCTTATTCAGAATCCTGTAGGGGCCTTCCCAACATTTCTAAAGACTCGAGTACCCGTTTTGTCTCTAACTCCATAATTTCCCCTTGCATTTTCCTTTAGACTATGTCCACCAATCTGAAAAGTGCTTGCACTTGCAGTGGATGCTGCAGGTTGTTACTGGATCCTCATCTGACACACCCTGAAGCACTGGTAGCTCCTTTCAACCGCCTCACTCCCATTCTCGAGCTCACGTAACTGGTTTTTTACCCCCAGAGGCACTTCTACGTTGGGACTACTATCCTCGGAACCACTTCTGAGGGAGACCATCACATCATTCGCTCCATACCATGAACTTCTTTCGCTGCTATATGGCACAGTGTTCACAGGGCATATCGACAGTACTCACAAGATATCTTGTGCATTTTCCAACTGCTTTGGGAGATGTGCAGCTTGAAGCATCAGCTCATTGATGCAGTTTCTCAGTTCTTAGGCATACGCACACAAATTTCATCATGCAAGTGTTTGCATGCAGTATGCTAATCAAAGCCATTTATTCATCTCACAGCTTCATTTCCCGCTGCTACTGTTGTGGGCAATAGGCTCTCAGGTGTCCACATGACAAACACTCCTTCTGGTTGGGCGGGAGGACATAAAGCTCTGTAGCATGAACCCTGGAAGTGATGTCTCTCAAAGCTAACTGCAGCTTCTTCAGTGTCTTCATCTTTGTTCAGCGTCACTGCATACCGGACGTCGGGGTGCAGGCGCCTGTCTTGCTGACTCTACCTCCAGTGCTCAGGTCAGGGCATCCTGCATGTTGTGGGGTGCAGTCAGACGTACAGTTTGCCGTACATCTGTGTTGACGATGGCATCGACGAAGAAGCAGACTGCTATGATGTTGCGCACCTCATTGGGGCACCCTACCAAATAGGTGGGAGAGCCAGTTGGGAATGGTGGGCATGTAGCATGTATCAGTTGCCAAAATGTAGCTCCAAGGCCGACACCAGTGTGGGGTACTCCAGTCAATGTTGCTCTGGCAGAGATTGTAGTATGCTCAGTGTGGGGCCTCTCAGTACACAAGCGAGGTAGTAAGCCCGCTGCTTGGCTGACCAACCATTCAGGGTGACGAGTATTTCAAACTGGTGTTGGTACTCCCACCAAGAAGTCTGGCCATTGTAAGGGGCAGGCTTAATTGAGACCCCTTTCACACTGCCGGCTGCACCAATACTGCTGAGCTGCTTGCTATCCTCTGAGGTCACTATGTTGATGACTGTTATTGCTTCCTCACTTTTCTTGGTTCGCGATAATGTGATACTAGAATTTTGCTGCTGCAGAAATTCCTACCATTCATTCTTCTTCATCGCACTTATTTCCTGTTACACTTCATTCTCAACACTGTCCATAATGTCATTTACACTGTTCATTCTTTCATTTACACTGTCAATTTTCTTGTCCACACAGTCAATCCTCATTTTCACCAACACGCTAATGTCTTCTGTTCTGATGTCCACATTTTCATTTACAGAGTCAATTTTCCTATCTGCATTAGTCATCTGGCTATTTACATTCTTGTTTACACTTACAATTACTGAACTAATTTGGTTATTTACAATTTCATTCTACTCGCTCACGCAGGATGTGAAGTACAATCCTCCTATGAATATAGACAAGGTAAGCCTTGAGAAATTTGACAGAATTAAATAATATTCAGACACTGCTTGATTACAGTAGTTTATACCTGTATAACATCAGCATGCCAGCATATACCCTGTGAATCACGTTTTGTGAAGTACTGTTTGGTTTCCAAAGGTTTTCTCACATCATTTAACA
Source organism: Dryococelus australis (assembly GCA_029891345.1). Lineage (NCBI taxonomy): Eukaryota > Metazoa > Arthropoda > Insecta > Phasmatodea > Phasmatidae > Dryococelus > Dryococelus australis. Next base: position 69,448,556 of record CM056998.1, on the reverse strand, counting down.
TGATTCAGCAACCGGATAGAAATATATTGGACACAAGTTTTACATATTTTACAGAATAAATACTCCAATAATCATAGCCCTCTTCACTATCACATTTCATGGTATATACTGCAAATTATGTGAAGTTCCAAGAAATTCCTATTAAGTGTGATCAGTAATGACCATATACATAATTTGCAGGTATTTTCCCATTTATTGGTAAAGCCCTTATTCTACATAATTACCATCACAAAGAATTGCAGTATGAATTTCACTTTTCAGCCAACCTAGGCCTACCTACCAGATGTTTGATCTTAATTAAACATGTCTTGTGAAACCAACAACAATTTTAATTTGAAATTATGTCTGTGTTTATTACTGTTTTACGTGAAAACATTTAATGAATGAAAATTGTAATTGGAAAGATTATTTGTTGAAAGGATTTTGCAAGAAAAGTTACTCATATGGCTGTTCACTATAAAATGAGCACTTTTGAAATCAACCTTTGAAAATTGTCACTTTACGTACCTGCATATATTTTAATGGGCACACTAAGTGGCATGCGCACAGTAAAGTTGTAATGATCAATGGAAAGTAGTTCTGTATCTTAACATTGAATAAAAAGTATTAAAGAACCATTTATGATAACTGAAATTATTTCTTGTGCTTTCTGTTTTTTTTTTTTTTTTATGCATTGAAGTGTACAAATAAGCAGATTTTTTAAAATATTTACTGTTCTAATAATTTCACTGTTTCATTTGACAGATGCATAACTTAAGTGATGAGGCCCATGACAATGTTAACTTTATATAAGGTGGAAGTATACACAACATGCACACAAGTAGATCTTAAACAAGGCTTTCAAAAGTGCTCATTTTACCATGAACAGCCTATACATTAATTTTCATTATATACAGCTAAGAGATTTAAAGTACTGTTTCCAAATCCTGGTATCCTAAAACTATACTTGAATACAATGCTCCAACTTTAAATGCTTTACTATAGCATAAGATAATTTATATAAGAATCTGAATTAATTCTAATGAAGTGATTAACATACCTTAATATTCTTTTCAACTTTAATGGAAAACCAACGTCCTGGTTTTGTTTGATAGATGACAACATTTCTGTAAAAGAACTTTTGGTTTACGTGCTGTAGACACTAAAAGAAACACACACACACTGAAAACTGAAATTAAATCTTTTACTAAAAAGGTGAGAGCATATACAGCTGACAGACAAGAAGAGGGAAGACAGACATACATAAAAAAAGTTCACCTATGTTTCAAACAGTCGAATGCAAAACCAAATTTTAAAAATATATTATTGGGTACTATATTTTTTGTAACAAACAAACAAGCATTTGTTGTAAGAATCACTGAACTGGTAAAAGGAACATGCTTACTTTACATTGGACCCACACATTAGTTACATCTTTGAAAATCTCACTTGAGTGTTGATCATGGTATAATAATAATAAAAAAAAAAAAAAAAAAAAAAAACTGTGCAAAGCCTGGGCTGCAAGCGACTTGTGTTATTTTGAAGAACAAATATGGCTCACAACTGGGACGAGGGCAACACTCCAGGCAAAAGTTTTACTTGAAATTTAGCAGCTAGTGCTTAACACAGTAATCTTCTTTATAAATAAAATCCATTGTGCGTGACTAAACTGCATCATCACTGACAAACCACTAGACTAATTGAGACTGTATTCACATCATATGTTATTGAGGTGGCTAGTAAGGTTTATAGTTATGTTTCAATCCTATAGGTGGCGCAGGAGTATGACTTCTATATTTATGGGCCGATTTTGCTCATACTTACAGGAAAAGTTTGTTAATTTAAAAGAAATTGTTTTATTGTTCTTTGCATTCAGTAGGTAAGGTTCCGATAGGTGGCGCTGGAGTCTAACTTCTATATTTATGGGCCGATTTTGTTGATACTTGCAGGAAATGTTTGTTGATCTATTGAGACCATATCCACATCATATGTTATTCAGATGGCGGGTAAGGTTTTAAGTTATGTTTCATTCCGTAGGTTGCGCTGGAGTCTAACCTCTATATTTATGGGCAAATTTTGCTCATACTTGCAGGAAATGTTTGTTGATCTAAAAGAGAAAAATGCCAGCTATATCACGGTCAAACATCGGTCGACGTACCAGAAGTAATAGAACATGAAAGAGGCGGAACAACATTCAATGTTAGCCGGGATCAGCTAGTTTGAAATAAGATCCAAGTTGCACTTAACCTCTGGAATTTTATTTGTGAAGAATGTTAGTAATTAAAATATAATTTTTTTGATAAAATACAACAATTTAATGTACAAGTTGTTTCCAATAACTGAGCACTTCTGAAATCCCTATTCATGAACCTATTTCTCTACTCATTTTTTAGCCTTCTACCAAATGCAACATTAACATTGTCACTTAATTCAAATGGTGATCAAGTGAAACTGAAATTGTTAGCCACTTACTATGTCAATTCTTATGCTTACCAGTAAAAACCAAATAATATATTATATAAATTTTTGCTGTCAAAATATACACATCATACTGTTTATATAATGTTAAAAGATATAAAACATTTTTCCTATTTTAAAGAAATTCACGACTATTTCAATTAGTGCTCAAGTTACTGACAATGACATTTTTCAAAGATGTGGTCAAATAACTATGGGCAGTCTATAATAGAGAACCTTCTTCACTTCCATATTAAATTTAGCTTCAATTACAATAAGGTATGTTCTAGAATAATAACAACGACGAGATCTGAACTACTACAAATACTTGCCTAGTCGTAACTCAAGTATTGCACTAGTTGGCAAAAGATAAATTATTCAAGTACTGAGACTACGAAAACTGCTGGAAAACATAACATTTAACTACACAGGACATGCTAATACCATTCCTGCATTTATAATATGTTCTTGTCATTATAAGGGATGAAACAATTACTGCACAAAATATAAAAGTACACATGGTTTAAGTAAAGGAAGTTCAATTTCTAAAGTAATTGTAATCATTATTTCCTACATTTCATATCTTTCTTGAGGTAGGTGGTGGTGGAGGTTCAAATCAAACACTACTCTAACTGACAAGTAAACTCTGGATACACATTCATGGCAAGGCAGGGTTCACAGCATTGGGGACAGTATCTCTGCAACTATGGAGTTCACCAATGAAGAAATAATTTGTAAAAGAAAAACCTTGGTCACAACTGTTATTCACAGTAGCTATGAAATAGACCTCTAGAAAGATATAAATTAAAGGACCAATAAAAAATCAATGCTGCATGGACATGATTCACAACAGGGAAACTGTGATCTGTTAAGAATGTGATTGACCTACTAATTCCAAAAAAATTCCCCATGAATCTGCAAAGAACGAAATCCTTTCAGTGTATTTTGCCACTGTTAATTCTTAACACACAAATCAACAGTTAACTCAATGGCAAATTAAGTCGCCATCCAAAACTGAGGACATACAGTTCGCGATAATGTGATAATAGAATTTTGCTGCTGCAGGAATTCCTAACATTCATTCTTCTTCATCACACTTATTTCCTGTTACACTTCATTCTCAACACTGTCCATAATGTCATTTACACAGTGGTTAGACATCAGCCTCCCACCATTCAGCTGCAGATCCAGTCCCAGGCCCACTGGAGGATACAGGGTTAGCTCAGTGGTAATACAACAGCCGTACCATTCAGCTCCTGATTCTGTACCAGTTCATTTGGAGGACCCAGAGTTTGTTCCATGGTTAGACAACAACCTCCCACGATTGAGTATCTGATTTAGTCCCACGCCCACTGGGGAACCCAAAGTTGGCTAGGTTGTCAGACACCAGCCTCATTCATCTCCTGTTTCGGTCCCAGACCCACTGCAGGACGAGAATTCTTCAGACATGTAGGTACTCCTGAGGCAGTGAGGGTATTAGTCCCTTTAATAAGGCAGCCAGTCCCTCATAGCAACACTCCTCACTAATCCTGCTTCAAACTGAAAAATGAAGTGGAAGTCGAGTTGCTGATTATAGCTATACACAATATAGTCTCAAACCACCATGCTAACAATCCACCATGACTGCGCACTCACCACATCCTTACAGGCATTAGAATAGCGCCAGTAACTAGAAGACTAGGGATTCAAATCTAACTGATGCCAAATTTTGTGTACCAAATGAATTTTTAAATATGAATTTAAATTATCACAGACCAGGAACGCGAAAAATTTACTTTTGAGGAATATTATTGTCCTGCTATCTTTATTTAACTTAAAGCCATAAAAATTATGTCACTTGCAACCCAGGACTAATAAAATAACAGCTAGCTCAAAAAATTCTTTTCCACACTTTATACAACAGCAATATTGTTACAGGTGTCTAAATGTTTATGAATATATTCAATAATTTTGGCTTGTTCCAGTATTTTACTGATCAACCACAGCAGTGAAGATTTCTTTAACTTAAACAGTATCTACAATCACTTTGTTTTGTAAAAGCCCCAATTTTTAACTGAAGTTCCACCTAGCTCCATCGGAAAAACAGGTTACTGCTTTAATAACAGTTATAAATCATGTGGTCTGGCCCCACTAATATTGACAGTGGTGCAGGCTTTTATTTAAGCAGTACACAACATAAGCACATGCAAACACATATTCTGTGAAAATACTAAAAGAACAGAACGTTTAGTGCAGACACACTATTAATTTTTGTATTTTTTTCAGAAGAGAACGACAAAAAAGCGTACTTACAAAAGCAGATTCACTGAAAATTACTTTTTTTTTTGGAAATACTGTACATTTGTTACTGTTAAGTAGAAATAGAGTAACACATTTAGTCACAGCTAAATCATTATACCACGTACCACAAAAAGTATGTCGTTTCTAAAAAAACATACTGTATTTCTTTTTCTACTACATGGTATTTGACGGATGTCAGTATGTTGGATAGGGTTAGAGGTGAATTTGAGGGGCGGTGAGTTCTAAGGTTGGGATTGGTTGATGGTTTGTTATCCGGTAGGCATCAGGCACCGCTGTAACAGTGCCAAGAAGTTCTTGTAGAGCATACTCCATCGACCTCTGGGTCATAGACTGTTCACATAGGATGTAATTTTCCTGTGGTTGCTGGAAATCCCCTCATGAAAACATAGCAAAATGACTTGGGTTGTCTATTACATTATAACCTGTTATGGCAGGTCAATGCCATAATTACTTGAAAATTAATTATGCTCATATCATATGGGTTTTGAACTGGTGGCCTATTGAGGCTGACCACACACCCTTATGAACGAAGATTGCACAGTGAAACAAACATAGATGCAGTTAGAACAATTACATAAACACTGGAATATTACACAACACTAAGGCGGGATTGTAAGGGCCAGTGCCCTGAAAAGCCTCTCAGCCATACAATAAATAAAACACTCAGAGTACATTCCACACGTATACTTAGTGCATTAAACTACGTACTTCCTTGCCGGAAGCCACTTACACATGTTACAGGGCAGAGCCCACCAATAAGGCTATACAGAACAAAACGACACAATGCCAATAAAGTGCTTAAGATGAAATAATTATGCTCCCCTGGATAATGCAAAACCACAGGGGCGGACGGCAGGCATCTCTGGTGGCACAAAAACGAAAAAAAAGTACCGGTCTTACATTACAGTATTGCAGTTCTGAATGGCACAAAAAGTTGCTGACTGCCAGAGTGCAGAAGAAACACAGCCGCGCTCCCGCAAATCTTGGAAGCTACTACTGCTCCGGCTTGGTGCCTGAACCTGCTGGGTTGGGGTTAGCATGCCAAGTGGGAACTACTTTCTGTGACACTTGCTATACACACAATGATAGGCAGCCACTGACTGCTTACCTTAAGCTGGAATTACTTGCATAAATAATTTAATACACAAATGTAATGTAAATAAAACACTTGCATAACAAATGGATGATGTGAGCATGAAACATGTGAGATAGTAAACAATAAAATTTAATAAAAACTCTATAAGACATAACACTGGGTAAAGAGCAATTAAGAGATGTTCATGAATGTTTCCCTTTATTTGATGGACTCAACGGCAGTCGCCGTTAAGCCCTTTTCTACAGCCCTATTTTCATCCTACACTTGCACAAGACTACGCTGCACTATCCTGCACTGGGTATACAAGTGTTCATGCTCTCTCCTCATCGCATTATTGCACTGGCGCATCACACACGTAACACTCAGAATGTTGACGCTGGCTGCGCTGGTTGAGTGCGCTGCTGAGCAAATAATCTTAGGAGGTGATGGATGCGAGTACACATCAAACCCCCCCACCCCCGGAGTCCGTTTGCCGCCCAGGTGCTGCCATCTGCAGCAGGTGGGTTGTTTCCCCTGCTGTCTCGGTCACAGCACGTAAGGGCACACTATGTGAGCCACAGGTGGCTGTGGCGACCAATGGTGCTGATGCAGATGGTGGCCTGCTGCTATGCAGGGCATCTGAATGTTCCTGCATGTGATGCATGCTGACGGTGGCTGTCTCCGCCGACGTGTTCGGTGGAGGCGGAATGAGCTGGCAGACTTGTCACTTCCACTCTCACTGTCGCTTCTTGCTTCTGCTCTGCACTCTGTGTTGCACCAACCATGCTGTCACTGGGAGCAACCCGTGAGGGGGGTTGGGGGGGGGGGGGGGTGGTTGATCACTGGCCAGTAGCCCACTGGCCGGTGATGGCACACTTGCTTTGGACCTGCTTGAAACGTCCATTTCCTCGCCAGCGGTGCTCAATCCTGAGGCCTGCCCTGATGCCGACAACATTGCAGCAGGGGGACCCACGCTGTCACCTGGTATGGGCAACATACGGATGATGGTTGTCTCTGATAATGACGGTGTCGTCACGTGAGCAGGTTGGTTCACCACCAAAAGTGTTGGCACCTGTGCAGGTGCTGGTGGTTGCGGGAGAGCGCTTGTATGCTCTGCACCATCAATGACACCCGGTTTAGCTGTTGGGGACTCCCTGCAAGGCGTTGGTGCGCTCGACTACCACGGACTTTCTGCTCCAGCTGGTGGCATATTGCTTTGAGATATTGATGTACCTTCTCCCTCAGTACCCACCCCGGGCTAATTGGCAGAGGTGTCGCCATACAGGGTCATTGGAGGTGGTACTTCCTCCTCGTCGCGAAGTTGCTGGTCCATTGTAGACCCTCCTGCAAGAGCTACTGGCTTACTTGCTTCTCCTCTTTCTGCTCGAGGGAGCTGGGTATTGCTGTTGCAGTCGTGGGGTTGCATGGTGTTAGGCGTGACTTTGTCGGCGATGTCACCTGGCGCGAGCCGGATGTCGTCCTGATGCACCTAACCCTTCTCTGTCCGAGCCAGACTGAGTAGGTGTTTGGTCTATGGCATCCAATGATCTTGTGCGGCCCACTGCACTTGGGAGCAAATCCCGCACAGAAATACTTGCGGGTGGCAGATTGCGGATGTGCCCGCACATAGACCATCTAGCCTGCGTTTAAAATTGACGGTGGCCGCGTCGCCTGCAACCATTTACTGGTGTATTGCTCCTGGTACTGGCGTACGTCACATAGTCATTGCTGACATTGTCTCCATTGCGCATCGGTACTGGGTGGTTCACTGCTTTCTCTCACCCGTGGACAATGTGCCTCACCTGGCAAACACAGGTTATGCCACAATAGGACATCCGCTGGTGACTTCATGGTGGCAGCATTCACACGTTAGTGGAGGGTGTACAGGGTGCGTGGCAGGGGCTCCGCCCACATGGCGAGTTATTCACCCACATAGAGCAGTAACAGAAATTTCAATTCACCATGGGGTTGGCCCTAGGGTGGTATTTGGCGTCATAAAATGTTTTACCCCCCACTGAGTGCACAAGTCTCCCCACTTCCTTCCGATAAATTGTAGCCATTATCCATTAGGATGTTTTAGGGGCAACCCCACCTCAGGAAAAAGTCATTGCACAACACCTTTGCAATGTTTACTATGCCTGCACAACTGACTGGGTATGCCTCCATCCACCTCGAAAAGTAATCTGTTACCACTACTATGAAGCACTTCTCCTTAGCGGTCCTGAGGCACGGTCCCATCAGGTCAAGGCACATAGTTTCGAAGAGCTTTTGTTAGGCATGTGGCTGTTGTTGCTGCCTGCTGTCTGTCCGTCTCGCTTTAAACAAATTCCATGTGAGACAGCGCTGTACAAATTGACGTGCATTTCTTGTCAGACAGGGCCAGAAAAAGTGTTTGCACACATTTTGCACTGTCTGGTTGCACCCAGAATGTCCCGTCACACTTCCAATATGTGAATAGCCTAGCACTCGTTCCCTAGCACACATGAGGACAAACAATCGCCATTTAGTAGAATCAGTTTGCGAACACTTGCAATACACTATGCTGCACTGGAGTATATGAGCATTCGTGCTCCCTACTCATCACACTATTGCACTGGTGCATCACTCACACAAACACTCTTTAGAGTGCTGGCACTGGCTGCACTGGTTTGTTGCGCAGCCAGGCAAATGGTCTTAGGCGGCGAGGGATGCGAGCACACATCATATTAAATGCATTCATAAATATAGTATATTAAAAAATAGTAACAACTACAAACTTGTCTAAAGTTTATAAGTGCACTGTTCCTGTTTGTGTTTTGGGCCATTTCATGGGTACGTGTTCTGTGTTACTTTTTACATAAAACTAAATTATTTGAGCAATATAGCTCCTGATAGACATCTGGGAGACTAATCATATGTATGTGGAATATACAGTATGAGATTGAAAAGAAATGCAATAACAGATTGGGCTGTGATATCTGTTGTTTTTCACATACCAGGTGCAGTGTGCCAAGTGTGTGTGTGAGTGTGTGTAATATTAAGAATATCTTTTTATGATAGAAAGTTTAACTTTTGCTTTGAATCTTACTAACACTTTAAGAAATTTGTTAAAATAAAATTGAGTATAAAGTAAAGCCTCAGTTTCCCACACTGAAAAATTGCACCTCACATAACCATAATACAATACAAAATGCACCATCAGAATTCTTTATTGCTGGCAGTTGAAACTGGATATCAAAACCAAAACTGAGGTAATTGTTAAGAATAGCAACTTTTCTGAAAATCACGAAAATAATACCTGCAAATGTAATATATGGTAAATAGTACTCACACTTAATACAAATTTTAGGGGGGCTTTGCGTAATTTGCGGTATATACCATGAAATGTAATAGTGAAGAGAGCTATGAAAATTGTGGTGTTTATGCACAAGAGACAGGAAACAAATGTGCATTGAAATTGGTTTACATCACAGTTGTACTGTGGGAAATTGCGCCACTGCAGTGTATTTGACTGCTGATGTTTGTGATGTACGAGTGCTGTTATGCGTGTTTTATTGCAATTCATTCTGTTTGACGCGTTAAATTAAATAATTGTGCAAAAATACAAGTGTTTCTGAACCATTATGACTATTGTGCAATAATTTGAGTGTCTATGGAGTTTCGACAAATTGAATACGCGTTAACATGTTGTGCTTAATCATCTACAAGGTTTGAATGCCGATTCCAACATAAAATACGTTTGGAGTTTTAGCATATACTGTGATTATATTGTAGTGAATTGAACTGTGTAGTACTGCATGTGAATGTGTTAATTGAAGGGCTCACGTAATTCTGCCACGAGTCATGTAAAATGCAGCAGATTTAACCAAATTAAACCTAACTTCACGATAGGTGAATCACAGGAGTGGATGACCCTGCGCGAGCTTACTTATGGTTTCGGCAAGTTTCATTATGTGTGGTATATGTATATGACACAGTTTTGCATTTTGTAGTATGTCGTCAAGGGTTTAAATATTGCTGGGTATGTAGCTATTTGATATGTAGCATAACTAATAAAATTAAATCTTACTCCACAATGTGTAACTCACAGATGCTCTATAAACTGCAGCACAAAGCTATAGTGTTGGCAAAGAGTACCCCTGTATTTACATAGTATCATGAAGTTAGGTATTGTTTGGTTAGGTCTTTTTGCATATAATGTATTTACGTAAAAACCAAATGATAACGTACATATTTGACACATGTTTTGCCACACAATTTGCCTGATCTTCACAGCCCTCCCCACTATTGTATTGATAATATATTGATGCCATTAGTAAATTCGTGTTCTGTGTAATTAGTAGAGTGGAACTATACCACTTTCCACTAATTTTTCTTTTGTTTTCGGAAAAGTCGCTATTCTTAACAATTACCAAAACTTGCATTCATGACGAAACAAATGTACACAGTATTGAGTACCTACATCCAATCTCACAGTAAGCCGAAATGTCAAGAGCAGGTTAACATGTAGACAGTTGGAACTATTTGAATGTTAGTGGGACAGCATGAGGCCAGTAGGCCATTTTATGAATAGCCTGCAGTGGACTGTACCGTGAGCATTATACAAAACTGTATTGATGCATTGAACCCTGGAGGCCATACACTGTGTAAGTAAGGTTCTGGCTTAGTACGCCAAAATACAGCTAATGACAACATGCACATTCAAAGAAGTACAGCAGTTAACCCTACTGCGCATCACGACAGATTCTAACATCTGTGAGTCCTACCTACAATATGTAATGTCACAGAGGACTATCTGTCATTTACTGAACGAGAGTGGACTACAGTCATGGTATCTGTATGTCAACTGCTTTATATTTTACACAGTCATGTGGTAGATCTGCAGTAGTGCAGTGAATATCGGGAGTGGGTACAGGAATGGCATCACTTTGTCCTTTCTCACAAATCATGCTTCACTCTAGGTGTCAACAATGATAGTATCTAAACCTGGTGCCACATAAGTGAGCATCATCATTAGACACACATTCATGTACACCATAGGACTCCTACACCAGGAGTTATGGCCTGGGCTGTCATTAGTTATAACTCAAGAATGAGTAGTGTTTGTGCAAGGTGCACCATCAGGCTGCCAATTATGTCACTGAGGTTGTACGTTCCCATTTTCTACCAGTTGCATGGTGTACTACAACAGGTATTCTTCAGCATAATAATGTGCATCAACATACATGGAAATAGTGCACCACACGCTGAGGTACAGAGCATACTTTGCTATTCACAATCACCCGACCTATTTGCAAACTGAGCATGTATGGGACCAGTTGAGGCACAGTTTTCTCCAGCAATGACGACATGTCCAAATGCTTGAACTCTGTAGTGCAATGTACTGCAGGATAACTCCAAAACATTTTCACCCAAATTAACACAAAAAAAATCTAACCAGATTTTTACATACATATAAAATGAAAGGTTTGAATTTGTACTTTAAAATGCAATATACAAAGTAGTTGTATGTCATAGAAACAAAATATTGTTTAACACAGAGTAGATGTATATTGTCTGTAAAAAAAGAAGCCAAAAATGCCCATTAACAGAAATTAATTCGCTCACCAAAAACGTATTTACTGTGAAAGAATTTTTAATTCACCAAAAATAGGCACTTTTCATAATATACGTGTTTTATTTTTTTCTAAATCTGGTCTTTCAAATAGGGTCAAGATCATAAAATAAGCAGAGGTTTGTTTAATGTTACGTCCGTAACATAATCCAAAAACGCTGTTACAGACATGACACATTCCCTTTGTTTTAAATGAAGGTTATAGGGATGTTTACATTCCACCAAAAGAAGATGTTTTCTCATCTATGTTGACAACATTGATTTACAGGGATCTTAAGGCTGTATTGAAGACAGTTATGTAGGCAACAAGGTAAAGGAGCAATATTATAATTTATAATTAAAATATAGGTAAAATAGGCAGAGGGGTGGAAAGGGGATTAGAAGTCGAACAGATGGGAAAAATTTTTACCACTGAAGTAGAGGTAGAAGAAGGTCTGTGCACTCAAAGGAGAAAAGGAAATTGGTGTGAAAATTGCATTAAGTTAATGGTGGTTAATTCTAGAAGCTATGTTGGATATCATCTGGGGAGTAGTGAAAGGATATGGGGCAGATATAATCATAGCAGTGGAGACATAGCTTAGTGAGGAAGTGTCAGATAGTGAATGCCAACACAATAAATATACAATCTACAGAAGAGACAGGGAAAGGAAAGGAAGGGGACTAATGGTGTGCTACAGAGAGGGCTTGGAAGGGTCTGTGGAATAACTTAGTGACGACATGGTGGAGGTGATGGAAAATCAGATAAGAGGGATGGGTAGAAGCATCGGATTGCTAGCAGTGTACAGACCGCCAGATCATGGGGCGAACATACCAGGTGTGGAGTGGCTAGAGGCGCTGAGGGGAAGAGCAACATGATGCAGAGGATTGCATCACAATTAGTGAACAGAGGATGGTTCAAGCAGCAGAAACACCCACAAGAAGTAATAGAGAATATGTTGGGGCAGTGCTGGATGTGGTTTTGGTAAGGCAGGAAAGTGCCATAATTGGTTCCGTTGTCTTAGATGGCATCAGTGATCACGATATTCCGGTGGTGGAAATCAGGAATTGGAAGGCTGAGGATAAAGGATCCTAGGAGTAAAGTAATATAGCAAGATGGGAAACAAGGAGGGGGCAGACGATTTCTTGCACGATATGTTTTAACAGTGGGCCAAAGTAGAAAGTGTACACGGATAGTGGAATGAATTGAGAAGAATTGTCCAGAGAAAGTTGGAGAAATTTTCCCAAAGAAAATAATAAAAGTTGTGGGTGATCCTCTATACAATGGATGGGAGCTAAAAAGTATAAAATGAAAGTGTAGACAAATGCACACATAAAGAAGAACACAGGATCAGATAGTACTAGGGATTGTATGAAACAAATGGGAAGGGAACTAGGAAAGTTGATTAAGCAGGCAAAGAATGAATACCTAGGCAGCATGATAAGGGAAGGGAAAGGAATTGAGAAGGTTGTATGTGTATGTTAAGAAGGTTACAGGAGTGGAGGGAGGTATCCCAGTGTTGAATAACAAGGAGGGTTTGAGTGCAACAAGGGACAATGGAAAAGTTGAGTTGCTGCAAACCCAGTGCTTGTCGGTGTTTGAGGAGCGAGATGCTTGGCAAAGGGAAGGTGAGGTGAGGTAACAAGTGGGATGTACAGGAAACATGAGAATGATATAGATAAGGTTATAGGTGGATCAAGACAGTATAGAGAATGAAGCCCTAAAGTTTGGTGAGAGAGAGAGCTGTGTAGATATCGTTAAGTGTTGTTTAGAAGATCTTTAGAGGATGGAAAGTTTCTACAGGGCTGGAAGGAGGCACTGGTGGTTACAGTATACAAGCAAGGGGAGGAAAGGGAAAATTCTGGCAGTTACTTAGTCCCATAGGTACACGCAACAAGACAAAATCACTGTAAGCCAGTTCAGAGCCTTGCTCATAGTCGTGATGGTGCGATGCCTGTGGCAGTGTCGCCCATACTGCCCCTATGTCTCTGAGCCACAATTCCAAAAACACCTCCCGGTAGGCGACTGCCTTTTAAGTCCTGACTCTTTTCACACAAGCAGAAAGAGGAACAAATCTTAGACAATGCAAAGAAGAGTACTTTAGACAGCACAGAATGAGAAATAAGACAGATGCAATCAACCTGGTGTCATACATTTACCAAACAGAACAAATTACAGGTTCTCTGGAATATAACATTAACATGTTTCTTCTTTACCTCCATCAAACACCAACATAGCAAACATAATTTATTACTTAGTAATTTGAAAAATTCATTAGAAACATTCAGCTGTCAGTAATGTGCTCCTAGTTCACAATATTTATAAATATAAAGGCCTAAGATGTGTCATATACATGAACATTTTAAATGTATAAACTTAATCTATTAAAGTTCAAGCATCCTTGCAAGTTTCTTTATTGCATAAGAATTAGTACTTGGGAGGGTTATATATCTCAAAACATTCAGCTTGTGTTACTGTACCAGTTAACATTTCTTAGTTTTGATTATAATGTCGTCGTACCTACTCCCCTCGTTTTTAGCCCAATTCTGGCAACTACCCAGCAGTACCTAGAGAAAACCCCCCAATGCTTGTGTGAATGTAAGGACAAAGGTGCAGGATGGGCAAGCAGTAAAGAAAAGTAGTGGCCTGTTTAAAGTGTGCTGCAGAAGAAATGTGATGTCACAGGATGATCTGCAGCATTCGAGCACCATACAATGTCACGTACACTCGAACATCTCAAGACAGTGACGTCATATATTCTCAGTCCCCTGGGCCAAGAGAGTTAGAAACACTTTGGATTTTTGTAACTATGTTTTATAACAGGCAAGGGTGATTTGATTTTGGAACATTTTATGTATATTAATGATTGTTTTACTCTATCAGTTTGATTTTTGGTTCTTTAAGTGTTAGATTCTGCCCGTGCTTTAAATATTCTGGAACATTTTTTGTTGCCCCCACAAGTGCCCTCACCACTCATGGATTCAATCAGTTAATTGGCCCGAGCTGTAGATGGTGGGACTCGGCAGATACAAGGACTCTGGACATACAGCAGAATGGAGCCACTAAAACAACGAGCCCCTTCCACACCCATGTCAGATGACCAGCAATACTGACTCAGCAGACCACGTACAATAAAGGAGGCACTGGCATGGAAGACAGGCAGTACACCCCGCCCACTTAAGCATCATTACTGCCCCCAGTCAACATGCCACTGGAATTGAGACTGCCCAATACGAGGAGCAAGGACGAAAAGTCACGAAACTGACAGTGAAGGTGGCAAGAGCCCAAACTACCCCTCAACAGAACCAGACAGGAAAGTTGCAGCAAAGATGGTAGGCCCAGTGGTAAACCAGACCTTTGCAAGCAATCCACAACTGTTATGAGTGCTGATGTAAATTAACTATCTACAGACTTCCACCCATTTCGACACTGAGCCTAGTCACATGTTTGTGACACCATGAGTTGTGGCAGAAAACTTTGAACTACAGCCCAGAATAGTGCAGCTGGTGATGACATGTCAAGGACAAGGGGACTCAGTCGGGCAAACGGAAGTGGAAGTTTGAGTGTGGGATCAAGTGTCACAGATCTCAGCCCTCATGGTGACTGGTCTACTCAAGTACATCATGCTCGGTCAGCTGTTGTTCATTGAACAGGTCACAGAGCTAAAGATGGAGGCCGCCAAGATACATATTGGCTGTCAGGAACGGCCAACCACCTAATCCATCTAGACTTCCAACACAGCGTAGCCCTCCTCACCAGGCCGCCCGCCTAACAGTAGGTGATTGATGAGCAGAAGTCAGTCTTTGCGGCGACGGGCCCCTGCAGCAGACAAAGGTGGCTATGCTTTGCATCAACACCACATGAGTAGCTCATCTTAAGTCAAGCCACGAGACTACAAAACGTGGAAGCTGTGTAAATAAAATAGAAAGTATGTGAAATGTTATGCAATAGAGTGACTGAGCCATTCCAGAGTGAGTATACTTTCCAGATTATGTTAGTACCACCAGTTTCTGTGTAGACTTCCGCCCAGTAATCAATGTAACCTTGACCACCCTCTACACCTGATTAGTGTAGAGGATGTTTTAGCTGGCCTCAGGAATGCTGATATGTTCATCAATTTTAAATTATGATTAGGTTATTAGGAACTGTCTGTTGCTCGCAGGCACAAGACAGTGTTCACAGAACCTGATGGATGTAGATTTCAGTTCAAATCCATGCCATTCAGGCAGAAAGGGGAAAACACAACCTTTCAGAGTATGATGGTCAAAGTACTGGAGGGATACATAGGGGAATTTTTAACAGCTTACCTGGACGATATATCAGCAGACTGGGACAAACAAATCAAGCATTCAGATCTAATGTTGGAAAGGCTAGCCACCCAACCTGCACTCCGCAAAAATTTCACATAGGGGTAACTGAGCTTAAATTCCTGGGGCACGTAGTGAGCGAATAGAGCAACCTACCACACCCCAAGCAGCTGAGAAAGATTGTGGAGGTGAAAATACCCATAACATATAAACAAATGCAACAATTTACTGTGGTTGGTAAAGTGACTGAGAAATTTCATACCTAACTCTGCCTTTAACGGACTTACTGTCACCTCGGACATCCTATAGATGGAACTCAAGGGCACAACAAGCATTTGATGCAGTGAAGGCTGCATTCACCCAGAGTCATGCCCTAGCTCCCATCGACCCGAAATGCTGAGTGTTCATACACATACATACGGATGCAAGTAAGCTAGGCGCAGGGATGACCAAGTGGATGACGACGGGGAAAAACTGGTGATTGCCTACGTGAGTACAAAGTGTGGGAAGCGGAACAACATTACCACAGTAACAAACAGGAACGTCTCCCCAGTCTAGAAGCTGAAAAAATGCCAACTCCACCTAGAAGGGAAACCATTAACCTAGTTTACCGACAACAAGGCACTGATGGGCGGAAAGGGAAGCCAATCCAGCGGATGTTGTTTTTTCCAATCTTTTTTAGAGTTCACCACTGAACACACAGTGCGGCAAGCAAACACCTACCTAACGAACTGTTGTGTGACCCAAACACAGAACAGGTGATTCTAAATGAGGAAGAGTGGGAGAAAATGACATTTCTGGAGAAGCTACAACAGGGAATAGACACCACATGTGGGTGAATCAGTTACGACAAGTATGCAGTAGGGTCACTCTGAATGCTCCTAGTTGAAGTGGAGGAGGGAGCAAGGAAGGCCCAGGGGGCATCATCGAAAGTAGACAGAGTATAAGGAAAAGTGTGAAGTTTTTGACACTTGATGAGTGATAGATGGTGAAGTGTAGAACAGAGCACCTAGAGAAAACACCTCATGGCAGGCGTACATGCCCAAGGAAGTTCACAACACTGTGGCACTCTTCTTTCATGATCACCACCTGGCTGGACACCCTGGGACTGGTCAGATGTGGAGGATGGTTGAAAGACACTACAGATGGCCAGGGACTGCAACAGATGTGAAAGAATATGTGAGGGAGTGCACCATTTGCCAGTAGAAGAAAGCAAGGCAACAGGACACAGAGGAACTACAACACCTAAGGAACTCCAGGACCTATCTCAATGACATATCCCTTAATGTAATGGAACTCCACCCCAAAACACTTGGGAAAACCCTTCTATGTCTCGCTAAATTATTTGTGTACGAGGTGGATGAAAGCTTATGTAACCAGTAGGTAAAGTCTGCATCCACACGGTGGGGGTCATGCTGCCACATGAATACTTCTGTATGTGGGGCTACCCTCGGACCATTTTATCAGACAATGGGATGCAGTTCACAGGGTGGAAGTGGAGACAGCTATGCCAGCAACAACAAATGTCGCAAGACCAAAACATCTATCATCCCTGGGAAAATACGACCAAAAAACACACTCAAGATGTCAGGGCGCAGATGTGTTGCGGCTAGGGGACCACCACATACCATAGGACAAACAGACTCTCTGTTTTGTTTATGCAACCACACAAACAAAGCTGTTCCCCCGTTGAAACAACTCTGAGCCAAAAAAGACTAACAGAAGAGCAGGATGTAGGGGGAGAGACAGGAAAGAGCTGTAAGGAAGGAGCAGAGAGAAGAGAAAGTGAACAGTGAGCAGCTCGCGAACATCCCGAGCACTACCACCGATGGATTACCCCCATTTCCAACCATCCCCAAAAGCTACTGCAAGAAAGGGATTAGTGTACGTGCACATGAAGCCCCTGTCATTGGCTCCTTGGACATTATTTGTTTAATACTAACATTTAAAACCCTCAAAATGCATAAATTATTTTAAGTGCCTTACTGATTTGGTTTATTGATGTTTTGAAGTTGAAGTATTCATTATTTAATAATAAACTCCCATACTTAAGTTAAAGTTCATGTGAGTAGTGTTGCCTTCTTGCATTCGTTAACGAAAACCCAAACATTGCTGAATGCTTAGGGGAATATATCAAAATATTACTTGGTATACGAAATTGCATTTCTTGAAGATTTTACTCATTTCGATATCTTTCGAAACCTAACGAATATGAAAAACTTAGAATAAGTCCACAGTTGAGGGGGGGGGGGGGGGGGTGGAAGGAACCTCCTTGGCCAATGCCATCTTCACAGTGGTGGGACAAGAGTTGTAGTAACCCTTACCGCAGAGACCGCCGAAACTTCTCCATCCCCACAGTTGTGATCTAGCAGAACTTAAATCAGTGGAACTGCGGCCACCCACATCCCAGTCAGCGGAGCCGTTCGCACATGGTGGGTGGCTACCCTTAGGTGGGGGTGCAAGAACCAAACCTGGAGCTCCACAGCACCAGGTGATCAACTAGCTTGAGGTAAGATCGACTCAACACACACTTCTTCCGCACCAAGGTCACCAACCAGAAGGCTCCATAGACTCCAGCAAATTGCCAGGACTGGACTCCCTTGTTTTTAGCCCAGTCCTAGCAACTACTGAGCAGCACCCGGAGAACACCCACAGTGCTTGTATGAGTGTGAGGACAAAGGAGCAGAATTGACGAGCGGTAAGGAAAAGTAGTGGCACGTTTAAAGTGTGCTGGAGAGCTTGAGCACCACGAGATGTCACGTACTCTCAAAGCCCTTGAGATGGCAAAATCACATAGTCTTATGCCCTGTGAGTCAAAACAATTCAAAGTACTTTTAATTTTTGAAACTATGTTTAACACCAGCAAAGAGTGATTTGATTTTGGAATATTTTATGTACGCGTATTAACGTTTCACTGATTCAATTTTGTTTGTGATATTTATGTATTTAGTGGAATTGTCAGAGGGATACCTGGAGAGGTTGCCTACTGGCTGCCAAACCACCAATCTGGAAGCAGCAGTGGTGAAGGACAAATAAGCATCCGTGGAGGCCTGCATCTCAAGTATGTGTAAACTGATTCTTTAGTTTCGGCCTGTGCTTTAAATATTCCGGAACTTTTTTTGTTACCCCCACGAATGCCCTCACCCTTCCCCGACTCATTTGGCTAGTTTTTGGCCCGAGCCGTAATGCCTCCGGCCGGCCACATGTTGATAGATACATGGGGCCGACCACCTCCTATTTTCAATCTGTCAGCATCCCAGCCAGTGGAGATTGCCTGGGAGTCAATCTTTGTGTAATTTTAAGGGGCACAAAAGTTGACTGACAGCATAAATTACATTTTACATGTGTGACCCCAACAGCACTGCAGGTCACAGAGTGTAAGCCAACTTCTATCTTCCATCGCTCGTGTGCCAGCCACACTAGCTGAATGTTCCACGCCATGTTGAGAGCTCCTGTTTTACTTGTGTTAGTCGGCAGTGGCTAACTAGCACCCTGGGCATCCAAGTATTCTTTCACTCATAGTGTGGTGGGCACATGGTTAGATTACCCTGACCAATCCATAGAGCAATAATAAAAACAAACACATTTGGCTCAAATTCTAGTGGTTATACACAAGTGATCTTGTAAAATGGAAATGGTTTTCAGTTTGTTGGACATATCCAAAAAATTCAATTTTTTTTCCTTGGCCCTGGAGGAAAAACCTGAATATGCTGGTAAAATAGCAGGTAACCAACCTAAACAATTACAGTCTATCATGTAAATTACCTGATATCTAGACATTAATAGTCATGATAAACCATCACGCGACCCATTATTAGTGTTATCTTAAGGGTTCTGAATGTCTGCAGTTATTGCATGTTCGAGACCTCAAGATATGTGAACTCACCCACCATTTTTGCCTTGTTGCTCTAAACGTAGCACAAGGCCTCCAACTGGCGTGCAGTCTTTCCATTGGCAACTTGCCTGAGCACAACTCTCAGTGATGACCCCACCTTTTGATGGTATGCTTATGAAGATAAAAGTAGAATGTGTGTCTAACAACTCTGAAGTTGCTGTGTAGAAAATTCAGTAGCAAAAAATAATCCTGAAAACATTTTCACACACAAAAAAATAATCCTTAATGTTAAAATGAGAACTAAAACTTGCCTTTGGGTGCAAAACATTTCTTAAATGTGTTATATGTTTTAGACACCACTACAAAATATCCAACCGTAGTTCATTAGTGTTTTCTACCAACCCTCTGCAATACATTCATGTGCCAGCCAGGTGGTGCAGCACTACACTTCTGGAAAACATAAATTATGACCAGACACTGTTGAAAATGGATAAACTTTTTAGGAAAGAACTATAACATATTTCTTTCTCAACACAAGGAAATTAAAAGGAACCCATTTGTACTATCTAAAGCATTTTCGAAGTCCAGCATATAACAGACCTGAACATGTACGCCTACCAAAAATTAAAAGGAAAGTCCTGATAATGGAATCAAATAATATAGAAGCTATTAAAATATACACTTTGATGGAGAGATATAAAGAAAATCCAAATTTCAAATAACTTCAGACTACGTAACTTGACTAAATACAGTTCAACTTCTTGATTTATTTTTCTTCCAATTTTACATTTTCTGTGTGATACATGGATACAGCTTCTGTTTTAATAGAAGCTTAACAAAAGACCTTGCTGTCTTCTTTCATCCTTTGTCAGAACTTATGGTGCAGTGTTTATTTGCCAAACTTAGGAGTAACATCAACTATAACCATTTTTTGACAACACAAACTTTAATTCAGTTTTTTTAAAATTATTATTGAGTAAGAAGTAAATTGAAATTGGCCATTGGGAATGGTTTTCCTTCAAATTTGCATTTGTTACTTTTGGTAAGGGCTCAACTACAACTGGCAACGTAGATGGATGTCCGTATCCGTATGACACATTAGAATAGCAGACTACAATATGTGATGTCTAACAATGATATTCCATAAACTACAACCCTGTAAATACAACACACTGAGCATTGTTATAGTTATTTTCGTATCATATGCTGATATTTAACTGATTAAATTTAATTTAAGATGCAATGCACATTGATTACACGTATTATGATGCCACAGTAGAAGGTTGACAGTTTTCAAACCTATGTAGCACAATAGTAGGGTCCATGAAAAAGAAAAACATTATTGTAATAGAAAGCTATTTAATTACAACGTTGTATACATGAGTCACTTATCAAAAATGCCATCATTTAAGTGGCTGTCCTTGTATCTAACACATTCATGTATTCTGTACACAAAATCATGCATCACACGTTTCAGTGATATTCATTTCCCTCACTTCAGCAATAATGTGTTCCTTTAGCTGTTGAATATTGCAGAGATTGGCAGCATAGACTTTAGACTTCACATATCCCCAAAAAGAAAAATTAGGGTGCTGTTACGTCCAAGGGACCTTGCTGACCAGCTGATGTCTCCAAACCGTGAAACTACACACACTGGCAAAAAGTTAACATACTATTGACACTGACTCCTGAAATGTGTGTTAGATTGCACCATCATGATGAAACCAGAGTTCACCCTTTTCGTTTGAATTAGGAAACTCCAGTAGTGTCGAAATTGTTGGTAGCTGGCTACTGTTACCGTCACGGTTTGTCTGTTTACCTCAAAAATGTACGGTCCGATGATGCAGAAAGCTGACACCCCACACATAACTGTTCCCTTGGTAATAGAGGATGTGATGCCCCTCCAGACAATTTGCCATGTTGTCTATAGCAAACTGAAATACTAAACTGTAAAAATTAATGTTTCCTAAGATGCACTTGTTCCCCCACTAGGTCTTGTACATTCCCAAATAGTACGCAATTCAAATTAGTCACATCCTACTGTGACACACTACATAATTTATACACTAATGTTGAGACGCTTGACCATCTCATTATTGTAGACTATGTTCTGCACATATAAAAACTTACGTTTAACCTGCCCACCTGAAAAATAATTATTGATGAAATGTCACTCCCTACCTGTGAAGAATACCTTCTAAGCTGTTCTAGTTGCTAGCTGCCCTGGTTGAAAACTAAGTTCGTCCAGCAAAGCAACGTCTCTCGCAGATTCAACGGGGCCACTAACCATCTAGGCTACCTGACACGGCCGTATGACTGATGGGCTGTTCCTAAATGGCAAGGTGCCGTTGCAGTCATGGGAAGCATGACATTGCACACACTCATTGATCCCTTACCCATCCAACCAGCTGTGTTAAATTAAAGACAACTGTTCCTAAAACGCAAGAGAACTTTATATAACATTCGACTCGTGAGTCTTGTTCATTTTTATTCGAATTTATAGATACATTTCTGAACCCTGTGAAGTATGTTTTAAACCTTCGCCAGAGCCGAGTTCAGGGTGAATCTGGCTCCCATCGGGCATCATGGCATAACACCAAAGTACAAAATGTACGCATTAAGCTGGGAAAAAAAAAAAAAAAAAAAAAAAAAAAAAAAAAAAAAAAAAAAAAAAAAAAAAAAAAAAAAAGGGTCCATTTGAGACATTTTATGCTCATTATGGAGTGGAAATATACGTAAATGTTATATGCTCATTGTAGAGCTACACTACAAAATATTTCATATCAAGTTTGTAATTCATTTAGGCAAGAGCACATTTGATACATTTTGTATATATTATAAATAGTGTATTAACTTATAGAGGATTAGTCTGAAAAACAGTGAAAACCCCTTTCTGCATATTCCTTATGAAAAATTACGCCAAAAACATACATGCAACGTATGGTCTACGATGCTTCATAAGGATGGTACATGCCTTTGAAGGTGGAGCTGAAAGACACGTTTCTTGTAAATTTTACAGAAAGTATTTGAAATGGGAGAATGGCATCCAAGATAGTGTGTTGAACGAATATCAGCAACCACAGCAAAACCAGTCGCTGTCATTCAACCATTTTTGT
This sequence comes from Dryococelus australis, assembly GCA_029891345.1. Taxonomy (NCBI): domain Eukaryota; kingdom Metazoa; phylum Arthropoda; class Insecta; order Phasmatodea; family Phasmatidae; genus Dryococelus; species Dryococelus australis. Next base: position 69,425,916 of record CM056998.1, on the reverse strand, counting down.
TGCATAAAATTCTGTGATTCCAAAGCCTAATCGGGTTTCAAATGATGTATTATTAAAAATCACGTTAAAATTAATGAAAAAGGTTGTTTTTTTGGTACCACACTAAACCCCACCATTTGTGAGGAATTCACACTGGTCGCAACTATTGCATTACTGCAACAGACATGCAATCCACAAGTATCACACATTGTTTTGCTTGCCCGGTCTACCGGGAGGGCAAGCAGAATTACAAGGCAGCCCTGTTTGGTGCTGCACAGAAATGGGGCAGAAGGCACTCAGTATGTACGCAGCTATGTAACCCAAGAGACAGGTTCCACACCACTCCATCTTTGCTGCCACTGACCAGCACCTATGAGATACAGGAACTGTCACCAAATGGGAACATGATTCTGGACATGGATGGCGTGTGCATATGACACAGAAGAGGAGGTCCTTGCTTCCATCGAAAAAGCACCATCCACTAGCCCATGTAATGGATGCCAACCGAAGTACTGTAATACGGGTGCTTCACCAGCAACCACTGCGTCCTTATCATCTGCATACGGTGCGACAGGTTTGGACGATTATCCTCTTAGGCTACAATTTGCACAGTGCTACCTTTACACATAGCAGTTTACTGTAAACACGTGGACATGTATTGTGCACGACCATCTCACTACGCCATTTCCGTCTTCCTCCACAACTTAATGCTGCTGTTTACTGTCAGTTTGTTGAGTAGGACTACACCACACTAATGCCTAGAGGATGTTCCACTTGACGTGTGATTGCATTTGCGGTTTCAGTATGATGTTGCCCCAGCACATTTTGGCCAGGATGTGCGAACATAACTGGATAAGGCATATCCTGACTGCTGGATTGGTCGAGGTGGACCCATTGCCTGGCCCGCAAGTTCCCTGACATGAGGGCTTTTTTTTTATTTGGGGACATGTTAAATCATTAGTGTATGGCAAGCTTGTCAACAGTGAAGAGGACCTGCTGGCAAGACTCGCTAATGCATTTGACAACCTGCATTAGCCAAATGCAAGGGGTATTTGGGAGGGTCAGATGGTCCCTGCAGCGAAGCTGTGACCTGTTTTAAGTTGATGGTCAGCACTTTTGACCAACTCTTATACGGACTTACACTTTATAGCTTTTACTGATGTGTACTGTAATGGTAATTACATGCACTGTACTTGACCATATGTTATTAAAGGTTTGTGTGTGTGTAACCTATGAGCATGTGAAGGTAGCTTCCCTGGGCATACCCTACTAGCCATACTAACTTTGTCAGCGTAGGTTCCATTAACTGAAAGCCCACATGTCAACACCCCAGGGACGTGACAATGTTATGCCTGCACTGAGGAATGGGATGTGATCAACGAACACATTATCACTGCTTAGAAGAAATCAAAGTGCATTATTTTATGCGTTTGTAAAGGAAACATGAAAATTTAAACACTATTTTTGATAGATAAAGGCCGGGCTACAATTGATTTAGCACAGAAGGCAGCACAGGCACAGAAAGTAGAATACATGTATTGGCTGTTCACTGTAACTTTTTAAGGCCCACCCAACAGGCATAAACCAATAATAAAAATAGCTTATTGCAGCCTCAGGCATTAAATTTTGAAGGTGGTGAAATGTATACACTGTATTTATTAGTCACATTGCAATGTTTATATTAAAAAGCAACAGGACGATGTAAATTGTATGAAAGGAAAAATTTAGATGGGCATTAAAAAGTGCTCACTTTATCGTGAACAGACTATATTAGCACGACACTTGCTACAATCACACAGAGCACATACACAGAAAATAAGCACAGGGGAAGTGCACAGAAAGTAGAGCTACATCCTATAATTCCTGTGCGTGTATGCCATGTGCCGTGTGTGGCCAATCACAACGTCAATACCACAGAGTTCATGTGACAATGAAAATGGCTACAAAAGTAGTGAGTTTGGCATCATATAAACACAAGATTGTTTTGATTGGAATTATTATTGTACAGGCAATGTATGTTAAGAAAACCGGTATAACATTTCCTTTCATTTTCAACGACTGTTTTCTGTAAACGTCCGCAGTTTCTGTGCGTGTGCGATTTTGATCGTAGCATTCAGATTCGAGCTGTGCGTGTGTTCTATGCTATCACACATGCTGTGTGTGTGCTACCTTAAATCAATGGTAGCCCGACCTTAAAAGCAGATGAACACCTTTTTGACTTTTCCATTTCTTTCACAGTGTGGTCATCTTCCTTGGCATGTATTTTTTACAGCAAATTGAATTATTTCCATCTGCATCATCATTTTTTTTTTCAATAATTGATTAAAATTTAAGACATGATATTTTGGTTCTCGAGGAGGTGAAAACAGGGTTAACTGAAGTTTTGAATGAAAATTGCCAGTCTCTTGGCTGTTTGAGATGTTTTTCATTGTAGCTAGCAGGGGTTTACCCTTTCGGTCTGTGGGACAAAAGTGCAGGCTTTTTGGGGGTCCCAAAATAAAGTAAAATACATTTATTCAATTACAATAAAGACCAAATTTATATTATCATTCCTGGAAATAAACATACATATTATGCAATTCATTAATCAGTGATAGCGGCATACAAGTAGAGGCAAAAAATTTGAATTATTAGTCTGCTTTATTGACATCCCTTTTTTCATTCAATTTTACCTACATTAGTGTCACATTTATGGGTGGAAAAAAAAAAAAAAACGAAAAACTGAAACATTCTTCTTTTAAGTTTATCTTCTCAGGACACAATCCAGGAACTGTACAAAGCTGGTGAAAGTATGTCTTATGACACAGCTTGGGATAATAGAATCGTGGACAAGCCACAATTTTTCCATGTTTTCAATATAATTACAAGTGATTATATTGTGACATTTAAATCATATGCTATTTGATAACTACTAGGCCCCATACTCTTCCTAGTTTATATAAATGACATCCCATGTGCCTTAACAACAGAAACTACTCCAATCTTATGAACAGATGATACTAGCATCTTAGTCTCTGGAGACTCAGTAAATGATCTTACACAAAAAACTGACACTACATTTACAGAGCTAAATGCATGGTTTACTGCGAACAAATTAAATCTCAACCTAGATAAAACATATCTTACGAAATTTCCTCACAAAGAACAGAAAAAAACATTAATTCATATGTAAGCAGTAACAGAGACACAATTAATGAAGCTGCAGTGATTAAGTTTCTCTGCTAAAAAGTAGACAATTTACTTACCTGTAATTCTCACATTGCGTATATTTTACCTAAACTAAGTTCAGCATGTTTCGCCCTACGGAGTGTTGCAGAGGTCTTGGACAAAAATACAGCAAAAATGGTATATTTCGCATATTTTCATTCCATCATGTGTTATGGTATAAAACTTTTTGGGGTAATTCCACTGACAGCAAAAAAGTGTTTAACATGCAGACTTCTTTTCAAGAGCTCAGAGATTTTAACATTTGCATGTGAGTACATGTTTTCAGTACTTATATTCATGTCCAAAAACAGCCATTTATTTCAGAATAATGAGTTCTTTCATAAGCATGACACTACAGTAAAAAAAATACTTACATGTGACTCCAGTTAACTTAAAACTTGTTCAGAAAGGGACATCCTAACTTGGACGCCAACTTTTCAATAAGTTACCACAACAACTTCAAGAAATTTGCTTCTCAAACCAAAAACTCTTTAAAAATCAGCTAAAATAATTTTTTCTAAACTGACATTTTATAGTGTAGATGAATATCTAAACTACAAAAATTAAGAAATTGTTGCATAACATATCTTTGTATGCATTTCTTGTTCCAGTTTTTCTCGTTCGCTTTTTCTTTTGTTTCAGCAAAACGACGATACCCTACAGCATGTTGGTGTTGGCGGAGGATGCGATACGTGTACGTGTAATCAGATAGAGAGAGAGATATATATATATATATATATATATATATATATATATATATATATATATATATATATATATATATATATATATATATATATATATATATATATATATATATATATATATATATATATATATATATATATATATATATATATATATATATATACTGTCCAGTATATAAGCTTTGTAAACTGCAAATTTGACTTGTCCAATATCTTTGTACAGCTATATATTGAAAAAAAGATCTTACGGAAGCAACAAAACAAAACAGATACTCTGATGCAATTCACGTCTGTTTACCATTCTTTCTGGATACCAAATTACTGCTGCTAAAAGATAATTTGCAATCCAAAATCCATTTCGCTGTGTGAAATGTTTCATTATACTGATATGCAAAGTGTAAGTATATTAAAAATTTTACAAAATGTTAAATTGTTGAGATGTAAAAATTTGTTTTGGGGCCTAAATTAATCCTAGTCAGTTTGTCCCTGCATCCTATTACCAAACCGAGGACTCTAGTTTTACATGAAGCACTTGTGACCAAGTTTGTGTTGGGAACTGATTGACAAAACTATTTCAGTTTATACGAAAACCTAGTAAACTACATTCAGTAATATCAGGTATTTGGAAAATAAAAGTAACTAAACTATAAAATTACTGTCCAAGCTCACTTGATAAGTGAATGAAAATCACGGATACCATATAAATAGAACTGAATAAAAATAAAAGAGCAGACACAGAGAAATGACGGGAATCAACAGGCTTATCTCACACCATCAAAGTTATACAATTACAATCCTTACGGATTACTATCCTACTGGTCTACTTTGAACGATGAAGATTCTCGCCAATAAACATTCGTTGCCACCCGGCACACTTGCTAAGCTCAAAGTAAACACGTAGTTTAAAATAAAAAATAATAAAACCGATACTCACCTTACAGCGAAAAAGAATCTTTGACGGAAACATAATAATGGAATAGTTCTCATTTGTTGTAAAACACAATAGTTATATCACATTAACTACTGAAAAGAAACCTATTTCACGTACAAGAATAGCATAACGAAAATATTATCCACCTACAGATTACGGGAACGTAACTGAAACAACTTTCAACGCTATTGCCGTAGTTTTATGACTACTACACGCGCTCCTCTACTTGCACCACTTCAAATTCTAACACAACAACACGACTCCACTATTTGATTTGACTGCGCTAATACCTTCTCGAGGCCACGTGCCTGAAATGTATTGTTATTAACAACAGTTTGCTATTGGTCTCAATGGTACGAAGCAAAGAAAAATAAAGTTATATTTGAAAATAAAATTTATAACATTCGAATTATTTATACAGAATTATTATACTTGGTTGAAAAACCTACGTTCAAATTTGCTAAACTTTCGTAATAAAAACGTATTCACCTAACGAATACAAAGGAATTTTAAAGCTAGGCTCACAATTTGGGAGCATATTACAAGTTATTTTTTAATTTCTTTGGCCGAAGATAATCATAATGACACATATATTTGTAAAAAATTTAAATCCCAGTCTCACTGTCAGTATTCCCTTTAAACTTTATTTTAAGACAAAATAAGGCCATCAAATTTATATTCCAACAAATTTTAACAAATAAACTGGATTTGTATTGGAAAACTTCATGCTGTTAATTGTTTTTTACTAGCTTAATATTTAAAAATAATTTTCTTTAAGAGATATGAGTTTTGTTTTCCTATGCAGTCCACTGCAGGAGAAAATGTAAAGAATTTTGAAACATATTTTCGCTGCTTTACTAAATTAAAATATTATTTATTAGAGATACTCCCTGCACAATGAAATTATGTGCTTTTGAGTTCCCAACATTTGCCTACCTATAAGAGCCATGCAGAGGCCTCGTCTAACTAAAGATTAATAAGTGTACATACATGCAGCCACCTAAAACAAGCAACTCGAAAACAACACCCGAACACTAGGGAAATCAATAGATAACAGAAGGATTCAATATTAAATAACCTTCATGCCAACTGCCCTCACACAAGTCCATTTGCCCGTGGTAAACGGCATCCACTGCAGGGAGCAGCACTCTACCGGGTGCCAGTGTGCGCTGGTCCAGTAGTTCACCGTATCGGTTACACCCCGAAACAAGATAGGTCACGAGTATGGCCAGGGGTGCCAAATAACAGCGCTTGCAGCATCGAGAGCAAGTGCAATCCAAGGTAGTGCAAGGTGCAGTGAAAATATGTGAGCACGTGCGAACATGTTTTAAAAAGAGATTCAGTGAAACCGGGCATAAATTGAATTGCGTCAATTACGAGATACTCAAGGATGCCTGTTCACACAACATGCCTACATAAAACCCTATAGTATTTTAAGTGCCCCCGAGGTCCTCAGTGTACCTGTGCAATCTTTTCTCTAATTTTCATTTCTCACATGTTTCATCCTCACCTCATTTCATCCAGTGTTTGCTTTGTATTAAAGGGTTTTTATGTTCTGTGTATTTGTTTATGCCACAATTGCAGGCAGGTAAGCAACATGTGTGTATGTGTGTGTGTGTGTGCAGTATAATTTTAGTGGAAAATAGTTTGTACGGCTTGCTTGCCCGCCAACCCTCCCAGCATGCTGCGCCAGAACAGTTAGTCATTCTACAGTGTCTCGAGGAGGTGGACGTGCGGACTGGCGGGTCGTGTTTCACGTGCTCACAACAAATGACAAGTTCAACTCTTGAACTTGTCATTTTATCGCTATAGACCGTTATTATACCGGAATCTGTGATTATTTAGATGCCCGAGAATCTCCACTCCTCTCCTTCCCAAGGTTTAGCATAGCCTGGGAAAGCATAACTTTTCTATAATCTTTTGTGGCCATGTGATGTGCCATTTGTAAAGTGCTACCCGGCTGGCAGGTTAAGCCCAGCCACTGTTTGTAAAGTTATTTCCTAGGGGAAAGTATAATAAAACCGAGTGAACTTACATGAGTATGCATATTCATTCGGGTTACCTACGGGCTGTAGGGGTGTGGGCCCCCACCTTTCTCGCAAATGCATAAGTGTTATATGCAGAGGAAGAACACGCCTTCTGCACCAGACGTTCAGAATATGAACGCAGTGCCATCCACGACTTCTGCGCCCGAGTCACAGCCAACATCCGCAACTATACTTTCATACACCTCTCTGCCACCCATACCAATAACACCATATGTTCCGCCAATGCAGACCTACTACTCCAACCCAATGTATATCCCTCATTTTCCCGCAGTATTACCCAGTATGCAAAACCAATTCCCGACATCCACACCCTTTCCAAATGTACAACCAGATGTCAACAGTGCTGTAAAAACAATGCCCAGTGGAAGCAACATGGCGGATCCACAGTTTCCACCAATGCCAACCCGCTTTCGTACACTGTCAACATACTCTGGGCAGTTAAATGAGGACTCATCCGCATTCGTCCAAAACTGTACCATGTGCCTACAGCAGTACGTTGTCTCGGAGGACAACTGTCCTGGATGTGTAAGGAAACAGCTGGAAGGGGAAGCGAGGAAGTCTATGAACCACTACAGACTCACCTGGGGAGAATTTCTACATGTATTCCAGTGTCAGTTTGGGGGAGCCTTTACATCAATACAGGCGAAAAAGCTAGTTAACTCTTCAAGAACAGCAGAAAGGTGAAACACTGACAGCATTAATAATTCGCAAGACTGACCTAGTGTGGAGGTTTCGCCCAGGACTAACAGAATGTAAGGTACTGGAGGTGATCGCAGAGACAGCCCTACAATAATACCAGCCAGCTCTTGTCCCGCTACTAAATAGTAGACTGACAAAGTTTATGCACGCTATAATTATCCTCGAATGCAACATGAATGCTACCGTGATGTGAAATTGGAGGCGCACGGATGTGCCAAGGACCTCGCGACTTCGGAAACAACCACTGCGAAAATCACCTAGTGAATCGACAGGATAACCAACCGTGAAGACAGGGACAACCACGTTTGAACAATATAAACAGTTTTCAGAACCACGCATGAGGAGGCGGTAACAACATCAAGCGCGAGTGTATACCGGAATGCGAAATGGTTCGTTCGGTGGGATCGGTCACAACCACCACCCCCTCCCATGCTCCTATACCATAATGGTACTGCCTGGGACAGCTATTCCACAGGCACGACTGTACACGGAATCCACAATGAAACAACAGCAACAGCAACACCCACCAGTGGCCTGCCAGTAGTGAAGACCAGAAGAGAAACGGGTTGTAGGAGTAAAGTAGCCTGCCGTTGCCTTTACTACTCCCTGAACAACAGTCCGATGGTAACGCCTCAGCAAGCGTTAATATGTAAGGTCAGTAGCAAGAGTGCTAAATTGATAAAGCTGCATCCAATAAGGTTTGTCAAACCCCATTTGTGAACAATAGTGACAATGTCAACCGGTCAGTGGTCCAACTTGAAAATGGTCAGTGTACTAAATCAGTAGTAGGACAGGCCACAGTAGCGATTAAAATCAGTTATCTTGAAACAATCACAACCGCAATAGTAACAGATTAGATAACAGAGGATGCCATTTTGGGAGTACCTTGGTTGATGGAGAAGAAAACGGTTGTGGAGACAGCTGAGCGACGTATTCATTTTGAGGCTAAAGAAAGACGTACAGTCTATAATGTAAACAGCTGTAGAGTGGAACAAGAATCGGAGGTAAAACTATCAGAATTTGAGCACGAAATTGCTGTAGAGCACCAAGCTGCCTTTGAACACCTGTTAATAGAGATAAAAATTGTTAATAAGGGTTAATAAACCAACTCAGAGGTTGTGTCAACTTCATGCCCATAAATCAGGTCGTGTGTAACGTGATACTCCCTACAACAGCATCAAGGACTTACTAAGTTCCTTAGGGAGGTCAGAATAAAGTTTTCAATCAACCTGCATAGCAGCTACTGACAGATACCAGTAAGCCAGAAACACTGGGAGAAGACTGCTTTTACAGCACCAGACGGTCGATCGTACCAATTCTGCGGCATGGCTTTTGGTCTAAAATATGCACCAACAACATTTCAAAGCATGATGGTGAGAATACTGGACAGTTTTGTAGACGAATTTTCATACGCCTTCTTGGACGATGTGGTAAATTGGTCCGAGACATGTGAGGAACACCTGCATCATCTGTCAAAAGTGCTGGAAAGGCTCGAAATCAATGTTCTGACGTGCGCCGTGAATAAGTGTCATTTAGGAAAAACCGATCACGAATACCTTGGCCACATGGTTAGCGAAGCAGGCAATAAGCCAAACTCCAAACAGCTGGTGCTGATTGAGGGTCAACAAGCACAATGAATACGCAAACAAATTAGGGAATTGTTTGTCCTAGTAAACTGGTTACAGGAACACATCGGACATTTCGCCATTATCACGACACCCCTCACAAACTGCTATCTCCCCAGCAGTGGTATGTGTGGGGTAGTGTGCAGGAAGAGGCATTCCAGAAAATGAAAAAGAAAAGTTCCGATTGTGCCCTGCACTAGCAAGGTATGACCCAGCGTGCCACTTATACTTGCAAACCGATGCCAGCATGGAGGTGCTGGGCGCTGTCCTTTACTGGTATAGTGATGCGGGAGAAAAGAGAGTAATAGATTATGTGAGTGTAAAACTTGGTAGTGCCGAGTGCCGATATGATGTGAACAAGTGAGAGTGTCTCGAGGTAATCTGGGCAGTGAGGTAGTACCGTCTGTATTTAGAGTAAAGACATTTCACTTTAAGAGTGGATAATCGCTGCCTGGTGTGGCTGGATAGCATGCTAGAGGCTCATAGCAAGATAATCCGGTGGGCACTGCTATTGCAAGCTTATGACTTCACTATCGAGCACGTACCAGGCGAAGAAAGCGAGCTTGTGGACATACTGTCATGAGATCCTAACGAAACTGTTACGGTAACCGATGACGTAGAGAGGGAGGAAGTGTTGCCACCTTTCACTCAGGAACCACTTATCGAAGCAAACGTAAAAAAAGTAACCATTGTAGAAAGGGATGTGTTTGTGTCAGAACTGTACAAGGAGGTAGTAGCGGCTCAAGAAATCTGTGCATTTGTCCGGTAGACAAGGGCAAAATGCGAGAGGGAACATGTCAAAGAATGGCGAGTAATCGAGTAATGCGTGGAGACCTGTTCGCAAAATGATAAAAACAACATGGAGGATCTATGTACCCGCTGCATGACTGGAAAAAGTTTTTAAGCACAACCATTCCACTTTGATGGCAGGACACCCAAGGTCCGAACAAACCATTAAGAATTTTTCTGGACCGGTCTAACACATTGTGTGAGAAACAAAGTATGGAAGAGTAAAAAATACAATTTATTCAAAACATGTAGGATAGACGACAACCAACAGCAACAGCCCAGACAGCTACGAGAACAAATCGAAACAGTATGTTTAGACTTGATGGGCCCGTGCCCAAATCAACTGGGGGCAAGCATTTTATTTTTGTGGTAATGGACAACTTCTCGCAGTGGGTCTAAGTGTACCCCATAAGCAGTGCAAGGATGGGACCAATAGCGAAACACATGCAGAGTATATTCGTTCTTTTCTGGGGTTATCCCAGCGAAATAATGGCAGATAATCGGACGCAATTTAAGGGTAAATGTTGGCGGGAGCTATGTATGGTCTGGAAAGTGCAGCATTTGAAAACTGCTGGGTATCACCCCCCCTCTAAACAAAAAAGAAGCAGTGCAACCAGGAGTTAATGGTGCAACTCAGGCTCCGTGTGGGCGAGCAGCTTAATAGCTGGACCGACAACTGCCCACCGCACTTTTCATGTTCTGCCACTGAGTGAACGCAACAATGGAAAAATCCCCAGGGAAGGTACTGTTGGGGAAAAACAAAAACCTGCCCGGCGAGTGAAACTGCCCACATGTAAAAGACAACTGTGCAGCCGACACCAGTGGTGCACGGAAAAAGTGGCGCCGGCTCAGGTAGCATGAACAGAGGGAACAGAGTGTGGTATGCTGCCTGATGGCTGCCAGAAAGTAACATACTGCCGAAAGCACTTGTACATGGCTGGTTGTTTACAAAAAACAACACCTGTAGTCGGCCATGGGAAAGAATTTTTGTGTGGGACTCGCACACAGATGGACGGGGCCACGCCGCATGATCTAAACACTTGGCTCGACAACTTATTGGGTGAGAGTAAGGAAGAAAACCACCAGAACACACCGGAACGACGTACGGGCAGCCATCGATGACTTCCCCGGTCAAGAAGTGTAAGATGCCCTGAACGGCCTAGACAGCGCTGTTCATGACGAGCAACAGCAAGTAGAAAGGAAGGAGGAAAGTGGTCCCGAACCTCCAGCAGAGGTCAGGCCACCTTGTGCAAATGAGACGCCAATGTCAAACTCCACGGGGTCTTCAAGGGGTCTGCATCAAGCCAGTACCACCCAAAGGGGCCCCAGACATCCACCACGGGCGGCGGCATGGAGAGAGGAAACAGAAAAAGAACTCCTAATGTAAATACCAGCAGCGAGGTACCAGAATAGCCAGTAGATGATGCAGACGACCCGGAGCCCTACAACGAAGGAGACACTGACGAGACCCCTGGTGAAGTCCTAGAAAGGGAAAGTGGTGTGGCACTTCAAGAAGGAATAACAGAAGGAGAGCATTGGATCTGGCATCACCAGATGCATAGGCATTGGTAGGGGTGAGCCCGATGGCCTCTCTCAAGTGTGCAACAGCACAGCGACATCAAGAGCAACAGTTAGCGCTGAGGAGCTGGAAACAGCCGTAGTACTACATACAGAAGATGTGGAGGGTAGGAGTTACCCCTTGCTTTGGAAACGCCCACTCTCAGCATGCAAGGCAACAGGAGTCTGGAGGTTGGAGAGCAAGATCGGCCTACCACAATGGTGCTACCAGTTCGCTACTGGTCTCAGTACACGTATAGCAGTGAGGGAAGTAGAAAAGTGAGTAGCGAAGGGGACGGCGAGCATAGTGGGTCGGCCAGCTCGCTACTCCTGCGACATTCGTGGATGCAAAGACATCCACCGCAGTACTGTACCACTTGTGGTAGCGCCACAGCGTGCCACGGCATGCAGGTCTGCCACCAGCAGCCGAAGAACATCAGGGGACTGCAGCCTTGTAGGGAGCCCCACTGCCTACGTCCTTGCAACAGGGAGCAGAGGAGATGTTCCTGTTGCGAGTGTTCCAATGGCTGCAAACGGCCTCGTAGTGGGTTAGCGGGCTTTGACGCCATCTGCTCTCGCCAAATCCATTTGCCCTCCATGAACGGCAGCACTCAACCAATCGCTCATGCGCACCGATTCAGTAGTGCACCACATCAGTTACACCGAAGCAAGCTAGTTCACGAGTACAGCCAGGGGTGCCAATTAACAGCGCTCATGTCGAGAGCAAGTGCAATGCAAAGTAGAAAAAGGTGCAGTGCAAACACGTCAGCCCACACGCACATGTTTTAAACAGATATCCAGTAAAACAGGGTGTAAGTTAAATTGCGTTAATTACAAGCCGCTCAAGGGTGCCTGTTCACGCAAATGCCTACATAAGTCCCTATAGTATTTTAAGTGACCCCATGGGCCGCAGTGTACCTGTGTTATATTTTCTGTACTTTTCATTTCTCACGTATTTCATCCTCTCCTCTTTTCATCTGGTGTTTTCTATGTACTGAAGGATGTACTTATGTTCTTATGCTATGTACTTATGCTATGTACTTATGCTATGTACTTATGTTCAGTGTATTTGATTATGCCACAATCGCAGGCAGATAAGCAACATGTGCATGTGCAATGTAATTTTTGTGGGTAAGAAAGTAGTCAGCTGGGTTTGCTTGCCCACCAACCAGGCTAGCACACCATGCCAGAACAGGTAGTCATTCTACAGTGACTCGAGGGGGTGGACATTCGGACCGACGGGGTCGTGTTTTGTGTGCTTTGGCGCTGCTTCAACTCTTGAATTTATCATTTCACCGCAATGGATAGTTATTGTACTGGAACTTGTGTTTGTTTAACTGCCGGAGAATATCCACTCCTCTTCTTCCCTTGGTTTAGCATCGCCTGCAAAGGCATAACTTTTCTGTAATATTTTGTGGCCATGTGCCATTTGTGCAGTGCTATGCTGCCAGTGGGTTAACTCTGCAACTGTTAGTAAAGTTGTTTCATGGTGGAATGTATAGTAAAACCCAGTGAACTTACGTGAGTTCTGTCTTCATTCGAGTTGCCTACACACTATAGGGCCCACAAGGGACCCCCTCCTTTCCCATAAATTCGTAAGTGTTTAATTCAGAGCGTTTTTACATGTATTTCAGTGTTTTTTATTTTTGTTTGCCTAAATAATGGTGATGTGAGTCAACCCAAGACCTCACTGTGTAGCATTCATAAAACAGGGAAAGTATTTTATTAATATCATATCTGAAGCAGCATCGGAAGGATAACTCCATGGCCGTCGGTGCATGACCCGGAGGAAGGAATCAGCTCTTCTTACAGCAACTTGACATTGCACTACTGCAATGTCTGGCACCCAAGAATAACAGCAGATGTTTGGGGAGAAATGCTGCTAAAAATCCTACCCGACTCACAACCTTAAATTTGACCACTTTTGATCCATCATACTACCATCAACCTGTTTGTTGTTAATGCATTCTTATCGGTTTTTCAAATTAATTAACCAGTAATGTATGTACTTTATAAATAATTTCACGCAGTTTGCTTTTTTGGCATAAACTTTCAATGCCAAACTTAATTAATGATAAGAATGCAATATAAAAATATATCATTTTGAACTTCAACTCAGCTTTATCCCCACCACCAACTGATAATAAATTATAGATGCTTTAATTTATATATATATATATATATATATATATATATATATATATTATATATATATGACACATCAATTTTATATGATTATCTAATTTTAAAAATCTTTTTTTTTTCTTTCTATTTTCTCACCTACACTACAAATTAAAATGATGAATGATGAAATGTACCCCATGGGCTGCTCCAGTAAACTAGGGACTCAACTACACACAATAAAGGCGAGATTAATTAGCACATTTGCAAACAACAGAACAAAACATTAGACAGACATCACGATACTAACATTCACTCCAGCCAGGAGCTTCATACTGGATTTACATTGGCGCGACAGGTGCTATGCGATGGAAGTATCGCTTCACTCAATCACAGACGAGTATTTTGTGATGCCAATGCTACACAAATCTGGGGTGCGATGGATTTTCTGATTATAAATAAATTTTGCCACGTCGTGGACGCGACTAGCGCCAATAAACGAGTGGAATTTCTTCTTGCTATAGTGGTGGCAATGTTATGTTGATCACATTATTTGTAATAACATGTAAAGATATTATCTTGTTGGTGTTGCCGCAATATTTTATATGTAGATAATGATTTGTGCTTTCTTTAAGCGTAGTTGGTTGTAGATAACACTGTGGTATGTTTCCCTGAGTGAAATGTAATATTAATCGGCACGTGTGTACCGCTTCGTAAAACTGGGGTTTCAGGAAATGTGTACAGTGATGATTTCCCTGAACGATTCTGCAATTAAATTAATTAATGCTAGTGACAAACAAACGTGATTTTAGTGAAGTTAACTTGTAAGGTTTTCCATAGTAAAACCCGAGTTCAAAGGTTTGCGAATTTTACAAAGAGTGCCTGAAAAAGCTGCTATTTCAACGCATGTAGTGTGTAAATATAATTTGTTTATTTACCTGTAAGTATCGTGAATTCAACGAGTGTAAGGTGAACTTCTGACAAAGTGTGTGTGTGTGTTTGTTGCTGCATATGTACGAATTCTAACAGCGACATATACATCGGATTTTGTTTTTCCTTGAAGATGAAATTTTCCAAGTTACAGCAATTTGAATGTTATGCCATACAAGCAAAATTTTCCACTGTCCCATCAAAACAATGTTCAATTCAAAATGCCACTGCCATCTCACGAAATATGTTAATCTAAAGCCCCCATCCAATTTCTGTTTCCTCCCCCACCGCCCCCAAAACATTTTCCAAACCCAAGCTACACGCATCCCTGCGAGGCCAACAGATTTCCAGCATAAGATAAATAAAATTAACACAACGCAAAGAAAAGTAACTCGGCAAAACCAAAACAGGTTGGAATGCCAACCTTGCTATAATATCCTACATTAATATAGTTAGGCACATTCTATTTTTTCCAATTGGAAAACTATAATTAATACATATACATTGATGTGGTTGTTTGTGTTTCAAATTATTATTCTTCATTCGTTCTCACATATATTCAAAAGGCCTTCTGAGACATTTTCGTATTTTCAGCCTTGAAAGCTAAAAACAGTGTTTTTTTTTTATGTCGCATTGCATCAATGGGTTTTCATTACAACAAATTTTTATTATTATTTTTAATTTAAGCACAAGAGATGGGCTGATGCTGCCCAAAATCCAGAACTACCTGGATATTGACAGAATGATGTCCTCATGTCTTTGTGGGCATAATTTTGAATAGAATCTGTTTCGAGACAACAGCAACAAAACCTTAATTTTTGGTGCAGTTCCTATAACACAAGTAGTTTCTGGTCAGCAATAAGGAGGACCACTTCTAGCTGGAAATGACAATGCTGCATCATTACATCTAGTGCACTCTACACCAAAGAACAAAGAAAATCAAAGTGTTTCAATAAAAATTCAGGATACTCAAGAAGTAATGCATTGTGCAGTGAAACTTGAGATAATGCATTGCAAAGTATAAACCGTTATTTGGCAGCAACATAAGAAATACTGTATTCAAAGTTTCTGTTTCTTTTGGCGAAAAGAAGGAAACGTTACTGAATGAGACAAAAACTGTTAAATGTTTTTAATATTTGATGCCTCGGACATGGAGAAAATGTTAGTTTTGGTCGACAGGGTTAAAAAGTAACTGGAAACAAGTTACTTTAACTAGAACGGGGTGCCATGTGTTAAATCAGTGATGCTGCTAGTATTTATCCAGGAATGAGCTTTTCCAAAAAAAAAAAACACATTCCAAAACTCTTTTGTGTTCTCTATTACGTATATATGAATTAAGCTCTCATTTAAGGCTCCTGCCCACCTCGACACATCAGCTGCATTTCAGTGTGTCTGTAATACTAGTTTTTCATGAAATTATTAAACGTTTGTACAGTGTGTTATTGTACTAAAAGAACTCTCATGTCAGATGAGTGCTATTGAGTGCTTTGAAGATGTCACACACATTATAAAAACAATTTAAGAGTAGGCCTATGCCAAAATAGAACAAAAAATTGCTTTTTCAAAGTGCAGTATCTCAAAATATATGCATTAGATACATATTCAAGAGCACTGCATTGAACCTTCCTACTGACTTTCACCAATAAAATTAAGGGGTCATTGCAGAAAGTCCCATACGCACACGCAGCCCAACGAGAACACTGCCCGCCAGTTGTGAGCCTTGTGCGTCGTGGTGATGGAGCACTTGATGCGCATGACAGTCTGGCACTTATCACTCTGATGCTCCTTAGCATTAATTTGCAGAAAAAAGCTTCTTGTATGCTGGGGCCTTATTTACTTTAGTTGATTCAACACGATTCAGATAATATAAAAAAAAACTGGGCATTATGTTAGTAAGAATAATGAAAATGGTTGATAAAAATTATATTGCTTGTTATGGTGATAGGTACAGTGTGTATTAATATCTGTGTGTCTCAAATTTAGCTTGTTTCCATTGAATGTAAACCACCAACATAAAAAGATTCATTTTAAACTATATGTAAATACCTGATTTTTGCTATGCATTAAAAGTATTGAGCTCTATCTGTGTGAAACAATGTACTAATATATTAAGTGTAATAAAATGTACTCTATTATATAATATGCGGAAAAGCATTAAATAGTGTATTTAATTTTGTTTCTAACTCTCCTTAAGAATGCATAGTGTACTAAGCTACTTTCTGTAAAATTGTTTGCGGGTATACGTGTATCTCCGTAAATAAACGTTCTGTGAATACTACTTTTTTTGCAAGGCATGTTGAGAACCGAATTATCTAGTGTTGCATTAATTCACTTATATCATTGAAGTGTATACAATGAAAGAAAAAAATTGTTAAAACTATAATGAATAACATTTTTACAGTTGGTGTGCACAGTTTTCTTAAGGTGTGTAAAAGGATGACCATGCATCTGTAGTTAAATCAATGGACTTTCACCGCATGTAATAAATACCATTGTTATCTTACATGCATATTTTGCATAGTACACTTACTAGGTGCTCCCTTACTTTTTGGCATTGAATGCACAAGTATAAAATCATCTTAAAGTCAATGTTTTGTAGCAGTGGTTTTATCATCTTATATTTAAGGATCTAAAAACTAAACATTACACGCACAATGATTAACAAATTATTTGCACTATGTTTCGAGATTCCTTTATTGAAAGGCTATAACTCAACTGGGAAATTGTTTTGTTTAAGCATTGTGAAACAAATCTAGTTCCGCTATAATAGCTGTGGTAAGTATGTCACAATAAATACAAAGAAAGTTCTACAGTGTTAAGCAACGTCTACAATGCATTCGTGGTTCTTGATAGTCGTTGAAGTCGCAGCGGTATTCAGTGTTCTATGAAAAATGTTCTTATGATGTCTTGTTTGTAACACTTTGTAAGAACCAATCACAAAGCACCAAAGAATATGTTGCATGTAAAATTCCAAATTAATGGAAAAAATCATGATTGCCATTTATTATTAAACATACAACCAGTAGGTAATTAAACAACTGCTGTAATTGACACATGTATGAGAGTCAATTAATGTTAGGTCTGTTGTTATAAATAATAGGCAAACTATCGTGCTTGAATTGTTAACAATCTGCACACCTTGTGGTTTAGCATGCATTACTCTTTCATATTTAAGGGTAAGGATGTGGGAAACTCAATTTGGTAAAGTCTTTATTTGTTGCTTTTCTCGTGTGTATTTTCGTACACTTGAATATTTTGATACTCCGTATGGTTTTTTGGCAGGGCAGATTGTATATTTTAATAGTGTGCATTTTCACACCAGCTTCTTGATGTAAATATATGTTGTAAATGCTAGTTAGCAGATGGTTAATCAATTAGAGCACAAAAATTCTCCTTCTATTCACAACAGAATTTACTCATTGCGATATTTTTATTTGTAGCATTAAATTTGTTGGAAGGATTTTAATAGAATAAACCATACCCTTTCAATTTTGTAAGTTATGATGGCATTGTAAATTAAACCAACAACTAATAATTGCTTGCAACAAGCGACAATCGTGCTCCTACAGTTAAAGTGCATTTTTATGGCTATATTCTGTTTGGACACTGTTTACAATTACAATTTCTTATATTCAATAAACACATACTATTGTGCATAAATCTATTACATCATACAAAACAGTTAATTTGTTTCACGAATAAAGCAAGACTGTCTTATGTATTTTAATACATTTTTGTAAAAGAGTAAATAATTGTATGCCTTTTGAAGTTGACCCTTATCTACAATGTAGTCAATGTTGGTTAGTCATAGCAGTTGTATTCTCAGGACTTGGATTTTATCCCAGTTGTATGATTGGTTCTCTATGAGACTGCGAACCACCCTATGACTCCTGATTCAACCTACGACGAATCCTGTTGCAACATACAACGAAACCTGCTACAATCTGCGTTGATTCTATTACAACCTATGACGTCTCATGTTACAACCTACAACGACGACTTACTACTGCCATTAAATTGACATAGGGCTATAGCAAATTGTATTCACATGGTATGTGTAATTTTTAATAAATGGCGTTTACTACAAAAAGGAGAAATATGATTGCTATGTTTTCATTACCAGTTATTACATTCCATTTTGATTAAAACATTGTAGTAAATAAATACTTTGTTCATAATGGATGTAACTGATGTTTCACCACCATATGTTACTTACAAGTATATTAAAAAGCTAATTTGAAATTGCCCAATCATAACCTGGGTAATTGCAATTACATTAAATAATATAAGTTTTCTGAAGTTGCATTTGTTTTGACAAAAGGGTGATACTAATATACGTACATACGTCTATATGTTTGTTAGTTTTCATGTTCAATCTAGCTTTGACTAAAGTACTATTTATTTTTCCCTTTTGTATCCCAGTGGTGTACGTTAAATCCCAAGAAGTAATGATTTCCCCCTTGTCTTTGATGAAATATAAACACTAGATTATCATTCAAGTCATTCTGTGTCTGCAAAGTACACAGGAATTTTGAGTAATTAAAAATAATAACAAAACCAGTACAA
The DNA here is from genome assembly GCA_029891345.1 of Dryococelus australis. Lineage (NCBI taxonomy): Eukaryota > Metazoa > Arthropoda > Insecta > Phasmatodea > Phasmatidae > Dryococelus > Dryococelus australis. The sequence goes on along the minus strand of CM056998.1, from coordinate 69,406,757 downwards.
TTTTTCTGCCGTGCGAGTTTTTTTCGTTAGTTACTTGAGAGAACACTTGCAGCACTAGTCTCGTGGCATTTTTTCGTTAGTTACAAAAGCGACAATTTGGAGCACTAGATGGAACACATAGCACGAAATAAAGCCTTGCGTTTTCATTCCCGATCTTTCCATTATGTGGTTGATCGTTGGTACACACAATCGCCCTGCCGTCTGCTTCGAACATTCCTCTCTCAACTTACGTGCTACCTCTCCAATGTTCTGTTCATGGGTGATGTCATCTTGCAGTGCGGCAGCATGGGTGCAGTTGTCAGCACTGACAGATTCACACATTTTATTGGCGTGGCGTAGGTCTTGTTTTCCTGTGGTGAAGGGGGAAGAGAGACATCCCACTTATCCTCATCGCGTGCCGTTTCATCTCCTGGTGCATGTGACTGGTAATTAGCCAGCTGATTATCAACACCGGCGACATGCTGGACTTCAAAGTTGTCTACTGCATAAGTAGTGCCCAGCATGTCAGTTTGTTTTGGATCTCCTTGGTAATGTGCAGAGACAATATGCAGCGGTTATCTGTCTGCAGGGAGAAGTACTGGAACTCCAGAAGTGGGTCGTACTTTTTGAGGCCGCACACCACTGCAAGACATTCCCGTTCATTCACATTTTACCTCCACTCTACTGGGCCGAACTTGGGGTTGCCAAAGTCCACGATACAACATTCTCCATCATCCGAAAGCTGAAACACCTCCGCGCCCAACTCCTTTTCACTGGCGTCGACCTGGACGTACAAGTACCATAGCAGATTGTACCTGGTGAGGGCAGAACACTCCCAGAACAGACACTTTATCTCTTCGAAGCCGACTTGCTGTTCTGCTAGCCACTTTTACTGGATGGTTGGTGACATTAGGTCCGTGTGAGGCGCATTTACCATGGCAAACTCCGGCATATACTGCCAAAGCCAAGTGATGAGGTTGAAGAACTTTCGGAGTATTTCCAGGTATATGGTACAGGATAGGGCTCGATCAACTGGAACTGCTCAGGGTTAGGGGGACTGTCATTGGCGTCCACAATATGGCCGAGAAATTACAGGCTCGCCTTCCCAATGTGGCACTTCCATTTGGCGCAGGTAAGCCCGTAGATGGGAAGTCGTTCCAGAACCAAAGATAGGTGTTTCACATGCTCCTTTGGAAGATGATGACTTTGTCGAGATAGGCCAAAGCGAACTCACAAATATAGCCGTCAAGTACCATCATCATGGCTTGAAAGGTCACTGCTTTACATATTAGTCCGAACGACAGAACACAGAACACAGAAATGGAAGTGTCTGCTGTCTGGCACCATAAATGTCATCTTATGGGGGTCTCCGAGATGTACCACTACTTGTCATTATCCACTCCTCAATTCATTGGTTGTGAGAATCTGTTTCCGGCCTATGGAGTTCTGGAGTTCAGGGCATCTTTAATATTGATATACAGAATGGTGCACTCTTGGTGGCCTGATTGAACTGACTAAAGTCCAGGTAGAACCTCCACGTTTCATCTCTCATTGGGGCAAAATAATCGCAGCATTGAATTGGCTCTCCAACGGCTCTATCGCCCCTTCGTCCAGAACCTCCTTTATCTGTTCCTGGATGATCTAGGTTCGAAGTGGGTAGTATCTTCTCTGGCAGTCATAGATCGCTGTCTCGTTGATTAAGGGAATTGTGTGTTCAGCCATGGTTGTGCGACACAGCAGATCCACCACAGTGAAGTCATCCCGGTGTTCATCGAGGAGGCTTTTTTACTCCTCTGAACTCGGGTGGCACTGCGTCGTCTAGCTTGTCCAGTGCGACAACAGGTATCGTACCACCTGGTCGAGGGTTTAAATTATACAATGTCTGCCTCTCTTTCCTCCCGAAATGGATTCTTTGGTCTGCTAGTTTAACTACCGTATTTTGCTCCATTAACCAGGGTATTCCTAGGATGGCTTCTTCCCTAATTTCATCGGACACAAATGCTACCATCACAATTTCTACATCGCGGATGCACGTAATAATATTCAACTACCTATTATGTTCCGTGCATGTATATGTGTTGTCAATTTAACTGTCTTCTGAACTATTTTTATATTGTTACTATTTACAAAACTACTCCAAACAAATTTTTGATTCGCGGTTGTGTCTATCAGCATTGATATTCGAATAAAACTGTTGTGGTCACTGTTTATTTGTGGAAGAAAAATTTCTTGGGGTGTCAGGTCAGTGGAACACGTATTGGTCTGGAGTTTAGTGACGTCCGGCCACCCTACCCCCACCGCTCGTTTCCCGGCGGCAAAGCCCTCACCTGGCAGCAGGCACTTATCCAGCCTATTGTGGACAGTGGTTGTTAAAATATGGCCCGTTGCACCAGCGCTTGGATATGCAAGGCGACACAGCTCCGATGGTGGGTGTGGCTGTTGGGCCCCAGTGACCAGCATGGCAAATAGCGTTGCTGTCATCCCCATTACTGTCCTTGATGATGTATCCTGACTACCAACACTTTTCCTGTTATCTTCTCTGCTGTTGTTACATAATTTCGAATATTCATGGTTCTGGCATGGCTGATCGCGTTCACAGTCGCCTTGTGGCTTGGCTTTGATGGTTTCTCCCAGCAACATAACTGTTAGCAAAACTCCCCTTCCGCTGAGTGAATATCGAATGCCAGAGCAGCTGTAAACTCCAGGCGCACCGTACTCGCCACTACCTCCAGGACTTCCTGTGAGATCAGTTCTGGGTGGTACGTACCAATAGTATTGATTTTCTGGGTCACAAAGTTGTTTAGTGTCTCTTTCCCCCTGCTCTTCTAGGACGATTCGGCTCTGTGATCGCAGGAAGGCGAATGTGTCGGCAAATATGCTTAGGAATGACTTGCTGAACTCGGTCCACATGATCCCATAGCAGTCCACGCCTTGCCACCACAGACTGGCATCGCCTCCGAACCGATCTCCAATACAGTTGGCCCAATCTACCGGATCAACATCACATTGTGTCAGGCGGATTTCACAATCCTTCAGATATGCTGTCGGATCTTAGTTCTCGCACCCAGTGTATCCAGGAAGTGACTGAAATTTTACTGGAGTCACAGGGGAACGGACTCCTCTCTCCCATGTTCTACCATGCATCAGTTCCGGTGATGCCTGCGGTTCGAAATCCCAGGCTGCGGCAGTCCGAAGCAACGTAGTGGAGCAGGTGGGGGGCGTGGCATGTTGCGACATACCTATGCATGCTGCATCATGTTGTAGTTGTGGCAGTATCTACATTGGCATGTGTTGTTGTGTTTTCCATGCGCTATCGCATCCCATTACTTCTGCTCCCATCCTCGATCGTTGTTGGGCAGGTGATGTGAAATCTTGTTGCTCTGATCTGTGCAGGCTTTCATTGATTACCGGCTGACATCGAAGAGAATTTATATAAAATGTTTCCTGCCATGTTGCTTTCTCTTGTGGAGTGACATATTGCTCGTAGTAAAGCTGTCAACACCTCAGGCAAGCGAGGGTAGCTGCTCCTATCACATTGTACATTATGTAATTTGCACATTTTCTCAAATTCCTCCGGAAGCGTGACAACAATAGCGATGGGCTCAGCTGAAGGACATCGCAGGCGCAAAGACTGGGCACACGGACCAGATTCGCAAATCTATTGGATTGACGTGGTCTAAAACAGTTGATGTATAAGTCGCCTGGTATGCCAGTAATTGTGCGAGACAGCCCTTGTGCCTAAAATTTCGCATTGGTTTTCTTACCTGTGGCCCAAAGTCTTTGTATTTATGTAGCGTCCTTTCATACACACGAGCTTACTTGCAATTCTACGAGCGAAAACAGGTCCGGTTTCGGCTTGGATCGTAAAAACTTGCAGTACAAAGTGGAAGGATTCCCATTGGTTGCGTGAAAGTCCAAGCATTCGTGGATGACATCATGGCATGATTTATGCTGGGAGTCCATGGCGTTATTGTTCCATCGGGCCACGTGGCTCTCAGCTAGTGGCAACACCCAATGTGGCACATTATTGGGAGGGGTGGTTCCTGTTGGTGTTAATGTGTGATAAAGATTCTGGATGGCTGACATCCCAATTGTTTGCTCTACAAAGAAAATCCATGTCCTGTCCTAAGATGGCCTACTTCGTGCACATTTGTAGCCATCGTTTTTCTCTAGTTGTTGCAGCTCACTTTCCCTCGTCCATTTATTGTATAGTTGGCACAAAATTACAGGAAATTCGCCAGTAGCGAAAATATAGCCATTATGGTCCAATGTAACAGGTAATTGTGGACACGTGGTCACACACAGTGCACAATAAGTGATTTGAAAACAGGGTATCAGGATAGATATTACAGGTAGACACAGTAGTGTAGTTTAATGGGAGTGGAGTAGCACTAGGATGAACAGTGTTGTAATTGCAGGTGACTTCTGTGCTGGCAGGTGGCGAAAATTTATGCACCATAAGGCATGGGAAAAATTTGGAGAATTATGGCAGGCCTACATAGCCACACACTTAGGCAAGACATTTGATGGCCTCGGGACTCTGGATAATTACGATCAAATCCTCAGGAAGGTTGGTTTATGTTATATTTACTGGAATGGGTACCAGAGTTCAGCAGTCTTGAGCACGAAGAAAGTTGGGTCGTGGTGTCGACCACCATGAATCTGGCTTCCTCCAGGAATCCACTGCTGGTCTGCACTGTTCATAATTTCTATGGTAGCAATGTCCAGAATATATTACAAGATATGACATGATCTAGTGTGCTACGTTTCATCCCTACACATCATATACCAAGCATTGACGGTGTTCTCAGTTAAATTCAAAGTACCTAGGTTAGTGTGGGCTGTCAGCCTCCCCCAAATGCTTGCTCACTACTGTGGAGACTGTTCAGGTCTTCTCCAACACCTTTCAATTACATGTACACAATGAAAGTGGGGTAAGTGGCCATTCGGTGGCCGGAGAAATAAATAGATGCCAAGTAATGTAACATTTTACTTTAACCGATGAAAATCTGTTTGAGGCAGTTACAAAATTACTATCCCATTAAAGTAGGGAAACACTTACAATGAAAAAGGCGACAAGATGCCTAAAATGGATTTACAGTAAAGTTAAACCCCGGTCATGAACAAATGATCAGGCTGTGAGGTGGCTCACTCCCTGGGCTGCAAAATAAACAAAATTCCAATAAACGAAATGAAAACTATTACAATTGCATGTTTGATGCAAAAATGGAGAAGTGCCCAGGAGGACACCCGACATGCATCTGCATCATTCGGTACCCAAGAGGCTACTAATTAACATGGTTGCAGGCTGCCTGCTCACTTGCTCTAAATCCTGCCGCCATGAGACATGATCACTTATTACAAAATACATAATCACTAAATGAAAAGAAATGAATGAATATGAGCCTGTATTAAAATGAGGCACAAAACATATAACATATTACATACAACGTTAACAAATAAAAATTTAGAATATAAAACTGCATGTGATCGTGCAGGGATTTACTTGCATTTATTTACACGTTAATCATTTCCAATACACAACACAATGAATAAATTCAATCCATCATCTGAAACTCTTAAAAATCAATTACATATTTTTGACCACTTTTTGGCACATTGTTCATATGCTACAGTGTGTGTGTGTCTATAGTTTGTGAACAACGTAATCCAATCCTCGATATTGCCCGTATCATACTGCCTTTAGTACTGTTATTCTAGAATAAAATATTTATTTCAAAATATGTGTATAGGCACATATAACTAAACAGGCGTAAAACACTTAAAATAATACTATGTTCATGTCGTGCCCCAGGCCATGGTAGCGCGTAGGGTTTACTAAAATGCAAGATGCACATGACAACCCACTAATTAAAATAAAAACAATACAAGCACACATTTACTCTGCAGAAACACAGTGATAGTAAAAATATATATTGCACTGGATCGAATGGGCGATATACATAATTACAAATATTCCCACTTACATTTGAATGTGTTGCATTGATGAAGTTCTTGCAGCGTGTTCGATATCACACGTGATCAAAAGGAGAATATTTGATATACACAGGAACAATGGCAATTATGTTTGAACTTATTTAACTCTCATAAAAGAAGAAGATTAATACTGATGAAAAATGAAACAGGGCTATGGGAATATAATTACATAATTTACAGCACACCTTCACTGGTACAAACTCAGGCACACAGACAGAACACTACCGTTACCATTGTTGCGCTCGTGTGGTGCTGAGTTGTACTTTGGTGGGTTTTTGGACGACTAGGAGAATGTTCTAGTGCCAGGGATGGGGCACACACCAACATTTGTTTACAAACAGTTTTCCAACCTAACATCTAAACAAAGCCATTTTAGCTAGATTAGTTGGCAGAAAAGCAGTTCAATTTTGGGGCACAGAGATTGGTTGTGCGCAGCCAGCGAGATCAGTCTACCACATATTTAGCCCATGGAAATTACCATTAGTCTATGGTAACGAAATAGGAAACAGCCCAACCCTACTAAGAAACTATTACAAAGTAATGAGTCTTCTAATGTGAAGTAATGAGCAAAGCGAATACCCGAATATTATGAAACAGCCCAACCCTATATTGCACAGAAAGTAACTCGCAAAAGAGAACAATACTGTAAAAACAGTTATTACATTTCAAACAACCATTGGTGTAACCTTTCTGCACTGCAGTTGCAGTTGCAGTTTGTATGAGTGATAATTTTTTTTCTAACTTGCCTTAACACTAATACGAGAGTCTGCGGTCCAGGGTAGAGATAGGACCTAAGTTCATCTCAAGGTTGAGACACCGTATGCCTAGGCATGCAGAGAAGTTTCTAACCACTAGTGATCATGCTCGCGGGTTTACTAGGGTTAGGCAAACTTGGCCGCAATTGGGGCCAAGTTTATCTTCCATGTTAACTTTACCTGAATTACAAGGGAGGGGGAAACTGGAATAAGCATGGCAAAAATGCCTAGATAGAAAATAATTGCAAGATTGCATACAATTCATGAAGTAGAAAAATATTTCTACTAGAACGGAGGATGGGAAAGAATAATCCTATTGAAAGGATGTTTGAAAAACTAGAAGAGAAAGATTTGTCGGGGGACTATTTGTAATTTTAATGTTCTCACTGGATTTAGCTTGTAACCTGGAGGGTGGCAGGTACCAGCCACCCAGTGAAGGCGTCGATGTGCTATTGGGCATTTCCACTCCCATGCCAACAGTCGATGTGGCCCTGGAGGTAAAATGCCCAATTGCACATTCTCCCTCGTCATCAGGAGTATGGTACCTCCCACATTTTTTTTGCTTTCTACCATCATCAGAGGTTGGTACTTTCCACAATTATTGCTTTCTAACAGATACAAATCATATAATTCATACCAATTTAAAATGTTGATCTTCATTGCGACAAACAATAAGAAGGGACCAGCCATCTAGTGAAGGGAGGACGTGTTATTCAGTGTTGCCAAACATAGTGTAATTCTGCTATATATGGCGAAATTTAATCCTTGGGGAGACAAAGCAATGAAAAGTGATAAATGCATATAATGAAGTGTCATTTTAGCATGCTGTTGGCATCCACAAAAAAATACAACTCATTGGTAATTAAAAATTAATTGCAGCGGATTAAGGTTTTCTTTTAAAGCTTAATCTTTATTTGTAATTAGTTACTATTTTAATATTTCTCGAGTTTTGTGAACATATAATACGTGCGACGACCACATAATTGTGTAATTCAACACCTGTCACTAACTACTTACTATACTTACTAATATACTTACTATTATATACCATCATCACCACTGCACTGAATACAGCGGAATGTACAGAATTCATTTTTATTGTGCAATGGATGTCCGATGTCTTCACTGTTCTGATTTTATCATCCGTTATCATAAAGGTATTTCTATTTCTTTAATTGGGCAGTTCCACCACACCACCAGTCGACGTATTGTACGGATGCAACCTGCTGGTGGCACGGGAGTAGAAATGTTCTACAGTACATCTTCTATCCACCGCTGCTGAACCCTCATATGCCACTGGATGGCCTGTGTGTCGTGAGACCAAGTGCCTAGACTCCCATAATTCACAGGGTGGTTGTCATGACAATTGCACCTTGACACCTATTATAATCACAGGGTAAGGTGGTGGGTCACAGTGTAGCTGCCTTTTCTCAGGCACCAGACCCATGTTAAGGATGTTTTAAGATTGTTGCCTATTTAAAGTAATGTTACAGGTATTTGTATTCGGCGGGGTAGTGAAGCTCCCCTCCACCGAGAACACCGACTGGAATGCCAGAGCATGATGTTCTGTCAGGGTGACTCCACATCTAACTCACCATCCTACATGAGTCAAATGTGGAGTCGGCCAGCTGGATTGCGCTAGGGAGAAGTATTCAAAATATTCACCTGCATACTGGCTGACAGTGCCAACTGAGAACAATTTTTGGGGGGAATCTTGCAATTTTGGACGTTTTTGAGGGAAATTGGAAACTTTTTCAACCAAAAAGGGAATTTTTTTTGAAGAAGTCAAGTCTAATATGGCCACCACAGCTCCCAGGCTAACCAGCCAGGAGCCAATTGTCCTATAACCATCCTTTTATAACTACTCCTGCTAAATGTTGAATACACAAAATTACCCTCTCAATAAATATATACATAACAAAACAGTAAACACCAAAAAAAGAATTATTCATTAGATTTCGAAAATCTTTTCCAAATTCATTTCTGGCATCAGTCCTCATCAATGTAATCAAATTTATATACTTCTTCAACCAATCAGACTGATTAAATTTCAATACTCTGTGTGTTTATGTAAGCCTCAATGCATTATTCACCTGCCCATCCGCTCAGTTATCGTCCACATGAATAGAATGAAGCAGTACATGGGTCCACCTACACTACCTGCATCTGCAACTGACGATCAAGATCTTCAAGAAGAATCCAGTGCTTTCAGCTATGATGACTCCTGATCCTGCCTCAGCATGCACCTAAATTTCACGTGAATATCGTGAATGTTATTATCAACAAAGTATCACAATTTCAGAAAGATCAATTCCGGTAAGTGATGGAAGCAAACATATTTATTAACCATCTTAATCTCAATGAGGAAATGTATTTTCTTCACAGTGTGTAGTTGCTTGAAGAATTATCGGCAGGACGTTGCACATTGTAAATGTAGACAAGACAATTTTTCCAAAACAAATTGATTTTCTAAATCGCAACTAAGGGTAATACTGTCACTGAAAAAGTAAAATAAAAAATTAATTACTTCAAACGAAACATGTACCGAATCTTTAAAACATAGCAGTAATGTTGTACATAAAACATTGAAAAGTTCTATTAAGTAGAAAAAAATTTTAATCATCTTGTAGTAAAAGAGGCCCAGTGTTGGTTTTTTGAGGTAAATATGATTTGTATTATTTTCATGGACATAATTGAGCAAGTGCTTTGCACGGAATATAACGTAGGGAATATTCAATTGGTGCCTAAATATGACAACAGTTTGGTGTCAAAGCTGTTTCTATATTTTTTCAGTAAATACTTGTTAAGTATATGAATTTGCATACTAACAGTGATGTGTACTAATCGTGTACTTATTGAAACTATTCGGAAATTTAAATATCTCGTTATGTTAGATTGGTCACACAAGAGCGTGCTCTCTGTGCCAGTTGAGGCATTGTCTCAATTGTGATGTCAGTGTTTGTGCGCTTTGGTCGTCTCTTTTAGTCGAAAAGAACGGGAATGAGCGAGAGCATAGAGAGAACATCAAGTTGTCTACTTGTTGGCACTCTCTCGCAGGAGCCATACTTGTTTGCATTATTTCTGTATTTAAATAAGGTTATAGTAGCTCTCTGGGCCAAAACCACGTTACATTTTAATTGTAAGGGTTCTTCATTATAATCCGGGATTGTCACCACGTCCAGAAGTGAATGAGGTGCTGTCACCCAGTGATTGCCAAAGTCCTGATGGCCATCGGGACTCAAGGAACGAACTTACGATACAGTAACAATGCATGTGTGTCAGTGCTACACCATTTAATTTTATTTGTCCTCGCAAGTACACATTATTCGACTAAACTGAGTGTCGCTGAACACCATGCAGCACAAGGGTATCGAACCCCTGAACTCATGGCAGCGGGCCTGCACACGTAATGTACAAAGACGCAACTGTCCAACTTTAACTCTACAAAACAACTGACTAGTGTCTAGCGGGGGGCCAGTTGAAGCGGCGTGCCTCCTTCTGCATTTCGAGAATGCTGACACAGTGCATTGTGTTGCACTTCCGGCACCGGTCACGCTATACTCAGTGCCTCATAATTAGAATATACTTGGTGCAACGTACATTACGTTACAATCAAGACGGATACAAGAAAAAATACAAGTGAAACAGAACAGATACAGGACAATTACTTCTCAGGTGATCTCGGCTCACTTGTACCAGGCCATACAACCTTAAAATCAGATGCTGGTACTCTCTTAGAGTCTGTTGTACTGGTTTTTATGAGTTCGGCAAGGTAGCACTTCGTAACTACAAGTATCATACAAACACTAATACAAATACACAATATACAAGAGTTAACAATCCTAATAACAAGAATGGAACTAATATGTGGCTTATCTACAAGGTGCATGATTTGATTATATAGTACATTGTACTCATGATTCTGTAGGTACCCATCAATTTCTGACATATGTTTATCTAAAGTTAATCTGCAACCAACCAAATATTTGCTCAGGTATGAAATTCTTCTGAAATTCAGGAATGTGCAAAACAGGATAACTCACATTCAGATACATAACATCGGTTACTGTGGCAAGAGCTTTGAAACAATTCAAAATCAGATTACAGTGAGAAGTATTTTCAATCAATACCATTACCAGAGATTTTTTTGGTTACAGTAGGCAAGGTAAATTTTGTACTTCGACACACAATAAGTAACATCTATGGGATTCATTACTGAAAACAACCAGGTATAGTGAGCTTTCTTAAAAAAAAATGACTCAGCTTGAAAATATTTGAGGAACACAAATCGCTCACATTTTTTCCAAGAAAGAATGAGTTTCGCATGACGGTTCACTCCTATAATACAACATAAACTCTGTTTTGCATACTGTTACACCATGTGATTAGCAATTTTCCATGTCATTACTGTCTAACAAACTATAATAATTCCTGTCGGAAATTATCAACAAAAAGACATGTATTAAATTCTCCATGTTGCATTAAATTTGGAACAAATACTGGGTAAGTGTGTAATTCATACTATTCAAAATTGTAATTTCATTTCCAAATGGTACCTCAATTACAAACCTTAATAAATAATTATGAATTATTGCTTGAGTTGTTCACAAATTATAATAAACATACAGATTTTCAGCTTCAACTGGAACTATCATTTGAGTTGGTAAACTAATGCTGTCACTTATCATTTTCGAAATATTTAAACACATACTGGGTTTGATGAGCACACTACTGAGCTTATGATTATCACTGCCTTCAATTGCCTGATGGAGATTACTAGATTCAAAATGAGCATTCGTAAGAGCTTCACTAGCTACATGTTGCATTAGTTGGTCAAAATTTTGGCTTATGTTTTTATACCAGGCTTCATAATGGCTAACATAATCTGTAGCAATCTTTCGAACTAACTTAGTATTATCTACAATTCTATTTTCTAGATTTCTCAGCAAGATTACTGTTTCCTACATCTAAAGCAATACTCTTTGACTTTGAATTCACATCTTTAAGATGCTGATTTAGGACTTCTAAATCTGCAGAAGTTGAAGTACCAAACATTGCTTTAATTACTTTACCACCTATATCAAATAGCCCTCGTTTACATCTTAACATATTTCAAGCAAGTGACATTCTTCAGACAAAGCAGAAATATTAAAATTATCTACAACTATGTACTCACTGTCAGACACAACTACATCACTTTGATGCTCAAACACACTACCTACATTTGATGGCTGCACTATTATTTCTGCAGCTAGAAAACAAAACAATATATTACACAACACAAAAAAAAACAAACACGTTGGCTTTTCACTGATGACGATGGTGCAGGATGTAGGGATTGGGTAGTCTCACCGGCGTTGATGGGGAATTGGAAGGGGAAACTATTGCTACTTTTCTATAGGTGTGTGGTGAGGCAGGATCTGAAGTCATAGAGGAATGCCCTGGCTTCTTTTTGACTAGGCGAGCCTGGAGGCAGCTTACATGGTCTCCTGCGAGGGTGATCTTGATCGTCAGTTGCAGAGGCAGGTAGTGTAGCTGGACCCGTGTACTGCTTCATTCTATTCACGTGGACGATAACTGAGCGGAAGGGCAGGTGAAGCTTAAGGGTGACTGGAGAACACACCTCGATGACTGGATACGGTCCTTTCCAGGATTGTTGGAACTTCTTCTGTACTTGATTCTTCTTCAACACGGGATTTTTCAGGTACACAAGATCACCAACCTTATACTGCGAGTTGACTGCCTTCTTATTGTACTGTGCTGTTTGATGCAAGAATGTGGAGGAGTTGCCTTGCTTCACAGATTTCCACACATAGTGAAATTTCCTTGCTACCTCGACAACATGGCTGTTGCTAACTGCAGGAGGTAGAGTGAGGTGTTCATAAGGAGTGGACATTTTCATGCCATGAACTTCATAGGGACTCAGTTGGGTACTGGTATGGACTTGACTATTGTATGCTGCACAAACATATGGTAGGTACACATCCCAATAATCATGTTTGCTGCTTACATAATGGCTGATCATCTTGGCAATCGTCCGATGCAAGCGCTCGGTTCTCCCATTTCCTTGTGGATGTCCTGGGGTTGTTGTTAACTTTTTTACATGCAACAGCTGACATAACTATCTCATAAGCTCCGACACAGGATTTTTTCCCTGATCTGTGATCATTGAATCTGGCACACCAAATTTCAATATCCAGTCAAACACAAACGTTCAAGCTACGGTTTCAGCCGTTTCGTCGGGGAGGGGCTTCGTAACCAGATATCTGGAGAAGTGATCAATAATTGTCAAGATGTATTTGTTACCACTTGATGTTTTCGGCATAGGTCCTACAATGTCTAAACTTAATCTTTGAAAAGGTCACTCGGTTTCTGGCAGCTCAACAAGAGTAGCTCATGATTTCCCCCGGATAGTTCAGCGATTACAAGAGACACAGTTTTGCACATAGTGGTCTACTGACTGTTTACGAATTTTCCGCCAGTATCTCTCAGCAACCTTACGATTTGTAACTTTTTTACCTTGGTGACCAGCATACAAAGAATCATGGCATTCCTGTAAAATTTCATCCTGCTGAGACCTAGGGACGACTAGTCATAGGCCCAAACGAGTTTCTCTAAACAGAAAACCATCTTGTTCAACGAACTTCGTCTGCTGTCGGAAAAGCTGACACTCCTCATCATTTTGTTGCTCTGCGCTCATATTTTCCTCTGTGCTAGCTTCTATCAAGCGTACTCATCTACTCCTGCAGTCTGCATGCCCGTGCTTTCTACCCGTGCGATGCTGAATCTTGTAAACACACTCGCTCAGCTGTAAGTACCACCGCATTAATCTACCACTAGGATCCTTCAGCCCCTAACATCCACTTCAGTGCAACGTGATTTGTAAATTCATACCAACCAAATAATAGCAAAAATGTTTTACACTCCGATCAACTAACTCGCGCCAACGGGTCGGCACATGTAACGTACTAAGATGTGACTGTCCTGCTTCGACACTACAAAACAACTGACTATCAGCTCGCCGGGGGCCGGCGATGTGTTGTGCCTGCCTGCCGCTGCGCCGCGTTAATGTTGACACGGTGCATTGTGTTGCACTTCCTGGCACAGGGCACACTATTCTCTGTGCCTTATAACATGAATATACTCAGTGCAACGTTCATTACCCTACAAAACAAAAATAATAGTATTTTGTGCTAATGATTATTGTAGTAGTACTATAATTATTTTGAACATACACTAATTACTTGCTATAGCCATGACCGCAATTTTAGAGTAACGTGATTTCCCACCTTTTGCCATCAACTGTTTGGCTGACATGTGAGAGAAACAAGAGAGTGGTTGTCTCAGTTCTCAGAGTAATAGTGTGAGAGCGTGCGAAGTAGTGCTCTTGCCAATTTATGTGAAAGTGTGCTTACTTGAAAAGAGTATTCTAAGAGTTAAGACACTGCCTAAGGCAGTGTCTCAATTTAAAGAATACTCTTTCTCACAATTTGGTGTAAGCACTGCTTCGTGTTCTATCACATTCTCGCTCTGTGAAAGTGTAATCAAAATAACCAATCTTTCGTTCCGCTCTGACGCCGTGTAGGCAGCTGATGCCTAAAGGCAGGAAATCATGTTAAGCTGAAATCATAATCATAGCTACTGTAAATAACATATATGTATTCAAAATAATTTCTAAATGATTATAACACTACCAGAATAATTATAAGCACATATAATACAATTATATTTTTTGCTTTTGTTTTATATATTGCTATCATGACGCAGCAAAGTGACAAAAAAACTAGACTGTCAGATATCCGTATTTATATTTTTATAAATACGTGTTACATAAGTTATTTCACTGTTTAAAACAGTTGAAATTATTCACTTACAGGTAAAATGTGACGAGATTTCAGTTCTGAAAGCTGCTATATTTAAACACAGAAATAATGTAAACAAATATGGCGCGTGGTCAGAGTGCGAGAGAGCATCAGAGAGTACACAACTCCATGTTCTCTCTCTCTCTCTCTCTCTCTGTGCTCTCACTCGTGTGCACTCTTTCAGACAAATTGAGATGACAGGAGAGCATTATCTCCGATGCCATAATGACTTAGCAAGAACATGAGAGAGTGCTCTCTGGGCCAATTGAAACACTGTCTAATTTTTTCTTTAAAACAATTCTCACCACCTCCAATGATGGACATGGATATTTACCATAAGTTTTAATAACATATTAAGTAGATTAATTTTATTTAATTAATTGCAGCAAGATTTTTTAAGGCAAAGGTTTAATAAATAATGATGAGGAATATTGAATTTTATTGTATTTGAGAATATTGATGAATAATTGGTTGGATTTGGTGGAGATGAAGATAAAGTTAAAATATACATTTTTTTGAAGCTAGGAAATTTTACATATCTAATTTAATTGAAAATGGCACCCTACCTGTTATCGGTAATTTGTGAAATGTTTGATATGTAACAACATAAATACATCCCCATACACACTTGTATGAATTCACACAAAAAACCACACATTGCCAACACTGGTTGGAATAATCATCACTAACGCCTCAGGCTTTTTCTCTTAAGCACAGAAAAACAGGTCACACATTTCACCTAATACTGCATTGACCGCCAGTTAAGCAAGTCATAATTAGGATTTTCAGAAAAATTACGTGACACTGATACAGTAATCAAGAATAGAATTTCTACTTATAGCACACTATCTGCACAACCTGTTTGTAAAAACAAGCATGACTGGCACAAGATACAACAAATAAGACGATAAGATAAGCACCAAGCTAACCGATATGGGACTAAATGGAAAAAATAATCGGTAAATACATTTCAACTGAAGTAGCGCCAAATGTTTAATTTTCGTTAATGTATACTTTCACCATCATCTGGCAATAAATTTTATCAACATTCTGTCAGCTAATCCAATTGCTATTGTACTGTAATGCAAAACAAATTTCAAGGTATTTATAGACTGAAATCTGTCTAAAAAAAAAATTTAGGTTGTAAGAGTAAAAATATACATCCTTGCAAAAAATTATATATTTGCTCAGTCTTTCTTAATTTATCCGACACATTGATTTTGATTTACATGTACGAGATGGTGATTATAGTTTGTATCACACTTTGGACATATTTATGTTAAGACTTGAAATAATAGTAATTTGAAGAACTTGCTTTAAAATACACTTTCGTATGCCAACAACTCACCAATGACTATTGCAACACAGTAATTATGCTATTTATGACACTACCCAGTTAGAGTTGGAAATATGTATAATGGAATAACGTAACAATTGTTTAAAAACTACCCACTCTTCATTTTATTAATACAGTATAGTATAACACGAACTTTAAAAATTACACATAGCTTGCGGAAAAATAAAACCATTTGTATATGTTTGTTACTTTCTTATTTTACACAAGAAAGCTATTTTTGTGTGGCTTTTAGTACTCCAAGAGGCAGCTTACAGAGGGCGTGCAATATCATGGCAGGGTTTGTTTTATTGTGAACTCGACATCCTGTATTTTCTGTACTCACAAGATTTGAAGTTGTTTCATTTGAGTATTGATCTTTTTCATGTTCTTTTCATTTTGAATAAAATACCTATACATTACTACTTTAGCACACAGTTTAGTTTGTAACACTATCAACTGTTGTTTTGTGATCACATAAAATAAAATGTTTTAATTAATCTAGAAACACTTTTGAGTCTGCATATTTTCTGCTTGTCTGATGTGCGTCAGTGCACTCAGAATATCCAGCATAATATTAGTTGTTTATCTGTACATCAGCTGATACAGGATTTTTTAAATGGCACGTTTGATTTGTATATGTTTAGTTGCCACTCACTACGAATTTATCAAGTTATATGAGAGAGATAATATATGTTAATATTCCTGCTTATAACACCATTATTTCATGGTCTCGCCAATTTCCCCAAGTAAATGGTTTATGTATTTTCCTGCATATATCAATGTTCATATTTTTCATTTCCTGCTTATAACATCAATATTTGTTCAATTCTTTGCAATGTCTCAAAATAAATTTTTCTCTTAAGTAAAATTTCATACATATGAACAATGCAGTAGCCTACAAACAGATACCAAAAACAGTTTATACTTAGGTAAAAAGTATGGATTTTAGAGTCGGTGGTCCTGAAAGTTACTAAGATAACCAACATTAGATGAGTGAGCAAGTATCCATAATGTATGTCATTGCGTATTAATTGATGATGCTATTGGTCCATGGAATTCAGATCACTGATATTTTTGCATGAAACTATTAATATGAAAATAATGAACAAATTAACTAGCTATTTGTATACAAAAATTATAATATAGTAATTTTGTTTTTCTTGATGTGTCCCTGCAGATGTAATGCTGTTTCCTGCATATAACTTTTTATTTTACTGGCCCCTTGAAAATTGTTATAATATGGCTCTACTGTATTGACTGTTGAAAGCTAGTCTTGCAGCATAAAGTGTTTGACAAATGGCAAATTGTTGTTTTGGATGTGCTTCATACAGGCTCGGCTCCACAAACTTGACTACACCAACTTCCTTGTAGTAAAAACAATGTCTCAACCAGTGAGCTACGAGATGCAGGTGAAAATGCATTGATACCCTAAGGAAGAATGATACCATGATATCTAAAATAACAGTAAATTATTTTGATCTGGTTTACACATCATCCATAGCGAGCCATTGTTTTACATAATAACCAAGTTACCAATTTCCTTCTTCTTCTCCAAATTTTGCTTAAAGTAGGTTTCCAAAATTTTCCAGTGATGTATTTTCTCATTTTAACTTCCACAAATTTAAAACATGAAAACAAATTAATCTGAATAATTTACATAGTTTTTTCTGTTTGTGAAAATTTTTAAAGCGAGCTAACAATAACTACTATACATTTTTACATAGGTATATAATAAATATTTGTGGGCCCCAATAAAAACTATTAAAATATACAATTGACGGTTTACCTGATCCGACCATAAAACACATCAAAATCACTTATTTTCTGTAGGAAAATTACCAATATTGCTTATTCTAAATCTCATGCCATTTATTTTTATCTTCTTTATTTGGATTATATGATAATTAGTTTCAACATTCCTTAGAAAACTGCACATACATTGCAGGAGTAACAATGGATTCTTGTGTTCAATATAAATTAATAAAAAAAAAGGAGATTACCGCACAAAATTTATTATATAACTATAGAGATACAGTGTATGTTGAGACATGCGGGTTGTCAACGTACTATATAAAATTCAATCCAAGTGTGTGGAAAGAGGGTACAGACAAATAAGTTTTACAAGCATGGTCCAAATACAATGGTTATGAGTCTCATGTACCTACTCACTCTGTAATTTAGATAAGCACCTTTTCTTTTATTCCCCAATGATAATTATGTAATTTCTGATGATAAAAAAGTCAGTGGTGCAGGAAGAATAGTTTCTTCATTAATTTCCAGTACAGTGCACATTTAACCTTGATGCAGTCGGGTGAGACATGAGATGAATGATGACACAAATATTTACTGGTAATATGGGTGCCAGCGGTGCTTCCCAATCACCACACTATTGAATCTCAGGGTTCTCAGGGATGCTGCGGGTTCTGTGTGTCCATCTCACCCGTGCATATGTACTTACAAACACGGTGGCAATACTAAACATCACTTTAAAAATAAGCACTTAATGAAAGTCATGTGGCTAGGACACTGTTACTACTGAATAAAAGAAGGTAAGTTCACTCTAGACTTTCTTTTATTATTATTGTTCATACAGATCAACATGCCAATGAAATCATGATACTCTCGGTCATGACTAGCCAATTCCGCTTGGGTGCTGCCCAGCCCGCCATTAGTCTAGTGCACGCCTAGATGGATGATGTCACCACGGTGTATGAAAACTCAATCTTCACAAGGGAAGAGGGCAGACAGCCACTACGGTGGACTGACAGTTTTTTCCTGAAGACAGAACACGGTGTATTAAAAATGAAACACTTGATGAAACATATTAACATGTGTGATTACTTGACATCACTAACGCAAACGCGTCTGGGCTCGCCCGCCAGCACGTGGGTAGTGTGGTGACCATCTATACACAGAGCTGGCTAGGACGGAAGTAATTGCACTGTACACAATTTGCAAAATTACACAAAATACATAAAGACACTTAAAAGATGATGGGGCGCGTGATGAGTATTCACAATAACACACACGTGTGAAAACAAGCTTAGGTCGCGCTGATGCCTCTGAATATTGTTCGTAGCGGACCCCGTGGTGCATATGAAATTGCAATATCTTTTCTTGGAAACTGCAAATTAAATTTTAACAAAATATTGTTCTGGTAGAGAAAATTATTCTCTTTACGCTTGAAGTGGTTACAGGCGTGTAAAATGCCTGATGGTGGAAAAAAGTTAACATCAAAGTGACCACGTGGTGAAACACAAAAGCATCCATTTACATGAAAATTTAATGAAACCCTGACAAAATTTAACATTGAACCCTGAATAAAAATATTGCACACATATTAGATAAATAAATAAGCTCTCAAAATGCATTGATGGTTTAGACGTAGATTTGAGGTTGGGTAGCCACGTAGTTGTACGTGATGTTGCCGTAAAATATTCAAACATGAAAAATACCCTCAAATACATATATGAAAACAAAGCCATTAAAATTACACGCAACAATAATACAGAAATTACGATGAAATGCCTTTAGCAGAAGCGGATGGTGCCTGATTCAAGTTTCGCAGATCGCATGACCTCTCCGACACATTTTCCTCCTTCTCCTCGATTAAGTTGAAAATGCCACAAGGGCGAAATAAATTAGTTAAGCGGAAGCATAATGCTGGGGAAATGTATGGCAAAATGTACGTAAGCAGGGTTAACCAGTATAGTAAAAGTGCTATTGAAATTAACATCAGTGAACAAAAAGTTGTAGTGCATACGTGAAAGTGTCTTACCCCATAAGCTCTCCTAGACAGACTGTCCAGAGGCAAGAGTCGCAGGGAACTACCATGGCTACCTACGGGGTTCACATAAAAGGAAATGCTATGCATGCCAAGTAAAATATTTTATTATTGAACTAAAAGTGACACTAATAAATTAAATATTGTTTTACATTATACAATTTTCTTGTGAATTTTTCATATTAATTCAGTGTCTCCTTATTACGGCGTTCATGCTGAAATATCAGTGTTCTTAATCTCAGTGTTGCGGGCATTTTGAATTACATAACCAAAAATTTTCACAACAAACACTTTAAAATATTTGTAGACATATTAAACCCTGCAAATACAAATCACATTTTACACTGCAAAATAATATTTATGTGAAAGTTCAAAAATATTGGCCTCTTTGCGCACGTGCATGTACACGTGACACGTATGTTGTGAGCGCCGTCATGGGCACTAGCGCCGCTGGCTGTTAGCCTGCGTCAAGCTTTCTCATGTAGGAATCATGTAATTAACTGTCAAAAAAATTAATTTTATTGCCTTTTCTGAAACCATACTTACCATACAAACATACTGAAACCATCTTGCTAATAAATGATTTAGTTGTGCAATAAAGTGTGACACAAGGCAAGGCAGGTTTGGATGAAATAACACACTAATTACAAAAGAATCATTATGTAGCTATTAACAACCGTTGTAATCAAGCAGCAGTTTTTTTTAACATTGTAAAACCGCTTGCTTGGTGTGAGACGAGATATCTAACTGCTCAGCCACTGTGGCCCCTTACAGCAAGTACAGCACCATTCTGACTTTCTATGTACATGCCAGAGGTAAGGGTGGTTGATTGGGGGGGGTGTGTGTGTGTGTGTGTGTGTGCGCACACAAATATGAGTATTTGTATCCAGCTGCCTTATGGTTGCTTAGGGAGACTGGTTTGCGTATCATTCTAGCGTATAGTGACAGTGTCTTTCGTATTATTTCTTTGTAATAGCAGAGTTAATTATCATTCCCTCTAGGTCAAATATGCAACGCTTCTCCAGTGGCTTACAACTGGCATAACATGCATACGTGGCTCCAATATCAGGTTAAGGGAATCCAAATGCTAGGCCTCCAACCACACATTGAAAAGTCTCATGTTAATCCAGAAGAACTGATTAACTGCCGCCCAGGTGTGTCTCTATTTCCTAATTCTCAGATATGTTGTCTCTCTTTCATATTTCTTACCAAGCTACCTCAACACTGCAAATTTCACTAAGCAATTCCCAGTGTTATGTTATGAAAATTCCTTACATTCCCATGTCTCCTGTAGTATCACTGGTAACCAAGACTGTCCTATATCGTCAATATGAAATTATAAAGAGCCACCAATTAAAAGAAATTGTGAGAGATATTTTAAAATCAGAAGAGCTGTAAAATATTTTTCACTGCATGCCTCTGACGTGGTCCACGTCTTCATGTAGCATCCCATAATATCTTAGTGTGCTGTGCACTTACCACCTGTTGTTTGGGATAGGCCTACCATCCAGCCCAACTATTCTTACCCTTGATGCACCTATTTTCATTTTCCACAAGGGAAAACAAGGAGGACCTTTGTGACGACTACTGCTGAGACTGGTTTGTTGACGTGGCTAAACAAATGATTTTTAACTCTGATAGTACAAACTGTCAACATGCCAAATAAATCCTAAGATATGAAACATCACCCTAAAAGTTCTAAATGCCACTTTTTTTTTGCCTTGAGAAACTTGAAGAGAGTAGGAAACTTTACATCTAGGTCGTTGGAGTTCATGAGAATTAAGTGAGATTTAGATGCAGACATGACAGAAGGATATGCAGGAATGAGAGGCAGGTGTATCTTGTGAAAATATTTCATACAACT
This sequence comes from Dryococelus australis, assembly GCA_029891345.1. Lineage (NCBI taxonomy): Eukaryota > Metazoa > Arthropoda > Insecta > Phasmatodea > Phasmatidae > Dryococelus > Dryococelus australis. The sequence goes on along the minus strand of CM056998.1, from coordinate 69,385,180 downwards.
GTTACCATTATGAAGATGGGAATTTTATATGTTTGAAAACTAAACGAGTTGTGTCTTTACTAGGTACTAGGAATAAACCAAGTTTAATGAAATGCAGTGCACAGGTTCAAAAAAATGTTTTGTGTGCACAGCACAGTGAGAGAAAGAGATAGTTTGATGATTTCATAAGCCTTGGTTCCCAAAGGAAAGTAGGCTATGAACAAGCTCCCATGTACTCACAATTTGGTACTTTAATACAGACACATGCATATAGTTGAACAATTTATTTACATGTGCAGAAGAATAACTGCAATATTTTACTGATTGAACCAGCTTCTACAGGTTGCAAGTGTTGATATACTGTTGCAGTTTGGCCAATGGTGTATTGTTAGTAAGTTGAGTTAAGAGATTTGGGTGACTCGTAATGACAAAGTCTTGAGAGTCCATGAGGGTGGAAAGAGGTGAGACAGGAAGCAGTGCCGAAAGGCAAGGGCGGGGGAACCGGGAGATCCCCTATAACTTCCGCCAACCAGTGACATCTGGTATGATTCCCACTTGCAAAAATCTGGGAGTGGCCCAGCTGAGAATTGAACCCAGTTCGCCTTGGTGGGAGGCGAATAGGCTAACCGCCCAGCCACCGTAGCTCTTTGTTGTTAGTAAAACCTATGGATGTTGTCAACAGGGAGATAGAGAGGACACGTTTTCTTAATAATTTGCCCATTTTTAGCTTATTTTGCAGAGAAAAGAAAAGCTTTTGAGAGCACTTTCCTGTCTGTGTGCCTGTCAATACTTCAGGAGTACATTCCTCGCATCTGGAGGATGAAGAAATGTTATATGAACATAGGTCCGCAAATGCTTTATTTCCGTACTACAGCCTATAGTACATAATGTACAGTATATGGCCAGCGGGCTGGATCATGTTGCATTATTGCATGCCAATACTTTGAGGGAACATTCCTCACATCTGGAGGATGAAAGAATTTTATATGACCATAGGTCTGCCAGTGCTTTATTCCCGTACTACAGCCCATAATACATAATGTACGGTGTATGGCCCTTGGGCTGGATCATGGAGCTGTTGAATGCCATCACAGCAGTAATTGGCTGCCCTGTAGTAGCCCCGAGGAGCCCTGATTTGAATCCACTAGAATTTGTGGGGAGATTTGAAGGGACTTGTGTATGCAACCCCAGTGGACGATTTGGGCACCGTCCGTAACCATATTGTGGTGGAGTGCGAAACAATCAGGAGTTTTCCAGGGATTCATCAACGCATCCGGGTGTCCATACAACGGCAGGTCGATACATGTGTTTGTGCTCGTAAAGGGCATTTTGAACATTTCCTTTAGTGCCAACAATAAGCCTTCACACATGTGTAACTACTTCCTGTGCAGTTCCTACTGTTCTAGGAGTAGTGTCTTACGAACACTGCGATGGTATTCCTTCATAACATGATCCAACCCGCGGGCCATGCAGTGTTCATATAACATTTTTTTATCCTCCAGATGTGAGGAATGTTCCCTGAAGTACTGACATTCAATATTGCAAAACACACGCGCGCGCGTGCGCACACACACACACACACACATATATATATATATATATATATATATATATATATATATATATATATATATATGTGCATGCGTACATGCGTGTGTGTGTGTGCATGCACGTGCACAAGTGTGTGTGCAAGCGCGTGCTCCCCATGTCAATTTTTGAAAGTGTCAACTGAATTTTTCCAAACTGGATCCTTATATAGTACTAAGGACACCACATTTATAGTTTTCAACTACGCTGGCCATTTGCTTTCAAAATAGTAGCCATTTTTAATATTTAAGGGGATAAGTATGTCGTATCTCAAGAACCATTCAAACGATTTAAACCAAATTTTGTGTGATGACAGAGCATCGTGTAAACATTCAATTTTGAAATGTATAGTATTGTTAGTTTGCCATTTTGGAGGATAACACCACATGAATAAATAAAGTTTGTGTCCTATCTCTGAACCGATTCCTACCAAGTTTGGCAAACAAGTAATATTATGTCAGATGATGTTAAGAAATGATATGTTTTAGGTATGTCAGACACTTATTTTCAAATTGGTGCCCACAGTCATTTTAGCTGAGAATGTTATATTGTTGAAACCATACTATTAATTCCAACTTAACTTTGTATGATGGTAGTTGATAATACAGCATCAATTGTGTCTTCTACCCAGAGCATGTTTTGCCTGCCATTTTGTTAGATAGCACCATATTAACACACAAAGATTTATGTCATCATGGTAAACAATTAGGTATGTTTTAGAACATCAGGTGCTTATTTTCACAATGGCGGTCATACAGCAATTTTAGTGTATAATGCTATATCATCAAGGACTTATCTTTGTATAATGGCAGTAGATATTACAATTATCAACTGTACCTACACAATTCATATTTTGTCTGCCATTTTGTAAAATAGCACCATACAAATAAAAAGCATTTGTAATGTCTCAGAAAACAATCAACCCATTCTCACCAAATTTGGTAAAGAAGTTTTATAGTAGTAAGCCCTATAACTAGGTGTATTATTTTTATTTTTAAGTGTGACACTTATTTTCAGAATGACGTCTATGAAATAATTTTATCTTAGTGTGCTGTATCTACAAAACTATGTAATTGATTTTAGCTTAGCTTTGTGTACTGTCAGTATACAATTATCGGATGTACTAGTACTTAACTTTTTGTCCTCAATTTATGAAGATTGACACATGAAAAATATGGAAGTTTTACGCCGTATCTCTTAGACCAATCAACAAATTTTCACCTAATTCTTCACACAAGTAGAGCTTAATAGGCAATGTTAACTTGCATGTTTTAAATGGCTCAGTCACTTATTTTCAGAATGATGGCCCTGTACATATTCTAGGTTAGTAAACCCTATCATTTGATACATTAAACTGATTAAATTCCAAGTTGGTGCTCGAATCCAACCTCCATAATACACACTAGTTTATGGCACTTTTGTATTTGTAATTGTCTCATTACTGCTGCATTTGTTTCTGGTTTCATGTCTAATGATATTGCTTTCAATGATAGATGTCCTATCTACCAACTCTGCTTTTAAGAACATGAACAACTACCTCTCTACCCCCTTTTCCATCCAAATATATAGCTAACGACTTTTGTGTCATTAAAGTTTTAAAGGTGTGTGGGATGAGTAGCCTACTGTTAAAATTGCAAAGATGCAATAAGTTATCCTACTTAAAAACTTGAAGGCTGCCCAGAACATGTAATGAACTGATGGGCTAGTTCCCACAATCTGAATACTGTGCAACTGTGAGTGTGTTAGAACACACAAAACTCGGGTGGAGTGCTGTATGTGTTTGAACTGGCTAGGTACTCCTGTAAGCTGATGTTGCAACCATGACTAAGGTAGTTTTATTTGTTTGTTTTAGAGGCACAGCTTATACTTCGGAAGATTACAGATTACGTATTGAGAGATAAAATTGCCATATAAATAAATGATCATTGAACACCAACACTACACCTGTCCAGTGACTGACTGAGACAAGATAACATCTGAACTGAGGCACACTCTGCAACACTGTAATCAACTAAACATTCTGGTGAGTATAATACATAACTCTCTTAAATTTATTTCATACATCAATTTTGTTACTCAAATACATACATAATACTGGGATTGCTTGGACCTCAGACGTCAATAGTATTGCATACAATTTTAACAAACACATTGTTCTTTTAAAATTAAAGAGGTAATACACATAATTTATGTCTTCTGCCTAAATTTTTAAGAATAGAGAACTCCCATTATTTTACTTCTCACCAAAATAAAACTTACTTCAATTTTAGCATTGTGCAATAACTAAACATGCTAACTGAAGCTAATCCAGCAATTTATTGTTGGCTTATATGTTACGTGAATACTTGCCAGGTAAAAATTCTGCTGCTCCAGATCAGTTTATCATTTTAATACTTGTTTAAAAATGCTACTTAAAAATCGGTAGGTACCAGACAAACTTTTTTTCCCCAAAACACTTTATTTTTCAGCCGTTTCCCTATGTCAGTTAAGTCATGTTCTGAGGTTCATTAAATTTGAAACAGTATCCTGTTCAATAGCAGTTAAAGCTCTCTACTGCAACTATAACAGCAAACTAGCTGCTTCCATATACACACACTTAAATTTTTCAACGAAAGCAATTTACACGCCTGGTTTCCATTTTATCTGTGTTAATAATGCAACACCAAGAACTCTTGTTCATTATACACAGCCACTTCTCTCTTCACTTTGTTAAGGGTTGTGCTAGTAGTGATGGCGTCACTCAGAATTTTGCATTTGGGAAATGCGGTAGATGTGGCCATTGGCCGGTGGGTTATCTCGGGGCACTCCCATTTCCCCCATTGTTACATTGTCACTCCTCCATCTTCACCTCAATAAACTCTTACCCAGGGGCTCAATTAAATATGACTACCAGACGTTTGCACTGATGCAGCAAGCAAACAAAACGACTATCCTCAATTGGCGACAAAGACAGACTACTTCATTACAGTTTCAACTCACATTTAAAATGTTGTTACCCCTCAATTCCACGTGCACAATAATTCTGGAGAAGCCACGGTGCTTTCAAATTGTTCTAGTCATAATCACTGTAGAGTTTGCCTAACATATTGAATTATTTCTCGCATCTTACACATGTTACACTTCGCGTTACTTGAACTAACGTGGAATATAACTCCCCAAACTCAATTTCACATTTATATTAGGAGACAACAGAAGATTCTTGGATTTACCAAGTGCACTTTCCACAATACAGACAGTCTGGTCAATCACCAATTTCCATCAATCAGAAATGAGCCTTTCAAGTGTTAAAATGTAAGATGGCCAGTTTTGTACAGATGTAATGATTATAGTGAAGCAAGAGAAGGCACTTTCGACGTTGTTTAAAGCGTTGTATCAGTTCTGTATCATCCTAGGCAAGTACAAGGTCGTCTATATTTTAGGATATTTAGCTCATCAAGGATCCATCAGAGGACAGGGGTTGTCTAATAAAAAGCAACATTATACTTTAAATATGTTCTGTTACACACTTAAGCTTGTAAACAGAGACCCTTGTGATGCCATGTTTGTGTACACATAGTGACACAAGGCATGTGTGTGCTTACAACCATATGAACCACAATAACTACAATACATGAAATTATAAGGATTATTAGCTGTAATTTTGATTCTGGGACACCAAATTAGGTTGCTAGAAAACTTGTGATTTATCACATTCTGTATTTTAAATATGGAACCCCTCATTCATAGAAAGCTCAAATTATTATTATTATTTTATTACAAAATATTTTATTGCAATAGTACCAAGTAAGAAAAAGTTTGAGTGAGCTATCAAACAGCTAAAAAGCAATTAAACCAGCAGTACAAATACAATCTTAGTTTTGTCACAATCAGTTAAGCTTGGCTCACAACCATCCGTCGCACCCATCAGTCTTCCATCTGGCAGTCATTCATCCATCTATTTTTTTCATCCCTCAATTAAAAGCGATTCACATCAATCCGTTGTCCGTCAATCATTCTGTATGGCAAAATTTCAGTGTGACAACTTAATATTGTGATCTTTCTTTCGTTAGATGTATATTTTGGTTGAAAATACATTTTCAAGGGAAAAAAAGGAGCAAATAATTTTTCTGTGTGATAAGAATTTATACTGAATTATTGTTTACATTTTACATTCTTGAATTTACCCTCAAAGATAATGCATACATATCCATCGCTTTGCATTTTATTTCAAAGTGGGTATATGCATCTTTGGAATGTCGTTAGAAAGCGGTGGCCCATCCGTTCGTCTGTCGAAAGTTTAAGTTAGAGATATTTTGGTGGATTGACGGATAGAAAAAAGTTGCCCTGTGATTGGTCAAAGATCACATGACCGCCTGATGGATGGGCGGCTGACAGTTGGTGAGTCCACCTTTAGGTTTTAAAAATTCATTAAGTCAAGATTATGTCAAAGACATGTGGAATATAAAATTATGCTCAGTAACTATTCAATGATAACTATATTCCTGAATCAATTTACAATGAAAACATTTATGAAACACAAAAAAAAATGTTTTCACACCACACTGTAATTGTATCTATATAATTTTCTAACAATTGCTGTTCTAACCAGCTTTAACATCAACTACCCCATAATTTACTTCTCTATCAGTGATTAAATACCGGTACATTATCAGGTTTAAAATACTGCATAGTGCATATAAGATTATATATTTTGATTTTACAGACAAATTTTTAAAAAAATTCTTGAGAATGCTTTGTATTTGTGTCATACTGACTGTAACACTCCTTTTCTTCTGCTAAAACTTTTGATGTTAAAATTGTAGCACATAACTGTATGATTACTGAAGTATATTGGAGTACTACTGAAGTATATATGATTGTAACTAGAGTATGAGAGTATCTGCAGCAGCTGTGTAGTGTATTCATACAGAGAGAGCATTATGACAAATAAATATCTGGAAAGTTGGGCGCCGATAAACAAGATTGCACATGAACCAAAATGCTAAACCTCGCTTACACAATTAGAATCCGTACACATTAGATACAAAACACAGTGAAAAATGCTGACAGACAATAAACTGCAGAGTGCTGTGGTATACAGGTGAACACCATGCGCACCTGGTCCAGCAGCTGACAGCATCACTCTCCCAGCTATGCTCTCCTCCTTGCACTGGCTTGCCATAAACAGATTCTCTGTTGCAGTTTCAGAAAGACGTGTGGTACGTTGAGCACCATGCTGAGTATCTTGAGATAAAGGAAACTGTGTTTGAACTTGCATATGCATTGAGTTTGGCAACTTACCTGATTATATGCAAACATAAGGAAAGACCTATTACTACCAAATGTAGATAGGGAATTACACAAAAACAACAATATTCTGATACTTGTTTTACTTGTTGCAATTTTCTTCAAAACATTTCACAAACTGTACTAAGTTACATTGCACACTGTTCCTGTATGTAATCAATACTGGGGTTGCTATTCATACACACACAATCAGTACTCATCAACAACTAATGTATTTTACCATGACTTATTGATTGTAATCTCTATTGTGTTACAGTCTTAGTTTCCGATGGCACAAAATGTTCTAATTGGTTAGATCTAATCACAAATTATGGAATCCTTATTACTTTCTCAGTTCTAATGTAGTTTCACACTCATAAACACTTTAAGGAAAAAGAACAAAGTAGGTCTCGATACTTCCAAGACCTATTGTTGGGAGTATTAGGGTAGGCTGTTATATAAAGTACTTCTTTAATATAAAATACCAGCTCAGGTCTGTTCTTAACTGCCTGACTGCAGCTTGTGGCTCACAGCACACATTCCAATCATACTTAACACTTTCATACTGAACTTTCATCACACAATGATCACAACTTATGAACTGCCTCTCCAGACACATCCATACACCTCCAAGCCTAAATCCCGAGAGAGCATTTCCAAGCAAGTTGGAAATGAACTTCAAGTAATTTTGGTGCCATACCTAGCATCCAATCACAGATAGGCCTCCTAAAAGTCCAACCTGAGATAGAGATGCACAAGGTTTGTTGGGGTGACCTGAGCTTTTTACTCTCGTGAGCAAGTTGAGAATTTCTGAGAGCAGGAAAAGAGCAGGAGAGAGCAAAAAGTGCACTGCTCTCTTCTGCTACCAACCAAACGCCAAAAGCCACGGAACTGTTTACTACTTATCAGCTGATCACAACAACGTCAATCTGTAATTTTAAAATTGATTGAGTATGGCATTGTAGGGCGATGAACAGTTTCGAGGATGCAAAAAAAAGGGTATGTCTGGTTAAAAGTGAATGCCTGGCAACCCTACTAGCATCAAATACTGTAAAATGGACTATGCAATGACAGTCGTAATTTCGACATAACCCTAACCTTGCAACACATGATAAACCAAAAACTAAGTTATTGCCAATGCTATTAGTTATTTGGGGCAATTCTGGGTCTTTTATTGCTTGGGACATTAAAGTGGCCTGTGAGTGGACATGACAAGTATTAAATAATCACTGCGACTGTCATTTTAACACTTGTCTTCAAGAATGAATGTAATATTTTCATCATTATCTACAAATTCGCAAATAAATAAACCTGACAGAAAATATTTTGAAGCAAAATTTAGCACCTTTTTTTCTTGCTCTCTATCTCACTGCTCCTCTGCTCTTCCTCGACAGCAAGAGCAAAAAGTTTATGCTCTTTATGAGAAAAGGAGCAGTGCTCCTGATGCCCAAACAGCCATCCAAAAAAACACTTCCGGTCAAACGAACGCTCAAAATGAAAAGGAGCAAGAAAAGAGCACAAGTAGTAGGTAGCTCAGGTTGCCCGAACAAACCTACAGGTACGCTTACCTAAAGGTCATTCACGGTAAAGTGAGCACTTTTGAAAGCCATCTTATTTGGTTAGATAGTCAATAAGTATGCTTTACTTTAGCCGTGCGGTGGAATATCCACACTGTGTTTATTACTTACATAGCAATATTTATTTAAAAAGATGTTTAAAGAATAAAAAATGGCTGAAAGGAAAAAGTAACCAGGCCGTCAAAAGTGCTCACTTTTCTGTGAACAGCCTATATCAACCTTCACCCAGATCAGCTGATCTCTCAGCTTTGCACTCACATATCTTTGACATTTCAAACATAGTAATTTTCCCAGTAACTGATAAACAGACAAAATTAAGAAAAGTATAATTTTTAAATAACAAATAAAATTAAAAAAATTAAATTATTTTACATTAAAATACCAAAACAAAGAACACTTAATTTTACTGCCTATTTTAATTCAAATAAACAATCTTCAACTACCATACTTCAAAATACATTACAATAAAAATATTAATAATTAACACTGTAACTTTGCCACCTAATAATATCATAACAAATACATAACTTCACTTTCTGCAAACATACATACACATTTAGTGATCTTTTTAAAGTAAACAAATGAAATAGAAAGCATATAAACGTGCTGAAATATGCTTGAATATTTACAGATAAAAGGTAAACAACTGATATAAACAATAAATAAACAAAATAGGTAAAATTGAAAATACAATATTTAATATGTAGAATTCTGTATTCAACATTACTTTCAAATTTAACTGTAGGTAATCTAAAATTAAAATGCATTGTTTGTGTTCAGCCCTTCTAGACACACTTGAATTTACGTATGCCTTCAGGTGTCGTAAATAAGAATTTTTTTGGTGCATACGTTACTTGGGCCAACAAAGCACTTGTTATCACAGCCAATGAGCTGTAGGTGTTGTGTTTGACTATTGTAATATGAACCATTAAAATCCTGTAACAGTAGCAAGGTTAATGCATCAGTTAAACGACAAATTATTGGGTATTCTTGCCTTACGATGCACAATAACAGCAATAAAAAACTGCAATTTGTAAAGGCTGTTCAGAGTAAAAGTAAGCACGTGTCAACTTGTGAAAAAGATATCACTGTCCATAACTACATACATGTTATAGTGCAAATTGTCATGTGAGCTCTCAATTTAATTGGCAGTGAAAAGAATAAACGTAGTCCCAGGACCTTGCGTTGTATTGTGAGTATAATGTTAAAATTGATGTCCAGTGAGGTTAGCGTTTCGTGTCAAATTGACATTACAGTAAGAATTTAAGAAACATACTGTATTCAAATGCCTTCACAATTTCACTTGGATGATGATTAATGAAAGTGATCAAACCTATGACATTGTAAGTTGTATATGGTGGAAGGATACAATGTAATCGAGAAGTAGATCCTACATCCTAAGCAGGGCTATCAAAAGTGCTCAGTTTGCCATGAACAATCTGCAAACTTGTGTATGCAAGGTCTGAATGGTTAGAATGCTTTTGATACATACATTTCGTTACAGAAATATGGCAGTACGTGTGGAACCCATTGGACATGCCACTCATCTTGGAGAGGGACCACACTGGAGTCACGAGGAACAAGTGCTGTATTACGTTGATATCCTTGAGTCGACCATCTTCAGATATAACCCAAAAACCAACAAGGAAACCTCTGTCAAACTGGGTAAGTTATTTTTGGAACATGTTGCAAGAATATTCTATAAATGCCTCAAAAGGTATAGTATAACCAAATAATAAGTTACTCTGCAGCACAAAGTAATTGTACATGTTATAAGAATATCACAAGATGTCCGCCACAGACGGACTACAGGTTGTGTTGTTCCGTATTTAAGGTTGTTTTGGCTTGTGATTAGTTCTAGCAATAGGTTTAAATATAGGTGGAGTAGTAGTTTGAGGTAAAATTAGAGTTAAGATTAGTGTTTTATGTGGTAATTAGTTATAAGGAGGAATAGTGTCCGATTGTGTGCACAAGGCTGAGGCCTTTGTTATTGTACGAGGGTAAAGGGTGTATGGTGTAAGTTAGGCTAGTTAAGGAAGTGTGTGTATACGTAGGTATTTGGTGTATTTTATAAGGGAGAGTAGTTTTAATTTTAAGTTAGTTAAATTATGTTTTAAAAAGAGAGTAAAAAAAATGGTAGGGAGATGTAAGTGTAGGGCTGTGGAGAAGGTTAGATAGTGGTGTGCAGTGCGACCAGTGTGGCGGCTGGTACCATGTTGGCTGTATAGGATCAGGGAGGAGGAACTGGGATCACTACAGGAACCTGAGTGGAAGTGTGAGGAATGTGCTGAGGGAAAGGGTTTAGTGGCAGTGGTAGGGAACAAATTAAGGGTAGAGAAGGAAATGCAAATAAGTGGAGAAGGTGGAAACTGGATTTGGGATATGCTGAGGGAAGGTTTGTAGAGGATGTGACAGTGCAAATGGAAGTGGCTAAGGAGGAGAGGAGTTTTGGCTCTTAAACAATGTGAATTTCTTATGGAGCTTTAAGAACCATATCTACAAGATTCCAAATGAATCAGAATTCAGTAACCAAATGCATACAGCCACAAACTTTGTATGCAAAACACCATGAATCTACAAATATTAGGTTTTTCACATTGTGAACTGAGTGAGCACTTTTAAAAGCCCTGCTTAAGGTTTACTTGTATGCATGTTGTGTATTCTTCCACCATACGGAAAATAACATCACCATGGGTCTGATCACTTTATGCATGTGTCAGTCAAGTGAATCTGTGAAATTGTTAGGTATGTAAATTCTTTACAAATTTGCTCATTCTTACTGTTTAATGCATAAAAATATAAAAAGCTAAGTAAATAATCCCAGTATTCACAAATGTTAACGTAGCACTTAAATTCAATACTAAGATATGGGATTACTTCCCCTCCACCATTACCAACTTTGCCGGAAAGTCAGTGTGCGTGTTAAAATAAATGGAGGTGTGGGGCCAGTGACATTTTTCTAAGGTTGATTACAAAAGGGTCTCAAATGCCTATTTGTAAATGGCAGTCAAAGAATAATCATTGCAGAGCATGTATTGATGTAGGAAACTTCACTTTAAAAAACTTTTTTGAAGAGTTTGCTATGATTAAATTTAAATAAAACATATAACATAATATAGTTTTACCACCTGTAACATCTACTTGCCTTATCCATTTCTGATTTAGCTTTCACATTCTGACCACTCACTCAATGTTAGTATAATATCCATGGCTATTTTTTTTAAATAGTACTGCGGCCTCCTGTGCCACTTCCAGCAGTTTGAGTGTTTACCAAATTTGGAACATTGTATATATAGTTGCCACACAACATCCTGGAAGAAAACTGTTATAGATGCAGGGATTGTAAATCAGTAAATATGACAACAGAATACTTACTCTTTTTCTTCAAACCACAAATAATATAAACTGGCAAGAAATTAAATATTAATATCTCCACCAATCATAGTGACTTTTAGTAACAGTTATGCATACAACAATTTGGATTAAAATCGACTATAACCACATTTCAAAGTCCTTGTTGACTACCATACTTGAACTGTTGACTACTTTTTCAGATGGCAGCACAGTATCTATTGTCATTCCTATTGAAGGAAAGAAAAATCAGTTTGTGGTGACAATTGAAAGAAATATTGCTGTCATGACTTGGGATGGAAAGAGCCCCAAACCTACAAAACTGGAAATCATTAGTTCTGTGGACAAGTTTGAGACAAAGTGCCAGACAACTGGTTTCAACGATGGAAAGGTAGATCCTGTTGGCAGATTGTGGGTAGGTGAGTCAAACCACCATTCAGCTATTTTTAACTATGCTTCAGTAAGATAGCAAAACAATTTTGATTCAGAGCACTCTTTTTGCTCCACATAAATAAAACTTTACAGCCTGGACTCAAAAGTATCACAATTTCCAGATTATCTCTGATAGTTTAGGGGTGGCATAACAAATTCATACTACAATAATGTGTATATGTTCTAGTTTTAAGTACAGTAAAATCTCAGTGTAAAGTACTTTTCACTTTAAAGTGCATCTTTCAAATCCCTGGGAGATGTAACATAATTAAAAACTTTGTTCAGTGTTATTTTTCTATATAAAATTTCAAGTCCCTTTGTGTACTTCATATTAAGATAAAACTGTACGTCACTATTGTAATACAATGATTGTTTCATGTGCATCTATTTCATACAAATGTATAACTGCTATTTATTTTTTACGATTGTCTTATTCATACATGCATGCATACATACACACACAGACAGACAGACACACACGTGCATAGATAGATAGTTTACTTCCTTGTGTGTCTTCCAAGCCAAGGCTTGCGCCATCTATTGAGAGATATATGAAATATAAATAAATGTAAACAATAATGCAAACTATAATACTGTTATAAGAACCGGCAATGTATATTGGGAAACGGTTACCTATATTAGCTGATGATTTCGAAACGTCAGTGATACATGTGGTGGAAAAAAAGCCTTAGTAGTGTCAATTTCCCTCATGAACTCTTAGATCTGTAGGTTTTATATTTCCACTGGAAGGATGCGGAAAGCACTTTGACGTCGTCGGTGTGGACACGAGACAAACAGTGACATAATAAACTTACCGTAGGTGGGCGTCAGCCATGTTTCCCAGTCAATGCACTGTTGAGACTCAGGGTTCTCAGGGATGCTGTGGGTTCTGTGTGTCCGTCTCACCTGAGCGTACTTACAAAACACTTTGCATTACTAAACATCATTACTAAACTTTTAGCACTTGCAAAATTTGGCGAGGGTTTACTGCCACTACAAAGGAAAGACTTACAGCACTGTGTATTTGATTTCATTCTGTTAACCATACAAAATTGTGCCAACATTACCCCTTATGAAAGACTCGGGACGAGTCTAGCTAATTCCGTTCTGGTGCTCCCCAGCCTGCAATTAATCTAGAGCACCCGTAGATGGATGACTTCTCTGTGGTGTTAGAAAAAAACAAACTTCACAAGGGAAGGGTATCGAAAGCTGCTAGGATGTACTTCGATTTTCCCTGAAGATAGGATGCAGAGAATTACAAAATGAAACAGATGAACAAACGTGTGATTATTTGCCGTCACTAACGCGGACTCGTCGAGGATCGTCTTGCCGCACGTGGTTAGTAAGGTTACGGCCTATACACATAGCCGACTAGGATGTAAATAATATCACCGTACCCTTTACATAAATGACATAAGTACACCTGCAATATAATGGGACACGACATGAGTGATCACAATAAACACATAGATACGTGAAAGTAAACTTAAATGGCACAGATGCCGCTGGATGTGCTTCGTAGAGGATCACGTGGTCTCCCTGCATAAAAACGGGAAATTCTGTTCAGATAAATTATTATTGTGAATCGGAAAAATATTCACCATCAAACTGTGACATTTTGAAGGCTTTTAGCTTGCCTGATGGCGGGAAAATCAATCTTGAAATTGACCACGTGGTCATACATGCATATCATCAATTACGTGAAAATTACATGAAACCCTGAATAAAAAGTACATAGAACCCTGAAATATATTACGGCGCATGTGATTTTACACAAATATACCCTCAAGTGCATGGATGGTGCGGACATTGAATGGGTGGATATTAACCACATGGTCGCGAGTGATGTGGCCGTAAACAATTAAACATGAACATTACCCTGAAATACATACTGAAAATAAAGCCCTTACAATTGCACGCAGCAATGATACAGAAATATCAATGAAACGCCTTTAATATAGGTGGATGGTGCCTGATTCAAGTAGCGCAGGCTGCGAGGCTCCTCGATTAAGTTCAAGAAGCCACAAGGGCACATATTATTAGGTTAAGCGGAAGCATAATGCTGGGGATTGTCTGGAAAAATGTATGCGAAGCAAAGATTAACTGGTATACTAAAGTAAAATTGTTGTAATCTACATCAGTGCAAAAAGTTTGTAGTGCATACGTGACAGCGTCTTACCTCGCCAGCTCTCCTTGACAGACTGTCCAGAGGCAGGGGTCGCGTGGACCTACCATGGCTGCCTACGAGGTTCACACAAGGGGAAGTGGTATGCACGCAGAGTAAAACTTAGATATTTTAAAATAAATGGCATACAAGCAATTTAATTATTGGTTTACATTTTAGATTTTTCTTATTAATTTTCTCTGTTCTTTGAATGTCTTTTTATGATGGCGTTCACTCCGGAATAGTAATGTTCTTAATCTTCGTGCAGCGTGCATTTTGAATTCATAGCCAAACGTTGTGCAATAATTTTAAACATACATTTTAAACATTTTATACACTTAAAAAACCTGAAAAGAAAATTAAAGACACATTTTACACTGCAATTAATATTCCGTTATGGGAAAGTTCAAATTGGAGCCTCTTTGCGCACGGGCATGTCCATGTGTCACTTGAGTGGTGAGCGCCGTCATGGGCTAAACACTGCTGGCTGTCAGCCCCTGTCACCCTCCTTGTATCAAAATTAAATAAAACCATACTATGTTTTCTCCTTACTTATTTTCTGTCATGTCAAACTGTTAAGGTTCCTTTGTGCCAAATTTAAAGTAGTAATGCCATTAATGCATTTCTGTTGCACACTATCAAACTTTTGAACCCAATATCCTACAAATGTGTGTTTATAATATACACATGTATGTATGTTAGTATGTACGTATGTATAATATGTACTGCTTCATCTTCAAACATACATATGGCCAAAGGCTGGTTCTGGCCACCTCTTTGAGTTTCAGCACCATTTGGGTGGCTGGTGAAAGAGGTTAGAGCAGAGCTGCCACCAGCCCTGAAGCTGAAATCCTGGTTCCTGTAAATAAATAAAAATCCTGCAATCAGTGGGTCAAATCTTGTAAAATCCTTGGAATTAAAAAAAAAATGAAAATTATATATAAAAAAGTGGATATAAAAGACATTTACATATTTATTGTAGTTGGTTTGGTTTGGAATGTACAGACCATGGTAATTCTTTTCTCCGCTCACACTTGTACTTTCGTTTATATGACTGTATCTTAATAATTTTAGTTTTCTCACCATTGTGATATCAATGCCAAACGCAAAACACAAGTCACCAAATTCGGATTGCATCCATAAAAACTGTAATTTGCAGCAAAGGTTCTTTTCAATAACGGCCTTTGCCTTTGCATGTGATTATACAGCCAGGAACAGAAATATGTAGATAACTGTATACCCACGCCAGTGAATAGTTAAGCAAAATATTTTGAACACACACTATTGAAGAAATGGCGTATGTCCAAAATATTTTGCTCAATTATTCTCCTTCGTTGTAAGAATCATTCAAACTAATGCATCAGTGAAACCGACACACGTTGCTGTGGGCGTAAGTGTCACATATATGTAGCAGCCAATTTGAGCAAAGTGCAAAAAAAATTGGGTTTGGACTATTCTATAGTGTTAAAAATCCGTAAAAACCGGATCAAATCCATTAAAACGACAAGCATAGATTAGAGGCTACTGCTTTTGTTGGCACTTTAGTGCAGTAAGAGCAGCGCATTATGTTACAGAGTACGGCCCACCCCAGGCTTGTATGGTGAGTTTTCGTACTAAGCCTTTTAATGGTAAGTGTGCTGACATTTTGTAATAGTTATAGGTGTAGTGTGTTCTACATACCGGGCTGACAGCTTATTCAGTGACTCTCCTAAATGGATAGTTAAAGGAGAAGAAATCTTATTCGTTGTATTATTCCCATACAACCAGTGCATGTGGCTCTTTGTACACTTTGTGACTGCAGGGTTCAGGTCACTAACTGTCCTCACAGAGCTGAGCAAAGGCTTCAACTGAAGTAAACCTAATGAAGTGAAATGTTGCAAGCCTGAATGAAGTTCCATGAAGCCATGACAAATGCTTACAACTTGCTATGCAGATCTACAGAGGTTATGCCATGACTTGTGAGCTAAAAGTGGTTTTCAGAACAAGTGAAGTGAGTATAGCGTAATTTTGATCACCATAACTTTCTATATCGTAGGAGGAAAGTGTATGCCATATCCTGGGAGGAAAGCCTGGCCGGCTTTTCAAACCCTAACCAATTCTCTACTGTACTACCCCAAATGCTGCGTAGTAACCAAGGACTGAGATGGAAGGCATATAGGAGGGAAGGGGCTAATTTTAATGAAAGAAAGCACATCACTAAGCCTAAATCCAGCAAAATCAACTGTCCTGTGTTGTTAACTCAAACTTGATGAGAATGCCAGAGAAGCAGAATTTAGATATATGGGCTATAGTGAAGGCAGGGCGCTTCCCTGGCAGTCTCGTCTGTCACCTCATCCATTGCAGCTGGTAGCAAGGTTAGGCAGCTACTGACAGACAGGACATATGAAAACTGTTCATATGTGAATAGGGCCATGAAAAGAGTTCCTCGTTAAAATGCTCACAGGCTGCCCTACAGTCATCGTTGGTGGGAGCCTGCTCACCAAAAGTGGTGAGCCCATAGAGACAGCTGTGAGCTGTCTACCAGGCTGACTGTTGAATACTCAGTCCCTGCTTGTAGCAACACAGAGAGCCAAGATACCCATGTAGAGCACCAAGTGTTGTGGACACTGCAGCAATGGAGAAATAGCAGTGGTACTGACCATAGTAAACGGAAATTTTAAACTATACGTGAAACTCTGTTAAGACGTATTCTGAAGGGAATGAAAAAATAATGCTTTGACATCGTCGGGTGAGACACGAGACGAACGATGACACAATTTACTTCCTGCAGGTGGGCGCCAATTGTGTTTCCCAGACACTGCAGTTCGAGATTCAGGGTTCTCAGGGATGCTGTGGGTTCTGTGTGTTTGTCTCAACCGAGCATCGTTACAAAACACTGGTCATTACTAAACATTTATCACTGAAAAATGGGAAATGGCTGGTTTGACATTAGATAGAAACATATTTTATGCACTGGTAGAATTGCTTTTATTTTACCACTCATACATATTATGGCAGAAAATGATTTAATGGTTAACTTTGGACGTGCCTTGCTAACTGTGTTGGGTGATTCTCCCAGCTCGCAATTACTCTAGCTCGCTCCTAGATGTACGATTTTCTCCCGGGTGTTTAAGAACACAACCCCCACAAGGAAAGGAGTCTACAGCAACTAGGATGGACTGTAGGTTTTTCCTGGGACAGGACACAGAGAATTACAAAATGGACATTAACATGTGTGATTACTGACGTCGCCAACGCTTACTCGTCGGGACGCGCCTCCCACCATGTGGTGTGTGGTGACTGTGAATACACTTAGCAGGCTAGGATGAAAATAATGTCACTGTACAAATCACCCAAATAATGATGAGAAAACATTGGACTCTATATAAACAGGCACAATAAACATGCAGATGCGTGAAAGCATTCTTAATGGCACAGATGCCGCTGGATGAAGTTTTTAGCAGGCCACATGGTGTAGTAGATATTGCAATATTTTCAGTGAAATTCACATAAATCCTGTCGGACAAAATTACGGTGTTCTTCAGAAAATTATTCTGATTGCATTTCAAACAGTCAAGCGTTGATAGCACGTCTGATGGCAGAAATATCCATGTGTGCAGTTGACCATGTGGTCGATTACAAAACATCAATGATGGCAAAATTATAAGAACCCTTTCAATGGAACAATACATATTACCTAAGAAAAATAATGGGGGCAAGAAATTATCAACAAGAACACTTTAAGCGCGATACTCAACACGGACTTGGCGCGGTTAACCATGTGGGAGCAAGTGATATGGCGTTAACATGACAAAACCCTAAAATATATACTGTACATACAAATTTACCCTCAATAGTGCTCGTGGCAATGAAACAGAAATTACAATATAAAGACTTTAACATAGTTGAATGTTGTGATTCAAAGTTACGCGGGCTGTGTGGCCTCTCCGACATCTTTCCTCCTTCCATAGATTTAAGTTTCAAAAAGCGCAAGGGCACAAATAATAATTTAAGTGGAAGCATTATGCTGGGGATGTCTGACAATACGTACGCAAGCAAAATGTTAACCGGTAAACTAAAGTGAACTGTGGAAATCTAACTCAGTGTAAAAATGTGAAGTGCGTACGTGACAGCGTCTTGCCTCGCCAGCTCTCCTCGAGCGACTGCCCAGAAGCAGGGGTCGCGCAGACGTACCATGGCTGCGTACGGGGTTCACACAGTCCGTAAATGCTATACATGCCGAATAAAAATTGTGAATACATAAAATAAATACCACATAAATTATTTTCAATACAAAATTATTAAAGTAATTTTAAATCAAAATTATAACTATCAAGAAGTTGTCTTTGAAGGCGTTTACGCCTAAATATCAATATCTGTTTCTTCGCGCAGTGCACATTTAGAATTTTAGAGAACATTGTGCAATATTTATGAAAAGACATTTGTAACAGTTAATAACACTTTTAGCCCTGAAAGAGAATGGAGGAACAATACACTGTAAATATCAATAATCCCGTTATGGGAAAGTGCGTGTTATGGCATCTTGCGCACGTGCGTACCCACGTATCACGTGAGTTGCGAGTGTCGTCATGGTCTGACTGCCGCTGGTTGTTAGCCGGCGTGTATACTTCTTAAAGAGGTCAAATTACACATATACAGATAGATAAGATGCATGGTTATTCAACTTATTAGGCAAGGAGAACTTTTTTAAGTGGGAACTTCTTAACAGGGTTTCACTGTATTTAGATAGACTATTCACTAAGTACTGACATTTATATGTAGCATTTAAACTTAATGCTTACTGTTAAGGTATTGAACCCGAAAACATCAATTATTTTATAACTGTACCAAACATTGTTCAACTCATACACATTATATGCAACAAGATTTTCCTCTAATAAATAAATATCACAATTTAAATTTTTTAAATAATTTGATGTCAAATACAAAATTTTTCTGTTTTGTTACAGCCGTAATAACAAATGCTAAGTTGTAAGGTTGAAAAAATTTACATCATAAACTAATGCAGTAGGCTACTGCTTGAAATATCTGTGTAATCACCATATAACAATTCATACATTTTTAAAATGTAAAAAATAGGTGAAAAGCTTTTTATAATTAACATTTTATTCATATATATGGCTTGTTATTTGATCACATTCGTGTCATGCAGTAACCCATGGAATTAATTTTCTTCGTAAATTTTTTCATCTGTACAACTTCCTATTTGTTGCTAAGGCTGCACCATAACAGAAGAATTTTGTATTTCATATAAAATTATACAAAAATTTAAACGTAAATTTTTTTAGTTGAGGAATATGTAGTCACACACAATGTGTAGAAGTTGAACAATGTTTGATACAAATATAAAATTATTAATTATTTGGGGTCTGGCACATGTAAGCATGTGATTTGATCATAATGCACAGTGGCCCACATCTCAAGTAGCCCTCCTTGAGCTTTTAGATTCACAACTGGGAGGGACGTCTAATAAATAAAATTAAACACTGTTTTCAAATTCATGACTTGCAGCATAATTTTAGTTGATATGAAATTCCTTATTGGAATGTGGACCACATTGAGTGTTATCCGTAGACAATGTTAAATTAAAGATTGTCATCTGATATCATGAAGTTGACAATGAAACTTGTGCCTAGTAATGTTGCACCACACATCCCAAAAAATTGAAAGTTAACTTCATTGTGTAACACTTACAGTTCTTATTATAAGTGCATAATTTGCTGATGAGTTTTCTTAACAGTTAGACAACAATTTCTAAACAGCCTAAGTTCAGCCTTCCTAAAATAAAGAATGCAGATGAAGAAATATTTAAAATTTTAATATCCTAATGGAAACCTGAATTTAAGTTGTGTTCTAAATTGTATATAAAAAAAATTTTTACCACAGGCACACTGGAGAAAGGTGGCTATGCACACAAAAGCATCCTTAATCAGTGTACTTTGTACAATTTCTCCAAAGATGGCACACCAACACCTAAAGTTTCAGACATTAGTCTTTCCAATGGCATGGCATGGTCCAGTGACTTGAAGACAATGTACTACGTAGACAGTCCAACGATTCCAAGTATTTGCCTTCGATTATGATGCTCCCACTGGAAACATAAGTAAGTATAGTAATGTGTTTACTAATTTACACCAATAAATAGACTTAAGTTTTCGTAATTTAGGTCAGCACAACCATTTTTTTCTTTAGGACTAACACAAATTTCATACTTGGTAATCTTAGTATTCAGTATTTCCTTAGCAATAAACAATACATATTCTAATTGTTGTAACCCAAAACTTTTTATGTAATTTACTCAATGGAATAACTAGAGTACAATTATAACATAGCACCTATAGTAAAAAAATGCCAAAACAAACTGCTGCCTAATTTAGTTTATATTACCATTCAGTTCTTTGTATTTTTTCCTTAAAATGATTGGGTTCTTGTTAGCTGAAAATATCTAAAAGTCCTGGTTTTTTATTACACACTGTTTATCATTTTGCCATGATTAGTGGAGTGGAGTGAAGCAAGGTGAGTATGGAGCAGCACCGAAATGCAAGGGTGCGGTAACGAGAGATCCCAAGAAAACCTGATAAACTAGCGACATCATCTGGCACTATTCCACTGTGTGCAACGATTAGATACAGTATTAATGTTAACATCACTGTTATGTAGGAGACTGTAAATGCAGGTTATGTATGGAAACTTAGTGTAGTGTTTTCTGTGTTGATCAGTTAATAGCTATGTGTTACACTTGTAAGCTAGACATTGAGAGATGTGTGTGTTGATGTGTATTTGAGAAGCAGGCAAGCAAGGCAATATTGGAATTTTTATGGCAGTGTAAAGACAGTAAGGTAAATACAAAAACTGCATGCAAAATTCAATTATTATTTTTTTTTTTTCAAACCAGCTAATCGTCGAGTGGTGTTGACCTGCGCAATCACTACCAATTGGAAGGGTTCCTGGCCCTGAGGAATGACTATCGACACTGAAGGAAAATTATGGGTTGCAGCCTTTGGCCCTGGCGAGGTAAGACTACAGCATGTTGTTGCACACAGTGGCTTTCCCCAGAACCCTTGTTGACGGGCTACATGACCAACTTTGTGCTACCCAAGTCAGTGTAACAACTTTGTATGTCACAAGGCGTAACTTTGTGCAAACCACATAAATTAACATGATCATGCCTTTATAATTACCAATTCAGGAAATAAATCTGGCAAAATCCCTGCATAAATAACAAAATACCAAGAGTGCAAAGTGCCGACCACATGGTGGCAGAGAACTAAGAAATCCCATCACTTATGGAAAATGAACTAGTGCATCAGTCAATGAATAGTAAAGGAACACAGTAATAATTATACTTTCTATCAGTGCCATGCATAATAAATTAGAGATGTGTCGTGACTTTAGCAGTGGAACACTTAAACTCTAACTGCACCAGGCCAAAATTCTCATGGCAAATTAACGTAAATTTAAATACTAATTAAATTACTTTTTTAAATAATGCATAATCATCCTTTCCTTGTATGAAAGTGTTTTGTGTGTGTATTCTCTCTTTCAGGTAGCAAAAGACTTACACAAAAATATGAAAAATGCTATAGAAATTTTTGCTACATAATTTTTATCATCTTTGCGTTTGCCAATGTAAATTACAAGTCACATTTTGGTAAATGTAATGTATTTTTCAAGGGTCATATGTTTCATTCATTCATTTGTTTTTGTCGAGGGATATTCTGTTTTGGCTTCTGTTACCTCCACCACACTACCCGTCTTCAGTATAAAAGTAGCTGGCATCAGGACAGGTCGTGTCACGCGGCTTAGAGTGAAGCAACTATTGTACTTGAATCACGAAGCCGCAACAGACTTCTAATTATCATGGAACCTTTTGCTTAACTACTTCACAATATGCCTTCCTTCTGGAGCTGATTCACAGCCCCTCCATCATAACGCAAATAATCTTTGTCATTCCCTTTGTGTTAAATCTTCGCCAGTGCGGGGCCTTGTGCCACATGTCCGTTTAAGTGTTGCACCATCTCATTCAGTTTTTGCTAAACTACAACCACTATTTCTCTGAACGATGTGTTTGTGTACATTTATTCCTGCCTCACTGGGATGTTAAGGGTGACAACCCTTGAAACCGTCGAGTACCTGCCACGTTTTCTGCATCAAGTAAGTCCAAGTGTATTTTGTGTAAAATTTGAAGGGTTTAATGCCATTGCATTGTACAGCATTCTCTGGAGCTATAATACCCCAGTTTCGGAAGTGTGTATACATAGAACATCTCTATTACGTCCCCTCGCAGTTCCCGAGAATAGGGTTGTAATAGAAGGGGGGCATAATAAAAAATTTGGAAAATTTTGGGCCGATTTTGACCCACCCCTGTCTCTAGTACAAAAAAAACTATTTTTTGAAATTAAATATTTATATTTTAATAGCAGGACGTCTCCTGATTAATTTTATACCTAAGAAAGTAATATTGGACCACTCCTCGTATAAAAAGAAGGCCTAAACATAGTTACGCCATCGGGTGAGACAAGAGACGAACTGTGATACAATAAACTTACGGTAGATGGGTGCTCGCGAGTTTCCGAGTCGCTGTACTGTGACACTCAGAATTCACAGCGATGCTGTGGGTTCTGTTGTCCGTCTCACCCAGCGTATTTGCAAAACACTTTGCATTACTAAACATTTTATCACTGAAAAAGGCAAGAGGTCACTACAAGGAAATATTTTATGCACTATTAGACTTGCTTTTTATTTTTGCCACTCATACAAAATCGTACCAGGATTTACTTTATGATTTAAACTCGGATGTGTCTAGCTAACTCCGTCGGGTGCTCCCCCAGCCCGCAATTAGTCTAGCATGCCTCAACATTTTCCGAACTTTTTCAACCCAAACTTTTCACGGTGGTTCCTCGGGATTGGGTCATGATAGAGAGGTGATCATAATTAATGGAGTCGTAATAGAGGGGTTTTACTGAATTATGTTGTATATTCTGCTGCCAACGTCAGCATCATGTGTAACCTTGTTAAGACATGGGATACAGGGTCCATTAGCCTGGGCTTTTCAAACATGGCATCCTCAAGAGTCTCGTGCTAACCTGAGCGGATTCCATTAACTGGTTAGCTGGTACCTTCTGGACGTTAACTTCATCACCAGGACCCTGCGACCAACCCAGAAATGTGTCTGTTGAATATTAAAACTGGCTGTAAGAGTAGTAAGAAATGATTGATAACATCACATACAAAATAAAGTATTAAATTTCATTTCTATATTTGAAAAACAAAACTTAAATTAAATTCAACAAAATAAAACTGAAAATGAAAAACCTACAAAAATTAGTACTATTACGACACACCAGGGATACACCAGCATCTGTACTTCTGCCTTCCAACAATTTATGAATGTTGAAGGTAGGCAGGAAAAACTATTCCACCTGCTATGTGTATAGCTTAATGCAGCTAAGTGTAAGTTTTTGTGTACATACCTGGCAATTTCAGTAGTCCACAGTGATTTTCTTATTATGCCTATTTCACTGGAAAACACAATGTGGAGGGCAGAAGCAATCAATGTCTGTGTTTGTCTATTATTGAGGAGTATTTAATGATTGGGTACTAGGGTTGTAATGCTCTATTGTATTTCACAAAAGTTACGTAAGTAAGACTCAATGACTTACCTAAAGTGCACTTCTTGAAGTTCTATCACACTCTTTGGGAGATTACCTGAAAGTTCAGTAATGTGTGTACCTGCTTTTAAATTTAAGATCTTATTCTGACTGTACTCAAGTCTAGAGGTACAGGTTGCATCTACTGTGAACACATGTTTCTTACCATAAGTAAAAAATACAGATTAAATCATCCTGTTGGATACACTGAATCTGCTCCCAATCTGTTTAACTGATCCCATTTGCAGCCTGTATATATGTATTTTGCATCTCTCTCCTCAAATATAAAAAAACACACTTATTTTATTGTACCCCCTTCCAAAAAAAATCAGCTGAGCAAAATATGTACTTGGAATGTTTGTGTGTATATCAATTTATGTAGCCGAATGTAACCAGATTCCTGTTAACCTTTTTCTTATTTTTAATCCCAGGTGTTGCGAATTGATCCTGAAACCAGTAAAGTGATATCATCTGTGGCTGTGCCATCTCCTGAAGTAACATCAGTTGCATTTGGAGGGGAAAATCTGGATGAGCTTTATGTCACCACTGCTAATATACTTAATGATCCAGAGCTACCGAAGAAATATCAGTATGCTGGATACACATTTCGTGTCACTGGGCTTGGAATTAAAGGTCCTGCTGCTAAAAATATGGTTCTTGAGCATTAACCATTGCTCACTGTTTACATTTCTATCATTGAAATATCTTATTGTAAACCTTCAGTTTGGACTAGTTTTCCTAAAAGATAATTGCAATTAATGTAATTTTTAAAAAGAGCATACGGGCATATGACTGACTTGTAATATTTTATTTCTATAAAAATAAGAAATGAAAAAATACTTTTTAATAAAAAAAAAGTTGTAAAAGTTTTGGAGTTTTATTCAAAGAACTGAGTAAATTTTCAATATATTGTGGCTTTTTCATAATGTTGGCATGCTAGAAGTTTCTGCATAGAAAATTTACCAGCTAAAACTCATTCTGAAAAGACCAGTTTTAGCCATTTTCATGTTCAAAAAATAATTCTTAGATTTGAAATGAGAACTTTAAACTCGTCTTTCGGCAGAAACATTTCTTAATTTCTTTTTATGTTTAGGTCCACTACATAATATACAACTATTTTTGACTCATAAATGTTCTACCATATTTCTGCTATGCATTTCATGTTCTTGCCAGGTAGAGGCTTAAACTCTGCCTGTACTAACTTCAAACACATGAATTCCTAAAGGAAGTTACAATTAAAGTTGTTATTTTACTCTCATTACTCTGGAATTAAATTCCAAGTTCTGGGTTGAACTGGATGTATTTTGTCACCATTAATACACTAAAAGGGATTTCGCTCACAGCCTGCAATGGCTGGCACAAAAATAGCTAAGAAGGCAAAATAAATTATAGTTAAAACTCTAGCATCTTGTGGTTAGGAGGTCGTGAGCTCCCTCTCAACATATCATACATTCATGAGATAACTTCTTTGGGCGATGGTTTTAATCCGTCAAGAGAGTCCTTTCTCACCCACTCTTGATGCTAGAAAGTGTCCTCTCTACTGTCCCAACTCATAGGCGAGAACACAAGAGGCAAATTTAATGGCAACGTTCCCTCATTGCTTACCCTCACAACCTCTGTGGCATCCATTTTGTGTTCAATTCTAATCTTGAATATTCAGACATATATTTTTTTGTTTCTACTGCTGTGCTAGAAATATCTTATTGTTTTAAAAATAACCATTATGATTGTAAAATGTGTAATACCATTTAATAATAAATAATAATAATAATATATTTATTACCTTAAAGTGCCACCAACAGTAATAAAACTAGTTACAGGGTGACACTACATTGAGGACAATGGACAAACAAAGACATACACATGCAATACAAAACACATGACAAGAAAACATACAATGTAATTACAAAAGATTAAATGAAGAACTAGAGATTACAACAGTTAGTTACCTTACACCAGTAGAAACAAAACATTTAAAATATCCCACATCTAGAGAAAAGTAAAAGCAAAATCCATCACCACATAGTGTTATATTGTTTTTTATTATTACATTATTTTTATAACATACAAATTACTAAGTTTTTCTAATTTCACTTCTGACTATTGTAGTATTTGTTTTGTTCCCTTTAAAAGGATCAAAAATACCTAGTAAATTATTAAAGTTTACCACACATCTATTTACAAGGTCTTTTTTTTGAAGATGCTTCAAAAGTATGCACTAATATATGACTGTAAATTGGAATTTTAAAAAATATATGTATGGTTAGTGAGTCTGCTGACTCACTAACCATACAGCTACAGTGCCAACAGAATACATCGGCCTTCACCACCAACAACTCGGGCAAAGAATGAATGGTCACAGAGCAGACACCAAACAAGCCATAGCTGGTAATATCAATAACCTACAGGACAAACCATTTGCAGCACATGCAGCATCACACAACAAATATTTTGATTCCTGCTACAGACCTAAGTTGTGAGAGCCCTACCACCTTCAAGCAATAGCTCTGAACTCAGACGCTGGGAATTAGCTCACCAACTTATAACTAAAATCCAGGGAACTGCCTGGCCTCAATATAAGATAACAAGGGTCCACCCTTTGGGAAAACTGGGAAATCAGGGAAATGTCAGGGAATTAATCAGTCATCAGGGAATTTTTAAGAATTCAGATTTTTTAAGGTGTTTCATGATCGTTTGCATTTATTACAAATATATCTATTCGTTTGTAGTTACATTGTGCGTAAACTATAAATTAAACAGATGAAAATTGCTTATTCAGCCCTACGGGTTGTGAAATGTTGCTCTTAAAAACAATAATTTCTGCGATTCGTCCGTAGACAGTACATGCACAGTAACTGTATTTTTCCGAGTCCACTCATAGAGTAAATATATTAACTAGAGCGCTGATCGACAGGCTTCACAGCTATCAACATCAATGTTGACGCTAGTTATTCGTGTACAATTTCTACCACAAGTCATGTGGGTTTCCGCCATATAACCAATGCATTTGGTGTTAACACTCAAAAAATGTGTACTGGGCATTGTCGATCAGCGCTCTAGTCATATATTTACTCTATGAGTCTTCTGCGTGACTCGTCCTATAAAAATGGCTGCGCAAAGCAGCTGGGGTGAATATTTTAGCCTAACTAGCGGTACTTGGGCGAATAACATCTTAACATGTGTTCAGAGTGTACTTGAAGTAAATATGCTACAGAAAAGGATAAAAGTATGTTTTCTAGTTGGATTCTGTAGAAAATGTGATAAACAGTCATGGTTGTTAACCCTGTCGTGTTGTACCTTTGCTGGAAAAGTGTGTTTGGACGACCATCTATAATTTTGCATTATCGTAGGCAGTTGCATTATATGTCATTTTATGGTCTTTTGCAGGTATGTTGTATTTTATTGAACAATGTGTACCACTAATGGGTTTCTTTTATCAGTTGCAGCGGTGTTATATACATTTTGTGAATATCTCAGCAACTTGCGTTAAAAATAGTTATTACGAATGTGTTGCAAATTTGTTTATTACAAATAATCCCAGCAGTGGTATAGTCAACATTTGAAGTCGACATTAGTAAACTGGCGTTAATTGTGTGATTTTTATTTGATAATGTGTAATCTCGAAGTTGACAAAATGCAGAACCAAATTGCAAAAACACATCATGAATCTTTTAGCCAGAATAGGTGGTGTGATAATTTTAACTAAGTGCCAATTGAAACACTGCCTTAGCTTTTCAGCTGTGTATGATACAGTAATGTACATACACATTTAGGTCTACAAAGCTAAATAAATAAAATAAAATAAAATTCCATTTGTCTGTCTTGTTAATCTCTAATAAAATTAGTCTTCACTGAGAAAATAATGTTCAAAATAATACGCCCCTTTGAAATGGAAACTGTAAAGTAACAATAACGTGGAAATACGAGACAATAGGAATGTATTTGGGAAAAGAAAATGCGACTTCCTTAGGCAGACAATTATGTTAATATACCGCGAATGGCGGCTTCCATGACAGCATGGCGTCAACTTTTCTTTGGTATAATACAGCCAAAATTACGTTGGTAAAACAGTACAGTGCTAAATTCAGTCTGTGAGATATTTTCTAATACTGTAGTAGTTAGGTGCATTACATGTAGTAGTGACTTATGTTGATGAGTGTTGTGTTTTTTAGAATTTAGAACATAATGCTGGTGGGATTTATCACCAAACATTTGAAGTGAAGTAATTTTGCCTGGCTTAATCGATTTCCCGGTTTTTGTGGAAATTGTGGTTTATCGGTGCTTTACATTATACAAACTGTTTTGAGTTGTATGAAAATTACTGAAAATTGGTTTGTACGTGAATTCACTGAAGAAGGCTGCATTAAAGCACTAATTATGTTGGTTAATTTTTTGGGACGTATGTGTGTTCATGAACATAACAAGCTAGTGTGACATTAGCGATTATAAATTATCAGTCATTGGGTTAAGTGCTGTGAATTTAAATTTTTGTCTGAATTTTCGAACAGTTATTCAGTAGATTACTATCTGAGTGTTTTTTGATTACTGTTAAAATGTCAAAGTTCAGAAAGACCACTTTCAAGGGCAGATGTCTTCATGATCGTAAATATTCTTCATGGCTGCAGCCTGTAGAGAGGGACCCTTTCTCGCCATTTTGTTCATTATGTAAGACGCCATTCTGCCTTAGTCACATAGACAAGCAAGCTGTGCAAAGCCACATGACATGAATAAAACATACACGTGCTCTTCGTAGTGTTTCAAACGTGGGTGTAAAAGAGTTTTTCAAATTGCCATTGTCATGTGAACCAGAGAAGATCATTGTAGAACCATCCACTTCTTCAGACAGATCTGCTTCAAGTTTGTGTAGTAGGCCTAGTTCCTTTCAAGTAGTGTCTACCGGTTATATTTCTATACAGAAGCGTACACCAAGTTCCATGAAATCATCTAAAATGGAAAGCTTCATTGTAAAAGATGTCACAAAAGCAGAAATTATGTGGTGTATTAACACAGTTATGCAGCATTTGTCATTAAAAGGGAGTGAAAATAGTGTCTCCCTATTTGGTGAAATTTTTCCACATTCCAGTATAGCATCTGAAATGCAACTCCATAATACAAAAATTGCTTACACTATAGTGTATGGCTTAGCTCATTTGTTCACATTTCGTGGTCAGTTTTGATGGATCTGTAAACAAGATTGCACAAAAAGGGCAAATGGACCTGACAATTCGCTCCTGGAATGAAGAAAGTGGTAAAGTTAGCACACAGAACTTGGGCTCTGTGTTCCTGGGACATTCTACTGCTGTAGATCTATTAAATGGATTCCTAAGTGGTCTACAGCAACTTGGTCTAAAAAAATTGTTACATGTTTCTCTTGATGGCCATAATCTAAACAAAAAAATTCATCCAAGATTTGAAGTCATATTTAAGAGAAGAACCTGGCCACCCTGTCATACTGAACATTGGAAAGTTGTGGGTTACATACTTTGCACAGCAGTTTCAAAGCTGGTATCAAAGCAACAGGTTCGGATGTTTTGGACTTCCTTAGGGCATTGCATTATTTGTTCCGACATGTATCAGCTTGACAGGCTGATTATGTTCGGTATACAAAGTCAGAGTTATTTCCCATGAAGTATTGCGCAATCCGTTGGCTCGAAAACTGTAAAGTGGCAGAATATCCGTTGCTAATTCTCCCTCACATTGAAAAATATGTTGAATGTGCTTCTAAAAAATGCAGTGCACCTAATTGTAACAGCTTCAAGATATTTTCAAGAAGCATTAAGGACAAACTCCATAAGGCAAAACTTGCTGTTTTTATATCCATTGCTGCAGCATTGGAACCATTTTTAGCCGAGTTCCAATCAGACATTCTCTTAGCACCTTTTTTGTACGAGTCATTGCTGATGGTTATGAGAGATACAATGGTCCGGTTTGTGAAGCTAGAGGCACTTGCCTCCGTTCAGAACATCACAAAAATTGACTTGCAGAAGAAAGAAAATCTTCCAGCCGTAAGTGTAAATTTGGGATTTGCAACAAAAGCTGCTCTCAACAGTGCCCGCAGTGTTACTGAAAAAGATGTGTTGGAATTCCGCGTGGACTGCCGAAATGCAATGCAAGCTTTGTGCTGTAAGATGGTAGAAAAGTCACCTTTAGCATACAAGTTGACAAAGGGAATTTTATTTCTTCATCCAAAAATAGCCATGCAGCCATGTATCCATGACAGTCGCTTGTCTCTAACCCTGAGTTCACTAATGGAAAATAACTAGTTTTCTGGTGTGGAAACAGACAGAATCGAAAGACAGTTCAAAAATGTTTTCAGTAGTCCATCATTTAATACCAAATTGAAAGAATTTTTCCAAAATATTTGCAGATTAGATCAGCTGTGGATGCCGATGATTCTGCAAACTTCACGTGTTCCAACAGAACTTCAGTCATTTTTTTTAATGTTAGTCATACTTTCATATGGAAATGCAGCGCTTGAAAGAGGATTCTTCGTCAAGAAGCGTATACTTGTTTGTAGACGATCTTCTGGAAGAATCTCTTGTTGCACACAGGCTAATCTTTGATGCTGTCACAACTGCTGGAGGTCAACAGACAGTGACTAGTTCCAGATCACTGATTCATTCTGCTAGAAATGCCCATGATCGGTACACTGAAGTCTTGAAGGTGAAAGCCCTGTCATTAGTTAAACGCTGAAGAAAAGACTAAAAAAGAAAAAAGAAAGATTGCATTGCAGGTAGAAGAACTGAAACAAAAGAAGAAGAAAATCATGGAAGAGGCTTGCAGGGCTGTTTCAGCTGTTTATGACGACATGAAAAACTTTCAGAAATAAGATTTTAATGTTGTGGGTAGAAAATACAGATTTTACTTATACATGTCAAAGTGTGAAACTCATTTTTGTGCATTTAAATTTCAGTATTTAAAGTAACAGTTTGAAAGTTGGTGTGACATATTTTTGTAGTATACAGAAGCCCAGAGACATGTAGTACCGTGAACATTGAGATTTGTTTGGTTACAGCGTCAGGGAAAATAATGAACCTTGTCAGGGAATTTTAAAATTCGGTTTGAGTGGACACCCTAGATAATCACAGCTACTTACTATACCTTCAATTTTTAAATTTTCCAGCCCCACCCTAGTTCGAATCCCGCCGCTAGGTTTACAACTAACAGCGCCCTTCCACCATACTGGGGTTTCCTATAACTCACCACCTGATGAAGCTGGCTTAGCCAACGAAATGTCGCGATCGTACAACCACATGAAAAAACTGTGCCATCCTACTTTGTGTGTAAGTCTATAGACACGTACTGGACTGAGAGTTCTTGGATTCCTGTCCTTTATATATTTTTAGTTGCCTAGCGGCCTATTTGCAATCTTATTGTGTCATGTTAAGTGCAAACAACCCTTAATAACATTAATTTTCTTTTATAATTTACTATGATCAGCAAAAAGCAGTGTTTGAGATTGACTAGTAACACTTACAGTGTCATTAATAAAAATGTTAAACAAGAGTAGAGTGGGTTTTACGACAACTACTTTCACTCCTGTGTTTACTCCTTACACCACTGCACACTAAACACAAGTACACAACTCTTCACTTTTTAATTTGATTGCGTTATTTACTTCTCAAGGCTACATGCCTGAAATGTTTTGGTAATAACAATATCTTGCTGTTGGTCTCAATGGTACGAAGCAAAGAAAAAAAAACGTTACATTAGAAGATAATAAATTATAACATTAGTAGTATTTATACCAAATAATTAAATTTGGTAAACAGACCTATGTCAAAATTAGATAAACTTCTTTTATAATAAAAACTTTAACATTCATTTAAAGAATACAAAATCCTTATATAGAGAATCTGAGACCTTGGGGGCTTATTTTAGTTTACTTTTTAAATTTCTTTCGACAAAAATAATTGTACTTACACAAATATTTGTAAAATTCCTAAATCCACTGTCATACTGTCAAGTATTAGCTTTAAACTATACAGTAAACTCCTGATTAACCGTGTTAATCGGGGCCAGAGAAAACATGAATAAGCAAATTTGTATTAAAAATCCTGGATAATCAAATTTACACATTTGTACTATTAATGGAACAGTGATATTGGCTCTGAAAATCGTGATAATATCCAGTACCTATTATACATTTCAAATCAAACACATATCATGCAGTGTATGTGCAGGATTTAAAGTGCACGCTACTTTAACTGACATTGATGTGCACCGAGTGTAGTTAATTCATGGCGCATCGAATATACACAACCTTTTGCTAGCGCCAGGCGAGCGCGTTGGGCGTGTTAGTTGGGTGAGCGACTCAGAGAGATATAAATGTGGTCCATAGTAGGTGCAAGTATGGTAGAAGGACAATATGGGAAAGTAGCTAAAAAAAACGTGGAACACCAATGCCAGCATTCCTAGCGGTTTGTACTGTTCGTATGATGATAAGCTGTGTATTGAATGGGTAGTTTTGAGTATTTTGGATGCGTTTTAATTCAAATTTTCTGGCTTGCATGATTATTTATAATGGCAAAAAAGATTTATGTAGTTTTTGGCTGCAATAATTACAATGTTGCAAACTACATTAAGTACTTTTCAAGATTTCTAATGGAAGTGATGCAAGGGAAAATTTCTCTGCCTGCTGATAGCCATTGGAGGGGACTATCTGTGATATTACGAGAGGAAAAAGTACATGAAAACTTTGAAATTACAGGTTTGGTTCCCTCAGGTGCTTTAGTGAATGAGATAACCAAACAACAACAAAACAGGTGAAAGAAGTTTAGCAAAAGAATGCAGAAACTTTAATTCAAATGATCATGTAGTACTAATTGCAGGTTCAAATGATGTGGCTAAAAATGAGTCAAGTACAGATCTGTTCCATCTCAAAAAATGCCTTGCAAACTTAACACACACAAATGTTATCATAGTTAACATCCCAGATCATTACGACTTATTGCCTGCCATCATCTTGTGTCAATGTAGAGATAAAAAAAACTAATGTTAAATCATCTTGCATGTGTAAACATTTCAGAAATGTTCAAGTAATTGACTTCAGTGACATGAATAGGGAAAATTTTATATCACATAGTCAGCATCTTAACTTGACACGTGACAGTCCCGGCTGTCCGACTGCCCCCGCCCATAGGTAACTTGGGCAACGCTAGGCAAGTTGTGTCTAATCTACTTTATTTGGTCCAGGGTGCAGGTGCCCGCCCGGTGTACAGTATGGGCCTTGTGGCTCGACGGCTGGGCACAAAGTCAGACCCTATGACCTTGACCCCCCTACGATGCACCAGCTTGGGTAGTGGTGCCGCAGTTTGGCAAGGTGGCGTTGGTTAGGTGGGTACCCGTGTATTCACACTGACTGGTGTTTCGCTTGAAAGGGGTGTGATCTGCTCCGGTACAAGTGGTTTGGGTTCATCTAGCTGTCTGATGCCAAAGAGTGCCTCCTGCACTACAGGATGATATCCTTCCGCGACCCTGGTGGGTGGCTCGAACAATCCGACTGGAACAATATCTGGAACTGGTATGCTGAGGTGTCATTGAAGCGCAGCTTGTTCCCGTGGACTGAGTAAGCTGATCCCGCTAGGAAGGATACATACTCCCTGGGGAAGCTTAGCAGTTGCCCTCATTTTTCTGGCCCGTCTCTCAATTCCATCTCTTGGGGGGGTATGGCATGAGGTATAGATCAGAGCAGCAGGAGTTGGGCAGTTGACATGTCAGTGTTTAACAGTGTGCGGTTGTCCCGTGGGAGTAGACTTCCCTGCACCAGAATGCAGCCCTCTCGAGACCACTAGGGGAGCGAACCTAATGTCATGGCTCTACCGTTCCTTCCACGTAGTGCAAGGAATGGGTGGCCTTCCAATGGTGGTGTGGCGAGGTTCCCGGTGTCACTGGTCTCCCCGAACTCAAAGAAGAACCCCTCCTCGGCACCACAGAGGGAGCGATGAAGACTTTGAGCTGACATGCCAATTTCTACAGGATGGTATCTTAATGTCGTGGCTCTACCATTACTCCTACGATGTACAAGGAACTGCTGGCCTTCCAAGGATGTACTTGTTCTGTTTAGCAGTGTGAATTTGGCAGTATCAAAAGCCAGTCTCCTGCCAAGTCCTGCAGACTGGATGTGTGATAGGAAGGAGTTTGGAGTGAGAGCTAAGATGACTGGTAAGAACGGTGTTTATTTACTGAAGTGAAATAAACACTGATGGCAGAGGTGCTAACTCCTAATTCCCCTGTGGAGTATACGGAAGGTTAAACACACTATCGTTAAACAGGGGAAGGTGCCCTGTGCAAAGCTGGTTGAATTAGGCAGTTACTTAATGCGTGTTTCCTCGAGGCGAGCTCTACTCTCAGGTGACTGTCCGTAAGGGACAGAGTGTGTCTAATTGTAACTTCTTCATGGCCGCTGGGTCATCCTTTAAGATTCTGCTGGAGAGGATCTTCGGCCCTACGAGGGGAGCGATGAAACTTAAGAGAGGTTAGAACTTCTACACCAGTAACTTGGGCGGTGAGAACACAGGAAGTGATCGAGTACTGAGTAGAACTGGTGATCAGGAGGCAAGGCTGCCGGCCCTTTTATACTTCACTGCCATCCCTTCTTCTGCTGGCATAGTGTGTTTGGGGAGGGGGCACAGCAGGTGCGGGCCCAGCATCTGGATCCTCTGAGCGGGCGGCGTAGTGAAGAGCGCCAGGATTTACGTCTCTTGTCAATGGCGGCATCTAGCTGCGCGCTGCGGGACTTGCCACGGACCTCTTGTATAGTCTCGGTGGCTCATCGGGCAAAATAATAATTACCATTGGGACGCCTGTCCCGGCCCGGTTGGTAATACAGTCTCGTAGACATCAACGGCAGCGACATGACTTGTGGACAACCTGTCAGGAGTGCAGTTGACTGATGAGTAGCAGTCGTTTATTATATTAGAGAAGACGTCATGTGTTAAACTATAGTGGTAAAGAAAAACTGTGCAAAAAATATTGGCACTCGTACAGGGAAAAACATCTCAATCACCACTTTGCTCATTGAAATATAAGGAAAATTTCAAAGTGAAGGCTGTACACACCAGGTTACTAGTAGATAAGGCAAATGTACAGTCTTCAGACATTAATTATGACCCTAATATAGTCATTTCTGAAAATATTGATATATGTTGTTCTCCACCATTACAAAATTTGAATCTTGTTGAATTGACTATCATTCATATTAATTTCCAATCTGTCAGAAACCAAAAATTTCAATTGGAGGTAACTATAAATGAAACAGGCCTTCCACATTTAATCTGTTTAACAGAACACTGACTTAACAAACAGGAAATAAATTCTAAAAGGCTATGGAGGCTGTAGCATACTAGCATTAAATTCTGATATTTATACTGCTACAGAACTTAAATTTGTTAGTGTGTTTAACATAAACTCAATATTTGAATATTGTACTGTTAAAATTCAACTTTCTTATAAAATATCCACTCTTAGTAACTATATACAGGTCTCCAAAAAGTAATACCAATTATTTTGTAAACAATTCAAGAAGTTGTTATGTAAAATTAGGAATGAAAAATTATTAGATAAGTTAATCATATGTGGAGATCTTAATATTGACTTCTGTGTTGAAAGTTCTGATAAACCCAAGCTTTACAATATCCTGAATATGCTTAACATAACAAATATTGTGAATGATTACACTAGAATATCAGATATATCAGGTACAAGTATAGATTATGTGATAATTTGTGAAACCCTAAAACTACAAAATTTAAACCTCAGTATATCAGACCATCTAGCTCAACATAGTATATTACCTGTACCCATCCAAGGAGAGCACCAAAAAGAGTTATCATGTATAGAAACTATGGCGTACATAATGTAAAAGAAATTGACATTTTCATACATAAATTCAGATTGGTCAGAAGTTTATGAATAAAGAATTATAAATGAAAAAAATAACACTTTTCTTAGACAATTTATTCAAAACTTTGTGGCTGCATATCCTAAAAAATACAAGTTATTAAATACTAAATGCAAACCTAACAAACCTAAGTGGATTACAATCAGTATAATTACATCTAGCAAAATCCTCAAGAAATTGCATAACACCATAAAAACCCAGGGTAAAAATCCAGACCTTAACACCTGTTACAATACTTACAAAAAAAAGTATTAAATAACTATAAAGTTAGGCAAACTAACATACTTAAAAAATAAAATTACCAATGCACCCAATAAATCTAAAATGTTATTTAAAATTATAAAAATAAATCTGGTAAAAAATAATAAACTTGAAGAAATTAGGCTGCAATTAAACATTGCAACCTACACAGGAATTTCAGAAGCAAATGTTTTTAATTATTATTTCTCAAATGCAGCAAAACTTCCTAATTTCCAAGCATATAATTTATATAAAAAGTTATCATTAAAAAGAGTAGACAAATCTATATATTTTTTACCAACAAATGAACAAGAGGTTGGGAGGTTGTATCAAATATGAAAAACTCACTATCAATAGACTTCTTTGATATTACATTTGATATTGTTAAAAAATGCTGTAATCCGATAGCTTCCATTCTTGCACATATCATTCTTTAACCACATGAATTTTCCCTCATAAAATGATAACCACCAAAATGATACCCCTATTTAAAAAGGTGAAAAAACAAAACCCGAAAACTACAAACCTATAAGTCTATTGCCAGTGTTTTCAAAAGTACTAGGAAGGATTATATACAATAGGCTCATAAATTTCTTTTACCATAATCATGTTCTATGTAATGAACAATATGGTTTACAAAAAAAAAAAAAACACATCAACAACATTAGCAGCATTTATTTATTCTCTTAGAGGCGCTAAGCCTATGACGGTATTCACTACACATGTGACACGTGTACATGCACGTACGCAAAGAGGCTCCAATTTGACATTTCCTATAACGGAATATTATTTGTAGTGTAAAATGTGTCTTTATTTTCAGGTTCAAAAATGTCTTTTAAGTGTTTGAAAATGTCTGTTTGTCAATATTGCAAAATGTTTAGTTATGAATTCAAAGTGTGTGCTGCGCGAGATTAAGAACAGTAATATTCCGGTGTGAACACCGTCAGAAACGGACATTAAAATGATACAGAAAATTAATAAGAAAAATCTAAAATGTAAAACAATATTTAAATTATTGTGCCACTTTATTTTCATATATAAAAGTTTTGCTCTGTGTGCATAGCACTTTCACTTATGTGAAACCCGTATGCAGCCGTGGTAGGTCCATGCGACACTAGCCTTGGTGCAGTCATTGTAGGTGGTCTGGCGAGGTAAGATGCTGTCACGTACACATTTCAAACATTTTGCACTGATGTAGATTACCATCCGGTATGCTAGAAGCTCAAAACTGATTCAGTCTGTAGCAGAATAATGTTCTCAACCGAAATAATATTTTGTTTGACCAGAGTTTGCCGTTTTTGCAGAGAAATACATTCTCACCTGCACCACGTGCTCCGCTGTAACACTTATCCAGCGGGGCATCCGTGTCATCTAATACTGCTTTCACGTGCTTGCGTGTTTATTGTGACCACTCATATCTTGCCCCATCATTTTCCAAGTGTATTTATGTGATTGTATGTAATTTTGTACGGTGTCGTTATTTCCGTCCTAGCCGGCTATGCGTACTAGTGGTAATAATAAAAGGGACTGGTACAATGCATCAAGTGTTTTCTCTCTGTAATGACAGCTACGTCTTGCCATTGTTTTCTAAAAGTTTAGTAATGTTGTTTATTAATGCAAAGTGTATCATAAGTACTCTCGTGTGAGACGGACACATAGAACCCACAGCATCCCTGAGAACCCTGAGTCTCAACAGTGCGGTGACTGGAAAACACCGCTGGCGCCCTCATCAGTAAGTAATTTGTGTCATTGTTTGTCTCGTGTCCCACCTAATGGCGCCAATTGGCATTCTCAAGTGGGGCCAGTGTGTTTATCCGCGTCGCGTCAACCGCAAGAAAATGGCGGACACAACAACTTATCATCCACGGGAAGACCTCAAGACTTCCGCGTCGACAACTGCAACAGCCACGATCACGAATGACATGGACATGCCGGTCGAACGCTGTGTACATTGTGGCAGACTAAGCAAGGTAAATTTTATTGCAGAAAATTCATGGGACCGTTATTCCAATGTAGGCCTGATACCGCATCTACGCCGTCAGAGTAACGCTTGTGCACGTGCACTGGATGTGACGGGGCGGAAGTGAAGTGGGCGCAGTGCCAACAGTGTAAAAGAGACTCACATTTACGATGCATAGGGCCTGTGGAATTTGCCACCTTCCGCGATGGTGTTATAAACTGTAATGAGTACCGTAAGACAAACTGTGCTGAGATTGCTCCACCGTCGACACCAGAGTTGAAACCCACGCCGGCGCCAGTAGTCGGCAGGTACACGCCACAGGACTTAACCGGGCCGGTCAGAAATGTACCGTTACCAACTTTTGTGGGCCACAACTCCAAGGACCCAGGTACATTTCTCACTGTTTGCAAATAAAAGTTGAACATGCACCGCATATACAGGGAAGACTGGACCGAGGTCACTGCCAACAGATTAAGGGGAAACTCTGCCACATGGTGGAGTCAGAGACTATCGTGTGACGTGGGAGGAGTTTTGCGAACGACTATAGAGCAGGTTCGATACTGATGGAGACGCCATCCAGGCTCAAGCATGGTTATACCATGAACAGCAACGGGAACGGATATAGGAATTTAACCAACATAAACTTGGCCTGTTCAAACGCCTGAACCCAGGACAGCCTACACACGGAGTACTGGAGATAGTTCTCGCGCTGTCAACACTGGACATTAGATAGTATATGCAGAGAGAGACAAGGGTGAGTGTAAAGCAGTTTACACGAGAGGCGTGTGTCTATGAACAGGATGTGCGAGCGGGGCAGACATACCAATCCTAGGCTTAAATGTGAATTGTAATTTAAAATGGACAGTTCATACAAACAAAATCATTAAGAAATTTTCATCCAGTTACTATATTATCTCATGTTTAAAACATTCAGTTGACCAGGAGACATTAAAAACAATATATACTTTGCCTCCTTCCACTCGATAATAACCTACGGTATCAAAATACGGGGACACATCAGCAACTGCAAAAAAAAAATTATACTACAGAAAAAAGTTATTAGACTAATTTCCAAAGTACACAAAAGATCAAGTTGTAAACAGCTGTTTCGAAATCTAGGTGTTCTCCCTTTTTATAGTGAATGTCTCAGTCTCTTGTTATTTATAAAAAAGAATTCAGCCAATTCCACATTGATTAATGAGATTCATAGTTATCAAACAAGGAATTCAAAAAACTTCCGGATAAGCCAACACAACACAACACAATACCAAAATAGTACCCAATACATAGGTTCTGTTCATTTTAACTCTCTTTCTTCAATTTCCCAAATATTGAGCTTAATGTTCAAAAATAAAATAAATACTCCTTGAAAATTGTTTTTACACATTAAGTGAAATCAGAAAATACTTATTAAAAAAAAAAAAAAAAAGCATTATGTGTAACTTTCATTGTTGTCCTGCTCTTTATGTTATGTATACATTTATGTAACATGTAAAATGTATGTAGCTATAAGATTAAATTCTTAAATTGTGCATTTTGAGTGTGTAAATCTCAATTTGATATTGACATGTTACGATACGCTTGAAGCTTTTAACATTTGCTTCTCGTTGTTTATACATTTGTACACATCTTGAATAAAGCCTTGTTCTTAATTATTGAATCTCAGATTTTTATTTTTGTTATTACTTTATTAATGTGTAATGCTTCTTTGTACTTTTTATTGACCTGGATGTAATAAAGAAGAAAGGTTCTGGCTGTTTATACCACACGAGAATAGTGTGTTTCAACCTTTTCAGAAAAGAGGATTTTCGCAACCCATATTTGCTTCCACAAGACCAAGAACGAAGTCACTTGAGTGTCGTAGCTGCTATTTCTAATCTTGTACACTGAAGGGCCTTGCGAAGTTTGATAGACCTTACCCTGAAAAGTGCAGGTTTGTTTTTATTGGAGCGACACCTTCGAAAAATAAAAGTAAACAATGTTTTCAAATTCACTATTCATCTATTAAACTGGCCGAAGTCTCTTGTTAAAGTGTTGGTGTTTAGTTCAGCAAGTTGAGCTAGGGATATAATTGATTGATTGCTGCAGAAATGTTTACATGGGTATGTATGTCAGTGATTGCTCGTACAATGTTTACATAATCAGTGTTCGTGTATTAAACTGGTTGGGGCCTCTTAAATGTTTGTATAGTTCAGCAAGTTGAGCAAGAAATAAGATTGATTAATTGCATCAAAATAGTGTTTTCATACTTGCGTCAGTGATTGCTTCTACAATGTTAATATATTAGCCAAACATTATACACCGAGCCAGAGTCCCAGCGCCAGCAGGGGATTAAATCCCCAACACAATGATTCAAGGTGCCGGCAATTTTTTTAGGTGGTGACGTGAAGTATCACCCATCTGCGAAACTGGGAGTCTCCCCATAAATGATTGTCATGTGTAGCCTACTTGCACTGAGAAATAATGTGTGTGTTTTTTGCAATTTAACATATTTCTGTACTATTTGCAGTATTATTGTAATATTGTCTCATGAAAACATATTTTATTGCAAAAAGATTGAACTGAACATTACCTAAATTGACAATGTTACCAATACAATTTATAAATATTATGGAGGGAGGGGAGGGCTATGAACTCTAGGGAAATTGAGTGGTAATAGTTTATAATGAAAACGTACATATTTTGTATTTTTTTTACCCCACAATTTCCCTGATCTTCATAGCCCTCCCCACTATCGTATTTGTAGCTTGTATTGGTAATATTGTCTATTTAGCTAATGTTTGGTTCAGTTCAGTTTTTTTTCTTTTTTTTCCCCCATAAATAAATATTACATAATTTACAAAATTTTCACCCATTTTACCCCACAATTTCCCTGATCTTCATAGCCATCCCCACTTAAGTTTTTGAGGTTTTTATTGGTCAAATGTTGATGCCCCTAGTAAATTCATGTTCTGTGTAATTAGTAGAGTGGAATCATACCACTTTCTGAGATTTTTTTAGAAAAGCCCCTATTCGTAAGAATTACCCAGTTTTCAGCATATTTATTTTGTTTATGTACATATCTGTATTGATGATGTACTTTTCAGTGTATTTTCAAACTTTGGTATGTTATTGTTTACATTTGGGAAACTATACATTTGAATATTAATTTGTATGTTATTTGGACTATGTTTGCATAACTACCAATTATTTTCAAAGATTTATTAAAGAAACAACAGAATGAAAACTGTAATAGTTGCCTTTCGAGATAGTCGCTTACCCTTTACACACCCAAAGGTCTCCATATCAGTACTATTTAACTGTGCAAATATTTTAATTTCTCTACATACTGAATTTGCAAGTAATTTTCGTTTGAATGAGTGGAGAGTTGTTGAGTACAGCTTTGGTGGTGAGAATAATAATTGTTCTCCAGCTAGTGTATCAAAGTTCATTCTGTGTGCTAAACAACATGTACTGACACCACACACCAGACACTTTAATTGCAGCAGTGGAGATATCAGGTTGCCTACAGTTGGTAAGTCAGTGTATATATTGCAGAGTGTGAACCAGCTGTCGAGTGAAGGTTACTGTCAAAACCAATCAAAAGTAGTAGCAACATTCCCCCCTCCTTCGCATACTCACATTTGCTTACACAACTGTGTACAAAACTTTCAAACAATAATATTTCATTCCTGAGAGTCATCATTACATTTCAGTGGTATCTATTATAAATTTTTTACAAATAAATAAAGGATTTTTTTAAATTTCACTTCCTCTTATGTACTTCCTGAAGTACTCAGTATTATGACCTTGTGTGTACACCTATGGTATTAACTTAAATGAGGTGTTTTTCAATTAATTGTTTTGCCAGATTCTTCTATGCAGGTCAATCACTGATAGTTATATTCACACATCTGTTAGCCTATTTACAGTTTTGTTTGTGGTGATCACAGTATTGGAGAAAGTACATCAAAATCATGACCATTGTAAGCTATTTTCAGTTCAGCTGCTTTTGAATTCTGCAACATATTTTCCAGTCTTCTCGCCATGAAGCATATGAAAATCTGCGGTAAAATTTTGTGTAAAAAGCGTATTTTCAGGTTGGTTATTAGAAGTGAATTGTTCATGATAATCTAATGTTACAAAAATTATTTGGAATCCTGTCAATTTGGAAAGAAGCTTTGATATTGAAAGTGAATTACAAAATTAAATGTTCCTAATGCATGTAAAACTTGAGTGGTGAAGTAAATTAGCTGAATGGCTTGAGTATATATTTTAGTATGTACTATCATATATTTTGATCAATTGCATTGTCATCCTAGCACCAGCTGTACTGCATAAATTGCATTAGTAAAAGGGCGATAAGTTTGATTAAATAAAGATTGCATCTAGTTATGTTCTGAAATACTCTCCTTAATACAGTAGACCTTATTTGTAATTTGTGTAGTATTTAAATTATTTATCTCTTCTATAATCTCTCAAATATCACTTAAGTGGCATGATATTAGAGGCGATGGTTCATTTTTATATTTGGTATAAGAGTACCATTGTGTTGTCGAAAGTTGTAAGCATTTTGCAGCTCCTCCATGGATTATCTACACTAGCCAAGAAAATGGATGTATTAAGTAGGAATCGTGTTCCAATGCATATATGTACTATATGAACATACCATGTGTGGTGTTCAAAGTAATAATCATAATAGTTATACTAAATTAAATTGGGTACTCTCTGTGTAGGCACTGGCATAGTTTTGTGGTAACTTGACCTTAATTAGTAGAGAAAAATAATGACATATTTGATATTTTACTATTGAGCAAAACTTATTATTAAAATGCTAAATTACCAAATTGCAACCACTTCTGAACAAGTGACTTAATAGCATCTCAACTGAACGCTACTTCATATTAAAATACTATTGTACTAAATGGTAACTTTGAACACAGTCTCACTATGTGTGGCATATTTGGGTGTTGCTGTTTCGTTTTACATAAACACATACTAATGCCGGCTTACAGCCAGCAGCGCTAGA
The DNA here is from genome assembly GCA_029891345.1 of Dryococelus australis. Classification (NCBI taxonomy): domain Eukaryota; kingdom Metazoa; phylum Arthropoda; class Insecta; order Phasmatodea; family Phasmatidae; genus Dryococelus; species Dryococelus australis. The sequence continues at coordinate 69,342,065 of CM056998.1, read as the reverse complement.
GCCCATGACGGCGCTCACCACACGTGTCCATGCACATGCGCAAAGAGGCCAATATTTTTGAACTCTCATATCAATTATATTTTGCAGTGTAAAATATGATTTGTATTTGTAGGGTTTAATATGTCTTGAAATATTTTCAAGTGTTTGTTGTGAAAATTTTTGGTTATGAAATTCAAAGTGCCCGCGGCACTGAGATTTAGAACACTGATATTCTGTCGTGAACGCCGTAATAAAGAGACAGTGAATTAATAAGAGAAATCCATAAGAAAATTATAAAAATGTAAAACATATTTAATTTAATTTGTGCCACTTTTATTTTTCAAAGTATAAATATTTTACTCGGCGTACAAAGCACTTCTGCTTATGTGGACACTGCCACGTGCGTACTAAAAATTTTGTTCACTGATGTAGGTTTCCATAGTCAGTTTAGTTAACCGGTCAACATTTCCCCAGCATTATGCCTCCGCTTATTTATTTTCCCTTGTGGTATTTTTTAAACTTAATCAAAGCGAGAGGAAAAAGATGTCTGAGAGGCCACACAACCCGTGCAACTTGAACCAGACGCCATCCACTTATGTTTATGGCGTTCCAGTGCAATTTCTGTAGTATTGCTACGTGCAATTTTAAGGGCTTTATTTTGATGTATGTATGTAAAGGGTATTTTCATGTTTGAATATTTTACAGCAATTTCATATACAACCATGTGGCTAACTTATGCCAAGTCTATATATGCACCATCCATGCAGTTTGAGTTTATTTGCATAAAATCATCTGCACCACGTGGTCTGCTACAAACATTATCCAGCAGCATCTGCGCCACCTAAGCTTGTTTTCACACATTTGTATGTTTATTGTGAATACTCATCTCGTGCCCCATCATCTTTTAAGGGTCTTTATGGATTTTGTGTTTTTGCAATTTGTGTACGGTGCAATTGCTTCCGCCCTAGCTGGCTCTGTGTATAGGCCGTCACCACACTATCAAAGGCTGGCGAATCCAGACGAGTTTCTGTTATTGATGCCAAGTAGTCACACTTATTAATATGTTTCATCGAGTGTTCTCATTTGTAATTCACCATGTCCTATCTTCAGGGAAAAACCATCAGTCCACCCTAGCGGCTGTCGGCCCTCTTTCCTTGTGAAAACGGTGCTTTCATGCACCTTGGTGAGAACATCCATCTAGGCGTGCGCTAGGTTAGTTGCAGGCTGGGGAGCACCCAAGCGGAATTGGCTAGTCATGACCAAGAGTATCATAATTGCATAGGCATGTTGATCTGTATGAGCAATAATAATAAAAGCAAGCATCAGTAACCTACCTCTTTTATTCGGTAGTGATAGTGTCCCAGCCACATGTATTCTATCAAATGATTATTTTCAAAGTGATGTTTAGTAAAAGTTTAGTATTGCCAATGTGTTTGTAAGTACATACGCATGGGTGAGATGGACTCTCAGAACCCACAGCATCCCTGAGAACCCTGAGTCTCAATAGTGCGGTGATTGGGAAGTACGCTGGCACCCATATTACCAATAAGTACTTGTGCCATTGTTCGTCTCGTGTCACACCCCAAAGGCATCAGTACAAATAAAACATTTTAAAAGGAGTCAGGTGAGTAATCCATAATTTATAATAACTTGCTAAATAACAAAGTGATCAATTAGTGTCTTTCAAACCAGTCTTTGAAAAGGGTAAAAGAAGGGGAGGAGTAGGAGGAGGAGGTTCTCTTGTCCCTTCTGTACTTGATTGTGCCTTTAGTACAGTTACGTATTTGACAGTAAGCCCACTTCAAATTAAAATTTCCCCCAATCCTGAGTTGCTCTGTACTACAAACATACTTTACATTTTGTTGATGAACAGGCACTAGATATTGCCAAACTGAAGATTGTCCTTTGTGTATAAATTTTGGTTACAGTCTCCAAAATTTCATAACTGGTCTACTTACATTATGAAGAAATGACTGAAGTTTCAACTGATAGTTACTTATGGTTGAAGAATGGCTGCCAGTAGGTTAACCATAGCTGCCTTTGTTTCACTTGAGACAGTGTAGTTGTGGCATAACTGCACCACAAAACTGATTTATACGTGTAAAGGTGGACTTGCAACCATCTGTCGCACCCATCTCGCGGTCACATGATCTTCGACCAATCACAGGGCAATGTTTTTGTATACATGAATACGTACTTTGAAATAAAATGCAATGTGCTGGAAATTTGTTTATTTATCTCGGTGGTCAATTAAGGAAATTAAAACTTAAACAATAATTCAGTATACATTTTTACTGTGTAAAAATTTATTTCCCCAAAATGTTCCTCTTGAAAATTTATTTCCAACCAAAATATACCTTGTACGAAAGAAGAAAGCAGAACAAAACCCTTTTCTGTTAGGAATAGAAATTTGTGAACAATTTATTTTGTTGCTAATTTAATGATAATAGCATCAAAAAGCAGTAAGTTAAGTGAATATTTCGGCAACTTACTTGGTTGCAAGGTTAATCTTAAATATCTACAAGATATTATTTTTTAAAAATTTAGGTAATATTCATTCCTGATTTTTTTCACAGAAATTTAAGTATGGTGTCAGCTCCATTCTCAAGAATTTATTGAATAAATGCATTCTGTTATGTATCTGACAAATGAAATGCCCTTTAGCAATCCATTGTCTTACTTATGATTAACATTTGCCCTTTGTAATTTGCAACATCTAAGTCTGTGCCCAGTAACATGATTCTGTTACAGCCGATTGTCCTTGTTTCAAGTGATAATATTTATGTTTTTTTAAGTACATTTTTAAATACGGCATAGTAATATGAATGAGCAACAATTATATTACATTTGGCAAAACAACACGTTTTAATACAAGGAGATATCGCAGATGCCGATCCATGTAAATTTGAATTTCCCGGGTATTTGTCAGTACAAACTCTACGAGCGCTGGTGTAGCATGTCTTGCATGTTGACAATGTTAAAACACCTGTTTCCCGTATTGTCCTTCTACCATATTTGGTAGGTGTATTTCTTTCTCTACGTGCATCACTCAGACCCGTCCTTTAAATGGCAGAGTTATTTGACAGTTTAAAATGTGATGCAATCAAGACTCGACTATAATGGGGTTTTAAACCAGGCAACCTGGCATTTAAACAATATAGTACAATCCCCATTTTAAAAAATAGTCTTTACAATACAAAAGCTTATTAAAATTTTACCGACTTACAAACACACACACAGAAGTTCAAAATCTCTAAAATATTGTGTTTTGTTAACATTTAAACACTATATGAAAAAAAATGAAAGAAAAGGTGAACCGTGCCTTGAAAAAGGCTTAAATTTTCTTGTGTTTGGTAAAGGAATTGATGTTTCTGTTTGTAACACGCCATGTTCAAATTGTTTTATTATTCCAACTTTTCCGCGGTAGTTTAAAATTGCCTTTTACTATTCATTGATATTTCGAAAACGAGTGAACAATGACTCAGGTCCGAAATCGAAATGGCGAATTTTGTAATTTGTCATTTCAGGAATTGTCAACAGTCACTTGTTTAGCACTCACGGAGCCACATTTTTACATTAACATTGAAATATATTTCTACAATCATCACTGGAATGCTGCACATGTGTTAATAAATAATGAAATAATAAGTTATGCAAAAACGACTTTTAAAAAAATTGTTGCGAAATATATAAACAACACACCTGCTTTTTAAAACATGCCTAGTGTATATTATGAACTTCTTTTTATGTGTAGTGTCTTGTGTGTGGAGAAGCCCCTCCGACCGGGAGGTACCTTTGAGCTTAAATGAATGATAGGGGGCGATGAGTGTGTGGGCTGCCGGGTGATGAAGTCTGATGATAAGAGGGAGGCGTGCTTGCCTTTGGACTTTAGGCATGTGTTCATTTTGTATTTTTTGCTAACATTCGCGGCTAGATAGAAAATACCAAATACTAAATTACCAAAAAGTCACCATTTTTGTATACAAAATCGGGTCGTGCGATCATTTTGTCAACAAAATCTGCCATTTTGGACACGGTTTGAGATGAGTCAGAATCCGACGCGCTTCAACGAACGGAAATGGATGTCTCACGCAGGTGTCTGTGCCAGGCTGACAGTTTAAAGAGATAAGCATCAGCGCACGCAGCACAGCGATAGACGTAATTTGCTGCTGCTTGTTAAATGACAACTTTACTGCATCGCCTGACCGCCGCACAGATAAGCGGAAAACCGGTTAAGCGAAGCACAATTAGGCGGGAGTGTACTGTATTTGACAATACAATTTGAAGACAAAATACGATCATCAAAGTATTCCTTCCGACAAATTTTATCAAATCTTGATTATGTTTGAAAATGTGTCACACACTCATTTTTTTTTGTAAGGTTAATGCAATTTGAATTATTATTTAAAAACAATTTAATAGCGAGATATTGCTTTGTCAACATCAAACTCAATTAATGATAAGAATGCCATATAAGAATATATTAATTTGAACTTCTGCTTAGCTTTACCCCCACTTCCTCCCGATAATAAATTTTAGCACCTTCAGCGAAAACAGATACCACCAGCACATATACACACATATATGCACCTGCATTTCAAATTTATATAATTCTTTTTTTTTTTTTTTATCTTTTTCTTTTCTTCCAATTTTTCTCTCCTGCACTACACCTTGACACGATAAAACGTACTCTGTATGCTGCCCCGGGAACTAGGGATTCGCCTACACATTAAATGCGAGATTAATTAGCACACTTACAATGAACAGAACAATACATTAGAGAGTGATCATGACGCTATCATTAACTCCAGCGAAGAGGCTGGAGGGGAGCTACACTCCCCCACTGAATACAACTAATACAACTTTACTTTAAAAAGGCAACGAACTTAAAACAGCCTTAAAATGTGATGTCAAAATTTACAATGGCTCAATGAACAATAGCCCCACATGGGCTTGCCATTTAGACATCTGTTGGGATGTTGGGAAAGGGTTAAATAGGTTTTTAGGGGGCAGTGAAAGTGAGGTCTAGGAATGATTTCTACCGGTAGGCACCGGACACCGTTGAAGCGAAGTAAATGCATCTCTTAACCTCGGGGTTGTGAGCCATATGCCTCGACTAATCTCTACACCGACACTGTTGTTAATCTCTGCCCTGTTGATTACTGCTCCAGATGAATGATGTTTGCTAAACGAGAGCACGTTGGTTGACTATGTACAATTGTTGATCTTGGTGGGAAAAATACCTAGCCATAACACTCAAGTACGTGGATTGCCAGGGCTTTCTACACACCCATACAGTACGGAACAATACTTATGAACACCTACAGATTAAAAGACTTGCGTACACTGTGTGAGCGAGTATTGTAAGGGCCTGTCCCCCGACACACATGATGCTACCATGAATAAAGTATGTACCGATCGGTTCACATATGTATTTATTATGATTAATTACACCTTCCTTTATGGAGAGCACTTTACACAAACCACTAGTGGCTATTTTGATCGGCCATGCGGTGAAACTGAGAAAATATCTTGCAACAAACAATGGTTACTGCAAAAATTAAAGCTCCCCAGGGCAATGCTATTCCCACGGGGAGAGGTGGCTTATTGGGCGGCTGAGATAAAAGAAAGGTTCCGATGTTTCGTTAGTCTATTGTAGTTAATGTCCAAATGCAAAAATTGAAGGCTGCCTGTAATGCGTGGGAAAATGCCCGAGTTTGCGACACGCACTCAACCTCCGTTGGCTGCTATGCACTGACTGACATCTGCTCAACGCACGGTTTCGCCTTACTTTACCCATGCACGAAAGTGGCACTACTTTCTCTCATGATTTTCATTTCCTGCCCTTGCAACATGCTAATAATCAAATAGACGCTTAGAAATCATAAATAATATCCCTGCAATACAAAACTCTTGTGAATGGAATGGACAGAACGCTTGGTGAATGATCAAATAAATAATTACACGTTAACACTGCGCTGTGAACAAATAACATTCAATTAAAGACAAAACAAGCAATAAATCTTTTAATAATAACAAATAATGTCTGAGTTAGGCCTTGGACTCTGAGTTCTGAAATAGTCGGCCTATTTTGTCCTCCGCGGTGTCTCTTGTCGCCATGGCAATCACCGGCTGCTCTACACTGGCGTGCCCTTGCACTTGCTCTGCACCTGATCGTTCCAGCGACCGGGCGCACACACTACTCAGCACAGAGTGGGCAGCCCTGCTGTGGTGGTGTTGCAGACTATGGATGGACAAGCGGTCTTAAGGGTGGGGTAACGTGGCACACATCAAATGCCCTCCCCCCCCTTTTTTAAGACCTTTTGTAGGCTGTCGGATTTCACTGGCAGCACCTGCAGATGCTGACCGGCCTGTGTGACTGCTAGTGGTACTGCTGCTCCTGTGGTCCTGCCACACGATGCACTGCCGACAGTTGCCCCTTCCTACTAGACAACTCCAGCTGCCTGCAGTGTTGGCACTGCAATGGCGGTTGTGCCCGCTGATGTGACCACCGAAGGCAAAGCGAGCTCCCTGACTTACTGCCCTCGCTGTTTCCTTCCATGCTCCTGCTGAGTTTGCAGTTTCCGGGTGCGACCCGGTTGAACAGCGCCTGCAAACACAGTTGCACCTACATTAACACCTTACCCTTGCTCAACCTGCTTATCTGCATGCTCCTCACACTTATCCGCTTGTTCCTGCTCCTCTTGCTGTCCCTGCGTTTCCTCTACCTGCCCTTGTGCAGCTCATATCGCTCATCTTGCTCTTGTGCTTGTTCCGGAGGTATTACAAGTTCCCTGTTGCCGAGTAACTCCTGCACTCTTTCCTCCTCCTCTCCAGCATTCTTTTGATGTGGCAATGCACCTTCCATTCCGCTCCTCTCCTCCTGGAGCTCGTCGACTGTGTTTTCGTCCTGTTGCACCTCTGGTGGTCATCCTTCATTGACGTGCACGGGCGCGTGCTCTGCTGGGTCTCCCCCCTGAAGTACTGCCAAACCTCATGTCTCCTCTCGCTACTCCCTGGGCTCAATACGGCCTTCGCCGTCTTGAGATCGGGACACATCGGGACCGACTTCATCGTCGACGGCACCGCGGGTCAGTTGGATGTCGTCCCGATGTACCCTCCCCTTCCTCCTTTCCATGCAGATTGTGTCCATGGCCGCCCCGTGCATTTGTAGCATGTGATGCGGCCCATTCCATTGTGCTGGTAACCCTGCACAAAAGTCTTTCCTTGCCGTGGACTGGGGCTGCGTCCGTACATACACTGCTTGCCCCTCATGCAGTATTGGCGATGGTCTGTCCGTGACTGGTAGCCATCTCGCCACGTAATGATTTTGCTTTTTCCTCACTTCGTGTAAGCATCTCTGACATTGTCGTCGCTGTGTGTCGCTGCTGTCTCCTCGTTGTGGGTATTTTGTCTTCCCTGGTAGGCGTAAATTATGGCCTAACAATACTTTGGCAGGTGATCTCCCTGAAGATGCATTTACTCTCCTCCTGAGTGAGTAGAGTATGGCAGGAATGTGATCTGTCCAGGTGGTGTGGTGTTCGCCTACACGTAGCCATATTTGAGCTTTTAATTCTTAGTTTCTACGCTCCATCGGGTTGCCCCTCGGATGATACACGGCCATTGTGACATGATTAATGCCCCATCTGGTACATAGCTCTCTCCACTTCCGGCCAGTAAACTGTGTGCCGTTATCTGTCAACATGTTATGCGCTGGAAGATTGCTCCTCCAAAACTCTTCCCACAATCGCTGCTTTTGCCCCGCTGGTGGGATACGCCTCTGTCCAGCATGAAAAATTGTTGGCTACCATGACACCTTGGATATAGACCCATCAGGTCCAAGTATATAGTCTCAAATGGTTTTCGGGGCATGCATGTCCGCTGTTGCTGCCTCCTGTCTGCACGGTGTGTCTTGTACAAGTTGCATACCTAACATTGTTGTACATATCCATCGCGTCTCTGCTAAGGCCTGACCAAAAAAAATGTTCGCGTACGTTCCTGACAGTCTGTTCAATGCCTGGGTGTCCAGCCACGCCACCACAGTGCGAATAGGAGAAGACTTGATCCCTCGCATGTGTGGGGACATACACCCTCCACTTCCCCGGCTGTTGAACGGAACAGGTCTCCAACCCTCCATATACGATACGCCATCCCTCCACTTCTTGCTGCTCACATTGCCTTGTGTTTTCCTGCGTGAATTGGCAGCTTCTCTGCGCCTCAATGACTTCCCTGTACAAGTCGCTAATCAAGCCCTCATAGTTGGCGGCTGTGATCTGTTGTATGATACCTATGATACTGGGTCACGCGAATTTGGCAGTAAAATGTCCTCCCATCCTGCTTCATCCCAGACAATTACCTCATTGTTAGAATTACATGACAATGCGTCCGCCAGTTCATTTTCTTTTCCGGACACATTTTCCGCTACAAAATCGTAGACCTGCAAGTGTAACGCCCATCACACCAGTTTACTCCTTGCTTCTCGCATACTATGCAACCACACAAGGCACTGGTTGTCGGTCCATAGTGTGAACCTCTGGTACTCGAGGTACGCGCAGTATTTCTTGACTGCTCAAATAACTGCCTGGCATTCCCTCTCGTTGAATTCATAATGTCTCTTTGCCTGCACCAGTTTTGCGCTCGCAAACTCAATAATGTGTTTTTCCCCACTGTCGATAATGTGGTACAATACTGCACCTATTCCCTCTTGGTTTGCGTCAGTTTGCAGGTAGAAATGCTTGCTTGTGCCATTGCGTGCTAATGTTGGACATGATCTGAACTCACACTTGATATCTGAGAATGCTTTCTCCATCTTGCTCATCCACTGATACCTTTTCTGCGGTGAAAACAGTTCTGTCAAGGGCGCAGTGATTGTTGCGAACCTTGGTATGTGATCTCGGACCAATTAATGAGTCCGAAAAACTTCCATAGCTGCTTACGTGTTTTAGGTTGCGGGTAGTTGTCAATGAGCCTTAATTGTTCTGGATTTGGCCGGTTTCCCTCCTGATACACTACATGTCCTAAGAAATCTATGTTTTGTTTTACCTACATGGCATTTCTCAATCGCGCACGTGAGGCCATTGATTGCGATCTTCTGCAGGACTACTGCCAAATGATGCACGTGCTCCTCCCAGCTGTTTCACCAGATAATTTCTTCATCGAGATATGCCAGTGTATACTCTCCAATGGTGCCATCCAGAACACATACCATCATTGCCTGGAATGTCACAGGTGCATATTTCAAACCAAATGACTTCACACAGAATTTAAAATGTCGGCCATCTGGGGCTGTGAATGGAGTTTTCAGCCTATCTTCAAGATTTACAGACACCTGCCAATATCTGCTCTTCAAATCCAAGGATGTCCAAACTTTCCCCTGCCCCAATGTGCTCAATATGTCTTTCATGCATATATATGGTGGTAGCACACTGCATGTCACCTGGTTTAATGGTCGGAAATCTACACAATATCACCAAGTTCCATTCTTTTTTGGAACTAGTGTGATCACTAACTTAAACTGACTATCCATCGGCTCGATCACTCCATCGTCAAGCATATCTTGAATGTGTCTTTTTATTATCCATGTTTGGTGCTGCAAATATACTCGCGGGCTGGTGTGTACCTGTTTTTTGCCTACCAATGGTATCGCAAGCTCGGCGATGGTGGTGCGTTTCAATGCATCGTTCCTGCCTCAAATACATCACGGCGTTCATTATGGACACACTGAAATGTGGCCTGGTACTAATGCGGGACTTGGTTGTCAAATTCCCCTATCTTTACTACGGGTAGGCTACCCATCGGACATCGGTCCAGGTTGTACACAGTGCGTCTTTCTTTCGCGCCAAAATGTATTCGCCTTGTGGCTGGTTCCATGATTGTGTGTTGTTGTGGTAACCATGGTATCCCCAAATTAGCTTCCTCACGTATTTCTGGTGTAACAATGACCGTTGCTTTCGTCTCAATATCATGGACATGGACCATTACTACTGCCTGTCTTACGGCTGTACTACAATGCTCGTTCGTGGCCAACCGAATCACGTGGTCTGTATGCGCCACGTCCTGCTTGTGTATAAAGTGTGGTCGTATGAAGTTATGTGAGGCTACAGTATCGATTAAGACATGGCACAACTGGTCGTTGATAGAAACTGAAATGTGGATAAATGGTGCGTGGCTGCTGCTCATTTGCTGTACCAATACTTGTGGGGTTAATTTTGTGTTTGTTGTCCGAATTCTAGCAGGCGGGGTGTCGGAAGCACCCATCCCCTTCACCCCTGTAACCTGTTTCCGTGTTGCTTATGGTCTGCTGCTTCTTTAATTTGCCTCATGTGTGGATTGTTCTGGCATTTGTTGTGCGAGTGATATTGTATAATTGGCCAGTACCTACCCGGATGTGGAGGCGGGTAGTCCGGATAACACCCTTGATGTTGATTGTTGACATTACCTGCTCTGAGTTCCGGTATTGTGGCTTCTGGCCACCAGACCACATGGCCCCACTCCTCTTCTGATCCTGTTTATATATATTTCCACGTGTTTGTCCACTATACAATTTCTCATGTTGTGGCCCACCATACACCGTTTCATGCACTTGTCCACTATTACTATGAGAATACTGTGAAAAATGTTGTGATGTGCCAGAGTAATACTGGTTTACACTGTCCTCCCTCTGCTCGTGTCACCATTTTACTGCACTTGGATCATGGTGTAGTGATTCACGCGTTCTCTCCAAAATTATTGCAGCATGCATTAAATCTTCTAAAATTCCATTTAACAGCAGCTATTAAGGCTGCTCTGAATTCAGGTCGAGCTATTTCAGCGATTACTTCAAGCACTCTCCGCTCTGGCAAATTTGGATGGAAATGTTTAAACAAGCTGATTTTTGCATGTAAGAAAAGCGGTTAATGGCTCACCCAATTTTTGGCCCTCCAGAGTCAATCTGCTCTGGGCCTGTATAGAGGCAAAGACCCCTCTGAATCGGCACTGGAATGCACATCGAAACTCCCACTGAAGTCCATAATGGTTAAGAGATGCCCACGAAGAGTGTGTGTCTCCATGGAGTTGTGCTCCAACACAGCTGGCCCATCCATCTCGGCTCACCCCGTACCTGGTAAGGCGGGACACATAATCTTCTAGGAATGCTGCCGGGTCTTTCATTGGCGTACCTGCGAACGTGGAGCAATATTTGGCATTTTGACTGTGTTTTTGCCGTGATCAGTCCTGGCGGGTGTTGGGGTAGGTTGGGCTCAGTGGTTCTGCTTCATAGCACACTTTCTGCTGTCTGTGATATTGTTGTCCATGTACATTTTGTCATGTGTGGATTGATTAGCAGGAAATTTGGAAAATTGTGTGGTTAAGTTGGTATGATTGGTGGGTAAACAGGTGTTTAAAACATTTGCAGTAGTGCAGGAAGAATGGTGTTGATGACTGGTATGTGTGCGGTGCGGTTGTTGAGGTAGGTTTGGGTGGCGGGGGTTTGTTTACATTTGTCATGTGCGTTGTGGGAGCACATGGCATCCCTGCTTCGCGCTGCTCTCCTCCCCTACTCTACTGCCACTCCCCTCCTCTGTTCGGTGCTGCTCCACCTGTCACATTGTTACCATCCCGTGCTACTATTACTTGTGAAATGTTACTGTTTAGATTTACTGCCACATAGTTATCACACTGTCCTAACAAGTCCAACACCTGATCACGTGAGGTGTCTGCAGTTACGTTCTGCATTCGGTTTACACCCTGCCTATATTTTTGTTGAAGTCACATGACACAACAAGCAAAAGTCCTACAACAGATTTGTGTTCTGCGTCACCGCTGCATTCTTGGTTGATACTTTGTGTCACATTGTATGCACTGAAGTACAACGGTGTCCTGGTAATTGCATAACAAGTTGTCACAATTCAGAAATCTGTAATTTGGAAAATATTTACTTTCGAGTTTCACTTGCATTGGGAAATTTGGAAACTTTTGACTGCCCTGCATCGCTTCACTGCTACTGTCTTTTTCCTTCTCACAGATGTCACCGGCACGGTTGTTCATAGGGCTGATCTTGTGATGGTATTGGCAATAGGTCTTATATTCTTTTGCATGTTGTCCATAATTTACCATAGGGCGCAAATAATCCGGACATAACAGCTCCGGCGAGCTGTCAGTCATCCTGCCAGCCATGTTTTGTTTGTAAACAAAGCCACGTGCATGGTAGATGTGAACGAACCGACATGGGAGCGCGGGGTTGGGGAAGAGGGTTCGCCCTACCCTCTCACATCGCGGTTGGCCTGTGTGTGTGTGTGGTGCAGGGGTTATCGACTCGATGCTCAGCTGATGCGCGGCATGCGTGAGGGGTCAGCTGGCTGTCGGCGGCAGAGAGTGCTGGGGTCGGGGGAGGGGTAGCCTCTACCCCATTACTTCTCCTTCTCGCGTTTCCCTCTGCTCCTCCCTCCAAGCGATGTGGCGTGGCTAGCGGTGTGGCATTGTTTCGATTACTGACACGATTCCCATATACGACGTCCCATGGGCATCCAAACGTTGCTACTGCCCTTGCTGCCTTCCTGTCATCCTCACACCATTGCGGGTATTAAAAGATGGGGAAAATTGATATCTAGGAAAAACTTCGCAATTTTTGGAAAAACTTTTTGGTGGGATAATTTTTAGGTGGGAGATTTGGCCACACGGAAAGGCACCATTCTGACACCGTCAAAATGGACACGGGTGCAATGAACAATAGCCACACTTAGGCTCGTCATTTTGACGCCTGTTGGGACATTGGAAAAGGGTTAAATAGGTTTTCAGAGGGCGGTGAAAGTTAAGTCTAGGAAAGACTTTACCCGGCAGGCGCCAAACACAGTCGAAGCGACATCAATGTAGCTGCTGTATGTCTTAACCTCGGGGTTGTGGGCCGTACATCCGGACCAATCTCCTCACCGATGCTGTTGTTGACTTCTGCCCCGTTGATTACTGCTCCAGATGAATGATGCTTGCTAAACGGTAGCCCGACTGTCGACTATGTACCATTGTACCATTGTTGATCTTGGTGGGGAAATTACCTAGCCATTAACACTCGAGTACGTGGATTGCCAGGGCCTTCCAAAAGCCCATACATTGCGGAACAATATTTATGAACACCTGCAGATTTAAAGACTTAAATAAACTTATTGAGCAGGTATTGTAAGGGCCTGTCACGTGTGATGTGACCGTAAATAAAGTATGTACTGTTCAGTTCACATACTTATTTATTACAATTAATTACACTTCCCTCTATGGAGAGCACTTGACACAAAACACTAATGGCTATTTTGACTGGCCATGTGGTGAAACTGAGAAAACATGTTGCAACAAACAATGGTTACTGCAAAAATTAGAGTTGCCCAGGGCAATGTTATTCCCACGGGGAGAGGAGGTGGCTTACTGAGTGGTTAAGATAAAAAAAAAGGTTCCGATGTTATGTTTTAGTCTATTGTTGTTAATGTCCAAATAAAAAAATTGAAGGTTGACTGGTGCGTGCGGGAAAACACCAGAGTTCACGACACGCACTCAACCTCTGTTGCCTGCTACGTGCTGCCCTTGCAACATGCTATACTCAAATAGACAATTAAAAATCACACAAATAACCCTGCAATTCAAAACTCTTGTGAATGGAATGTACAGAATGCTTGGTGAATTGTGAAATAAATAATGGCACGTTTTCACTGCACTGTGAACAAATAACACACAAATAAAAACAAAACAAGCAATACATCTTTTAATCATGATAACAAATAATATCTGAGTTAGGGCTTGGACTCTCAGTTCAGAAATTGTCGGCCTAATTTGTCCTCCTCTGCGGCATCTCTGGTCACCATGGCAACCACTGGCTGCTCTGCACTGATGTGCTCTTGCACTTACTCTGCACCTGATCGCTCCAGCGACCGGGCCCACACTCTACTCGGCACAGAGCACACAGCCCTACTGTGGTGATGTTGCAGACTACGGATGGACAAGCAGTCTTAAGGATGGGGGCACGTTGCACACATCACACAGATCCCGTGCCAAAGAAAACATCTACAGAGTGCTTCGCCACCTTTCCCTGTGATTACAATAGTTGTCGGGGTGCGATTGTCATTACAATACACCCTGTGAATTATGGGAGTCTAGGTTCCTGGTCTCACAACACACCAGACATCCAGTGACGTATTAGAGTTCGGCAGCGGCAGATAGAAGATGTACTGTTGAGCATTTCTACTCTCGCACCAGCAGCAGGTCGCATCAGTACAATGCATTGACTGGTGGTTTGGTAGTGGAACTGCAAAATTGAACCAGTAGTGTTGCCACCATGGAAAGAAGCAATTTCACTGCACAATTATTTATTTTTCTTATTGTATTCTAATGGTAGAAGCCATTAGGGTTTTTCGTATGCTCCTTTGTGAAGAAAGCAAAAGACTAATATTACTGTTTTCCTATATGTCCCAATATACTGAAATGCTATGGTGCCTCTTTCACAGGGATTCATTTCAAAATGGTGGCCATTTCAACATTGCCAAAATTGCAGTCATAAAACAGGCTGTAATTGTGTTATCTTATATCCGATTTTCATTTTGTTTTCATTAATAGATAGCTCTTTCAGCTCTAGTTAATTTGTTTCCCTGCACATTTTTATACAAGTCTAACTATTTTTCCAGAAATCACTTCACTGCAGCAACACAATAAGCTAAATAATCCGTTACAGTGTATGTTTTTAAGTGATAAATGCTTCATATTACACATTATTTTTTATCTTTGACCTGCTTACATAATGTTTTTCTTATGTTCAATAGTTCCACTAGAACTAAATGCATTCGTTTTATTTTGTAATTGTGGTAAGGACTTGGTTGCTTGGTAAAAGGTAGAAATATGAAGAGGTATTAACAAATCATGATTTTTTTAATGTACGTACAGTTTTTTGTGGTGTAAAATTGCCATTTTAAATTAACATTTACAAAATTTGGACATTCTGTTTGTATGTATGACATTTCAGAAAAAATTTAAATTATATTGAAATCATGTTTATTTCAATTATTGTTTATATTATCTCTCATTTAAAATTTTCTAATATATAGTTACTATGTTATTTATGAACACATCATTTCTCTGTGTAGACACAACAATATACCCAACATGAATCTTATATTGTTTTAAAGTGTTCACATTAAATTAACATCAACTTCACTTTTGAATATAAGTGTTTCACAGCTTACATTGTTTTCACACAAGTCTTTATCTCCAAAACAGATACACTGTGCAGAGGAAGTTATTTGTTGAACACTTGCAATGAACGCTCTGGCAGTTTGTTTTGACACAGCTGCACTTAACAAGCTTAACTATTGCTAGAGGAGCTGGAGTATTGACGCAATTAAAAGGACAAAGTGCCCATCTTCATGCTGCCAGCCAAATTTTGTGGGATTTGGTGAACTTGGATGTCTTTGGTTGCTCTGGCGCAGTTCCATTGCCTGCAAATGTGCCATCAATACGGCCAGTTTAAGTGACGACCTCAATGGGGGGGGATTTTCACCTACAATTTGCTTTTGTATAAAATGCCACTACCTCTGATCTCCAATTTTAGTAATAGGGTGTTATACTGGGCACGTACACTTTGCATGGGAATCTCTCAATATCCATCAATACAGCATCAAATATAACTTCAGTTTTGTCAAGATTATCCAATGCATGTAGAACATTATTGTCCACTGTCATGAAAGGCTTCCAGAAACTTAATTTTTTTTTTAGAAATGAACCACTGATGCCAATTCCTGATACTGAGTGTAAGTCCCCAAGTACTTTATGTTTTAGATTTCCTGACTTGTTGCATATTGTTCGAAGCAGTATAGTTCGGTTCCTCTCTACACTTCCAGTGAGAAAATATTTTGCACTATGTGGGAGTGACGGATACTGCTCAAATCAAGAACAAGGACATCAGTGTCGGGAGAAAAGATGTCTAATTGTGTTGGTCCAAAATTTTTTGCTTTCATGGCATGCAAATTAATCTTTGTATCTGCCTCTTCATGTAAACTGTTCAGATAAGATGCACTTTCCCATATTCCCTTAGCAACCTGTCTCCAAGCAACTACCACATTCTGACTCTTAACTTCACTACCTTTCAGGGACACCATTCGATACACAAATATGTTTGTATATTCTGCCATACTAACTATGTATATTTCATTGGTCGAATTTTTTTTTTTCGATAAATTAATAAATTCAGTTTATAATGCCTCACTAATCATGCCTTTCATGTGAAATATTTTCCTGCCACAAGTAGTTGTTCACATTTTCATTCCAACCATTTCTGTAATACATTACACCAATGGCATAAGCACTGGCCGAATTTATACTTCCCATTATCCACACACATAACCTGTCATCATTACTGAGTTGTACAGCTCTGTCGACATTATGCTACAGTTGGCACTAATCTCTCAAAAAGTTTTCCTGACACTCCTGAAAACATTACTAAGCTACAAACTTTAGACAGATATCAATCATCCATTTTATAGCACCTGTGGATGAAAGTGAAATTGATCTCATCATAAATAAATTTAAAGTAAAGAGCCAAGGCCCTCACAACATTCCTGTTAAGATAATTAAATCCTGTAAAATTCTTCTTATACCTATGCTAGTATATGTGATAAATCAGTCATTTACTGATGGAGTGTACCCAGATGTGCTTAAAATAGCCAAGGTCATGCAGGTTTTTAAGACAGTAAATAACAAATCAGTTAATGACTATAGGCCAATCTCGATGCTATGTGGCATTAATACAATTTTTGAAACTGCCATCAAACGACGACTAGCTGAATTTCTTGAAGTCAATGATATTACAACTAACTGTCAATTCGGCTTTCGAAAGAAGCGTAATACAGAGGCTGCACCTGCTAAATTAGTTTACAGCATTCGGAAAACTATAGATAAAAACAAGGTAGCTGATGCCATATTTATAGACTTATGTAAGGCTTTCGATATGGTCGACCATGCCATACTACTACAAAAGCTGGAGTAGTGTGTAGTAAGGGGTGTGGCATTAAAGCTCTTTAGAAGTTCAATACTATCAGTATTGGTGTTCCACAAGGGAGTGTTATGGGGCCTCTATTATTTCTGATTTTCATAAATGACATTGGTAGGTTAAGGTTAAATGGCTCACTTATGCTTTTTGCCGATAACACAGTTGTATCCTACTGTGATTATACTAATCCTCAACAGTTGGAAACTGGGATGCAGAATAATCTAGACACACTAACTACATATCTTAGAATCAATATACTTGTAATAAAGACTGGGAAAACTCAATTTGTTGTATTTAGAGCTCCTTGGCATTCCATGAGTTCATACCTTTTACTGTTAGTTAATGGCTACCCTATCATAAGAGCTCGAATTGTTAAATATCGTCTTTACATATACGAACACTTGAAGTGGAGCAAACGTGTAAATAAAGTGTTTCACAAAACCCTACCCCTAGCTAATGTTTTAAAAATATATATTTCATAGTGTAGACTTAGGTATTAAAAGAATAATTTATGATTCTTTGGTGCACAGTCATCTTAGATACATGATCTCCTTGTGGGCTGCTGCAAGGAAAACTATCCTCCTTCCTCTGCAGATAATTGTGCAGACAAGTGCATTAAGTCTGTCTTGAAATTACCCAAACCAACTCCTACTAAATACCTATACCTAACCTACAATATGTTGCCAATTAAGAGAATATATAGATATAACCTAATTCTTTCACTGTATAGGGCTAAGTGTCCTGCTGACCCTGACACAAATAGAGCCAAACTTGACCATTCCACCAGAAACTCAAGTGGGGAAATTTTTATGTAGTGTTCGGACTTAGTATGGCAAGTTAGCATCCACCTTTCAGGGTTATAAGTTATTAAACTCGGTGATTAATGATCTAAAAAGTTGTAAAAGTCCTGTGGCCATAAAAACAAAACTGAAATGTACCCTACTAACTAAAATAAAAGATTGGTCATCTGTCTTGTCATACTAGCAATAGCACATACCTAAAAGGAATGTATAATAATGTACAACTGTTCTATCTATAGTTTGTATGTAAATAATTTTTCCTTTTCTAGTTATTTTTTTTCTGTATGAATGTGTATGCAAATTGTATGTATTTCTCACTATTAAGTATGCATATTAGGCTTACTTCTTAGCTGTAATTTTTTAACTTTTTCCAGTCTTTGTCCATAATCTTAATGTCTTAGAAATTGTATTTTTTAAATATCCCCATACGAACTATGCTCAAGGGGATCAACAATAATGTATATCCTGCTATAGGCCATTCACAATAAAGTAAGCACTTTTGAAAGCCCTGCTAACGTTCTACTTTCTTGCCCTTTATGTATCCTTCCATCACATGTAAACAAACATTGCCATGTGATTCCGCATGCTAATAAACTCAATGTTTACATTTCAGGACTGCTAAATGTAACATGTATATTATATATAAAACATGTAACATTATATATATATAATGTCAAATATACAATATCAATAAAATACATAACATATATTATCATTTGGATCATATCAAAGCTCCAATAGACGAAAACTTTACACAACAAATAATTGAAAAATGAACGCCCTAGTGGCAAAGTCATGGAAACTGTGAAAATGCAAACATTAAACTTTGGCAGTGAACAAGGACCAACATGACATGTTAGAAAAGGACACACATTAGTAAAGCCGAAAAATAATTTGTAAGGGCAGCCAAATCCAGATTTTTGAATAGATTAGCACTACTACACACCCAAGGTACAACACCAGTTGTCACACACAGTACCAAACAATTAAAAACTATACCTCAAACTTAACGTTTCCCATGACTCACCATTTTCTAAGTGCCCCATTGCTCTGTATTGTGACTAGTAAAACATCAGCTCGAAAACATGGTAGCTGTGTTTGGCCTTAGCTGACCAAAGTTAAGTGCAACTAAGCCATCAGAAAAAAACATACATCCTCCAGGCATAAGGTAGCGGCGTAACATACCAGATGTCTGAAGCGTATAAAGTAGACAGAGCGAGGCCGTGCAAGGCCTTAAATAAAAAATGATGACAAATAAAAACATAACGATGCATGAAGGGGAAAGGGGAAGGTGGGAGGCAGAACAGAAAGGAAAGAAGAGGGGCTCTGAGCCCAGCAAAGAGTACACCACTACACATAAATATATGGTACTAATAAACTTAATGTGACGGCACTAACATGGCAGTATATCAAAATATGTAATATATAAAAAAGAAAAAATATATATGTGCATGTATATGTACATTTTAAGGATAATTTTATATGCACCTTTATAAACGGAGAGAAATATTTTTCAACATAGGCCTATTATATATATATATAATAAAAATAATTTACACTAAAAATATAAACATATCAACAAATATATTTGTGTATATGTACATACTCTTTGACAGTTACTCTGTGTTTATACCCTACTGAGGCCCTCCAAATAAGAACTGAACATTTATACTGTAAAATGAAGTGGTAAAAGAAGAGTATACTAGGCTTGTAACTGGCACCGCCTTCATTTGTACAAAATAATTCTAAAAATGATGCATATAATTTATAGTAAAGTGAAATGCAGATCCGGTGATGGCCTCATTTCATGTGTCTCTTGTGGCCCAAATGGGTGCGACATTTCCTTCTTGTCAAATCCACAAAGACCTCAAGAAACAAATTTTACAGGTAAAGTGCATGGACTCTCATCATTGTTGTGGTTCCTTCATTGCAATGACTGCAGCAAAACTAAATTTAAATGAGAAAAATATTTAAAGAAAATTACTATAATTACAAAAAATGGCTCATGCATGCACATACATAGCTGAAAGAAATGTCTTATTATTAATGTAAAGCAATACATATCCATAAATGACACCAAACTGAATAATGTAAAAAGACAAATTATAAAAGTAGTATTTACGGGCAAGTTACTGTGCATAGAGATAAGCACTTGGTTTAACTTTCCTTGTTAGTATAGATGTGCGTCAATAAACAGCCACTCAGAAGCCCCAACATTTATACTATGTCATCAATTGAAAAACTTATTTACAAACAAGAAAGTGTGTATTTTGACTTCATTCCTCGGGACGATATTTTCTTTTGTTTATTTCTGGATAATCACAACCATGGAAGTTTTGTAGTGCTTTTAAGTAACTTTTATAGTAAAAATTGAACTGTAAATAATTTACCATTATAAAATGTGTCAGATCAATTGAAAATATATATTTTTGAAGGAAAAAAACCACTACCAATTCTATGTACAGACATTAAAATTCTTCTGTATAAATGTAGTAACATAAACAAACTAATATTATTATTGTTATATCCATTGTAGCCAGGCCGCTGTGCTTTTGTGTTTTGTATGTGCTTATCACTATAACTGTGAATGTGGTAGGTTTGTCAATTGTAGCCTGGCCCTTATAGAAAGCTACCTCATACAGCTTCTTTAGAAATACTTAATTTAACACATACACTGCATAATGTAATCTAACCTTTACAAAACATGAATTCACAAGTAAACAGGAGATCTGGGAGTCTGGGGTGTTGACTATGTCGTGTAATTTACAGTTACATTAAATTTCAATAACTATAATATATTTGCAGCCAAAGTGGCAGATATAACAAACAATTATGGCTACTCAAGAAGACATACTATCTTCATTGATATTTCTCAAAAGGTAGCAAGGTGTCTTATCGAACATCCATTTTGAAATTTAAACATGGAATTATTCTGTAAGCCTAACTGTTGACAATTAATTGTAAATACTTTATAATTCTTATTACGGCAAGCATCACCAAATAGAACAATTAAGCCTACACTTGCATCAAGAAAGAATGTTGGCAACAAGCATAGCTATATGTCTATAGTTAACAAAACCAGCATTAAGATTTTATAGTTTATATGTTGAAAAACCTTTGGTATGGCATCAAACTGTGACCTTTATGTTATGTTAACAATAGTAAAACTTGGGATGAATAACTACATGAACACAAGTTTGAGGTTAGGCCTACATTACAAAATAACACAGTGATTTCAAAACATGTCAGATTAATGTATAATTATTGACAGGCGCATTTGCACTTGTTACCAAGGCAGGTTTAAGAAAGGTTACATGGCTGGGCCCAAATAGATATGTACAGATGTATTTGAGGTTAGGCCTACATTACAAAACAACACAGTGAAATTAAGATGTGTAAAATGAACATATAATTATTGATGGCAAAATTTGCACTTGTCAAGAAAGGTTACATAGCTGGGCCTAGCTAGATACAGATGCATTTGAGGTGAAAAATTGATGTATAATAACTGCTGGAAAAATTTGCACTTGATATCAAGGCAGATTTAATAAAGTTTACATGGCTGGGCATAAATATAGACGTACAGATGTGTTGAGGTTAGGCCTACATTACATAACAACGCCGTAAAATAAAAATGTGTAAAATTTACGTACAATAATGACGGCAAAATTTGCACTTATTAGCAAGACAGATTTAAAAGAAAGGTTAAACAGATGGGTGTAGGTGCATAAGTACACATAACTTATTTATATTATTTGTTAAACTTAGGATATAACATGTACTTCGCAAACTCAAATTAATATATTAAAGTCGCATCTCTGCTGTCGTTCATTTACCTTCATTATTGTTATTTAACTTTCCATTTGTAATATCATGTTTCCAATTTTCGATTCCTACACGTTCTTTTCCAACGATTTACTTCAATAACGCACTGGGGATAAGCAGGGAAAACACGCTGTAAAAACACATTTGCTCTTACTTCCGGACAGTTGCAGTTGAAATTTTTTATAGTTTCTGCAACTCGTTCGATGACCTTGCACGGCTTCATCTCTCCTCGACAAATTAAAGAATAAATACTTTCGGTGAGATTTATAATGATTTCCTGATGCTGACTATTCATACGTAGTTGCTGGAATTCATGACTTTACACAAAATCGCTGCAACACAATTAAACACTATATGACCTATAATACAACAATGATGATTGCAGATAAGATGAAAAATAAATGAGAAATATTAAAACAAAACTTTCAACTTCCAAATTTGTAGCTTGCCTTGCAACCACGCCACACAAGGAAAGCCAAGCAACAAGCATGAAGGTACCACAACAACAGGCCGTTAGTTTTGACTGTTGCGCCGATCACGCAACACAATATAATTATGAGCTACAGTAAATACATTATCTTTACACCAATAATTTCTTTAAACTGTTTAAAATACACTGCAAACAACTTAAATAGCCATAAACTTAAACCTTACACTTGCAATACAGTGTTATTTCTTAGAACTACTTTTCAAATTTCATTGCCAACGTAACTAGGTGTGTTTATCCCCAGTCTGTGCGGTAACACACATGGTTATACATACACAGTTGCGGGCAGTGGTTTTTTTTTTTCAAAGGTTGATTTCTAGAGAGCTCACTTTAATGTGAACAGCCTCTACAACTTGTAACATACGAAAGTGTAAATAAAAACAACAGTTTTTTCCGTCATTTTCAGTTTGTACTGTATGCTATTTATTGTGCTTGGTTGCGCCATTATCACAAAATATGCAAACAGATTTCACATAAGCACTAGTTTTTGCTCTTGTGAATGGTGCAATGGGAGAAGAGCTATCTTCTTGATCATACTATGTTAAGATTAGAGGTTGTTCCATGGACATTATGTGTGTCATTTTGATAACAAAAACAATGCTCCCTGGCATGATATGCGTCAAAGTGAGTTGGTGTCAACTCACCTAGGCACTTTTTAAACTCCACAAAGTTCGAGTAATTCTATGTTACTCGCTCAGGGATGAAGTTATAAAACTTAACATAACTTTATTTACTTTTAGGTTATGAACATTTTCTGTTGTCTCTAATTGGAAGAATAAACACCATGTCCACGTCGCATCCGAGATGCACCGTCTCTAAGCTTAACGTGTGCCACATTCCCGACCCTAGACCGTTCACCACGTCTGGAGGAGAGAAACCGCCAAGCCATCTCACCGCCACCGTATACACGTAAGTTCAGCCGGTGTGATGTGTGTGCAGTCTAGTGAGGATCGAATAGGGCGTGCTCTGTATATGTACTTAGTGTTTTGTATGTTTCTTTCATGTCCCTATTGTGTTTTGTTTCGTTTTGTTTCTTTTAGTGCTAAAAAGTGTAGAAGTAATTTTAGCGTAATTTTCTTGGCCAGTTTAAATTTAATATTGTTTACTTAATGTGACCTCGTGGTCTCAGACACGCAGCACCATGTTCACCGTTGCTATGTATATGGAACGTATGTTATTTTGTGTCAGTCTGAATATCGACAGTGCGATGCAGTGTTATATGTATATTATTATTTGAAAGGTATTTAATAGTGATCCATGTTAGTTGTGAATTTACTTGTGTGAAGTATGTGGACATGTGCAGCTGGCACAGATGTAAACAAACCTCGCAGCCACGTGTGAGACACTATACACGTGGAATATTCAATTAAAGTTTTTTCCAAGTTGTTTTATTAAATGGGCTAACGTGTGTTTCTTAATTTGATATATATTTGCAAAATGAACGGTACCAAGAACATTACAATACTGGGCAGAGCCAGTATTCACATTATGTGAATAGCCAACCATGAACCCCAGTGAGTTTATAAGTATTGGCCACGTGCACAAAGTGGCCCAATATTTATAACTGTTCTTTTATGTGTAATTTTTCCATGTTGAATATTTTGATTGTGTTGAGTGTAATAAAATTATATTGTGTACATGAATGCAAAGTAATCCCGGCACGAGCAGTGCCGTGCATGGGAAAACCGTAAGGCACCAGAGTGAGGTGTTAGGGTGCCTTCACTGTGAGTTTATGTTACTTTTGCATAAATTTTTATTTTTCTCTTAATATTCAACCGTGCCTTGTAGTGTTATATTTGATAAGCATCATATCCATCTAGTGCCATTTACTTCATTTCATGTAAATATTGTGTTAGAATAAGTTGTTGATCATGTGACACGACGGCGGGAGTTGGCACTAGGGAGCAGGCAGCCCGCCACCATGTTAAGTAGTAGAGCCACGGTTGTTGCGTGAGACAGACCTGCATCTCATGCCCTCCCTGGGCACTTCACTGTTTGTACCGACCATGTAGTATTCAATAGTTTTAATGTAATTTCTCTGGAACCTTTTGTTTTGTTTTAGCCCGGAGAGTGAGCCATCTCACAGCCCGGTCCATCTTTTATATTGCCGGGGCATAACTCATGTAATTTTCACGTAGGCACTTTGCCGCCTTTTCAAAATTATAGCGAGCACCCTGCTTTAGTAGATGTAAATGGGGAGTTCTAGCTCACCCCACATTTTCATTGAAAAATTGTAGGTTTTTGCTCAAAAACCAAGGTTTTCTGCTCCAAAATCATGGTTTGAAATGTAAGGAATTAAGCATTCTAAAAAAACAGACAAATTAACTCCAAAATCAAGCACCTTTTCCCAGAATCAAGTAAATGTACGATTTTTTCAAAAATGTCCGAGCAGGATTTGTGCCACCTTAAAAAACAAGCTATTTTGCCCCAAAATCAAGCAAATTTATTACTTTTCAAGCAAATTTTCACATTTTCTAGAAATAGCAATTTGCAACTGAGCAATCTAAATAAAGCAAATTTAAAACAAAATCGAGTGAAAATATTAAAAATAGAATTGATATAATGTACAGATTTTTTCAACAAAAGTAAGACACCAATAAGACTTTTTAAAGTCTAAATATAAAGAAAAATCTGAAGCAAAGTAATTACTGATTCCATAATCCCAACCATCACAGCAATCCAAGTCATAAACATCGTCTTAAAAATTAGAAAATTTATCTGATCTTAGATCATTTTTATCGATTTTTAAAACAATTTTGAAATGAACAAGATCCAATTCTTTATCAGTGGAAGTTGCTGTTTTTATAATTCCATATCCACTATCCCAAAGTTCTAAAAGATCTGTGATTTAATCCATTTATAATATTAAAAAATGTATGTTTATTTTATAAAAGTGTGATACTATGAGAAAATTTTAATTAGAATTATTATTATTTTTACCGAAAATTTGTAAAACTTTTAAATGCAGCCACTCAACTACGAGTCTAAAAAATTGTAATAAAATATCTAAACAATTTCTTGTTTCTGTAAAATCTTTTACAGTATCCATTTAATAAAATTAAAAATGTATATATCCTCAGTGATATTTTCTTTCAAATAATCACTAGTTAAATTTCGCTAGCTAATTAAAACAACATTACAAATTGTACCAGCCTCAACAGCTTTTTTTAAAATCTACACTAATTTTTATATTTATTTTATCTTTAACTACTGCTGTTTTTATATATAGGCAGTCAATAACATACGATTGTCTTCTTCCCCAAAATGAATAATAATTGATATAACCATGATAGTTTGTATTTGGCTTATAATAAAGTTTGTTATGTCTGTATAAAGTATATATTTTCTTCTAGAATTTATAAAATCATTAAATGCAAGAAACATTTTAAGACAAAGATCATTTTTAATATCTAGATTCCAATTTTCCATTGGAAAAATTTCATTTATTCCGTTTTTAACAAAAATATTTCTTACAATACAATGCTCAAACATTGAAGCATTCACATATTGATTGGCGAGATTTTTTGTATTAGTTTGGAAACCCAGAATTACAAAATCATGCATGTCAAATTATAAATAATAAAATTAATAAACTGATCTTTTATATCAAAGTTGATAAAAGTTGTCCCAGCAGGAACTTCTTTTTCTAAAAATTGCCAATTCTTAAAACCAATATGAATCTAGGATTTTTATGTATTTTTTTCTTTAATTGCAACTGATGTGTTAGCTTCGTATTCAACAATAGGCCACAAAATGTATAATTTTTCAATAACAATTTTACATGGATCAGCATAAGTTTTATAAACTGAACAATCTGCAATTTTTAGTTTCATAAACAAATAAACAATTGTTATAAGATTAATTTTTTAAAAAAGTAATTTTATAACCATTTTTCCAGTAAACTTCATTATTATCGCGAATAAAGCCAAACAAATATCATAATGGATACATTATTTCATTTATCATATCATTATGAACAGATTTTACCCGAAATTTATTATCAACACCGCTCGGCTCTAAATAATTTTGTTCTCTTGGTGATCTTAACAAAATATTCATAGTTGTGGAAGTTATTCCCGAATTATCAATAACTTCAATAATGTGTCCATGTTTTGAAATTTCTACTCTAGAAAACTGAAATGGAAAAAAAATTAGAACACACATCAATATTATCTAATGTTTCGTATTTTGCCTCATCTCCAACTTGATCTCTTTTTTATAGGCGATATTCTTCCAAAACATAAGCATCGATTGGAAAAGAAAAACCATCTCCTATGGGAATATCAAACTTGGTTCTATTATTGTAAATATTCGAATTCCCCCTTGTTTGATCAGTTGGTGGAAAAGTTTGTCTCTCAAAATTCTCAGTGCTTTGATAACTTATTTATAAGTTTAAAAAATTATGTAAATTAAGGATTTAGAGGGAATTCATCGAGTGAAATTGCTCATCGAGAAGTATTGAAATTATAAAAAGAACAATGAGGTAGAATATTGAAGAAAAAAAAAAAAGATCTACCATTAATTCGTGAATTACAAAATATTGCTAAGAAAGTAGAACAAGTAAGTGAAGAAAATAAAAATTTAATAACAGCACTAGTACCTGTTGTTGCAAAAAAATTAGATTATCCACCAACACCAGAAGAAACATAATTTGAAAAAGAATTATTCCCAAAATTACCAATGGGACAAAAAAATTTGTCATCTACAGCAGGTGTTTCTACTATAAATCTTGGAAAATATATTTCTAAAAATATTAATGTTATTAATGATAAGTTTGGTTTGTGGGGAGATGGGCAAGGTTTTTAAAATTGGAGATACAAAAGTAAAAATAGATGGTGATTTTCTACTTGTCAAAGATACAAAAAAATATGAATTAACAATAGGCCTTACTAATTTGTTAACAAAAAGCAAAAAAAGATGATCTTCTAGATAAATCTAATGGTGAAGATAAGTTCACTAATGAGGACTATAAAAAGTATGCAAAAGTTTTTTTTTGCTAACAAATGCAGCATATCAAAATTATGATCCAACTATGAGTGTAGCTTCAAGTATCGATTGGAAGTACAATGAAATAATTAAACCAATTTATTATGAATATATAAATAATTCTCCTAAATCTCGTGAAGGTATAAAGAAATACAATAGTTGCCAAAAGAACAAATTTGGATGGACAATGTTAGAAAATTAATCGACAGATTGTGAGTTATTCATGGTGAAGAAAATGCTGGAAATAACAATTGTTACAATGAAAAAGTAAGTATACTGAATCTGTTAAACAATAAATTTTCTGATTTTGTAGTTAATAATCCGAAAGGAATTCCATCTCTTATACGAGTTTTAAATGTAATTCCACACATTTTGGAATTCTGAACACCATGAGAAAAGTATTATAAATGGGGTATTAAAAATTTTTAATTTGCCGGAAATGCATTTACTAGGTTATAATTATTGTGGACTATTTACAAAATTAGATGAAAGATCAGAAGGAGGAGACCTAGGAATAAATAAATTAGACGAAGATTGTAAATTTCATGATGTTGCATGTAGAGATCATAAAGATTTAGATTCCGGGCATGAAGCAGATATAATTTTACAAAAAGAAGCAAAAGAAATTCTGTTAGATAAAAATACACCAATTGGCGAGAAAATGGCTTCTGCAGCTGTTGCCTATGTTTACAAAAAGAAAGTTAGGTTGGGGAATTTAAATGTTTTATTGAATATATATATTCAATATTCAATATATGTAATATATAACTTATATAAATGAAGATAAAAACCTTCAATTTCGATATACCCATTGATCAATGAAGAGATTTGGGTATAGATAAATTTTTAACAAAAGATCAACTTGAGCGAAAAAAAAATTAAAATAAGGCAAAGGTTTCTTGCTAACCTTGGCATTGCCAATATACAAAAAATATTAAAAGAAAAAAACAGCAATGGTTTACATTATATATGAATTATTCCTCTCATAGTTGCTGCTTTAACTGGCCTTGGTGCTTTAGCAGGAGTAGCTACTTCAATATATAATTCAGTAGAACAACCAAAAAAAATAAATAATTAGAAGAACAGAGACACAATTTAGTAATGGAAAATAAACCTGGAAGTGGTGTAGTTGCGAAAAAAAAAGAGCAAGACCAAAAACAAATAATAATTATCTCCTTTATCTAATATCGATATTTAAAAATATATAAAAAGAATATATATAAAATTTCAGAAATGTTTATATGATTGATGAACTACAATAAACATGCTCAAAAATGAGTGTGCCGGTGTTAATTTTGATATTTCAACAAATTCTGGCACTCATTGGGTTTGCTATTTTAAAGAAAATAGTAATGTTTATTATTTTGATTCATTTAATGGCATATATTCCTAATAATTTAATTAATTATTTCAAAAACAATAATGTTTATTACAATGATGATCGAGTTCAGAATTCTAATCTTGTTATCTGTGGACATTTATGTTTAATTGTTTTACACCTTTTTTTTTGGAGAGAATTTAAGTTTAGCAAGATAATTTATATGTTATTAAATGAAATATATATTTATTTATTATTAAATGGAGATAACTACATCTTGGCAGCTTCAGCTGCCTAACACATGGTGTTTGAAGTGCAAGAAAGTCACTAAAAATATTAATATAAAAAATGAGAATACAACAAATGGGCGATTAGTCCAAAAAAGTGTATTTTCATTGTGCAAATCTAAAAAATTAACATTCTTAAAAAATTTGCTCAATGTGAGAGAAGGAATAATTAATTAATTATATAAACCAACACGAAAAAATTTTCTAAGAAGAAAACTTATTTCATATAGAATTGATTATATGTGGAAAATTGGTCTTGTAGAAATGGATACTTGAACTTAAAAAGTTATATCTCGTATAAATAAACGCTATAAACATATTATGAAAATTACCGATGTTTTTTCAATGTTTGCATTTGCTTTGCCAATCAAAGATAAAACAGCAAAAAATGTAGCAAATGCTTTAGAAAATATTTTGATGAAAAGAAAACCAAATAATTTACGAAGCAATAATGGCTTAGAATTTTATAGTAAAATATTTAAAGAACTTATGGAAAAGCATAATATAGATCATTTTTCATCATTTTCTGAATTAAATGCAAGTGTTGTTGAAAGATTTAATCAAACTTAAAAAAATATAATATGGAAAAAATTTGCTTTGAATGGCAATTATAAATGGATAAATATATTGGATTAATTATCGAAAAACTACAACACAAAGCACAGCAGTATTGGTATGAAACCAATTGAAGTTAATAAAAAAATTAAAAAGTGACAGCTAAAGCACCCTATGCTGCGCAAAATTTATTGAAAACAAATTTTGTGTTTACTAAACCAAAATATAAAGTTAGAGATGTTGTTCGTGTGAGCAAACTGAAATTTTTTTTTGAAAAAGATTATACTTCTAATTGGTCAACATAATTGTTTACCATTTGTAAAGTTTTAAACTTTGATGAGCCAACTTAAAAATTAAAAGATACAAAAGGAGAAGAAATTATGTGTAGCTTTTATAAAAACTAACTATCCTGATAAATATTTGGTCCAAAAAGTTTTGAAAACTAAGGGTGAAATTTTTTTTTATAAAGTGGTTTACAATTTGATATCATGTAATTCATGAATTCATAAATCATATGTTTTGTAAATTAAATAAAAATTAGTTTCTTACTCAATTTGATAAAGATTATTAATATCATTAATTAATTGCTGTTGAGTATAATTATCTCTCTAAGTGTTAAAATAGTTGCGAAAACACCCAATGTTGCCATTCATGGTTTCTCTCATTATTTGATATAAATTGATAGAATTTGGAATATATTCAAATCTCAATAATATTTCATAATTTGAATGTATATCTTCGATTCTTTGCAACTGTTGTCGAATATTTCTTCTTTGGGTTCTAATCACATAATAATCATATTCACATTCATTATCGAACAATTCTAGAAGATAAAAGTTGGATTGAAATTTAGATATTGTGTTTGCATTACAACATGGGGGGCCATATCTCTAATTACCTCATTTCTGCGATTGATTCTATCTACGACTCTATAAACTGTTTCTCTTAAATTTTCAATATATTTATCTTTAATTTTATTTATATCTTTTAAAAGACTAACTTCAACTTCTACCATTTTTATCTGCTGATCTTTTAACTCATTCATTTTTAATGTGTTTTATTTGACCTTTGAATAAATGCATTACTACTTTTAGAATCTTATATTTACCATGTTTTCTAATTGATGGTAAAACTTCTTTAGTCGCCAATTTAGTAAATTTTTCAGCTAGAGGCATATTTGATGTAAATATTAACTTATACAGAGCTGATTCATTGATAAATAAAGTATTTGGTTATTTATTTGGTGACCCTATTTTAGGGACACCTCTGAGTTCAGTAAGATTCTTTTTATCGTCATTATCAACAATATAATATAAAGCATTTCGTGGTTTTCTGTATTCCAAAAGCCTAGTTACATCAGCTCCTCTAAACCAAGGATTGTTTTCCTCATCAATAATCATAACAACCTCAATACCATTGTAAATAAGTTTGTTGCTGTTTATGTCTAGAATTGACTGCATTTTTTTTGCGAAACTATGCGCAAGTGAAATTGGCGAATTTTGATAATAAGTATTTTTATTAATATCTTTTTTACGAAGGAAATGAAAATTTTAAGAAAATGATATAGACAAAATTCAGTTGATTGTAAAGCTCTTAAGGAGTTGAATTTTCTAAGTCATTAACATTATATTTCATTTTATTTAAAATTTCATTATAGGATTCGCACTTTATACCAAACAATGAAATGCTGTTTTTGCCAACCCTTGTCAATTTTTTTGTAAATTAATTATATTCCATGAAAGTCTTGAAGCCTTTTTCAAGTCTGACACACGTGTCAATCAGCAAACTCAAGCAATTTTATGTGAGTACTCCTGTCCTGCCAAAGACTGTCCTGCCTGAACGATTTATTTTCGTCCCGATATCTGGTGCAATGTGTGATGTCTACAATTTTCTGGAGTACGATTAAAGGCTGCTATTATGGGGTTGGCGTGTTTACAAAACTACATGACGTTAATGAACTTGGTTAGGTAGTCTGTTTGGTTATTTGCCACGTCTGTATTTTGTAGCCCAGATTAATAAACTGTTAATTTGGTTTGAAGAGAGGTTACTATTTGAAGAGGCAATATTTTTGCTGCAGAAAAATGTACTTTGTTTTTCTTAGCCCCCCTCCCCCTTTTCGCGGAATGGCGCACGCCTGACCGCTTCCAAGCCCTGCGCTATACTGAAGAGAGACGCACGGTGCTCGTGGCACAGCCGAGCGCTGTCTGGTGGCTGCTACTGGCAACGAGTTCAGCCTCTCACACTCTGACACCTTCCATACTCCTCTCCGCTATTCCCGCTGCCTCCTTAACCTTCCCGAGCCGCGTTTTCGCGTATAAAAGTTCGCCCCCAGCCCGAGCGAGTGTGCAGTGTTCCTCATCGAGTTGTGTAGGCTTGCCGACGATAGAACATGTCTACACCACTTAGTACTTCGGGATTTCAGCATGCTGGATGCGTTTTCGCGAAATATGAGTACTACTCATGTTAATAATTGCAATGAACATAGTTGTTGTTATACTGGGAGTAGAGTTTCCCTTTTAGTAGTGTTTTTTTTTAATATGGATTTTGTAGGGAAGTGTTTCTTCACTGTTTTGACTGTGAATTTTCAATATGATATTTTATGGAAATGTTTGTAAAAGGTGGATCCTTCCTTTTTTTTTGTGTTGTAGGAATGGTCTCCTGGACTACGATTTGCCAAACGTATTTTAATGCCGAATTTAGTGGATATTTTATGGCGTGCCTTTATGCTCATGGTTTAGTGTAATGAGGTTTTTTGCTCCTTCCCAATTATATTCTTGAAATTGGTATTCCATGTTGTACTTTTTAGTGAATATCAGGAGTACTTTACTTTTAAAGTTGTAATGGTGCTTCCTTTACTCAGGGAGTCATTTTACCTGTTTTGATGGGATTTCACACGTGTTTATTCAGGTTGGGTGGTTTCTCAGGATATATTAGTATTGTTGTTTTTCTGTTTGTTCCAGTGCATGTGTGTTCTCTCCTCCCCTATTTCACCGATTGGAAGCAAGCAACATAAATTTACAAAGGCGATTTATATGCTTCAAATCAAGTTGCAAGATAGCTTTTTTTGGTGATAATGTATAGATGGGCTTCAATATATTTGAATTTATTTTGGAATTTTTGTGCCCATGCTTTCTTGATTTTTTTAATGGTGCATGTCCTTTTCCTTGCCTTCCCTTAGTCCTGCTACGCCCATTACTTTAAAAAAATACAGTAAACCATTTGTATATCTAAAAGCTGAGCGTATCATATTTGGTAAATTAGGAAATGTCTCACTAATTATACAATGCTTTTTTTTTTTAATCTGGAAACGATGTTCATCTATTTCTGCATAATACAACTTTTTATAAAAGAGAAAAGTTTTCCCCAAATATGAATTTAAAACACCATCTATTTTATATTAATCTCTTAATCCAAATGAAGCGATTTTTTTTATAACCACCAATAAGATTACAACTAGTATAATCAACCATATAAGTTTTTTCGTCGACAAACAGGACTAACTCTACTGATGGTCTTTGGAATATAAAAAAAATTATTGAGATTGGTCAGTAAAAACAGAAACCAATTTCTTATCGAAAATGGCCTATCGATTATTTTCTTGTCTCCGAAACTTTTTGTCCAAACATTTTTACTGTAAAAAATATACAATTCAACATCAGTAATTAAAAACGTTTTTATATATTCATGTTTGCATAAATCAATTGGTTTATTTTCATTTAAATATTTTGTAGAGGTGGCCCATAAAATTTTTGAATATTTTGAATATCGTCTGGTTGAAAATCAAGCAAATCATTGTTGAGAATTGGGTACATGATTGCATTTTTATCATTTGTATGTTGAATGCCTGATGCATGTCCAATTTTGCGGATCAAAACCACTAGTAGATTAATTAATTTTCAGGAGTGTTTTTACCATTATTATACCAATATTCCTGCTTACTGGTGTGAATTTCAACGAGGCAATATTGTTTATTTGGAAAATATGCATGAGCCAGTGCTCTACCAAATGGATATAATTCATAAGGACAAACTCCGCGCAATCTATGATTATTATGTAGGCCTTGTTTATATGATATAAGTATATCTGGAGAATATACAGTTTGTATATATATACATATATAGTAACATACACGTACATGCACATATATACATAGTTTATATATCTACTGTATATATACTGCATATATAATATATATACAGTAAACATATATACTATATATATACAGTAAACATATATGCTGTATATATATACATATGTGTGTATATGTGTTTCTCACTCCTTATCAAATTCATTGTTCTATATTGAATTTTCTCATAAAACAAACAATTCTTATAGTCTTCGAAGGTAATTCTCTTATTAACAACACATTTTTTCACACCTTTAGATTTTTTATTTTCTTTATCGCCAACTCTATATGCAAACATTTCTGCTCGTAAACCAACAAATTCTTTCATTATTTCCCCATTACATTCGTCTTTTTTTTTCTTTTCTTTTCGAAAACTTTTTTATTTATTTGTGGCATGTTATAGATACTGTTCTTTCGATAATCACTTGTATCGAGTTTTTCTATCATCGACTTCATATATTTGTAAAAATCTTCTGTTCTTATGTTATAAATGTGTGAATTGGTATCTTGATAACATAATTCAATTTTATCACCATAATTTGGTTTTATTATGTTATAATGAAATCATACATTAATTCTTTCGATATGTCCAAAATTTACATGGCCACATAAATAGGCTTATTAAATTTTACATTTGTTTTATTCATATGTATAGCTGCAAGATTTTTATTAAATATAGTACTTCTTTTGGAATTTGCTTTTGCTATTAATTTTTCACATTTTTTAAGCATCTGATACAAGTTTTATATCAACTCTATTTCTAATATTTTCCATAGTTTTACCAAGGACTGAATTATTCATGAGCTTATAAAAATCTTTTCGAAATCATTTTTAGCATTAGTTCTCATTGTTGTGTTTAAATCTTCACATTTCTTCGACCAATCAGACTGATCAAACATTAATATTCTATGTATTTTTGTAAGTTTTAATCCATTATTTAGACACTATTACAAGTTGTGATAGTGAATTACATACTTTTGTTTGATATCTAAAGTTGTTAATGATTTAGATTTATTTGTCTTTGGAACTACCTTATTTTCTGGGCAAAATGGAAGATCTTTATGTTAGTTATGTAGTTCTTGTGGATATTCTAAATAAACTTCTAATGTATAACAATACTCAGAATTATTCTTCAAATCTAATATTTTTTCACTCCAGTAATTAAAATTATTTAATGCATAGTACAACCACTCGAAACCACCATATGGTAAATGTTGCGACATTGCCCAACCATATAAATTATTTGCATCGAGATATGCTAAATAATTTGATTCTTGATTTCGATTAAAATCTTCCAAATAATTGTTATTTGCTTTAACATATCACTTAAAACATTGTGATATTCCACCTCGAATTCCTTTTTCAATCATTAAAATCATATCACAGTTATGTAATAAATTTAGTGGTTGTTTAGTCATTTTTAACATTGCATCCAATGATAAACCTGGTGCTGTAAAATACAATGCAGGGTCTAAATCATATGAATTTATACATGTGTTTCTAAAATTTTCGAATATATCTGCTAACAATAATACATCACTTTTTAAATATAAATCATGGTATTCGCCAAGATTTTTTATATTAAATTTTGCATTTTGTATGTTCATAATCATCATCAGATATACTATTTTCATCTAATTTATTGTAAAATTCACTCTTTTGTGGAAGTTCAG
This sequence comes from Dryococelus australis, assembly GCA_029891345.1. Classification (NCBI taxonomy): domain Eukaryota; kingdom Metazoa; phylum Arthropoda; class Insecta; order Phasmatodea; family Phasmatidae; genus Dryococelus; species Dryococelus australis. The sequence goes on along the minus strand of CM056998.1, from coordinate 69,307,033 downwards.
TTTATTAAAATGTCTTCCAACTATCCATATAATCATATGGGTACCCACCATTTCATATAACTAAATCAACTTGATCTCCTGTAAAATATTTTTGTGTGTCTTTCATTTGATATTTACTTAAATTAGATGATAAGTTATCTAAACTATTGGCCATAAATTTGAAAGCGTCTATAAATTTCATTTTAAAATTTTCTGTGTTTTTCCCTAAAGTTATACACTTTTCTTCATTATTTGCTATTAAATCTAAATTTTTATCATAATATCCTAACTCTTTAATTAATAAATGTGCATCATATCCAGCTAAGTTATGGAAATAAATTTGTACAAAATTTGGTAATTTTAATTTTTGCATGTTGGATTAATGAATTTTCCACTTATGTGATCATGAGATATACGTTTTTATTTTCCTGGGTACATTCACACTCACATACAGTACATATTTTTGATTTCCTATATAATATTTTTTCTTCTTTTGTTAACGGGTGCATTGGTTCAATTTGTGAATATATTTCACCAATTTCTTCCACATCTCTTTTTATTAATTGTATAAAAATGTTTTATGCGCATTTGAACCTCGATATACAACTGGTGGTTTATAATCGCCACAAGCAGATACAGTTATAGTAGCAAAAACCAGACACTTATTTCATTGTGTATGATTCGTCATTCAATTCTAAATCAATGATATTTATTTGATCATTAGTATGTTTATATCTTTCTCTAAGTGTTTCTTTATTTAAAAAGATTATCAATATCATCTTCTGTTGAAATTGGATATTTTTGGTAAGGTTAGATTTATACATTTCTTTTGGATTTGGTTTAGTTGTTATTTTATTTAGAATTGATTCAAAATCTGCATATATTGTGAATGGGACTTTTGTGGTGTTTTTTTTTCTTAAATTTTATTTATTCGCTTTTTAAAGGGATGATTATCTTCACAGGTTCATTTTTTGAGTAATCTTCTGTATGTTTATTTAATTTTTCTTGAGAATAAAAGAATCGAAGACACATATCGCATATATAAACTTTGCCATGCTTATTAATTTTTTGTGCTAAAACTAACCTTGATAAATCCTTGATCCAACAATAATGAGAGTTTGTATCATCTTTGAAATAAAGTAAATGTAATGTGTATTTTTTTAATTTTTTGTGGGTTTTCTTTTATATACCACGGATTTCTTACCTGCATCTTCAATACAGTATATATACATTTATATAAGCATCGATTTGATTTTCTATTTTTGGCATATCATCAATTTTAATAATATATTCAAATTTATCTAATGCTTTCTCAATTATATTTGGTATAATTTTTATTTTGGTTACTCTATCTGAATTTTTTCTACTGTTAACAATGCAGATTTTATTGCCCAAAGAAAGCATTTTTGATCATTGTTTTTAACATTTATGTATGCTTTCTTAATCTTTATAAATTCGGGTAGTTCAATATATGATTATCCTTTTAATGGATTATACTTATTTATTGCTAATTGTATTCCAATTACTCTACCTAAAGTCCATCCAGAACCCCTTCTTTGAAATTCAGATCATTGTGTAATAATTCCTATTTTATAATTTTATAAATCTTTATAATTTCGCCTTTGTTTAATATTGTGTGATTATATGACTGAAATCTAAATAATTGTACTTGATTATTTTCCTGCTTGCAACAATTGGTATATAATTTAATGCTGGTTTTAACCCCTGTAAAGTTCCTAAGATGATCGCATATTGTCTCAAAAACCTAATTTTTTACTGACGTTAAAAATTGATTTGGCTGTAATAAATTAAAAGAATTTTCAATGCTATATGTTGATATCCTACTTTTAAAAGCTGTATTAACTCTGTAATTTTCATTGGTTTTTCAAGTTCTTTTGCTAACAAACACATTAGTATAAAATGGGAATATTTCTTTGAAATTTGTTTTTATCTTGTTTATATAATTGGCATTGGCATCAGCTAAAGGCAAATTTGTAAAATTATTCTTTGTTATCCATTCTGTTATCCATTTGCTTTTATTTCCAGGCTTTTCAAATACATTATTAGAGAATGGATATTTTTCTTTTAATTGTTTTTTAGCTTTTCTATATTTTACAGTGTAATTTGAAAACGGTAAGTTTTTAAAGTTACTTTGTTTCTGTTGATTTATAATAAATGGTATAATAGCTGCAATAAAATTAGCTTTCCGCAGCCTGTACCAATATTTAATTTTTAAATCTCTACCTTTAATTCTCAACTCTCTCAATCTCTTCTCACCCAACTCAACTGCGATATTGTGCGATGTTATTTTTACTGTCTATTTATAAGAAAACAAATTTATGAAGACTGCAAAAATGGGGGTAGAAATATAAGTGTGTAAAATCTAAATATGAGATTAAATTATTGATAATAATGAAATCGTTTTTAACTATTTAACTTCTTCTTAAGAGAATATTTCTCATTATAGCATTTTTTACATATTGTTGTATGTTTGTCCTTAGTAGTTTTATGATGAGAAAATTAATTTATAGATCTATTCACTGTACATACTGTACATGTTTTTGTTGAATAATTGGTATCTCGAATTTCATTTGAATTGTCTATTTTGTATTTTTATACTTTTTGAGAGATAGTTTACAAACATATTTTCCACATTCGCTTAGTACTTTCTCTTTTTTTTTAACTCATATTAATTTTTGACTTATTCAGTACAACATTTTTTACAAGTGTTAATATGTTTGTAATTTGTGTATTTATTTGTGCGAAAACATTCTATATTTAATACTTTGCCACACTTTTTACATTGATTTTCTTGATTTTCCATTTTTTATTTAATAAGAAAAACAATTTATTGAGAGAATGGAAAAATATATTTCTTTAATAATTTTTTTCTGTGTAAATAACACAAAAAAAATGGAATATCTGCTCAGCAAGTTGAAAAATCCGCTTGAATTCTTCAAACTACAAGATCTAAAAACAAATAAATGGTTTACTGCTACAGATTCTGAAATTTATGAGTGTAAGTTTGGCTAAAAAAAAAAATGAATTGTATTCTAGATGGTAAACTTAAAATTTCATTGCCGGAGCGCTATGTGAAGATACTCGATAAAAATTCTTTGAAGCTAATAAATGGGAAGCAGGTTTTTATAACGTATAAAGACTTAAAAGAAATTAAAAATTGGAAATTTGTCCATGATCTAGAATTCTCTTTAAAAAGTATATAAATGGTATCAATTATATATTTTTTTTATTTTCACTCGATTTTTGCTTATTTTGCGTGATTTAGATTGCTCGCTTGCAAAATTGCTTGAAAAGTGAGAAATTTGCTTGATTTTGGTGTAAAATAGCTTGTTTTTTAAGGTGACACAAATTCTACTCGGGCATTTTTGGAAAAGTGGTAAATTTACTTGATGTTGGGGCAAAAGTGCTTGATTTTGGAGTAAATTTGCTTGTTTTTTAGCATGCTTATTCGCTTAAATTTCAAACCATGATTTTGGAACAAAAAACCACGATTTTTCGATGAAAATGTGGGGTGCGCTAGAACTCCCCTTTTACATCTACTTGCTCTAACGGGGCTAATTGTGTCAGTGCTTCTTTGAAGGCGGAAATGGAATAAATAAGCAAAACATGTGAGGTGACTGGTTGTTATTTATTTCGCTGGCCACTTCTTAGCCGTTTCAATCGTAACCAATATTTTTCTTAAGGTTTAAGGCGGCCTATAACAGCCCGGAAGTGAGTATGAGTGTAGCTCTAACAACTCTCACTAGACCAGGCATTTTGGATATATCAAGGGATAAATTCCACAACTTTCTACAACGTCTGCAATGAAATGTTGGCCATCGAGGGGGCCGCATGTAGGCCGTCAGTCACATGACCCATCTGTACTTGTGCTCTCCGCTGAGAATGCTGGCGCACCCTGGACAACTATGGTAGTATTTATAAATCCCATCCACATAACCTTTTCCACCTCGATGGTCCAAAATCCGCATGTCAAGCAGAAGGTGGCAGGTCGAACTTAGCAACTGCCTTCATATTCTCCATCACAGCTTATCCAACCATTCGCCCACAACACATATTCAGATAAATTGGAAATAATGAACATAACCCACACAGCGCAAGGATATCCTGAGAATATCCCGAATATATTCTTGCAGAAATATTTTAATATCCCTGGGAAATTCCTAGATATTCTGAGCATATTACTGGAATGTTCCTGGGATATTCTATGACCGAATATATCCCTTCCCCAAGATATTCCGGGATATTATACGAGGAATATCAGGATATCCCTCATACCCCTATACATTCCCAGGTATATCTCGGGAATATGCTATAAATATTATGTTTACACTTTCAGGATATGCCAGAGATATTCTTCAAAGGACGTAGGAAAATCCCTAGGAAATTCTTATATAGCCTGAAGATATTTCTGTGACGTGTACCACGTTTCCCAATCCTAGATCGTTCACCATGTCTGATTAGAACCCGCCAGAACATCTCGGCACCACCATCTGCGTCGTGATTGTTTATTTTTGTTTTTATTATTTATCAGTGTTAATAAGTGTACAGTATTTTTCTCACATAATTTTCTCTGGCTGTGCAATTTGCCATGTTATTGTTTGCATTCGTGACAACGTGGTCTCGAACATGCCGCACCGTGTGCACCAGTGCGAAGTCAATGGAACACGTGTCATTGTGTATCAGCCAGTGTATCGCCCATGGGATTAAGTGCTATGTTTTGTAATATTGTTTTGAGAGTTTATTATGTCACTATATATTTTTGTACCACCAGACTATTGACATGTGCAGGGCGCAAAATGTAAACAAACCACGCAACCCCGTGGTGGGACTCCGCACACATGGAATATTCATGTGTATTTAGTGTTTTACTGTGTGCACTTATTTTATATTGTTTTAATATATATTATTCTGAAATGAACAGTATCAAAGACAGTATTCCCGTTACGCCGATCACAAATCAAGGAAACTTTTGACGTAATGTATTGGCCACGTGCCAAAAGTGGCCGAATAATAATAAGTATTTGTTTTATGTAATATATTTCTTCCAGGGGATTTTGATTGTGTTAAGTATGTAAAATAAATGTGGAAAAAACCAGGTGATTTGTCACCCAGTCTGAGTACCGAACTTGTTTACCTGTGATGTGGAGCAAGTGAGTTAGCCACTGTCGATGTCGAGGTTTAGGAGAAATCTCCGGAAATGCACCAACTACACCATGTGTGATGGGGTGGAAGCCACTGCCCTCGCCTGCACACTATGATGGAGGCTGTATCGTGAGCAGTGTGTCAGGCCACAGGAGCTAACGATGCAATGAGATGAATTATATATTAACTGCACGAGGTGTGAATCAATCATAAACGAGAGGCCACGGCCAGCAGAGCAAAACTGTTTAGCGTTGCGCGCTCGCCAACTGCCGAGGACAGAAGTAACAGAACCGGACGAGATGCAGGAACCACAACAACAACACGTGCCGCTATTGACACTGCCATGCATACCAACCTGCACAGTGCGCATGGGGATGGCGCAACCTGCCAGCCCTCCGCTTGTTCCACCCCATTACTCTGAACTGCACCAGTTTGGGAACCGGAACAGTTGACAGCACGGGATTTTGTGTACAAACGAAGACGAAGGAGAAGGTCCAATTCTCCAACTACTCCGGCAATGTTTCAATCCCTTCCAGGATATACTGGATGCTGAAATGAATATCCCGCCGTGTTTCTACAAGATTGTGAAAACAGACTGTCCAGATATGGAGTCGGCCCGGACGATTGGCAGAATTCTATAGGTGAACATTTTGGAGGAGATGGATGCTTGTGGTGGCGAGGCGTGAACCACTATGGGATCAAGTGGGCGGAGTTCAGCCTGTCGTTTCTAAGTCGTTTTGCCAACACATTCGCCTCGCTTCGGGCACGAAGTCGCATGGTGCTGGAAGAGCAGAAAGAGTAAACACTGTACAACTTCGTGATGCAGAAAATAAGAACAATCAGAATGTTCCATCCAGAGCTGAGTACATAGGAAGTGCTGGAAATGGTAGCGAGTACAGTGCTGCCAGAATACAGGGAGGCACTCGCACCTGTCATTCACACCACAGAATAGGAATTCCTGCAGACAGTGTTATGCTACTTGGTACGAGTATCACTGCCGATTCGCGACACGACCGCAGACGCAAGCAACCATGTCGAGACCGCGAATAACCGGGAAGAAAACGTAAATGGAACAAGTGTGCAAAACATGTATGTGAGATCGGGGCCGGAAGTGACAGCTGTGCCATCAACAGCGCAGAATAATGGGACACACCATCCATGCCCACAAATGCAGCCGCTGCGCCTTGCACGTCCATGTTGCTGGTGTGATGGGTCGCATTTTGACAATCATTGCCCGCAACGTGCCGGGGCACCGCCCGCTGCTGGACGTCGGATGCCACCGCCGGGAAACGAGAGGTCGGGGTAGAGAGGCAGGATATCATTCAACCCTAGGAATAAACGTGTTTAACTGACCCGACACCGCAAAAAGTGCTGCTTGCACAAATTAATAGTGACCTCTCCAGCTTCATCCATATTTCTGTAACCATAAATGACCATCCTTGCCGAGGACTGATAGACACTGCCACCTCTCATAACTTCGTGAGCAGCAGCTTCGTCGACAGCGACTAAATTAATGCAGTTAAAAAGACTGTTCAGTTGGCAACACATCAACATACCGGCAATATTAAGGGTGAAGCAAATATTACCATGTGCATCCACGACGTAGAAACAGTGACTGTCGCCTTCGTATCCGACAAGATAAGGGAAGAAGCTATCCTCGGAGAACCCTGGCTGACCGAGCAAAATACTGTGGTTGAACCAGCTGCTCGAAGGATCCATTTCGGGAGAGATGAGGAAAGGAGGATGGTGTACAGTGTGGGAGCGCCGATATCAAATGTAAACACGGTACATTACACCAACCTGTCAGTACTGCCAACCATGCCAACGTTGGACACACTCAGAAGGGAAGTCGCCAGAGAGCAGAGGAACTGCCCTACGGTAAGTAAGTGGAAAGCAGAGTGTGGCCAGCAGAACGTGGAAAAATGTCGCGTACTTAATGACTGTGTGGGATCACGCACGAACTCAGGAGATGGCACGTGGAGGATTTACATGCCCGCGGATTCCCACAATTAAGTATTACACTACGCAATCACATTCCCGGACACCCGGGTGTGGCCCGGAAAATAAAAAAATATTCTGAAGTATTTTTGTTGGCCTGGACTGTCGGTAAATGTGATGACTTGTGTACGGCCATGTGTGTTTGTTTACGTTTGCAGTGATGCATGGAAACCGAGAAGCAGACTGGTGCCATAGAATAACATAAGAAGGTTGCTACATTTCCATTACGTGACTTCATGTGTAGTTGGGAAAGATGGGGGTCCCGAATATTTCCAAGTGACTCCATGGATTCGTTACACCACAGAACAGCTATAGTGTAAACCACATGGCAAATTATATCCTAATCCTACTTGTATTACAATCTATAATGATGTGAAGTGTTTTATTATGTGCCACAGGGTTTTTACTAGGGTTAAATGTTTGTTTAGTTAATAAGTTGTATTTGGGAACTATCCCACGAGCCTCTGACTCACTTCAAAGGTGCTCGCCAATATTAGGTTAAGTTTTGTGTGGCAAACCTGCACTTCACGAACAGAATATTTTTATCTTTATTTTATTGACTGTAACATTATCCGAGGCAGGAGTACCAGCCAACCAGCAGGCTCTGCGTTAATGGCAATGGGAGTAGCATCCGAACTTTGTCATGGGGTGGTCGCATTATCGCGCCACTACTGGCCTTCCATATTTGATTAACCATTCATCATGTGATTCGGTTTAGTTAACATTAAATACTGGAACCTTTGTTTTCTACCCCGGAGAGAGCACCACGCAACATATCTGGTCCGTTTGTTCGTGGCTAGGGTGTACTGCATCTGTAATTCCATGCAGGCCATGTGCCTTTTGGTTTCTGTGTAAGTGGTCGCCCACTTGAACAGTGAATTGTAAACCTAATTGCCCATATAAGGGATTTGAAGGTAAATTAATCAATGTGTGTTAAAAGCGGCATTCTTATTAATTTCTGGTCTCGTCTCGACCATTTGACATACAAGATGCACCAATGTACATATTTAATTATGGCGTTGGGAGTCCTCCATCCCTTTGGGAGTGAGTGGCATATGGGGGAAGCCAACAACCCCCACTAGACCAGGCATTACAGGATTTAGATTAGCAAGGTCTTCAGTAGCAGTACTTCTGAAGGCGGAGGACATTGGGGAACAAGCCGCAGGTCGTCGGCCACACTACCCTTACACCATCGTGCTCTCCTTGAGTTGGCGCCCTACCTGGAAAACCTTATAGAATTCTTCATCGTACCTATCCAGTACCTTTCTCCCCCAATGGTCCAAGTGTGGCTTTTGACGAACATTCATTAGCCACTTTCTTACATCAATTGGCACCCAATGTGTGGCTTAACCATCAGAAACCACTTCCTACCATTTTCCTGCCCACAAAATACCCCTGTATTTTTCCATGTGGAGCTTATCCTGTTTCATGAAGTGTAAATGTAACAATCCCTTTCTATGTACACATTCCTCTGTGACCACATGTTCACGGCTATTAAGAGTCCAATTGAACCCTCGGGTTTTTTAATTTTGCTATTGGAAAGCTTCTTCCAAATTTCATGGTTTATGCCACTTCTGTACGACAAGGGGCGCTACACGACAGCAACATCATATTGGTGCCAAATCATCCTAAGAATACCGGTAAGACCCACATCTTGGGCCTGGGCATCACGCTATTGATCGCCGCAGCCCGTGACATCAGTCCTACTGCCATTTGGGCTTGTCCAGGAATGAGGGGAGTGAAACACCTGCCACCCCCTCCAACCCTGCTGCATCACATGGGCATGAACCACCTCTTCTGCACCGCGCTCCTGTGGGTGACAGCTGCAACGCCATATGGTCTATTGCAAATATGGACTTCTACGAAGACAACAGACATTACTGCATCGTACTACTGTGCCGGAATACATCCGCATCGTGCATCCGCATGAAACAACCAACATGGGTTTCGAGTTCAACCTACAGTTCATAAAGTGCCAAAAGTAAGGGAAATTAAAATGTGAGGGATTGGACATATTTACTGCCCACCATCCCTGCTGCAACTGTCGATCAACGCCCATTGGGTTTGACCCAGAATAGATACCAAATACAATGGACTTATACCAGGAAACCGAAATTCGCAAGCACGCATCATCTGCGGCAAGTTGATTCACCCCTGCATCTGTCTTCAATGCCGCCTAGTTTCGGAGCCAACGTGAAACCACCACATAATTCCACCAATAAAATTGGCTCGTGAATAAATCCATGGTAATACCAAGAGAAGGCCAGCAGCCACCATCAATAATGGGTTTATTTGAACTGCAACAGTGTGCCAGAAAATGAGTCCAAACATCATCATTCGTGCTGCACTCAATATAAGTTCCAGTGCTTCTGCCATTACAACAAACAAAGCCAGCTCTATTAACCACCTCACCATGCATTTGTGATAGCTACAACACCACTTTCCAATGCTGCAAATCGACTGTCAGGAGCCAGAGCACATGTCACGCACACCTGTGTAGAAATAAATTACCATAGAGAAAGGAAGCCCCGCCCAAAATAATTATTAAACATCTAACTCCACTCTCTTACCTTGTTCTCCATTCAGGTACACTGTTGTGGGTTTCTTTTCATACCCAGCAAAAAACACAATTGCTCCGACGAATTTACAAAATCAAGGGAGGGGAAATCTGGCCATTGTGCATGTGCTGGAGGGAAGGTAGTAACCAAAGGTAAGAGATGAGGAGAAAGGACGGAAATACTGAGGTCATACCAGCGGAATGCGAAGCAAAATCAGGTAGAGCATGATGCCTGCCTGCACAGGTTGCGCAATCTCCTCCCCCCTCCCCTTTTTCTAAAATCGAAACACACTGTAAACTGAAAGTCAAATCAGGCACAAACACGTGGTAAAAACACAGTTCAAACAAGAAGCAGAAGAATAAATGTTCACAGAAGAATACCATAGCAGGTAGAAGATAAACAGGTAGCAAGTTCACAGTATCAAGGAGAGATCACAGTTCAAAATCACCCAAGTACAGTTTCATACACTTTGATTACACGTCTTGAAGTAAGGAGTAAGATTCTTGAGGTTGAAGAAAACAATGTCCAAAGAAAACAACACCTTTAACAGTCACATCTCCAAACAACAGCTGGAACCCTTCACAAAGGTCCAATTTATGAAAACCATTGTCAACAAATATTCAATTCAGTAGTCACTCCCGGGAGTAGGAATCACTACCACAGCGTTGGCCAGATGCCGCAGAACAACAGTCCTCAATATCGTCGGGGGTTTTGTCGAACACTCATCCACAGCAGCAGTCAGGCAGGCAGGAGATGCAGATCCAGACATCGACGGAGTCCGCTGCACTCAACACCAGGTCCGAAGCTCGGGAGGAAAAAAAAATAAAAAACTACGGATTAGGAAAAGGAAGCAGGGAGGTGGCACACTGTCAGTTACAGACAAAATTACCGAAATGCGGAACCAGAGAAAACATGACATTAAGTACATGAAACATATTTCTTAAGATGGGAGATGTGAGCTTTCCTAAACTCACGTCCCACACTGGGAACAGTCAATAACACAGTATTTTGGTTCAAAAACTTAGAAATAACAAAGGGCCCCAAAAATTTCGCAAGAATTTGGAACCCAGGTCTCTCCCACTGTCGACAAGCTGAAAACTCTTACATAACACTTTATAGCCTACCAAAAAGGGTGACAGAACTATATTTTTATCCAAGCACTCCACCAGATCGCGTTTAGCAATTTCTAGGCGACAGGCTACGTCGTCGAGAAGGTGACCCCGCTGAGTGAAATCTAAGGAGGGGGAAACTGGAATGTTCCACACATTCAATAAGAGATGGGTGAGTTGACGGCCAAGAAAAGGTAGGGAAGGAGTGCACCCAGTAGAATTATGAGCAGTACTATTACAACCAATGTTAATAAATACAAGGTCTTCATCCCAAAGGGTGTAGTCAGCATTGTAAAAGATGGTCAGTGTTGCTTTTATATTTTTATTAAAACATTCCACCTGGTTCCCCTTAGGAAAATGCGGGCTAGATGTGTAATGTTTTATGGACCAGCAAAAAGAACATGTTCTTAAAACAAACTGATTGTAAATATTTGGCATTGTCTGAAAGTACCACAACAGGGGCACCAAAATTTTTCTACACTTGATCGGATAAGCTTTCACCATTATCGGAGCTTTCGTGTTACGAAGGGGAATAAGAAAAACAAATTTCGTAAATATGTCAAGAAGAGTCAAAATGAAAATGTCCCCCTTGTGGGAACGAACCAAAGGACCAAAGATATCCACATGCACAGTATGCCGGGGAGCCTCTGGCACCTGAACCGTAACCTGACCAAAATTGATTTGTAGAGCCTGTTTACAGCACTGGCAGTAATGACACGACTGCACGTAAGCACTCACATCCTCCTTAACTGAGGGCCAGGAAAAATGAGAGGTTATCTTATGTAGCATCTTCTTTATTTCAAAATGACCTCCATACGGAGAGTCATGAACATAACTCAAAACGATAGGTCGTAAATTATCCGACACAACTAACTTACGAACACATCCTGAATTGCACGAATAATACAAAGATCATTATGAAAATAATAAGAAGAGGGAACTACGGCGGCAATATCAGCCTTAATTTGTTGGCACCAGGGATCTTGATGTTGCGTACCCGCAAGTTGCACAAACAATTCGGGACAATCCTGTATCGTGGTTAAAAAGCAGGAGGATCAGGCTCTACAGATTCAAAGTAGTCTGGATAGAACATTCTGGACAAGGTGTCCACAATAGGATTGTCACTACTACATACATGATGGACTTTAAAATCAAAACGAGAAGGACACAGCACCTAACGTCCCAATTTACCGAGCTGATGGGGGTGGGACAACACCCAATTAGAGCCAGATTATTGGTAAATAAATCGAACTCCGCGAACACAATGTAAGGAGCGAAATATTCGAGGCCGAAAAGACAAGCGAGCATTTCTTTCTCATAAGTGCTTAGAAGGTGTTCGTGTTCCGTTAAGAAACGACTGGAAAATGCAACAGGAGCAATATTACCATCGACCAATTGCCCAAGTGCAGCTCCCAAGGCAATAGAGGATGCTTCAACTTGCAAAACGAGATGCCGATCAAAACCAGGGAGGGTCAAGACGTGCGGCAAACTGAGTATTTTCTTGAGCTGACAAAACTATTGTTCCTGAGCCGGACCCCAGACAAATTCAACATCCTTCTTTTTAAGAAAATTTTAAGGAGCAGCTATTTCTGAAAAATTAGCGACAAATCTAGCATAATATCCCATGAACCCAAGAAATCTCTGCACCCCTTTCAAAGTGCGAGGGCGGGGAAAATTCACGATGGGCCTCACACGTTCAGGATTCAACAACTTACCCTCACTAATTTCATGGTCTAAAAATGTCACCTGATTTTTACACAATGAAACTTTATCTGGGTTTATAGTCAAACCCACTTCTTTTAATTTATTTAACACAGAACGCAAATGTTTCAGGTGGGAGGCCAAATCTTCACTGTAAACAATCACATCGTCAATGCAATTAAAGATAAATTTGTACTTAAAGTCGGCTAACACATGGTCCAACACATGGGAAAGAGCCTGTTTGCCGAAGTTGGCACCCATGGGTATTCGTGTAAATTTGTATTGATTCCACGGTGTACTTACGACATGATGGGTCTAATAGGCATTGGTGGAAGCTGTTTTTTAATCCAACACCGAATTATATTTCGCTCGTCCTAGGTGTTGCAAGACACAGTTTACAGTTGGTAGCGGAAAGGGATCTTTATTAATTTTTTTGTTAATCAAAGAATGATTGACAACCAACCTGTATTTGTCACTGTTTTCTTACAGACTAAAAAGACTGGTAAACAATACTCTAATGTTAAAGGGACAATAACTCCAGCCTGTAATAATTTTTTAATTATTTCGCGAAAGGCCTGCATCTTGGGTGGGGGGCATTTGAAATATTGATTTCGCACAGGGATGTCGTCAATGAGGGCAAATTTATAAGGCAAGACATCACATTTTCCAATTTGGTGGGTTATCATATCCTGAAATTCCTTACATAAGACCTCCATTTGTTGGCGAATTACGTCCTCTTCGTCCGAGACAACAGCTAATTGTTTACTATTCAACTGCTTTAAGCATTGGTGGCCCAAACAAATTTTAATATTTGGAGCAAAACCAAAAGACAAGGTGTAATCATTCAAATTCACAGTGGCACGAGTGGGACAAAGAAATTCCAGCCCAAAAATTAAATCATGACTCACATTGGGTAGTACAAAAAAGGGAACGTCCAAGAAGATTTTCCCACCTTAAAATGAAGTTATACGACATGCGTGCTCTGATTTAATCCCTGTTGGCAATGCACATTTCCCGCATCTCAACACATCGGATACATGCAGGGGAAGCGCCCTTGGCCATAAACAGAGGTTTAAGAAAACTCTACCTCGTCATTGTTGTGAGGAGCAATGTAAAAGACCTTGCTCGCAGGCTGGAGTTTTGAGCTGCATGGAGCTGTGGATGAGCCAGACCAGGGCGAGAGAATGAAAAATGGTTCCGAAAAGTGTCGTTGTCCACACTGTGTGCCACTATCGAAACCTGCCTGCTTCCATGCAACCGATAACCTCCTATTACCCTGCTATCGCTCCTCACTCAAAGTCAAAACCTACAAGCATGCATGTGATCCAGTGGGAGGGAGACTGGTCACTTCCCCTCCGCCCTTGCTGCTCCACCGACTTCAGTTCACACAGCTCTAGGCACATTACCATTCACTGTAGTCCGGGGCCTGCCTTGCCTCGTTTATCTTTCCCAGCTACATGTTTAGAGCAAGCAGACTGTATTTACAACACAAGATAACATTTTAAGCCCAGTATTAAAAACTTTACATTTTGAAATGCACTTTTTTGAAAAAATATTGATTCTTACACCACTAAAGTAGTGTACACCATTAAAAAACCATTTACACCATAAAAACGTAATTTATGAATGCTACACCATGAAAAAATTGTGAATTTTACACCATTAAAATTATGTTCTTGAGTACACCATAAAAACTTTTTTTATAAAATTTTAAACTAGAAAAATTTAATAACGATTTTCGTATAAAAAGTTTTTAGTGTGGAGAATACTATTTTGCTCTCTTAAAACTTACCAATTACCAAGAACTGTTTCGTTACAAGAAAAGAAATATAACCTACCACAAACAATTATGAAACTCAGAAAAGTATTCCGATAAACTATCAATTATGTCATAAATAAATTAAAAACACAAAATACCATAGAAATCTAATCAGAGAAACGAATTCTGAGAAACATTATCCAAATTCCAAGAAATATAATATATCACGTTACAAATACATTCTAAATAACATTATAATGGAATTGCATCCCATTCCAGGAAATTACAACAACGAATTAAACAAATCACGCCCTAAATGTCTTTAACCTGGAAAATTCCACTAAATCTTATCCCATTTCCAAGAAATGTAACATTTTAAAGCAAGTAAAGAACGTGATACAAATTTCAAATGAATAACAAATCAAACGCAGCTATTTGACACTCACATGATGATTTACAATACATACCAAAAACACCCAATTAACACCTAAATGTCATTCACGAATTAAACTAATCTATAACAGATACAAATTGAATTACATATCAAACACAACAAATTACATCACAATTAAAAGGAAATAAATGTAACAGATTATCGCTCAAATGTTAATCCAATGAAATGATAATCCAATCAACAAGCAGATTTATTGCACAATAAATTGTTCATCCAAAAACCATCCAGAGGTATATTAAATAACATAATGCATCAAATATAATTTAAAATCTTTTATTTAGTATCATAATTTTACAATCATTTTATTACAATCTTTTAAGATCTTGATTCTTAACCCAGGAGTCGTGTACTTTTGAGAATCCTCTCCATCGAATCAAGGACATATCGTTCTTCCTTTTAATGATTTTATCAACCAAATATTCATTTGAACTGACTTTTTAGTTCATGTTCATAAAATCCGCCTTTTATAGGTTCTCCATAATAGGTTTCTAGATAATACACTCTGGGATGTGTTATTTTAATTGAAATAATGTTAAATATTTCATAAGACCAATTAGCCATACTTTTTTTTCAAAGATTCCTTTCTGCTTCGAGATACACATAAATTCACCAAATTTGAACTTTTGGTTTCTTTCATCGATGGCTATAATGTTATTATTAATAGTCTTCATTAAACTATTATCTGTTACTTCTTTGGGCGCCATCTTGAGAGTTCTGTGATATTGTGGAATTATAAAATTTAAATATTTCAGACAAACATCAGCCCATTTGTAAGTTCCCCTCGATGTAAAATGTTTGCTTATTAACTGTTTAATCGATTTCTGTAACATTCCACAAAACTGGTTTTAAGCTCCGAATACGTTGCATAGTGATTAATATCATATTCAGTCATTAGTTTCCGGAAAGGTGTAGAGAAAATTCGGCTCCTCTATCGGTTTGGAGCGAATTTAGCTTTCTCTCTTTCAAAACGGTCTTCATGCATAGGTAACCTGTTTTCCAGTTTTGTTTTTCAAAGGTATACCCCAAACACACTTTGAATAAATGTCTATTATGGTTTAAATATATTGTATCCTTTAAAGGAATGTTATTTCACACAAATCGGCTTGAAAAGGATAATTTAAACCATAAGTTATAACTCTTCTTCTAAAATATCTTATACTTGCAGGGATGTGAAGCTCTTTTGAAATATTTCTAAACTTAATTTGTAATATAACCGTGTTCTTTCAACTCTTCAATAATAGAAACGATTTTGTTTGTATGTGAATTTTTCCAGACTCTCTCTAAGCGATGAGAATGTTTAATCTATCGACCAATTCAATAGGACTGTACCAATATACAGGTGTAAAACGATCACCAACTTCATCTTTATATATTCCACTTCCAACAACATCGGTTATCAAATGTAGGGTAATTGTTACGTATTGTGTATCTAAATCGCTCATAAACTATTGTTTTACATATCCATTGGGGAAAAAAATGAGACAAAAAACAGCCAATTACGTATCCAACCACGACCGGGAAAAAGCCCAAATAAAATACAAAGTTTCCCCCTGTGTATCCAGCGCACCTTGAAAAAACTGTTTTTACCAAAAGTTTCCCTTTGCGTATCCAGGCGACAAAACATGCAGGACCAAAAAGGACAACATTGCGTATCCAAGCAGAAAGAGGGGAAATTGGTGCCACACTCCACTTGTTTTGAATTCCGTATCCAGCCGAACCGGGGAAGAAATTTCGACCTAGTGTATCAAAACCGAAAATGGAATATAGGGCAAAAGACCCCATTTGTTTCCCATGGCGTATCCAGGTGCCAAGAGTAGCTATTACTAAAGGTTTCATATGGCGTATCCAAAAAATAATTATTTTTTGCCTTTTTCTCGTACCTGTTTAAATACACGTGACTCGCGATGCATAATTTGTTTATTTATTTTAAAGAGAATATTTAATAATTATTAATATTGTTTTATAATTTTAACCATTTATCATATAAAGATTCGCGTGTACAGAATCACTAAAAGGGTACAGTAAAACATTGTACAGTTAAAAATTCAACTTTTTTATAAATTTAACCACATTTGTTTTTAATGTTTCATTTATATACAATAACTAAAAAGGTACACCAAAATCGTGAATTTAACCATATAGATTTTAATGTTTTATATATACGCAATCACTTTTTTATAAATTACCACAACACTCGAAACTGGCAGGTCCAAAGTCCACGAAAGCAACAGTGTACGCAATTGCATCCACCGCCGGCCTCACCGGTCATGAAAGATACGACCATGCTATAACTTTTCGGGATCGCGATTGAATGTAATTTTTAAAAAAAATCAATTTACCTCAATAATTGAAACTGGCAGATCCAAGTTTTGCGGATGCAACAGATCCAAGTACACCCGTCGTCACCGGGCACACTCGACTATTTTTAGGCTTTTTTCCAGGTCGCGAATGAATTTTTACACAAACAACACTGCATTCAAAATTTTTTTAGCTGAATCAAACAGAAACTCATTTAAACATTAATTTTGAATTTGAATCAAACAGCTACTCAATTAAACTTTAATTTTAATTTTTATCAAACAGGAACTTAATTAAACATTAATTTAAACTTGAATCAAACAACTACTCAATCAAACATTAATTTAAACATGAATTAAACAGCAACTCAATTAAACAATAATTTAAACTAGTATGAAACAGCTACTCAATTAAACATTAATTTAAACTTGAATCAAACAGCAACTCAATTAAACATAGATTTTATACTGCAATGGCAACAGCAACTCAATTAACTTTTTTAAAACTGCAACAGCAACTCAATTATACATTAATTTAAATTCAAACAGCTACTCAATAAAACATTAATATAAACTTGAATCAAACAGCCACTCAATTAAACATTAATTTAAACTTGAAACAAAAGGCAAGTCAATCACACTTTGAACTGAACCAAACAGCAATTCAATAACTCGTTAATTTTATACTGCAATGTCAACAGCAACCTAATTAACATTTTTTAAACTGCAACTGCAACAGCAACTCAATCTCGCACATGCCTACAAATTAAAAACAACTGTAACAAACAGATACCTGTCGAAATTGGGATAGCCTTCGCCGCCATCTCCTCTGTGCCGATTACGATGATGCATGTCGGCGGCTTGAATCAGCAAAGCGTTCAGTCGTTCTCCATACCAATGATTCTTTTTCCAGATGTACTCGGTCAGGTAGCCGACTAAAGATTTTTTCCGTCGGCCAAAGCAGGGAATGCTGTATCGCACAGAACACCAACTTCGCTCGATGTTTTGAGTGTGCACCCTCAACGTCTCGCCCCTCTTCATCTTTAGCATGTTTCGAGTGTTTATCATTCCGCTCTTTTCGCTGCACACAAATTCCCTCCTGTGATTCACCTGCATGTGACAGTAGCCGTGAATGTCCAAGTTGCTGTAACCATGCCAGCAGTCTGAAATTATCGTCGTGCCCGAAGCGATCCACTCGCGAATGATTTTGGTCAGGGTCGCAGCGTTCCTCTTATCCACCGGCACCAGGAAGAATTTCGTCGGATCGTCCCACTGCACTCCCCCGACAACCCACTGGCCGTGAACTTTACGTCCTTTGCGGTTCTTGCATTTGCCCAATTTCAACTCGTCGATCTCGACCACTTTGCCCAGTCTACCGATGCGTTTCCTGTACATCAACACCCAATCTATGCACACTTGGCGGCAGAAACTCGACCAAGAGACAACCGTCTTTCCCGAGCACAAAAGTTCGTTCACTATAGTTTGCTGTCGAGGGTATTTGATCAGGCACCAGAGTAAACACAACTCGACTATCTTGCCCGGAGACAAGTTTGAATCTCCCACGAAACTGCCCTGTCTCGCCGTCACTTTAAAGTTGCATTTAGTACCGTCCTCCATTCGCCATCGGCACCAGTAAAACAAGCCCCTGTTTTCCACCAATTTCGCTTCGTTTTCCCTGCATTTTTCGCACCACATCGTCAATTTGAATGTCGTGCTCGATGAGAAACGTGTTTATGTCTGGCGAGGAATGAATAACTTGCCTGGCATTCAACATCGTGATCTTACATCCCGCACACACCATCTTGCGATTCACGAGAGAAAATTTGCGAAAAAAAATTGCTTGGATACGCGATGCGGAACAATAGTTGCCGAATTTGGATACGCTAAATGGAACTTGGCCAGATACGCGAAATTGCACTAGACTGCAAAGTAAACAATTGGGACGGATACTTTATAGTACACACTGAATGTTTGTATGGTTTTCCCATTACAATACGCAATACGGAACAATTACCAAATGTAGTTTCGGATGGTTTTCATCTCCGGAACGAATGTTAGCATTCGTTCGACGAATAAGTTCTTTATATTTCTGTAAATCAGCATCGGATTATCCATTCGGAAAGATTTTAAACAATAATTCAAACAATCCTTCACCTATTTTAACTTAATTGTCAGGCAAAAATTTAATTACCGAATCTCCCAGGAGCCAGACATTGTCATGTCGATTAACACCAAATGTTGTATCGTACAGAGGTTAAGAATGTTGTAAAGATAAATTAAGTTGTGTTAAATGAGACAGAGTTTGCTTTTCCTTTGATAAAGGTTCTTCTTCCGATTTAATTTCCAAAGATGTTTCATTAGATTTATTAAACATAGAACGTAATGTATCCATTCTACTCGTAACAGGTTTTAATATTTCTTCGTTTAAAACGTCCTGTTCCATAAGAGCTCGTTTGACTTGCAAATATTTCTCCTTCACAGCAGATATAATGTTATGCAATTCTGAAGCAGAGGCAGACATGTTTTAATTATATTACATTAAATTCAAACTATTTATATATGAATTAAGTTGTTGCTTTTCGATTTGCTGTAGGTCGACTAACTGTTACACTAGTTAGTTTGCGCTTTTTCAATCTTATCGACTTTACTTAAAACAGCATCCAATTTAGCTATAGTCTTAACTCTCAAATCATTAATAAAATAATTTATTCTTGTTTCCAAATCATTATTTTGTTTACTCAGATATGTTTGTATAACTAAACCAAAATTTTTATTAATGAATTCATCATTTATATATTGCATTATTTGTTCCATTCATGATTCAAGTTGTTTTGAAATAGTATAACTACCACTTCATTAATTACAACTCTTAAATTCTCTTGCATTTCTGTAAGTTGTGTTGTAAAAACTATGTTTGTCATATCATCAAAGTCTTTACTAAATCCATTTAAACGTTATTCTATTCTAAATTCATTACTCTGCAAATCATTACTAATATTGGTTAAAATGTTTGCAATTACACTCGTGTTTTTATAAACATTATCGTTCAAATCCACTAAATATTTAATTAATCTTCAATATAGTTTGATTGAGATTTAAATACGTTTAGCGTAATAGTGTTTAAGACTTCAAGTAACGTTTATTTACCATATTGCTATATTTCACAGCCATACCTATATTACTTAATATATGTCCGTTCAAATCACAATTCCCATCGTGACTTTTGGTTAAACAGCTATTGTAATGATTACATTTTATACCGCTATGTCCACACCTTGAAATACTCATTGTTCTTCGCCTGGAAGTTAAGAATTGTCAATAACCATACCTATATCTGCCTTTATATAAGGGAAGCGTTGGTATAATCACTAAAATACGTATTTGTTTTTCCAACAGTAAAAACACATAACTTTAAACTTTGTACAGTTCTTATCGCCTAAAACATGATTATTGTAAATATGTTGCAGATTCATACTATCCATTTTAAACACAATTACCACATTTGCATTATCGTGCAAATTATGTTTTGGTATACGTGCATAACTTTGCGATAGATCAAAACAATCAACGTTTGAATGTCAACCAAAACTAAAATAATGTTGTATTTCACCCTGCAAGTCACACCAAATGTTGTCAAAAATAAATACAGAATTGGGCAATGCTTCATTCGGAGGCACTATATCTTCTTTATTTGTAAAAGGGAAATATCGCATTCCATCAATTAACGACAAAATGGTCGCTAATCTTTGATATTTCTCTTGTATTGTTTTAGAAAACACATTTACGTTATCAAATTTAAGTCCAGTTGGATGTTCCAACAGCGACATAATAACGCAAGTTTTTCCACATGAAGAAGGACCACTTATTATACAAGGTATATTTGATGGCAAAAGAATGCCATGTTTCTGTTCGAATACGTTTTCTTTGGTATTTATAACTACTTACAGATGTACATTTTGTTTTATATCCTTCATTTATACACAATTAGACAGTATAACATATCGTAACATATTGTAACATAATGTAATGTATCCTAACGTACTAATGCAATGTATCATAACATACTAACGTAACATATTGAAATGTATTAACATAACATATTGTGATATATCATAACATACTAACGTAACATATCATAATGTTAAGTAACGTACTAATGTAATGTGTTATAACATATTGTAACATCCCAATTACACAGTATTATGTAATATACTAACATAAAACTATAAATGTAGGTGTATATATATGATTGCGTTCAGTTGAAAACAATGGCTCGTACTAAACGTATCAAAAAAGGATGTGGTGTATTGAATACATTCTTTAATAAATTATCATTTGAATTGCATTTACATAAATACAATTTTTGCGGACCAGGTACCAACCTTGCAAAAGTTTGGCACGGAACGACCAAGAAATAAACTCTTTGGATAATGCTTGTAAAGAACACAATATCATTAACGATCGAACAAACGATTTGAAAGAAAGACATATAGCACATACAATTCTAGCCGATAAAGCTGCAAATATAACGAAGAATCCATATACATCTACAGGTGAGAAGCTTGGAGCTCGGGTTGTTGATAAAGTTATGCGTGCAAAGGTGAAGAGAGGCATGGGCGTAAAACGTAAAACTAAAAGAAAACAAAGAAAGGAGGAATCATTCCATTTATATTTGCAGCATTAACAGTTCTTGGATCAATCCTCGGAGGGGTTTCGGCAATTAGTAAGCAGTTAAATCAAAACGTAAATGAATGTATTTGAAACCCTATAAAGTTGGACAAGGACAAAAAACTCCAAACATGGAAAAAAGCAGAAAGTTCTAAATAGTCTTCCAAAACGTGCACTTACAAACAAAGATATTAATTTATTTGTAAAGAAACTGGATATTCCCTATTTTTGAGGTGTTACCAAAGAAACCAAACCTTCGTGAATGTATGATTCTTAATTTAGATGCTCTACAAAACGAAGGAATGCATTGGGTTGCATTAATTAAGAATGTAAATCATTCATTGTATTATGATATTTTCGGCGATTGATGTCCTCCAATTAAGGTACAATTACAAAATAGAACAATTACCGAATACAATCAATTGTGAACAATTATGTTTATATTTTTTTTACTATAAATATGATACATAAGTAAGTGTAATAGAAAAACATATTAGTAATAAGTCAATTACGTTGATATTAAGTGGAAATTCGTCACAATTGCAGGCAGTATATTTCCCAGCTTTGGAGTTAGATGGAGAATGGCAAATAAATCTAATCTATTTCGTTACTTACAAACAGTATACCAAACATTGATATGCATAACCAATCATTTACAGCTAATATTGGTGAAAAAACCTACAAGATTGTAATGCCGGTAGTGTTTTATGAGTTGGATGACTTAGAAGCATTCATTGAAGCGGCATTACCTGAAAATGTAGATTTCCGATTACGTAGAAATCCAAATACGTTAACTAGTGCGATGTATAGTAACGTCGAGATCGATTTCTCGGAAGACAATTATATTACAAATATGTTGGGTTATGAACGGAGAAAATATCCAGCTAATCAATTACACAAATCATTAAAACAGGTTAATATATTATCGGTAAATCTATTTCCTATAAATGTTAATATTGTAAGCAGTTCATATTTGCATGGGAAACCGACAGATTCAATACATGAATTCACATGTGCTGTAGCTCCAGGATATAAAATATTGAAAAACCAAATATATCTTCCAGTAATAGTGAATCGTGTTGATGAAATAGTTATTAAAATTGTCGATCAAGATAGTAAACTTATTAATTTTAGAAACGAAGAAATTGCCATCTGTATGCATTTTAAATAAGCTATATAAATAGTTGCATTCCGTTGTGCATTATAATCATAATGGATATTGTGTACAATATTAAATTCTGATGTAAAGTAGGCGGTTCTTTTAAGAACTATGTCACTAAGGAACGTATTTCGAAGAAAGGAAGTACAAAAATACTTAAACACAAGCATAAAACACTCACTTCAAATAAGTTACCCATGAAGTTAACACGAGGCAACGAATTGTATTAAAAATAATTAGGACATACTGTTAATAGAAACAGAAGACATATTTAGTGTTGAAGAACCAATCAGTTATGAAAATGCAATCACCAATATGGAAATACATGTGTATGAACCATACGTTAAATTGCCTTGACGCCACCTGAGGTCTTCTGGTGCTATCTCGTTGCATGACGCCGGCGTCGTAGTCTCGGCATCCTTTTCGCCTGGTCAATTTAACACTCAAAATAATTATCTACCACTTAGCTTACAGTCTCTTCTTAAATATTGCTGCGGCGGCAATAAAAAACCTAACCTCTGGGTGCATAATTTCTAAAATATGATGGCATTTGAATTTTAAAAGTAAAATTCTAACTATAATTTAGACGCCTTACTTCGACTTGATGAATAATAGAAAAAAGGACCCAAGGTAATAGTTACGACATTCCAAAGAAAGAGGATAATGAAAAATTACTGACAATGGTTTGGAAACAAAATCTTGAAGACAAAGGTATTATGAAAGAGGAATTCCTGAAGGGAGCATCAGTCCGACTAAGAAATGGTAGAAATAAAGAAACTGTGAATGTTGTGATAGAATTGCCCAGTAACTACATAAATTTTCTAATGCCACAAGAAACTGTGTAAATTGAATATCCGGCATGTAAAGTGAGAGACTTTAAGGTTCCACTCAGATTCTACAAATGTCAACAATATGGGCATCAAATTAAATACTGTAAAGGACAAGAAAGATGTTCAACCTGCAGTCAGGAAAAACGTAAGTATTCTGAAAAGGATAAATGCAAAGGCAACAAAGAAAATCCTCCCTGTGAAAATTGTTCAAAGGATAATAAGGATTATAACCACAGAGTTTATTTGGAAAATGTACACATTATGAACGAGCAATTACCGCGGAGCTGGAAATGATCGATTTTAGTTATGCATGAATCATCTAAGATCTAGAATCACTATTGGGAACATAAACCTGCAAAGGTGTGCAGTGCCTACAATGGAAAGAGACATTGACATAATCCTGATGCAAGAGCCATAGGTCTTACATGGGAAGATAATAAGATTACCTGGACAGTTTTCTCAATAGGTGACAGTCCAATGACAGCTATATGGATTTAGTACTATTACTATGGATGCTATGTCGAACAACCATCATTTCTGTATTCAAATTAGAATGGGATAACAGAATGTCTACTTGGCAAGTTCTTCTTCCAGTACTCGGATGAATTTAGAGTACATCTGAAGAAGTGAGACGAAATTTTAAGAGTACTTGGAAGGGAACGACTTGTAATAGGAGCTGATGTGAATGCCAATCGGAAATGTGGCACTTGCCTGTGACAGATGAATAAGGCTTGGCACTCTATCGCTATTTATTGGCGAACTATCTCCATGTCGTGAACGTACCAGGGACCCATCCAACGTATGAGTCTCCTGCTCATGGTACTGAATCCTACCTGGATGTGACAGTTTTAACTAGAAAGGTAGCCAGACTGGTTACCAATTGGATTGTCAGAGAATACTCGACCAATGATCATAGGCTAATTATTTATGAACTGAATATGACAACAGGACAACATGCAGAAGACAGAATTGGTCAAACAAGATTTATTCACAGAGGGGCAGACTGGAAGAGGTCCAACGAAGTGCTGACGAATAAAATTCATCAGTACCGAGAATAACACTTGAAAGATCCAGAACAATGTGCAAATACAATTACATAGCTGATCCAGAATGTATGCAAGGAAACATTGAAAATATCAGAACTTGGCATTCCACTAAATCGATGGAGGGATGATGAACTGGAAAGTATGAGAAAGCAGGTTCGAAGAATTCGGAGCAAATTGAAACTGCAAAGAGATCCTCGACGAAGAGTATAAGTGTTGGAAGAATACAGAGTCCAACGAAAGAAGTATGCAATAATGTTGAAAGAAAAGAAATAAACATCTTGGAGAAGCTATGTAATAGAAAAAGGAAATGAAGACCCATGGGAGCTCGTATACAATATGCTTGTAAACTAGCTCAAGTATAACCAAGTAATTAAAAAGCCTTCAAATTCATAACAGGAGAATGTAGAAGAACTTGCAGATGCACTCCTGCCAGAGGATAGTGTAGAAGATGAAGAAATTCATCAGATGAAGAGAGAGAAGATGCCTGTGTTGCCAGACACTCCTCTCACCACTGAATTCACTATAAAAGAACGGTATAAAGTTTTTAAGTAACTGAAAAACAATAAAGCTCCAGGACATGATGGAATCACTGTTGAAATAATGAGAAGAGTTTATCCTCGGATTAAACTCGATCTGTTGCAGTTAATGAATGACTGCCTACAAAGTCACTGTTTTCCTAACATCTGGAAACAAGTAATATTAAGAATTCTCTATAAGGGATGCAATAAAGATCTAGTTTTAGCTAAGTCATGCCGTCCTTTAACCCTCTTGCCAATCATGGGGAAAATGTTAGAAAAACTTCTCAATATGAGACTGATAAGCTTCCTTTGAAGCTACACAAGGGATCAATGCAAAACAATATGTGTTTAGAAAAGGACGAGGCCCCGAGAAAGCAGTCATGGATGTGGTTAAAAAAGTGAACTCAAGCAGACAGACCTATGTATTAGGAATTTTCCTGGATATCAGTGGTGCATTCGACAATGCATGGTGGCCGGAGTTTCTCTGGCAACTCTGAGACAAGGAATGTCCAAGAAACATTTACAGCATTATTGTTAATTACTTTAAAGAAAGGTACAGCCAGTATGAAGTGAACAATGTAACAGTGAGGAAGAAACTCTCAAAGGGATGTCCCCAGGGATTGGTCCTTGGACCAATTCTATGGAACATTCTGTTTGACACACTTCTTCGACTGCAGATACCAGAAGACTGCGAGATTTTTTCATATGCAGACATGCCTTGCTCTTAATTCCATTCTGCAGTTGCGCTGAAATCGAGACCCAGGCTGATGAAATACTGAAAAATACTGAGAGCTAGGGTAGCAGCGTAAAGTTACCATTTTCAGTGGAGAAGACCAACTTAAAGGAAGCTTAAAGCGATAACCTGTGGTCCGCTTCAAGGAAAGACCACTGTGTCTACAGAGCAAAGTTAAGTATCTAGGTGTGATCTTGGATAGAAAACTTCGCTTCCAGGAACACATCTGGCATTTGATGGATAAGACGCTGAATCTATTCACTAATATGAGGGCAGTCTCAGTGTCATCATGGGGGCTTGGGTTCAGAACCATGATGACACTGTACAAGAGTGTATTTCTAGGAATCAGCCTTTATGGAGCTGACATGTGATATAATAAAGCAAGACTGGTACATACTCAAAGATTATTGCTAAATACACAAAGAGCTGCACTACTAGCTATAACAAAGTCCTACAACACAACATCAATTGAAGCACTACAGGTGATCGCTGGAGCAATCCCACTGGATTTACTTGAAGAATGAGAATAGTTAAAGCAAGAAACTCGAGAAAGATCTGCAATGAAGATCATGAGACAACAAGCTTGCAGAGATACGCTATCCTTCTGGCAGGAAATGTGGGACAATTCGGGGAAGGGCAGAGTCACTTATAGAATCTTTCCAAACATAATGGAAAGATATAGCCCATCACTGGACTGTTACAGATTATCATATCTCACAGTTACTAACTGGACATGGAAACTATAATGCAAAATTACATGGATTTAATTTAGTTGACTCGCCCTTCTGCCGAATTTGTCAAGTAGAAGATACTGCCCCACATGTACTTAGAGAATGTCCAAGAATAAAAAATATAAGAATTGAACTTTGTAGAAAGCTTGAAATAGAAGATAATGAAATAGATCTTAGAAATACCATGGCAAATAGAAAAACTGCCAAGAAAACGGAAGTTTTTGCAAGAGAGATAAGCAAACGTCTGGAAGAATTCGAATCATGGATTCGAGAAAATTCACAAGAGTTCGTGAATGATCCTCCTCCATAGATAAAGATTTACATTGCCCAATTAAAGAAAAAAATAGTTATACTGGAATTGACATTGTAAACCCCTCTATAAAAACATTGTGGTGGGAGTGGCCCCACCTCACAGCTTTGGTTTTCCCAATGCACGAGTGTAATTTAGAAATAAAACATCAGAACGCCACTGACGATTTGGAAGGCCTTGTCTCCCACTCGGAAGAACCCTAAAAGATATCATGAAGATCAAAACAACGAACAAAGGACATGGTAAATCGGAATAGCAATGACCAAAGCAAGTAAACAGGAAACGAATCAGAATGTTGGAGACTTAGGCAATGTATAAGGACAAAGAGTAATGGTATGACAATGTTCCAGACTAAAGGACCTAGGGGTGGGGGGACGAAAAGGAGTCCACAGGCCCCCTCTCCGCTGGCAGTTCCAAAACTGATGGCTGTAATTAGAATATATATAATCTAAGTAATAGTAATTTAGTACCGCAGTATAGG
Organism: Dryococelus australis; assembly: GCA_029891345.1. Taxonomy (NCBI): domain Eukaryota; kingdom Metazoa; phylum Arthropoda; class Insecta; order Phasmatodea; family Phasmatidae; genus Dryococelus; species Dryococelus australis. The sequence continues at coordinate 69,279,539 of CM056998.1, read as the reverse complement.
CATAATATAATCATCAATAGAATAGAATGTCAAGACATTAACCCCCAAGCTACCAGGGGAGTCAGGGTGGAATGCAGGAATACCATGCCACTCTCACCTTCCAGGCAACTTGGTGTAGATAGTTGCAATATTATATATAATTGTAATCCATAAAGGCTGCAATGGAAAAATTAAATTATCAAATAAAAAAACAAATAAAAAGGGAACATCCGAACTTCGACTGACCAAGGAAATAAAAGCTCATCAGCGAGCTTTATGTTTGAAGCTTCCCGAAGTGGAGATAGTAAATACCATACTGGAAAACTTGGCCCGGCATATATGCACATTGTTTCCCATGATGCGTTCGATTGCCGAACTCCAGGCTTTAGCCATAGAGATTGAAGGTAAACTCGCTGTGGCGACTGATTATCGAGCGAACCTCCCCTCGTTGATACATTCAGCTCCTAATTCTGCACGTGGAACTGACGTCATCGTAGCCAGCGATATAGCAAAAAATCGATATTGTGTAAACTGTTCTACATGGGGTCATACTAGTAATGAGTGTTTCCAACCACGTATTTCACATTGTCAATGCAAACTTTTCCATTGTGGGAGACCGGGGCATGTCAGAGTGCAATGTATGTTATCGCGAAACGAGTAGCGGAGAGCAACATTTACGGTGTTTCTGGCCACTATTCCTTTCCTCAAAAAAAGCTGTACTTGGTAAAAAAAATTAATTGTGTAGGTGACATGCGCTGTAGCATTTTACCCCGCTCTGGTAGATATGGGTGTTACACATTGTGTTGCCAGTTGGAGTTTCGCTAAATGCTTAATTGCTACTAAGGCACTTCCACGCTCACATGTACATCGTGTTGACAAGTTACAGTTATGTATAGCAAATGGCGATGAGTTAAAAGCTGTGCACCTGTTAGATTTACATTTCAAGATAGGTAGATTTGCATGGACATACTCCTTCTTGGTGTTGCCGCAGTGCTAAATTGTAATCTTATTTCAGGTCTTGAATTTTTGGGACTCACCCATGCCTCAATTAATCTAGAGGATTACACATTGTCTTTTGGCTTTGCCCCCCCCCCCCCCATATTAAAATTAGTTTAGGTAATGGGTCAAAAATGCAGTTTGAAGGGGAACACGTTATTTTGGATTCCGCACAGATCTAGAAAATAAATGATTGTCTGTCAAGGTTAGGCGAGGAGTTTAGTGCCGTGATAATCCATAGGATAGGCAAGTGCGACGTGCTACCATATAAATTCACCCTAGTTGACGACATACCGGTTCGGGATCGACATTTTCGTTGTCCACCACCAAAATTGCAGGCTTTTTGTGAGATTATCCATTGGAGTAATAGTTCCCTCAACACCTGAGTATTGCTCGCCAGGATTTCTAGTGAGAAAACGGGAAGGTGATAAATATAGTTTGGTGGTACAGTTGATTGTACTTTACAGCACTTGGGACGAGCAAAGCTGTATTCAGTGTTAGACATAGATAATACTTTCCATCAATGTCTTTTGGACATATTCTGTTGCAAATATGCGGCCTTTAGTACTCCGTGGCATCAATATGAATTTACCACGATTTTTACTGGGGCAAACTTTGGTAGCCAAGCGTTGTCCCGCATTTTGGATCATGTATTAGTGGATTATAAATATAAATTTGTCTTCAAATATGTGAATGACGTGATTATTTATAGTGATGATTTTGAGTCTCATTTAAGGCATTTGCGTCAGGTGTTGGAGAGATTTAGAGAAGTGCGATTAACTGTGAACCCAGATAAAGTGACCTTATGTGCAAATAAAGTAAAGCTTTAGGGCTATGTAATAAGTGAGGATAAATTATTGCTGGATCCGGAACGAGTGTTGCCGATTGTGAATTTTCCACGTCCTCGCCCCTTAAATAGGGTACAAAAATTTTTGGGATTGATGGGATATTATGCTAAATTCATTAAACATTTTTCGGAAATTGCTGCTCCTTTAAAGTATTTAATGAAAAAATGGGTCGAATTTTCCTAGGGTTCGGAGCAGGAGCAAGCCTTAAGTCAACTTAAGAGGATACTTAGTAACCCCCCTGTTCTGACGTTGCCTGACGCGTCTGCGATTGCGCTGGGTGTCACCTTAAGTTATTAGGTAGACGGTAGTATTGCCCTTGTGACTTTTGCCAGCCGATTGCTGACCGATCCAATCATAATATAGGGGCCTATGAGAAAGAGATGTTGGCTTGGATATTTGGGCTTGAAAAGTTAGCAGCGTATATTGAACATGAGGAATTTGACCTCTTTACCGACAACCAGGCGCTGAACTGGGAGTTAAGTCACCCGCATCAATTAGGAAAATTAGGAAGGTTAATGCTTGGGTTATCTTGGTTTAGATTTAGTACGCCTTGTCCGCGGTAAAAACAATTCCGTGGCAGACGCACTGCCGAGAATGTTCGATCCCGTATATTTCGAACGTGTTAAGGTGGACCCACCAGCCACTTTAAGCTTTATACAGGATTTCCCAGGTTTTTATGCAATTGAGTAATGCGCAAGAACCAGATGCGTGGTGTCAGCAAATTAAAATTTTAATTGCCGCTGGGATTTCATGCCCGTTTGTAGTTAAAGCTAACTTAATATGTTTCACAAGGAAAGCAGGGCGTGCACGGAAATTGGTAGTTTTAGAAGAATTACTTCCAATGGGACTAAAGTATTTTCAAGATTCCCTTTTCCGGGTTCATTTGGGAATTCGAAAAACTTTGTTAAAAATATCTTTGCATTTTGCCTGGCCTTCGATAAAAGCCTATGTTGCTCAGTACGTGCGATCACTTGTAGAGATCGTAACGGATAATGCACGTTACTTTCAATAAGTGTATTTTAAAGATATGGGCTTCCGTTGGTCAATTAAATATTATACATCTAGTCAGTATTTCCCCTAGGGAAATCAGATGGAACGTTTCAACATTAAAGCTACTTCAACCATTTTTTATCATACAGATCAGACTTCGTGAGATAAGGACCTAGAGTTTATTATTATTGGTTTTATCAGTGCCGTACATGACTCCACAGGATGGTATCCTTCCTTGCCCTTTTTGGTAGTCAGTTGACCCATCCCCTCTTATAGGTTATTCACGGTAAAGTAAGCACTTTTTAAGGCCCTGCTAAATTATTCTTTTGAGCCAATTTGTATCTATCAGACACTTTTTAATATAAATGTTGCCATGTGACTAATAAACAAAATGTATACGTTACACCACTCTCAAAAGTTAACTTCCTAGGGTGCAATGAAACATATTTATTAGGGGTTAATGCCTGTTGGGAGAGCCTTAAAATGTCCTCACTTTACCGTGAATAGCCTATAAAATATTTTGAACGTACCCTTGCCTCCTTCCTTGGATGCCACTGGATGGGATCGCCTTCTGGCTCACGTGGCTCGCCATCTCGAGGTCACTAAACATGAAGTTGTTGAACATCTTGACAAAAATAGATTGCCCGTACCCTTTGCTGTGGGAGACACTGTTTTGTGTAAAAATTTTATTTTGACCGATGGTGATAAGGATTTGGGGTCAAAGTTCATACCCAAATATCTCGGACCTTTCGTTATTTCAAAGTTCTTGGGGCACAATGCTGTTTTGTTATCCGTACCCGGTGGTACTTGTGTGAATTTAGGAAGTCGCACATGTCGCACCTCAAAAAATAAATTCCCCAGATTTAGTTATCATGTTTTTTTTGTAAAGAGTTTTAGTAACTGGCATTTCGTATCTTCCTTATGCTACCTTCTCCTAATCCTTGTTTGTTTTGTTTGCTCTTTTCCGTCCGTGATCTGGACTGGCGTCGAGTGTGGTCGTCGATCTGCAGCCTGCGAGTTGATCTTGCACCTACATATCAGCTGAAGACTTCCCTCCCCAGTTCGACGCCCGAAGAGTTGCGCTGTGTAGAGCTGGATGCACTGAGATTTTCTACGAATTCGTCCCCGGGGAGGGAGACGTCATGAATACAGGAATACTATGACGACGACATTCTGAGTGAAGAGTTATTGATTGCATCAAGTTCTGGCGCTAAGAAAGCGAAGTTGCATAAGTGTTTTGTACTTGTCACCCTTATTTGTACTGTGTATGGCATTCTTCACACTGTTGTATTTGTCAATCTTCGCTCCTGTACTTCTTAAGCTCTATCTTTCTACTATGGAACAGTTTTCCTTCGATTCTGTCTGAAATGTAAAACTTGTCCAGTGTAATCGTCGTGTATGGATTGGACTTGGACTTTCCATGGGCCTAAGAAAATCCCCCCCCCCCCCCGGGAGGGATGGTATGGCGCTCCACGTCTTCGTTAAAATTCTGCCATCACTCCGTTGGTTCCCCAATCTCGGCGTCCTATCCCTTCTCCCGTTCTACAACCTCGTCGGCTTACATCCCTCCACGTGTGCGCACTAGTCAGATTCCCCCTACCTTGTTTTGTTAGTTTCAATTAATGTATAAGTTAAGCAGTCCTATCCTCCTCCGACCTTGGTGATAGCAGGATCGTCTAGGCGGTCTTCAACTTCAATTTCAAGGCGACATGGGGCGACGATGTTCAGGTAGGATTGGCAGCTAATATAGTTGAAAGTTGTGAAAGTGAGTTTGTGCATTTAAATTCTTGGGCTAGGAATATCTTCACTCGTCGTGTTTTCAAAACTATGTTTGGACGCCCATTGAAAATTGTTTCTATCCAACTAACGCAATGCAGTGGCGGTACGGTTCCTGCTTAAAATTTTTGCTGTTAACAATCTGGTTGCATTACGTTTTTCCTTTTCCTAGCCTTATTTAGCTAGTGTGAATTCACTCGCGTCGGCACATTTGACCGCACTGCCTTCGTTGGTAAGAATATTGTCTGCCCTACCTACGTACGCACTTTGGTATTTTACTATGGGTGTTTTATATATGTAGTATTTATTGAAATAAAAAACCTGTACTTTATGTTGTATCAATTGAAATCAACGACCTGTACTTGGGTACGAGAAGGAAATGATAATTGAACAATTTATGGAAATGGTTTTAATACTATATGTAAAGGTATGAAATTTTATCCCTGTGTGTGTGTGATTAATATTTAGCTCCTTCTGATCATTGAAAACATATCTTTCTTTGGTTGATCTTCGTCATATGCTAGCGGCACCTTTGCTTGGTCTGCTAAATAGGATGGGAGTTCGCTGGCTATGTATTTTTATGTGTATTAAAAATGGGGCAACACCTTTTAAAGTCCCATTAGATAGGGCACGTGTCTGCGCAGTTGTGTGTTTCTAATTAAGGTTTCATTTATTGCATGTTTTAAGAATTTTGTATTGAGGCTAAAGTAAAATAACTTGTATGTATAAATCTGCGGCCGTAGCTGAACGCTTGTTAATGATATTCATTATTTGTTTAATAATCATACATGTAAATAATTAAATATAATTGCTGAGATATTTTGTACATTTAAAAAACGAGACTTATTGAAAAATGACTGTTAAATGGAATTGCAAAATAATGTCGTTCAGTGGTTATAACGGTTGTCGAGTGCTTACGAAGGTGTAAGACTTGGCTAACGGACAGTGGTCCAGTGGTCAGAATAAAAATTAGAAAATTGAGGAGTGATTTTGTCTGGGTGAGGCGATTGGAATTAGGTTGTACTACCCGGGGTGCCAGGTACTATCCATACCTAATGCCGTTGAAGTGGTAGAGTAGACTCTTCCTTTACACTGGGTCGTGTGGCCGACGACCATTGGCAGCTATCCTTCCCCTGTGCTGCGTCACTCCTCGTGCAGATTGTAGGAAAACGGTACGCATGTTACGCGGTGAAATATTCAGGCTATCCACACGCCTATGCTAATTTACACAGTCCTGTAAACACCACTTGCAAATAAATATTGGTAGGAAATTTCCAACACACATGCGACTTGGCTGGAAATTATAAGGGCCCGTACCCTGACATGCCTTGCGGCTTACCTCAGTAAAGAATACTCGTTCAAACGTAGAGACGTTTATTAGGCGATTGATTACAATTCCACTCTGGGAAACACTTTACATTGCAAAAGCCGGACATGTACCGGTCGGCAGCGGTGATGCTGTTAAAATGGCGCGAAGTCCCGTGCGTTACTTCTATTGCGAAATAAAGCTTCCTTAGACGATGCAAACCTGGGGAAGATGAGAGGCGGTGTTCCGGGTGGCTAGCGAAGAAGGTTCTGGTTACGTTAAAAGTCTATTGCAATTAAAATGTCCGGTGCTATAAGTGAATGCCGCCCGGGCGTGGAACCGACGGTACACACGTCCTGCCTCTCGAAGTCCTCGGCGTCTACTGCAGTTCCAACATGGCGCGCCTGCCAGGGTTGCCGCCGAAGCGCACCACGTGGAACTACTCTCTCACGGGCACGCTCTGCAAACAAGCTCTTACTCTTGCTACAATTGCTATAACATGCTTAAAAACTCCCGTGCATAACAAATAACTATAAACTGTAAAACAAATGAAATGAAGCGGGGATGATAACACGTGGTGACGATACACTATAAAAACATTTGCAATTACACTGATAACGGAACTGTGGCCATTAAAATTATATTTGCGGGTGTCCCTTCACTTGCGCGTGACCTCACGTCACCACTCTTGCCCTGTTACATGTTATTAAGGAAATTAATGTACGTAGGTACTATTTCCTGAGATTCCTGCACGGGTGCGCACGTGGCCGCATGGCCACTATCCTTGCTCTGCTTTGCGTTGCACCACTTGTAACACGCTGCACTGCACCTACATCGTGTCGGTCACCGACGCGCTACCACGCGTGCTAGAGTGCGACTCTCTGCTGCAGCTAGTGTGGACGGCGGGCAAACGGTCTAAGGCTGGGGTGCTCGGCTCACGTTAGGTATTAGCAAATGAACAGTATTCAGTGATTATTATTGAAAGGCCTCGTACCTTATATGTCTTTTAAACAAATATTGTCTCGGCCTTTCATCACAATTGTTTTTTCAGTTTATAAAAACTTGTGGTGCACCACAAAATGATGGAATATCCCTGCACTATGAAATTCTTTTCGGAGTTAAAAAAATCTGGCTTTCACTTCTTTTTAAAAATTATTGGAAGAAATACAACTATTTGTCATGGAAGTCATTCAAAAGGTAAAGAAATATAATTTTTATTTGCGATGCTTATGTAAACCACACAGTCTCGACATAAAGAATGAAAGGAAAAATAAATACCCGATAATTGGTGTTGAATTGATAGTGTAGCGTAGTTAATGAGAGGTTCTGCAATTTTAAAGGGATTCCTGCAAATTCTGAAAAGCAAAAAAATAATAATAATAATAATTTAGATAGTTATCCAGATGATATCCTCTTCCACCACAAGTATAGTATGGTTATTGAGTGGATATAAATGCAAACATAAAGCATGTCTAATAAATGTGCAGTGAATGTAACGAGCAGGCTAACATTACTAATGGCTTTCTAGTGTACATATGAAAAATAGAAAGCAATTTCTAATAGATATGCAGGGGTTTACAGCAGTTAAAGTATACAATCATTAGCTAACCCATCGTCTTGTGAATACTCGCAGGTATATCTACTGGATACCCATTCTAAATAATTTGGTTTTCTGAACAGCAAAATGCCTAAAGAAATATTTACGAATTTCCAGTGATCACGCCATCATCTAGTAGACCATACACCATGTAGAATGCAGTGTGTGTAGTGATGAATAGTATATGGATAATAAATGTTGTAAATAAATCTGTAAATGTTATGGATATTCCATGGATATTTGCAGATTTTCCATATTACGTGTGGATAACCATCAATATTTGTAACATATATAGATATATGCTAAATATCTTTTACAGCTTTGCATTGGATATGGATATCCAGCAGAATATCCATTAGGATGTTGTACTGCATATGTCACAAATATCCATATCCTGGATATCAGACGGGCTTCTTGTTAAGATAGATGGGGCATCCATTTGATATTTGTTGGATATTTTGGATATCTTAGAGATTGGGGTGCCTCATATGGAAAATTTATCTCTCTTTGAGCACGGAGATGCTTTACCTGCTGTTTGTACCTGAATACGACACAGCCTGAGATGGGCTGCTGCATTCGACATCGCTGTCACTTGGATGACTTCAGCAACAGTTCGGAGTATCAACATTTCACCAGCTCGCTTCAAGCACATTTGGCGAGTGCGAGGCAGCTTGGTGCTGAGTACGTGCCAGCAGCCCTTCGACGAACTATGTCTGTGTCATCAGCCGCCAGCTAGCCAATAGGCGGGCCGCCTGGATTTTGCGGACTTGTGTCATCACTTCCTGCAATCTGCTTGAACGCAGGGAGTTTTGTGACGCGTGATCATGTCTGCACCCTATATATGGATATGTTTCAGCTTCAAACCAAATGATTGGACATCAATAACGTCAGCCCTATAATGGGCAAAGCTTACCTTCATTTCCTGAAAAGGCCATCTATGTTCCCATTGGCCAGTGGTATTGAACACCCCTCCAACCTCCAAGGGGAAATTATTTATGTTGTGTACTTAAAGTGGGTGCAATCTCTGGCTCGAGGTCAGATTGCCACTGCCCTAGAAGGAGGTCGCCCAGCCAGTTAAGTAATGTACTACAAGTAACATTTTCTGCATAGCCCTAATGGCAAAATAGGAAGCAGGCACATTTGGTGTCCTGGGTTAGCAGTCAGGAACCATATAGGCAAGAAAAGTTTTTAAAATGACTTAATGTTAAGGACATTTTTCAAATCACATAAGTAACCCTTGGCATAATCTTTAAATGATCTTTTCAGATTGCTAGTCAAGCGCCAAGCCAACTACCATTTTAAAGGGGAGTTTTGTATTTCCCATAAATTTTTATATGACAGTTGAAGTCTTATCCAGCCATAAAATTTTAAAAGATGTTCTTGCTGTAATTCTGCTAGGAATTAATTTGAAGGTATCATGTCGTTGGCCTCGTTGAAAGTTCATTAAGCCAAGAATTTTCTTATAAAATATTAAGCAGATTTCAATTTGGAAATATCAAAGCAAACAAAACCCATATAATTTGTTAGTTTGCGGTTATCCAACATAATGTATGCATATTCAGTTAAGTAAGTTAAATTTTGCCCCTAGATTGAATCAAATATAATACCATCATGTAATTTTTGGACATTATTAAATATTATCGGCCTTTGAGAAATATTTTTTTATGTGTAATCTCTGATCATGTGGCCAGAGAAAGAAATTTTTTTTTATATTAACAGTAAAGAGTAAGCTTTTTGCTCTTCTATTTTTGATTGGTGGAACTTTATGTTAGGTCAGCAGTATAAACTAAATGTTCCTAAAATTAAAATGTTAAGTGCATTGTGCACTGGTGTAAGCATGGAGAATCGCCATATTGGGTGGGTTACTTTCAATGTTTTACTGTTAATCTTCTCCAATTAATCATCATGGAGGCTTTTAGGCCCCTTATATAAATATATATTTTAGTCAAAGTAAAAATTTTATGGAATCCAGATTTTTCTTGAAAATCATTCACCAATATACTTTCGAAAAATGTAATACTTTTATATGTATTTTTTTCTTAATAATCGTCAGTTTGGTACTATGAGATATGTGTGTTTTAAGTGAATCATCCCAATGGTTGTAATTGCAAACAAAACTTTAAATAAAATAAGAAAAAAGAATTCTTAATAAATACTCTTGAATCTACTCATGAATTTTACTTGTTACAAGGTAGCACTGTTTGTAAGTACACTTTTGAATTAAGGTTTCAAACATTTTCTGCTTATACGAGGGTTTTTTCCTGTTCGCTTTGGAAGTTTTTGATCTACAGACTTTGATTGTCCATCTTGCCATGTCCTTGGGGGAAGGGCGTAGCAAGATGTACACATATCCGGTGCCAATGTCAGATGGATATCATTTAGACAGTTTCAATTTTGGTGTTTGGATGTCTTTTTCAGACAGTCTGTTCAGTTTATTTATATGGTTGGAAAGCATGGTTAAGGGTTTGTGGTAAAACTGAAGTAAACATAAGAAGTATCTCAATTGTGTCACATTCTGAGGTGTAGTTGCATGACTAATGGTCTGTGCTTTATCTGTAGTTGGGTGTACATCAACCTTATCAGTAACAATGAACTGACTTATAAAATAATTGGTACTTTTCCAAGTTGACACTGATTTTATGATTATTTAGACGTTTCAATAATGCAAACACCTTTTCCTGACAGTCTTGTATTGATGTTCCCACAATCACAACGTCATCTAGGTAACAAAATACCCCTGGTGGATTTGCCATTCCATATGGCCACTTGGTGTACTCAATTAAGCCTAGGTGGGTGTTAACGGTGAGATATTTCCTAGATAATAATAAGCATTTTCTTCTCCTTCTGTTAAGTTGGCAGAGACATCTTCCAATTTGGATAATAGATACGAGTATAAATATTCAACACTCTGGTCACAGATACTTTAAAAACAACACAGTGTAACAGGCCATTTTTTTTTTTAATTAGTACTGTTGAGCTAACCAGCTCACTGAAAGTCAATGGTACATTTTTCGTTGCTTGTTGAAACTGTTGTAACCGTTCTTCCACCTAATTGACTATAGCATACGGCACATAATATGCCTTGTTAATTATAGGGGTCACACCCTCCTTCACGTTCACATTCGCCTTAAAATATTTTATAGCCACTGTAGCTACAGGATTTAAAAAATTAGGAAATCTAGCCATCCATCTTGCACATGATGAGAAGTGGCATACACAATGTTATTACTCCCTTTGTTGCACTGATCTTCTACCTGCTTCTCACCTGAAGTCACCTGTAATGTTTTCCTCCTCCACTCTGGAAGAATCACATCCAAGCAATCAAGACCAAGTTGTGGTAACTGGGTAACTATGGGCAATTTGTGTTGACTACATTTAAGGCCCTTTCACTGTTAGAATGATTTGCCCAAACAATTTTAGAAGATTTCCTGTCACTGACTTTATTGCCAGTGAACATCGCTGTAAGGGAATACGAGGGAATAAATCTTTATATGTAACAACAGACATTACTGATTCAATATCCCCATTGCCGACTTCCATTTCTAGTGGCTACCTTCCAAAGACACAGCCACTGTCAGAGACCTATTAACACTGTAGATGTAGACGAGTGCTCCTGAGGCATAGCTAATATTTTTAAGTTCTACTGAATTGTCACAATGAAGAGCTTCTATTAGCGATTCCGCTGTAATGTTTTTTACCCTTCTGTTGCTACGACACGTACGAGTTGTGTGATGTGATTTGCCACATGAGGAACAAGTCCGCTGATAGGCAGGGCATTTTCCCAGTTGGGCGATTGCCTACTCGCCCACAATGTTTACACTGTTGCCTTGCAGTTGTCTGTCTGGCCATCCTAGGTTCTGCCAGCATGTGTTGTCACTCTTGGTTTACTCGACGTGCTTGCCGCTAAGTCATGTACTTCAGTATGCGCTGTTGGCTCAAGCATGTTTGTTTGGTGTGCTGTGCATTCCATGCTTGTTGCGACCCCACAGGCTTTATTAAATGTCACGTCCGGTTCAATGAATAATTTACGCTGCATCATGTCTGTAGACCACAAACTAAACAATCACGTAGTGCATGATCGAGGAAATATCCAAACACACGCGACATCGCCATGTTCTTCAGCTGCATAATGTACTGTGTAACAGATTCACTCAGTTCTTGGTCACGTTTGTTGAACTTAAAATGTTCCGCAACCACTAATCTGGTAGAGGGAAAATGTTTTACCATAACTTATACGAGTTCCTTGAAAGTTTTGATGGTTGCAGAATCTGGAATAAGTAAATTGTTCAAAATACCTCATGTTTTTGGTCCGATGACCGTAATAAACAATGTGACTTTTCGTGAATCTTCTTTAATGTTGTTCGCAATGAAAAATTGTGACAACCTTTCAGTGTATAAATTCAAATCTTCTTTTTCTTCATCGTATTCGCCTATATCCCTGATTAGCCCCATGGTTGGCTTCTGTTTCTAATTACTCCAGCAAACAAAGGAAAACCTATCACTATGCCTTAACTATCCAAAATCCCGTACTTGTTTCCGGTCTTTATCATATTACCCCAGTTCGAAACAAGGACAATTATACAAAAAAAACGAGACTTATCCTGACTTCGCCACGCGCCATCTTTCCTCACACCACAGAACTTTCCCTGTTAACAGCCTTATACGCAGCACTACCCTTTAGGCATATGCAGTCCCTTACAACATACAGAGATAATTACAACTAATTTTGTTTATATTGTAACTGTGGCGATCACTGTGGTCACATAATGGTGTTAACTGTGCATTAACGAGTGGCATTATTTTAATGACTGGTAAGTAACTTTAATAAAAGACTAGCCTGCCTGCTGTAAATGCATCATTCATCACATATATAAAAGTTTAGGAGTAGATTTTCATGACTCTTTCAGCTTTCAAATTTTTCAGCTTTCATATTTTACTAATGGACTGACCATCTCTGAAACTAGCGATTATTTTATTGTGGACATATTTATTTTACACCACTTTTTTCCCAAAGATATTAGATACTTCTCATTGCTAAATTTTCTAGTATCAGTAATAGGGTAAAAGGACTGATGGAACAGATAAAGAAAAGACACATTAACTTGTATTATTTTTTTAATCTGTTTAATGTGTTAACTAATGTTCAGATACTTCCCTCACAAACAACACTTTGATATTGGTTTTGAAATGGCAGCTGCTCGAAACACTATTGTGGTGTTTTCAATACAACTATTATTGTTAAAAATTAATGCATATTTCATAAATAAATATAAAAAGCAAAGAGAAAAATAAATACTATTTTCACACTAATGAGAATATTCCATTAAATTTGCACTTTTTTTATAACTTGAGGGTTATTATACATCAGAAGTACTAAGATGTAAGACATAATCAGGCAACCTTTCACATTATCAAAAAATAATACAAAATTACATGAGCCACAGAAGTAATTGAGATCTCTGGCACAAAAGTTCTCTTTGTAGTTACTGAAAAAACCTGTACAACTCTGTGATTTAAGTTCAAATTGATACAACACATCAGCTATTTAATATGCAACATTAAACATCGAGTTATCACGACATAACAATTAGAAAGAATAAGATACTAGACATATGTAATTATTATATTTGCATGTTTGCTGTGGCAAGGTTGGAAAACATGAGATTTTATCACTAATCTATGCAGCAAGACAAAACAGAATTGAATTTCAACAAGAAATCTTACTCCCAGATGGAATACAGTTACTGGGATGTGCCCTCAATAAAAACCTCAAGTTAAGCAAGCATAGCGCAAGGAACTAAATGTCAGCAATTGACGGAAAACAAAAATTCTCACTTATACTTAAGTAACTGGCAACTGAAGTCTCTTGGTCAAAAACTGTGTACATATTCATAACACAATGTAACATAACATAACGTATTTTAACACCATGGGCAATCATGGCACAATGAATTATCACAACCTCAAGTAAAGTTAACCTCCACTTGTATTTTTTTATTATCTCGTAAATAACGGAAATAATAAAAATTATTATTTCTCTTCTGAATTTTTATACTAGCTGTCATCTTTACAAACAACACAAACATTTCAACGTGTTACTGGAAACACTTAATACAGGGAGTCTATAATTTTGTACATTTGGGAGACATCTAGGAGAATAACCAAATAAATTACAGATTAAAAGATATTTATGTATGAATGTATAGTGCAGAATATTGTACAGGTAGAGTAATCATTTTCTCTGCTTTGAAACTATTTACTTAGCCTATTATTTATTTCCATACCTCCATATGTTTACAGAAAGTGAATGTTCTTTATATTTTACTCTTTTCCATTAAGTTATGACTGAAGCTTATTCTCCACAAATACTGTATGCATAAAACTGAAACACTAAAACAGTTTCTCTCCAGAAACTTTTTCAAGCATAGCTTCAAAGCTTATAATACATTTCAACAAGACCGTACAGTATCCATGCCTGAACTGTTATGGTACAGTTCGAACACTCAGCACACAAACGAGCGGAGTGGCAGGAAAATGCACCTTTCCCACAGGTTACCACCAGCAATAGTCTGGTAGATATTTGCACCATCTTTTCTCAAGTTAGAGAGTGTGTGATATTTTTTTAAGTACTGTTAGTGATGCCACCGCTGCATTCACTAAGAACAGCGCACAAGTGCCTTCCCCCCGGCCTGGCCCCCAATCATTTCGCTTGGAACAACCACCAGTAGTCCAGACTTCAGTCCTCCTCGTGGTGCCTGGGACTCGCGTCGAACGCTACGGAAACCGAGGTGTCGGGGGAGTAGCTGAGCATGTCGGGGGGCGATAAGGAGTCCGGGGAGTAATAGTACGACGATGAAGCGGAGTGCTCGGAGCTGGGGCCCGCCCCATTGGTCACCAGCTGTGGGGGGGACGACGGGCCGCCTCTCGCAGAACCCCCTCCGCCCCCGGAGGGTCCCGGCGAGGCCATGTCCGGAGAGAGGAACCCCATATCGCCGCTCTCGCGACACCACAGCTGCCGCATTTCTTGCCGTCGCTGCCTCATCAGGGACTTGTACTCGGAGATACGCATCTTCTTGCCGTCGACTATACACGTGCGTTTGGGTCGCGGTCGGTATCTGTAGTCGGGGTGCTTCTCCATGTGTAGTTTCGACAGACGGGACTGCTCCTCGTAGAAGGGCTGCTTCTCGGCATTCGACATCGCTTTCCAACGAGCACCTACAAAACAGGCATTGAAAGCAAATTAATTACACTGTTTCACGAGAGGTCAATAGTTAACAATGACAAGGAAGGTCACGTGAAGAAAGGAAATATTGCTGGTTAAATCTTCCCTCGTAATGACTGCAGAGGTTATATGAACAGGCCAATAAGTACAAATGATACTGAGTTTTGTGATGGGAGCTAAAAATATCTGCCTCAGTGAGGAATCAAGCCCCTGTTCCATATCTAACAGAAAGAACCGCATATTAAGACTTCAAATTATTTTTGCTTAGTCTCTGCGAGCTTTTAGTTCCATGGAGGTATATGTAAAACTGGCATATATCATGATATATACAGTATGGTCCATAAACTTAGAATTTCTTTTCAGCCTATATTCTGAATTTAAAAAGACGGTAATTAAATCTTCCCTACTTTTTCAAATTGTCCCTAATTTTCAGTTTTCCAATGTTATTTTAACACTCCCCTGACATAATTTGATTTAATAATATGCTGTACGTCTACAGCATAAGTGTAATTTTAAGAATCACAAATAACGCACACTGCATCAAATATCTCGAGTTTATGGAAGATCACAGCGAAGGAGGCTTGTCACTGACGGTTCTTGGAATTCATTGGGCAGTGCACGAAGGATTGAGGTTAAACCAAGCTGCTTAGCGCCTGCCATGTTATATAAAGAATAAGAGAGAGCCTTAACCTTGGTGATATGTCATATAACCGGGACCATTTAACCGATTTAAATAAAATCTCATATTTTCACTATGCATCATGTAAGCATTGCATTTAGGGATATATATTGTTGTTGGTCCCCCATTTTGGAAGATATCACCTTATGAAAAATATAACAATCATGCGATATTTCGAAAACTATTTAACCAATTCTGGCCAAATTTGGCAAGTGAATAATACCATGACAGACCATGTATATGTACGCGATTTAAAA
This sequence comes from Dryococelus australis, assembly GCA_029891345.1. Taxonomy (NCBI): domain Eukaryota; kingdom Metazoa; phylum Arthropoda; class Insecta; order Phasmatodea; family Phasmatidae; genus Dryococelus; species Dryococelus australis. Next base: position 69,263,889 of record CM056998.1, on the reverse strand, counting down.
AGACTATGCACTTATTTTCAAAATGGCGACCATATAGCAATTGTTTCATAGTATGTCATATCTTCGAGAAAAAAAATTAATAAATTCCAACTTAACTTTGTATGCTAGCAGTAAAATAAAGGTTTTAGGCCATATTTCGGAAAACTAACACCCTATTTACACCAAATTCGGAACATAAGTTAATTGTATTGGGGTAAGTCATATTAATTTGTATGTTTTAAGTGTGCGAGACATTTTCAGAATAGCGGCTATAATTGCACTTTGGCTTAGTGCGCTATATCTATGAAACTATGTAACCGATTTTAACTTAGCTTAGTATATACTGTATTTGTAACAATCATAGAATGTGCTAATACATACTTTTTTGTCCTCCATTTATGAAGATCGTCACATGTAAAAATAGAGGACTTATGCCATATCTAGAGGATTAATCAACCAATTCGCACCAAATTTTTCGCACAGTAGTGCTACAGTAGGATATGTAAAATAAAATGCTTCAAGTGTGGCCCGCCTTTATCTAATAGCGGTAATATAAACAATTTAGTTTAGTATGTTATGCCTATGAAACAATTCAACAAAGTTTTACCAAATTTTGTGCCGGTACACTAACAATAGGTATTCATTATTAGCATTAATTATTCTTAGGCTTACATATATCCTCTTTTATTAGCATTTTTACAAAATAATTAACATATTGCCATATTTCCAGAACAATTCAACTAATTCCCGCTACATTTTGCTCTCCATTAGTGCCACAGAAGGCCATGTAAACTTATACGATCTAAGTGGGATCAGACATTGATTTTCAGAATGGCAGCCATATAAATATTTTAATAAATTTGCCATATTTATTAAACAATTTAACCAAAATCAAACCAAATTTCGTATGCCAACAGTATTTATTAGAAGTATTGTTTACAGAATAAAGCAATTTTATAAGATAGCATTATATAAGAAAACGAACGTTTAATGCCATGTCTTAGGGACAAATCAACCGATGTATAACAAATTCTTCACACAAGTTCCACTACGGTAAGCCATGTAAACCTGTGTGTTTTAAGTGGCTCAGATATTTACATTCAAAATGACTGTCCTTTGGTTCAAGATTTTCTGTGTTCTGTGTGTGTTTGTAATTGTCTCAATACTGTTTCATATGTTTCTAATTTTATCTGTAATGATATTGCTGTCAACGAGACGTCAGGGCCTAGCTAAGCCTTTAAAAACTTCATTAAAAATTATTTTCGCCCATGTAGGGGAAAGTAGGCTCATTAGTTATATCAGTAACTTTGTGTTAATAATTATTGTATGGTTCCTTAAATAATTCAGTTTTTGTTACAAATAATTCAAATTTATTTATTTATTTATTTTTTGTAAATAACGCACTTTTTTCACTCTCATAGTTACAAAAATTAGGGTACATAATTTTAAACATTGAGCTATTGCGATAACTTAAATGTGCATACACTTACAAATATACGTCAAAAAATTTTAATTAACTCACAGTTCTGAACTTATTGAGGGAGTCAGTATCTTCATATCAGTTACTGCGCACAATTCTACGCTTGTATCCTTATATTTCCTTCACCCCAATTACCACAATCCACCCCAAAGATTGGTTGCTGACAGTATTTTTATTTGAAAGAGAATAACAATGTAGAGTGAAATTCTCAAAGTTAAAAAAAATTTTGGCCTGCTTTATTTTTCCTTAATTCTGGTAACTTTTATTCTTACATTCTACTATATATATACTGATAGGCTTATACTTATTTTATACATTTTACACACATCTGCACCCTGCTTCAGGGACGGTTCCTGCAGATTCCACTTTCCGAAGGCGTTTCGTGGCGAAACTCTACTTCACTATCGTGGCTTCGTCCAGTATAGGAGGCCTTTTTTTTTAACTTCTGCAAACTGTGATTATTTTGTGGCTTTTGATAAGTATATATTAAACTCAGTATTTACCTACCAAGATGAAAAAATTACATTTAAACTACAAACTATGTCATTTTTGAGAAACATAAACATGATATATTCGTCTTTTAAAGTGACTCCCGACAAAACTGTTCTAAATAAATTCTTAATGTTTTATGTTATACGTGTTTATTTCAATGTTGCTTTATACAACACAGTCCAATATGATATTTTCAAGGGGCCACTGAAAATGGTTAAATAGTACACATAATCATGACAACTACCTACGCCAGTTCTTTCATCCATGTAACAATACATGACGGTTGTGACTGCAAAAACTGAAATGCTCGAACCATTAATGGTATTAACACAGCCCTTAGCATGACTCATAATCTGTAGGCATGGAACTGAAAAGGCTGTACACGATAAAGTGAGCACTTTAGAACTGAACCTTACAAAAAGTCACTGCCCCATGTGCGCATTGAGTGATATTCGCCCAGTCAAGTTGGTAACGATGGATGGAAAGTAGTTCCATATCTTAACGTCGAATAAAAAGTGTTTGCTAACCCTTTCTGATAGCTTAAAATTATTTCTTTCGCTTTCTGTTTTTTTTATACTTCGAAGTTTAGAAATGAGCAGATTGGTAAAGTATTAATTTTCTTCATAATTTCACAGTTTCATTTTACCGATGCATGAATAAAGTGATGAGGCCCATGGCAACGTTAATTTTACGTAAGGCGGAAGATACACAACGTGTATACAAGTAGATCTTGAGCAGGGCTTTCAAAAGTGCTCATTTTACCGTGAAGAGCCTATACCCATGTTCACTGGAAGACGGTTGCCTTTCACTTCTCTGTTCATAACCACACTATGAAAAACCCGTACTTTCTGCACATTTTAATTAAGGCATGCTGTGCTTATCATTTTGTTATTTCACGTAAAAATTTGCTGGTGCAATGAATCAGGCCCAAGCCCTCTGCCAAGGAAGGTAAGATGCAATAGCATGCATTGTATTGTATTGTAAAGGGCTTTTTAACGCCCTTTACAATACTTTTATGCTTGAAAGCTTAGCAAGGGACGGCTTACAGACTAACATATAACTTAACTTAAATGAATACCCATACCTTACCCGGGATTCGAACCCAGAGCTTTCCGCACCCCAGATCGGTGACGCACCGACTGCGTCACGGAAGGTCGGCTAAGAGCAAGCACCTTTCCTCTTTAATTCATCGCCAAAATCCATTAGTTCTCCTTTTACAGCCAGTGTTACAGAAACACAGGATATACAGGTAATTACTAAGATTAAAAATACAATTATTTAAGTACTGGTATTGTATAACATAAGTAAAGTAGGCATTTCTTAGAGAAGTTTAACATTTTTTACACAAAAGTGGGCAACAGACTGAAAAAAATTTCGTAGGCACCTCTCTCTTTCTGTTAGTGGGAGTAGCTGTACGCTCTTTCAGCAACCTATGATATTGTCTGTGATGTAAACTGTGATTTTACACAGTGTTCATATCTGTGTATTTTTTTATATTTTTTTGTGCTTGAGCACAACTGTTAATGTAAACTCTTATACGCCGAACTGAACAAATAATTTTCTGAAGTGTAACAGGTTTATGTTAGGTCCCCACTGTAAGTGTCATTCATCTGTAAGATTCCGTCTTTACGCGTCATTGAACTGGTAGCTTTAAGAATCTGAGTTTGAGTGCACTGAACATATGGGCATGAAACTTACCAAGTATTTTTGAGATGTTAGAATTGTGCATGTCAGGGCAGGCTTTGAGAATTTTTCTTCGTTCGTCTTTGGCCCACACCATAAATGCATTCATTGGCCTCTTGATGTGTGGTTTGCTCTCACTGTCACGTTTCTGCTGGCGCACCATTTTAGCTGCACAAAGAATACACATGCTGCCATGTACTTTACATTTCTGATGAGTTTCTAAAACCTAAGTGGTGACACCTTCGTTCAAATACTTACACAACAGTCACATTAAGTGTACATGCATTGTTATGTCTGAAGCTGATGTGTAAAGGTTAAGCTCTGAATGGTGTAATGTTTCAAAATTATTGTATTACTAAGAACAGAATTGGTTAAACAATGTGCGTTGTTTTTCATAGTATGGTTTCATAATTTTCATTTTTATTTACAAGGGTAGCAAGATATTAAAAAAAACTAAGAAAATGTAACTTATTATATTGTAACTAACACGGCATCTTGTTACATGTGATTATAGGCAATGTGCCATACTGTACTGAAAGGCTACAGTCCTCCCTACATTATATGCGGATTTTATGATAAACCAGCAGTCGTACTCATAACTGCTGCAATTTGAAAAAGACCGCACTATCATTCTGATCGCTTGAAATGTCTGCTAGGCAGCCATACACTGACCTCTATTCTGGATATTAGGAACTGTTATTGTTCCTTTGCTTGTATGTAGAAAACCAACTGTCTAGACTGTCAGAAGGAGCAGCTTCATCTGTTCTTAAGGGTACATGCATACACTGGTCGTGAAGAAAGGCGCTAAATTCATGAATGAAGTAAAGGTTTTGGCTGTTGACATCCACCGTATTTTCAGACCAAATGATTGCAATTATCTTAATGGCAGTATTGAGGATGCTGTGCAGGTTTATGAACAGCCTGAAAATTTGTCTTTTATGGAAAAATAGAATAATGTTTTCATAATATATTCTGTTATTGCATAAAATTACAATATGCTATGCAAGTTACCTTTTTCACTGCTTTCGTCTGGCATTTTGTACACTGGCTCAGGTCCCCACACTGGAAAAATTAAATAAGAATATCACCACCTACAGAATTTTATATAATATTTCAATTTATTACATACATATTTCAGGTGCCAGTTCTGAATATAATACATTTAACATTTTAAGGCAGATACACTAAAGTTTGTGAAAAATGCAACATAAAGAAGGATACATGTGATTGAAATGAACTTGATACCACAGATTAGGTAAATGACAATACACAATTGATTAGGGTTACAGAACTGTACATCATCCCTGTCCTTGAGAGTTCAGTATTGCGTGAAGCCCCCGCGTGCTGCAATCAGAGCCCCTAGACGTTGTGGAATGGAATCAAAGAGGACCTGGATTTGTTCTTTGGGAATTTGCCTCCATGCGGTTTGTATGCGAGTCCACAAAGCATCATCAGTGGTTGATGGAGGACCAGGATGAACAAGTCGCCGACCAACTATATTCTAGACATGATCTATGGGTGACATGTCAGGCGAACGTGCAGGCCAGGGTAGCAGTGGTACCCATCGTTCATAAAAGAAGGTTTGCACATTCCTCGTCAATTGTGGCCGGGCATTGTCCTGCTGAAATATGACATGTGGAGTTGCCTGAAGGATGGGCAGTACCTTGGACTCTAAAACCTCCCTGATGTAACGGTTGCTGTTCAGATTGTCCTCACTACATAGCAGTCGAGATCGCATGTTGTATCCAATGGCGCCCCAAACCACCACACTTAGCGTTTGTCTGATATGCCGCTCCACAATGCAGGCTGCCGGATTGGGGTCACCATGAGAGCGTCTAACACGATGTGGCCATCATTGTAGGACAGGTTGAAGCAGGACTCGTCCGAAAACACTACATTTTGCCACTCATCACGCCATCGACGGCGTTCACGTGCCCATTGCAGTCTGAGGCGTTTGTGGTTCCTGGACAATCGAAACCGACGCAATGGCATGCGTGCCACCAGTCCAGCCCACAGCAGACGGCGTCGAACCATCGACACAGACAGGTTCACACCCGTTGCGGTGATCTAGTGTCAAACCAACACTTTGGGCGGAGCTGTACGGTCCGTTACGGCCATGTGAACAAAATGGCGGTCATCCCGTGATGTGGTCACATTTCGTGGTCCAGTACCCGCTCGTCGCTATGTACGACCCTCTCCTATCCACTGGTTCCACAAACACATTACTGTTGTAGCAGCATACCCTGTACGAGCCTACATGTCACAGTATGACAAACCCATTACCCGGAGACCGATCAATCTGCCCCGTTCTAACTCACTCGCATACTGATATGGCGCCCTTTGTAGTCGATGAGGCATACTGGCACTTGCTTTCACTTCGTTTGTTGGCTCTTCACTGAATGAGCTTAGAGTAACGCGAACTTTTCCGCTCACACAAGAGATGGCGCTGCTGGGTTAACGTGTACGCTGTTTCTTTGCAGTCGTTACCACTTATTGCCGGTACACTGTTCTACACTTCCTCCAAGTTTCGATTCATTCGGGTTATTCTTTCCAGGTGTTGAATTTTTCACAAACGGTAGTGTATTTTCTGGTTTAAATGTATTGCATTTTATCACATTATTGTCATCATACACTAACTTTGTGAAAATTATTACATTAGCATACTCAAAACACCTATGTTATTTCTTGTGTGAAATCATTTACATAATTCCTCTGAGAGAACTAAATAATTTTCCAAAATAGCTTATTATTTATAAAATCAAGATGAAAATGTGTTCTGTTGAAAGCTGAACATCTTGCAGTAATAAGCAACCTGCTATTATTCAAATTTATGCACTAACTTCGTCATCTTAGTGAGGATTATGGCATTTCTCTGCAATAAGGTACTTTGCAGTTTTAATTATATTAATTTAAAATTTATAAGGAATTTTTAACTTTTTCAATAAGCTATATTATTCTAGTACAAATTTGTTGGTTGGTTCTAGATATGTGATATGTCATGTCACCTCAAAATTTTGGGAGACTGCTAATTTGAAATAGTAAAGCTTCATGTCAGACTGAATACTTTAGAACTATGGTGGCCTCCATTTGCGAGACTATTAAAAATGTTATACCTGTTTTTAATTTGTTAATAAATTGTTAGTTTGAATAACATAAATGGACAATAGCATACCATAACAAATGCTGACAGAATGAATGAATTCATAAATGATCTATCCTGTTTCTTTGAAACACGAAAGCTGATTCATGAAAAATGTTTAACACCAGATAATGTATATAACTAACAAATAAGTACTAAAATTCAAATTTAGCTGATTTTTTAATAATAGAAGTCATTTGGTAATTCAACTTACTCTGGCAGGCAGCCATGAAGTCTGATTCATCTTTGCTGGAGCCAAGAGGTTGTTCTTCGCGGTGAGACTTAGGAGATGGTAAGTGTGGGGTAGGCAGTCCGTACATGTGCAAAGGAAAGTGGGGGTGTTTGTCAGGTGACATAAGCCCTTCCTTCGTCTGGGGCATACCTTGACTTGTTGTGATGCCCAGCTTACCTGCAAAATTTCACTATCAGTAGGTACTGAATAATGCATTTCACATATAAGACACTCTCTTTTTATTCTACATCTGGATGGGAAGGAAAAATTGAAGAAATTACCTCCTTAGACATACAACCTGTTGTACACCACTTTATGATTTTTCCAAGTCTACAATTAAGTGTTCTTATTATGGATTTTAACAATGGTGACCCAAACATGGGTAGTAGCAGTCAGTAGGATATGGTACAAGGAGAATCAAAACCAGATAGTTAAATGTTTCTCTCTCTTACTGCAGACAAAATTAAATTATAATCACTGCTAAATAAGTTGTTATAAAATTTAAAGCATTTGATTATTTTTTAAATATGAACACAGCAGTGAAAAAGTAAAGATGTTTATCGTTTTGGGATTTTTATATAGTTTGTCTATACAGTTCGCTCAGCGTCTTTAGAAGTGAGGATGTAAATTATGATCGAAATTGATCTTATGTGGTTCTTACATTCTTGTTCGCATCCACTCTCTACTTAGGTGAAACCCTTCAGCCGGGAATACAGCGGGGAGGTACATGAAACGACTAAATTATTTTCTGAACAGGGTTGCTATAGGATCCACCATACGACCAAAGATGATCAAACTGAACTAGGACTGAAGGTGACCTTGCATTGCATGAGTTGTTTGGGAGCCACGATCTGTACTCTGGTGATTGTCACTGACTAGATGTTTGAGGGAATCACAAGGTTTCAGCAGACATGGCAAGATCAGAGTATCAGTCCGGCACCGCCCAATTCACAGTGTTAAATTGGCTGATCATAGCTGTCTGTCCATAAATACATGCAACAATAGGTAGTTTATGGTCAAATGAGCACTTTTGAAAATTCCTGCTTAAGATTTACTTCTAGGCACATTGTGTAACCTTCCGCAGCGTGTAAGATCAATACTGCTGTGGACGTGGCCACCTTATTCATGCGCCACTAAAGGGAAACTGAAAAATTATTATAAAAGTGATCCCCCCCCCCCCCCCAAATTTTCTGAACAGAAAGGAAAGTAAATTATTGTTGTATTGAAATATTTTTGCCAAACACTTTTAATGGAACTACTTTCCTTCCACAGCTACCAACTTTACTTGGCGCATGCCACTATTTGTGCCTGATAAAATACACGCAGGTAGTGACGTGACATTTTTCAAGTGTTGATTTCAAAAGGGCTCACTTAATTGTGAACAGCCTTTAGATAACTATTCACTCAAACTAATGTGTGATGGATTGAAATGGCATAGAGGAACTGCACAAGTATTTATGTGGAATGGATATGGAAGACTACTTGTGGGAAACCATCGCTCCTCCACCCTGCTGTCAGTGCAGGAGCAGATCTCAACTTTTAATTCTAGAAAACAATATTAAGTTATTAAAATGAAATTGGTATTTCACACAATTCTGATATTATTTCACTTTAGTTTAACACATTCACAGGAGAGATTCACGTCAATGTGAGGGTTGGGGTGCTGTATGTTCCCTGTCCTAGTGCAGGCGTGCAGGGCGTGAGTCAGCCTAGAGGCGTGCCTGCGGGGGAAAGAGGTCGCAGTGGTTTGGTGGTTCGACTAGTCACCTCCCACCAAGGCAAACCGGATTCGATTCCCGGCAGGGTCACCCCAGGATTTTACTCATGTGGGAATAATTCCGGTCGGCAGGTTTTCTCGGGGCTCTCCCGTTTCCCCCTCCCATGAATCCCGACGCTGCTCTACACTCACCTCATTGGCTGTCAAGATCTCGATGTTAATAGCCGGCCAACTCACCCACTTCAGTGGCGTTTATTCCATAGACCCAAGGTAAGCAATGCATCCCGTATGCACTTTAAACACATTTAATTCTGAGTTTTCGGTTTTCCGATTCGAGAAACAGAGATTTCGTAACTCCCGTACTCTACACGCATAATGCTGCTATCTAGTTTTTATTTCCACAAACGGGAGCGACTAGCGATGAATCGAACTCGCAAGTAACAACACGCCATACTCTCGAGCTCCTCCGTAAGCAGTCGTTCTGTTTGCCTCCTCCAGTCCAAAATTTTTCCTTGGAAAGGGGATGAAAGTGTTCGAGAAAAAGGGAGTTTTCTTATAATTTGTCATAGGTTGGCTAAATAATACTGGGTTTAATTATTATTACATTAATTTCGTTTCTGCTTTTTATAAATAATGTTAGGTATTACAAAACTGTAAATACATGTGGAGGGCAAGGAAAGTTGGAAGTGGCGTTTGTTAGTAGAAATTGCTTACACTGTAGAAAAATTCATAACACGCCATTGACTCACCTGCAGGGGAGGGCAGAGGGCCGAGGTGCGGGGGCAGGCCGGTGTATGGCAGGAAGGCGTGCGGCACCATCAGGTTGGGCGGCAGTAGCTTGGGCGTGGTGGCGGCCACGGGCTGCTCCAGGCCGTGCAGCCCAAGGGGCAGCCCCTGCTGGTGCTGGTGGTGGGGCAGCTGGTGGGGTACGCCGCCGCCGCCGCCGGGCGACATCTTAGGCTTGCTGAGGTTGAGCGGCGCGTCGGGGTCTGGGTGGTGGTGCTGCTGCTGCTGGAGATGCTGGTGGTGTTGGTGGTGCTGCGCCGCGGCCTGGGGCGGCGTGTGCCGCGGCGACGACTTGTCGCCGCCGTCGCAGGGCGCGACGCCGCCGCCGCCGGCCACCGTCGCCGACATGTGAGCCAGCTGCGCCGTCGCCCACGTCGGCACCGAGTGCGGCGGGATCAGCTGCAGGCACATCGCACGCAAACCGCACTTACATATACGCCTACGCTCCTCCCGGTTGTTCCGCCACTTTCCAAATAAACCTTCGACAAATATCGCTGCCCTTATAGGCTGTTCACTTTGAAAATGAACACTTTTGAAAGCCCTGATGAAGATCTACATGTTTGCGCGTTGTGTATTCCTCCGTGTTTTCTAAAATTACCATTACCATGGGCCTCGTCACTTTATTCATGCGTCGGTCAAGTGAAACTGTGGAATTATTGGAAAAGTAAATATTGTACAAATCAACTCATTTCCACACTTCGATGCATTAAGAAACCAGAATGCGAAAGAAATAATCTAAATTATTACAAATGGTTTCGTGGCACTTTTTATTCGACGTTTAGATATGGGACTACTTTCCCTCCTCCATCGTTACCAACTTTGCTAAGCGCTTGCCACTCGGTGCGCCGATTAAATTATATGCGAGTAGGAGCAGTGAGTTTTATTTCTACGGTTGATTTCAAAAGTGCTCACTTTATCGAGAATAGCCTTTGCCTGCATATAATTTTATGGCCACACCAAACTGTACGCGTCCAGTAAAGTTGATAACGCTAGAGGAAATGTAGTTCCGCATCTTGAGGCTCTCGCCTACCTGGCGCAATTTTCTGCGTTTCAGGCCTACGAAATTGCGGGAAAGCTAAGGGCGACACTGACGCGCATTAAGTGCGCCATCGCCGCTAAGTGCCAAGCTTTGAGCCGACGTCACAACTGCGTGTTCCTATGGGACTTTCAGCGACGAGCCTATAATTTTACTGGCGGGGAGTCTCTAGGAATGTTCGACGTAGGGTCCTTGAGAAGATGTGTAAGTGTCCGACGCGCATATTTTGAGATACAGTAATTTGAAAAGGTCGTTTTTATTGGGAGTAATCGGAAATTATGTTTCAACTGTGCGTGACGTCTTGAAAGTGCTCAACGACCCTTGTCTTGAAGTCCGTGTCCTTTTTGTAGACGAGTACACGGGACGCACGTTTTAACAGTTTCGTGGGGAAACGCGTATTTCAAACAATCTGCAACGCAGTTCAAACGCCAGCTAGGCGGGCGCCTTAATGCTGCTGTCTGGTTGAAGATTTGGTGCAGGCTGTTCGCGATAATGTGAGCACTTTTGAAATCCAACTTATAAAATAACGCACTGCCCCTACCTGCACATATTTTAACGCACACACTAAGTGGCATGCGCCCAGTAAAGTTGGTAACAATGGATGGGAAAGTGGTTCCATATGTTAATGTCGAACAAAAAGTGTTAGGTAACCATTTGTAAAAACTTAAATTATTTATCTCGCTTTCTGTACGTTTCAATGCACCGAAGTATAAAAATGAGCAGATTTGTACAATATTTCCTTTTCTAATAATTTCACAGTTTCACTTGACCGATGCATGAATAAAGTGATGAGACCCATGGCAATGTTAATTTTACATAAGGCGGTATAATACACAACATGCATACAAGTAGATCTTAAGAAGGGCTTTAATAAGAGATCATTTTACCGTGAACAGCCCTTACCAGTGTTATGTTGGCTTCTAGTATCATTAACTATCTTAGATGGCAGTGATCACTAATGTGTTATGCGCGTCGTGCAATGATACTAAGCAGATGACGGTTCGGGGCTCACAAGCGGATTGACTCGAAATTTGAGCACTGGGTATTTACCACACACTGACTCAATGTCCCACACGCCATGTCCAACGGCAAATGTGCCGGTCACTGAAGTCAACCTTTAAAAAAAAAAAAAAGCTGGTAAGGTAACTGTCTAAAAGCGAATTTGGAGGGGGGGGGGGTGAATTCAATCCTGACTACCTGAAGAAATATTTTTACTTTTTCTTAATTACGGTAAATTGTGCAATATAAATAGTAAACTATCGTAAAAAAAATTTATTTCTCGTAATTATGTTCGCTAAATTCAATAAAAATAATATTTATTTCACCGCTGCAGTTGGCCGTCACTTATTCAATCAGTGAAATTGTTTCATCTCACTAATTCAATCAGTGAAATTTTTTTCACTGAAAAAATCAGTGATTTTCCACTGATTATAAGTGGAGCCATTTTCACTGATTCGAGTAGTTGGATTTCACTGAGAATCAGTGGTTTTCCACTGATTCAAAATTAGTGTGTACTCAGTCATATGGTCAACAGTGATGAACGTATTTGTTTATATATTAATTTTTAAATGACGATCACTTTTATATTAATGAAATACTTTTACAAATTTTAATTCAATCTAACTGCATTACAAACTGGTTAGAGGAAGTATAAAAACATCTCAAAGCACTTGTTTACTAAAGAATATTTTAACCTCAGATTCAATCCATGCCGATTTTGCCAGATATGTTGCCAGAAAGCAGATCAATGTCGGGACACGGAGACTGGTTGTGCGCAGCCAGCGAGATCGGCCTACCTCATATTTAGTCTCTTATATGCCATTCACGGTAAAGTGAGCACTTTTGAAAGCCTCCTCATTTGGATTGATAGTCAATCAATGTATTTTATTTTAGCCTTTGACGTTAGCTTCCGAGTGCGGTGGAATACGCAAACTTTGTTTATAACTAATATAACGACATTAATTTTAAAAATGTGATTAAAGGATAAGAAATGGCTGGAATTAAAAAGTAACTAGGGCCTCAAAAGTGCTCACTTTACCGTGAACAGCCTATACCCGTGCGCACGTTTCTGCACTTCAACAGTTATGCGGGAATCACATAGCCCCGACAAACACAGCACGACACGGTAACAACAGCAACCACGACACAACATTTATATTTCCACTGCGAATGCTCGAATTTACAGCCCGGCAGTTTACTGACGCAACACGAAGAGTAGCATTTTTCGGAATCATTTAGAAGGCGCTGATTAACTACGCTAGTTTCAAAGGCAGTGGGCAGACGGTAAATTTGTAATACATTATGGTGACAGTGTTATCGCTAATGCATAAATATATTTAAGAGTTAAACAGAGTAATTTTCTAAATTTGTTTTCTTTTAAGGCGCCCGTCTACCTGGCGCTTGAAGTGCCCTGCAGAGTGTTCGAAGTACACGTTTTTCTACGAAACAATTAACCGTGCGTCCAGAGAACTGACCGACTAAAAGAACACATATTTCAGATGAGGGCTGGTAAGTGTTTTCAAGACCTCGCGTTAATTACAAACACCATTTCAGAGCCCGCCAAAATGGCTAAAAACTGCTTTTTCAAAGCACTGTATCTCAACATGTAAGTGTCAGATCCACACAAAACTAGTCAAGGGGCATTTACTGAACCTTCCTACACACTTTGCACCAATAAAATAATAGGGTCGCTGCTGAAAGTCCCATAAGTACACGCAGCACGACGAGAACACTGCACGCCAGTTCAGAGCCTTGCGCTTAGCGGCGATGGAGGACTTAATGCGCGTGGCAGTGTCGCCTTTAACGCACCCTCGCCTCTCGGCTACAAACTCGGAAAAAAGCTCTAGGTATACGGGCGTAATAAGCTGCGTATTTGCCATTGTAGGGAAAGCTTGCCATACAATTTCATTTCGCAAGGTCGTAAACTCTGTGTGTCGTGCCGCACGACACTGCGAAAATATGGATTAGAAATAATTTCTAATTGCTGGTCGGACGACAGAATTTGTTGGACTTGAGTCAGATCTATCTTGTATTTCATTGGCTGTTTAGTTTTAATCGTCGTGTCGGGCCTGTCGCGTCGTGTTTGTCGGGGCTATGTTATTCCCGCATTACGACGTCGTGCAGACGCCGCTGCTGCGTTGGGAAGTGACTCATGTCTGCGGGCACAAGCTTGGAGTCTATAGAAACGAGACGCTCAGTTACCCTCGCCCACGATCCAGAAGCATCGCAAAGCCCAACCCTCAATAAAAACAAATGCAAAACGTGGCGCCAGAACTCTAGATATGTCCCGGCCGGCCGTGCGGGGGGGGGGGGGGAGGAGTGTGGTCGTCGACGAGTGCTTTGGGCGGACCTGTGTCGAGATGTCGCCGGATCTTGTAGGTACAGAGTGACAGTCTGACGGCGAGCGGCAATTCACACGTGTCGAAGAGCAGTCGAGGGACTTTGAACGCTTCGCGTGATGAGTGAGGTGTATATAGTTGTCTTCCTTACAAAATCCCACAACTCCAACAGAGAAATTGGTACAAGAGAACTTAGTTTGAGGGGGGTGGGTGAGGATACAAGGTTTCATTACATTAAAAGTATAGCAACACAATGCAGAGTACACTCACGAAGTTGTTTCAACAGGCTCATTTCAAATAATACATAAATTTCACACAGAATTAAAACATTCGGGAAAATTGGACACGCGAGGTTTTAGAAGTAAGCCTGGACAGTGTGTTCCCAAAGAAATACTGTTGTAAAGGTGACAATATGCTACCCACTATGCTTCCTTCCGTTGTTGGTAAAATTTAAATCATCATAATTCACGAATAGCAATAGTGCGTCAGTTACGTGAAACTGTGAAAGCTCAACGAACATAAATATTATATCAGCTGTATCATTTAATGCACATAGAATTATTTCTTCTTATTTACTGTCAGTATTACTGCGTATTTTATAGACCGAGCATGTTTAAGGGTTGGTTTTGAAAGTAGTAATCTAGCCTGAAGCTATCAGTATTTTATTAAGCCCCCCGCCTACATAGAGCTTTTCTCTGCGGTCGAGACCAAGAAGCAATAAGGAAGAAACTGCCACGTGCATCAAGTGCACCATCGCCGCTAAATGCAAGACTCTGAACAGGCGCGTGCAGTGTCCCGGTCGGTCTGCGTGTACTTATGTGACTTTCGGCGGTGACCCTATTATTTTATCGATGGAAAGTCTGTAGGAAGGTCCGATGCAGGGCCCTTTATTAGTTTTGTGTGGATCTGACGCGTATATTTTAAAATACAAAACTTTGAAAAGACGTTTTTAACCATTTTTTGAGTACTCTGGAATGGTTTTTCTGATGTGCGTGACATCTTGAAAACACTCAACAGCTTTCGTCTGGCGTGAGTGTTCTTTTCTTTGATCAGCAGATTGGACGCACGTTTAATAGTTTCGTAGAAAAACGAGTATTTTAAACACACTTCGGCGTAGTTCAAGAGCCAGGAAGGCGGGCTGCTTCAAATATGTACGCTGTTCACGGTAAACTTTTCGCACTATGTATTCTTCAAGAATTCGCTAAATTAACATTGCCATGGGTCTGATCATTTTATTCTTGGGTCGGTCAATTGAAACTATGAAATTGTAAGAAAAGTAAATACGAATTTGCTCATTCTCACGCTTATAGAAAACAGCGAATGAAATAATTTCAACATTCGCAAAATGATAACGTAACACTTTTAATTTGACGTTACACATGGAGCCACTTTACCTCCGTCATTAACAAGTTTACTGGGCGCATTCCTGGTAAAATACATGCAGGTATAGGCTGTTCACGGTAAAATGAACCCTTCTGAAAGCCCTGATTAAGATCTACTTGTGTAAGCATTATGTATTCTTACACCATATGTACAATTAACGTTACCATAGGCCTGATCACCTAATCGTGCGTCGGTCATGGGCAATTCCAAAAGGTTATTTTATAAAATTAAACCTTTTAGATTTTTTTATTCCTACACTGATGTGTATTAACATAAACAAAAAGTAAAATAAAATATTTCAGTACTCACAAATGTTTACTTAACACTTTTAATTTAACGTTAACGCGTAGAACTACTTGATCTCTGTTGTTGCCAACTATAGTGGGCGTGTGTCACTAATTTTCCCTGGGTCTTTAGGGGGAATTAACATTATTCTCAGGTTGGTATCAAAAAGTGGCCAATGAACCATGACCAGCCCATAGTAAACTATGAGCGTGACCGAGGAATGGCGCAAACTCACCGTGGGCAGCGACGACGGCGGCTGGGGGGCGGGTCCCGGGGGCGGCAGCTGCGGAAGGCCCTCAACTGTTGCTCCAGGAACGGCAGGAACATCAACGACTGCGGGCTGGGGATGTTGAGGCTCTTGCCCGATGCGTACTGGTTCGAGATCTGGTTCTGGGACACGTCCACTTCCGTCACCACATCGCCGCAACAAACACCACTCACCTCCTACACGGGTAAATAAATAACTGGCCTCGCACCCCGCCAGCAGCCAATGCCGGCCGTGGCGCACTGTCCACGAAGGAAGGGGGTCGTTCGCAAGGGGGGAGGGGGTTTCTCGGGTGCCACGCCGTTTCTCGCTTCACCTCATCGACAAACGGCCGATCACTTGCCACATTTTCAAACAGATGGCAGTTTTATAGGCACTTTTTCTCAAACACAGAGCCATGTTTCGAGGCTCTTAGGCACTGACTGGGCTAAACGCAGCAAACCGCCAGTAGTATTAAGTGGTTGAGCAATTGAGGCCAATGTAACATTTTCAAGGCCATGTCACCCACCTCGGAACTTAAGAAAGACATAACTCTTAAATTAATGGACCATTTTTCACAATTCAAACACAATTAGTATCCAAATTCATGGCACAATTCCCTAACAAAAACATGACCAGCAATATGATAATTTAAAAAAATATATATATGCTGAGGTTAGGTCATGTTGAGTGAGGTTATGTAATGTTCTAAATATAGCTATTACATAAGTAGTACAAATACGTCTTTCTGCGGGATGACTGCTACTTACTTGCATGACAATGTCATACTGAATCACGCCAAAGACGAAGATTGAAACCACAACCCTACTGGGTAGGGGCCACGGTGGCCGACCGGTCAGACTGCTCGCCTCCCACCAAAGCAAACCGGGTTCTATCCCCGGCCGGGATTTGCGCATGTGGGAATCGTGCCGGACAATGCGGCTGGTCGGAGGATTTTCTCGGGGATCTCCCAATTCTCCCGCCCTTGCATTCCGGCGCTGCTCCATTCCCACTTTATTTCACATTCATCAGCTCTCGAGACCTCGTTGTTAAGAGCCGCCCAAATCTTTCGACTCAACTCTCAAATAAATCTCATTGGTGATATAGTCCATTCACGGTTACTTCCAACTATTCGGAAGTCCTACCAAAGTTCTACTTGTAGGATATTCGTCCGCCTCATGTAAACAAAGTTTAACCTAGTCTAGAAAATTACACCAAAGGGACAACGCACCACATTCGAGCGCACTCTGTGTAATAATATTCCGCATAAGAACTATTTCTTACTCCGTATTACCAACATACATTTTCTCCCTGATTTCATCCATGTTAGTTATATATTAAATATTATCATTTGGAAATAAAATGTAAGTATAATTTAAATTCGTCCAAAACAAAGGTATCTACTTTCATGTTAACACAAATACAAAACGATTGTGATACACGATATATTTAAGAAACAACCAAACACATCTTACATGGGGTGTTCTATTTTTCAAAGGTTTGATTCAAACGGTATGAAGACACCACGAATAGACTATGGCATACAACTTCTGCCTGCACAAAGAATACATAAAACTTAGAGCTACAATTTTTCACTGAAACTTCGATCGTCTCCCGCAGTTTTAAGAACATTTGAATTTGTCTGAATTACGTCCGGTTTATTCCACAAGTTAGGATAATGTTGTTTTCTCGATGAAGCAATTTGTATACTTGCGAAGGATCGAAGTTACTGTGAACAGCATTGAACCGATGACATGTCACGGAAAGGAACGCTTAGCTTCTTACTAAAGGATATTTTCATACACGTGATAATAATTCTGTAGCAAATTTTAAATAAAACATTTATTTTGAGATACTTGAGCACATAGTAGTACCTACAAAAAATATTTCCTAATGTGGCGCTACTTCTAAAACAATTTTAGTTCCAATGTAATTTAAATATAGTATAAGAGTATAATCAATGATTCATTGCTTATTAAAGCAGGCATATTAACAGAATCAGGCCATTTCAAAGCAAAAGTGAGGTTGCAAGTCAAAATATTTCTATGAAAACAGCCAAAAGTGTGAAATTGTTTTCTTCGTTACGGTATTTCAGATAATTTACTTGCAGTGAATACCTGCTATCTACGAGGTTTGCTCTTTTTTATTTCAAAATCATATGCGTTTAATCGGCAGAAATTTAGCAGTACCACCTAAGTGTTTCGAAAGTGGGGTTCAGTGACGTAGCCCAGTCGGCCCGGGCCCACGCGAACACAAAAACAAGTAATTATTGCACTTGTAAAGTAAAATTTCGTGTTGGGTGAAAAGACGATCTAGCATAGCAATCCTAATAATACATCCTCTTCACGCAAATTTATTACGGCATGCGCTAATTTTAATTTGATTTAGAAAGGTTTTTTTTAGCCGAGCGAATAACTGGAAGGGGAAACTAACTCAGTTAATTGATTTTTTTTTTGCTCTGACGTGTCTAGGAAAATAAGCAGAAGAAATTTTATTTAACCCGGATCTATTTCTTTACGGATGATAAACCGATAAAGATATTTTTAAAATTTGAATAGACGTAATTTTGAAAACTGTAAGCCGTAGAGTTTTGTGAGATATTCTTTTTTTTAACATGTGTTTTAACTAACTTACGAGAAGAATTTTTTTTTAATTTAGCGTTATTTTGTGTGTGTGCCGTTTATTTTCGCTGTCAAATATTACACGAGTGCCTGTACAGTATTCACAACATATGAGTTAATATGTTTATTAGCTTGCATACTGTTTGGACAATGTTTTATAAATAATTGACCCTCGAGTTCCAAAAAGTTCCACGCGATGAACAATTCCGAATCGGAATAAACTAAAAACTAGGAACATAAACGTCACTGTGTCTCGTGCAAACGAACACGTCTCTATTTCTCAAGTAAGCGGCCGCCCACGTGCTTCCATTTTACCGCGCTAGATGGCATCGCCATCTGCTGTGTGGGGCTCCTGTATTCCAACAACTGCTACTTGTGTCGGCAGGTAGCAGCACCAGTCACAAGTTACATCTCGCCGGCGGAAGTTGTTAATTTTTAGAGTCAGGCAGGCACATCACTATGCTGGGGGGGGGGGGGGCTGGCGAGGGTGGAGAAGGGAAGGGGACCAGCTTGAGGTTTTCCCTTCCCTCTACCTTGACGTGCTCCATTCATATTTATTTTTACACAGCCATGAAAGAGTTGACGTACACCGCGCGCACAGTGTCCGATGCGCATCTGCACGACACGAAACCCTCGCGCCGCCAAATACGGTATCGTTATGTCGCCTACGACATTGGGAAAGGAGTGAAACAGATGTGGGGGAGTATTCTCATCAGGCGTTTTGACACCTCCGGGTTCTAATTTACTGCGAAAGTTGTGTGATTTTAGCAATACCGTAACTTCCTTTAACCTCTTCTCGCCTCTTTCGCCTGAACGGCCTGTTGGTTTCGATCTCGATATGCGATATCTTGTTGTAATGTGGTCATGATAAAGTGAGTACTTTTGAGACACTAGTTGCCATTATTTTTTCTTTAACCGCCTTTTTAGATAAATATTGTTATGAGAGTAATAAACACAGTGTGTGTGTGTTCCATCACGCTCGGAAGTTAACGTCCAAGGCCAAAATAAAATGTATTTATTAAATAGTATTCCAAATGAGAGGATTTTCAAAAGTGCTCACTTTACCGTGAATAACCCATAGGTGGAATAATTTAATTCATGAGTTTAATATGTATCAAGTGTCTGTTAACGTTTAATGAAATGACATTTTATAAGGGAAAGTGTCATAGTACATAGGCACTATTAACGACCTCGTTTTCACAACAGATTATTTTGTCCTGACGTAACACAATATACCTAGAAACTTAGAGACTGTATTCGGAAATATACATAGAAATCAGCGAGATCTTAAGATATCATAATTCTGGTGTTGACCGCGCTTAGGAATTCCTGTAATAAATGCATTTAATGGTTTTATGATTATCCACGCATGCAATGTAACGTAACGGTTAAATATTAAGACACTAAAACACTCCTGACTGTTTACGAAGGTGGGATCACATTATAACGCAAAGTACTACATACGCACGCTATACAGTTTTGGCGCGGTTTTACATCCGACAACGTAGCACTTCCTTCGGACTTCCGAGTGGCGCGTGTTGCTAATTACATCATACGCAAATGCTACGGTCCGGTGCTGTCGCACTTGTAAAAATGAAGGTTGAAGATCAGTCTGCATGACACTACTAGGCAGCGCCTGCTGCATCAATCATATGCTGTTTTCACGCCAGGACAGACGGAAGTCCCAGTTCAATTGCGACAGGGTCTTTGCAGTAGAGAACCGGTAAGCTCATTGTAGGACTCGAGAAAGGATGGCGCATCATCTTCTTGGCGCATTTGGTCCGTAGGTCTGAATTATAACAGCAAGAATTTTTGCGTCACCACTCCGACGCACTTATGAAGGGTCGATGCGAGTGAACGGCACTCACTCACCATTACCTGCGTTTTCTAGTTCCCGAAGTTGCTCTTCACAGCATAACTGGCAAAAGGCCTGCCATGCTTGTTGGGCGTCCTACTTTTGTGCTGGTTAACAATCGTCATATCTGCAGTTTATCTTGGTTTTTTTTTTTTTTTTTTTTTTTTTTTTTTTTTTTTTTTTTTTTTTTTTTAAAGAAATTTCGACCAAATACTTGAATAGGGGAAAGTGTTCCAAATAAATAGAAATACTGAGAATGACTCGTGTGGAAATAAGTGGCAGATTTATAATTATTGGAGAGGGCGGGGGAGCTGAGTTCCGTCAAGTTCGCTAAAGGATAATTTCACACCAGCTCGTGACCTCGTTGTAAAATGGTAGATATTCTTGCAAATGAAACAAAATGATATTAAATAATGTGGCATATAAACTGTTCCATGTACAACTTTAGATAAAATTTTAAAAATTTTCAAGCGAGAAATTTCGAATGCATAGAATACTCATGTATTCCCGAAGCTTGAGCTATTTTTTACGTGTCGATAAACTTGCTTCCCGTTTGCCCTCGAAATAAACTTGTAATATTTGTGCACTACTACCTGCTATGCTTTATATTACCTGCCATCATATTAGTTTAGGTGGTGTAATGGCCACAGACTTGGCCAGCGATGGGTTTGGTGAAATGTGTGTTGTACATAGGCCTACTAAATGTTTTGAGCAGTGGCTTATATATATATATATATATATATATATATATATATATATATATATATATATATATATATATATATACACACACACACACACACACACACATTGATACTGGCAAATACTTTTCTCAAGCTCATCTCAAGCACTAGTGCGAGAAATAAAAATACGCCAGATTTCGTGTCTCTAGACACGTATGAATATGTTTACTGTTCCAAGACCTGACTTGTTTCAGTACATTCGCCAGTCTGTAAAAGTTGCTTAACTAACTCAGTGACTTATATTTCACTAACTGGTATCCCTAACTTAGCTCCCGAGTGTACGATATACTTCATTTCTCAACTTCTCTAGATTACGTGATTAAACGAACTGAAAAATACTCTCCTGAATTATTACAACTCCTTTATCTGAAGACAAGGAAGGGATAAACTCAATATGTACTGATTTTCAGACTGAGACGTGTCTTGTAAGTAGCAACTTTGACCTTCGACTCCTTTCCATGCTGTTTCCATCCCCTGGCTTCCCATTCGACGGGAACTTGGAACTTTGAAAAGTTTAACAATAGTTTTACATTGGCAAGGTTGTTATAGGCTATTCACGGTAAAGTGAGCACTTTTGAAGTTTCTCTCATTTGGAATAATAGTCTATAAACATATTTTTTTTAGCCTTAGGCGTTAACTCCCGAGTGCGGTGGAATATGCACACTGTGATTATTACTTACAGAGCCATATTTGTCTTTAAAAAAGGGTTAAAGGATAAAAAATGGCAGAAAGAAAAAAGTAACTAGGGCCTCAAAAGTGCTCACTTTAGCGTGAACAGTCTATACATACCTATATTCGGTGTGGAGAAATTGCTTGCAACCTCAACATTTCGCAAATATACTTGTTTCCCGGTTAACCCAGCACTTGTGAAAGCTCTATTTACTCAGTTTTGCCATCATGTATCTTTCCGCCACACATAAACCTAACATTGCGTGTGTGGTGGAAAAATGCAAATAGAGAAGAAAAGTAAGTCCTCAAGACTTTTAAAAATGCTGAATTAACCGCGCGCAGAGTGTATAAGAGAGTTGCGCAGGAAGTGCGAGAGTGCGTTGTTGGAGACGGGAAGGGTAGGGGTGGTGGGCAAGGGAGAACGACAGAAGGCCTGAAGATGGAGCGAGGGGATGAGGTGATACTCACCCTCAGCTCCTGTATCTTGTGCTGCTGCTGCATGATGTGCTCCTGCTGCCTCTTGAGGTTCTCCTGCTGGAGCCGGTGCATCTCCAGCTGCTTGTGCGCCTCCGCGCTCAGGTGGCTCGCGAACATCTGCAACAACAGGCACCCACGCCCGTCACATCCCGCTGCCACACTGTAAAAAAAAATCCTGATAAACTTCCTAGACTGTACTGGAAGTTTTTAACCTATACATGTAGAGCTCCGAGTATTTTGCGGATTGAATTGGCAGCAAGCTAGGCTGGACAGCACTATGTACACTCGTGACGTTATCGTTTGCTTATCGGTTACTGTGATCAAGCGAGTCCTCTGTACAGGACTCTTTTAAACACTCACTCACACTACTGCTTACTGCTTATTACTGGATCACGGTTACACGAGGTGTGGCTAAACAACTGTCGTCCAATCACAACATTAGGAGAAAATGACAAGTGTTTGGAGTCTACCTGGCCTTCGAAAGAATTCGCGAAATTCTCGTAGCTCTACCTATACAGTGTATGGAAATAGCACTACGTATCAGGCTGAAAATATGGGAATGTTTAGCATCGCTACTATCAAAATTCCAAGCTACAAACTTCCCTTTGCATCTGACTCGTTTCTGAGCAATTGTAGGAACGCTACCACAGATGTCTGGAAAAATATTCTACCATTTGCATTCTGTCACTGTACGTATACACTGATGTGGTAAATTTACAAATAATTTCCTAGATTGCATACTCCGCAGAACTGCGCTCTCATTACACGCCAACCACAATTCTATAATCCGATCACGGTTACTTCACACTTTTCTGAAACCTTGCTAAAGTTCTACTTCCAGAATATTCCTCCGCCTCATACAAACAAAAGCTTAGCCAAGTCTAGAAAATTACACGAAATGACCGTGCATCGAATTCGTTCGCGCTCAGTTGTAATGATATTTTGCATTAGAACTATCTCTTACTAGGCGCTACCAACACACATTTTTTCTCACTGTTTTTTTCTTGTATTTATTATAAATTAATTTTTATAATTTATTAATAAAATACAGATAAAACATCATTGTAACGAAAAATAAGATACTTTCATGTTGGAATAATATTCAGTAAATATATTTTATTGCAGCCTAGACGTCAACTTTCTAGTCCAGGGAAATATATACACTGTGTTTACTACTTACATGGCAATATTTATTTTAACAAGTGGCGGAAGGATACAAAATGGCTGATAGGGAAAAGTGACAAGGGCCACAAAAGTGCTCACTTTACCGTAGACAGCCTATACTCTCGATTCCGTAATTCAGTGATCTTCAGCCAGTGCACCGCGGCGCCACGTTTTACCACCTGGGACGTTGCGGTTTGTTTCTCGTCTTAAGGGTATTGTCACAGTCGGTGACCATCGACATATTACATTACGTTTTGACTTCGCGATGAATTTCGCTATGCTTTTCCTTAAGGGTGTTGGCCACGGAAAAAAAAATTGTTGTTTTATATTTGATACCACATACTGTTCAACTGTTAGGCATTATCAGCAAGTACTTTTACCTATAGACTATTCACGGTAGTGTGAGCACCTTTGAAGGTCTTCTCATTTAGACTAATAGTCAATAAATATATTATATTTTAGCCTTGGACCTATGTGTTAAATTCCGAGTGAGGTGGAATATACACACTGCGCTTATTACTTACATGGCAATATTCATTTTAAAAAGTGATGGAAGGATAGAAAATGGCTTGTAAGTAACTAGGGCCTTCAAAATGTTCACATTACCGTGTACAGCTTATAGAACAAATAATTGAGTGGTTAAATACTCGTACAAATAATAAAAACTAACGTACAAGGGAATATTTTTCCAATTTAGAAAAATTAATAAAACCCGGAAGTTATTTAATATTTTTTTATTTGTGGCTATCCTTGAATTTTTTAAAAAATAACTTTTGCAAAGCATAGTAGCTTAAAACGAATTAATACAAGACCTTTCAGTTGCTCTCATTAAATTTTCTGCGAATTGTTTGGTTTATTTTATTTGTGAATAATACAACAACAGTAAAATTTTAACTTTGACATGTAATTTTGCAGAAACCATGCGATCTGAAAAAAAATTTATGTGAGGGATAAGTAATTACAGACAATGTTTTCATTTAGTTGTATAGACTATAGTACAAATGTAAAACAGCATATTTTTTTTTGCTTTCGTGGTCAGTGCCCTTTGCGAGTAATACGCAATGGAGCTTTCCAATTTATGTTTCTGTGTAGAATATGTGAAGTCTAGCGGCAAACAAAAACAGCTGAGGTACATTTCAATTTTTGTGTTGGTCAACCTACGTGACCCAGGAGAAATTTCACTTTTAATGTTGGTTAGTCTCGAAAGCAAACTAACTTTACGCCTGGCGGATAGTAAAGTGAGTACATATTTCCACGTGTTCTTTAATATGTTGCAGGTTTAATATAAAGTTTATACACATTGGAAAGGTTTTTCTAATTTGTCGAGCGCTAGTAACATTGCTAAGCCAAAAGTCGAAACATTATAGTTTTAATTCGGATAATCTTATTCAGCCAGGAGAGTAATGGATTCGAACATTTGTAAACCACTGCTGTACCTTATTTAGCTCTTCGGCTACTACTAAATTTTAATCACTGAATTCAGTGGCAACATTACGATTGAACTTACGTTCCACAATAATGAGCTAATTTACTCCACTTCACCAATGAAGGAATTTTATTCATATAAATCTTCGGTAACGCTAGACTGCACCTATACGTTATCACTATTCACGTAAGTTTCCATGGTTTATTGATGACGTTGGCTACATTGCAGTATCATGCTTCTTTGCACACAAGTCACATTGAAACTAGATTTCAATGATATCACTGAAGACTTTGCTCTCAAAAGTACGCAGAAAAGAACCGTTAAAGTTATATAAACGAAAAAATTATAATAATACAAACTATACTAGATAAAATAGTAGCTATAAACTACGTAAAATTTGATGAGGTGGAAGTATGTGTGGCCCACGATTCTGTAAAAAAGATTTTTACGTGAAAATATATTTGCTATATCATAGCAAAGCGCTTGGATAATTCTTTTTTGTAGTCGCCGGTTGCAAGCCTGAAACACGGCGGGTTCAAAGGTTGCAGATAATGAAGGCGCGCAAATTTATTCTGTTCCCAGGACGGCACAGCCTTAAGAACAGGCCCGTTTACAGTTCACGATTTTTCAAGTATTTCAATGTGGAAATCGCATCACCTTTTGTCCTAACGTCTGTAAGTTTATACCAGTGCTGTCCGATTTTCCATGAGAGTACTCTGAGGCTATATTCACCTTCAAACAGGAAAGCGATTTTACTTGTACCAGATGATATATTAGGCCTATTGCTGCATTCGATCTGGATTTTAGTAAAGTCATAAACTTTAAACGGAAAGCTAAAATTGACAAATGCATGGAACTCAACTCAGCGGTTGTCTGAAAATTTCAAAGCACGTTATACATTCCTCCAGAATGCTGTGTACATAATACAGACAGGAAATGATTCTTCCGAATTGTTAGGGTAGGCCTAAGTATATACGAAGGTCGGTATACAATGACAATTCAGACGTAGATTTTGTATATATATATCATCACTATTTTTTCATTCATACAGTGTTTACATTACACGTGTATCATTCAGCCACAGTTGGTGCAAGTAATCCCATAACAATTAACTTCGCCATCTCAGAAAATATACCGCCTAGGAACGACAAATAAATATTTCATGTACGTGTGGAAGTATGACAAAGTATTACATAATTGAAATATATCATTATCACTACGTTCACGAAAATATACGATAAAAATCAACAGGTCGTAAAAAAGTCAATATTTCAAACATTATAAAACATGAATGGAACAACTTAATGTTACTGTAAGCCAAGGGTAACTTGACAAGGGCATTTTACCTAAATGTTTTTATTCCACCAGAGTTGTGTGATTATTTGGCGACTCTCGAATACGAATAATTGCTCGCTTGCCATTGCAGCCTATGTAAACTTAGTATCAAATGTGTTCTGAGAGATCAAGCGTGAAGCTGGTTACCACACAAGTAACTGTGAAAATAATGACAATACATAAGGGTAAAGAGACAGTAATCGGAGTAAAAACCTTAACGTTTTGAAAAGGAGATTTTTTTTTTTTCGCAGTTTCAGTTACATTTAGCCACCACAGATGTAGCTAAGTTGCATAAGTTGCAAAAAACGCAGATGTTTTATTCATATTATAGGCGACAGAAAAACCACGTCCAACGAAATAGGTTGAGCCGTTTCACATTGGCAAATACTTTTAGTAGATGATAACAGGAATGCGGGTTTCAAACAGGTATAGCGATTTCCCTTGATAATATTAATATAATAAATCACTTCCATTTGCATTTATGAATGTATTTCTTACACCGGGTGTAACAAATATCAATACTTAAACTCCTAGCGATATTGGAAGATAGTAAAATATATATGTTTTATCAAATATCCATAGGGTGGAAATTAATAATTGAGGTAGATTTTCGACTGTGGCTGAGGATGGGAATGATACAATTACATTTCGATTTAATTGTAATGCTTTACAGAACCTACTCGAAAGTGCGCCCTCCTGCTTCAATACAAGCTCTGCAACGATGTGCTATTGCTATAGACAGGAAATATTCACGAGTTCAATGACTTATAGGCTAGACTCCATAGTCGTATGTATACGCACGCATATAACAACTTCTTATTGGGAATCTTTCTTCCACGGTGAGAGGCCGCGGTTGGGATTACATTTCCCTGCGTATTTGTTATTGGCTCAGAGTTCTGTACAAGGCGTCAAATAGGCTGTGCGACAATTGTAGAATTAATACAAATTCACAATTGTTTGAAGTCTAACTTGTCCCAAAATTAATCTGCGAATTTTCAGGTCTATAGCTATTGCCCGTTGTACACATTCGGAATCTCGTAGACCAGGCTCTTCAAGAGTCAACTCACAGAATAGTCAAATAGCGCGAAGTCGGGAGAACGAACAGACTATAGAATGTGTCCACCGCGGCCAGTCCATTGCCCACAGAATATGCAGTTCAAATGCTCTCGGACGTCACTAGAGAAATGAGCATTTGAAACGTCATGTTGAAACTACAAACGACGACGAATATCAGGAGGAACGTCTTCGAGGATCTCGGGCAGTGTGTTTTCCGGGAAACGCAGGTAGAGGTTACCAATGGACCTAATGACAGCATGTATGGCCCATAACAATGTCTGCCTACATATTGACAGCGAACATTTCTGTTGGTGGGTGGCAACAGATGAAGCTAACTTCGGTATTTCCTTTTGCGCACAGGTGTTGGCTGTGTAAATTGACTGTTCCATCTCGAGCAAACAATGTTTTGTCGATTAACAATTCAAACTGTGGAAAATGAGGTTCCATAGTGCATCTCTGCAGGTATCATTGACAACACTCAACTCGACGAGGGTAGTCGTTCGTTTGGAGTGCTTGCACCCCTTGCGGATGAAATGGCTGCTGTCCATGCCACACCCGCCAAACAGCTATGCATGTGGTCGACATGCGATTGCTGGGCAACAAGACGTGAGCTTGTTGACGGATTGTTCTCGGCCTGTTCCGAAAACTCTTCCTCGAACTTGATTGAGAGCACCGTGCATTCCCGCCAGCTTCGGGTGCGTGTCTTCCGAAAAACGAACATTGCTAAATTGATACTGCGCAGTAAAAACGATGGTAACAATCCATGATCACGAGCACGCATTTTGTCAAACTTACCTGCAATGAACCGGGTTCGCGCAAGCGACAATCAGACGCAATAAACATGCGATGGTCTGGCACATACCGTCCAGGGTAGCGCAACGCATACAGATGTGTTAACAGCCCTAGAATTACCATTTAGTGCACCATAAACCAAGTGTATGTCTGTTAATTCAGCCCATGTATACGGTTCTATCACCTCGCTCCAACCGAACGACAAAGTATTGTGTGGTGTCACCGCATAGATATTGCACTCTAACGTCGTGGCGTGTTGTGGTCTCTTATATTCCTTGAGGATTGATTGTTGGATTTTGTTACACCCGATATTTTTATGCGCCTTAATCTGCCCGAGATAAACAAGGGCTTCCGATTTCGAAGCAACTAAATTCTGAGATTCCCAATCAGACACGTTTATAGAGAGATTAAAACAAAACAAACAGGTAGTGACATAAAAACTGTAACCACCCTGCACTCAATCGTTTTCCGTAATATATCGTAAGACGTACATTGTGACTGTGTTTTTGAAATGTTAGTTACGTAACTCGAATATCCGTAGCACTGACAAGTTGGGACGACACGTACCTAAGATTTGACTGTTATGTATTATGATTTATTATAGGTTCAGAGCCATCCAACAGCTAAAGCATAAAAAACGCAGGAATTGTCTGAAGTAAAGTTTACTGCTAAACGAACTCGTGAAGTGCAAGGGTCCTTAATTAATAATTATGGACTTGGGGATGGTTACTTCTATCTACATGACCATTGCATCGGTAGGAAGGCAACTACTGTAGATTGGGTTATCACTTGGCCAGCTGGGAACAAGTATGCACCTCAAGTAGGACAGTCGGTTCCACTAGGCGCCTAACTTCTATGTCGTTAGAGGCGGGAGAGACTTAACGCCTAAGAGTGGTATTTGAAGGATTCGTAGCTTTCTACGTACACGTTTACCACTGGCCCAGAGTTCTCCAAGACGATTCAGGTTTACTAGATCTCCAACAACAGTGAAACGGAAGAATAGTTTCACATCTTCCTCAAAATCACAATTTCTTTTACGCCTCAAACTTTTGCTGTTTCGCTGCCGAGAGCCATGCCGTAAAAATGCTGTTCCGTAGTGAAAACATGGGCCCTGCTGTCAGGGCGGCACCGTCGAAGAGGAGCGTGTTTGTGATCAGCTTTTTATGGCGTGAGCCGAGATGAAAATAAACGAAAGGGGATGCTACCAAGAGGCGTTCAGCGGCTCCTTGGTAACGAGCGGCCGCGATGACAAGTGGAGCTGAGTGAATGAGGAGTGTTGCTTGACGTGTGACTGAGCGCTTCGGGCAGCGAGCCAGTCTCCCAGGGCGACAGTGTCACCGCCAAATACAAAGGAGCGCGGGTGGGTTTTACGATTAAATACTGAAGAATTAAGAATTATACTTATGACTCGTTAAGTACACGGAAAACACCTTTTGAAATATATGATTGATCTAGCAAATGTTAAGTCTAGCCAATCAGAATCGTTCGATAACAAAGCAGCCGACCTAGCCTGGAAAAATTGCCATGAGTGAAGATTATTATAATATATATTTAACTAAGTGTACCCTCGTCCGCTTCATTGGGCATTGATTTATTTTGAAAATTGGAATCGCTCTAGCCACTCACTTGGAATCCCTCTAGCCACTCACTTAGAATCTCTCTAGCCACTGGGTCTCTACGGACCCACTTGATATATTTCTATCCACTGAGCCAGTGTGGCCCCACTTGAGAGTGCTCTAGCCACTGAGCCACAACAGCCTCACTTGGGATCGCTCTACCTACTGGTCTACTGCGGCTCCACTTGAGATTACTCTACCCACTGGGCCTCTGTGGCCCCACGTGATTATTTGTGATTATTGCCTGTGTAATCTTTTTGAAAACTCGTGGTATCTTACAGAAATTGATGCCGATACCAACATTGTGTATATGCGTTAATAATTGTGTATAAGGTTAAACAAAGCCAATCAAATAACCTATTCTAAAAAATTAAACATATCCTTGAACAGTTCTTTAAATAAAGATGTATTCTCTCGATTAAAATATGTCATTGCATACGATTTCGCGGTACGACATAACCTAAATCCATGATGTAAATACAGTTTCCCGCCAACAACAAATGCCACTGGGCTCTTGATTGGCTACTTCGTCTTGACTTGTACTTAAGATATAAAATATAACGATATCTTAAGTCAAGCCAAGAACGCATACGACCCTTGAACACATTAATTCATATTCTAAGCACACGGCACACTGAGTCTGTTTAAGTCAATTGTGAACCCGCCCTTGGGCTCCTGTATTAAGCAGTTCAGACCCGGTGTACACAACTGTGTACATTACGCATCTGTAGGTATTTTTGGGCCGTACTGCATACTGCGAAGCTTAATCGATGATCTTACCTGTGGTTAAATTATTCGCAAACCGTCTTACTGGTATAGGTCATAATAGGTTAATATAACTTAAGCAGAACATATACTTCATTTATGGTGACTACGAAACAAAAGTTGTGTGAATTTAAGTAAAGCCAGTATCATAATTTTTTTTTGTTTGGAACACCCGAAACCGTAAATTAAAGTGGGTCTGAAAGGGTTAAGGTGGCCGCCTGGGTAGGCCGCCGAACGATGTGCAGAGCTCCAGCAGAAAACGTTCTATAAAAAAAAGTGCAACGTGTCCGAGTGAGGTCTGCTTACAAATAGTATTTAAGAAACATTTCGCGTCTGTATACGCTTTTCAGTTCCTCCATTTCTCTCTAAAGCATCCTTTTATGATAGTGAGAATGGGTCAAACGGGTGTTTTACGGTCATTCTTATGCATGAACATTCGGTACAAAACATTAGAAAGGTAATAGGGACGTGCATCAAACCTTTATTTTTATTATTGCGTCATAAAATGGTAGGGTCTCGGCTGAAAGTCTTATAGAGGCGCGTTATCGATGGTAAGACTGCATGCCAGTTCAGTGATTTGCGCGTAGAGGCGATGAGACAGTTGATGTGCATGTCTCGGTCGCCCCTAGCACTCCCACGTTTAGGCCTCAGAAATACAAAATCCCTTCTATCAGGCGGCCACCTTAACAGCGATTCTCCCGTAGGTAGGTACTTGCTAAAGGAGGATTTTTAATTGGAAAAAGCATTTTTACGTCCCCCGATGTTATGCCTGAAGGCTTATCAGGGGACGGCTTATAAACTAACTTATGAGCTAACTTAAACAAACACCTATGTCTTATCTAGGATTCTAACCCAGAACCCCAGACCGGCAGCGCAACAACCAAATGCGTCACGGAGGTCGGCTGCTGAAGGGGGAGCAATGCTGCGAATAGCTTTGGAGAGAAAAAATGAAGGTAGGCAGCATGTTTGTAATTTTACGACAGAGATCTGCCTCGACTTGGTTAAAATTTCTCAACAGCACATATACCAATACCGGGAATAGCAGGAGGGTGTGGAGGTAGGCAAGGATGACGATGCGATTAGTAAGTCGCATTTCTTTTGAAAAAAGCATCGGTTCAGGGAGTGTGGCCATTTTTCTGAGAAAGAAAGTAAGCTCATGGGTAAAAAGACGCACTCCTATTGCTGTTTTACTGAAACAGTAAAAATGGTGGAGCAAGTAAACATGGCTTCAGTGAATATCAATGGAAGTTTGTTAACCATTACGGTGGTTGAATTTCGTTGACATAATAACGATTTTTGCTTAATCTCGGTTGCCCGCCTATGTATTCTGAACACCGAGTCTTTTCAAGTGATGGAATCCCTAACGTCAACATTAATTGTTTTTGTATCCGCAGTAGTTCCCCGTATATCAATAATTCCTGAGCTGAAGTCACGTGAAGGCAGAGGGAAAAAACCCATAAATAGTCAAGAAAAATATTAAATTGCTACTTAATGAATTTGTATAAAGATATGTTTTCTCAAGTTTGCTGTATCTGTATGATTGTTAGACTGGTCGTGTATCAATGTTTCGCTTCCATGATACTTTAGAAGGAGGATTAAGTTATCACCAAACATCATATGGGTACATAAATGCTTACGTATTCAAGTGTCCTGGTAAATTCCTAGTGGCTACTAGGGAGACCGTAATTCCACCAATCGCACAGAGCGGAAAATGATAATCGGAAAAAAAAAAAAAAGTGGAAAAGGAGTAAGATTTTTACATTACAATTTAAGGATGATTCAATGAAGTGCTGTAACATAATCACTTATGTGCAGTCGAAATTCACAACAAACCAATTGCAATCAAGTGATAGAACTGTGATGAAACAAACAGGAAAGAGTGGCCTTAAAGTCAGAGGGAACCCAGATATTACTTTGCTGCATCTGAACTCGTCGAACAAACGAAAGACCTAACGACTCAAACTGTCCCGTCATGATTTATGATTTCAGTTGTTGTAACAATATTTTTGTTTTGCTTAATTGGTCTTGATATTGCTGGTGCTTTTATGCCAATAATGCCAATAGTTGGGTGAATTACAATTAACTTGCCTACAGTTATTTTTAAAAACGGCACGCACAAACATGCTTTACCTGGAATTCTAAACCGCAATCCCATGGTCTGACATAGCCAGGGAAGACTCCTATAACATTGATATTTTGGTAATTTCTCTGCCTGGGTCAAGCTTGCTCCACGCAAATTAGTGAATTAGGTACTATGGATAGTACGTTCATTTATACTTCAAACTTTTCTGTAGCGATGCAAAAGTTCCACTTTCAGGATATTTCTCCGCATCATGCAAACAAAAGTTTCCATGTATAGAAAATTACACGTGTGTCAACGCATCGTTACTATGCGCACTGAACTAAAAAATATTTTTCATAAGAACTATTCCTCACTAGGTATTACCAAAACACCCAATTTCTCTGTTTTATTAGTTTTAATTCTAAATGAAACATTATTATTTGTGAACAAAATGTAAGTAAAAGGTTTAATTTAAACAAAAATAAGAATGTTTTATCTTAACAGGGAAACAAACGATTGTGGTAAATGATAAGGAAACACCAAACACAGACGAGTTGATTTTTCAATGGTTTGATTAAAAAAGTGTGAAGAAACCGCGAGTAGACTAGACCATACTAGAGAAGCTTTAACCATTCGTAAACTAGAGGTGCCGATGTTTTGCTGATCATATTACTTATAGTGAAGAAACTGATTTGCAACGGGCATCAAGCCCCTGGTGTTTACAGTTCCGCTCATAATTAACTCCCTGTTGAAACTCGGTCACTTTGATGTGCACAGGTACATGAATGGACAAAATTTGCTTTGTTCATCGAACGCGTATTTTCCTCCCTGTGCACACATTAAATCATATCGTGGTACAGCGTGTCCACTGGTGATGCTGCGTAACAGAAACAGTTTTGTATTTCTGACACCCTCACAGTGTCATTCATCTGATAAATGCTGTTCACAATAAAGTAAGCACAACCTTAGGAACAAGTCACTGTCCCTGTCTGTATATATTTTAACGGGCACACTGAGTGATATGCGCCCAGTAAAGTTGGTAACGAAGGATGGAAAGTAGTTCCATATATAAACGTCGATTAGTAGTAAGTAACCATTTGGGACAACTTATTTTATTTCGTTCACTTTCTTTTTTTTTATGCATCAAAGTGTAGAAATGAGAATATTTGTAAAATATTTATTTCTTTAATGATTGCATAGTTTCACTTGACCGACGTATGAATAAAGCGATGAGGCCCATGGCAACGTTCATTTTACATAAGACAAAACAACGTGCATAGAAGTATATCTTAAGCAGGGCTTTCAAAAGTGCTCACTTTACCGTGAACATCCTACTGACGGCAGTGGTAAGTGTTCACACGTGGCCTGTGGCAGAACACGCAATGGGCGGGAAGAAGAGAGCGAGCAGGTCTTGCCAGAGAGCGCTCGCCTCAAGGAAGGACTGTCCACCCGCGCACGCACGCACGGGCCGTGCCTAACGAGCTGCACACAGGCGACATCCGCGAGCGCGCGAGGTGCGGCCAGCAGTGCTGAACTTCAAGAAACATCTTCAAGTATGATCCCCCCCTCCCTCCTCACCCCCGACCCCCTCCCGCTCCACCAGCCACTTGCCAAAACGCCCACTCCGGCTAAATATACACCGGCATGATTCCAATTTCGACTCCCCATTCACGGGGGAAGGAAGGCAAGGCGCGACGACGACCGGGCTGGCGCGACCACAACACCCTGCGGCACTTGCGAGCGAGCACGTGGTCCGCATCGCGCACGGGTGCGTGCGCCTGTCGCATGCTACTTCGTCTCGCGTTTGCACTCAGTACGACCAATACACAGCAAGTGCCTAGCGCCTAGTTCTAACAGATCCGCCCATAGCGCACTCTTGACCTTCGTAAGAGCATGCGATTGAAACCTATTGTCAGTACAGGCTCTTCACGGTTACTTCCTACTTTTCTGAAGCCCTGCTAAAGTTCTACTTCCAGGATATTCCTCCGCCTCGTGTAAACAGTCCAGAAAATTACACCAAAGGGACAACGCGCACTCAATGGAATATTATTTTGCATAAGAACTATTTCTTACTAGGCATTACCAACACGCCTATTTTCTCCCTGTTTTTAATCACATTAATAATGAATGTAGTTTTATAATTGATAGCTGCAATATAAGTAATAGTTCCATTTAACAAAAAACAGGCCCAACATGAGTATAAAACGTTTTTGTTACATGACATATTCACGAAACAAACAAACACATAATAAATGGGATGATTTTTCCAAGGTTTAATTTTAAAAGTCTAAAGAAACCATGAATAGGCTATATTATAAGCTGTTCACAGTAGTGAACACTTTTGAAGCCCTGGTTACTTTATTCCTATAAGCCATTTTTTACCCTTCCATCACTTTTTAAAGTAATTATTGCCATGTAAGTAATATACACAGTGTACAGATTTCACCGGACTCAAAATGTTATCTCTAAGGCTACAATCTAATACATTTATTGACTAATATTCCAAATTAGAGGGCTTTCAAAAGTGCTCACTTTACCGTGAATAGCCATTAAAAGGTTTCGTAGTGAGGGAACGATAATTTTATAGGTATTATATAATGCAGTAATATAAACTTAGCTGACGAAAATTGCTCTTGCACCCGCGGAGAAAAATTGTTACATGTTATGTCATTTTGAATTTGTATTTTTTTTCAGCTATGATTAACCAATAATATTTATTTAAGAAAACTGTAATTATGTGATGTAGATGAGAATACATAGATATTTATAAATAGTTTAGACAGTGATTGATGGCGATAAAAGTACGAGCTATAGCTGACATTTTGTTTCGTTGACTCCCACCTGTGTATGAATGTTTTACACATTTAGTTCTGCCAGTGCGTATTCACGTAATCTGATA
Source organism: Dryococelus australis (assembly GCA_029891345.1). Classification (NCBI taxonomy): domain Eukaryota; kingdom Metazoa; phylum Arthropoda; class Insecta; order Phasmatodea; family Phasmatidae; genus Dryococelus; species Dryococelus australis. The sequence goes on along the minus strand of CM056998.1, from coordinate 69,228,615 downwards.
GTGTCTGCAAACTGTTAAGTCACGTAAAAAATGCACTGTACAGTCATAAAGTGAGAATATTGTAGTGTGTTTCAGAAGATATATTTGAACAAGAGATTTCCGCTATCTATACTGATATCTGCCTAGTTTTGGAGCATAGTCAAGCCCTTAAATTTTCAGAAAGCCAAGCAACTATAGTTGATTCCTTAGTCATTTAATGTAGGCTAATTACCGGTCCTTTAATTGCACGAATTTATGCTTGAAAATCAGCGGGTTTTTTTGTTTTAGAATTGATATGTAGTATCATGCCATTTTAAGATTAAAACTAAAATATTTGGTTTCATTAACTATTTGTTTTTTTTTATAAGTTTATAAATGCTCAAGCGAGTACCTCTATACTAATTTAGCCACTACCTACACGTGTGAAAGTAAATAGAATAAATGTGAACTACACTGAATTGTAAGTATGTAATATTTTCCCCATGTTATTAAATAATGAGTCGTGATGCCACAGTAAAATATTAACATCGCGAGATTTAAATTTTTGTAACTGGTCTAAGCAACTATCTATAATGAAAACTGGCAGTTAATTCTTTCCACGCGGTATCCATTTCTCGTGAAATTATATTATTCTCTGCACGCAATTCTGTGCTATGGGGAAAAAAAGATAAATCCCGAAAAGAAACGGAAATAAGTGTGAACGGCAACCATTTACGTAGCCTGTGCCTTAACTAAAGTCGGGTAATTTTTTGGGTTTCCTGGATTTTCTTAACTAAGGGTTTAGTAATTCTGCGAAGTTTAGCGATAGGGTGGACTAAAAAGAGGTCTACTATCCATGAAGCTGAGCTATCTTTCTTTTGACTAACACTCGAATTATGCCTGCTGCTGAACGTTTGACACGAACTAAAATGCGCTGATTTCACATGGCCAATTCTGATGGTGGGTTGTCTATAACGCAGGAGGCATTGAGACAATCATTACTTCAGTATGGGGAGGATTATGAATTAAGTCTACCTGTCGCCAATTAATGACGTTATTGTTATAACTGGTGCAAATTAAAGTACCTTAATCTCACATAAACACCTCATCTGAAACAGTTGGAATTATTTTATTACAAACCAAATTACAAAATGTTTTCGGATACACCAAGTAGCTAAGATTAGATACCTATCTTCATAGATGACTATTAAAACAATTTTTCTTTGAATGCGAAATTTTGTGACTGTGCGGATACCGGCATGTGAAAGGTATAAATATGAGAAAAAAGTTCTGAATAGTAGCTGTTTTTGTATTTTTTAAATTCTAGTAGGTATGTGTGTGTATGCATTTATGTCTGTGTGTAAATATATGTATATGTTTATTCATACTCACTCAGAGTGTATTCGAACAAATGGTAATAAACACTGTGGTAGGGTAAAGGGGTGCAAATGCATGGATAATTTGTAAAGAGGATCCAATAGATACAGTTTTGACTATGTCAACCCGAACTAAATAATTACGTTTGGTGTTTCCACTCCATTGTGGAGACTGAGTGTTCATGTAGCCATATAAGGCTATGGCGTTTGTTTAGTTTCTCACGCATGTACATGGAAGTAGCTTCGTCACCAAACATGAACTATTAAATTTTAGCCGTTTACAGCCTGCAGATCGTAACACAGCCTGACAGACGAAATTTTCATTGTCAGGTTTACGCGAAAATGTATGAAATGTGATAGTCATGTTTTACCACACTGGATCGTAGTACCTTCTCCACTGTGGTACGAGGAATACTGAGCTCCATACTGAGTTAAGATGCTCTTATCACTGACTATCTGGGCCTGCTGTGCAATGTTAGTTAATAAGCTTAATCAACCATAACGTTTTTCATTGTGCACACTGCCTGGGCGCTTCTGTTTGTTCACAAGTTGATGAATATGTCGGTTTTGGAGCTGTTTTATGGAATTTGTGGGTAATTTCATATTTTCACGCGAAAATCCATGTTCACGTATACATACATAGACAACCCATTTTCCGTGGAAATTCGCTTATGTTAAGTGCAATTGCCAAGAGAAGGAAAACTGTCAGCATTTTCATTGAAATGGATAGGGACTTAAGAGGACGTTGTGCATTTGTATGTATAAATATATACAAACACACATGCATATACGTACATATGTGTGTGTTAATCCCCTTTCGGGTGTTAATTTATCTCACAGAATCACTTCGAAGTATCTTAGAGAGCGACTTAACGTAATAAGTTAAGGGGCTCTCAAATACTATTTGGGATCCATCAAAACAAAAATATTATGGTTCAGAGAAGCCCAACAAGTTTAAAAAAAGAATTGATGGACCATTTTCATAAATGTAGAATATCTTGATTTCCTTTTTTCGGACGTAGTATCTTTTTAAATTTCTTCATCTGTTTGAAAAGCAGAATGTTATGTTCTCTATTCTTGGAAGTGCGAAACATTACATACGATATACAAGGTACTCTAAAGGGGTTTGTTTTACTGCTGATGAATAAACTATGTTTAATCGTATTTTGTGAGCGCGTTGTTGAAAATTCTGTTTACAAATTTAAAACGTCAGCTACTGCAAGAAGGCTACCCACGTTGCAGCCGTAGTTAGATAAAAATGGAGCTTTCTTACGTTTGCAAGCAGATGGCTATTATTTGCCTTCTGGTTTTAAAAGCAAAGTGGTGTTAGTCATCAATCATACAATTTCAAAGGCAGTTTGGCAGGGTGATATATTGCTTACATGTGTTTCCAGTCGTCAGTTTTGAAAAAGGCTATTTAAAAGTCTGTCTCGCCTAAAGTTTACATTTTAACGTTACTCTTCTAAGAAAAATACGAGGCAGGAGCCTCGCGGTTATGCTGTTTAAGGAGGAAGTCAGTCGTTGCCATGAAGAAATCTCGGTGATTACGAGCCAGTTCGTGAAGACGGTCACCTCTATGTGATGCACGAAGATAGATGCAGAGTTTCATATCCTTCATTTACTAGAACACCGCTCAACTTTGTATAATCCACTCATGGTCACTTCACACTTTTCTGTAGCCCTGATTAAGATCTACTTCCAGGATATTCCTCCGCCTCGAACAAACTAAACTTAACTAAGTTTCGAATATAGATAAAACTTCAATTTAACGAAAAACATTATACTTTAATGTTAACAGAGATACAAAACGTTTGTGATACATGGCATATTTAGGAAATAACTAAACACGTCATATATAAGGTGATTTTTCAAAGGTTTGATTTAAAAAAAAAGAGTTAAGAAACCGCGAATAGAATATAATGTGGAAATCGGATTCTAATGGTGACCAAGAAAATTTTCACGTATGTATATTGCCAGTCATTTTTAGAATATTTTCTAAAACGGGTTTCTTCGGTGATGAATATGACTCAAACGTGTTTTTTTTTTTTCGGGATATTATTTATTTAGAAAAAATGTGGTGGAGAAAATTTAAATTATTACATGTAGGTAGTGCGAGTAGATACGTACCGCACGCATTTATAGTTCCATGCATGGTTACGTTCAACTTTCCTGAAGCTCTGCTTACTTTCATGATATCCCTCCACCTCACACGAACAAAGATTTTGTGTAGAAAATTTAACCAAAGGGGCGACACGCTGCATTCGTGCTCACTCAGTTTAATAATATTTTCCATGAGAACTATTCCTTGCAAAGGGAATTGCCAACACATCTATTTCCTCCATGTTTTTAGTCATATTAATCATAAATTAAATATATTTTATGGATTAAATACAAGTAAAAGTTCAATTTTACCAATAATAAGCTACTTTTTTGTCAACAGAAATATAACATGCTTGTAATACATTACATATTTTGGAAATAACCAATCTCATCACATATGAGGTGATTAATTTTTCGATGGTTTGTGAAGGTACTGCGAATATACTAATTATTGCTTTTATACCATAAAATATATATTTTTTGATTCCGCGGATATTTTACTATTATAAGACTGTGAATATCAAGAGCCCAATTCGTAGGAGCGATAAGGCATTTAACACTCAAGCTACAGCGGCCTATAGAATTCCCCGGTGCAATATGTTAGACGTACAGATAGCTTTAGACAGACGATTTTTGTTTTGCCGTTGGGAACTTCATACTTACGTACTCAGCTGAAGAAACTAGCTCCAAATTGGAACTACTAGTGAAGTCATGTAACTTTAATTTGACAATATTCCTTTAGTAACCTTGTGACAAAGTTCTAAATATAAGTTATATTAAAAACAGGGAAAAAAAGAAAGAGAGAGAGAGTCATAGTTAGTTAACTTTCAATTTACGTAAACACTTTTCAAATAAAAACCTTTTTAAACTGCATATATTTTAACGTAGACACTAAGAGAATTACTTACAATAAATAACAGAGTGCGGAAAATGCAATGTTAATATTGGTTTTCACTGAAATCGTCTTCTCTTTAATCTATACGCGCTGCACTACGAACTGATGTAGAGATACAATAACTTCATGGCGTCACAGACAGACGCATGGATACTGCTGTATATGGGTCCAAGGCAATGTTAGTTCTTACACGTGGCAAAAGAATACACGTTGGAGTTCCGTTACTGGTCACTGAGCCCAGAACTAGCCGCGTTTTCGGAAATTCACCAATGCACCTACCAGTGGCGAATGTTCTGGTGTGCACCGGTGTACGCCGATTGGATTTCCGAAAATACGGTTGTTTATACATTTTGTGTTACGAATGCAAATTGATGTATCCATAGGTCCAAAATAACTTTATAACATACAAAACCAACATTAAAAACCGTGAAAACATATTTTGTAATAAACATGCTCTTTCTTTATAGAATACAAAATTAAGTCTCGCACTTTTCTACGATGTTTACTCACAGTTCAATGCACAAAATTTCTCCGTTGCAATTAAACGCGGTTAATTGCCTTTCATTGACTTTCACCGTTCACAAGTGCTTTATTTATTTGTATATTTATTTGCGAGGTTGTGTTCAGAAATGAATCGGTTGACGTTCCGGTTAACATTCACCAGATCTACCGACGTTTCAGGCCGGTTGAACAGGTGGATACATCGATTCAACCGAACCCGACCAAAACATTAGTTTCTGAACGTCCGGTGTATTGTTCATTCACTGTTAGTTCAAAATTTTCTTAAGATGTGCTAAAGTTCATCTTCCAGGATATTCCTCCACCTCATATAAAAAAAAAAGCACTTGAGGGCCAACGCCTGCATTCGTACGCGCTCAATGTATAGGATGTTCACGGTAAGATGAGCACTTTCGAACGCCCTGCATAAGATCTACTTGTATGCACATGGCGTACACTTCCGCCTTATGTAAAATTAACATTGCCACGGCCCTCACCACTTTATTCGTGCGCCGATCGAGTTAAACTGTGGAATTATTAAAAAAAGTAAATATTTAACAAATCTACACATTTTTTACACCCCAATTCATTAAAAAAGCTGTAATCGAAAGAAATAAATTAAGTTTTCACAAATGGACACCTAACACTTTTTATTCAACATAAAGATAAGGCACTACTTTCTCCGCCATCGTTACCTACATTACTGGGCGTATGTCACTCATTGCGACCGTTAAAATATATGCAGGTATAGGCTGTTCACGGTTAAATGAGCACTTTTGAAAGCCCTGCTTAAAATCTACTTCTATATATGTTGTGTATTCTTCCGTCTCATGCAAAATTAAAATTGCCGTTGGCCTCATCACTTTATTCATGAGTTGGTCAAACGAAACTGTGAAATTATTATAAAAACAAATATTGTACAAATCTGCTTATTTATACACTTCGATACATTAAAAAAATACAGAAAGCGAGTGAAATAATTTAAGTTATCACACATGGTTACTTAACACTTTTGTTCGACGTTAATATATGGAACTACTTTCCCTTCCATCGTTACCAACTTTACTGGACACATTTCACTCAGTGCGCCCGTTAAAATACATGCAAGTAGGGCCAGTCACTTTTTATTAAGATTGATTTTAAAACTGCTCACTATACCGTAATTGTAATTGTAAAGGACTTTTTAACGTCCCCGGTTTTATGCTGGAAAGCTTAGCAAGGGACGTCTTACATACTAACTTATAACCATATTTAAATCAACACCCATGCCTTGCCCGGGATCGGAACCCAGAGCCTCCCTTACCTGATCGGTGAGGCACAAACCGACTGCGCCACGGGAGGTCGGCCACTTTACCCTGAACAGCCTATAAGAGCAGTGACTTTCCGTTCAAAAGTTCTCACTTTATCGTAAATAGCCTTTAATAATGTTTCCCATAAGAACTAATTTTTACTAGGCATCACCAACGCACCTATTTTGTCCTTGTCTTTATTCATATAATTTATAAACGGGGAAAAAGATATAATTTACAGGTAAAATATAAGTAAAAGGTAAATTTAACCAAAAAATAAGGTACGTCTATCGCTGGTGATACGACATAATTAGGGGCAAAAAAAAAAAACCAAAACGTCATACATGGGGTGTTTTTTCAAAGGTTTTATTCAAAAAGTGCGAAGAAACCGCTAATAGAATACACACCGGGGAATTCCGGAAAACGCGGTCTGTGCCGAAGCAGACGATCGACGCGGAAGGACACTTGTGCACGCAGGTCGGCCGGCGCAAACACCTCGGGTCTTGGGGTGCGGCGCGCGGAGCGTGTCCACATTGTGAGCCGGCGCGCGCGGTCGGTCGGGTCGAGTCGCGATGATGCTGGCTCTCATGCCGGCTGCCCGGGTTATTTTTACTGAAGGCAACCTAGCACGTCCCGTTCCCCTTTTTAAAAAAGTCTCACCCCTCTCCCGGCCCCCTGGGCCAGGTGTGACTCGGGGCGTGCCGCTAGTGTCGGTGTTTCGGGACCGCTGCCAGTCAGCTGGGCCGGGGATAACACCGAGAAAACCTGCCTGCGTGGCTGCCGTACATCGTCCACGGCGCTCTTCAAATCAACCTTTGAAAAATGTCACTTTCCCTGAAGATTGTTCACTATAAAGTGAGAACTTTTGAAATGAACCTTAGAATAAATTACTGCCCCTACCGGAATTTATTTTAACGGACGCAGTGAGTCACATGTGTCCAGTAAAGTTGGTAACAATGTAAGGGAAAGTAGTTCAATTTATTAACGTCAAACAAAAAGTGTTAGGTAACTATTTGTGATAACTAAAATTATTTCTCGCTTTCTGTATCTTTTAATGTATCGAAGTGTATAAATGAGCAGATTTGTACGATATTTACTTTTATAATAATTTCACACTTTCACTTGTGAATAAAGTGATGAGGCCCATGGCAATCTTAATTTTACAGAAGGCGAAGTAATACACAACGTGTATACAAGTAGATCTTAAGCAGAGCTTTCAAAAGTGCTCATTTTACCGTGGACAGCCTATACCTGCGTATGCTGCGTTAACGGACACATTGGGGGTGGCAACTCACTGGACTCGCATAAGGGAGGACTGGGTTCAAATCCCGGTTCGGACATCCTTAGTGTTGGTTTTCCATGGTTTCCCCAGATCATTCCAGGTGAATGCTGGTCCTCAACAAAGCCTATGGCCGATTCCTTCCCAGTGCTTCCTCCAATCCCTCTTCCCTGAACAACTTTCTCCGTCTCTAATGCTCTCGCTGTCGACGAGACGTAAGCGCACCTACCTATAGGCTATTCACGGTAAAGTGTGCACTTTTGAAAGCCCGCTCATTTGGAATTTTATATATATATACACACACACAAACATACACACACATACGCACACATAATTCTATCCTTATATGTTAAATTCCGACTGTGGGGGAATATACACACTGTGTTTATTACTTAAATGTCAATATTTATTTAAAAAATCGGTTCAAGGATAAACAATGGCTGAAGGAAAAAAAATTAATAGCACTTCTAAAGAGCTCACTTCACCGAGAACAGCCTATTCATACCTACCTACATACCTTCAACAGCTACACTGACTGTCATGCGCCCAGTGAATTTGGTTAATGACGGGAAGGGGGGGGGGCAGTTCTGTGTCTTATAATCTGAATTGAAAATGCTAGATAAACATTTGTGAATATTGAAATTATTTCTTTTCCTTTCTGTTTTTCTAATCCTTATGCTTGCAAGAATTAGCAAATTTCTTAAACATTTACTATTGTAATAATTTTACAAATTCGCTTGACAAACGCACTAATAAAGTGATCCGCCATATTACATACGGTGGGAGAACACACGATTTCATACAAGTAGATCATAAGCAGGGCTTTCGTAATTGCTCAGTTTACCGTGAACAGCCTATTTTTTATTGGTTGTTGTTTTTTCATTGTTTCCTGAGGGTTACTAATCTACGTATATAGTAAACTAAAAGGACGTATTATGTCTCTACGGTAAACGCCGCCGTTTTCAAGAAACTAATGCATTATTATCTAACATTGTAAATGTTGTTTTACATATACATGACCAGCAGTTGTTTTCTGTTGTCTGCTATGTTTGAATGTAAAGAAAATTTCCTGTAAGACCAAGTTATGCAAGTTGCAGCCATATTACTATTAATAGTTAATTTTTTGTAGAGGAGTCCTTCAAATCCTGCTACTAATTAAAAAAATAAGACGAACGTAGGGATCCCTGCTATGCAGCTCTACCTGCACGTTTCAGTTCCGTGAGGTAACGTCAGATAGCAGCAATAAACTTTACCGTAGTCACATTCCTCATGTTTCAGTTCCGCGAGGTAACGTCATATACCAGCAATAAACTTTACCGTAGTCACATTCCTCATATTTCAGTTCCGTGAGGTAACGTCAGATAGTAGCAATAAACTTTACCGTAGTCACATTCCTCATGTTGTCACTGATTTGCTGCAAATTATTTAGAGTTATGAATCACTTTACATGTAAAACGTATCCACGTAGAGTATTTTGTTTGTTATTTATAGAAAGCGATTTAAATTTAATAATGGTTGTGTTAGTTAAATATGTATTCCCCATGAACTGATAAATTCTGTCAAAAACTTTCTGCTCCACTATGAAATCAATCGAAAGGCGTTCGTTTGTTCACTGCTTTTATATTTCGCACTATTTATGAGGACAAAACCTTGAAAGATATTTGAAAAATAAACTTGTAGCACGTAAAACATGCGAATAGACAAATGACTACGTCCTTCAAGGCAAGAAGCCAGTGATAGCTGCCAGTGAGCAGCGCAAATTTCGAAGGATGGCAAACAGAAGAATTTTCGGTATCTAGGCTAATCCCTCTTTCAGATAATTTACTAGCATATTTTCGTTTTCTTCAGTATTGCAATAAAAAACAACCAGTTGTATAGGGCCTATAATGTACGATCATAAAAGTTATAACACAAATACAGATTTTGTTCAATAACGTATTCTGATTATATCAAACTCAATTTGCTGATAAAAATTTCAGCTGAAAATATTAATCAGAAAAATACATTGCACCCTAATGCTATGTAATAATATATGGATCTATTTTACGGGACACTATTGTAGAGAAAATCGGAAAGTCTACTTGATCCATACTTTTATCAGTGTGAGATAAAATTTGTTTACCTACCACGACGTATTCATGTACCAAGTATTTGTATTCGTTTGCTATCCATCCACCCCGCGCCATTTCCATGTAATTTACATTTTGGAAGATAAAAGAAGCAACGGCTATTGGAGATTACTGATTTATAGTTTAATATATTTTCTGTTTAAACATTTAAGCTACGCCTATGCACAGGTAAAATTTTTAAATCTAGGAGATAGGAATTATATCTCTCCCCCTCCCCCCCCCCCCCAAACACACACACACACACACACAATCACCGCCGAGTCATGAACTGTCTAAAGTCACAACTCGCCACACCGTAATTTTGCCGAGTGTTGGAAGTGCGAGATTCAGAATTCTGCGACTCTGTAGGTGGATGTCGTGGGTTAGTTAAAAATCCCAGCGCCATACATTACGCCGGCACAGAGCCAATAAGCAGCCATTTCTTTCCGCCGCCCGTGGAACCGCAATGACAAGCGGAATGTGGATGAGGATGAGGGAAGAGGAGGATGTGTAACACAGCAAGCGAGTTGTGGGTGCACGGGGGTGTATTAAGTGATACACATTCTTGGAGACTGGAGAAAATTATGTACGAGAGAGTTCAGTGGCCTGCAGGCTTGGGATTCACAACACGCTGCGCGCACTAGCAGCTGTCACTTGTTCACGGGCTGTTGCTTTTCTCGAACAAAAGTTCCATTCTTTGCTGGATTTCAAAGTCTTTCTGCCTTCAAGGCGTGTCGAACGTAAGCTGTTCACGGTTACTCCCAACTTTTCTGAAGTCCTGATAGAGTTCTACTTCCACGACATTCTCCGCCTCATGCAAATAAAGGTCAACCGAGTAGAGAAAATTACACCAAAGGGACAGCGCACCGGATTCGTGCGCACTCAATGTAATATTGTTTTGCGTAAGAACTATTTCTTACTGACCGTTACCAACTCATGTTTTTTGCCCCTTGTTCTTATTAATGTTCATTATAAGTGAAATATTATAGTTCACAGATAAAATACAAGTAAAAGTTCGATTTAAATAGAAATTTGGGGAATTTCATGTTAACATATGTATAAAAGTTTGTAATGCGTAGCATATTCACAAAACAACAAAACATATCGTACATGGCGTGATTTTTCAAATGTTTGATTCCCAAAGTGTGAGGAAATCGCGACTAGACTATATATCTAATACAAACGCAGGAGCGCCACAAATGTATGAGTTTTTGAGGTCCAGCGTATCACTAAACGAACCCGCGAATTTTGGGGCCTGTGTATTGTATTTAGCTTACTCGTACATACTACAGCTGGTTCTGTTAAATGAGTACTTTTAAAATAAGCCATAAAAATTAACGAATCTGTAGACGGATCTATTTTCTCATAAACACAGATTGGCATTAGCTTCAGTAATGTTGGCAGTGAATTAATGAATGTACACCGTAAAAAATGGAGGTAAAATTCCCTTACATGTAAGGGAAGCAAATTACACTTACATGTAAGGTAAAATTACCTCTTAAATGCAGAGCAAATTTACACAAGTAATGCAAGCACTATTCCCTAATCGTATGGAAAAGTAACTTTAAAAAGTGTGGTGAATCCCACACAAGTATGGGAATAATAACTATATTGTATGATAAAATTATATTTTTTAAAAACTCGGGAGTATTAGTACTGTTTATTTTGTTATAACCTATGCCCTCAAACGAATAGTAACCGAAACCACAATTCTAAAATCCTCGACACTTGCTTGTAGGTGAGCGCGAACCATAGACCTCGGGGGGCCAGTGTACTATCCAACACCACGACGACAATATAGCTCTGCTAGTGATTATCAACGTAATAATAAAATAAACCACGGAAAATATTTAAAAAAGTATTAATTTAAGTTACCTGCAATTTTTTTAATTGAGAACTGTACGAGTTTTCCGTAAAATATTTCTTATTATCTTGAACATTCCCGACATTCTAAGATCAACTTGATATATTAGTTATTCCTGTAATTGGTTATAATAATTGTTTTGTGTAAGAGATTGCTCATTTACTTTTGTGCGGTACAAAGCAAATTCTGTGTAGAATTTTTCTAGTGTCTATATTAATACAAGTTTTTTAATAATTCCCTTGGCGTAAAATTCACACGGGTAAAGATAAAGGTGTATATTTAGATATGAACACAGGAACAAAAAGCTATCCTTTTTCTACAGTCTTATTTCCTTTTTTTTCTCACTCTTTCTATTTGTAACTATATTTGATAATTGTATTTTATATATTTTATACCTTAAAATTAATTTGTTCTGCTTAGTATTATGCTTGCGCTAACGAATACAAGTCCTACAAGCTGTCTAACTTGGCGACTGGGTTTGTTTCTTTCTCCCGTCCATCTGTTGAGACAATGCTGAGGAGACGCACGCGTCGTAAGGTAATTTGCTCATCCACGTATGGGATTTTCCACTGCCATGTAAGTGACTTTTACTCGATAGTACGGTAGTTCTATCTTACATGTAAAGAATCATATGTTTCCTATGTTTCCCAAACAAGTTTGCGAATATTACCTTACAATTGTCAGGTCATTTTCCCAATATTTTGTACTGTGTAGGTATAGTTCTACGTGTCCGCACTTTATCGGAGATGCTATGTTTCATTTGATGTCCCTAAGAGTTTTTTTTTTTTTTGTTTTACACGCATAATTGTAAAATTGTTATAAGAGCAACTTAGTTATTTATTATGCCCCTGACAACTTCATGGAGTCAACGTGACAGAGGGGTGAATTCTGGTAATTCGGTAAGACGGAAATGATAACGAGCGGCGGAAGGAAACACGACGCTCGGTGATGAGATACTAAGAAGGGTTTTGGAAAATGTGAATGACGCGTCTTTTGTAGGCCATGATATCGCGGTTTCATAAAAACTAATTTGAGGATTCACTGGCTCTAATTGAATCGCGTCCCCTTTATAAAATCACTTTACGCTATATGACGCAGCGATAGGCTGCTGACGTTAAATACAACAGTATATGACGTTATTTACGATAGTAAATATACTAATACAGAAAATTAACATATATCACATAACCAGACGCTATAACATAAAATAACAACCACGTTAGGCATATAACTGGTAGATATCATAAACTTACTCGTGAACTACTTTATACGGCACGAACGCTAAGTACCTTAGGTGTCACAAATGCTAGTCGTGAACCGTGATTAATAAAGCGTGGTACATAAATAAACACTAAACATACTGTTACGCGCTGCGGCTGTCCGGCGCCGTGGGAGGTGATCCACCTCGCCCTCCCCTCTTCCTGGAACGATATGCGCTCGCGGCCTATTGCTTCCCTTCTGGGAATCCCGTGAATACCGACAGCAGCGAGACTTGCTGGCGTCACCGACCTCCTCTCGCCTGCTAGAGTTTCCGATGCGTTTAGCGACGGCGCAAGAATGTTCTGGTGAGACTGGCTGGCGCCTCAGCCCTCCGCGACGCATCACGCGAGAATTTGGGAAGATTCTAGGTGACGGCCTAAGACACTATATATACTGTCGCAACCCAGCGGCCGGCAGTCTTTGACGGAGGCCGTCTGGCCGAGTGTGCGCGAGGTGTTCGTGGTGTGAATGGACGAGAGGGTGTGAAACCGACGAGTGAAGCCTACTGTGCGTGAGGGCGCTTGGAGGACTCTAGAACATTGCGACTGGCGGGACATGGACTGAACTGAAGTGGGACTGAATAGAAGTGTAATACAGATTTTATTATAAATATTCGAACTGTTAAATATGGACGCATAAATTTCTAAATAATTGAATTGGTTGATACACTCTCTATTGGGACTTATCTTTAATTATTTACTGCGATTGATTTCTTTGCGGTAGTTATAAATTGTATTAATTTGTGTCAATTGTGAACAGTTAGTGATATCCATTTATTGTGAGAAGTTGAGTTGAGAGAATTTTTGCTGTGGTTATTATAAATAAAATTAGAAAATTATAATTAATTAGTTTATTTTATTTAGACCTCCATCCCTTAACGAACTTGATATATCCCACTTAATTTCTAGAGAGAGAAATTGCAAAAATACTAATGTAATTGTAAAGGTTTTTGGAGGCGAATATAGAAAAAATAAAACGGAGGTCTTAGATAATTATTTCTTGTTAGGATTGTGAACAAATAATTTGCCAGCGTAATGCATTATCGTCAAATTATTTCTTACGCCGCAAATGTGCACGTTATATTACAATGTATGATATTGTGCTAAATAACTGTATTATTCCATAACAAAAAAAGCTTTACGGGAGTACCCTTTCTTGATTTTCCTATGTTAACCTCCAGAAATATGTAAACTGTTCAGCGTTAATTTAAATGCAGCGCCCTCTAAACCCTTTCAGACCCACTTTAATTTAAGATTTCAAGGGTCAAAAACAAAAAGAAACGTTATGATGCGTGCTGTACGTAAGTCGACACAGCATTTGTTTCATCTTCACGGCCAATGAGCTGTAGGCTATGTGTTTGGCAACAGTTATATGAGCCAATGATGACCTAAGCCAGTAAGATGGTTTGCGAATCATTGACCCACAGATTGGTCATTGCGCTTCGCAGTGTGCAGTACAGACCAAAAATTGCCAACACGTGCATAATGTACACAATTGTGTACATTCGTTCTGAATGGGTTTAAGTCTCCTGTCTACCTGGCGCTTGACCTGCGGAGTGTTTGAAATACACGTGTTTCCAAGGAACAAGCAAACGCGCGCCCAAGTGTGCTGTTCTACACAATCAACAAACACTTCAAATGAGAGCTGTTGAGTGATTTCAAGACACGATGAAGCGAACACTTACGAAATCAAACTTAGGAAAATCACTGCCCCTGCATGCATATATTTAAATGGGCGCACTGAGTAGCATTCCCCAAGCAAAGTTGGTAACAATGGAAGGAAAGTAGTTCCGTATATTAACGTGCAATAAAAGGTGTTAGGTAACCATTTCTGATAACTTAAATTATTTATTTCGCTTTCTGATTTTTTAATGCATCGCAGTGTAAAAATAAGCAGACTTGTAAAATATTTACTTTTCTAATAATTTCACTGTGTCACTTGACCAACGCATGAATAAGGCGATGAGGCCCGTGACAATGTTAATGTTATATAAGACGAGAGAACACACAACGTGCAACTAAGTGCTCATTCTACCATGAACAGCCTATAGAAATACCATTTCAGAGTACTCCAAATGGATAAAAGCGGCTTTTTCAAAATGCTGTGGTTCAGAATATACGCATCAGATACATGCAAAACTACTCAAGGGCTCTCCACTGAACCTACCAACAAACTTCCCACCAACAAAATAATAGGGTCACCGCTGAAAGTCCCATAGGTACACGCTGTGCGACGGGAACATTGCACGTCAGTTCAGAGCCTTGCACTTAGCGACGATAGCGTAACATCTCGCTCGCCCTTATCGATTTCGCGCTTCTCGGACGCGAACGCGGGAAAATTTCTATAGGTAGGCGGGGGACTAAGAACTGTAAAAGTGGCTAATTTTTTTCACTTCGTTTTTAAGATGTTTTTGCTGTTTTACAATACAACAGCAATATCTATTGGATAAAATGCAACATCAGTTTAAAACAACTCGTACTTATTTTGTTCAGTTGAGTTATCAGCATTTTAACCTTACAATTTGTGCCAAAAAAATTTCAAAAAGTTATAGGAGCACAATGTTTGGTTTCAGGTAAAGTGTTTTTTTGAAGATTTATCAACGCCACGAAGAACTTTTTTTGAAGCGGGGCGTTTTGTTCGTCTGCGATTAGGGTTCAACTTCTGGCTATTTTGGATTTCAGTTTTATTGTAAAACTTCAAATAGAATTATAGCCGAACCACTGGAAGAAATCCCATGAAATTTTTTCATCTTATTCTAATGACATTAACGACTAATTTGAACTGCCGCCAAACATTATAATTATGGAAAACAATTTTACGTTTGTATGCTAATACGTATAAATTAGAAATTCCTGTATTTCCGTCATTAATATTCCATGTTTTTTGCGAGGATCCGGTGGCCCGGCCGGGGATTGAGCCTGGATCGCCTTGGGGGGAGGCGGGCAGGCTAACCGCTGAGCCACCATGGCCCCCGTTGGAAGGGGGAGCAGGCGGGCTGGCAGGACGCGAGGTCGCATGTGCGTGAGCGGGCGCAACGCGACCCCCGGAGGAAGCACTCGACTGACAGGACAGAGCGCCTCCTCCAGCACACCTGCTCTCGCGGCCGCTATTTCTGGCGCCGTGTCGCATCGGTGTACAGCGTCGTCGAGGACCGTCCCCCCTCCCCCTCCCCCATCGTGGGTTTGACACCGGTTACACCCGCGAGGGAGGGAGGGCGAGTTTATCGGCACGCCGTGTATCACCGGCCGCAGAACAGCCAAGCGCGCAGAAGTCCGAGCAACCACCGTAGCGTGCCCCGGACTCCTGCCTCGCACCCTTCATTACGAAATACTCCGTAAGTGGCAACAAAGCCATTTAAAAAAATTGGGCGTGGCTGTGTTGGGGACACGACCGTTTGTTTTGCGTGATTACGTCTACGTTGACGCGTTCGGACGTCTTGATGTTTTTGTTACGTTCCCGGCACCGCTTCACTCGATAATATGGGGTTCTATGGGTATCACTAGATTGCTTTTGAGATACTCTATCCAATCGTATACGATTTCTGTATTTCGGCTTGGCTTTTTGACGAGTATAGGCCGATACTGTGTTAAGTTTTCTTAATTCTTTTTAATATTAAACTCATACAATTTCACCATAACCACGCCACACAAATGTTTTTACACAGGCGATCGATTGAGAGGTGTCGATTGAAACTCAAACGAGCATCGTCGCTTCTCCTAGCCAAAAGTTATACTAAGCGGAAGTTATGAGACGTGGCTAAACGAACTCAAAATTGCGGTCCTCACTCAACGTAGCATATTCTTTGAGCCTTTAGTAATCGAGTGGTGTAATTGAATTCTGAATGTAGACGGTAGATTCGGAGCTTCAATGCCAAACTGTATCCGCCATTTTTGTTTCATCGGATTTTCTAGATTGCCTCCCACTATGGTCGCAAATTTAAAGACGTATTCACGTCAAAAATACACGCCTACAATAAGGTATACCCAAATCGCGGTTTATTCACACTTTTTCAATCAAACCTTTGAGAAATTATCTCATGCAGTACGTGTTTGCTTCGTTCTTAAATATGTCATGTTTCACAATCGTTTTATGCTTATATTTACTTAATTTTTAGTTAAAATTAATTTTTTATTTATACTTACTTTGTAAATAATAATATTTCGTTGGTAATTAATAGGAATAAAAATAGGGAGAAAATATAAGTGTTGGTAAAGCCTAATGAGAAATAGTTCTTATGCAAAATATTAATATACTGAGTGCGTACGAGCGCGGTGCGTTGTCCCTGTTGCAATTCCCTAGACTTGGTTAAGCTTTGTTTCTTCCATGAGGCAGTGGACTAGTCTGGAAGTATAACTTTTAGCACGGCTTCAGTGAAGTTGGAAGTAAACGTAAATGGAGGTATTTGCAATAGCTTCCGTCAGCTCGTGACGCCGTTGTGCTGGCAAACAACTGCAGCAAGCTATAGTATCTTCTCTTTCTAATATAGGCAAACAAGTGCTCCTCTTTGGTCTGCGCAGGAGGAGAGCGACCGTGTGCACTAAACCGATATCTCCCTGCTGGAATGGGGATGAAAGCAATGCTGTTACGCGCTTGCTGTTTCGCATCGGGCGCGATCGAGTGGTGATATCGACTGGAGTACCCCACACTAGTGTCTGCCTTGGAGCTATGTTTCGGCGACCGGTACTTGCGACATGCCCACCACGCACAGCTGCGAAGCCACACCCAGCGGCCAGGGGAGCCACTGCAAGAGCTATGGCAAGACACTGTGCGGCTACGTCTGGTTGCACCCCACAACATGCAGGACGCCCTGGCCCGAGCACTGGAGGTGGACTCGGCAAGACAGGAGCCGCACCCCGATGTCCAGTACTTGCAGTGACTCTGAACATAGACGAAGACAGAATAACGAAAAGACACTGAAAGAGTTACAGTGGCGTTGAGAGGCATCGCTTCAAGGGTTCATGCTACAGAGCATCGCCGCCCCCCACCCAAACGAAGGGAGTGTTGGTCATATGAATAGCTGGGGCACCTAAGAGCATGTTCCCCACAACAGCAGCAGCAGAAACACAAGAAGCTGCGGGATGAACAAATGGCTTCGATGAGCGCATGCAAGCACTTGCGTGAAGAAATTTGTGAGCTTCGTGCATATACCCAACAACTGCAACACCGCATAGACGAGTTGACAAGCTGCGCACCTCTCAAAGCAGTTGGAAAATACACATTATGACCTGCGAGTACTGTCCGGAAGCTATGTGCACACTATGTCATATGGCTTGGAGCGTGTGATAGAATGGCCCATCTCAGTAGTGGCTATGGGGATAGCTGGTGCCATGGAGGAAGTGGTTCGGGGGACAAAGAAGCAGTTACGTGAACTCGAGAAAGGGAATGAGGCAGTCGACAGGAGCTACCAGTGCTTCAGGATACGTCGTACGATGATCCAGCCAAAACCCACAGCATCCACCGCAAGTGCTAGCACGTTTCAGATTGGTATACATGGTCTACAGAAAGATGCAAGGGGAAGTTCCGGATGTTGGAATGTCGGTTCGGGATGAGCAGACTTGAGGAGGCAGTGTTTCATGTCGTCACCCGGTGTTTTCTTCGCGTGGCAAATCGCCGCGAGTTGGATGTCAAGTTTGTAACGTTAGACGCAGCGAGCGGCCTATCATAAAGGACACCGCCGCACACGCAGATCTATCGCAGCTCGCGGCTCGCTGACTCTGAAATGTTCATATTTCATCATTTTTCACGCAGGAAATTCGTCATCACCAGTACCTCGCCCGGAACAACTTGGATTGCCGATAATTTTCTAGATGACACCCACCTCAAGTATAAATACCATGTGCGGGCCTCTGAGGGAGTGTGATTAAGAGCAGAATATTTTTTCGGTAGAGTATTTTTTCAAATATTGTCGATGTAAGCTGTTCACGGTAAAAAGAGCATTTTTGAAAGCCCTGCTTAAGATCTATTTGAATGCGCATTGTGTATTCTATCGCCTTATGCGAAAATAACACTGCCATGGGCCTCGTCACTTTATTCATGCGTCGGTCAAGAGCGAATGTGGAATTATTACAAAAGAAAATTATTTGAAAATCTGCTCATTTTTACACTTCGGTGCACATAAAAAAAAACACAAAGTGAAAGAAATAATGTTATCGCAAATGGTTACATGGCACTTATTCGACGTTAAGATACGGAACTACTTTCCATCCATCGTTGCTAACTTTACTGGGCGAATGTCACTCAGTGCGCCCATTAAAATATATGCATGCAGTGGCACTGACTTTTTTTTTAAGGTTCATTTCTAAAGTGCTCACTTTATCGTGAACAGCTTTTACATGCCGCACGCAATTGTTGTAATTATTGTGCCTTCAAATATAGAATCGCCCTTAGGATTCCCATAGACGCGTGTCATCGACAAAAAAGCTGCAATCCAGTTCTAATACCTTGCTCGTGCCCAGGTAGCCTTCAGCGCTCCCGCACTTCCAGACCTCCGACCACGCAAAGTAGGAACAACCACTTTCAGACCAGAAGTCACCTCCTCGGCCACCGTTCATGACTTACGATGCATCCTAATGCACTGGCCATCACTTCGCTGTGGCTGAAGGCACAAACTGCGAACCACAAACTATGCGGAAATGATGAGAACTGGGCGGTCGCAGATTTGACATCCCCGTCACGGGTCCTACGTCTTGCCTACACACTTTGAGAAAAAGGGGGGGGGGGGAGTGTTTATTTGGTTGCCAAAACAAATATTATTGGCAATCCTTGATGCAGTAATTGTTTCGCGGTAGTTACAGAATTATTTTGTGGTGAACTATTTTTTTTTTCTGAGGAGAAGATAACACAAAGCTGAGAAAATATTTCGTAGCGACTACAGTTTTTTCTCTCCCTTATTACGCTTAGAAATAATTACAAATCGATTCCTGCAGGAATGACAGCTGGAGGAGAGCCTTGCCGTACATTGCAGTCTTTATCAAGTTATGCGATTGCAGTCGTAACTACTGATCTTTCAGTCAAGCGCGAGAGAAAATTCTGAGAGGAAGTCGCGGTCTTATCAGCTACGATAAAAGCACCAATGTTTGGATTTGCATTCAAGTAGCCGCGCGTTCGATTTACAGTCGGGATTAAGGTCGGCAGATCGACTGTAACCGATAAGCGTGAAGATTGTTTATAATAGCAAAAAAAAAAAAAAAAAAAAAAAAAAAAATCACGTGGAAGATATGATCGTAACACAAACGGAAGGGGCGACTCGCCAAGAAGGAAAGTGCGCTTCACTGCAGTCAAGTTAGCACGTAGCACAGAAAGTTGGCTAACACTTTCTGCCCGTTGTGTGTCCTTCCTGCTCATGTAAAAAAATTAACACTATAGTGCAGCTATTGACTCTTCGCGTTAAAATGAGCACTTTTGAAAGCCTTGCTTAAGATCTACTTCCATGCACATTGTTGTATCGTTCCGCCTCATGTAAAATCAACATCGCCATGGACCTCATCACTTTATCCATGCATCGGTCAAGTGAAACAGCGAAATTATTATAAAAGTAAACATTTTACAAATCTGCTAATTTTTACACTTCGACGCTTTAAAAGAACAGAAAGAAAATGAAATAATTTAAAATTATCACAAATTGTTACGCAGCACTTTTAAACGAGGTTGGCCGATTTTCGCCTCTGCGCATGTACCAACGTTGGCTCAATAATTGCCGAGGGAATGGTCGAAATCACGTGCTAAAACAATGATGTGCCGTTTGTTTACACTTGGGTATACAACAAATCCCCACTCGTACGAAAAAAAACCGACATATTTTTGTAACTTGATTGCATCGCCTAGTCAAAGAAACATGTTGGCATATCAAAAACGTATTTAACGGTAATCCCTAGTAAAAAAAAAAATTGTAAACGTCTCAAAACCCTCCAAAAACTGCGACATGCATTTCCGGGAAACCAAATTTCTCGATAACTATATCTTTTAACAGTAGAATATCATTACACGCGATGTAAGCCAATGGAATAAACTACATATGCCACTTTCTGATTTTCTCCTCTTTTGGGGGGGGGGGGGCGAAGAAAAATCCCACAAAAAGTGCTATTTATATCCATTTTAAATTTTTTCTCTTTGCATATGTTTTAAAGGATAAAAGTAAAACGGCGACGGTAGATGATTGTTTTCCTGGAAAAACGCCGTATTCTCAGAACGTGTTACAATGACCGTGTGCGTGTAAACTTACATTACATTCTGGAGTATCTGTGAGCGTATATTTACAAATACAATTTTCGGTCATTTTACGTTTTTGTGTGTAATTTACTAAGCCAAGTACAGTATTTGTAATTTTACACTAATATTCCTGTGAATTCAAATATAACTACAGGTATTTGTTTAAAAAAATGCGCTCTAGCGGTAGGGAGTAGGACTACATCAAACTATTTTTGTGCATTCAAAAGGTAATTTTAATTTCCGCTGATGGAATATGCCGGATTTTGTATATAACTACCTATTCTATATCTAAAATCGAAGTTACAAAACGGAGTAATATAATATGAAAATTATAAAATTACACATACAAAGTATGTGAACTAACATTACGCAGTTGTAAAAATGCATATGCTGACAGTAAAAATGCTTAGTAAAAAAGTGAAAAATGTACAGAAATTGTGTAATTACAATTACGGTGAATTTGCGATATTAGTTTTTTGTTAGTGAGAGAATACACATATACAGTGGTGAAATTATAATTGCGATGTCTGTGTAAATTTACTTGCCGTAGAGAGAAAATACACGAATGTTGCAGTTTATTCTCTGCTACATAGTAATGGCAATTTTACACCATTCTGTAAATTTGGTTGTGCAAAGCATGTGTTATTTTGCTAATTTGTATGATAAATCTTCTTGGACGTAGAGTTAAAATAACATTGACATATGTAGGTGTAAAATTACACCGATGTCAGTGGAGACACTGCTGCCACATACATTTAGTGTAAAATTACACGATTTTTTTTACAGTGTACGATCGATCGAGTGCTACTGTGGAATTGTTACGTACAAGAAATATGTTACCAGTAAACTAGTTTTTACTATAACTGATATGAAATAATCACCCATTTCAGTGCTCACCTAATTAAATAATACACTTTTAGTAATATTTCAAAACTTGAAACTATTCATGAATTGCTGTTAACTTTCCCAGTCGATAAACCGGCCAATGTTAACTGTAAAAACATCTGCAGTTACTGCTACAGGGAAAATTTTAAGTAGGCCTATTCGCTCGGAAATGTTTCCGTTAACCGTCAGTCAGCTTGTATTGCGAACAATCCGGTTCACCATAGTTCACCATAGTCTGATCTCCAGCTAGAAACGTGGCAGTACTACTAAGAAGAGGATTTGCCTCGAGGTAACAGTGTCGTTACTGAATTATTGCGTTACCATTTCTCGTAGAACTCAAAACTACAAAAAACTTCGTGGGTCACGTTATACTTATCAACAATATTCACTATGGATAGCAAAGGTGGAATGGAATCATTTGAGCAGACAGCGAAAATTGCTCCACTGATTTAAATGTGCGGATTTCATAAATTTAATTACTCCAACGCATTAATTTATTTTGGAATCAATTAATTAAGCGATCAAAACTACATAAAATTAAAGTGTGATAGTCCCTTTCTAATTGCATTTTGAACTTCGAAGTTGGATTTTGCAAGGTCTTGGGCTGTGTTTGAAAGCAAAAACTATTATGCGGTAAGTCAAACATGCCTGTATGTATGCATGTGTGCATATCTTACATACATTACCTGTATGTGTACAATCGCACATACATGCACATAGAAGAATGCAGGGGGCCGCGGTGGTGTACAGGCAAGACTACTCACCTGCCACCTTGACGAACCGGCCTCGATTCTCGGCGGGGTCACTTCCGGATTTTCGCCAATATACGGTTAACATTAACGAAAATGCGTTCACTGCTCTCCGAAATCATTGAATATGTCAAAAACATCCTTTACCCGAATACTACTGTACTAAACTGTCGGCTCTAATTATTGAAACCGTATTTAAGATGCACGTATGTACAATACTGTATTTAGCCACAGTTTCTTGAATGTCCTGTATAGTTTATTTGATAATAGTGTAAATGGCATAACTGGTTTGATCGGGGTGATTATAAGGTATAAAAATTTCCATTGAGAAATTTTTTAATTCTTTAAGTACTTAGATCTTATTTATTATGGTGTCAGGTGACGTAGTAAGCCACTATCATATGTTCTGTAATCGCTAACTGCATAAACTCAAGACTGCGCGCCCGTTAAGAGTGGGATGTACCCGCGCATTGTCTCTGAAATAGTTGTTGGCGCGAATACGCGTATCTCGTTAAAGAAATGTTCTGCAAACACGACTTTTTTTTTCTTCAGAAAAGATAAAAAAAAATTATCGATGTCCCTATTGTTTTTTTTTTACTTTTGTTATATAAAGTGTATTCTTAGAGAAAAAGAATTCGTGAAAATGGCCACATCGCATTTTTAAAGCTTACCTGTGCAGTTTCCTTAAGCGACACGAGACAAAGATACGGGCGTAGTTTAAACAGTGGTCTTTCATCGCATGTAATGAAACCCCAATGTTGCAGATATAATTTGCACTGTACAGCGTTACGGCGGAAACACTGCACGCCTTGCGCGTAGGAGCGATGAGGCACTAGGGGTGCGTGTTAGTGTCGCCCGTATCGCTCCCTCGCTTCTTGAACTTGCACGCAGGAGGTCCATCCCACACTTTAAGCGCTTTGCTCGTAAGAAGCGATGATGGATCGAATGCGTGCGCCAGTGCCAAGCACTGTAGCTGCGCGCGGTTATCGCAGGTGGCATGACGTTACGCGCGCAAGGATCACCCGATCGAGCGGGATTCCAGCTTATCAGCGATGTGCCGGCAGCCCGCGGGGGTCACACGCCTGCGACGAAAGCAGAGGAACATAGAAAAAAAAAAAAAAAACTAAGGCGCGCAGATCAAAGAGACGTGCCGCGGGGTGGCATTATTGTTACGCCTTTGATGGATGCGGCCGGATTAGGCGCCGCGGCTGCTCCGGCTTCGTGTTATCAAACAAAGAGAAAATCTCCGAGTCAATAAATGCCAATAAGCTGCGTGGTATGCGAGCTAATCTCCTTGTCCGATGCGCGGTGCAATGCGAGAACATCATCACGCCACCTTGTAGCTCTCAACTCGCTGCCGATCCCTCCTGCTGTGTCTGAAATGCTGCCCAGTCTTTAACTCACACGTACCATTTATCATGAAAAATAAACGTAGGCATTTCAAACGACACAATTTTTCTTTAACGACATTCGATTTTATTACGTCGAATATAATTATTTGGATTACGAATATTCCACACATAGTATAGTCAAATTATTTTCTATAAAATTTACAGCTTTTAAGGAAAACGTAGTGGGCATTTTAAAACCAAAAAAAAGCCTACAAATAGCTATGCGATGTATAAAACCAACCTTTTGGACTACTTCAGCAAATGTCAACATTTTCATTGCTAAGCATTTCATTGCATTGCTCAGCCGTCCGCGCTGAGTAAATTCTGGAAACTGGTGACTCGTCTGCTGTTTAGTACAAACCTCCTGGGCTTGTGCGGTTTACAGTGTGTCAGTATTACTGCAAGGATGTTTCTATTGTAGTACAAATGCAACAGGTTTGCAAAAAAAAAAAAAAAAAAAAAAGAGCGTTGTACAAGTACTAGCATTTCTATCATTAGAAGGAATTTTCAGTTCGGTTTACAAAATTTTTTTAAACTGTGTGTGTAACCACGTCGTGTGTGCCCAGGATCTAGGCGGGAACTAGAAGCCCGAGCTTGCGTTTCCAAAAACCAACTGGAACTCACGCCGTATATCCGTTAGCGATCATGTTTTCGTCATTCCGATTAAAAATGCTCGTCTCAATAAATTCGGGAGGTCACAAGTTCGGTCGTCAATCCAGGTGAACGCTGTTACAGTTGTTAAAGCCCCGCAGTCGTAGCAAGTGTCGTGTACAGCTACGTGATTAGAGATGAGCAAGTAGATCAGAAAAGGAGGATTTGGGAAGGAATGGGGAGGAATCTTTGTCAAGGACCCGGCCCAGCATTCGCCTGGAATAATTTCGGGAGACCACGGAAAACCGAAATCACGATAGCTGGACCAGGAATCCAAACCGGGTCCTCCCGAATGCAAGTCCTGTGAGTTACCTCTGCGCCATCCTCCTCGGTGTAGGCTGTTCACAGTAAAATGAGCAGTTTTGAAAGCCCTGCTTAAGATCTACTTGTATACACGTTGTGTGTTCTTCCGCTTTATGTAAAATTAACATTGTCATGGGCCTCATCACTGTATTCATGCGTCGGTCAAGGGAAACTGTAAAATTATAAGAAAAGTAAATATCTTACTAATCTGCTCATTTTTACGCTTCCGTGCATTAAAAAATACAGGAAGTGAGACAAATAATTTAAGTCTTCACAAATGGTTAACTAACACTTTTTGTTCGACGTTACTATTTGGAACTACTTTCCCCTCCATCGTTACCAACTTTGCTGGACACATGTCACTCATTGAACCCGTTGAAATATATGCAGGTAGGTGCAGTAACATTTTTCTTAAGGTTGATTTCATAAGTCGTCAATTTATCGTGAACAGCCTTTACTAAGTTAAACGTTGAAGAATAATACGAGGAATAAGAGGGTAAGTAAGGAGGCGCCTACCTAGTACACACTCCCGTCACAAAGAAGGCATGTTTTACACGTTTGGAGCCAAATATGGCAGAAGCAGAATTTGTTGTGTGTTGGAAAAACCTTAACTTACCCCCTTTTTTCACAAAAAGTTTTATAAAAAAGTTGAAATCGCAGATCGGGCCTTTAGCAGCTGCTCTATTGGAACTCTTGAACAACACTGCCGAAAAAAAACTTTAGCTACTCGACGGAAACATTTATGATACACACTTTGAGCCTGTTGTAACACTATGGGTATATTTTCGGAGGCGTAAGCGAAGGTACAAAAATGTCAGTAGTTTCTATTGCCTTTAAGTCATGAATAATTGGTCAGATTAATGTAAAAATATAACTCAGCAATTTAAACACTACTTGTGTACAGCGTATCGTAGATGTAATTTAAAAAAAAAACACGTCATCATTGTTTATTATTTGTTTACTGTGTTTGTAGGATTTTAAGGATTTTGTATGAAAAAGCAAATCAGATTCGTTAATGTTATAATTTAGTAGCATGGTATACTGGGCACAAAGGATAATGGTGTTTTCCGTCTTAGTTTTACAACTTGGCAATGCCACTTTACCTCCGCAAGCAGACCAAATCGTCTGTTTTTAATCAGCGCGAGTAACTCTACAAAACCCAGACCGATAGCACTGAAAATATTACTTTGGAACTGCATACTGATGCATAAGCTGAAAAAGTGGAATTTGAGAATGCGCCATCTTATACTTCATTAGTGTCCATATAATTACTGTGGCGCAAAACAATTAACTAAAAGACTACAACTTCAAGATAAAACTTGCGTAAAATAGGGACATATCTTTCAGAAACAACATCCATGTCTATCGTTTGCAATTTTACATTTTAATGTCATCCGTCCCATTGATAGCCAAAGCATGAGCGGAGTCACAGACTTATTTAAAAACGCTTTTCAGCTCTCCAAAACTCCCATTTTATTTTAAAAGGAAATATTGAATACTTCACAGGACTATAAGCGAACGCGTTGAACGACATTTTCAGACTTTAGTATCTTTAATGGTATAGTATGATAGGCATACGGTTTTGATATTAACGGTTATTCACGATAAAGTGAGCACTTTCGAAATCAACTTTAGAAAAAGTCACTGCCCTTGCTGCATATATTATAACGGGTGCACTGAGCTTCATACGCCCAGTAATGTTGGTTAAGATGAAGGGAAAGTAGTTATTTAACGATTTGTGATAAGATAACATAAATTATTTCTTTCGCTTTCTGTATTTTCTAAAATGCGTCGGTCGAAGTGCAAAAATGAGCACATTTATAAGATATTTATTTTCTAATAATTTCACAGCTTCTCATGACCGACGCATGAATAAAGTGACGAGGCTCATGGTAATGTTAATTTTACATAAGGCGGAAGAATACATAAGTTGCATACAATTAGATCAGTTTACCGCGAACAGCCCATACTTTCAAAGATTGCATTACAGAATACAACGAAAAATAGTTCGTTATTATAGCGGCAGTTTGATCACCTCGTCGCTGGGAATACGAGGCACGACTCACTTGTTGCACGGTTGTGGGAGGAGGGAGTTGGTGGGAGCAGGCTTCCTTGGAGGCGTAGGGGCGCGCACCCCAGGGGAGCCGTTTATAGGTCTTCAGTGGGCGGGGTTGGCGTGTGGGGTGCAGGAAGGCATTGTAACGCACAAGGCGCCCCATTGTCTCCCCCTCCGAGTGTTAAACTAAGCGAGGTGGCGGGATTTCTCGCCTCCCCTCCTCTACCCTTGCGTACACCGTCAACCCCAGTTCACCCTCCAGCGCACTGACAAGCAAAGTTACGGAGGGGTGTGGGAGGGGGGGTTAACTTCATATAAAATCAACACTTTTTCTCCCCCCACAATATTTTTGAAAAAAATTTATCTAATATGCAGGATATTTTCGTAACCCACGCCGACTTCTATATGCTACTCACGGTAAACTAAAGGCTGTTCACAATAAAGTGAGCACATTTGAAAAATCAACCTTTGAAAAATATCACTGCTCATTCCTGCATATATTTTAGCGGACGCACTGAGTGACATGCGCCCAGTAAAGTTGATAACGATGGAAGGAAAGTAGTTCCATATATTAACATCGAATAAACAGTGTTGGGCAACCTTCTATGGTAGCTACAAACTACTCATTTCGCTTTCTGTTTTTTTTTTTTTTTTGTAATGCATTGAAGTGAAAAATGAGCATAAATGTAACATATTTATTTTTGTAATAATTTCAAAATATCACTTGCTCAACGCATGAATAAAGTGATGAGGCCCATGACAGTGTTGATTCTTCATAAGGCGGAAGAATACACAATGTGCATTAAAGTATATCTTCAGCAAAGCTTCCAAAAGTCCTCATTTTACAGAGAACAGTCTATAAGCACTTTTGAAAGTCCTGCTTGATTTCTACTTGTATGCATATTTTGAATTTTCCCACCGTAAGTACAATCAACATTGTCGTGGGTATGATCACTTAATTCATGCGTCGGTCGATAATAACTGTGAAGTTACTAGAAACGTAAATATTTTACATAGTTGCTGATTCT